>CM060420.1:135087523-136362023 GCA_030545235.1 Helianthus tuberosus | reverse complement strand
AGGTTCACTGATTAATCGCTAGACGGTCAATGGCAGTCTTGTTCTGACCAAAATTTGGCTAGATTCTGGCCAAATTTCGACCAAACCTTGTAAATTATCGTCAATTGCTTTAAAAAAAATGAGCCAATGAGTGGTTAAAACATGTATTCTTTAAAAACTACAGATAAAAATGTGTGTGTGTACTAAAAATTATATACAAAAATTCTGATCCTATTAATTCCGATTAATCCCGATTAATCACTAGTTGGTACTCAACCGACTGACTAGCGTCTAGCGATTCTTATAATATTGTGCATATGTAGTATGCATTAGGAAAAATATCTTATTAACGTCAGGATATATGAAGTGTATATACTTGTAGTTTGATGTATGCATATGTAGTGTGGTTGTATAACTTAATTGACATTTCGATGTTTGTCATATTAGGTTAAATTACTTTTTTAGTCCATGTGTTTTAGTGGTTTTAACCACTTGAGTTCAAAATCAAAAAGTTTAACGCTTCGAGTCCCTAAGCTATCATTTTATTAGGGGTGAGCAAGAAAACCGAAATAACCGAACCGTAACCGAATAACCGAAAAAACCGAACCGAAACAAAAACCGACGGTTCGGTTTTCGGATTTTTAATAACCGAAAATTTCGGTTCGGTTTTCGGATAAACGTTTTCAATAACCGAAAAAAACCGAACCGAACCGAACCGATAAGTTACAATCCATATATTTTTATGTTTAAGTTTAAATTGTTTAAGTGTTTAACCCAATGCTAGTAGAAAATGTTAATTTTATTCTTGAATGTAAAGTGTTTATAATAAAAACATTATAACTGAAATGATTTATTGTTACCTATAAGATATAATAAAATTTAATATAAAAATTAAATTTAATAAAACTTTGAAGAAACATAAAAATATATTAGAAGGTTCGGTTTATGTAAACAATACTAATTAAAGAGGTGAACTATAATAACTTAAATATAAACATATAAAAAGATTGTTATAATATAAATTATACTTTTTATTTTTTGAATCTTACATAATTTTGTTCCAAAAACCGAAATAACCGAAAAACCGAACCGAACCGATGTAAAAACCGAAAAACCGAAACCGAAAAAAAACCGAAACCGAACGGTTTTTAAAACCCAAAAACCGACATTTCGGTTTCGGTTTTGATTTTACCAAAAAACCGAACCGAACCGTGCACACCCCTACATTTTATAACGTTTTGAGTCTCTGTGTTTTAGTAGTTTTAACCACTTGAGTCCAAAATCAAAAGTACAAGTGTTAAAAATTGGACTCAAATTGTTATAAAATAAACAATTAAGGACTCAGGATGTTATTTTTTTTATTTTAAATTCAAGTGGTTAAAATAACTAAAACTGTCATCGTAGATCACCCATCGCATGTGTGTCCATTTTTAGTGCGTTTTGTCTCTTGCACTATTTACCAACTAACCTTTTAAGAGCTTAAAAGTCAGAAAACATATTTTTCGTGAAGTGATCTTTCATTGATAATTCAAAACATCATTGATCGAAGGAAATAAGCAAGATCATAAGGTTCAACTAAATAAGTTGGTGCGACTCTTGGTTGTAAACATCTACAACCAAATTTGTGTGTAACTTATAGGTGATGATAACCAGGGGCGGACATACCCCATGTCAAGGGGTAGCCCGGGTTACCCCTTGGCTCGGCCGCGATAGTGTAAATTTTTTTTTTTTTGTGTTTTTCGGATTTTGTTGCCCCTTGATAAATATTATGTTACCTCTTTTGAAAGCCCAAAAAAATTTATACCACACAACTAATTACCCAAGACTTGTAAGCCCAATTATAGCCCAATACTCATTCTTTTAACAAAGAAAGTAAAAAGAAAAGAAGCAGGGTCGAACATTCACATCCCATTCCCCACTGCCACTCCAGTCGAGTAGAAGCAGAGCCGACCAGCGACCTCCCCTCCCTCCGCCCTTTGCCGCCGGCGCCGACCTCCCCTCCCTCAGTCCCTCCTCCCTTTGCCGCCGCTGCTGGGTCTATTGTCATCATCGATCGTCCGCCACTCCGTCTGCAGTCCATCTCAAGTGAGTGCTTTTCCAAATTCCTCATGAAAATTGAATAATTTATGTTTGTTTAATTGCAAATTACAAATGTTTCATTTAGTTTTTTAGTTATAGTTATGTGCAATTGTTATAGCCTTTTAGGGTTTATGTGAAATTGATTTAGGGCTTATTGTTTAATTTTATTTGTCATATAAAATTAGGGAATTTGGAAGTTGAAAGATGAAAAACAAACTCTCATTAGTAGTCTTTTTAAACAAAAATTCCAAGAAAATGATGATTTGGGTGCAACTCCTAGTTCAAATATTATTGACGATAAGCAAGAAAATGAAGATATTGGTCCAAGTTCAAATAATGATATTGATAACCAAGAAAATGAAGAAATTGGTCCAAGTTCAAAGAATGATATTGATATGCAAGAAAATGAAGATATTGGACCAACTCCAAGTCCAATTATTACTTCGGCTTCAAGTCCTTCAACACGAAACAAAATCGATTTGAATGATCTTCCTTCGGTTCCCTCCGATAGACCTCCTATTACTAGTTATCATCCAAATCAAATAGACGATATAAGAAGAACGTATCTTGTTAAAAAGGCTTTTCAACCACGAGGTCATGACTATAAATGGACAAACTATTCTAAGGGCCGGAGACGTTTTTATGTTAAATGGTTTGATAAATATCATTGGTTGGAGTATAGCACTAAACAAGAAAAAGCATATTGTTTATATTGTTACTTGTTTAATGAAAGTGTTGGTAATAAAGGTGGAAGAGAGACTTTTGTAAGTGGAGGCTTTTGTAATTGGAGTAAACCGGGTGTCTTAAAAGAACATGTTGGGTTAGTTAATAGTATACATAATAAGGGGGCGCAAAAATGTGAAAATCTCTTGAACCAAAAGCGATCCTATGATGCGAATGAAAAAGGCGTAACAAGAAAAGAAGGATTGGTAATTTTCTAGATCCGCCACTGATGATAACCACCCACCTAGTGAGGTGCAAACACGTGCTCACTATTAACACCAGTGAGACGATTATGGTAATCTCTTCCATTTTGTAACAAGGGATAAGCATAAGCGATCTGGACGTCACTAGAGAGATGTTGTGGTTACCACCGCTATCTTAGGGGGGTGTTAAAGCGGTGATCACCGCTCTATCTTAGTGAGATGTTGTAACAATGATCTCTACCTCGTTTTAGGGAAAATACAGTGAACAATAACTCTTGGTGGAAGGTTAAGAAGCGAACGTAAGATGAATTTGTTAATATCCACCCGGGTAGTATATATCAGGTGTTATCTCTTCCTATGTGTCTTTACATACATACAAATCATATATAACTTTCAAAAACTAAGCAAATGTTGACAACCTTAATAAATTTAATAAAAAAAACTATTCACCCCTACCCTCTATTTCTAGACTTTTAACAGTATATAAATATCACATGATTCTAATTGATATGATGATCATATGAACCACATATGCAAATTTATATTGATTCCGAGTATATGCTCACACTAATATTGGAATTACGAGCTAATATTACCGGCCGTGTCTAAAAATCTTCGAAAATTTGTGGGCCCTGTACGAAGATAAAATACGGGCCCCTAAAATATAAACTTTTAGAAAATACACAAATTTATTTAGAAAATCCACATAATCGAAAAAAAAAAGTTTTTTTTTTCATAAAAGAAATGGAACACACAACTAGTTGTAGATTGAATAATATTTTAAGAAATTAACATAAATAATCATTTTTAAACTAGATTTGAAACGTAACTAAGGTTCACATTTTGATTTAATGCAACACAAAATTAGTCAATTAATGTCATTTGCATTTATGTAACAAACATTAAGAAAAAAAATCAACTAAAATTGGAGCTATCAAGAGTAGAACCGAAGGTCTGTTTGCTAATAAAGTGACATGGGAACCATCAAACCATGCACCTCACCATGTCGTTTTCCAATTCAGTTCTTACATATTCTAAGTTCTACAGCGTAACTTTATTAAAAAAGAAATAAATTTTCAGGCCTCCAGAGGATTTAGGCCCTGAACCGTCATCCACCCCGCACTGGGCCGGCCGGCCACTTAGTATATGATATGGTCATGTAAATTAAAATTTCGCATGCAAAATCTAATGTTATTATATTAAAATAAAATATATAGTTTTGCATGTGTCTTATTAGTAGTTTAGCCGGATTCAAAGAATTTCTAATAAAATGCTTTTTAGTTGCCAATTGCCAGCATGGGATAAAGGTATCAAGTCACAAAAGTTGGTTTTATCAAACCATTTTCTAGGAAAGTGCTAATATGAAACTTCCCCTTGTCATTATGATGCAATGTCACATGTTCAAATGTTTGTTTTACAATGTGCATTTGTTTGTGTTCACTTATCATTTAAATAATGTTTCTTTTCTTTATTGGAACATGAATGTGAATAAAAAATTCTATGATTGTGCCAGATGACGACATCTAATATCAGTTGTATCTTGATCTATATATATATATATATATAGATAGATATAGATCTGAGTTTAATATAAAGCTAAATCTTTTATTAGAACTCTAAAAAAGCAATGTGTATATTTGAAAGCATAACATCTGTGTAGTCCCACAATGGCAATTCACACTGTCACATGTTTATTAATATAGTAATACTCATTCACATATGGATTTACATTGTAAATTAATATTAGTTTAAACAAAATTTCATAATTAACAAGAATTTGAAGGTGGATGGATGCAGGGCCGGCTATGATGGTGTGCGGGGAGAACTTCAGCACAAGGCCTGTTATTTCAGGGGCACAAGATTTTAAAAATAATTGATATATATAGGACAAAGATCCGTTAGGAACCACCCTTTATTGCGAGACCCGCGAGAACCAATGTGAACACAAAAAAAAATGCCTAAAAATAGCTAAAAAACACACAAATTTTTTTTAATATTTTTTATAAAAAAAATCGCTACTTTTAGTAGAAATTTTTTTTTTTAAATAATTTTTTTTTGCTACTAAAAGTAGCGATTTTAACATAAAAAATATTAAAAAATTGTTTTTTTTTAGATTTTTTTGGGGTTTAGTTTTTAGCATTTTAGCTTTGGGGGGGGGGGGGGGGTTAGGTTTTTTGAGGGTTTTAGTTTTTAGCATTTAGCTTGGGGGGGGGGGGGGGTTAGGTTTGGTTAGGTTTTTTGGGGGGTTTTTAGTTTTTAGCTTTGGGGGGGGGGGGGTTAGGTTTTTTTAGCTATTTTAGGTTGTGTTCACATTGGTTCTCGCATGAACCTTACCCGATATATATATATATATATATATGTTATTTTAAAAAAATGTAAACACATACCAATTCCAATATAGGCCCATTATCAAATACTTTTTAATGATTTATAATTTAGCTCACTACACATTAGGTTTATTGGCCCAATACTAATATGATTTTAATAAAAATTATAACCACATGATGGCAATTTCATGGACTCCTTGAATCTGAAAGGACGAGACGAACAAACTCATCAGAGTAACGAACAGTCGAACATCATCACTACTTCGCTGAATCGCTGGGCCTGGGCTACTGCAGACAGAAGATTAAGAGGTTAGTTATCAACTTATTAGTTATTATGGTATGTAACTCATTAGAATACAATGATTTTGTCATTATCATAGTTGCATTTTTTTTATCAAATACTACAATTTTTTTTTCATTTTCGTAATTATATTGTTTTTCATTAAAGCGTATAGGCACATTTTTCGAGCTCGAACAGGGTATGTGAAGGGGTATGGTCCCAAAAAGCCGCGCAGACCTTCATTTAGGTCGCGCGCGGGACCATACTTCTTATTCATCAAGATGTTTAATCTCAACCTCGGGCGAGTTACCTCACCAAGTATTAATCTCGCGGGGGGTCTGAACAATAAAGCACCCTAAACTCTAACACTTAGCATTCTGAATAAGAGCCTCCAGCTCCTATAATCCTGCGCGGGCTAGTTACATGCCCAACAAGGGTCGCACAGGAACTATAGCGCAAGGCCACTTCAGAAGGTACGAAAGGTACAAGTGGCAGAAGAAAGGAGCCAATCCGCGTCCTCCATGCTGTGCTCAATCGTGCTCCACGATCGTCTGACGTGCAGGAGACAGAGAGTACACAAGGACGCCTATGTGGCACCAATCACGGGGCAGAGACACCTGCCCCACGATCTCCACTTACCTGCTGATGGCAGAAGGACGGACATACCGACAACTGTGACACGTGGCTCCAATCACGATACGCCAGCACCGGAGAACTTCTAGAAGCCACTAACGGTCGACACCAGTGAGACAAGGAGCATATCCTCTATGTTGTCGCCTTCCGGCCCAAGGCCCATCAGCCCACATCCTCTTACACCTCTCCGGCTATAAATAGAGACCTCAGTTCACAGGTTAAACATTCTATTCTCTCTACTTTCACTCTTAACACACATTTATCTCCTCAAAACAGTCGTTTATTCTCACGCCGGAGCCTGGTTAAAAGGGAAACCCCCATATTCCCCTCTTAACGAGCTAACGGTGTTCTGTTTTGTAGGTTTACGGATCATTAAGAAGCTCAGAAAGCCATAAGAAGATTAACCACTATGGTAGAAACATAAACCAAGCTAATTAACCTTAAGATTAGTTCCGTGTTTCTTCATTGGCACCCACCGATTTTTTGCAAATCACTTTCATCTTCTTTTTCTGAGTTTTCTAAGTGTTTTTCCTTCGATCATGGCTGGTCAAGGATTCATTCCTGATTTTGGTTTTGGAACAAACTCTAATGCAGTGTTGGGGGAGGACAATCAAAACGTCCAAGCCCAACATGTAGAGGAAATCGGTGAAATCGAAGTAACCAATATTGGGGGACCCCGCGCGAGTGTCACTCGCATCACCCAAACGGTAACCCCAGTAAGTCACGTCACTGGTCCTTCAAACCCAGCACCACCTCAGAACATTTCGGCGCTATTAGGGTTGCCAAAATCCGAAACTCCAGCCTCCTGGTACGTCAAACAAATTGCAACCATCAATGCGGCGTATCAATCTTTGAGCGCACAACAAGCAGTCTTACAAGCAGAACCATCTTTGGTTACACATACGGGTCCCAGTCAGGGGGCGTGCCAGATACCCCCGCAACAAAACCTTCTCGGAAGAGTTAACATGCCTCCTCCCCTAAGGAGACCAAGCGCGCACGACACGCGCGACACATGGGGAGAGACTGAAAGCTATTATGACCAGCCGTCAAACGTTCAAAGGGGTCCAATTCATAGCTAGCTCGGGCCGCGCAATATGAATAACGAGTGGGGTGACACAGACCCAAACGATCCAACTTGGCAAGATGATGAAGGATCCTCAGTCTTCAACCGTCTGCAGCGAAATCACGAAAATTACAAGCCAAGGCAGCGCATTGCATACAGCGAAGAAGCAGAACGAGACTTCAGCCTCGCCTATAAACCAGCTGAAGCTGCAGAGCACCCAAAATTTATCCCAAAGATTGCTTTGGCACTGCTTTCAAGAGAAAAGCTACCCCCAACAGTGGGAAAATTCAATGGTTTAACTGATCCTGACGACCATGTCAGAGTATTTACAATCGTTGGTTGTATGGGAGGTTGGAATATGCCGATGTGGTGTCATATGTTTATCCAGACGGTTACTGGGGCTGCTCGCGCTTGGTTTGACCGCCTTCCGCCTGGAAAAATGAGTTCATGGGTTGATTTCAGAACACAGTTTGTGAATCACTTCATCCAGCAAAGGCGCTATCAACGAGATACGTCTGAAGTAACAGATATCTGGCGGAGAGAGAACGAAGGTTTGGAAGACTTCATCACGCGCTTCAACAAAGAATGTCTAGAAATCGGCGGTGTAAGCGTACAACTCATGCGCGCTCACTTTAAGAAAGCTATTCGGTGTGATAGTCTCATCAGAACTATCACCGGAAAAGATGGTATGCCTAAGGAATGGAGTAAGCTGATGGAAGCCGCAAAAATCATAGCGCAAATTGAGGAATCGCTAGCTGGAGCCAAGAGCTTATACTCTGAAGATCGTTTTTCCAAGAGAAGCTTGCGCGACTATGGCAAGTGCAACCGGGGCAAAAGTTATGATTGGAAATCTGGAAAACCAAGTGGTTATGAGGAAAGATCGCGCTACAAAGAGGACGCGCGGGAAACAATTGACAGAATTGGGTATCGAAAGGCAGTCAGGGATGATAACCGAGAAAAGCACTGGACTCCGCTCATAAAAACACCAAAAGAGGTGCTAATGACGGAGAACCACGACTTCAAGGCTCCATGGCCAATGACAAACAAAAAGGGACAAGACCCGAACCTGTACTGCGATTCTCACAAGGATACAGGTCATCTGACAGATGACTGTATCAGCTTACGACAAGAGATCGAGAAAGCGCTAAAAAGCGGAAAGTTGAGCCACTTGGTGAAGAACGTGCGCAAAGAAACACGCCAGATCCTGCGCCATGATGATGGGAACCAAAAGAAGGTTAGGCGCCTGGAAACTCATATGGTCAACGAACCAAGATACATCGCAAGAGATAAAGGCAAGCGCCCTTACGAGCCTGCATGGCAAGAGCAACAGGTCATCTTCCCGGTAGTACGCGGGGGTCCTCGCGCCACACGCCCTGTCGTCATCACCGGTATTATCGGTCATTATGAAACAGAATACATCTTCATTGACCCGGGAAGTACAACCGACATCATCTATGAGCAATGCTTTAATCAGTTTGACGATGAAGATAAAGCGAGACTGGAGACGGTCGATTATCCTCTGTTAGGATTTTGCAACGAAATGGTCTTACCGTTAGGCCAAATTAGCTTCCCCGTTACGTTTTCTGACAGGAAGCATTCAAGAACCACAAAGGTAAACTTCATGGTAATGCCTGTCAAATCAAGGCATGATGTTTTGATTGGGAGAGAAACCCAAGGTGAACTAAACATGGTAACTTCCATACCCCACTCAGCCATCGGGTTCCCAACTGAGACGGGGGTGGCAATTATCTATGCGAAGAAAGAAGTAATGTCAGCAGAGGACGTGCGCCCGACCAAAGCAGCAAAAGTTACAACAACCGAACCAGAAAAGTGGGTTTTAAACCGTAGATACCCAGAGCAAACGGTGACGATAGGCCACGTAATCTCACCAAACATCAGAACGCACCTCAAACAACTTCTGTTCAGGAACATGGACATTTTCGCCTGGACTCCGGCAAACATGACCGGTGTCCCGCGCGACGTTACTAAACATTGTCTGAACACCTATCCCTCCGTTGAACTAAAAGTTCAAAGAAGGCGCAGCTTGGGGGCGGATAAGACTAAAGCGATGAATGAGCAAGTGTGTGAGCTGTTAAAAGCAGGAATCTTGAGACAGGTGCGCTATCAGAGCTGGGTCACGAACCCTGTCATGGTCGAGAAGTCAAATGGAGGATGGCGAATGTGTGTCGATTACACAGATCTCAACAAGGCATGCCCGAAAGACTGTTATTCATTGCCAGAGATCGACAAAAAGATAGACTCTCTCGCACCATACAGGTGGAAATGTTTTCTGGACTGTTACAAAGGTTATCACCAAATCCAGATGAATTTGGAGGATGAAGACAAGACAGCTTTTCGGACCGATCTCGGGATCTTCTGTTACACAAAGATGTCGTTCGGCCTCAAAAACGTTGGCGCAACATACCAGCGCCTGATGGATAAGATCTTTGCTGAAGATATTGGGAAACATATCGAGGTTTACATCGACGATCTTGTGATCAAAAGTCCAGAGGAAGATCAAATATTAAAGGATATAGAGAAGACATTCAGCTCTCTGAGAAGCGTGAATAAGAAGCTAAATCCAGCCAAATGTTCCTTTGGTATGGAGGAAGGCAAATTCTTGGGCTTTGTGGTTACAAATGGCGGTTTTAAAGTCAATCCAGAAAAAGTTCAGGCCAGAGAGCGGATTCCATCACCGCGAACGATAAAAGAGATGCAAAGGTTGGCCGGCCGCCTAGCCGCGCTTAACCGGTTTCTGTCGAACCACGCTGCAAAGTCATATCCTTTTATCAGCACTATGCGCAACTGCGCAAAGAAGCAAGAATTCAAATGGACGCCTGAAGCAGAGGCCGCTTTTCAGCAAATGAAAGAGTGTTTGATTAAGCTCCCTACCCTGACCGCGCCGTTCGAAAAGGAACCACTCATCCTATACTTATCTTCTTCGGATAAGGCAGTTGGGTCGGTACTGCTTGTGGAGAGAGATGTAGTTCAGACTCCAATTTATTATGTCAGTAGGGTGCTTACAGATCCAGAAACGAGATATTCAACAATGGAAAAGTTAGTGCTTGCGCTGCTACACGCCTCCAGGAGGCTGCACAGATATTTTACAGGGCATGTGATCACAGTACTCACTAACTTTCACATCGGCACAATATTGCAAAAGCCAGAGACATCAGGTCGACTAGCAAAGTGGACAATTGAGCTGGGGGGGCACAACATTTTGTACAGGTCGCGCCCAGCCATCAAGGGTCAAGTTCTAGCGGACTTCATCACAGAAGTCCCAGAGGATAAAATCAAAGATTGTGAGATTGTTGAGACTCCCATAAAAGACACGTCCGATGGGTTATGGTTGCTATATACTGATGGGGCCTCAAACGAAGATGGCGCTGGAACGGGATTGCGCCTTGTTAGCCCTGAGAAACATGAATTTACATACGCCATCAAGTTGGATTTCAAGAATACCAACAACGAGGCGGAATACGAGGCATTCTTGGCAAGCTTGTGCCTCGCCATAAAAATGGGAGCTCAAAATCTACAAGCGCATGTTGACTCACTCTTGATCGCCAGTCAAATCAACGGATTATATGATGTAAAGGGCGAAGTTATGGCTTTGTATCTAGATCAAGCAAAAGAGTTGCTTCAACAATTCAAGTCATACAAGGTAGTGCACATCAATCGCTCGGAAAACATCTCGCCAAAGATGTAAGAATCGAAGTACTAAAGAACCCGTCGGTTTTGCTGCATCAAGTGAATATGATCGAGATAGGCCAACCATCTTGGATGACCCCTATAATCCAGTATTTGCAAGAAGGAATACTCCCTGAAAGCAAAACAGAGGCAAGGAAGATACAGAACAAAGCTTTGCATTATGAGATGAACGGTGGTATCATGTACCGAAAATCATTCTTGGGGCCACTCCTACGCTGTGTGGACCCCCAAGATGCAAACTACTTGATCAGGGAGATTCACGAGGGTATCTGCGGCATCCATGCAGGCCCGCGCATGGTCGTTGCGAAAGTAATGAACGCTGGATACTACTGGCCAGGGATGCATGTAGACGCTCTAAAGGAGTTACGCAAATGCGACTCCTGTCAAAGGTACTCCCCGAAAACCCTGCGACCAAAAAATGATCTCATCCCTGTTTCCACCGCTTGGCCTTTCCAGCAGTAGGGGATTGATATGGTGGGACCTTTCTCCGAAGCTCCCGGAGCCGTCAAGTTCATAATCGCGGCCGTCGATTATTTCACTAAATGGGTGGAGGCCAAAGCTGTAACATCCCGAAAATATAAAACTTTATATTAGAATTATAAAGTCTAAATAAACAAGAAATTAATTAACTAGGAAATTATAACCTGGTTAACTAGAAGCCTAGAAATAACTCGAAATAGGGTTAGAATGAACAAACTATAGGTTAAACAAAAGTGGAGGGGCTCATGTTGTCAAAATTGAAACTTGTATTATCAATATTGAATTAAAAACAAAACCAAACACCCATTTGGGATGTCTGGTCGATCAAGAACCACAGGGGGCGACACCCTCACTCCCAAAACCCTAACTTCTTCTAAACCATCAAATTGAAGGTCAAAATCAAGTTGAAATCGAAATCTGAACATAGAATCGTGATCACCTCAACAAAGGGATCATAAGGTATGTCGAATTAGGTCATTTTGATTCGATTTAATGTTCATGCATGTAATTGAAATCGAGTATAGAGCTTGATTATGAGTTGTAAACATGAAATTTGAAGTGATATAAGGTTTAGGGTCAAACCCTAGATGATTTCTTGATAGATTCTTGCATGATAATTGTAAGGATCAAAATCACCATAGTGGGTGACTAATATGTTAGTGGAACTTGATAAACACTAGGATTAAAACTCTTGTTCTAGTGTAAACTGAAATTTATGAGGAAATCTCTAAATTGTTGATGTTAAAATATGGACATGTAGTCTAATTGAAGCTAATTATGGTGATAAATTCTAGTCATGAACTTGGTTTAGATCATGTAGAAATCTGACCCGCTAGGTGTTTGATAAAACGCCTAAATGAGGGTTAAAACGTTAAAGGTTGGGTAAAACGCAGATTTGAATATGTTAAGAAATAATGCGTTAAAGCTTATGAAAGAGTTCTAATCTTGTTATGAATTGAACTCTTTAGGAAAGGAATCCGGAATGTCAAGTGGACACGCCGGAGGTGATACACGCGGAAAAGGTGTGCTTTAAAGGTGCGTGACTTCAATCTCGTTACGTTAGGTAAATGTTTGGTTTTTTTGTATAAATGGTGTCGTAGTGTAAAGGACGCGTTTGATGTGTCGTTAAAGTGATGGTCTTCACTAGATAGCCAAACGGGTCAAAATAAAGATTTGGAATTTGGTTTGGCTTGTCAATAAAGTGATGGTCTTCAGTGATGGTCTTCACTAGATAGCCAAACGGGTCAAAATAAAGATTTGGAATTTGGTTTGGCTTGTCAATAAAGTGATGGTCTTCACTAGATAGCCAAACGGGTCAAAATGAGGCTTGTAAAGGAATCACTTGGGTAGAGACTTGAAAGTTTCATACCTCGCTAGGTGATGGATGGTACCACACCAATAAATTGGTTATGTTAATTCAAGTCTACGAACCCGTGACATCGGGTCAAACACTAAGGTTAATAAAAATGTGTCGTTTGAAACGGAATGTTGAATTCCGAGGAAACGAGCTTTTAGTTCCAAGGCAACATAAAGCCATGAATAACTTAAACACACCAAGATGTACTAGCCCGGGAACTTGGGTAATGGCATCAAAAAGGTTTAGAATAAGAAAGTTGAAATATACACTTATAGTTAGAATGCATCGAGCAAATGCAAGTATAGTAACTTGTAACCAGGTGATCGGCGAGACAGATATTGGTATGATAAACAAAACGAACATGTCCGTAATAAATTTACAGACATACAGGAAGGAAATAGTCTAAAAACGGTATGCGAATTAGAGCAAAACTCACAAAATAGTCAAATGGCAAAATCCCAGTGTCCACCGTAAATTACGGTCTACACCGTAATTTACGGTGGAAATTAAAAATGTTACGGTGGGTCGTTCATGTGTTACGGCAGAACCATAATCATTCATGGTCTACCGTAACTTACGGTAGACACCGTAAGTTACGGTGGAACCCAGAAAACTTGTATTTTAATTCACTTTTCGATGTCGGAATTTGTATATATATATGCTATACTAATGTCAAAACTAATGTCTTTAGTTGTTTGACCCTAGGTATGGATGGGACCCTCCCGGAAGGTGATCAAGTACGTAGGCAAGAACCGAACACGCATTTTGAAGCTTCCGCACCAAACTTAATCTTGTCTAGACTTTAATCATGTTGTAAATGCTTTTGTTAATCGTGTTTTGAATCCTTTAAACTAGTTGTTAGTTGTCTAGTAAGGGTTAACTTTAAACTTGTTATGCACTATCTTACATTTGATTTGAGTACTACAACAAGTATGTATGGCCTTTAAACACGAAAAGTTTTTGTAAACTCTGATTAGTATTTATTTAATATAATTATTAATTAAATTTCGTCCAAATATTAAGGGTGTTACAAAAGCTCTCGCCTAAACCACTGCAATGATGGTGCGCAAGTTTATATGGGAACACATCATTTGCAGGTTTGGCCTCCCACTCAAGATTGTAACCGACAATGGCACCAATTTCGCGCCTGACGACCTTCAAAAGTGGACGAAAGAAATGAAGATCGAACACACTTTCTCTTCCAGTGTGCACCCTCAAGGCAACGACCAAGTTGAAAGTGTAAACAAAAGAATTGTCGACGGGATAAAAGCCCGACTGGGCATAAAGAGAAGAGGCTGGGTAGATGAGCTCCGGAGCATCCTGTGGGCTCATCGAACCATGCCGAAAACAAGTACGGGCGAAACCCCTTTTAGCCTAGTTTATGGCTCTGAGGCGGTTATCCCAGCTGAAGTTGGCCTCCCCTCACCGCGCTTGACGGCAGTCAACACAATTGACAACGAGGCAGAGCGCCGTCTTGACTTGGATTTACTCGAAGAGAGGCGCGGAATAGCGTGAATCAAGGAGGCCAAGTATAAGACACAATTGGAGAGGTACTACAATGCAAGAGTACGCGTTTGTACCTTCACTCCCGGAGAATATGTCTTCAGAGACAATGAAGCTTCAAACGCTGAACGCCCCGGAAAGCTAGCACCCAAATGGGAAGGCCCATACTTAATACATGAGGTGCTAAGGAAAGGGGCATACAGATTACGCACTCTGGATGGACACATCATCCCGTGTACGTGGAACGCGCAACAATTGCGCAAGTGTTATATGTGACTGCTCTCGGCCTTGTGCCTTTATCTACTTATGTTGGCCATGCGCCTTTCTTGAATTCCTATGTTGGCTATACGCCCCTTATTTTATTTCCACGATGTATGTTGGCATAAGCGCCCGCTTCTTACTTAATGAAAGCATATGACTTATGTTTTTCTTGTCAGGATGATTTCTACATTACAAATGCATGTTAAACTTTTGATTAGCACAAAAACACTTCAGTAAATTACGAGCTCTTGAGTTATGCCTCCAAGGTCCTCCGCGAGCATAGTGCGAGGCCGGGCAGTTACGCTCACACAAGAGCCACACTTACATTCATTCGCCCTAATTTAACCAAAGTTTCTAACAACAGTGCAATAATTGTAACTTCAAAATTAATAGCAAACACAATGCCATATCATAAAAGGCACACCGCACAATGAGCACATAAGAAATAAACAAACATCATTGATTCATTGCAAAATAGCACGACCACGCGTCTAGTTACATTCAACATGAAAAGAAAATTACAAGGCACGAAGCCTATCAACGCTAACTATTCATAACCATCACCTCCATCATCATCATCATCATTTCCATCACCATTGCCACCATCATCACCAGCTGTTTCTTCTTCATCAGACAGATCAACGGTCACTGGTGGGTCGAGAATCTGCTTTAACCATTGGCACCAGTCATCATGCTCCAATGCCTTTGAGACCAGATCCATCACAGGCAGTGATAGGTGATCATAAGCCTTTTCAGCGCGGGCTAACTTAGCTTCAGCCTGATCGGTCACTGAGCAGTGACTAACATCAAACGCTTGACCTAACGCCTCTTCAACATGTTGCGCACACTCTAGATAACCTCCACGGTGACCAACCGCGCGCGAAGCATCTATGAGAGTAGCAACAGCTCCGTCAAGTTCGGAAGCATTCAAGATAGAGTTGGCCATCTACAACAAAGGCAATAGATAAGAGATAGTCTTTAGCAAATACAGCCTAACTTAAAAAGAGAACCCTACCAGAACTACTCCCCTGCCACGCATCCACTCAGCCTCAGAAGCCAGAGTATCAACGATGCCCTGAACCTCGGAGTAGTTATTTTGCGCTACGTTGAGGGCTACTGTACTCACGTCCCGCGCCTCCTCAGCCTTTTTCTTGGCCTCCTCAGCAATAACAGCCTTGACCCTCTCAGCCTCAAGATCGATCTCTAAGGACTTGCTTTTGTCAGTTTGCTCTTGCAAACGACGTTTTAACTCTGCAATCTCGACGTCCTTAGCCGCCAGGTCCTTATCCTTGTTGGATACCTGCGTTTTCAGCTCAGCCTACAAAGGAAAAACAGACTTAGAATTTTAATAAATGAAAAGCAACATGGAAAAGGGGAGTTGAACTTGTTGAACCTCAGCGCGCTCCTTATCAGCTGCAAGATCCTCAACCTTCTTTGACAATGCAGAATTCTGGGCTTCAAGGTCGATAATCTTGTTGCGAGCTGCATACGCGCGCTGATTATCTTTTTCGCATATCTTCTTAAATTCAGCACGTTCTTTTGACAATAGCTCCTCAGCAGCGCGAAGCTTGCCCCTAAGGCCCTCGGGGCCCCATTCCTCTGATTTCTTATCGGACTCGAACTTAGCCTTTTCTTCAGCAAAAGCAGCATTAGCCTTCTCGAACTCCTTAGCTTGCCTCACAAGGCGCTCACGATACTTCTCCCAATCAGCCCGCTCCTTAACCATCGTGCGCCACTCACGTACGATTTGGTGATTGGCGGCGCGAGTATTGGCCTCCCCAACCACATAGGCTTGGTATAGCCCATCGTGAGTCCGCGCCCTTTGACGGTTGACCTCACCAAGAGGAAAGGAGTTCAGGAACCAATCACGACATTGATGCGTGTGAAGTGTTATATATATTAGGTGTATATTTTAAGCCCCTTTAACACTTATTTTTAGCCAAGTTTTAAATTTATAAAACACGATATTTTACTAACACTAAACACACATATGGGCAAGTGCACCCATCGTGAGCGTAGTATAGTGTTGGCAAGATACCGAGGTCGTCCAAGGACACAAGAGCTTTTAGTACCGGTTTATCCTCAACGTCTAATCAAAATAAAAAGTTTAGAAAAATGTTTTTAACTAAGAAAAAATAAAAACTAACTAAATGCTGAAAAATAAAATAAAAAGAAAAACAGATATACAAGATGAATCACTTGGTTCCGACTCGTATCTAGTGTAACCTTTGATTATTTCCGCACTTTTGCACACAATTAAGAGATTATCTTAGTTATTGTAGTAGGCCCCTCTTTTGAAGGTGACGTTACCCTCACCCCAGTAGTTTGAGTCAGCAAGGATACAATCCTAAAAGGGTGGATTATTGGAAGATAATTAATTAAGTTATTAATGCAAATTATGGTAGGCCCCTCTTTTGGAGGTGACGTTACCCTCGACTAAGTAGTCTGAGTCAGCAGGGATATAGTCCTAAATAGCCGGGTTATAGTATTAATAGTAGTTAACTTATGAGGGGATCAAAGAGTTTGGACCCCCGCCATCCAATACCATGAAGTATTGAAGGAGGTCCTACTAAATTTGACCCAGGTCCATTGCAGGACCTCTAAACGCTGAACAATGGCAAGACCTTTACCAAACCGTTCCCTTAACCCCCGACCAGGTAGCCAACATACCTCCATATAGACCGTGGAGATATGAATGGTGAAAATCTTTTATTTTATATAGACAGTAAAATAATGCCAAGACACCAAGGACAAACGATAAGGAAAGATCACCTTCAACATAAGCAACTAGTTATTAAAGTCATTAATACAAAACCAAGTAAAAAGTGCAAAAGATTAGAAATAAAAAGTATTACACTAGACACTTTGTCTTCACCAAGTGATGTAAGAGACTTAGGCAAACATGGCCTTGATTGTCAAGAACTCTTACGATCAATCTTGGATCCCGAGACGACTCACACACTCTACGATGGACAATGGATGATGGTGGTGGATGATGGTGGGTGGTGGTGGGTGGTGGGTGAAGTGTGAGAGAGGTGGTGTGCCAAGGGATCGTTTGAGCTTGAGCCAAGCACCTCTATTTATTGGCTGAACAGAAGCTCGGGCACGGCCCCGTGTCCAGTGGGCACGGCTCCGTGTCCACATCCTCTCTTTCTTCATTAAATACAGCTTTGTCTTATTAGTTGACCACGCCCCCGTGTCCGCTGAGCACGACCCCGTGTGCAGAAGAATCTTTGTACTATGAAGATTTGCCTGGATTGTGCGAATCTTATAGTTGACCACGGCCCCGTGTCCGCTGAGCACGGCCCCGTGGTGGGCAATAGAAGCTTCTACCACTTTGTCTTTTCTGCTGACACTTGGGCACGCCCCCGTGCTGGCTGAGCACGGGGCTTGTTCAGGCTTCTGATCTCTTGTTTTGCTTGGGAAGATGCTGTCGTGGGGTCGGGCATGCCACGTCTTGTTCCTTTTCTTGTATTTATGTTAGATTTTGATGTCTTTTTGCTTCTTTTGTTAATTTGAGCTAATTTAATCCTGAAAATACAAAAGGAAGACAAAATCACACTTTTTCCAACATTAGTACTAAAAAAGGGTTAGTTTTATGCCTCATTTGATGAAATTTATATGTTACATTTTGAACACATCAAATACCCCCACACTTGAATCTTTGCTTGTCCTCAAGCAAAACTCTTTAATATGTGGCTATTTACACTCCCAAATGGAATGGGTAGAGAAGAAGGTTTTTGGGCTTGTCGTAGAGTGTCGGGATTTCCAAGATTCTTTATTTAGCTTTATTTTTATTTATTTACAATCCTATTCGTCATGATTTATTTAAAACTTTTCATAAGATAAATTACTTATTAAGGCATAACATGCCTCTTTAAAATTCTATTTATATACAAGTTCACATACCTCACGGGGATCACTCAACACTCGGCCGAAAATGTATTTTTGTGGATCACTCGAGAGCGGCATGGAACTTACTCCTACCATAGGCTTGCCAAGCAATCAATCCTCCTCCTTTTTAACTTATATACCTTTGTAAATATCAAGAGGACTTTGTGGGTTAAGGGTTAGGCTTGGGTTAAAGGTAGGTGGTTGGGTTGGTGGTTAGTGGTTAGTAGAAAAAGGGCGAAAAGCATAACAAGTGTCGGTTTTCGTATGACTTTCTATTTTTGTAACTTTATTTTTGATGAAGCTATTTATTCAAACAAAGTTATTTTTGATGAACTTGTTTGTTTATTTTCTTTTGCTTCATCATCAAAAAATATTTTTTTTTTCATACGAAAAATCGAACTTGTTACTAAAACAAAGGGGTAAAAATGAAAAAGGTTTTGGGTGGTAAAAAGGGTGTTTGGTTTGGGTTATGAAATGAAAAGGTTTAGGCTCAAAGGGGCTAACTAGGGGGATTTTGGGTAGGTGGTAAAAAAAAGAAAAATAATGGTGTAGAAATAAAAAGGGTTAGTCCTAATGCCTCCATCATTTACTTACTTGGGTTTAAGTTGGTAAGGACCGGGAATGTATCGTCATGGCAAGTTCTAGAGTCGTAAGAACCAAGCGGCTATTCACACAAGAAGAGAAAAATGAGCATTTAGTCTAATGGTATGTAATTGTGTGCTCAATAAAGGCTCAAAACTCACTTTTGTGGGAATGGGTTTTTATGTGATCAAGTATATATAATTAAATTTTAACTAAGCTTGTCATGCCTTTTCATAATTTTCTTATGTTGGTTCTTTTTATCACGACGCTATCAGTTGTAAATTTGTAAAAATATAACCTTTTTAGAATTTGAAATTCCCAAGTTAAACCTAGACAAGTAAAAAAAATGAAAATTTTTGAAAAGATTTGGGGTGATTAGCGGTTCCAATAGAGTTTTGTGTAAGGCTTGTTATTAGGACTTGCATGATTCAAGGTTTTAGCATCCCCCCCCCCCCCCACACTTAAATTACACATTGTCCTCAATGTGTCCCAAAAATAAGTTTTTCGGTTGATTAAAATGTGTAAAAGTGGGTTAAAAACAAGATTTTATGGTACTGGGTAGCTGAACACGGGGTGGTGTTGGCTGAGCACGGCCCAGTGTCCAGACTGCCAGTACCAAAAGTAAACAGAAGGCTGGGCACGGGGGCGTGTCCAGTGAGCATGGCCCCGTGTCCAGGTACCTGAACTGGGCATTTTCTACAGAACCTTGGGCACGGAGCGTGTTGGGGTGAGCACGGCCCCGTGCTGAACTTGCTGTAATGAAGAAAAATCATCGGGAGGCTCTGTTTTTGTGTATGGGGTGTTGGTTTAAGCTTCCCTTATCATCCTTCACCATCCCGAGTGTGTTTTATTCCTGAAAATTAAAACTAAACTAGAAAATATAAAAGTTAAACTAATCTAAAACTAAGGATAGTTCCGCGGAATGCCTCCGTGGTGCGCCACGTTTATAAGGGTCCTTGGCTAGACCTACCTTATCAGGTGGTTCTGGCTCATCTTCAATTAGGGGGTCGTCATTGCCGAATGGATATTTCATTGACCGCTCAAGATCGACACTCTTTTTAAATGCCCCTAATTGAAGAGGTAGATTGTTGAACTTCCGGTTTTTCAAAGCTTCGTGAGTTTTTACAAATGGTCGTCCCAACATTAGGGAGCGTCATCGAGGATGACAAAGTTGGTCGGGATTACCATTTGATTTATTTGAACCAATACATCCTCAACTATACCGATTGATTTTATTACCTTCCGATTGGATAGAAAAATGGGTATTTGAAGTGGAGAAAAATCACTAATACTTAATTTTTCGAAAATGTAGTTAGGCATTATGTTAACACAAAGTTCTTTATCGATTGTGACATTACTAATAAACGAATTTTGAAAGAAACATGGAACCGGTGTAATGTTAATTTCAAATGGGTCTTCTTTTATTAGCGAAGTTTGATTATTAGTCAACTTAACACTTTCTGTTTCGTCAATTTTAGTGTTAGTGTTTAACTCTTTTAAAAACTTAGCATGAGTGGGTACTAAACAATGATTTTCAAAAGAAGGTGAGAAGAGATTAATTTCTTCAAAATTAGACTCTTCTTGAATTTTACCTTTGTCGGACTCACCTTTTTCGTTGTTTAACTCGTGTGTCGGTTTTTCACTTATTTGTTCTTCCATTTTTACACTTTCAGTTATCTCATCCTTTTTTAATTCTTCTCTTGCGCGAGACTCCTCTTCCCTTGCGCGAGATTCTCTTATACAGCGATCGATAACTCTTATGTGTTCTAATATCCTATCGGTTACTTCGGTTATAGAAAAAGAATCGGGATTTTCTAAGCTTGAATCCGGTTGTTCGATCCTTTGTTCCTCATAATACCCATATGAAGTAGATGGTTCGCACCATTGTTCTTCATTGTAAGCATATGATGGATAAGGTTCGTAATTTTGTTCTTCATAATACTTATATGAGGTGGTTTGTTCACGCCATGGTTCCTCATAATAAGCATACGAAGGTGGTGGCTCATATCTTGGTTCCTCAAAGTATGAGTAAGAAGGCTCATACCTTGGTTCATCAAAATATGAGTATGAGGGAGGAGGTTCATACCTTTGGTCTTCATAGGATGTGTATGAAGTCGATGGCTCGTACCTGGGTTCCTCATAGTAGGTGTATGAATTGGATGGTTGATATGAGCGATTATTTTGAACCGAGCGTGAGTTACGACAATTAGTGCAATAATTACCCCTATAATCATCCTCCTCATAGGTGTAGTTGTAACCTCCTGAGTATTGATCCATAAGAATCACTCAGCAGACCACAACCAAGTCTCGAGATCAGAAAACAAAAAGAAAAACGGAAACAGAGGCTGGACACGGCCCCGTGTTCAGTGGACACGGCCCCGTGTTCAGAATTTGAAACTGGGCATTTTAATTAAATTTACTGATTTCGTTGAGCACGGGGCGTGTTCAGTGAGCACGGCCCGTGTTCAAGCTTCTGTTACTGGGTGTTTTATGAAAAATATGCAGCACGGCCCCGTGTTCAGCGAGCACGGCCCGTGTTCAACCTACTGTAAATGCAAAACTAAACTAAAATGCAGAAAAATGTGGGCCCGTTTTGAAAAGGTTTTGAAAAACTGATTAGGCCGTCGATTTTAAGCTTTCCTAAAATCCTTGTGTCCCCGGCAACGGCGCCAAAAACTTGATGCGTGTGAAGTGTTATATATATTAGGTGTATATTTTAAGCCCCTTTAACACTTATTTTTAGCCAAGTTTTAAATTTATAAAACACGATATTTTACTAACACTAAACACACATATGGGCAAATGCACCCATCGTGAGCGTAGTATAGTGTTGGCAAGATACCGAGGTCGTCCAAGGACACAAGAGCTTTTAGTACCGGTTTATCCTCAACGTCTAATCAAAATAAAAAGTTTAGAAAAATGTGTTTAACTAAGAAAAAATAAAAACTAACTAAATGCTGAAAAATAAAATAAAAAGAAAAACAGATATACAAGATGAATCACTTGGTTCCGACTCGTATCTAGTGTAACCTTTGATTATTTCCGCACTTTTGCACATAATTAAGAGATTATCTTAGTTATTGTAGTAGGCCCTCTTTTGAAGGTGACGTTACCCTCACCCCAGTAGTTTGAGTCAGCAAGGATACAATCCTAAAAGGGTGGATTATTGGAAGATAATTAATTAAGTTATTAATGCAAATTATGGTAGGCCCCTCTTTTGGAGTTGACGTTACCCTCGACTAAGTAGTCTGAGTCAGCAGGGATACAGTCCTAAATAGCCGGGTTATAGTATTAATAGTAGTTAACTTATGAGGGGATCAAAGAGTTTAGACCCCCGCCATCCAATACCATGAAGTATTGAAGGAGGTCCTACTACATTTGACCCAGGTCCATTGCAGGACCTCTAAACGCTGAACAAAGGCAAGACCTTTACCAAACCATTCCCTTAACCCCCGACCAGGTAGCCAACATACCTCCATATAGACCGTGGAGATATGAATGGTGAAAATCTTTTATTTTATATAGACAGTAAAATAATGCCAAGACACCACGGACAAACGATAAGGAAAGATCACCTTCAACATAAGCAACTAGTTATTAAAGTCATTAATACAAAACCAAGTAAAAAGTGCAAAAGATTAGAAATAAAAAGTATTACACTAGACACTTTGTCTTCACCAAGTGATGTAAGAGACTTAGGCAAACATGGCCTTGATTGTCAAGAACTCTTACGATCAATCTTGGATCCCGAGACGACTCACACACTCTACGATGGACAATGGATGATGGTGGTGGATGATGGTGTTATGGTGGTGGTGGGTGGTGGGTGAAGTGTGAGAGAGGTGGTGTGCCAAGGGATCGTTTGAGCTTGAGCCAAGCACCTCTATTTATTGGTTGAACAGAAGCTCGGGCACGGCCCCGTGTCCAGTGGGCACGGCTCCGTGTCCACATCCTCTCTTTCTTCATTAAATGCAACTTTGTCTTATTAGTTGACCACGCCCTCGTGTCCGCTGAGCACGACCCCGTGTGCAGAAGAATCTTTGTACTATGAAGATTTGCCTGGATTGTGCGAATCTTATAGTTGACCACGGCCCCGTGTCCGCTGAGCACAGCCCCGTGGGGGGCAATAGAAGCTTCTACCACTTTGTCTTTTCTGCTGACACTTGGGCACGCCCCCGTGCTGGCTGAGCACGGGGCGTGTTCAGGCTTCTGATCTCTTGTTTTGCTTGGGAAGATGCTGTCGTGGGGTCGGGCATGCCACGTCCTGTTCCTTTTCTTGTATTTATGTTAGATTTTGATGTCTTTTTGCTTCTTTTGTTCCTGAAAATACAAAAGGAAGACAAAAGCACACTTTTTCCAACATTAGTACTAAAAAAGGGTTAGTTTTATGCCTCATTTGATGAAATTTATATGTTACATTTTGAACACATCAACATGCATTAAACTCCATGAAAGTATCCTTTTGCTTCAAACCCCATGGAGCTCGGTGGGGAGCATCGCCGCGAGCCTCCTCCATGTAGGTCTTATAATATATATCGCCCACAGTATCGTTAGGACCGATGGGAGATTGTGGTACAAAACCTCCAACGCCACCAGAGCCCGCGCCACCCACAGCAGCGGTTTATTCCCTATTTATAGCAGAACCCGATCCCCCAGTAGTAGAAGTTGTTTTAACAGTTTGAAGAGGGGCATCAGGTTGCGCAGGTTTGGTCGGCTTCTCAACCTCAGGTTCTTTCCTTTTCTCATGAAGGGGCTGGTAAAGCCCCGTGATATGGACGACCTCCGAACCCTGCGTTTTTTCATGGACAGTTGCAGCAGCGGCCCCGGCCTCCCTAGGTTCACCACCAACAGGCTCTTCAGAAACCTTCTTTTTCTCTCTCTTTCTCCTTCTCAACAACCTTCTCAACAGCCTTCTTCCTCTCCTTCTCAGACTCTACGCCAGCAGTTTTGAAAGGCTTAATTATAACTTTGGTCTTCTTCAGCGTCGGCTCTTGAGGATCTTTAAATACAACACCCTTCTTTTCAGGGGTTTTCTTTTTGGCCTCTGCAGAAACAAAGTGTCAAAAATAGGTAACAACAAAGGAAGCAAGGCAATCAAAGAAACTAACCAGGAGAAAATTTATAAAGAGAGCGAAGGTTGCTCTGTTTTCCAATTAGAGGGACTCCACCAGCTTTCTGCGCAACAGACGCACCAGCTGTGGTCTCTTCCCTACTCCTCTTCCTCCTTACCAACTTTTCAACTGGTTCTTCTTCTTCCTCCTCCTCCTTTTCATCAAGCGCGATGGAAGACAGAGTGGCTCCAGCATCTGGGTTTCGAGAACCCGCACTCCCTGAGCTCTTTGAACCAGTGGCTCCGGTCTTCTTCTCGCCTATACGTGACAAACCTTCAAGTGAGTCACTGATAATAACGTAATCCTCCAAGTTACTCTGACGAGAGCGTATAGTACCTTTATCAGCAGCACCAGCAGTTGCGCGGCTATTCCCGCCCTTCTTGCTAGTCACTTCAACGTCTAGGGTAATCACCTTCTTCCGCTTGTTGGGTTTCTTCTTCTTCTTTTCAGGGTCAATCCCCAGGTCGCGCAACACACCTGCAAAGATGTTAGACCACGAACTTAGCTCCCCATTCGAAGACCCTACAAACTCCTCGCTAGAAAGATAAAGAATCTTTTTCCCAGCGGAGGTCACAGCTCGCAAGGGTCGGGGATTGGGAAGATCCGCACCTTCAGTAGCGTTAGGAGGATTGGCGAAAGCTCCAACAACAGGGTACATGAAACGCGCCTTGATTGTATCATACCAATACTGCTCCCCTGACCTCAGTGGGCGCACGCCCATAGATCCACCAAAAGTGGGGAAAGCAGCTTGGTAAAGGCGTACCTCTACATTCAAAATTCAACAGTTAAATGCAACAAAATTAAATAGAAATAATCAAGGAAGCAACTAACCTCTATCCTGAAACTTCAATATTGGCACCTCTTTGCTATCCTGCGGCCACTGGTCACTCATCTGCGCCGCGACCAGAACATTTTCACCAAACACTCGATTTGGAGTGGCGGTAATCTTCACATACCAATCTTCCTTCTTCGGAATCGCCAGCTCCTCCTTCTCAATAACATCCAGCGCACGGAAGTTCATAGCAATCGGGATAACCTCCTCACGAATAAAGAAAAATTTATGTTTCCATTCATGGAAACTCTTCGGTGGGTTCAGGAGGATCTTTTTAGCAGACCCCCGGCTACCAAAGGAGTAAAAACCCATATTTCGAATTAACTGGTAAAATACCCTGAACCTTTCAACTGTGGGCTCTATGTCATGGGATCGGCATAAGAACTCGAAGTGCCGCACCCTTACCATACCGGGTGGACTCATCTGAGAAATGTGAAACCCATAATAATGGAGGATATGGGCCAAGAACTTCGTCGTCGGCAACCGGAAGTTGCCTTGCAAAAAGAAGTCTTCAAACAAGGTGATATACCCCGGTGGTGCACCGGCGGTCGTTTGATTCTAACCGGGGTATCGTGCATCCCATTCCGGTGGAAACCAGAATCCTCGTGTAATCTGCTCAAACAACCCTAAGTCCCATTTAAGGACAGGAACGGGACCTTCTTCACCAGGATTTTCTTCTTGATGTTCTTCAGCCATGGATACTGAGTAGAAACTTTGAATATTCTGGAAAAACTTGAAGATTTGGTAAAGATCCTGAAGATCTGCTATGGATCACTTGAAGATTTGAAGAAGGAATAGAGAGAAAAAGGAGAACAGTGGAAGAGATGATGTTCTCCTCTCACTTTTCCACGACTATATATACTCATCGCATTTAATGCGATGAGTAGACGTGCCGGATTCACCACGCGCGTATCCAATCAACAGCTGCCATGTCTATCGCAAATCCCAGAGTGACGGTTACCATGCGCGCGTGGGCCTCACTCTCCTGACGGAAAGCGGAACTGTCAGGGACAACTTGATGACGGCCGTGTCAGCAGTCAACTCAAACGTCGCCATCAACGACATTTCTTACCAACCTGTCAGAATTCAAAATTCGAGGTTTTTTCCGCCCAAAATTGATATAAACTTCATGCAGTATTTACTCAGGTCGCGCAATATTCATAGTTACCCAATGAACCTGCGCGCTTACAATCAGAAGCGAAGAATCACCAACAATCATATATGGTAGTCACGCCGTAGCAACTGTCAAACATTTACACGCGCGCCGCCTACCCAACCTAAAGCAATCATTTTTAGCACTTCTCTTTCTAAGTCCAGAGCTCCAACCACTTACTTCGCGCATGGTGCAGCACTGTACTGGGGGGACTTGAAGGGGTATGGTCCACAAAAGCCACGCAGACCTTCATTTAGGTCGCGCGCGGGACCATACTCCTTATTCATCAAGATGTTTAATCTCAACCTCGTGCGGGTTACCTCACCAAGTATTAATCTCGTGCGGGGTCTGAACAATAAAGCACCCTAAACTCTAACACTTAGCATTCTGAATAAGAGCCTCTAGCTTCTATAATCCTGCGCAGGCTAGTTACGTGCCCAGCAATGGTCTCACAGGAACTATAGCGCAAGGCCACTTCAGAAGGTACGAAAGGTACAAGTGGCAGAAGAAAGGAGCCAATCCGCGTCCTCCATGCTGTGCTCAATCGTGCTCCATGATCGTCTAACATGCAGGATACAGAGAGTACACAAGGACGCCTATGTGGCACCAATCACGGGGCAGAGACACCTGCCCCACGATCTCCACTTACCTGCTGATGGCAGAAGGACGGCCAGGCCGACAACTGTGACACGTGGCTCCAATCATGATACGCCAGCACCGGAGAACTTCTAGAAGCCACTAACGGTCGACACCAGTGAGACAAGGAGCATATCCTCTATGTTGTCGCCTTCCGGCCCAAGGCCCATCAGCCCACATCCTCTTACACCTCTCCGGCTATAAATAGAGACCTCAGTTCACAGGTTAAACATTCTATTCTCTCTACTTTCACTCTTAACACACATTTATCTCCTCAAAACAGTCGTTTATTCTCATGCCGGAGCCTGGTTAAAAGGGAAACCCCCATATTCCCCTCTTAACGAGCTAACGGTGTTCTGTTTTGTAGGTTTACGGATCATTAAGAAGCTCAGAAAGCCATAAGAAGATTAACCACTATGGTAGAAACATAAACCAAGCTAATTAACCTTAAGATTAGTTTCGTGTTTCTTCAGTATGTGAATTTTCAGAGACTACAATGGATGGATGGAGGTCAACATGATAGCAGACGTACAATGGTCATTGACGAGTTGTATGAACTTTTACGTCATAAAATCAAGGGTTAGGACGAGCATTTGCGAAGGATTTGGATGGATAATTGACCATCAATCTCATGATTTTTGACCTATGAGTTTTTCACATATGTTATTCATTTCTATAGGTTTACGCTTTTCTCTTAGTGGTTGTTTATGTTTTCTTCGTCATTTCCATAGAACACAGACAAACATGTTCCATGACGGAGTTCGAAGATAGGGAGGTCATTTGCAAAAACGGTAGTCAAAGATGAGGATTTAGAATGTTCGTAGAGAATGAACGATAGGTGACAGACAAGTGTGCTATTGGTGACAATAATGGTGGAGGTCAATGTTTGTATTGGGTATATGGGAAATGATCAAATAGGAAGTTGAGTTTTGGTATAAGGGCATATATCAAATGACAGTTGTCCTAAGATGTGGTCAAAAGGTTTGTTCTTCCTATTGAAGACCTAGGTTCAACTCCCGTTTGGCCATTTTCAAGGGACATTTGGGTGAAGGGACGAATCGGGCTTTAATCCTGGGTTGAACATGGCCGGGGGTCGAGGTCTTACGGATTTCATCTGGTTCCCGCGCATCAGAGGGCAAAGTCTCATGGCGGTCGAGGAGTCGACCTTGGATATAGCCCCGAGCAGGGTGGATTTAAACGTGAGATTCTTTGTCGTCCAATAACAACAACAACAACAACAACAACAACAATAGTAATAGTAATAGTAATAAAAATAATAATAATAATTTAATAATAATAGTCAAATGATAGTTTTATTAACTAGCTTACTTGGTGAAATTATATTTTTTTGTGGTTTCATGTATCTTTTTGCAAGGATTTATATCTAGTATGCTAGATTACCCGTTGTGAGCTTTAACCCATCCACGCCTATTACCACATCGGAGGCGCACACGGATTTGGGGGGGGGGGGACACCGCCACACTAAGGTATGGAAGATGGAGCAGGAAGTGGTGTGGCTCTGGTTGAGGGTAATCTAGTCACCTCAACCTAATACCAAATTTCACATTAAAGCCCCTTTAGAACTCTACATCACCCACTTTAGATCCCCTTCAACCAAGCCTATATGGGCCTACATGGAATATTTTTCCATTTTAAAGCCCCTTCTTTCACCCACGTTCATGTCGGATTGTAAATGATAGCTCAACCTTCTTCAAAACCCTGAACGCGCTTTCAATAATTTTTTCTTGCCGATTTGAACAATTTTCTTTTATCCTCATGTGAGTATGTGAACGCTTTTACGGACAGGCACACTCTGTTAATGCACACGCTTCCATGATCTTTTCGTCTTGTTTTGAATCATCAGATGAAGATGACCAATATCATTCCATTTTTTAAAAGAGTAATTGTGTATAAAACTAAAGTTTTGTGAAGTATTTTGAATTGAAAGTGTGTAAATATTTGAAGAAAGCTGATTGTTTAATTAAATGTGAAAATTTGATATTTTTTTTAAGTCTCAAATAGCTAGGGGAAATCCCCATACCAAATGCTCACATTCTTTTACCCCTCCATGCCCTTAACTCGCCCCAAGCCTTTTCCCCACACTCTCTCAGGTGCAGTTTTTTTTAAGAGGTAAAATGTGTGTAGTCTACGGACAACATCTGTAGACATCTATATAAAAAGAGGTGGACCAAACCTCTACAGTCTGCAAGAAAAAAAACTGTTTGTTAATTAACATATGTAGACTTCTAAAATAAACTGTTGGTGGTGTACGGACGGATGTGGTGGGTGGTGGTGGATGTGGACGGTGGGTGGTGGATGTGGATGGTGGGTGGTTGACGTGGACAGTGGGTGGTGGTGGTAGACGGTAGTGGTGGAATGTGATGGTGGTGATGGACAATGGTGGGTGGTGGACGGTGGTGGTGGATGGTGATGGTGGGTGGTGGTGTTTAACCCTCTACAGACCTTAGAAGATCTTAGAAGCGGTTGGACCAAGTCTATATTAGAATATATATTTAGTTAATATATTGATTGGTATGTATATTTGGCAGTAGATTGTTGTAATGATTCATTTCCATTCTTTTGTATCATTCTCCCTATTTAAAGGGAATTCTCGGTTCAATGAAGACACAATTGACAACCATAATTACTTTTATGGTATCAGAGCATTGCTCTTCTCAACCCTAGCCATACATCCTTTTTTTTCTTTCTTCCTCTGTTTCGACAGAAAATATGGGAGACAAACACCCAGAATCAACACCCAAATCACCCTCCACAGAAGTTGAATCCAAATCATCACCCTCCCTACACCCGGCATACACCGTAACAAACATCCAGAACAAGGTCCGCACCCTTGACGGAACCAAAGTTACCTACTCATCTTGGGTAAACCTGTTTAAACTTCACGCCAAAGCATACAAAGTACTTGATCATATTAACGGCACAAAACCTCCTGCTGAAGACGATGAAAGCTACGGTGCGTGGGCCGAAATTGATGCTCTCATTCTTCAATGGCTCTATGCGACCTTATCGGATGAGATCCTTGTCCGGGTTCTCGAAAACGATGCTACGGCTCGTTCAACCTGGGTAAAACTGGAACATATATTTCTTAATTATAAAGGATCACATGCTACGACCCTCGAACACGAGTTTACCAATCTCACCCTCGGTGCATGTTCATCATTAGATGATTACTGTTAGAAAGTAAAGGAAGTGGCTGACCAGTTAGCGGACGTTGGCTTTCCTGTCAGCGAACCGAGACTCGTCATGCAATTGGTTAGTGGGCTACCTTCTGAATATGACGTCACGGCTTCCATCATCAACCAAAACATGCCGTCGTGGGATGAGGCTCAAACAATGCTACAAAGGGAACAACAACGTCAGGCAGCACGTACAAACCAAACTCAATCAGTTTTGGTTAGCACACCAACCTCAAACTCAAACAACTCGGTCCCAGAAGGCAGTCATAATTAGTCCGTTACAACCAACACCTATGACCCAACCCGGTATCCAAACTACAATCAGCAAGGCTATGATAATACACGTGGTAGGGGTCGTGGACGTGGTAGGGGTTGTGACGCGACTATCGGGGTAATAGACCACAACAAGGGTGGCAAAACAACCAGCAGCCACAACAGGTCCAACCGGCCCAACAGACACAATACGGTAACTGGCCTGTGCCGCCCAACCCGTATCCATCTCAAGCTTGGGCCCCAACTCATACCCTTGGTCCATCCTGGAAACCCCAATACAATCATGCCCACATGTCTTTTCAAAATCCACCTCCCATGATGACCCAAACAGCTCATATGAACCAACAGGCCCCGTTTCCAATGGCTCCAACTTCCCAGGCCCAATTTGCCGATCCAAATGCATTCAATTCTTTAAGCCCCACTGACTTGGGTACGACTCTCTCTATGGTACAGTTGAACTATCCAGATCCAAATTGGAATATGGATACAAGGGCCTCCTCCCACATCACGGCTGATTCATGTAAAATACTATCCCCTATGTCAAATTCCTCTAGCACTATTTTTGTTGGTAATGGGCAAAAATTGCCGATTACAGGAACCGGTAATGGCCTTTACACCGTTTCCAATAAAACTTACAAATTAAACAATATCCTTCACTCACCGTCCATTATCAAAGACTTTCTTTCCGTTCGTAAATTTACTCGTGATAATCAAGTTAGTGTTGAATTTGATCCTTATGGTTTTTCTTTGAAGGACCTCAAGACGGGCACTTTCCTTTCTCGCCACAATAGTACTGGGGACCTTTATCCATTTACACCGCCTTCTTATGCTTTTGCATCCATTACCCAAAAGACTGCAAGGCACAACCGGCTTGGTCATCCAGGAGCAACTATCTTAGATTATCTTATTCATCATGAGTTTATTCATTGTAATAAAAATAATGGTTCTAGTGTTTGTTCTTCTTGTCAACTTGCTAATAGTCAACGTTTACATTTCATGGATTCACTTTCTGTTACTTTTGCGCCATTTGATATCATTCATTGTGACTTATGGACATCCCCTGTCTTAAGCAAATCAGGCTATAAATACTATATGGTCCTCATTGATAACTTCACACAACATGTTTGGGTATATCCCTTGAAATATAAATCTGAAACATTTACCAGTTTTGTTAAATTCCACAAATTCATCCAAACCCAATTTCGCCACCCTATCAAAACTTTTCAATGTGACTTGGGTGGTGAGTTTGACAACCACAACTTTAAGAACTTTGCCTCTCAAAATGGCATGGTAATTCGTTTTTCTTGCCCTCAAACTTCGCCTCAAAATGGCAAAGCCGGACGTATGATCCGCCGCCTTAATAATATCATTCGTTCACTTCTCAGCCATGCACACCTACCCCCATCCTTTTGGGTCGAAGCTCTACACACTGCAACATATCTTCATAACATCTTGCCTAGTAAACGTCTCAACCATTTTACCCTTGCTTTTGCCCTTTACCAATGACACCCCACTTATGACCACCTTCGTACTTTTGGATGTGCCTGCTACCCAAATACATCTGCCACACAACCCCACAAATTAGATCCTCGATCAATTCGCTGTGTTTTTCTTGGATACCCCTCCAACTTTCGCGGGTACCGTTGCCTTGACCCTACCACCGGTCGTGTCCACATTTCTCGTCATGTAATTTTTGATGAAGACACCTTCCCATTTACCACCCCAATCCAACCGACCACCTACCAGTTCTTGGATGAAGAGGCTTTCATACTTCTATACCCTATGCCCAACCCACTACCGGCCCAACACACTGGCCCAACTCAACCTTATCAACCTGCGGCCCAACAACCTTCCCACCCACCTTCCGCCCAACACTCTCCAGCCCAACAACCTTCCCACCCACCTTCCGCCCCACACTCTCCATCGCCCCAGCCTAACTCCTCCTCCCATACTGACCACCTATCCCCCGGTTCACCTACTCAGCCCACTCCATACAATAACCATCCCATGGTCACCAGTGCCAAAGCCGGTGTCTCCAAACCCAAACCCAATCCCAAATTCAATCTTACCACCCCCACCCCTGCCTCTCATTTCACCTGTCCCTAGTCTATACCAAAAGGCCTTATCGGATTCTAATTGGCGAAACGCCATGAACAATGAATTTAGTGCTTTGCAGGAAAACCAGACATGGGAACTTGTCCAAAGATCGATCGACTCTCCAGTCATTCGTTGTATGTGGTTATTTCGGCACAAATTTAAAGCAGATGGCACATTCGAGCGGTACAAGGCTCGTCTAGTCGTGAATGGGAAATCACAAACTGTGGGTATTGATTGTCAAGATACGTTTAGTCCGGTCGTTAAACCAGCTTCGATTCGAACCGTCTTGAGCTTGGCTACATCAAAACATTGGCCTATACACCAGTTGGACGTCAGAAATGCATTTCTTCACGGGCATATTGAAGAAACGGTATATATGACTCAACCATCGGGGTTTGTAGATGCCAACCACCCGGATTATGTTTGTCGTCTCAAGAAATCCGTATATGGCCTGAAACAGGATCCACGAGCTTGGTACACTAGGTTTTCTACCTTTCTCTTGACACATGATTTTCGTAGCAGCTTGTGTGATACGTCACTCTTTATATATACGCGGGGTAATCAAACGGCCTACTTATTACTCTACGTGGATGATATTATTCTCACAGCATCAGACTCGACACTTTTGACAAATATTATTTCAATGCTTGCAAAGGAATTCGCTATGTCTGATTTAGGGCCACTTCACCATTTTTTAGGGATCACTGTCACACGTGATTCACAGGGCTTGTTCTTGTCTCAATCCCAGTACACTCGAGACATCCTACATCATGCCAACATGACTAACTGCAAACCATGTGCCACACCTTGTGATACAACTTCCAAGCTTAGCTCTACTTATGGCAATTTAATTCAAGATGGCACTCTCTACCGTAGTCTTGCTGGTGCTCTTCAATACTTAACTTTCACCAGGCCAGATATAACATATGCGGTGCAACAGGTCTGCTTATTCATGCATGCCCCTCATGAGCCACACTTTGCCTTTCTCAAGCGCATACTTCAGTATCTTCAAGGCACGATTGATCATGGTCTCCATTTATCGGTTTCATCCCCTACCACTCTTACGGCCTATTCAGATGCAGGTTGGGGAGGCTGCCCAGATTCTCGCAGATCCACTTCTGGATACTGTGTATTTTTTGGTGATAACTTAGTTTCATGGTCGTCCAAACGTCAACCCACAATTTCCAGATCAAGTGCCGAAGCTGAATACCGGGGGGGTTGCAAACGCGGTAGCCGAAACGAGTTGGTTGCGTAATTTACTTCTAGAGCTTCATGTTCCTATCACCAAACCCACCATTGTCTATTGCGACAACATATCTGCCGTCTATCTCTCTCAAAACCTAGTTCAACACCAACGCACAAAGCATGTTGAATTAGACATTCATTTTGTTCGAAAAAAAGTGCAGATTGGTCATGTTAAAGTCCTCCACGTCCCCTCATCCTCTCAATATGCGGACATTTTTACTAAAGGCCTACCACGGACATTGTTTGAAGAGTTCAGATCCAGCTTGAGCGTTCGCCCACGTCACGCTCCAACTGCGGGGGACTATTAGAATATAAATTTAGTTAATATATTGATTGGTATGTATATTTGGCGGTAGATTATTGTAATGATTCCTTTCCATTCTTTTGTATCATTCTCCCTATTTAAAGGGAATTCTCGGTTCAATGAAGACACAATTGACAACCATAATTACTTTTAGTCTGCACCAAGAAGAGCTCGCGCACACGTATTTTAGTGAAAGGTCTTCGGAAAAACAAAAAGTCTGCAGATGACAATGTCTACGCGTGGTCTGTGCGGCGCAGACAGAAGAGTTTGCGCAGATCTTTTAAAAAAAAAACACGACTTTAGTGTCATTATCTTCTAGTTTTCACACCATGGCCTTAGTGTTTGTGATATTAGATATGTGTTATAAATAACATTAAAGTCCCCCACCCTAGCTTAGTTGGTCAGTTGGGCTGGTGTTCTCCTTGGAGACGCCGGTTCGACTCCCGGCTGTAGCAAAAGGTGCGGGACGTCCCAATGATGGATCGTTTCCTACCGAGGCATGGTTTGACCCGGAGGGCAACCCAAATTTACCCAGCTATTACCCCAACGAGGTTCTCGTGTGAGGGCAGTATGGTTTCCGGGCGAATGTCAGTTTGCGCGGCGGCCGGGCCCGATAGAACATCACGTCCGTAGGCGGGGCTGACGGGGGATTGTTTTCGACAAGAACCCGGTGACCACTAGGTCCTGTAAATAGAAAGTCACCCTAAAAAAATAACACTAAAGTGGATAAAATCATTGTAGTTAGGGGTCTTGTAAGTTGTAATTATTAGTGTTGGGGTTAACACTTTGTGTTAGTATAGAAAGGGGATTTTAGTACGAATATGTGGTGTTTAGATAAAATATATTTTCACTTGTTAACTTCTATTCTCATATATTGTTGTGAATATTAACAAAGTAAAAAAAAAAAATGTGTATTCATTTAGCTATATTGCACACGTGTGTAATTTATATCTTGGGTTGTGAACATAATTGGATTATTGAGAATGAAATTTACATAGACGACAAGGTGACCATAAAGACTTGAAAGTAAGTGCCATTTGGAAGATTATTATAACGAGGCTATAGATCTTTTGCATATTTTCAACAAACAAATTGTATTATAAACTAATATTTTGTACAAGGTTTTAATAAAAGTAATTTTATTGTATATAAAGTTTGGAAATATTTAATTGGAAATTTATGATGTTTTTTTTTTGGAAAATTTACTTTCATTAGAAAACACGCACCTCATCAAACCGAGGAAGGCGAAACAAACTACAACATATACATAGAATACTCACACCAGTCTTTCCACGACAAAGAACTAAATCTCGACCTATTTTTGAACCACAAAAAAGCCAAAGACTTGACGCTCCCTACCACCTCTATAGCTTTAGCTTCTCTCCCGTTGAACCTTTTGTCGTTTCTCGCCTTCCAAATAACCCAACAAGAAACCAAAATAATGCCGTGGACAATCTTCTTTCTCTTTTTATCTCCCCCAACATTCTGATACAACTTCATTAAATCGGCAAAGTGGAACGCATATATGGGGTCTAAACGACACCATCTACCAATACGACTCCAAACTTCAGTAGGGAACCAACACCCCGTGAATAAATGTTCCGTGGTTTCAACGTTATAATTACACAATGTACACAAATCGTCTTCTAACATCACACCTCGTCTAATAAGCGCCGTAGTCGTAGGAATTTTATCCAACCCCGCTCTCCAAGCCAAGATATTGCACTTTAAAGGAACCCACGATAACCACTGAAAAGTAACACCATCTTGAAGATTATTACCGGCTGTTAACATCGACCTAACCAACTTAACAGTGAAGCTGCCCTTACTATCTCCTGTCCACGACCATTTATCACATCTGTTCGACAACCGGATGGAACTGAGGGCGGCATTACAAACCTCCCATTCCTGCTGCACCTGCACATTATCAAAAGGTCATGTCCACCCAATCGCCCAGCACCCAATGTTACCCATTTCAGCCCAATTGTCGCACACTCGACTGGTTTTGCAAGCGGCCAAGCGAAACAGATAAGGGAATTTATCTTTTAAAGACTCGGCAAACAACCAAGGGTCTAACCAAAAAACGAATCCCATTCCCCCTTCCCACCTCACCTTGGCAAAAATCGCCTAGATTTTTACCTTGAAGCATCATCTTATCTCCATTTTTTACAATCGCCTTCCAACAAGCAACGACATTTTTTCCGCACGGAATGATCGACCATTGACCAGATCAAATTCAAGAAAATATGATGTAACACATGTTTTCCTATTCATGCAATATTCAAGAAAATAACAAAACTTTCTTCATTCAGTTTCCTACTAAAATAAACCAGATCAAATCAACGAACCCTTCTATAACTCGTTTGTAACTCATAGTTCAAATTTCAAAAACTTTTCATGATCTTAAAGTTGAGGAGTAATGTGGCATGAAATATAAGGGGAGTGGGGGTGGTCACAAGTGATGAAATTTTATCACTCACAAGCATCCAATCAAGTTCCGCTATGTCATCAGCCACTATTCTATCACTCACAAGCATTTTTTAGTGGCGGTGGTCATCACTAGTGATGGAATTCTATCACTCACAAATTTTTTTAATTTTTTTTTAAATTAGAAATTAATAATAAAACGCTAAAATTATAAATTTCATTAAAATTAAAACATACTAGTTCAATTTAACATACTAGAAATATTTTAGGCTACAATTTAAAAAAAAAATACTAAAAAAACTCTACTCCTCGTCCAACTCATGAAACTCCAAACCTAAAGAACCTACTAGTTCGATTAAATCGTATCTCAACCGAAAGTGAGTTTCTTCATCACGCAATTCTTGTTGGATATTTTATGGAACTTGAACTTGGGTAGGAGGATCCGGCACCCAATCCGAAGATATTGCACGTCCGTCTTCTTTGATTATCATATTGTGCAATATGATACATGCATATATTATGCTATGTATGGATTTCTTGTTCATCGCACGAACCGGTCGGTGTAGTATACCCCATCTACCCTTTAAAACACCAAAAGCACTCTCAACATCTTTTCTTGCCGATTCTTGCAATTTCTTGAACACGATTTCTTTAGCCTCGACAGGAAATGAAGGAGCTTTCACAAAAACAGACCATGATGGGTAGATACCATCCACAAGAAAAAAACCTCGTCTGTAATATCGTCCGTTAACATAGAATGGAGAGAAGGGTGCGGTACCATCCGTTACGGTTTGAAACAACGGCGACGTGTGCAACACATTGATGTCGTTGTTTGAACCTGGAACACCGAAATATGAATGCCAAATCCATAAATCATTCGACGCCACCGCTTCTAGTATGATGGTTGGTCTTTTGATGTCACCCCTAACATACGCCCCTCGCAACTCTCTTGGACAATTTTTCCACTCGATATGCGTACAATCGATGCTACCGAGCATCCCTGGAAAATGCTATCTAGCCTCATGTGCGGCGTAAATACGTGAGATCTCGTGGCTCGTCGGGTTACGTAAAAACTCTTTACCATACAACTTAATGACCGCGTTGCAAAAAAATTGCAGACATTCACGGGAAGTTCTGGACGCCATAGCTAGGTATTCATCATATTGATCGGGAGGGTTACCTGTCACTAGTTGGCGAATGGCGGACGTACATTTTTGTATCGGCGTGAAACTTGGTTTGCCCCTCGCATCGTAACGTTCTTGAAACCATTCCTCGCTTGCTTCGATGTCTCCAACAATCTTTAAAAATAATTCTTTTGGTAAACGAAACCAATCTCTAAACGTTTCGGCATTGTAGAGCGGATTCTCCCCAAAATAATCGTTCATTAACACTTCGTTGGCACGTATACGTTCACGGTCTACCATCTTCTTCTTTGGGCGGGACGAACTAGTATCAAATTCGTTATACACCGACACAAAATATTTAAGCGTCTCATTGTCGGAAGACGATTCGGTATCGCTATCGCTATCCATCGGAAACGCCGAATCCGTAGGAAACTCCATTTGAGAAAGATGTAGATTATGTGAAATGTGTTTGTGTTTTGGTGTGGGTGAAATGGTTTAAAATGGAGAAGTATATATAAAAGGTTTAAAGGTTTTTTTTAATTAAAGTTTACCGTTGAAAAACGGTCAAAAAAGCATCAAAAACGTTCAAATTTGCCAAAGTTCAATTCGTGATTCCTTCCACGCATTAATATTTCCACGCGTGGTGGATATGGTGGCGGCGGTGTGCTTGTAATGTTTCACGCGTGATGGGGGTGTCATCATGAACCACCCCCAGTCCCCTAATTTAAAATAAAAAGAGATATCAGGGTTTTAAATTTGAATTTTGTCTGAAAAAATAAGAGGAAATGAAGGCGAAGAGTAGGGCTAGTAATATCCAACACGGACACAAAAACATGACACGAAACAACACGATCTTAACAAATTCGTCTTTGACCCTTAACAAGTTTCGTGTCATAAACAGGTCGACACGATGAGACCTATTAGTTTTCGTGTCGTGTTCGTGTCTTATCGTGTTCATGTCTTAATAAGTTATGTTTGTGCCTTAACAGGTCATGACTGACACGATATGCCAACCCTAGACTCCACACACCACCCCTCCAGGGCGAGTTCGTGTCTTAACAGGTCGTGTTCGTGTCTTAACAAGTCGTATGATACGCTTGTAAATTTTTTCGTGTCTTAACAGGTCGTGTTCGTGTCTTAAGAAGTCTTATGATACGCTTGTAAATTTTTTCGTGTCTTAACAGGTCGTGTTCGTGTAACATGTTTATTATCAGGTTCGTGTTCATGTTTGGAAAAACTGACACGATAAGATTTCGTGTCTTGATCGTGTTTATCTGTTTCGTGTTCGTGTCTGAACAGGTCGTGTCTGACACGGTTTGCCAGGCCTAGCAAAAAGTGAAGACGAAAGGGCTAAAAAGACAAAATCTCATTATATATGACACATTTTTAACAATTATATAAAAAAAGTTAAATAGGTCAACCCAAATACGACTCATTTAGCTAAATGTATCAACATGTTCCATCTGAACATGGCCCAAACTAGGGATGAGCAAATCCCGATACCGTCCCGATCCCGAATTTCGCCAAAACTGGGTACTGATACCGATACCGAAATATGTCGATACTGTAGCGGTATTTGAAGGTAAAATTCGGTATTTTACCGGTACTGTACCAAACCGGTACCGATCCCAGAGATACCGATACCGAAAATGCCAAAAAGTGGATACCGTTTCCGGTACCGAAAAAATTTGGTACGGTATTTTTGGGATCGGGATCGGTATGGGATGGGGTCAGGATAGTATTTGATACCAAATGCTCATCCCTAGCCCAAACCCATTTAGACTAAACTCAAATCCATAAGTATATTTTATATTCATGTGTATTTTCGTATCGTGTCATAAATTCATACCTCTAAAGATTTCTCATTTTAGTTAAACAACCAAATAACCACACAATGACTTATAACTCTTGATATTTCAATTTAAAAAATTAACCATAACCAATACAACTAATGAACTTATGATGGACTAGCAGCCCCATGACCTTCTAAAGTGGAGGTCATGGGTTGAAGTCTCACCGAAAACAAAATTACTCAGGGTTGAGCAGAGGCTTTACCACAATGGCCTTTTGGGCAGCGGGTTCCTCTAAAATGATGACGGACTGGGTCACCATCTTCATCTACGTTTATAGTCATGAGTAGCCTTTTACTATTGGGTTTACTCGGATTGAGGAGGAGATCAAGACCATCGGGTTTCCGTGGATTCAAAATAGATCCAAGTTACAATCTGTGACAATAGTCAAATTTGCATGTATCCGTACAATTATTAAACAGTAGTTATGACTTAATGACTGTGCTGATTTACAATTAATGACTTGAATTGCTTTCGGATTATTGTTATCATACATACATGTGCATCATATATTGCATAATTTCATATTATTATTGCATGCAACATTTATTGATTCAAATGATGCACGAAACAAAGATAGCACAGTTATCAGATAAATCAGAAAAATGCTGACGGAGTTCAGTACTAGACAGACATGGTATTGAGACACAGAATGAGCCAGAAACCAAGGGTTACACTAGTATAGTGTGTAGGAAAGTAAGGATCATAAAACTGCCTTCCTAGAGATAGTTTAAGTGTCGGAAAGTGCCCAAAACTCACATAAACTGCAGAATTCTGTAGAATTCAGCAAAATTTAGCATTTAAACAACCTAATATCATGCAGAAATATGGTTAAATGGTCCAGAATGCTTTCCTAAGTGTCAGGAATCAAAAATGTCACAAAAGGTAACATAAAGCACACTAAACTGCATAGTTTAGCACCTTAACGAACCGGTAACCAACCGAACAACCGGACACTACCCGAAACACCAAATTTTCACTAGAAGCATTGTTTTAACATTTCTGAGCTAGTTATGGTCCTCGAACATCATAACACACTATATAACATCCTAATAACTAAACACCTAACTATAATACTTAGAATCTAACCATTAAACCTAACTAGCCATTACAAACTAACTCTACACCCCCCTCCTATTTATGGTTACATGGTGGCCCCCACTATTGATTTTCTTTGTTTATTATATTAGATCTTGTCTACACCGTTAGTTTACACATTACACACTAGAGAAACACTTGTTGGTGAATTATAAGTTTAACTTCAAGATCATGAACACTTCATTCTCAGACAATCAAACACTTGAACTCTTCTTCTTCCTCTCTTCTTGTCTTCGGCCGTGAACACACACACACCACCATCTTCATCATTCAATTTTCATCCAATCTCTAAGCATACAAAGGTGTAAGAAGCAATACAAAGAAGCTAGGAACTCTTGGAAGTTGAAGGACCTCTTGCAAGTGCTTTTAACCACCTCATTTATCATCTTCATCTTCTTGTGTTCATCCCTAGCCTTGAGCTAGTAGTAAGATCATTCTACACTCCATTTTACATCTTATTTAGTTGGTTAATGAATGATACAAGTAACTTAACATGAAGAACACTATGAATCAAGAACATGAAACTTAAACATAAGCTTAAAAATCATAAGAATACATGTTGTTAAGTGTTATTATGCTTCTTGATTGATGATTATTTGTGTTTATGATGTTAAAAATCATATGATCTTGCTAGATGGTGATAAAAGACATAATCTAGCAAGATGAGAGGATGATTCTGTTATGATCATCCTTATGTGAAACATGAACTTGAAAGATTTAATGTTTTTCTTGAAGTATGATGATTAAAGTGAATATAAAGTCTTGTAAACATATGATTTTAAGAATGATTTTCTCAAGAAACCAAGTTAAAATACAAGATTTACATAAACTTGGTTCTTAAAGAAATTAATCACATTTTTAGTGGTTTATCAAGTGTAGAAATATATATTTAACAAGAAATATTCAAGAAGAAATATTTTTAGAAAAATGATTTACAAGTTGTAAACATCTAAATCCTTCAAGAATGATGTTTTTAAATAAACAACCACACTTTAAAGGGTAACTAAGCTTACTAAACACACTAGTAAGTTACTACAAACTTTTATAAATTTTCAAGTTCATGAAGCAGTGATTATAGCTTGATTTTGGCAAATTGGTAAGTATTATTTGGTTTGTTGATGATTGTGATGATTTATAAAAGAAAATGATATGCTTTGAAAGCATGGAAACCTCCATTTTTAAGGGGAAACTATGGCAAAAATTTTCTAGAAATTTAACACTTAGAAGATATTTTTAAACAAATATTTACAAGTATATTTTAAACCATGAATTTTCATATAAAGTTTGACATAATTTTTGTTACAAAAATTATAAATATTGGAGGTTGGTTTTGATAATAAAAGTGACTAAATATGTATTTAGGAGAATATATATTTAGATGTCACCATGTGTGTGATTATTTGTGTTTTGGTCAAAAATTACCTAAGCAATTTAATGATCAAATTAGTTAAGTGAGGTAGTGTGCTAAGAATGTGTATCGAAAATATGCTGAGATGGTTGTTTGTAAAAACAGTTTCATGATATAGCTTAGGATATCGAGCTATATCTATAATCAAACAATGAGCAAAAAGTAAAGGGTGACACGAGATGTACGAGGAAAGCCCTTGATCAATCTAGATCGCCGGCACAAAACTTCGGGAGCTAACAATCGCAGCTGCCTTGTTCTTCATATTACTTCAAATGTTAGGATACAGTGCAGGATATTGACCAGATCGCTACTAAGTGTTACAATGCTTTTTCAGAAAGTGAGAGTTGCGAGAGGGTAGAAGTGTTCGAGAGTAGTGAGTGTGATGTCCTATTCGATATGATCTATCCATCTATTTATAGCTAAGAAATGAAAACAAAATCTCCTATAAATGGGGGATGCCACCGAATATTCTTTAGTTAACGTTGGAGACCAAGTAAAGCGGCCTCAACGTCTTTCTTCGAACAACTTGGACCGAGTCTTCAGGGGAAGAGGTCTTCATGAACGTTGTAAACTTGAACTCGTACTCCTGCACATAACCCGTTAGTAATCCTCAGGATACCATACCAGGATGTTACCAATATCCTGAGTCAGCATCCTGAGTATGAATATTTATCATATAGTCAAGATATAATTCAAGATATTATCCAGGATATGGGCTCAGAATTTCACCCATAACAATTGTCCCCAAAAATGTTACCGTTAAGGATCCTGAGACTAACGGTTACATTTTTTTCACGATAAACGAGGCAATTAAGAGATAAGACCTCTGATGTGACCGCTTGTAACTGCTCAGACTGAAATCACTCATTACCTCCCTATAACTTCTCACCCTTATCTTCTTTTAACCTTCACCGAAGAGCAAAAAAGGTAAAATTCTTTCTTTCTCCTTCATCTTCTTCTCTCTATTCTTCACAAGATTCTGGTGATCATATGGCGAGACAAACCAGATCTAGCTTCGGCGATTCTGCCCCCTCGTTTATTCACCAGAATATTCTCCAAGATCCGGAGAAAGAAATATGCTCCTTTGACAGCGCTCATCTGTCAGCTCTCAAAACCCCCAGCATCTTTTCGAAAGGGACGGTGTTCCGGCCGTTCGATCGGGAAATCCGGTCGGACATGGTTTCCGATGAGTGGCTGTGTTTTAATGCCTTTCCTTTTACCTTAGGGCTACAATTCCCGTTTCCTGACTTTATCACCGAGTTTTTCAACATTACAAAAATTTGTTTTAGTCAAACAATGCCAATGCTTTGGCGAGTTCTGTTTGTTCTTGATCAAATCAAGAACAAGCACATTCCTGATCTTTCTGTTCACGACCTTCCCCTAGCATACCGGCTTAGATGCCACGGCTCTTGCCGATTCTTGTTCTATTCCACTTCCAGCGATCCACTGATACTCCGAGCCACCAGGAATGAAGAGGAATGGAAATCCTAGTTTTTCTTTGTAAAAAGAGATTCAATCCCTGGTGGAGCGGATTATCCGGTGAAGTGGTTGAGAAAGGGTAGGATTTAGGGTTTAAGGATGATCCTGTCTTATTGTTTTGGTCAAAAATCAAGCAATGATAATGCAACCAAACTTTCTGTTGTGAGGTATGATGCTTGAATTGATGAACAACAATAAGGATCACTCTGAAATGTAATGAACAAGTGACACGAAGATTTATACGAGGAAAAAGCCCTTGATCAATGAATGATCTCCGGCATAAAAAACCTCGGGTGATGGAAACTACCGATCACCAACTCAAATTAAACAAGAAATGTATTACAACTTCGGATGATAGCGAGCTAAGTACAAGGATCACTATAGTGTATTGTGTAAAAAAGTGTGTAATCGCCAAGTGAATTAACGAGAGCTGATGAGAGCAGTTGTAAGAGTGTGTGTGTTAGCCAAAAATAGCCAAGTGTCTCTATTTAGCTCGCTACCCCGTTTAAAAATGGAAAAATATCTAAGCTAACAAACATTCCGCAATTCATGCAAGTCACCCACGAACTCCATAACGTCCACTTTCAGGTAAGCACGTGCGGAATTAGTCATGGAATATGCTCCAGGAATATCGCCAAGACCAAGTCCAAGCTGGTACTCCTGCAAAACAACATTATATTCAAAGTAGACAATCGTTAGTATAAGGATCCTTAAGATGATCCATGATCCCGATCCTGCAATACTTCTGAGGATCACCAATTCTAACAGAAGTGAGGATCACGAAACCCAACAGTAATTGAGGATCACTGATCATTAGGAAATCCTCCCCTAACAATTGCCCCCAAAATATAAGGAGTAAAAGTGTAAATAACGAGTTATATTTTCTGTTCTTATCCGTAATCAATCAACGGATAACTAGCCGTTGTAATCGGACTAGCCGTTACGAGTATGACGTCACTGAAGTGACTATCCTGCAAGATCATCATTATAAATAGGAGTTAGAGATAGGGATCAATCCGCATTTAAATTCAAGAGAAACTCCCTTTAAATTCATATCCAAAGATCAAGCTGGTATATCTCTTCCTCTTCTTCCTTTACGTTTTCTTTCTCTGCTCCTTCTTACTTCACCTTTTTCATAATCAAGATGATGCTAAGATCCTCACCGGCTAAGGATCACCAGAAGGACAGTCCTCTTAAAAGCCAGGGGATCATCATAGATTTGGCGAATGAAAGGTGCTGCTTCACTAATCCATAAATAGACAGAATACGCCATTGCTTTCCGGCAAACACCGATTTCAAGCCATTCGACCCCACCGTTCTAAGTGATTATATTTCTGAAACTTGGGGGTAGCTTTTCCGGTCACCCCTTTCACAATAGGATACTCGTATCCTTTCCCTGAATTCACCCAGTCTTTCTTCTCCCTCACCGGTATCTCCTACATTCAAGCTATGCCAATGATCTGGAGGGTTTTATATACCCTTGAAAGGATCATTGAGCAAGAAGGGATTGCTCTTGGAATGTCGGAGTTGGCAGAGATGTATGACCTTGTAACATTTGGATCCCACTGATATCTACTCAAGCGTAAACCCAGTGAAGAACACCCAATCTTCAAAGCCACTAAAAATGATACCAACTGGAAACGGCGTTTTTTCTTTGTCAGAAAGGATTCTATCTCTGATGGAAAGGATCTGCCAAGGAAGTGGAGCACCCATGGTAGGATAGAGGATCCCGATAAGGATCACCAGACGATTTTGTTTCTGTCTAAGGATCACTAACGTACTTTTGTTCCTTTTTTGCAGCTATTACTGTTGCACACCTTATTACAACACCTGCCACGAAGGAAAGGCTTGTTGCTTTTCGGAAGCTTGATCCTGAAATAAGATCATTCAAAGCAAATACCCAGGATTCTCAAGAGGTATCCTCAGGTTCTGTCACGATGTCAAGTAAGTATCCTGTATTTTGTATAGTTAAATGTTTAAATAAATAATTAAATAGAAATAGGATAAGGATACTTATCTGTTTTGGGTGTGTAGGCGCTGGAAAATCTTCAAAATCTGCCTCCAAATTCAGTGTCACTGATCTTGACAATGTCCGATCCTCCAAGAAAAAGTCTGCTGCTAGCCCTTCCGTTACAATCCCCAAGGCAACCACTTCGAAGGGAAGAGGTGGAAAGAAGAGGAAGACCTCTGAAGCTGAGAACCTACAAGGCTTGCCTCTGATCCTCCATCAGTTCCTCGAGTACTTTGCCGATGTAAGGATCACTGACTTAACTTGATTATCCTACCCATTTGAGGATCATATTATCCTGATCTTTACTTTGTCTTCTTGCAGAAATTTGCTGAAATTGAGGACTATGTTGGGAATGTTGAAGAGCTTGAGGAGAAATACTCTGACCTCCAAAAAGTGGCAATGCTCAAGGACCTCAAGATTACTTCCCTTGAAAAGGATCTCAAAGATGCCAAAACTCAGACAGCTGCAATTCTGATCAATGTTGATTATGAGAAGCACGAGATCACGGAGGATGCTAAGGTCTCCGCTGCCATTGCCATGTACAAGACCAAGCTACAGATGGCCCAAGAAGCTTAGGATCCTGCCTTTGACAGGAGCAACTGGGACATGGAGGGCTGGAAGGCTAGGCTGGCTGAGTTGGAGGATGAGGATGAGGCTGATGAGGTTCTGGCAATCAAGGCTGGTGGTAGTGGCAAGGATCAGGTGAAGGATACGGAAGCTGGAGGAGACGATGATGATGCAGCGAAGGTGTAGGCTGCATGAATGGGCGATGAAGGACATTTCTAGACTTAGCCGGAGCCCATTTTTTTTTAAGTTTGATAGTTTGTTTTGGTTATGGTGTTTTTTGTTGAACAATGATGGGTTGTACTTAAACAATAGTAATTAGGGCTAAGGATCATGGATCCTTCGAACAATAGGTAGGATTACAAATGGTGGAGGGATCCTCTGTATGGGGGATGAAGCCATTGTGATTCTGCCGTTTTTTGATTCCTGCACTACCAAGACCCTTAAACAATGGACACCCTTTGCCAACCCATGTGGACGGGCCACGTTTTGCTGGTAGAAACGTGGGTTGGCAATTTTGACAACCTTAAAGGGTTTAATCTTTTGTGAATAAAATAACTTTAACTTTTTGGCTTATCCTGTGTTGATATCCTTGTTAATATTTTACTTTCCAACTGTTGTGATGTTCATTTTGTTTAAACTTATCAAGTAAAGAAAAAATTTAAGAAATATCCCAAAAAGTTTAGGATATGATCAAGGATCACATATCCCATAATCGATAAGTTCTGAAAAGTAATATAGTTTAAGGATCATAAGTTCAGTTGTCAAAGAGTAAGGGTTATTTAAATAAATAATGAATAAAATCAGAATAGTTAAGGATCATACCTGAGAATCCAAGTTAGGATCCTATCCTATAACACTTATAATCAGGATAACCCAAAAGACAAACCTTAGTAGTAAGTAAGGATGAAGGATCCTTGGTCGTTTATCTCCAAGAACCTGAAATAGGATATAACTAGGGACTAAGCCGATATAAGATAAGAGTTAGTAACTAGGGACAAGCCCAACAATTCTGGGGACAAGCCCAATATACTGGGGACAAGCCCAAATGATAACTGGGGACAAGCCCAAAGGATAATTGGGGACAAGCCCAAAGGATCGTATGTAAACTGGAGTATGGCCCTCACTGGCGACTATCCAAACTTAGTGACATGAAAATGCCAAAACCTTAGCTAACATGAAAACGTTAGAAACCTTAGGAATGGATGTATGGTACGTCTACCATTATACGTAGGATCCCGGATACAGCCAGTACAATGAAATTCTCAGCCCCTAAAGCGAGTACTGGTCCCATTGCCATGAACTGTACCAGGATCATCGTGCGCTACTGGCGAAACTGGGGACAGGCCCAAACTGGGGTCAAGCCCAAATAACTGGGGTCAAGCCCAAATGACTGGGGTCAAGCCCAAATAACTGGATACTTCTGTGGATACTCAATCCTTAGTTAAGGATACCTGAACCTTCAAAACTCAGAATCAAGTGAAAGGAGGATAAAGGATACAGGATCCTTATCCTTATATAGGATAATTAGAAAATGAAAGAGTTAGAGATCAGAATATTACCAGAATGTGGATCATCTGCCTTATCAGGATCCTTCAAGGAAACTAGTCATGTTAGGATCATGGGTCCTGATCACATGAAATATTTCTTCAAATGGACAGCATTCCAAGCTCTTGGTAGCAAATCACCTTCCATTGTTAGTAATCGATATGCCCCCTTTCCTGCTTCAGCTTCAATCAAATAGGGGCCTTCCCATTTTGGTGCCAACTTTCCATCAGCAGGATTGGTGGTATTCTGAAATGCTTTCCTTAATACCATATCACCAACTTGGAATTTCCTGATCCTGACATTTTTGTTGTAGGCTCCAGCCATCCTTTGTTGATAACTAGCCATCCTTATCCTTGCCAGATCCCTGATTTCTTCTATAGTATCCAAGTCTTGAACCAAGTTTTCAGCATTTTCTTCAGGAGGCACGAATGCTTGTTCTTGCAGTTGGAACCACCATTTCTGTAGGGATCACTGATTCTGCCCCAAATACCAAGGAAAATGGAGTTTGGCCAGTAGCATTCTTGGGAGTTGTCCTATCAGCCCAAAGCACATAAGGTAGTTCTTCTGCCCATTTTCCTTTCTTGGATCCAAGCTTCTTCTTTAAATTGTTGATGATGGTCTTGTTGGATGATTCTGCCTGACCATTGGCTTGTGGGTGGACTGGTGTTGATGTTATCATCTTAATCCCCCAGCTGTCACAAAAGTTAGTAGTTCTATTCCCAATAAATTGGGATCCATTATCACAAATAATCTCACTAGGGATACCAAATCTAGTAATAATGTTTCTTTTAATAAAGGATATAACTTCCTTTTCTCTGACTTGAGCAAAGGCTTCAGCCTCTATCCACTTGGAGAAGTAATCAGTCATAGTAAGCATGAATACTTTTCCACCAGGTGCCTTAGGAAGCTTTCCAATTATATCCATTCCCCATCTCATAAATGGTCAGGAAGAGGATATAGGATGCAAGAGCTCTGCTGGTTGGTGAAGGATATTACTATGCCTCTGACAAGGATCACACTTCTTGGCATACTCTACAGCATCCTTCTTCATAGTGGGCCAATAGTATCCTGTTCTCAGGATCCTTGAGAATAATGCCCTGCCCCCAGTGTGGTTTCCACAATCTCCTTCATGGAAATCCTTTAGGACTTCTTGGATTTCAGGATCCTCAATGCATCTTAGATATGGTTCTGCAAGAGATCGTTTATACAACATATTATTCAATATTGTAAATTGAGATACCTTAGTTTTGAAAGCCCTTGGGTTTTCTCCTGTAGGAATTTCTCCATGTTGTATGTATCTCATGATTGGGAGGATCCATGATCCTGAATGAGATTGAGTATCATCACTAGGGATGACTGCAGAATCTTCTCCTATCTCCATAGCTACATGATCCTCGATAGCAGGGGTTAGGATATGGATAATAGGGATCCTTATATCCTCCGGGATCTTCAAGGATGATCCTAGATTGGCTAATGCATCAGCTTCTGCATTCTTTTCCCTTGGTACCTGTGTCAAACTAAAGGATACAAAAGAGAGTGCCAATTCTTTGACTATCTCCAAATATTTGATTAGCTTTTCACCTTTAACAGCATAGGATCCATTAAAGTGATTAGTGATTAATAATGAATCTACATGTACCTCAAGATACCTGATCCTCATATGCTTAGCAATTTGCAAACCAACTATCAAGGCTTCATACTCAGCCTCATTGTTGGTAGTTTGAAATTCACAAGCTATGGAGTGGGGTATTATGTCCCCCTGTGGCGATTTTAGTAGTATTCCAAGTCCTGTCCCTTTTACATTGGAGGCTCCATCAGTGAAGAGAATCCAAGGATCCTTAGTCTCTTCAAGTTGTTGGACTTCTAACTCAGCTTCCTTTTGCAAGTCACTACTAAAATCTGCCACAAAGTCAGCTAAGGCTTGGGATTTGATGGCAGTCCTTGGTTCATATCTTATATCATATGCACTCAGCTTCACTGCCCACTTAGCCATCCTTCCTGACATTTCAGGCTTCCTGAGAACATTCTTAATTGGAAAATTAGTCTTAATAATAATGGCATGAGTCTCAAAATAATGTCTCAATTTAGTAGATGCCATAATTAATGCAAGGATAAGTTTTTCTAAGTGTGAATACCTGGATTCAGCATCAAGTAAACTCTTACTTACATAATAGACAGGATGTTGTGTACCTTGGTGATCCTTAACAAGGACCGCACTTACTGCTTTTGAGGATACTGCTAAGTATAAGGATAATACATCCCCCTTTTCCGGTTTCATCAAAGCTGGGGCTGAGGATAGGTAATCCTTAAGAGCTTTAAGGGCATTTTCATGCTTCTCAATCCATTCAAATTTCTTGTTCTTCCTCAGGATGTCATAGAATTCCTTGCACTTTTATGAGGATTTGGATATGAATCTATTCAAGGCTGCGATCCTGCCTGTCAATCTTTGTACATCCTTAGCATTGGCAGGAGATTTGATATTCACAATAGCCTTGATTTGTTCTGGACTTGCTTCAATGCCCCTCTTTGTCACCATATATCCTAAGAATTTTCCTGCCTTAACACCAAAATGACACTTGGAAGGATTTAGTTTCATATTAAATTTATCAAGGATATTGAATGCTTCCTCCAAGTCCTTAAGGTGATCCTCAGCTTTCTCAGACTTAACCACCGTGTCATCAATATAGACTTCCATAGTGTGTCCGATTTGTGCCTTGAACATCATATTGACAAGCCTTTGGTAAGTAGCACCTGCATTCCTTAGTCCAAATGGCATAGCAATATAACAATATATACCAGTTGGGGTCATAAAGGCTGTATCCTCTTGATCAGATGGTTCCATCTGAATTTGTTGAAATCCAGATGAAGCATCCATAAAAGTCAACAACTCATGACCCGCGGTAACGTGCACCATGGAGTCAATGTGGGGTAATGGGAAAGGATCCTTGGGACATGCCTTGTTTAAATCAGTAAAATCGACACATTCCCTCCACTTTCCATTTTTCTTTTGAACAACAACCACATTGGCTAACCATCTTGGATACTTAACTTCTCTTATCATACCTACTCGAAGTAGTTTATCTACCTCTTCCTGGATAATAGCATTCCTTTCAGGTGCAAACTTCCTCCTCTTTTAATGAATTGGCTTGAATGACCTATCAATGCCAAGTTTATGAGTAATTATATCTTTAGATATACCTGTCATATCCTCATGTTTCCAGGCAAAGGTAGTTTTCCTTCTTTTAAGGAAGGATACTAGCTCCTGTTCAATGTCGCTAAGGATCCCTGATCCTATGAAGATCTTGGATTCAGGATCATTAGGATCCATGAGAATTTCTTTCAAATCCTGCTCTCTTGCCTCCAAGACATCTCTTGAAGGATACTTTAGTTGCTATTGCTCCCTTGCTCTTGAGGCTGGCTTCATTGATGAGGTATAGCAATTCTTAGCTTCTTGTTGATCACTCTCAATTTTTACCACTCCCCAAGGACTTGGAAGCTTTACACATTGATGATAGGTGGATGGAACTGCCTTCATATCATGTATCCATGGCCTGCCAAGAATAACATTGCAACATGATAAGCAATCTATAACACAAAATTTTTTATAAGAATGCAATCCTTCAATATAGATTGGGAGTTTGATGTCCCCCAATGTATTCTTAGTTTCTCCACTGAATCCCACAAGCACTGGGGATATTGGGATAATATCAGACTCTGGGATATTCATCTTCTTGAGGACATCAAGCTGAATGATGTTCACAGAACTTCCTCCATCTATAAGGATCCAGCGAACAAAGTGGTTAGAAATAAACAATGTAATTACAAGACCATCATGATGAGGATCCTGGACATCAACACGATCATTCTCATCAAAGGTTATATCTTTATCCTGGGTAACAACGGAGGTCCGGACGGGTCTGTCTCCATTATCCATCTTGGTTTCCTTAGCATGTCTTTTCGCTGCTGAAAAGGAGGTACCACAAATGTCTGATCCACCGGATATGAAGTTTATGACTTGTGCATCTGCTGGAGGAGCAGGAGCCTTTTCCGGGATCCTTTCAGGATCCTGGATCCTTGACTTCTTCCGTCCCAAGAGTTCCTTCAAATGCCCCTTGCTCAACAAGTAACCGATTTCCTTTCTCAGTGCAATACACTCTTCAGTGAGATGCCCAAAATCCTCATGATATGCACACCACTTGGACTTATCCTTTGTAGCGGCTGGTTTATCACTTTTCCTTGGCCACCTAGCTTTCTCACCTAGATTCTGCATTGCAAGGATTAGTTCATTGTTATCAATAGAAAAACAGTATTCAGAAATAGGAGGATAATCCTCATCATCCTCTTCTTGTTCCACTGAATGCACATTCTTGTTATCAGACTTATTGTAGAACTTGGATTTGTTGTTCCTGAAGTAGGATCCTTGTTTCTCCTGTTTTGAGGATCCTGCCAATCTATCCTGGATCCTTTTGTCATCCTCTAGGTGTTTGGAATAACGAATCTCTAAGCAATCCCATTTTAAAGGTGTCATGACAAGATCATCATAGAATAACGAATCTCTAAGCAATCCCATTTTAAAGGCTTCTACAGCCGTAGCAATATCCAAATTAGGAATATCCAAGGATTCTTTACTAAACTTAGTGATGTAATCTCTAAGTGATTCATTTTGACCTTGTGTTACCCTATATAGATCACTAGTTAATCGTTCAAATCTTCTACTACAAGAGAATTGACTATTAAACAAATTAACTAGATTAGCAAATGAAGTAATAGAGTAAGGGGGAGACTTAGCAGCCATTTAAGAGCAAATCCTGTAAGTGTGGATCCAAATCCCTTGCATAGACATGCTTCTTTTAACTTTTCAGGAATTGGATTGATCTCCATCCTCTCCCTGTATTGAGCTACATGCTCCTCTGGATCCGTCGAACCATCATATAGCTTCATAGATGGTATCTGGAATCTTTTAGGTATCTCAGCATCACATAAGGGTGGTGCAAAACGAGATATCCTATGGCTACCATCTGCAATTTCAGGAATGGGTTTAACCACTCCCGGTACACTGGATATCATATCCTTAAGCTTCTGTAGCTCTCTCGCCATAGCCTGATTAATACATGTATCCTGCATTAAGCCATGGTTAGTGTTATATGAATTATTAAAAGTGTTACCTCCCACAGGATTCGTGTTTGGAATTGCGGATGTGAATCCATATTGACGAGACTCTGGCATGATTGAAGGACCAGAGGGAGCAATGGTCTGCATTGGTATGAAGTCTCCTTGATGAACGTCCGAGCTCTGAGGCTGCATACTTCTCAAGAATCCTTGATCCTGAAGGACGTTGGATCCTTGAAGTTGAGATGATCCTTGAACCTGAAAGGATCCTAGAACCAGAGAGGATCCTGGGACAAGGGAGGATCCTTGGACTGGGAAGGATCTTTGGACCTGGGTGGATCCATGGACCTGGGAGGATCCTTGGACCTGGGAGGATCCTTGGACCCCGGAGGATCCTTGGACCTGGGAGGATCCTTGGACCTGGGAGGATCCATGGACCTGAGAGGATCCCTTGACTGCATGCATTCCCAAATATCCTCCTGACGTGAAGTGTCCTTGATGCTGAGAAGAGGATCCTTGAGGCTGGAAGTGAGAGCCAAATGCCTGACTCATAGTTGCTGTTCCATAACGCCTTCCTGGTAATTCGCCCAAGTATTGCACGTCCGGAACTGCTGAGTGTTGGGAAGTTATGACTGGAGTGTCGAAGTTCAGCGATCTTGGCATCAGAAGGGAGTGATCCTCCACTGATTTCTTCTATTTCTTGATCTCATCAATCTCCCGGAGGATCCTTTCGTTGGTTTTGTCCTGCTCTTGTGCATGATTCCTCATCTGCAAAATCAGAGCATAAGGATCATTAGTAGTAGGATTAGTTGAAACAGAAGAAGTAGGTGGTTTTTGGAAAATGGGGGTTTATTTCTTCGCAGCATTCTCAGTATTCTTCTGGGATCCAGAAGGTGGTGGAGGCAAAGGAGGAACGCCTTGTGAAGAACTGAATGAGGGCCTTAAGATTGAAGTGTTCTTCGCTGAGGAAGCCATCTGCCTGGTTGTTATGAACCGAAATGACCACAAAGGTATGAATCTTCTTAGGAATGAAGCACCAATTGCCCCACGGTGGGCGCCAAACTGTTTTGGTCAAAAATCAAGCAATGATAATGCAACCAAACTTTCTGTTGTGAGGTTTGATGCTTGAATTGATGAACAACAATAAGGATCACTCTGAAATGTAATGAACAAGTGACACGAAGATTTATACGAGGAAAAATCCCTTGATCAATGAATAATCTCCGGCATAAAAAACCTCGGGTGATGGAAACTACCGATCACCAACTCAAATTAAACAAGAAATGTATTACAACTTTGGATGATAGCGAGCTAAGTACAAGGATCACTATAGTGTATTGTGTAAAAAAGTGTGTAATCGCCAAGTGAATTAACGAGAGCTGATGAGAGCAGTTGTAAGAGTGTGTGTGTTAGCCAAAAATAGCCAAGTGTCTCTATTTAGCTCGCTACCCCGTTTAAAAATGGAAAATATCTAAGCTAACAAACATTCCACAATTCATGCAAGTCCCCCACGAACTCCATAACGTCCACTTTCAGGTAAGCACGTGCGGAATTAGTCATGGAATATGCTCCAGGAATATCGCCAAGACCAAGTCCAAGCTGGTACTCCTGCAAAACAACATTATATTCAAAGTAGACAATCATTAGTATAAGGATCCTTAAGATGATCCATGATCCTGATCCTGCAATACTTCTGAGGATCACCAATTCTAACAGAAGTGAGGATCACGAAACCCAATAGTAATTGAGGATCACTGATCATTAGGAAATCCTCCCCTAACACTTATATCCTGTACTGATTTTCTTTTTCTTTCTTGTATACAACTGATTTCAGAAAGCTTGCACCTCCTTTAGCTGACTCAAAGAAGAGAATCGATACCATCAGACTTCTTCCAGAAGTTGAAAGGAGTTTTAATCCACTTCCACAATCTTCAAGTCAACCCTCTAGTTCAAACATGTCTGGTACGGATCCTGCTTAATATCCTGCATACATGTGTTTATTTGATATAGTTCAAAAAGAGTTCTAAAGTTACTCCCTGTATGCAAACTCCAGCAAAGTTCCTATCCTTCTTGACCTCGATGAACTCGACAGCTACCCCACTCCGATCAACGTCAAGAAGGAAACCCCTGCTACCACCAGCTCCAAACCAGTTCCGGCTCCTAAGCCCAACCAAAGAACTCGAGCTTCTACTTCCAAGAAGAGGAAGGGTTCCGAGGTCAACACTCCCGGCTCCGAAGGGTTCTCTTATGAAGAACTCAGCTTTACTGATTCCTTGGAGCCGATGACATCCTTCCTTAACAAGGTAATATCCTGGTACTATATCCTGCGTACAAATCCTGATAGAATATCCTGACAAAATATCCTGACAGAATATCCTGAAAGAATATCCTGGTTAGTAAGTTTTAATTCATACCTGAATTTTGATTTGCTGGGACTCCAGCATCTGCTCCACCTCTACACCGATGCCTGTAGTACGGCCAAATTTCAAGAAGCCAGGATCAAGCAGCTTGAGACCACTGTTGCTGATCATGGCACCATTGCTGAAGCCAAGAGCTGGCACAATGAGGATAAGCTGAAGAAGGTCACCCAGGATGCCAAAGTAAAGCTAGCGGCCGTCCAAGTCGAGCATAAACAGGCCATGGTCTCTGTTTTGGTAAAAAATCAGGCTAAGATAATGTAACCAAATCTTTGTTGTGAGGAATGATGCTTGAATCAATAAACAATGTTAAGGATAACTCAGAAATGTAATGAACAAGTGACACAAGGATTTATACAAGGAAAAAGCCCTTGATCAAGAGTTGATCTCCGGCATAAAAAACCTCAGGTGATGGAAACTACCGATCACCAACTAAGATTAAACAAAAGAAGTTTACAACTAGGGATGATAACAAGCTTGTTACAAGGATCACTAGTGTGCAATGTGCAAAAAAACGTATGAAATCGCCAAGTAGTGTTCGAGAGTTGATTAAGAGCTGTTGCGAGAGTGTGTGTATGCCAAAATTAGCTAAGTGTTCTATTCCAGCTTGTTATCCCCATTTTAAATTAGAAATAACCAAACAACTAACTATCCGCAATTTGTGCAAGCTCCCCACGACCTCCATAACGTCCATAAGAGCCAAGCACGTGTGGAATATTGAGGGAATATGCTCCAGGAATTTCGGTGAGACTTGGTCCATGCCTTTGCTCCTGCAAAACAAGCTTACGTACAAGGTAGACAATTGTTAGTATAAGGATAACAATAAGGATCCTGAATCCTGATCCTGCAACACCTGCTGAGGATCCTTAATTCAAACAGAATTGAGGATCCATGATCCTGGCAACACTTGAGGATCCGTGATCCTTAGGATTGGAAAAATCCTCCCCTAACAATTGCCCCCAAAATATAAGGAGTAAAGTGTAAATTAGCGAATTATATTTTATTGATCTTATCCGCAACAAACTAACGGATATATAGCCGTTAGGATCGAACTATCCATTGCAGATCCTACGTCACTTGAAGCGACATCCCTGCAAAATCATCATTATAAATTCAAGTTAGAGATAAGGATTCGGAAGCATTTAAATTCGTGCGTTTCACCCTTTAAATCCTCATTCGAAGATCAAACAGGTACTTCTCTTTCCTTTCTCTCATCATCTTCTTGCTCTGTTCCTTCTTTCTTCACCATCACCCATAACCAAGATGATGTTAAGATCTTCACCGGCTAAGGATCACCAAAAGGATAGTCCCCTAAAGAGCCAGGGAATCATCAAAGATTCTCCAAAGGAACGTTGCTGCTTTACTGATCCGGAGATAGACCGGATTCGTCATTGCTTTCCGGCGAACACTGTTATCAAGCCTTTTGACCCTACCGTCCTGAGTGATTTTGTTTCTGAAACTTGGGTTGCCTTTCCAGTCACCCCATTTCTGATAGGATACTCCTATCCTTTTCCTACTTTTACCCAATCTTTCTTCTCCCTTACCGGCATATCCTATATCCAGGCAATGCCTATGATGTGGAGGGTTTTGTATACCCTTGAGAGGATCATTGAGCAGGAGGATATAGAGTTAGGAATGTCTGAACTTGCCGAACTGTACAACCTTGTGAGCCACAGTTCACACCGCTTTTTATTCAAACATAAACCCGGTGAACCTCATCCCATCCTGAAAACCACCAAGAATGACACCAACTAGAAGAAGCGTTTCTTCTTTGTCAGAACGGATTCTATCCCGGATGGGAAGGATCTCCCCAGAAAATGGGCCATCCACGGTAGGATAGAGGATCCTTATAGAAGGATCATAGGATAACCTTGTTCCTGTAAGGATAACTAATCTTTTCTTGTTATTTTGCAGCTATTTCTGTCTCTCATCTCATTCCATCACCTGCAACAAAAGAGAGGATCGACGCCTTCTGGAATCTTGATCCTGAAACAAGATCATTCCAAGCAATCACCAAGGATTCTCAGGAAGTATCCTCAGGCTCAGTCACAATGTCAAGTAAGTATCCATGTTTGTATGTAATTAAATGTTTAAATGAAAATAAAACAAGAACACTTATATGTTATTTTGGATTGACAGGCGCTGGAAAATCCTCAAAGTCAGCCACCCGCTTCAGTGTTAGTGATCTTAGCGTTGTGGCTCCTCGCTCCGGAAGAAAGAAAACTACTGCTAGCCCGAGTGCCGTAGTCCCCAAGCCTGTTACCTCCAAGGGGGGAAAGAAGAGGAAGGCCTCTGAGGCTGAAAATCTTTAAGGCCTGCCCCTCATCCGTCACCAATTTCAAGAATACTTTGCTGAGGTAAGGATCACTGACTCTGACTAATGATCATGTCTGCTTAAGGATAATGGATCCTGAACCCTTCCTTTTCTTTTTACAGAAATTCGCCGACATCGAAATGCTGTTTGATGCTTATAACGAAGAAGCTGATCAGAAGAATTTGGAGTTCCAAAAGATCTTCCTTGCCAAGGATCAAACCATTTCCTCTCTCGAAAAGGACCTCAATCTGGCGAAGAAGCAGGTTCTCATGGCCCAAATAAATGCTGATCATGAGAAGAGTGAGCTGCTGGAAGATGCTAAAGTCTCTGCTGCCATCGCCATGTATAAGATCAAGCTGCAAATGGCCCAGGAGGCTGAGGATCCTGACTTCGACAGGACCAGGGATGGAAGGCGAAGCTGGCTGAGTTAGAGGATGAAGAGGAGGAGGCTACTGAGGTCTTGGCGATTGAGGCAAGTGGCAGTAGAAAGGATCATGCTGGTGGTGATGATGCTGGTGGTGATGCAGCCAAGGTGTGAGCTGCTGAAATGGGCGATGATGGATATTTCTAGACGCGGCCGGAGCCCATTTTTTTAGGATTTGGTAGTGGTTTTTTGGTTATGGTGTTTTTTATGAACAATTGTTGGTCTGTAATAACTAAACAATAGCTATTAGGGTTGAGGATCATGGATCCTTTGAACAATAGGCAGGATAATAGGTGGTGGAGGGATCCTCTGTTTGGGGGATGAAACCACTTGTTATCCTGCCGTCTTTTGTTTCCTGCAATTTCAAGACCCGTTAACAATGGACACCCTTTGCCAACCCAAATGGACGGGCCACGTATTGCTGGTAGAAATTTGGGTTGGCAATTTTGACAACCTTAAAAGGGTTTAACCTTTGTGAATAAATAAAATTTTAACTTTTTGGCTACTTCTCGTGTTCTTATCCTTATGAATTCTTTATTTTTCAACTGTTGTTGTGTACTTTGTTTGAATTTGTGAGTAAAGAACAAAGGCTTAGTAAATCATGTTTAAAAGTTTTAATATATGATCAAGGATCAAATATCCTATAGTCGAGAAGTTCAGAAAAGTTATGTAACTTAAGGATCATTAGTTCTGTTGTCAAAGGATAAGGGTCACTTATATAAATAAAGAATAAAATCAAAGTGTTTTAGGATCATACCTGAGAATCCAAGTTGGGATCTTAACCTTTAACATCTATAATCAGGATAACCAAAAGACAAACCTTAGTAGAAGGTAAGGATCAGGGATCCTTAGCTGCTTAACTTCGAAAGCCTGAAACGGAATATAACTTGGGATTAAGCCAATATAAGAGAAAAGTTAGTAACTGGGGATAAGCCCAACAATTCTGGGGATAAGCCCAATATACTGGGGACAAGCCCAAAGGATAACTGGGGACAAGCCCAAAGGATCTTGTGCAAACTGGAGTATGGCCCTCACTGGCGATTATCCAAACTTAGTGACATGAAAATGCCAAAACCTTAGCTAACGTGAAATCGTTAAAAACCTTAGGAACGGATGTATGGTACGTCTACCATTATACGTAGGATCCCGGATACAGCCAGTACAATGAAATTGTCAGCCCCTAAAGCGAGTACTGGTCCCATTGCCATGAACTGTACCAGGATCATCGTGCGCTACTGGCGGACAGGCCCAAAAACTGGGGACAAGCCCAAACAACTGGGGTCAAGCCCAAATAACTGGGGTCAAGCCCAAATAACTGAATACTTCTGTGGATACTCAATTCCTTTGTTAAGGATATCCAAACTGTTTTGGTCAAAAATCAAGCCAAGATAATGCAACCAAACTTTCTGTTGTGAGGTGTGATGCTTGAATCAATGAACAATGCTAAGGATCACTCAGAAATGTAATGAACAAGTGACACAAAGATTTATACGAGGAAAAAGCCCTTGATCAAGAGTTGATCTCCGGCATAAAAAACCTCGGGTGATGGAAACTACCGATCACCAACTCAGATTAAACAAACAAGTTATTACAACTTCGGATGATAGCGAGCTAGTTACAAGGATCACTAGAGTGTAATGTGCAAAAAAGTGTGTAATCGCCAAGTGAATTGTCGAGAGCTGATGAGAGCAGTTACGAGTGTGTGTGTTAAGCTAAAAATAGCCAAGTGTTCTAATCTTGCTCGCTATCCCCTTTTAAAAATGGAAAATATCTAAGCTAATTAATTATCCGCATTCCATGCAAGTCTCCCACGAACTCCATAATGTCCATATTGGTCAAGCACGTGCGGAATAAAAAGGGAATATGCTCCAGGAATATCGCCAAGACCAAGTCCAAGCTCGTACTCCTGCAAAACAACATCATATTCAAAGCAGACAATCGTTAGTATAAGGATCCTTATGATGATCCTGGATCCTGATCCTACCATACTCTCTGAGGATCACTAATTCAGACAGAATTGAGGATCCCTAAGCCCAACAGTAATTGAGGATCACTGATCATTCAAAAATCCTCCCCTAACAATTGCCCCCAAAATATAAGGAGTGAAGTGTAAATAAACGAGTTGTATTTTCTCGTTCTTATCCGTAACAAACCAACAGATATATAGCCGTTAAATTCTGACTAGCTGTTGCTATCCTGACGTCACTGAAGTGACTATCCTGCAAGATCATCATTATAAATTGAAATTAGAGATAAGGGTTAGAGAGCATTTAACTTCGTGCGATTCATCCTTTAAATCCTCATTCGAAGATCCGATCAGGTACTCCTCTTTCCTTTCTCTCTTCATCTTCTCGCTCTGTTTCTTCTTCTTTACCACCGTCATGACCAAGATGATGCTAAGATCCTCACCAGCTAAGGATCACAAGAAGGACAGTCCCTTGAAGAGCCAAAAGATCATCGACGACTCTGCAAAGGAACGATGTTGCTTTACAGATCCACAGATAGATAGGATTCGCCATTGTTTTCCGGCGAACACCGATTTCAAAACTTTTAATCCCACCGTCCTGAGCGACTTTGTCTCCGAAACCTGGGTAGCTTTTCCGGTCACCCCATTTACAATAGGATACTCGTATCCTTTTTCCAGATTTCACCCAATCCTTCTTCTCTCTCACCGGCATCTCCTACATCCAAGCAATGCCAATGATCTGGAGGGTCTTGTATACCCTTGAAAGAATCATTGAGCGTGAAGGTATTGATCTGGGAATGTCGGAGTTTGCAGAGATGTATGACCTGGTGAGCCATGGATCTCACCGATATCTACTCAAACATAAACCTGGTGAAGAACACCCCATCTTCAAAGCCACTAAGAATGACACCAACTGGAAACGGCGATTCTTCTTTGTCAAAAGGGATTCTATCCCTGATGGAAAGGATCTGCCTAGAAAATGGACCACCCATGGTAGGATAGAGGATCCTGAGAAGGATCACAGGATAACCTTGTTTTTGTTGAGGATCACTAACATCCTTTTGTTTCCATTTTGCAGCTATCATTGTTTCACACCTTATTACAACACCTGCAACGAGGGAAAGGCTTGCTGCTTTCCGGAGGCTTGATCCTGCGATAAGATCATTCCAAGCAAATACCCAGGATTCTCAAGAGGTACCCTCAGGTTCTGTCACAATGTCAAGTAAGTATCCCATTTTGTACATAATTAAATGTTTAAATAAAAATGAAATAAGGATACTTATCTGTTTTGGATGCGTAGGTGCTGGAAAATCATCGAAGTCTGCTACCCGTTTCAGTGTCACCGATCTCACCACTGTTGGTCCCAGGTCTGGAAGGAAGAAGGCTGCTGCTAGCCCAAGTACTGCCATCCCCAAGGCTACTGCTTCCAAGGGAAAGAAGAGGAAAGCCTCTGAGGCTGACAATCTAGAAGGCCTGCCTCTAATCCACCACCAGTTCCTTGAGTACTTTGCTGATGTAAGGATCACTGACTTAGCTAAGTTATCCTGCCCACTTGAGGATCATATGATCCTAAACTTCACATTGTCTTTTTGCAGAAATTCGCTGAAATCGAGGACTACGTAGGCAATGTTGAAGAGGTTGAGCAAAAGTGTTTGGACCTCCAAAAGATCAAGCTGGCCAAGGATCAGAAGATCGCCTCCCTCGAAAACGATGTCAATCTGGTAAAAAGGGAACTTGTCCTGGCTCATATCACTGCTGATCAGGAGAAGAATGAGATCACAAATGATGCCAAAGTCTCCGCTGCCATTGCTATGTACAAAACTCAGTTGGAGATGGCCCAAGAAGCTCTGGATCCTGACTTTGACAAGAGCAGCTGGGACGTAGAGGGCTGGAAGGCTAGATTGGCTGAGCTGGACGATGAAGAAGAGGCTGGTGATATCCTGGAAATCGAGGCTGGCAGCAGTGGGATGAAGGATCATGCAGGTGATACTGGAGCTGGAGGAGGTGATGGTGATGCAGCAAAGGTGTAAGCTGCAGGAATGGGCGATGATGGATATTTCTAGACGTGGTCGGAGCCCATTTTTTAGGACTTGGTAGTTTTATTTTGGTTATGGTGTTTTGAAACAATCTTGGGTTATATTTGAACAATAGTTTCTAGGGTTATGGATCATGGATCCTCGGACAATAGGTAGGATAATGGGTGGTGGATGGATCCTCTGTTTGGGGGATGAAGCCACTCGTTATCCTGCCATCTTTTATTTCCTGCACTCTTAAGACTCGTTAACAATGGACACCCTTTGCCAACCCATGTGGACGGGCCACGTTTTGCTGGTAGAAACGTGGGTTGGCAATTTTGACAACCTTAAAGGGTTTAATGTTTTGTGAATAAAATAACTTTAACTTTTTTGGCTTTTTCCTGTGTTGTTATCCTTGTAAGTACTTTATTTTTCAATTGTTGTGATACATATTTTGTCTGAATTTATTAAGTAAAGAAGAAAAATTTAATAAATATTCTCAAAAAGTTTAGGATATGATCAAGGATCACATATCCTATAGTCAACAACTTCTGAAAACTAGTGTAGTTTAAGGATCACAAGTTCAGTTGTCAAAGGATAAGGGTAACTCAGATGAATAATGAATAAAATCAAAATAGTTAAGGATCATACCTAAGAATCCAAGTTAGGATCCTAACCTTTAACACTTATATTCAGGTTAACCAAAAGACAAACCTTAGTAGAAGGTAAGGATCAAGGATCCTTGGTCGTTTAGCTTCAAAAACCTGAAATAGGATACAACTTGGGACTAAGCCAATATAAGATAAAAGTTAGTAACCGGGGACAAGCCAAACAATTCTGGGGACAAGCCCAATATACTGGGGACAAGCCCAAAGGATAACTGGGGACAAGCCCAAATGATAACTGGGGACAAGCCCAAAGGATAACTGGGGACAAGCCCAAAGGATAACTGGGGACAAGCCCAAAGGACAACTGGGGACAAGCTCAAAGGATAACTGGGGACAAGCCCAAAGGATCGTGTGTAAACTGGAGTATGGCCCTCACTTGCGACTATCCAAACTTAGTGACATGAAAATGCCAAAACCTTAGCTAACGTGAAAACGTTAGAAACCTTAGGAACGGATGTATGGTACATCTACCATTATACGTAGGATCCTGAATATAGCCAGTACAATGAAATTGTCAGCCCCTAAAGCGAGTATTGGTCCCATTGCCAAGAACTATACCAGGATCATCGTGCGCTACTGGCGAAACTGGGGACAGGCCCAAACTGGGGTCAAGCCCAAATAACTGGGGTCAAGCCCAAAAAATATGTTGAGGATATTGCAACCAAACTCTCTGTTATGGGGAATGATGCTAATAATGTAGAACAATAACAAGGATCACTTCAATGTAAATCGCACAAATGACACAAGGATTTATACGGGGAAAAAGCCCTTGATCAAGAGTTGATCTCCGGCACAAAAAACCCCGGGTGATGGAAACTACCGATCACCACGCTCAAATAAATGAATAAATGTTTACAACTTCGGATAGTAACGAGCTAGGTACAAGGATCACTATCGTGAAATGTGTAAAAGTGAGTGAAAATGAATGAATGTTCGTCGAGAGCTTCAAGTGTGCGAGTATATGAGAGTGTGTAACTGAGAAATGACTAAGTGTTCTAATTCTAGCTCGTTACCCCTTTTTAAAATAGAAGTTAACTACAATAACTAACTATCCGACTTTTGTGCCAAGCTCCCACGTTCACCACAACGTCCATTTTTGGTCAATCGTGTGCGAAATGCCCGTGGAATATTCCTTAGTACCGTTGCCAAGACCAAGTCAATCTTGTTACTCCTGCAAAGTAATACAAAACACAAATAAACAATCGTCAGTACGAGGATCCTTAAAGTGATCCATGATCCTGATCCTGAAGCTCTTCTGAGGATCACTATCTGTCACAGAAGTAAGGATCATTAATTAGGATAACGAATAAGGATCACTAATTGTTAGAAAATCCTCCCCTAACAATTGCCCCCAAAATATAAGGAGTGATATGTAAAATGAGCGAGTTATGTTTTCTTGATCTTATCTGCAACTAACTATCGTAAATATAGCCGTTATTGTTGAACTATCCGTTGCAATCGTGACGTCACAGAAGTGACAACCTGCACGATCATGATTATAAATAGGAGATAGAGATAGGATCAAATGCATTTAAATTTTCAGAGAGACTCCCTTTATAACTGCATTCCGAAGACGATCAGGTACTCTCTCTCTCTATCTTCTTCCCTCTCTTGCTCTGTTTTCATCTCTAACCATCAAAGATGTTGCTCCGAAATTCCCCAGCCAAGGATCACCCAAAGAACAGCCCTCCGAAAAGCCAGGGGATCATTGAAGACTCCATTAAAGAACGCTGCTGTTTCAATGATGCTCAGATCGATAGGATCCGCCACTGCTTCCCGGCGAACACCGAATTTAGGCCTTTTGACCCCAATGCCCTGAGTGATCATATCTCCGACAAGTTGGTTGCTTTCCCCGTCACTCCGTTCACCATAGGCTATACATATCCTTTTCCAACCTTCACCCAATCTTTCTTCTCCCTAACCGGCATTTCTTATATTAAAGCCATGCCGATGATTTGGAGGGTTCTGTACACCCTTGAAAGGATCATCGAGCAGGAAGGTATAGACCTAGGAATGTCAGAGCTGGGAGAGCTGTATGATCTTACTACCTTTGGTTCTCATCGCTATTTGTTTAAACGTAAACCTGGTGAGGAGCATCCGATCTTCAAAGCCACCAAAAACGATGCTAATTGGAAGCGGCGTTTCTTTTTTATCAAGAGAGATTCTATTGAGGATGGAAAGGATCTTCCCAAGAAATGGGCTACCCATGGTAGGGTGGAGGATCCTAAGAAGGATCACCAGAAACTTTCTTTTGATGCAAGGATCACTTATATTTTTGCTTTCTTATTATGCAGCTATCACCGTCTCGCACCTCAGATTGTCCCCTGCTGCTAAGGAGAGGCTCCTTGCTTTCAAGAAACTTGATCCTGAAACAAGAACTTTCAAGACAACAACCCAAGATTCACAGGAGGTATCCTCAGGCTCTGTCACGATGTCAAGTAAGTATCCTTGTTTAAAATTTAGATAAATAGTGAAATGTAAATTAAGAAAAGATACTTATCTTGTTTTGGTTGTGTAGGCGCTGGAAAATCCACCAAGTCTGCTTCAAAGTTCAATGTCGCTGATCTCACTACTGTCAGATCCTCCAAGAGAAAAGCTCCTACCAGTCCGACAGCTTCGGTCCCCAAGGCACCCCTCAAAGGAAAGGCAATCAAGAAGAGAAAAGCCTCTGAAGCTGAGGATCTGCAGGGTCTGCCTCTGATCCGCCACCAATTCCTCGAGTACTTTAATGAGGTAAGGATCACTGTCTCTGCTCGTATATCCTATTGACATATCCTGCTGATATATCCTGCTGATTTGAGGATCACTTAATCCTGACCTTATCCTTTATCCTTTTTGCAGAAATTCTCTGAGATCGAGGATTATGTTGGCTACGTTGAGGATCAGGATAAGAAGATTGCCGACCTCCAGCAGGTTGCAGTTCTTAAGGACCTTGCAATTGCTGATCTTCAGAAGGATGTCCGGAATGCCAAACAGGAGACGGCCAAGGTGCTGATCAATGTTGACTATGAGAAACGTGAGATCACCGAAGACGCCAAAGTCTCTGCCGCCATAACAATGTACAAGACCAAGCTGCAAATGGCTTTGGAAGCTCAGGATCCTGCTTTTGATAAGAGCACCTGGGATGTTGAAGGCTGGAAGGCAAGGCTGGCTAAACTGGACGATGAAGAGGCTGAGGAGGTTGAAGAGATCCTGACAATTGAAGCTGGAGGCAAAGGTGAAGGTGGTGAAACAAGTGCAGCTGGAGGTGATAATGCAGTGAAGGTTTAGGCTGCATGATTGGGCGATGATGGACATTCTTAGACGCAGCCGGAGCCCAATTTTTTAAATTTGGTAGTAGCTTTTTGTGGTTGTGATGTTGAACAATTTAATGGTTTGTACTTGAACAATAGGTTTTAGGATTAAGGATCATGTATGATCCTTTGGACAATAGGCAGGATTGCAATTGGTGGAGGGATCCTCTGTTTTGGGGATGAAGCCATTGTGATCCTGCCGCCTTTATATTCCTGCACTACTTTCGAACTTATTATCATGGACACCCTTTACCTACCCCAGCGGACGGGCCACGTTTTGCTGGTAGATGCTCGGGTAGGTAATTTTGACAACCTTTTAAGGGTTAGTCTTTTGTTAATAAATAAAATCTTAACCTTTTGTCGCTTATCTTGTATTGTTATCCTTTTATTTCTCAAATTCTCCTTTGTTTTGATGCACATTTATTGAATAAACAATATTGAACAAGACAGATTAAAAATGTTTAGAGCATGATCCACGATCAAATGTCCTATAGTTAACGAATCCCAAAAAGCAATATATTTTAAGGATCACAAGTCTAGTTGTCAAACTTTAAGGGTTATTCAAATAAATAATGAATAGAATTAAAAATAGTTAAGGATCATACCTGAGGATCCAAGTTAGGATCCTAACCATAATAAGGATAACTGTAAGATAAACCTTAGAAAGAAGTAAGGATCAAGGATCCCTAGTTGCTTATCTTCAAGGACCTGAAATAGATCATAACTTGGGACTAAGCCAATATAAGATAAGAGTTAGCAACTGGGGACAAGCCCAAGGATAACTGGGGATAAGCCCAAGGATAACTGGGGACAAGCCCAAGGATAACTGGGGACAAGCCCAAGGATCGTATGTAAACTGGAGTATGGCCCTAACTGGCGACTATCCAAACTTAGTGACATGAAAATGCCAAAACCTTAGCTAACGTGAAAACGTTAGAAACCTTAGCTAACGTGAAAACGTTAGAAACCTTAGGAACGGATGTATGGTACGTCTACCATTATACGTAGGATCCTAGGCATAGCCAGTACAATGGAATTATCAGCCCCTAAAACGAGTACTGGTCCCACTGCCTTGAACTATACCAGGATCATCATGCGCTACAGGCGGAACTGGGGTCAAGCCCAAATAACTAGGGTTAAACCCAAGGAACAGATTGCTTCAGCGGATAACCAATGTTATGCTAAGGATACCTAAACTTTCAAAACTTAAACTTACGTGAGAGATGGATAAAGGATACATGATCCTTATCCTTATATGAGAAAATAAAGAAATGAAATAGTTCAAGTTTAGGATATTACCTAAGTAAGGATCACTGATACTTTGAGGATCCTTTAAGGATATCCCTACCGCGAGGATCATCTGTGCCATGAGGATCCTGCTCACATGAAATATTTCTTCAAGTGGACAGCATTCCAAGCTCTTGGTAGCAAATCACCTTCCATGGTTAGCAATCTATATGCCCCCTTTCCAGCTTCAGCTTCAATCAAATAAGGGCCGTCCCATTTTGGAGCCAATTTTCCATCAGCAGGATTTGTGGTATTCTGAAATGCTTTCCTTAATACCATATCTCCAACTTGAAACCTCCTGATCCTGACATTTTTGTTGTAAGCACCAGCCATTCTTTGCTGATAACTGGCCATCCTTATCCTAGCCATATCCCTGATTTCTTCAATAGTATCCAGGTCTTGAGCCAAGTTCTCATCATTCTCCTCAGGATCACGGGTACTTGTTCTTGCAGTTGGAACCACCATTTCTGTTGGGATCACTGATTCTGCCCCAAATACCAAAGAGAATGGCGTTTGACCAGTAGCATTCTTAGGGGTTGTCCTATCAGCCCAAAGCACATAGGGTAGTTCTTCTGCCCATTTCCCTTTCTTGGATCCAAGCTTCTTCTTCAAATTGTTGATGATGATCTTGTTGGATGATTCTGCCTGACCATTAGCTTGTGGGTGGACTGGTGTTGATGTTATCATCTTAATCCCCCAGCTGTCACAAAAGTTAGTGGTTCTTCCCCCAATAAATTGGGAACCATTATCACATATAATCTCAGAAGGAATTCCAAATCTAGTTATAATATTTCTTTTAATGAAGGATATAACTTCCTTTTCTCTGACTTGGGCAAAAGCTTCAGCCTCTATCCACTTGGAGAAGTAATCAGTCATAGCAAGCATGAATACTTTTCCACCAGGTGCCTTAGGGAGCTTACCAACTATATCCATACCCCATCTCATAAATGGCTAAGAGGAGGATATAGGATGCAATAATTCAGCTGGTTGATGAAGGATATTGCTGTGTCTCTGACAAGGATCACATCTTTTAGCATACTCCACAGCATCTCTCTTCATGGTTGGCCAGTAGTATCCTGTCCTCAGGATCCTTGAGAATAATACCCTGCCCCCAGTGTGGTTTCCACAATCTCCTTCATGGAAGTCTTTTAAAACTTCTTGGATTTCAGGATCCTCTATGCATCTCAAGTATGGTCCTGCAAGAGATCGTCTATACAACATATTATTTAAAATTGTGAATTGAGATACCTTAGATTTGAAAGCCCTAGGGTTTTCTCCTGTAGGAATCTCTTCATGTTGTAAGTATCTCATAATTGGTGAGATCCATGATCCTGATCCTGAATGGGATTGAGTATCCTCACAAGGGATAATTGCAGAATCATTTCCTATCTCCATAGCCTCGTGATCCTCGATAGCCGGGGTCAGGATATGGATAATAGGGATCTTGATGTCCTCCGGGATCTTCAAGGATGATCCTAAGTTAGCCAATGCATCAGCTTCTGTATTTTCTTCCCTTGGTACCTGCGTCAAACTAAAGGAAACAAAAGAGAGTGCCAAACTTTTGACTATCTCTAAATATTTGGTTAGCTTTTCACCTTTAACAGCGTAGGATCCATTAAAGTGGTTTGTGATTAACAGTGAATCTACATGTACCTCAAGATACCTGATCCCCATATGCTTTGCAATTTGCAAACCAGCAATTAAGGCTTCATATTCAGCCTCATTGTTAGTGGTTTGGAACTCACAAGCTATAGAATGGGGTATTATGTCCCCCTGTGGCGATTTTAGTAGTATTCCAAGCCCTGTGCCTTTGACATTTGAGGATCCATCAGTATAAAGTATCCAAGGATCCTTGGTCTCTTCTAGCTGCTGGACTTCTAGCTCAGCTTCTTCTTGTAAATCACTACTGAAATCAGCCACAAAGTCAGCTAATGCTTGGGATTTGATGGCTGTCCTAGGCTCATATCTTATATCATATGCACTTAGCTTCACTGCCCACTTAGCCATCCTTCCTGACATCTCTGGTTTCCTGAGGACATTCTTAATTGGAAAATTAGTTTTAACAATGATAACATGAGTTTCAAAATAATGTCTTAACTTAGTAGATGCCATAATTAATGCAAGGATAAGTTTTTCAAGGTGTGAATACCTGGATTCGGCATCAAGTAAACTTTTACTTACATAATAGACAGGATGTTGTGTACCTTCATGATCCTTAACAAGGACCGCACTTACTGCTTTCGAGGATACTGCAAGATACAAGGATAGCACATCGCCTTTTTCTGGTTTCATCAAAGCCGGGGCTGAGGATTGGTAATCTTTGAGGGCTCTTAAAGCATTTTCATGCTTCTCAGTCCACTCAAATTTCTTGTTCTTCCTTAGGATATCATAGAATTCTTTACACTTCTCGGAGGATTTGGATATAAAACTGTTCAAAGCTGCGATCCTGCCTGTTAGCCTTTGAACATCCTTAGCATTGGCCAGAGATTTGATGTTCACTATTGCTTTGATTTGTTCCGGGCTAGCTTCAATGCCTCTCTTTGTCACCATATATCCTAGGAATTTACCTGCTTTAACACCAAAGTGACATTTTGAAGGATTAAGTTTCATGTTATATTTGTCAAGTATATCGAATGCTTCCTCCAAGTCTCTTAGGTGATCCTCAGCTTTTAAGGATTTTACCACCATATTATCTATGTAAACCTCCATAGTTTGTCCAATCTGATCCTTGAACATCATATTCACCAGCCTTTGATATGTTGCACCTGCATTTCTTAATCCGAACGGCATAGCAATATAGCAGTATATACCAGTTGGAGTCATGAAGGCTGTATCCTCTTGGTCGGATGGTTCCATTTGGATTTGTTGAAATCCAGATGAAGCATCCATAAAAGTTAACAGTTCATGACCCGCAGTTGCATCCACCATGGAGTCAATGTGGGGTAATGGGAAAGGATCCTTGGGACATGCCTTATTTAAATCGGTAAAATCGACACATACCCTCCACTTTCTGTTTTTCTTTTGAACAACAACCACATTGGCCAACCATCTTGGATACTTGACCTCCCTAATCATACCTGCCCGGAGCAATTTCTCTACCTCTTCCTGGATAATGGCATTTATTTCCGGTGCAAACTTTCTTCTCCTTTGATGGATTGGTTTGAAGGATCTGTCAATGCCGAGTTTGTGAGTGATTACATCTTTGGATATACCAGTCATGTCTTCGTGTTTCCATGCAAAGGTAGTCTTTCTCCTTTTGAGGAAGGATACGAGGTCTTCTTTCATTTCGCTAAGGATCCCTGATCCGATATAGATTTTGGATTCAGGATCATCGGGATCCATGAGGATTTCTACCACATCCTGCTCTCTTGCCTCCAAGACATCCCTTGGAGGATACCTTGATTGCTATTGCTCCCTTGACTCCGAGGATGGTTTCATCGATGAAGTGTAGCAATTCTTAGCCTCCTGCTGATCACTATCAATCTTCACTATTCCCCAAGGACTAGGGAGCTTCACACATTGATGGTAGGTAGATGGGACTGCTTTCATATCGTGTATCCAAGGCCTGCCAAGGATAACATTACAACAAGATAAACAGTCAATAACACAAAATTTTTGATAAGAGTGTAGGCCTTCAATGTATATTGGGAGTTTAATGTCCCCCAGGGTATTCTTAGTTTCGCCACTAAATCCCACGAGCACGGAGGATCTTGGTATGATATCTGATTCAGGGATACCCATCTTCTTTAGAACATCAAGCTGGATAATGTTCACTGAGCTTCCTCCGTCTATAAGGATCCTGCGGACAAAATGGTTAGAAATGAAAAGAGTAATAACTAAACCATCGTGATGAGGATCCTGAATATCAACACGATCATCCTCATCAAAGGTTATGACTTTTCCTTCGGAGACACTTGATGTTCGAACTGGTCTTTCTCCATTATCCATTTTAGTTTCCTTTGCATGCCTTTTAGCTGCTGAGAAGTGTTAGGGGAGGATTTTCTAACAATTAGTGATCCTTATTCGTTATCTTAATTAGTGATCCTTACTTCTGTGACAGGTGGTGATCCTCAGAAGAGCTTTAGGATCAGGATCATGGATCACTTTAAGGATCCTCGTACTGACGATTGTTTACTTATGTTTTGTACTATCTCGCAGGTATAACAAGCTTGACCAAGTCTTGGCGACATTCCTGGAGAATATTCCCAAACTATTCTGCACGTGCTTGATCAAAAATAGACGTTGTGGAGAACGTGGAGGCATGGCACGAAAGTCGGATAGTTAGTTTGGTAGTTAGATTTCTATTTTAAAAGGGGTAACGAGCTAGTAGAAAAAACACTTAGCCATTTTTTGCAGCTACACACACTCGTATACTCGCACACTTGAAGCTCTCGACGAACATACATTCATTTTCACTCACTTATACACATTTCACGATAGTGATCCTTGTACCTAGCTCGTTACTATCCGAAGTTGTAAACATTTAATCATTTATTTGAGCTTGGTGATCGGTAGTTTCCATCACCCGGGGTTTTTTGTGCCGGAGATCAACTCTTGATCAAGGGCTTTTTCCCCGTATAAATCCTTGTGTTGTTAGTGCAATTTACCTTGAAGTGATCCTCATCGCTATTACATATTTTAAGCATCATTCCCCGAAACAAAGAGTTTGGTTGCATATCATATATAGAATTTTTTGACCAAAACAGTTTGGCGCCCACCGTGGGGCAATTGGTGCTTCGTCCTTAGAGAAATTCGCATTTCTGTGCTCATTTCGGTTCACTACAACCAAGCAAATGGCTTCCTCAGCGAAGAATGCTTCAAACTTGATGCCTTCATTCACTTCTTCACAAGGCGTCCCTCCTTTGCCTCCACCACCTTCTGGACCCCAAAAGAACACTGAGAATGCCGCGAAGAAACCAACTCCCATTTTCTCAAAACCACCTACTTCTTCTGTTTCAACTAATCCTACTACTAATGATCTCTATGCCTTGATTTTGCAGATGAGGAATCATGCACAAGAGCAGGATAAGACCAACGAAAGGATCCTCCGGGAGATTGATGAAATTAAGAAACAGAAGAAAACAGCAGAGGATCGTTCCCCACTGATGCCCAGATCTTTGAATTTTGATACTCCGGTGATTACTTCTCAGCCATCAGTGGTTCCAGACATTCAATATGTGGGTGGACCAAAAGGAGTGCACTATGGAACAACAACAATGACCCAGGCATCAGGTTCATATTTCCAGCCAGCGGGATCCTATCCTCAGCATATGGGATCTCTCACGAGTTCAGGAGGACATTCAGGAATGCAGCAGGTTCAAGGATCCTCCTTCCTTCCAGGATCCTCCTTCCTTCCAGGATCATCCCAGGTTCAAGGATCCTCCTTCGTTCCAGGATCATCCCAGGTTCAAGGATCCTCCTTCGTTCCAGGATCATCCCAGGTTCAAGGATCCTCCTTCGTTCCAGGATCATCCCAGGTTCAAGGATCCTCCTTCGTTCCAGGATCATCCCAATTTCAGGGATCCCCCTTCGTTCCAGGATCATCCCAAGTTCAGGGATCCCCCTTTGTTCCAGGATCGTCCCAGTTTCAGGGATCCTTCCAGATGCCAGGATCCTTGAGGAATTTGCAAACAGGAAGTTCAGATGTCCATCAGGGAGATTTTATTCCGATGCAGACCAATGCCTCTACTGGTCCCTCGATCATTCCAGAGCCTCAACAATATGGATTAACATCCATTCTTCCTAATTTGAATCCAATGGGAGGTAACACTTTTAATAATTCTCATACTACTAACCATGGTCTTATGCAGGATCCAGGTATCAATCATGCCATGGCTAGAGAATTGCAAAAGCTAAAGGATATGATATCAAGTGTTCCGGGAGTAGTTAAACCTATCCCAGAGATTGCAGATGGGAGCCACAAGATATCTCGTTTTGCACCACCAATCTGTGATGCTGAGATACCCAAGAGGTTCCATGTGCCAACAATGAAGTTGTATGATGGTTCAACGGATCCTGAAGAACACATAGCACAATACAGGGAGAGGATGGAAATCAATCCAATTCCAGAAAGGTTAAAAGAAGCATGCCTGTGCAAGGGATTCGGATCCACTCTTACTGGATCAGCTCTCAAATGGCTGCTAAGTCTTCCTCCCTATTCTATTACTTCATTTGCTAACCTAGTTAACTTGTTTAATAATCAGTTTTCTTGTAGTAGAAAATTCAAACGATTAACTAGTGATTTATATAGGATAACCCAAGGTCATAATGAATCCTTAAGGGATTACATTACCAAATTCAGTAAAGAATCCTTAGACATTCCCAACTTAGATATAGCCACGGCTGTTGAGGCATTCAAAATGGGATTGCTTAGGGATTCGTCTTTCTATGATGATCTTGTTATGACACCATGCAGGAACTTAGATGAGGTAAGAACCCGAGCACTTAGGTTCATTCGGCTAGAGGATGACAAGAGGATCCAGGAGAGGTTAGCAGGATCCTCAAAGCAGGATAAGCAAGGATCCTCATTCAGGAACAACAAATTCAGATCCTACAACAGATCTGATAATCAGAACGTGCACTCTGTTGATCAAGAAGAGGATGATGAGGATTATCCTCCAATTTCTGAATATTGTTTTAGTGTTGATAACAATGAACTAATCCTTGCTATGCAGAACCTAGGTGATAAAGCTAGATGGCCGAGAAAGAATGATAGGCCGGCTGCAACTAAGGATAAATCAAAGTGGTGTGCATATCATGAAGATTTTGGGCACCTCATAGAAGAATGCATTGCATTAAGAAAGGAAATTGGATACTTGTTGAGCAAGGGGCATCTAAAAGAGTTGTTGGGAAGAAAAAAATCAAGGACTCAGGATCCTGAAAGGATCCCTGAGAAGGCTCCAGCTCCTCCAGCAGATGCACGAGTGATAAACTTTATTTCTGGAGGATCCGACATTTGTGGCACATCCTTCTCAGCAGCTAAAAGGCATGCAAAGGAAACTAAAATGGATAACGGAGAAAGACCAGTTCGAACATCAAGTGTCTCCGAAGGAAAAGTCATAACCTTTGATGAAGAGGATCGTGTTGATATCCAGGATCCTCATCACGATGGTTTAGTTATTACTCTTTTCATATCTAACCATTTTGTCCGCAGGATCCTTATAGACGGAGGAAGTTCAGTGAACATTATCCAGCTTGATGTTCTAAAGAAGATGGGTATCCCTGAATCAGAGATCATACCAAGATCCTCCGTGCTCGTGGGATTTAGTGGCGAAACTAAGAACACCCTGGGGGACATTAAACTCCCAATATATATTGAAGGCTTACACTCTTATCAAAAATTTTGTGTTATTGACTGTTTATCCTGTTGTAATGTTATCCTTGGCAGGCCCTGGATACACGATATGAAAGCAGTCCCATCTACTTATCATCAATGTGTGAAGCTCCCTAGTCCTTGGGGAATAGTAAAGATTGATAGTGATCAGCAGGAGGCTAAAAATTGCTACACTTCATCGATGAAACCAGCTTCGAAGTCAAGGGAGCAATAGCAATCAAGGTATCCTCCAAGGAATGTCTTGGAGGCCAGAGAGCAGGATGTGGTAGAAATCCTCATGGATCCCGATGATCCTGAATCCAAAATCTATATCGGATCAGGAATCCTTGGCGAAATGAAAGAAGACCTCGTATCCTTCCTCAAAAGGAGAAAGACTACCTTTGCATGGAAACACGAAGACATGACTGGTATATCCAAAGATGTTATCACTCATAAACTCGGCATTGACAGATCCTTCAAACCAATCCATCAAAGGAGAAGAAAGTTTGCACCGGAAAGGAATGCCATTATCCAAGAAGAGGTAGAGAAATTGCTCCGGGCAGGTATGATTAGAGAGGTCAAGTATCCAAGATGGTTGGCCAATGTGGTTGTTGTTCAAAAGAAAAACGGAAAGTGGAGGGTATGTGTCGATTTCACCGATTTAAATAAGGCATGTCCCAAGGATCCTTTCCCTTTACCCCACATTGACTCCATGGTGGATGCAACGGCGGGTCATGAACTGTTAACTTTTATGGATGCTTCATCTGGATTCCAACAAATCCAAATGGAACCATCCGACCAAGAGGATACAGCCTTCATGACTCCAACTGGTATATACTGCTATATTGCTATGCCGTTCGGATTAAGAAATGCAGGTGCAACATATCAAAGGCTGGTGAATATGATGTTCAAGGATCAGATTGGACAAACTATGGAGGTTTACATAGATGATATGGTGGTAAAATCCTTAAAAGCTGAGGATCACCTAAGAGACTTGGAGGAAGCATTCGATATCCTTGACAAATATAACATGAAACTTAATCCTTCAAAATGTCACTTTGCTGTTAAAGCAGGTAAATTCTTAGGATATATGGTGACAAAGAGAGGCATTGAAGCTAGCCCAGAACAAATCAAAGCAATAGTGAACATCAAATCTCCGGCCAATGCTAAGGATGTTCAAAGGCTAACAGGAAGGATAGCAGCCTTGAACAGATTTATATCCAAGTCCTCTGAGAAGTGTAAAGAATTCTATGATATCCTAAGGAAGAACAAGAAATTTGAGTGGACGGAGAAGCATGAAAATGCTTTAAAAGCCCTCAAAGATTACCTATCCTCGGCCCCGGCTTTGATGAAACCAGTAAAAGGTGATGTGTTATCCTTGTATCTTGCAGTATCCTCAAAAGCAGTAAGTGCGGTCCTTGTTAAGGATCATCAAGGTACACAACATCCTGTCTATTATGTAAGTAAAAGTTTACTTGATGCCGAATCCAGGTACTCACACCTTGAAAAGCTTATTCTTGCATTAATTATGGCATCTACCAAGTTAAGACATTATTTTGAAACTCATGTTATCATTGTTAAAACTAATTTTCCAATTAAGAATGTCCTCAGGAAACCAGAGATGTCAGGAAGGATGGCTAAGTGGGCAGTGAAGCTGAGTGCATATGATATAAGATATGAGCCTAGGACAGCCATCAAATCCCAAGCATTAGCTGACTTTGTGGCTGATTTCAGTAGTGATTTACAAGAAGAAGCTGAGCTAGAAGTCCAGCAGCTAGAAGAGACCAAGGATCCTTGGATACTTTATACTGATGGATCCTCAAATGTCAAAGGCACAGGGCTTGGAATACTACTAAAATCGCCACAGGGGGACATAATACCCCATTCTATAGCTTGTGAGTTCCAAACCACTAACAATGAGGCTGAATATGAAGCCTTAATTGCTGGTTTGCAAATTGCAAAGCATATGGGGATCAGGTATCTTGAGGTACACGTAGATTCTTTGTTGATTACAAACCACTTTAATGGATCATATGTTGTTAAAGGTGAAAAGCTAACCAAGTATTTGGAGATAGTCAAAAGTTTGGCACTCTCTTTTGTTTTCTTTAGTTTGTCACAGGTACCAAGGGAAGAAAATACAGAAGCTGATGCATTGGCTAACTTAGGATCATCCTTGAAGATCCCGGAGGATATCAAGATTCCTATTATCCATATCCTGACCCCGGCTATCGAGGATCACGAGGCTATGGAGATAGGGAATGATTCTGCAATTATCCCTTGTGAGGATACTCAATCCCATTCAGGATCAGGATCGTGGATCTCACCAATTATGAGATACTTACAACATGGAGAGATTCCTACAGGAGAAAACCCTAGGGCTTTCAAATCTAAGGTATCTCAATTCACAATTATGAATAATATGTTGTATAGACGATCCCTTGCAGGACCATACTTAAGATGCATTGAGGATCCTGAGGTTCAAGAAGTTTTAAAAGACTTCCATGAAGGAGATTGTGGAAACCACACCGGGGGCAGGGCATTATTCTCAAGGATCCTAAGGACAGGATACTACTGGCCAACCATGAAGAAAGATGTTATGGAGTATGCCAGAAGATGTGATCCTTGCCAGAGACACAGCAATATCCTTCATCAACCAGCTGAATTATTACATCCTATATCCTCTTCTTGGCCATTTATGAGATGGGGTATGGATATAGTTGGTAAGCTCCCTAAGGCACCTGGTGGAAAAGTATTCATGCTAACTATGACTGATTACTTCTCCAAGTGGATAGAGGCTGAAGCTTTTGCCCAAGTCAGAGAAATGGAAGTTATATCCTTCATTAAAAGAAATATTATAACTAGATTTGGAATTCCTTCTGAGATTATATGTGATAATGGTTCCCAATTTATTGGGGGCAGAACCACTAACTTTTGTGACAGCTGGGGGATTAAGATGATAACATCAACACCAGTCCACCCACAAGCCAATGGCCAAGTAGAATCATCTAACAAGATCATCATCAACAATTTGAAGAATAAGCTTGGATCCAAGAAAGGGAAATGGGCAGAAGAACTACCCTATGTGCTCTGGGCTGATAGGACAACCCCTAAAAATGCTACTGGTCAAACACCATTCTCTTTGGTATTTGGGGCAGAATCAGTGATCCCAACAGAAATGGTGGTTCCAACTGCTAGAACAAGTACTTGTGATCCTGAGGAAAATAATGAAAACTTGGCTCAAGACCTGGATACTATTGAAGAAATCAGGGATATGGCTAGGATAAGGATGGCCAGTTATCAACAAAGAATGGCTGGTGCTTACAACAAAAATGTCAGGATCAGGAGGTTTCAAGTTGGAGACATGGTATTAAGGAAAGCATTTCAGAATACTACCAATCCTGCTGATGGAAAGTTAGCTCCAAAATGGGAAGGCCCTTATTTGATTGAAGCTGAAGCAGGAAAGGGGGCATATAGATTGCTAACCATGGAAGGTGATTTGCTACCAAGAGCTTGGAATGCTGTCCACTTGAAGAAATATTTCATGTGAGCAGGATCCTCATGGCAGAGATGATCCTCACGATAGGGATATCCTTAAAGGATCCTCGAAGTACTGGTGATCCTTACTTAGGTAATATCCTAAACTTGAACTATTTCGTTCCTTTATTTTCTCATATAAGGATAAGGATCATGTATCCTTCATCCATCTCTCACGTGAGTTCAAGTTTTGAAAGTTCAGGTATCCTTAGCATAACATTGGTTATCTGCTGAAGCAATCCGTTCCTTGGGTTTAACCCCAGTTATTTGGGCTTGACCCCAGTTCCGCCTGTAGCGCACGATGATCCTGGTATAGTTCAAGGCATTGGGACCAGTACTCGTTTTAGGGGCTGATAATTCCATTGTTCTGGCTATGCTTAGGATCCTACGTATAATGGTAGACGTACCATACATCTGTTTCTAAGGTTTCTAACGTTTTCATGTTAGCTAAGGTTTCTAACGTTTTCACGTTAGCTAAGGTTTTGGCATTTTCATGCCACTAAGTTTGGATAGTCGCCAGTTAGGGCCATACTCCAGTTTACATACGATCCTTGGGCTTATCCCCAGTTATCCTTGGGCTTGTCCCCAGTTACTAACTCTTATCTTATATTGGCTTAGTCCCAAGTTATGCTCTATTTCAGGTTCTTGAAGATAGGCAACTAGGGATCCTCGATCCTTACTTTATTCTAAGGTTTATCTTGTAGTTATCCTTATAATGATTAGGATCCTAACTTGGATCCTCAGGTATGATCCTTAACTATATTTAATTCTATTCATTATTTATTTGAATAACCCTTAAAGTTTGACAACTAGACTTGTGATCCTTAAAACATATTGCTTTCTGAGATTCTTTAACTAAAGGATATTTGATCATGGATCATATCCTAAGTATTTTCAATTTGACTTATTCAAAATTTTTTGTTTAATAAATATGCATCAAAATAAAGGAAAATCAAAGAAACACAAGGATAACAACACAAGATAGGCGACAAAAGGTTAAGATTTTATTTATTAACAAAAGACTAACCCTTTAAAGGTTGTCAAAATTACCTACCCGAGCATCTACCAGCAAAACGTGGCCCGTCCGCTGGGGTAGGTAAAGGGTGTCCATGATAACAAGTTCGAAAGTAGTGCAGGAATATAAAGGCGGCAGGATCACAATGGCTTCATCCCCCAAACAGAGGATCCCTCCACCATATGCAATCTTGCCTATTGTCCAAAGGATCATACATGATCCTTAATCCTAAAACCTATTGTTCAAGTACAACCCATCATTGTTTAGCAAAAAACACCACAACCAAAACAAACTATCAAACTTAAAAAATGGGCTCCGGCTACGTCTAGAAATGTCCTTCATCGCCCATTCATGCAACCTATGCCTTTGCTGCATCCTCTTTCCCTCCAGCTGCAGTATCCTTCATCAGATCCTTTCCACTGCCACTTGCCTCGATCGCCAAGACCTCAGTTGCCTCCTCCTCATCATCCTCAAGATCAGCCAACCTTGCCTTCCAGCCCTCAACATCCCAGCTGCTTTTATCAAAACTAGGATCCTGAGCTTCATGGGCCATCTTCAATTTTGTCTGATACATCGTGATGGCGGCAGAAACCTTAGCATTTTCTATGAGATCATGCTTCTCATAGTCAAGGTCAATCAGAAGTTTGGCCGTCTTGGTCTTCTCATCTTGGAGTTCCTTCCGAAGATCAGCAAGTGCAAGGTCTTTGAGCACGGCAACCTGTTGGAGGTCAGCAATTTTCTTGTCCTGCTCCTCAACATTCCCCACGTAAACCTCGATCTCGGCAAATTTCTGCAAAGAAGAGGATAAAGCAGTTCAAGATCAAGTGATCTTCATACGAGTAGGATACCTAGGCAGAATTAAGGATCCTTACATCATTGAAGTATTCAAGGAACTGGTGGCGGATCAGTGGTAGGCCTTGAAGATCCTCAGCATCAGAAGTTTTCCTCTTCTTGACACCCTTTCCTTTAGTGGGTGCCTTTGGAATGGAGATGCTAGGACTGGTAGTGGACCTCTTCTTCCTGGGTCGTACGACATCAAGGTCAGCCGTGTTGAATTGGGATACAGGCTTGGCAGATTTTCCAGCGCCTACACATTTAAAGCAAGATGAGTATCCTTATCCTATTTCAATTTATTCATTTATTTTAATATTTAAACTATGTAAAAGGCAGGATACTTACTTGACATGGTAATGGAACCTGAGGATACTTCTTGTGAGTCTTGGGTGTCTATCTTAAATGTCCTTATTTCAGGATCAAGCTTCCAAAAAGCAGCGAGTCTATCCTTGCTTTCAGGTGATGTGATGATGTGTGAGACAGAAATAGCTACATAACACAAGACAAAAAAGGGGTTAGTGATCCTATTGCGAAAACAAGACTACCTACTGATCCTTCTCAGGATCCTCCGGCCTACCATAGGTGGACCATGTTCTTGGTAAATGTTCTCCATCTGAAATGGTATCCCTTCTTACAAAGAAGAAGCGACGTTTCCAATCTTTGTCATTTTTGGTGACTTTGAGAAGGGGGTGTTCTGCACTGGGTTTTCGTTTGAACAAATAACGGTGGGATCCAAAGGTGGTAACGTCATACAATTGTGTCAGTTCTGACATGCCCAAATCAATGCCCTCCTGCTCGATGATCCTCTCCAGGGTATACAAAACCCTCCAAATCATCGGCATGGCTTGGATGTAAGAGATGCCGGTAAGGGAGAAGAAGGATTGTGTAAATTCTGGGAAAGGATAGGTGTATCCTATGGCAAATGGAGTAACTGGAAAGGCAACCCATGTTTCTGAAACATAGTCGCTCAGGGCAGTTGGATCGAAAGGTTTGAAAAAGGCATTCGCCGGAAATCGGTGACGGATGTTATCTACTTGTGCATCGTTAAAGCAACACCTCTCATTCATTGAGTCTTTGATGATCTTTTGACTCTTCAAAGGGCTATCCTTTTTGTGATCCTTGGCCGGAGAATTTCGGAGCAACATTTTCGAAGTGACGGAGATAAAGAAAGAAAAACAGAGTAAGAGAGGAAGAAAGAGGAGAAAGAAATACCTGGTTGATCGTCGACTGAGAATTTAAAGGGAGTTTCTTTCGAATTTGAATGCATGATGATCCTATCTATATCTCTATTTATAATTATGATTCTGCAGGATTGTCACTTCCGTGACGTCATGATCGTAACGGCTAGTTCTATTTTAACGGCTATATATCCGTTAGTTAGTTGCGGATAAGATCAAGAAAATATAACTCGCTAATTTTACAAATTACTCCTTATATTTTGGGGGCAATTGTTAGGGGAGGATTTTCTAACAATTAGTGATCCTTATTCGTTATCTTAATTTGTGATCCTTACTTCTGTGACAGGTGGTGATCCTCAGAAGAGCTTTAGGATCAGGATCATGGATCACTTTAAGGATCCTCGTACTGACGATTGTTTACTTATGTTTTGTACTATCTCGCAGGTATAACAAGCTTGACCAAGTCTTGGCGACATTCCTGGAGAATATTCCCAAACTATTTTGCACGTGCTTGATCAAAAATAGACGTTGTGGAGAACGTGGAGGCATGGCACGAAAGTCGGATAGTTAGTTTGGTAGTTAGATTTCTATTTTAAAAGGGGTAACGAGCTAGTAGAAAAAACACTTAGCCATTTTTTGCAGCTACACACACTCGTATACTCGCACACTTGAAGCTCTCGACGAACATACATTCATTTTCACTCACTTATACACATTTCACGATAGTGATCCTTGTACCTAGCTCGTTACTATCCGAAGTTGTAAACATTTAATCATTTATTTGAGCTTGGTGATCGGTAGTTTCCATCACCCGGGGTTTTTTGTGCCGGAGATCAACTCTTGATCAAGGGCTTTTTCCCCGTATAAATCCTTGTGTTGTTAGTGCAATTTACCTTGAAGTGATCCTCATCGCTATTACATATTTTAAGCATCATTCCCCGAAACAAAGAGTTTGGTTGCTTATCATAAATAGAATTTTTTGACCAAAACAAGAAGGATGTGCCGCAAATGTCTGATCCTCCAGAAATAAAGTTTATCACTTGCGCATCTGCTGGAGGGGCTGGAGGCTTCTCAGGGATCCTTTCAGGATCCTGAGTCCTTGACTTTTTTCTTCCCAACAATTCCTTTAGATGCCCCTTGCTCAACAAGTATCCAATTTCCTTTCTTAGTGCAATGCATTCTTCTGTGAGATGCCCAAAATCTTCGTGGTATGCACACCACTTTGATTTATCCTTAGTTGCAGCTGGCCTATCATTTTTTCTTGGCCATCTAGCTTTATCACCTAGGTTCTGCATCGCAAGGATTAGTTCATTGTTATCAACACAAAAACAATATTCAGAAATTGGAGGATAATCCTCATCATCCTCTTCTTGATCAACAGAATGCACGTTCTGGTTATCAGATCTGTTGTAGGATCTGAACTTGTTGTTCCTGAATGAGGATCCTTGCTTATCCTGCTTTGAGGATCCTGCTAACCTCTCCTGGATCCTCTTGTCATCCTCTAGCCGAATGAACCTAAGTGCTCGGGTTCTTACCTCATCTAAGTTCCTGCATGGTGTCATAACAAGATCATCATAGAACGACGAATCCCTAAGCAATCCCATTTTAAAGGCCTCAACAGCCGTGGCTATATCTAAGTTGGGAATGTCTAAGGATTCTTTACTGAATTTGGTGATGTAATCCCTTAATGATTCATTATGACCCTGGGTTATCCTATATAGATCACTAGTTAATCGTTCAAATTTTCTACTACAAGAAAATTGATTATTAAACAAGTTAACTAGATTAGCAAATGAGGTAATAGAATAGGGAGGAAGACTTAGCAGCCATTTGAGAGCTGATCCAGTAAGAGTGGATCCGAATCCCTTGCACAGGCATGCTTCCTTTAACCTTTCTGGAATTGGATTGGTCTCCATCCTCTCCCTGTATTGTGCTATGTGTTCTTCAGGATCCGTCGAACCATCATACAGCTTCATTGTTGGCACATGGAACCTCTTGGGTATCTCTGCATCACATATTGGTGGTGCAAAACGAGATATCTTGTGGCTCCCATCTGCAATCTCTGGGATAGGTTTGACCACTCCTGGAACACTTGATATCATATCCTTTAACTTTTGCAATTCTCTGGCCATGGCATGATTGATACCTGGATCCTGCATAAGACCATGGTTAGTAGTATAAGAATTATTAAAAGTGTTACCTCCCATCGGATTCAGATTAGGAAGATTGGATGTTAATCCATATTGTTGGGGCTCTGGAATAATCGAGGGACCAGTAGAAGCATTGGTCTGCATTGGAATAAAATCTCCCTGATGGACATCTGAACTTCCTGTTTGCAAACTCCTCAAGGATCCTGGCATCTGGAAGGGTCCCTGAAATTGGGACGATCCTGGAACAAAGGAGGATCCTTGAACCTGGGATGATCCTGGAACAAAGGAGGATCCTTGAACCTGGGATGATCCTGGAACAAAGGAGGATCCGTGAACCTGGGATGATCCTGGAACAAAGGAGGATCCTTGAACCTGGGATGATCCTGGAACAAAGGAGGATCCTTGAACCTGGGATGATCCTGGAACAAAGGAGGATCCTTGAACCTGCTGCATTCCTGAATATCCTCCTGAATTCGTGAGGGATCCCATATGCTGAGGATAGGATCCCGCTGGCTGGAAATATGAACCTGATGCCTGGGTCACTGTTGTTGTTCCGTAGTGCACTCCTTTCGGTCCACCCACATATTGAACGTCTGGAGCCACTGATGGCTGAGAAGTAATCACCGGAGTATCAAAATTCAAGGATTTCGGCACCAGTGGGGAATGATCCTCTGCCGTTGTCTTTTGTTTCTTGAGATCTCCGATTTCTTTGAGAATCCTCTCATTGGTCTTATCCTGTTGCCGTATCTGATCCTTCATCTGCAAAATCAAAGTAAACATGTCACTAGTAGTGGGAGTGTAAGAAGCAGAAGAAGTTGGAGGTTTTGAGAAAATGGGAGTTGGTTTCTTCGCAGCATTCTCAGCATTCTTCTGGGATCCAGAAGGTGGTGGAGGCAAAGGGGGAACGCCTTGTGAAGAAGTGAATGAGGGCATCAAATTTGAAGCATTCTTCGCTGAGGAAGCCATTTGCTTGGTTGTAGTGAACCGAAATGAGCACAGAAATGCGTATTTTCCTAAGGACAAAGCACCAATTGCCCCACGGTAGGCGCCAAACTGTTTTGGTCAAAAAATTTGTTGAGGATATTGCAACCAAACTCTCTGTTATGGGGAATGATGCTAATAATGTAGAACAATAACAAGGATCACTTCAATGTAAATCGCACAAATGACACAAGGATTTATACGGGGAAAAAGCCCTTGATCAAGAGTTGATCTCCGGCACAAAAAACCCCGGGTGATGGAAACTACTGATCACCACGCTCAAATAAATGAATAAATGTTTAAAACTTTGGATAGTAACGAGCTAGGTACAAGGATCACTATCGTGAAATGTGTAAAAGTGAGTGAAAATGAATGAATGTTCGTCGAGAGCTTCAAGTGTGCGAGTATATGAGAGTGTGTAACTGAGAAATGACTAAGTGTTCTAATTCTAGCTCGTTACCCCTTTTTAAAATAGAAGTTAACTACAATAACTAACTATCCGACTTTTGTGCCAAGCTCCCACGTTCTCCACAACGTCCATTTTTGGTCAATCGTGTGCGAAATGCCCGTGGAATATTCCTTAGTACCGTTGCCAAGACCAAGTCAATCTTGTTACTCCTGCAAAGTAATACAAAACACAAATAAACAATCGTCAGTACGAGGATCCTTAAAGTGATCCATGATCCTGATCCTGAAGCTCTTCTGAGGATCACTATCTGTCACAGAAGTAAGGATCATTAATTAGGATAACGAATAAGGATCACTAATTGTTAGAAAATCCTCCCCTAACAATCCTCATCAAAAGTTATGATCTTATCCTCGGTGACAGTGGACGTCCGGATGGGTCTATCTCCATTATCCATCTTGGTTTCCTTGGCATGTCTTTTGGCTGCTGAAAAGGAAGTACCACAAATGTCTGATCCACCGGATATAAAGTTTATAACTTGTGTATCTGCTGGAGGAGCAGGAGCCTTTTCCGGGATCCTTTCGGGATCTGGGATCCTTGACTTCTTTCGTCCCAAAAGCTCTTTAAAATGCCCCTTGCTTAACAAGTAACCAATTTCCTTTCTAAGTGCAATACACTCTTCAGTGAGATGTCCAAAATCCTCATGATATGCACACCACTTGGACTTATCCTTTGTAGCAGCTGGTTTATCACTTTTTCTCGGCCACCTAGCTTTCTCACCTAAATTCTGCATTGCAAGAATTAGTTCATTGTTATCAACAGAGAAACAGTATTCAGAAATGGGAGGATAATCCTCATCATCTGCTTCCTGTTCCACTGCATGCACATTCTGGTTATCAGATTTGTTGTAGGATTTTGATTTGTTGTTCCTGAAGTAGGATCCTTGCTTTTCCTGTCTGGAGGATCCTGTCAATCTTTCCTGGATCCTTTTGTCATCCTCTAGGCGGATGAACCTAAGGGCCCTGGTCCTTACTTCATCAAGATTCCTGCAAGGGGTCATGACAAGATCATCATAGAACAATGAATCCCTAAGCAATCCCATTTTAAAGGCTTCTACAGCCGTAGCTATATCCAGGTTAGGGATATCTAAGGATTCTTTACTAAATTTAGTGATGTAATCTCTAAGTGATTCATTTTGACCTTGTGTTACCCTATATAGATCACTAGTTAATCGTTCAAATTTTCTACTACAAGAGAATTGACTATTAAACAAATTAACTAGGTTAGCAAATGAAGTAATAGAGTAAGGGGGAAGACTTAGCAGCCATTTAAGAGCAGATCCTGTGAGTGTGGATCCAAAACCCTTGCATAGGCATGCTTCTTTTAACCTCTCAGGAATTGGATTGATCCCCATCCTCTCCCTGTATTGGGCTACATGTTCCTCTGGATCCGTTGAACCATCATACAGCTTCATGGATGGTATTTGGAATCTTTTGGGTATCTCAGCATCATATAAGGGTGGTGCAAAGCGAGATATCCTATGGCTACCATCTGCGATCTCAGGAATGGGTTTAACCACTCCTAGTACGCTGGATATCATATCCTTGAGCTTCTGTAACTCCCTAGTCATAGCCTGATTGATACCTGTATCCTGCATAGAGCCATGGTTAGTGTTATATTAATTATTAAAAGTGTTACCTCCCAGAGGATTCATGTTTGGAATTCCAGATGTGAATCCATATTGACGGGACTCTGGTATGACTGAAGGACCAGAGGAAGCAATGGTCTGCATTGGTATGAAGTCTCCTTGATGAACATCCGAGCTTGGAGGCTGCATACTTCTTAAGAATCCTTGATCTTGAAAGATGTTGGATCCTTGAGGCTGAGAGGATCCTTGAACCTGAAAGGATCCTGGAACCATAAAGGATCCTTGGACCTGGGAGGATCCTAAATATCCTCCTGAGCTGACGAATGATCCCTGATGCTGAAAAGAGGATCCCGATGGCCGAAAATAGGATCCCTGAGGCTGGGAGTGAGAGCCAAAAGCCTGACTCATAGTTGCTGTTCCATAACGCCTTTCTAATGGACCACTTTGATACTGTATGCCCGGAACTTCCGATTGTAGGGTAGTTACAACTGGAGTGTCAAAATTCAATGACCTTGGCATCAGAGGAGACTGATCCTCCACTGATTTCTTCTGTTTCTTGATATCACCAATCTCTTGCAGGATGCGTTCATTGGTTTTGTCCTGCTCTTGCATGCGATCCCTCATCTGCAAAATCAGATTAAAAAGATCATTAGTAGTAGGATTAGTGGAAACAGAAGAAGTTGGTGGTTTTTGGAAAATGGGGGTTTGTCTCTTCGCAGCATTTTCAGCATTCTTCTGGGATCCAGAAGGTGGTAGAGGCAAAGGAGGAACGCCCTGTGAAGAACTCATCGACGGCATAGAGCTTGATGTGTTCTTTGCTGAGGAAGCCATTTGCTTGATTGAAATGAACCGAAAGGATCACCAGAACAATAATTTCTCAAGAACGAAGCACCAATTGCCCCACGGTGGGCGCCAAACTGTTTTGGTCAAAAATCAAGCCAAGATAATGCAACCAAACTTTCTGTTGTGAGGTGTGATGCTTGAATCAATGAACAATGCTAAGGATCACTCAGAAATGTAATGAACAAGTGACACAAAGATTTATACGAGGAAAAAGCCCTTGATCAAGAGTTGATCTCCGGCATAAAAAACCTCGGGTGATGGAAACTACCGATCACCAACTCAGATTAAACAAACAAGTTATTACAACTTCGGATGATAGCGAGCTAGTTACAAGGATCACTAGAGTGTAATGTGCAAAAAAGTGTGTAATCGCCAAGTGAATTATCGAGAGCTGATGAGAGCAGTTACGAGTGTGTGTATTAAGCTAAAAATAGCCAAGTGTTCTAATCTTGCTCGCTATCCCCTTTTAAAAATGGAAAATATCTAAGCTAACTAATTATCCGCATTCCATGCAAGTCTCCCACGAACTCCATAACATCCATATTGGTCAAGCACGTGCGGAATAAAAAGGGAATATGCTCCAGGAATATCGCCAAGACCAAGTCCAAGCTCGTACTCCTGCAAAACAACATCATATTCAAAGCAGACAATCGTTAGTATAAGGATCCTTATGATGATCCTGGATCCTGATCCTACCATACTCTCTGAGGATCACTAATTCAGACAGAATTGAGGATCCCTAAGCCCAACAGTAATTGAGGATCACTGATCATTCAAAAATCCTCCCCTAACACAAACCTTCTGCAAAACTCAAAATCAAGTGAAAGGAGGATAAAGGATCCAGGATCCTTATCCTTGTATATAGGATAATTAAAGAATGAAATAGTTTGAGATTAGATCATTACCAAAATGAGGATCTTCTGTCCTGTAAGGATCCTTCGAGGATACTTGTTAGCTAAGGATCATGGATCCTTATTACATGAAGTATTTCTTCTAGTGGACAGCATTCCAAGCTCTTGGTAGCAAATCACCTTCCATTGTTAGCAATCGATATGCCCCCTTTCCTGCCTCAGCTTCAATCAAATAGGGGCCTTCCCACTTTGGTGCTAACTTTCCATCAGCAGGATTGGTGGTATTCTGAAATGTTTTCCTTAATACCATTTCACCAACTTGGAATTTCCTGATCCTGACATTTTTGTTGTAGGCTCCAGCCATCCTTTGTTGATAACTGGCCATCCTTATCCTTGCCAAATCCCTGAGTTCTTCTATAGTATCCAAGTCTTGAACCAAGTTTTCAGCATTTTCTTCAGGATCACGAATGCTTGTTCTTGCAGTAGGAACCACCATCTCTGTAGGGATCACTGATTCTGCTCCAAATACCAAAGAGAATGGAGTTTGGCCAGTAGCATTCTTGGGAGTTGTCCTATCAGCCCAAAGTACATAAGGTAGTTCTTCTGCCCATTTTCCTTTCTTGGATCCAAGCTTCTTCTTCAAATTGTTGATGATGATCTTGTTGGATGATTCTGCCTGGCCTTTAGCTTGTGGGTGGACTAGTGTTGATGTTATCATCTTAATCCCCCAGCTGTCACAAAAGTTAGTAGTTCTATTCCCAATAAATTGGGATCCATTATCACAAACAATTTCAGAAGGGATACCAAATCTAGTAATAATATTTCTTTTGATAAAGGATATCACTTCTTTTTCTCTGACTTGAGCAAAGGCTTCAGCCTCTATCCACTTGGAGAAATAATCAGTCATAGCAAGCATGAACACTTTTCCACCAGGTGCCTTGGGAAGTTTACCAACTATATCCATTCCCCATCTCATAAATGGCCAAGAAGAGGATATAGGATGCAAAAGCTCTGCTGGTTGATGAAGGATATTACTATGCCTCTGACAAGGATCACATTTCTTGGAATATTCCACAGCATCCTTCTTCATAGTAGGCCAATAGTATCCTGTCCTCAGGATCCTTGAGAATAATGCCATGCCCCCAGTGTGGTTTCCACAATCTCCTTCATGAAAATCCTTTAGGAGTTCTTGGATTTCAGGATCCTCAATGCATCTTAGATATGGTCCTGCAAGAGATCGTTTATATAATACGTTATTCAATATTGTAAACTGAGATACCTTAATTTTGAAAGCCCTGGGGTTTTCTCCTGTAGGAATCTCTCCATGTTGGATATATCTTTTGATTGGAAGGATCCATGATCCCGAATGAGATTGTGTATCATCACTAGGGATGATTGCAGAATCCTCTCCTATCTCCATAGCTATATGATCCTCAATGGCAGGGGTTAGGATATGGATAATAGGGATCTTGATGTCCTCTAGAATCTTCAAGGATGATCCTAGATTGGCCAATGCATCAGCCTCTGCATTCTCTTCTATGGGTACCTGTGTCAAACTAAAGGAAACAAAGGAGAGTGCCAATTCTTTGACTATCTCTAAATATTTGATTAGCTTTTCACCTTTAACAGCATAGGATCCATTAAAGTGATTAGTAATTAACAAAGAATCTACATGTACCTCGAGATACCTGATCCTCATATGCTTGGCAATTTGCAAACCAGCTATCAAGGCTTCATATTCAGCCTCATTATTAGTAGTTTGAAACTCACAAGCTATGGAGTGGGGTATTATGTCCCCTTGTGGCGATTTTAGTAGTATTCCAAGTCTTGTTCCTTTGACATTGGAGGCTCCATCAGTGAAGAGTATCCAAGGATCCTTATTTTCTTCTAGCTATTGGACTTCTAACTCAGCTTCCTTTTGCAAGTCACTACCAAAATCAGCCACAAAGTCAGCTAAGGCTTGGGATTTGATGGCAGTCCTTGGTTCATATCTTATATCATAAGCACTAAGTTTCACTGCCCACTTAGCCATCCTTCCTGACATTTCAGGTTTCCTGAGAACATTCTTAATTGGAAAATTAGTCTTAACAATAATGGCATGAGTTTCAAAATAATGTCTTAACTTAGTAGATGCCATAATTAGTGCAAGGATAAGTTTTTCCAAATGTGAATACCTGGATTCAGCATCAAGCAAACTCTTACTTACATAATAGACAGGATGTTGTGTACCTTCGTGATCCTTAAAGAGGACCGCACTTACTGCTTTAGAGGATACCGCCAAATACAAGGATAATATATCCCCTTTTTCTGGTTTCATCAAGGCAGGGGCTGAGGATAGGTAATCCTTAAGAGCTTTGAGAGCATTTTCATGCTTTTCAGTCCACTCAAATTTCTTGTTCTTCCTCAAAATGTCATAGAATTCCATGCATTTTTCTAAGGATTTGGATATGAACCTGTTCAAGGCTGCGATCCTACCTGTTAACCTTTGCACATCCTTGGCATTGGCAGGAGATTTGATATTTACAATAGCCTTAATTTGCTCTGGACTTGCTTCAATGCCTCTTTTTGTCACCATATATCCTAGGAATTTACCTGCTTTAACACCAAAGTGACACTTGGAAGGATTTAGTTTCATGTTAAATTTATCAAGGATATTGAATGCTTCCTCCATGTCTCTAAGGTGATCCTCAGCTTTCTTGGACTTAACCACCATGTCATCTATATAGACTTCCATAGTGTGTCCAATTTGTTATTTGAACATCATATTGACTAGCCTTTGATAAGTAGCACCTGCATTCCTTAGTCCAAATGGCATAGCAATATAACAATATATACTAGTTGGGGTCATAAAGGTTGTATCCTCTTGATCAGATGGTTCCATCTGAATTTGTTGAAATCCAGATGAAGCATCCATAAAAGTCAACAACTCATGACCCGCGGTAGCATCCACCATGGAGTCAATGTGGGGTAATGGGAAAGGATCCTTGGGACATGCCTTGTTTAAATCAATAAAATCGACACATACCCTCCACTTTCCATTTTTCTTTTGAACAACAACCACATTGGCTAACCACCTTGGATACTTAACCTCTCTTATCATACCTGCTCGAAGTAGTTTATCTACCTCTTTCTGGATAATAGCATTCCTTTCAGGTGCAAACTTCCTCCTCTTCTGATGTATAGGCTTGAATGACCTGTCAACGCCAAGCTTATGAGTAAATATATCTTTAGATATACCTGTCATGTCCTCATGCTTCCAGGCAAAGGTAGTTTTCCCCCTCTTAAGGAAGGATACTAGATCATGTTCAATGTTGCTTAGGGTCCCTGATCCTATGAAGACTATGGATTCAGGATCATGAGGATCCATAAGGATTTCTTTCACATCCTGTTCTCTTGCCTCCAAGACATCTCTTGAAGGATGCTTTAATTGCTATTACTCCTTTGGTCTTGAAGCTGGCTTCATTGATGACGCGTAGCAATTCTTAGCTTCTTGTTGATCACTCTCAATTTTCACCACTCCCCACGGACTAGGAAGCTTTACACATTGATGATAGGTAGATGGGACTGCCTTCATGTCATGTATCCATGGCCTGCCAAGGATAACATTACAACAAGACAAGCAATCAATAACACAAAATTTTTTATAAGAATGAAGTCCTTCAATATAGATGGGGAGTTTGATGTCCCCCAATGTATTCTTGGTCTCCCCGCTGAATCCCACAAGAACTGAGGATCTTAGGACAATATCTGATTCAGGGATGTTCATTTTCTTGAGGACATCAAGTTGAATGATGTTTACTGAGCTTCCTCCATCTATCAGGATCCTGCAAACAAAATGGTTAGAAATAAACAGAGTAATAACAAGACCATCATGATGAGGATCCTGTACATCGACACGATCATCCTCATCAAAAGTTATAATTTTATCCTTGGTAACAGTGGAGGTCCGGATGGGTCTGTCTCCATTATCCATCTTGGTTTCCTTGGCATGTCTTCTGGCTGCTGAAAAGGAAGTACCACAAATGTCTGATCCACTGGAAATGATGTGACAACTCGAGCTTCCAAGATTTCCATCTTCGCATTAATGGCGTGTTAATTGTTTAAGTTGTTTGTTACATGACTTGTTTGTTTCACAACTGGACACGTTTGAAATATATTAAATCGTATTATGGTTGGTATGTTATACATGATGGGTGTTAAGTGTGTTATATATATATATATATATATATATATACTTGATGTGATTATTTGTGTATGGTTAAAATATGGTGGTGTTAAGTTATGCTTTATAAACAAAACAATAGATGGATGCCTAGCCGAAAACCCCCAACCGAAAACACCCAATGTCCGAAAACACTTTAGTGTTTTCGTCCATTGCTTACTGCCGAAAACCGAATGGGCTTTAGGCCCAGTAGTGGACCAGTTAAATATTATTCCAAACCTTTATGCGAGAACCTTTATTCGACAAAACCCTAATCACATCTCCCACTCTCTCTCTCGTTTTCCTTTGAACCCGACGGCTGCCCTTCTCTTATTCGAAGTTTGATTCTCGGATTTGATCCTTCTTGATTTGGTTAGTGACTTCCACGTTTAATTGTTTTCAGATCTGAATGTATATAGTTATGTTGTTGGTTGTGTTCTTGAAAGTTTTACATATGATCAATCTGTCATGTGAAACATGATATTAATTTAGAGTTTTAGGTTTGATGTGATTGAATGATTAATATGGAATGATATGATTGTGGTCTACTGAATCCTATTTATTGTTCAACATGTGATCCACTGACAAATTATAAGAATATGTGAATCCTTTAATATTAAATGAATGGATGATATTGTCGAATGCTTGCTATTGGACCGGTTATAATATGATAGTGCATGATTTCCTATGTCGGTAGACACGTGATTGTCATATGAAAGTGTATTTGCATGTGATCATGGCAGTAGCCATGTGAGTCTACATAGGAATGTGTAAATCAATAAAGTCATACATGTATAATTTGATTGAATGTCATCAGTAAGTACTCATGAATTAATTGATACTCACATGATGGTGTCAAGTGATTGATTATTGTGATGAAATGATGATCATTAGGGTTGGATTATGTAACTGTTGATGATGATATAATGTTGTACGATTCACAACTAGGATTTTTGTGTTGGGAGTTAACAGTCAATGATGATTAGTATTCTGGTTAAACACAACAACTTGCTAATGACTGCTTGATGATTGAATGATTTCGTAATACTGGTTATCGTATGTTGTGACTGTTGTTGATGTTGTGGTGGCCAACGAAAACACTTTGGGTTTTCATCACCCAAGTGTTTTCGTCAATTAGTGATTTTGGCCCCAAGTGTTTTCGGCCCAAGTGGATTTCGTTATATATGTGATTTCTTCTTGTGGTCTAGGTTAAGTCTGTAACTCGGTTAATTAATAACTCAGTTAGGTTATTAATTCTGATAAATGTAACTTTGTTAAGTTAAGCATGTAACTTTGTTAAAAATGTAACTCTGTCATATATGATAATCCAGTTAAGCTTATTAACTCAGTTAAGTGTGTTATTGGATAAATATATTAGAATAAACTGTGAAAGACACTGATGTGAGGCATGAATGGCATGAAATTGATTAACTGCTTATACGATACATGAGATTAACTGCCAAGCACTTTGTGACATAGATTGTATGTGAAACTTGACCAACATGAACTGACTGTGTGTAAATGCATTACCTTAGGCCTTGATTGATTGATTGTTTGCGAGCACATAGTTTAGCATACCGAGCAAACCAAGGTGAGTTCACACTTTCTCCAAAGCATGGGATTCCCAGGGGTTGGGAATGGGTTTAAGGAACATGGATTCCTCGTCCTTTCTTGGGTAGGACAGTACGGGTTCAGGAAATGTAATTTCCTCGTCCTCATGGACAGTTAACTTTCACTAGACCAAAACTCTATCACGAAGTCCCTCCTTTTTATATCGACTTAATCGTCGGGCCAATGGCGAGCGGGTTATTAGTTAGATAGCGCTATTTAGGTTTGACAAGCCTCACACCGTGCTGCAGAGGACGGGCGTGAACTAATGGATCTGGGCACGTCAATGATGATAGACATTGACAGTTCAGGGCACATAAACATGACTACAGTCAGCAGTCGATATGGTAACGAGTCTAGTAGTATAACATGGGGTAGCCCCCACGGCCGAAAAGCCAGATAACTAAACATGGGGTAGCCCCCACGGCTGGATTGCCAGAGTAAACGGGATTAAACTAAACACGTTTTCAACTATGGGGTAACCCCCACGGCAGGGATGCCAGTTAAAGGAAACTGTTTTCGAAACAACTTAAAACAAACACCCAACTGTGAACTCGCTCAACATTATTGTTGACTCGTTACTACATGCTTTGCAGGTCAATAGGTACTTAGCTGGAGCTTGCATGGGGAAGAGTCGTTGTGGGACATGGATAATTGTGTGCCATGTTAAACATTGAAACATTTGAACTTATATTTGGTTTTGGATATTAATCGTTATGCTTCCGCTTGCAACTTAAACTATATTTTGTTTGGACACCAATTGTATTGGTTGGATTTTATACTTACTTACATGCTTGTTCAATATGATTGGTGGCTGGATCGTGGTCAGTCACGCCTCCAAGCGGTGATATTCCGCAGGTGGATTTTGGGGGTGTGACATATGAAGTTTATAACTTGTGCGTCTGCTGGAGGAGCAGGAGCCCTTTCCGGGACCCTTTCAGGATCCTGGATCCTTGATTTCTTTCATCCCAAAAGCTCCTTCAAGTGCCCCTTGCTTAACAAGTAACCAATTTCTTTTCTTAGTGCAATACACTCTTCAGTGAGATGTCCGAAATCCTCATGATATGCACACCACTTGGACTTATCCTTTGTTGCGGCTGGTTTATCACTTTTCCTTGGCCATCTTGCTTTCTCACCTAGATTCTGCATTGCAAGAATTAGTTCATTGTTATCAACATAAAAACAGTATTCAGAAATGGGAGGATAATCCTCATCATCCTCTTCCTGCTCTACTGCATGCACGTTCTGGTTGTCAGACTTGTTGTAGGACTTAAACTTGTTATTCTTGAAGTTGGATCCTTGCTTTTCCTGTTTTGAGGATCCTGCCAATCTCTCCTGGATCCTTTTATCATCCTCTAATCGGATAAATCTAATGGCCCTGGTTCTTACTTCATCAAGATTCCTGCATGGGGTCATAACAAGATCATCATAGAATAATGAATCCCTAAGCAAACCCATTTTAAAGGCTTCTACAGCCGTAGCTATATCCAAATTAGGAATGTCTAAGGATTCTTTACTAAACTTAGTGATATAATCTCTAAGTGATTCATTTTGACCGTGTGTTACCCTATATAAATCACTAGTTAATCGTTCAAATTTTCTGCTACACGAGAATTGACTATTAAACAGGTTAACTAGATTAGCAAATGAAGTAATAGAGTAAGGGGGAGGACTTAGCAGCCATTTAAGAGCTGATCCGGTAAGTGTGGATCCGAAACCCTTGCATAGACATGCTTCCTTTAACCTCTCAGGAATTGGATTGATCTCCATCCTCTCCCTGTATTGAGCTACATGCTCCTCCGGATCTGTTGAACCATCATATAGCTTCATAGTTGGTATTTGAAACCTTTTGGGTATCTCAGCATCACAAATAGGTGGTGCAAAACGAGATATCCTATGGCTCCCATCTGCAATTTCAGGAATGGGTTTAACCACTCCTGGAACGCTGGATATCATATCCTTAAGCTTCTGTAACTCCCTAGCCATAGCTTGATTAATACATGTATACTGCATAGAGCCATGGTTAGTGTTATAAGAATTATTGAAAGTGTTACCTCCCAGAGGATTCAAGTTAGGAATTGCAGATGTGAATCCATATTGACGGGATTCTGGTATGATTGAAGGACCAGAAGAGGCAATGGTCTGCATTGGAATGAAGTCTCCTTGATGAACATCTGTGCTTGGGGGTTGTACACTTCTCAAGAATCCTTGATCCTGAATGATGTTGGATCCCTGAAGCTGGGAGGATCCTTGAGGCTGAGAGGATCCTTGAACTTGAAAGGATCCCTGAGGTTGAGAGGATCCTTGAACTTGAAATGAGGATCCTTGAACCTGAGAGGATCCTTGTACTGTGTGCATTCCCAAATATCCTTTTGAGTTGACGAAGGATCCCTGATGCTGAAAAGAGGATCCCGAAGGCTGAAAACAGGATCCTTGAGGCTGGAAGTGAGAACCAAAAGCCTGACTCACAGTTGTTGCTCCATAACGCCTTCCCAACGGTTCAGTTTGGAACTGGATGTCTAAGGCTGTAGATTGCTAGGCAGTTATAGCTGGAGTGTCGAAATCCAGTGACCTTGGTATCATAGGAGAGTGATCCTCCCCTGATCTCTTCTATTTCTTGATGTCACCGATCTCCCGGAGGATCCTTTCATTGGTTTTGTCCTGCTCTTGTATGTGATCCCTCATCTGCAAAATCAAAGTAAAAAGATCACTAGTAGTAGGATTAGAAGAAACAGAAGAAGTTGGTGGTTTTGGAAAAATGGGGCTTTGTCTCTTTGCAGCATTTTCAGCATTCTTCTAGGATCCAGAAGGTGGTGGAGGCAAAGGTGGAACGCCCTGTGAAGAACTCATTGTCGGCATTGAACTTGAAGTGCTCTTTGCTGAAGAAATCATCTGCTTGGTTGTAATGAACCGAAATGATCACAAAAACAATAGTTTCTTAGGAATGAAGCACCAATTGCCCCACGGTGGGCGCCAAACTGTTTTGGTAAAAAATCAGGCTAAGATAATGTAACCAAATCTTTGTTGTGAGGAATGATGCTTGAATCAATGAACAATGTTAAGGATAACTCAGAAATGTAATGAACAAGTGACACAAGGATTTATACGAGGAAAAAGCCCTTGATCAAGAGTTGTTCTCCGGCACAAAAAACCTCGCGTGATGGAAATTACCGATCACCAACTAAGATTAAACAAAAGAAGTTTACAACTCGGGATGATAACAAGCTTGTTACAAGGATCACTAGTGTGCAATGTGCAAAAAAACGTATGAAATCGCCAAGTAGTGTTTGAGAGTTGATTGAGAGCTGTTGCGAGAGTGTGTGTATGCCAAAATTAGCTAAGTGTGCTATTCCAGCTTGTTATCTCCATTTTAAATTAGAAATAACCAAACAACTAACTATCCGCAATTTGTGCAAGCTCCCCACGACCTCCATAACGTCCATAAGAGCCAAGCACGTGTGGAATATTGAGGGAATATGCTCCAGGAATTTCGGTGAGACTTGGTCCATGCCTTTACTCCTGCAAAACAAGCTTACGTACAAGATAGACAATTGTTAGTATAAGGATAACAATAAGGATCCTGAATCCTGATCCTGCAACACCTGCTGAGGATCCTTAATTCAAACAGAATTGAGGATCCATGATCCTGGCAGCACTTGAGGATCCGTGATCCTTAGGATTGGAAAATCCTCCCCTAACAGTCTCCTTTCGGGAAGGGATCAAAAATTCGGTTGTTGTATCCTTGCTACAGGCTCGCATCAAAATGGCTTATGAGGCCAGGGAGACAGGTCTTGAGTGCCCATCCTGGCCGGTCGACTCTTGGGTGGCAAAGCTGAAGGAGCTCGGAGGCAAACCTGTGCCATATCCTGCTAATTCCGGGGCCGGTGAGACTTCCAAGTCAGTAGAGGTGGCGGACAAGGCTGAAGAGAAGAAGGATGCTGGGACGGATGCTGGAGAGGATGCTGCTCAGGATGTTGAAGCTGAGAAGACAGAGAAGGCTGGTGGAGATGCCGCTGTGTGAGGGCATTCAAGTGGGCGATGATGGATATTGATGCCTAGGCCGGAGCACACTTTTTTAAAATTGAATGTTGGTCTGTAACCCCTAAACAATTTACCTTTTCTACACTTGAGCAATTTATATTTCCTGCATGCTTTATTTTGAACAATATAACAGTTGGAGGTGGATGGGTCTCGGTTTGAGATGAAACCTTCAACTGTTATGTACATATGACTAGAAACTATTTGTGCTTTTGGCGGATGGATCTCGGTTTGAGATGAAACCAAAAGCACAAACTTTTGCTATGTTAATAATATAACTTTCCTTTGGCCTTATCTTTGTTGTTATATTTTATTCTGAAAATACTTTTCTTTGAACATCCTTGAAAATATTTTGGGAACATATCCTGAGAATATCCTGAGAGATATCCTGGTCAGGATACTGCTACATAACCTAAAAACTTAAGTTACTAAAAAGGATATAAAAAGGAGAGGTCATACCAAAGACTCTTAGAGAATCAATTTCAATCTTTCATCTTACGAATGTCCCCAGTGCACATTTAGAAATCTGAATCCATCCTTTGAATCGTATTGTGGCGTATGTCCCCTGTGTTCAGCATGTTTGAAGACTTAGGAATTCTTAATGCAAACATAGCCACATTTTATTCAAAGCCTGTTCTTAAACTTTAGTATTTCTGAGGATAAACCCCAAATGTCCTAGGGATATACCCTTAATGTACTGGGGATAAACCCTTAATATCCTGGGGATGGTCCTTGATTTTCATACGCTACAGGCGGGAGTGTATAAACTCTAAAACTTAGAAAGGTGAAAACCTTTAAACCTTAGAGAGTATGAAAATACCCTTTCGTGAGAGAGGGTGATCAATCCTCATATACCTTGAGGATCCAGGATATAGCCAACAGTAACGAAATTGTCAACCACTTTTACATGAACTGGTCCCGCCACCTTGAACTATCCCTGGATAACTTGTGCTCCAGGCGGGGTGTTTAAACCCAACTCGTGAGAAAGGTGAATACCTTTAAACCTGTGAAGGGATCAGGATCCCTTAAACGTGAGAGAGGGGGTCAATCCTCTAATCTTTCGAAATATCCTAAGTGTGTATCCTGGAGCTATATCCCGAAGCATATACGGCAAAACAACTGTAAACTAAGGTGGGTGTTAGCCTGGCTAACACCCTTCCGATGCTTAAGTTAGTATTGGGTTCAAATGAATAAATAATATTAAATATATTAAAAGAGATAGAATTCATACCATACTGAGTTAGAAATTAAATTCTAAACTTACTTGAAATAGAGCTTTAAGTGTATAGCATTCCAGGATCTTGGTAGCATATCCCCTTCCATATTCTTGAGTCGATATGCTCCCTTCCCAGATTCTGATTCAACCTCATATGGTCCTTCCCACTTTGGAGCTAACTTTCCATCAGCAGGATTAGTAGTATTTTGAAAAGCCTTTCTTAACACCCAATCCCCAACTTGAAATCTTCTAGTCCTTATATTCTTGTTATATGCTCTGGATATCCTCTGTTGATATGCTCCAAATACTAAGGAGAATGGAGTTTGGCCAGTTGCACTCTTTATTGTTGTTCTATCAGCCCATAAAACAAAGGGTAATTCTTCTGCTCATCTTCCTTTCTTAGCTCCTAGTCTCTTCTTCAAGTTGTTGACAATTATCTTGTTCGAGGATTCGGCTTGTCCGTTTGCTTGAGGATGTACTGGAGTGGATGTGATCATTTTGATTCCCCAATTCTTGCAAAAGTCAGTGGTCCTCTTACTTATAAATTGAGAACCATTGTCACAAATTATCTCTGCTGGCACCCCAAACCTGATCAGGATATTCCTTTTTATGAAGGATACTACTTCTTGATCTCTAACTTGAACAAATGCTTCAGCTTCAACCCATTTAGAGAAATAGTCAGTCATTGCCAGCATAAAGACTTTTCCTCCTGGAGCCTTTGGCAATTTTCCCACTATGTCCAACCCCCACTTCATGAATGGCCAAGGGGAAGCAATAGGATAAAGTGGTTCAGCAGGTTGATGCAATATGTTACTGTGCCTTTGACATGCATCACATCTTCGAGCATATTCTGCAGCATCTTTCTTCATCGTTGGCCAATAATATCCCGTTCTTAATACCTTTGAAAATAATGATCTGCCCCCAGTATGGTTACCACAATCCCCTTCGTGTATATCCTAAAGCACTTCTTTAGTTTCAGGATCCTCCAAGCACCTCAGGTATGGTCCTGCAAGAGATTTCTTGTACAAAATATCATTTATAATAGTGAATCGTGATACCTTCATTCTAAAGGCTTTAGGATTTTCATCCTTTGGGATGTGTCCTTCTAAGATATTTCATGATTGGAGCCATCCTGGACTTAGGATCCTCATCAGGATCATGACCAGGATCCTGAATGCTTGTTACGTCCTTATCCTGTGATTTGAAAAGATCCATAGCAGGATGTAGGATGTGAAGTATTGGTATCTGGGTTCCTTCAGGTATCCTGACTGATGATCCTAGGTTCGCCAAGGCATCTGCTTCAGCATTATCCTCTCTCGGTACATGTTCAAGTGTAAAAACATCAAAATATACTGCTAATTTTTTGAGAATTTTGAGATACTCGATTAACTTCTCACCTTTGACTGTATAGGATCCATTAAAATGATTAGTAATTAACAAGGAATCAACATATACTTGCAAACTCTTAATATTCATGTTTCTAGCCAACTCTAATCCTGCGATCAAAGCTTCATATTCTGCTTCATTATTAGTGGCAGGAAATTCACATCTAATAGCCTGGGGTAATATGTCCCCCTGTGGCGATTTTAGTAGTATACCCAATCCTACACCTCTAACATTAAATGCACCATCAGTATATAATGTCTAGGATTCTGAGGTTTCTCCTAGTTGTTGAACTTCTAGGTCTACTTCATTTTGAATATCACTACTGAAATCAGCCACAAAGTCAGCTAAAGCCTGAGATTTTATGGCATTCCTAGGTTCATATACTAGATCATAGGCACTTAGTTTTACTGACCACTTAGCCATTCTGCCTGACATCTCAGGTTTCCTAAGCACATTTTTAACAGGATAATTGGTTTTAACATGAATCCTATGTGTTTCAAAATAATGTCTAAGTTTTGTTGATGCCATAACTAGGGCTAATATTAATTTTTCTAAATGAGAATATCTAGTTTCAGCATCTAATAAACTTTTACCAACATAATAGATAGGATACTGCTGACCTTCATGATCCTTTACAAGAACAGCACTTACAGCATTCCCTGATACTGCGAGATACAGGGATAATGGTTCACCATCCTCATGCTTCATCAATAGAGGCGCAGTTGAAAGATACTGCTTCAAATCCTGCAAGGTTGCTTCATGCTTCTCTCCCCATTGGAATTTATTATTCTTCTTCAGGATATCATAAAATTCTTTGCATTTTTCCGAGGATCTTGAGATAAATCTGTTTAATGCTGCTACTCGTCTCGTCAATCTTTGCACATCTTTCATGTTGGAAGGTGACTTGATATCCAAGATGGCTTTGATCTGTTCTAGGCTTGCTTTTATTCCTCTTTTAGTCACCATATATCCTAAAAACTTTCATGCCCCTACTCCAAAATGGCACTTTGCAGGATTTAACTTCATGTTATATTGATCCAGGATATCAAATGCTCCCTTGATATCCTGGAGGTGATCCTCAGCCTTCTTAGATTTTACTACCATGTTGTCGATGTATACCTCCATGGTGTCCCCCATCTTGTCTTTAAACATCATGTTTACCAATCTTTGATACGTTGCACCTGCATTTTTCAAACCAAAAGGCATAGCAGTATAACAATAAATACCTATTGGTGTCATGAAAGCAGTATCCTCCTGACGTGACCGTGTCTTCCCGATCAGTCAAAAACCCAATTAACCTAGGTAGCTAGAGTAAATCGAGTATCGTATCCACGAAGAGCATGTGGTCAGTATCACACTCGTTGTTCGATTAGCCAAAGTTATTTATAAACAAGTTTACAAAATAATTATGAAGCTTGCTATTTGTTTTTAAAGTTTGTTTAGAATAATTATAAAAAACGACTAATTAGAATGAGTAAAAATAATAATTTAGAAACAAGGGTCACACCCGGTTCGACAACTGCAAGACCTAGGGTTTCTACACGTTAGACTTAATTTAGTTGCATTTGATTATTAACGGATTTAGTATTATGTGGTTTAGGTGCCAAGAGCTATCAACGTCATAGACAACAGACCGTACTACACTTCGTTACCAAGAACATGTAAATCTTAACCTATAGCAAGGCATAATTGCACATATTCATTTCACAAAGTCAAATTTAATAACTCATTTGACAATTCATGAATCCAATACAAATGCAAGACAATTGATATAAGTTTCAAATGGTTAAATACAACTAGTCACAAATTAAATCATAAACAAAATATTGAAACCCTAGAATTCTTACAAAGTCTACACCTGGGTGAAACCTTAGGAGATTAGCCGCGTATACTCATGACGTCCTACAAAGACTTCCCCCTTTTTTTCTTGATTTCTGTGCAAAGTAGTCAAGGGTGTTACCTCCTATCCAAAATTGCGGACCGTAACTCCCCTATGCGATCTCCTAGTTTTAGGTTTTTTTTTAAAACCCTTTTAACTTTCCTCTTTTTTCACAAACACACGTGCACCTTTTCTTTCCTTCTTTTGTTTTTAATATAAACTAGTGTCATTCAACGCCGCGCGTTGCGCGATTTACAAATATGTTTTTTGTCGTTTGTTCCGAATATGATATATGATGTATCCAACTCTAATATGTGTGAATTGGACTTTATACGATGTACAAACACACACCATCTATATTGAATTGGAGAGACTAATTAAACATTCTGGCAACATGTTTCAGTTGAACCAAAATGTTACAAATTTAGGAAGTGGACCCAAAAGATTACACGTTAACATAAATACCTATTACCAAAAGGCCTTTTGCGTTGATCCTTCAAGTCGATTTCCCTCTATGGCGTCTGCTGCTTTCTTCATTTGTAGAAGAGTGTTCAAGTGTTATTTGAAGTTTTTGTGCGCATGTGAGCGAACGGGTCATATTTGAATGCCTTATAGGCGTGCTCAAGCTTTTTGCTGATGTCATTATCAATATCTTGTAATATGTCAATTATACCAAAGAAGAGGATGGCACTGTAGAATTCTTGTGTTGCTTCACCAACTAACTAATTCTCGTGGCTTCTAATCGTGAGTTTGATCTGAGCTGGCATGTTAAAGCCAAGCTTTATGGGGGGCCACCTGTAGAATTGTAATTTATCAAATATGTGCGAAAAAAGTATGGGTAGGTTAGGTAACGGGTCAAAACATGGTTGGATTAAAACGTGTCACTTTTAGTTACGGTTGAAAACGATCGGACTAGGTTTGACTGGGTTAACCCTCGAACACCTTTTGGTCATTTTTTACAGATAAACAATGTGGTAAATATTACTACTATAAGATCAGAAACAATCTAGGAATTTGCATGCATAAAATGCAGACATTGAAACTAATTTTACTCGTTCGAAATATAACACAAACAAATCGGGTAACACATACGGTACCACAAGAAAGGTGGCAGGATTCGAACTCTAATCCATAATTCTTTCCTGTTCAAGAAACTCATAGTCCCCATTTAGCTCCCTGCCTTTATTTACTAAAATACTTGGCTGTCTTATTGAGGTGTAGCAACCAAAATGCCAAAGTTACTTTAAAACCTTAAAAAAAGTATTAAGCTTTAATTTTTAGAAATTATTTTGACCCATTTAGTAAATCAATAATGCCAAACAAAAAATGCAGAATATTCTTAAAATTAGAAACCAGCTAGAGTAAAAATGAATTAGAGCAATATATAAATGAAATTAACATTCTCTCAGTTACAATCCTATTAAAATCCCTATAAAAATAACATCTACCAAACTAAAGTTAAAACTTATAAGTGCACTAACCCATAACTAACTTGAATTGCTCCGGTCTCTTAAGAAAGTCCGCAAATCACCAAAACTTCCAATCAAATGTTCCATTAAATAACAATGCACGAATTATTCCTACAAATCAACAAATATGCAAGTCCTACCTGCAAAATAATAGGTAATGCGAATCAGAGCGCGAAAAATTGTACGCAAATGCAAATGAAAACCATTATTAAGTATGTTGAACGAAGAACATATACATACCTTCGTAAATGCTAGCACATTAATCAAACGTGAATGAAAATTTGAGCAGAATTCCGTAGCCGTAAGTACCAAAATTTTTCTTAGTTAATCTCTGATGCTTCATTTGTCTTTTGGTGTTCTAGGGATTTTGTTAGGATTTTTAGTTTTTCTTTTGATCACATCTTTTCAACTGCTCAAAACTAAAAAAAAAAGAAACAATAATTGTCTATCACTGGAAAACAAACTATATAAATAAAAAATTAATATTACACGCACCATCACTTCCATCGCCGAAACTCCCCATTGCCATTGGAACCGGAAACTACCAACAACGCCGCCATTCGCGGTTATTGATCCGCCCATGCATCTGCCAACACCGGTAGCAATCGACAACCTTCGGGGCCGCTTCAAACCTACAACCACATAATAACTATCAAACGTATGAGAACCGATGCACAATTACTTAACAATGGATGTAAGTTTGTAAATTATTCAATAAACTATTGTAACTTCATCAAAAATCCATATTAATTAGATTGAACAGTCACTAACTATACAAATAATTAATTATGAGACAATCAAATATATGAAATCAGAAATCAATGAACTGTTGTGTGAGTTCAAGTATATACCACATGAAGAAGGTATTTCCCAATAATATTCTTGAGCAGTTCCATCTTTTGTGGAAAAAAAATTGTTTCGAAATTTCATCAAGCGTTTTATAACCCCTAGTATATGTGATGCTTCTACATGGAAACCCCCAAATTTAAGAAAACCCAGACATATCCAATTCAAATACACCAAAGGTCCAAAACCCACATAAAAACCTAAAAATATCTATAATAAAGGTACAAAGTCGAGCAAATTCAATAAAAGGTAGAAGAAAACACACCCAATTCAAAGGAGAAAGTACCATCGCCACTGTAGCAGCGACACTGCCGAACAATAGCAACAACCAACCAAAAGTAGCCACCCAATATGACCCGTTGTTTATTTCCATCTGACCCAATATACCAACCCACTTTCCCCAAGACCAACCTGTTCCTCGTCCATTTCTCTTTAGCCTGGCCTTTCTTTATCATATTTTGGTTAAAAAAATCATACCTATAGTTGATTTGAGACCAAACCAACTCATACTCATAACCTGTATAAGTGACAATAGCAAATCAACTCATGACTTGTATAAGTGATAATAGAAAGGAATGGTAGCTCCAGAAATAAACAATTATGTAAACCGAACCAGAAGGGAACCTCCTGAAAACCCTTGAGCGGCCCCCTCTGTCATAATGGTTCACAGCGAAACCCTAGATTCGTCGGACTCGTCACTAACACCTTTGAACCCTCGAATCTTCATGGGGATTAAGGTGCGTTGTCACTTAATTGGCTAAAGCGACACCTTCGAGGATTTCTACATCTTCCGTTCTGTGGATGGGAGGCGAGCGTGCACCGAGGGCCAGTCGCCGGAGACTCGTCGGCTCTGGATCTCTCTTTCTCGCTCTTTCTTTTCTTCCCATCTCTCTCTCTTTCTTTCTTTCCCTTTGTATCACCCTCGTTCTTTCATATGATGCCACTAAGCTTGTTTTGAGAAACATGTTCTCACCCATTCTGACGGTTTAACCACCGTCTCTGCCGCCGGAGACGTGGAAGTATCCTACCCTGCCTCTTTGTCTGCTATGTCGCATATCTTCTCTGATCTCTCTTTTTCAGGTCTCAGGAGGTTGGAAATTAGGGGAAGCAAGCCCCTCTTTAACACGTGTGTAAGAAGCAACGTGGCACACATATCAAATGCCACAAGAGAACCACCCATCCCTTCATATGTGGGTGAATGAACAGGTGCCATCAGGTCTTTGGCACTGTTCATTCAGTTTCCCTATTATCATATATGAATTATCTTTTTAATTTAATAAAATAATGGTGCCAAAAGTCCACCAAGTCCACGTGATGTCTTCCTTTTAGAATGATGGATGATGTGATGAGCAAATAATGTTCCTCAAAAGTCCCCTCACAACGTCCAAACTCCAAAAGATCTCATGTCTACGTATGATGTTGATGATGTAGGTTGATGTCAAGTCCAAACCTCTAGGCTTCATTGTGCATATGTCGGCTGCTTTTGTGACGTGTCCCTGCTTTCTTTTCTCCTTTTAATTCCAACCGTAGCCTACGGTTATTACCGTAGGTTACGGATTATACCTTCTGTTTCTTTTTATTTCTTAGCCGTACACTATGCTTGTGATCCGTAGACTACACTTATATTTGTGGTACCTTGCTTGTTATCTCATCTTTTCATAGCTTCCATTCAACTTTCATTAATTACCTACAAGTCCCTATACTTTAATGTTTTGCATTTCTTGCACATTCAAACTATCTTTTTGACCCGAACAAGTCTCGAATGATGTGATAAATCTCAGTTATCACCCACGGTCGTTCCACTTTATCACTAAACCCTCTAACTTTACCGGTTTAAGCCGATTAACCTGTAGCACCACAACAACTCGTAGATATCACATTCGCAATGCATAACCGCTTAAAATACAATAAAACACATATTATAACACACTTAACACTCGGGTTTCACACTCTTCATCACCTCCTGGTCTGAAGGTTCCATTTGGATCTGCTGGAATCCTGAGGATGCATCCATGAAGGTTAACATCTCATGGTCGGCAGTAGCATCCACCATTGAATCAATATGAGATAGAGGAAACGGATCTTTGGGACATGCTTTGTTCAAGTCTGTGTAATCCAGAAAAACTCTCCATTTCCCATTTTTTTTTTTGCACCACAACTACATTTGCCAGCCACCTTGGAAATTTGACCTCCCTAATCATCTTGGATTTCAATAATCTCTCTACTTCTTCTTGCATGATTATATTTCGTTCCGGAGCAAACTTCCTTCTCTTTTGTTGGACAGACTTGAATGACCTGTCAATTTTGAGCTTATGAGTTATAATATCCTTGGAAATACCTGTCATATCCTCATGCTTCCACGCGAATGTTGACATCCTGCATTTAAAAAAAGTTAGTCAATTGTTCCTCAATATCCTGAGGGATATTGGTTCCTACGAGCACTGAGATATCTGGATTATCCTAATCCAGGATAATTTTCTTTACATCCTGTTGTGAAGCCTCCACGATATCCTGGGCTCGCATCTTTAATTGCTATGCTGCATTAGGCTTGGTCGAAGATTTCATCGAAGGAGAATAACACTCCTTCGCTTCCTGCTGATCAATTTCCACCTTGACAACCCCCCAAGGAGTAGGGATCTTGATGCATTGATGATAAGTTGACGGCACAGCTTTCATATCATGGATCCACGGCCTACCCAATATAATGTTATAGCAAGATAAGGAGTCCATGAAACAAAATCGCTGCATTGAGTTGACCCCTTCAACATACACAGGCAACTTTATCTCTCCCACGGTATTCCTGGCTTCTCCACTGAACCCAATGAGCATAGTGGATTTCGAAGTAATATCCATCGGGTATATGTGCATCCTCTTCAATGTCTCTAGTTGGATTATGTTGACGGAGCTGCCATTATCCACCAGTATCCTGCGTACAAAATGGTTAGCCACATATAACGTTATTACCAGAGCATCATGGTGAGGATCCTGGACAGTATCCCTGTCATCACTGTCGAAGGTGATCACTTTATCAGTCATGAGGGTCGTCATCCTGGTTGGCTTATCTCCCCTTTCGGCCTTAGCCTATTTTGCATGTCTTTCGGCCGCAGAATATGAAGTCCCATAAATGTCGGATCCTCCTGAAATAAAGTTAATTATCTTGGCATCCGCAGGAGGTGATGCTGCTCGTTCAGGATCCTTCTCAGTATCCTGACCCTTATTCTTCTTTCTTCCCAAGAGATCCTTCAGATATCCCTTGCTCAGGAGATAGCTTATTTCTTTCCTCAGAGCAATGCAATCCTCGGTAAGATGTCCGAAATCCTCATGGAAGGCACACCACTTGGACTTATCCTTCCAATCAGCTTTTTTTGGTTCTTCCTAAGCATCTTGCTTTGTCTACTAAACCATGCATAGCATACATCAGTTCGGGTATATTAACAGAAAAACAATATTCTGACAACTCAGGATACTCTTCAGGATCCTCATCTTCAACAGCATTCACTTTCTTGTTGTCATTCCTGCCATATGGCTTAGAGCGATATGGTTTGTACGAGGACTCTGATTTCCTGTTGGTTGACTCATAGGTTGTGGATGAATTCATCCTCTCTTGCATCTTTTTGTCATCCTCCAGCCGAATATATCTTAAAGCCCTGTTCTGAGCTTCATCCAGGTTCCTGCATGGGTTCATTACAAAATCCTGGTAAAACTGAGAATCTTTTAGCAATCCCATCTTGAAAGCCTGCACAACTGTTGCAACATCAAGGTGTGGGATATCTAAGGATTCCTGGCTAAATTTGTTCACATAATCTCTCAAGGATTCCTGAGGTCCCTGAGTTATCCTGTAGAGATCGCTGGTTAGTTTTTCAAAACTTCGACTGCAAGAAAATTGACTATTAAATAAATTGACTAAGTGAGCAAATGATGTAATTGAATAAGGAGGAACGTTTAAGAGCCATTTTAAAGCTGATCCTGTTAAGGTAGAACCAAAACCCTTGCAGAGGCATGCTTCCTTGAGATCTGGAGGAATAGGGTTGATTTCCATCCTTTCCCTATACTGGGCAATATGCTCTTCAGGATCCGTGGTCCCGTCATAGAGCTTCATGTTGGGGGTTTGAATTGGGGGTTTGAAATCTTTTTGGGATCTCAGCATCACATATAGGATGTGCAAACCGAGATATCTTGTGACTATCCTGGGATACTTATGGGATCGGCTGGACTACTCCAGGTACACTGGATATCATGTCCTTTAACTTCTGAAGCTCCCGGGAAAGTGCTGATGTCATACCTGCATCATGCAAAGATCCAATACCATTAGTAGCAAGAGTATTATTATTATTAGATACGTTACCGGTCTGAGGATTCTGGCCATATCCTGAAGCATATCCTGAACTTCTCATAGTTGACACCCTAACCGAGGAGGGTATCTCAGGAATATGACTTTGGGAATGGCTAGGCACAATATTCCCCCTGTTATCCTCAGTATATACTGCAGAACTGAAGTTCAAAGCTCTGGGCTGCAAGGGAGTGACAGTATCCTCAGCGGGCCTGCTTGAGCTGGATTTCAAGAGTTGTATCTCTCTCATTAGCATTTGGTTGGTCTCCTGTTGTTGCTTCATCTGTTCCTGTATACTGCCAAATAAAGTTAGAATTTCATCATTAGAGGCCAAAACAGGAGGAGGTCCCTGAACACTCCGAGTAGGGATAATATCCTGAGGTTGTAAAGAGGCTTGCGTCCTTGGAGGAGGTGGTGGAAGCACCGAACCAATTGTTGCAGAGGTTGTAGCAGACGCGGTAGAAGAGCTCATGTTTGATCTTGAGGCCATTGAAAATAGTGTAGCAAAAAGTTTTGAAAATAGAAAACGAAGTAATGATTTTGCAAAAGCTTTTAGTAGAAATAGCACCACTTGCCCCACGGTGGGCGCCAAATCGTTTTGGTCAAAAATTACCTAAGCAATTTAGTGATCAAATTAGTTGAGGTAGTGTGCTAAGAATGTGTATCGAAAATATGCTAAGATGGTTGTTTGTAAAAACAGTTTCAGGATATCGAGCTATATCTATAATCAAACAATGAGCAAAAAGTAAAGGGTGACACGAGATGTATGAGGAAAGCCCTTGATCAATGTAGATCGCCGGCACAAAACCTCGGGAGCTGAGAATTGCAGCTGCCTTGTTCTTCATATTACTTCAAATGTCAGGATACAGTGCAGGATATTGACCAGATCGCTACTAAGTGTTACAATGCTTTTTCAGAAAGTGAGAGTTGCGAGAGAGTAGAAGTGTTCGAGAGTAGTGAGTGTGATGTCCTATTCGATATGATATATCCATCTATTTATAGCTAAGAAATGAAAACAAAATCTCCTATAAATGGGGGATGCCACCGAATATTCTTTAGTTAACGTTGGAGACCAAGTAAAGCGGCCTCAACGTCTTTCTTCGAACAACTTGGACCGAGTCTTCAGGGGGAGATGTCTTCATGAACGTTGTAAACTTGAACTCGTACTCCTGCACATAACCCGTTAGTAATCCTCAGGATACCATACCAGGATGTTACCAATATCCTGAGTCAGCATCCTGAGTATGAATATTTATCATATAGTCAAGATATAATTCAAGATATTATCCAGGATATGGGCTCAGAATTTCACCCATAACAATTTGTATATTATGTGTATTAGTTATATTATTTTAGGGCTTGAAATAATATAACTTACCAAAATACAAAGAAATTACAATACAAAATATTACCAAAATTCCAAGAAATAAATATATAATTTATACCCAAAATATTGGACAAACCGAACAAGGAATATAACCTACACAAAATATTCCAGAATTTAAATTCATAAGTATATTTTGGTAAATGGTATTTTGGATACCAAGAGAACAAAAATATGATTTTTATAATTATTACAAAATTATATCATATTTTTTACAAGAAGAAATCATATCATTTTTGGTAAAGAAAACATATATATTTTTCTTGAAATTATTAGAAGATGTATTAGTTTTGGGAGAAAATGTATATTTTCTTAAATAAACATAAAATACATTATTTTTTGGTGAAAATAGATTTACATATATTTTCTAAGTTAAACTTGAAAATATATTATTTTGAGGTTAAATGAAATTCCAATTATTTTTGTCAAGGGAAAAATTATAAATAATTTTTTTATGTAAGATTTCTTAAAAAAAATATTTTAAGAATATGTATTGGTGAATTTTTATTAGAAATATTATTCCGGAAAAATAAATACGAAAATTAAGTATAAGAATACTTAATAAACACAATAAAAATACGTATTCTCGTACGTATAAATACACACCGGAATGCGCCACCGATACTTGGCAAAAATACATAAGGTTAAGAATACGAGTGAGAATACACCCATCCTTGGGAAATTATACATGTACAAATACATAAACGTGTCAAGTTAAAATATATTATTTTAACTAATATTCCAAAAATTCATAAATATAATTTAAGTTAAAATATTTATTATTTTAACAAATAATTATATAACTTGGAATAATATCTATAACACAATGAAACGTAACTCAAAGACACTAATTAAGACTAAGTCAAGGCACGACCCGCCCGTCTAATAAACCGTAGTACGTTGTAGTACGACACAAGTAGCAGCTTTGGGTTACATTGGATTCAAGACGCAAAATTGTGAGTTCATGCCCCCCCCCCCCTTTTCTTTTAACTGTTTTCAGTTTTATAACTTCGGGGTGAAGTACATGTTACAAATTGTTTACAAACGTTTACATATGGTATGGTTAGCTAAGGAATGTACTACTAGATCATGTGAGTGGTGGGTACAACGCTTAAGACCATTAATCCTCGTAGTAAGACCGAGGGACATGAGTGATAGATCTATTTGGGTGTAGCGAGCCCCACCCATGAGGACCGGCATTTGGCCCATGAGGTGACTATGTCTTACAGCCGGAAGCCCGGTACAAAATCCGCTAGGATTAAGCCTTCCTGCATCACGTCACACATATTAATGGCCTTGCAAACCATTAATCGATCTGTTTCCTTGTTTGCTTTCATACCGGGATTTACAAATACATACTTACAATGATTACAAAGTTTATTACGAGCTCACACACAAAACACATGAACTCGCTCAACTTTTGTTGATGTTTTCAAACTACATGTATTTCAGGAAACTAAATGTGGATCTGGCGGGCGCTGAAGTTTTCAAGTCGTGTCACTAATAAAAGATGTCATCCTGTGTCAAAGGGTTTGGGTTATGTATCTTATCCTGGATAAGATACATAGTTCAAAGCCTAGCTTTTAGTAGTGTCTTTTGTCGAGTCCTTATGGAACTCTAAACAATTTGAATGGTTTGTAATATGGATTGAAGTCTGTGTTGGGATTTGAACAATGTTGTTTGTAATGTTTTAAAGATATCTATGGATGAACATCTTGGGTTTTATCATATAGTTGTTTGTTATGGTTGAATGCAATGATATTAAGCAAGTCACACATAATCACGCTTCCGCAAAAGTCAGGGTGTGACAATATCTTTAGAGTGGTCAAGTTGATGTAGTTTTAAAGTAGATCCAAGCAATGTTTTAAAAACCGGTTTTTAAATCAAACCGGATTAGGCTAAAAAATGGTTCAACCGATTGAACCAGGTTGTATCGAGCGGTTCAACCGGGTTGACTAGCTAGCTCTATAATAAGTTGATGTAGTTTTAAAATAGATCCAAGCAATGTTTTAAAAACCGGTTTTAAAATCAAACCGGATTAGGCTAAAAAACGGTTCAACCGGTTGAACCAGATTGTATCGAGCGGTTCAACCGGGTTGACTAGCTAGCTCTATAATTTCATAAATTACAACATCAACTCAAAAGTTAATCCAAAAATGCATGATTACATATTAAAAGATGATCCAAAAGTAAATCCATAATAAAAAATAATCCAAAAGATAATCGAAAATCATTCAATTTTTCAACCAGCTCTTTTAAATGAAAGTGTACGATATGTTTAAACCATTTGAGTGTTGAATACATTAAATTCACGATCGCATAAAAGATGAAATTCACTATTATCGCCATCCTCATCAACTAGAGGATAACCATTTTCGTTTCATACAATATTAAATAAGAACTTTTAGTTATGAATAATCTAACTTATAATAAAAGACTCCAAATAATGCCACATGACATTTTCCCCTTCAACCTCATAAATTTTATTTATATTTCTTTAATAAATTTCTTTTAATATTAATATTAACTAGGTTTTAATGCGGCGCGCCGGGTTGCGGCGCGACAAAACTAAGTCATTGTAAAACTATTTATTGCGACTAAATACTTGGTTGTTATTAAAGCTATGCTATTTAGTGTCTTATTTTTAAGTTGACAAGTGGAGTTTTCATACAACAGAGCCGTTGGTAGCAAGCGAGTTAGTAACTTCTGGCAATGGCGACTATTGCGATGTCTAAGCATGCACTAACCCAACAAATAAGGAATAAGAATTGTATAAATACAATCAGAAAAACGTGTGAAAGAGGAGAAAAAGGAAGATGACGTGAAGTTATGTAAGCATAAAATGGGAAAAAAAATAAGACCCCATGATTTGAACTTGAGTCTCTTTAAAACACATACAACCACAAAACCATTCCACCATGATGAATAATCTACCCAACTTTGAAGAAAATGGATATATATACACACTTAAAAAGGGTACAGGGGAAAAAAGTCAACAAAAGATGACTTGAAGTTATGTATATTTACTATTCATGACAACCAATAAGGAAAGTTTACTATTCATTATGATGTGACAACTACTATTCATTGGCTTTGTTTTTTAATATATAGGATAATTAATAATCAATATATAGTTATCATTTATTTTTGTCCTTATCTTAGTCTAAATTTTTTTTTTTTTGAACGGCAAATTTGGATCACTGACGGACCACTGGAGTATCATCGTGCCACCAGCAGAACCACCCGATCATATCCATCTCCACTAGGCAATAATGCATATACACCAATTCAGGAGGAAACCCAATAAATCTAGGAAAAACCCCCTTTGTGGGAATCGAACCCATGACCTAATGGTCATAAGCCTTATCCCACCACCAAAATACCACTAGGCTATAATGCCTTGGGTATCTTAGTCTAAAATTAATAAATAACTTTAATTTTGCAATTTTGACCCTTTGTTTTTTTTCCTTTTAACCTAAAGTTTTTCATCTTTTGCAATTTAATTCTAACTCTTTTTTTATTTTCAATTTTGGTCCACCATACTTTTCATCTTTCCTAAGTTTTTCGTTTCGTTCTAAATTTTGTGATTTAACGCACCGCAACGTGCGTGTGGGGTTAAGCATTTTTTCGTATATTTTTTCCCGTTTGACTGGCCCGTCACGTCACATCTATTTTTCTGTGTTTGACAAGTTCGTCCAACACGCAGGTCCTGGATGGATTTAGTTATTTTTTCTATGTTTTACTTTTCGGTTTAATTTCTCAGCAACGAGCGTGCGTGATTCAAAGATTTTACGTCTGCTTTTCGCTCGTCGTTATTTTTTCCGTTTTTATTTATTTTGTTTTTACGAGCTTTTCCGGTTTTGGTGGTCGCTGACAAAGGTATAGTATTGCACTATTGCTACTACTTAACACAGTTTAATGAAAACCACTGCAACGCAAGGACTTAATACTAGTCATAATATATAAAAATTACTTAAGATAAGTAACATATATAATAAAAATAAGTAACAATCCAAACTAAAATAACCCTGGGCCGGTACCGGTATTATCTTTCAAACCGATATACCGGATTTTACCGCCGGTACAAACCTTATGTCGTTTCACTTATTTACCGGGGTGTTTCGTACCGGATTTATATCTGAAAACGGTAATACTAGTATAACCGGACGGTATTTACCGGTTTTTAAAACATTGGATCCAAGTTACAATATTTATTCTGGACGCCTACAATGTATCTAATGTAGTTTTTAAACTCCCTTGAGATTCCAATCTGCCACCCATTATAAAAGATCTCCTACCCAAAACATCCAAAACTTTTCTTTAGTTTTTCCCTATTATTCTCTTACTATTCTGTCACAATCAAATCTACATGGGATTTTACAGCTAAGGGGTTGTTTGGTAGCCTCTTAATCCATTCAAAGGCTGTCTCTTAATGAAATCATTTGTGACCCTTATGTCTGAATGAATAAGAGGTAACATCTGAATAGTAAACCATCACATGTCACATTCTTTTATATTATCTTTGTTAAACTCTTAAATGATTTCATTAAGAGGTAGTCTCTTAATGTCATTCAGCTGCTACCAAACAGCCACTAAGGCTTTTCTTGGAAGGTGACACAAGGGTGAGGCCCACATAAATTAAGAGGGAGGGTTCCTTGTATGCACATTGCACGCCTTCATATTCTCTTGAGTAATCTTGACCCATACCCACTTCATTTTAATGGTATTTAGAACTTGTTGGGTATTATCTAATTTCAAGAATCTTGGATGCCCATCAAACAAAGTTCAAGAATTTGTTAGTTGAATTGGGGTTTAGGGTTTTCTATTTGTTGGGTATTATACAATCTCAAGAATCTTAGATGCCCATCAAACAAATTTCTAGAATTTGTTAGTAGATTTGGGGTTTAGGGTTTTGATTCTTGATGAATATTGTGGATGATTTATATGTGAAATTCATGGTGTCTGGGATTAATTATCTGAACATGGTCAAACCCTGTTGGTCGCCATCTTTGGAAGGTGATGTGGGCTGTGTAAGAAAATCTGCAGATCAAATTGGAAGAACAGATGGGTTATTATGGTATAAAGATATAGGGGTTCATATGAGTGGTGAATTTTCAATGGCTGCTATCCAAGCAAACAATTTGTTGGAAGATCAGACCCAAGTTGAATCAGGACTGTTAAGTTCTTCGAATTCGGGCCCCAACGGAACTTTTATCGGCGTCTATGATGGACATGGTGGACCGGAGACATCAAGATTTGTGAATGAGAATCTGTTTGCTAATCTTAAGAGTAAGTTTTGTTATATATTAAAAGTACTAATTGAATTCGGTTACGAAACTTTATAATGAAGAAAAACTTTACTTTGGTTCAGAATTTGCATCTGAAGATGAAGAAATGTCAGCAGATGTGATCAAGAAAGCGTTTTTAGCAACGGAAGATGAATTTCTGTCGATTGTAAGAGAACAATGGCGTGTGTGTCCACAAATAGCGACTGTAGGGACGTGTTGTTTGGTGGGTGTTATTTGCAACGGGTTAGTATACATCGCTAATGCTGGAGATTCGAGGGCAGTGTTAGGGCGAGCGGATAGGGGTGTTAGAGGGGTTTTGGCTGTGCAGTTATCAACAGAGCATAATGCAAGCTATGCTTCTGTTAGAGACGAGCTTCATTCCGAGCATCCTGATGATCCGAAGATTGTTGTTATGAAACACAATGTTTGGCGCGTTAAAGGGATCATACAGGTTAGTTTGAATTTTAGAAAGTCAAACCTGGTATCCTTCAAATCAAATGCTGGTTGATGTTTTTTTGTTTTTTTAGTTCAATTCTTTCTTAGGTTGTATTGCTTGTTTTGCAGTTGCAATATAAAGTTGTTTTCTCAATGATCATAACGGTTCATGTCGATTTTGAAAATGAATTGCAACTCGTTTGACTCCCAAAAGTCAACTATGAAATCTATGTGAATGCTTCTTTTCTTCATTATGAAATCACTATCTTAAACTTTTTGAGTAGTTTAGTTAAAGGCTTACTGTCAAATGTCTTAACACTATTTTAACCATGTAAACACGCAAAAATAAATTTTAAATCGCTAAACGAGATAACTTAATAATAATATTAATACAATTAGTATAACTGTTTTGGTTTTCAGGTTTCAAGATCCATTGGTGATGCATATTTAAAGAAGGCAGAGTTCAATAGAGAACCTTTATTGGCAAAGTTTAGGCTGCCCGAACCATTTTCAAAGCCGATTCTTAATCCAGAACCGTCAATCTATATACACAAACTAACCCCGAAGGATCAGTTTCTCATATTTGCGTCTGATGGTCTATGGGAGCATCTTAGCAATGAGGAAGCAGTTGATATCGTTTATAACTATCCACGTAACGTAAGTTTTATAATCTTTTTTTTATTCCTCAGTGTTCCTATTGCAAATGATTATCTGATATGGAATAATCAAATTATTTGGATGTGCTTTTGTGGTTTGAACTTGTAATAAACATATATCAGTGCACAATTTATTTATATAGAATATAAAATAACTGAAAAGAACATTTCTTTGTTTTGTGAAAAATGAAAGAATTTGTAAATATTTTAGGTTGAAAGAAAACATAAATATTTTTCTTTGCCCATTTACCAAAACCCGTGGCATAATGCAAAATCTTCTTATTTAAACGGATATTTCATTCTAAACACAAATCCAATTATACACCCCTTAGACTCGTTTAGATTAGAGATTCGTACCTTTGTTGTCTTTTCATCTTACGTTGGTGTCAAATACCGGAAACCCTTGTTTTACCTGATCTTATTGGTTAGCAGGGTATTAATGGGGTCCCGTAAACGGGTTCTCAGGGTTAAACAAAGATACCACAAACCAAACTGATTAGAATCTTGTTTTTTGTGTTTTAAGGGAATTGCAAGAAGACTAGTGAAGGCTGCACTTCAACTAGCAGCCAAGAAAAGAGAAATGAGATATTCAGATTTGAAGAAAATTGATAGAGGGGTTAGAAGACATTTCCATGATGACATCACAGTAGTTGTCATGTTTTTAGACCCGCCATCGACAAACCGAACTTCCACTCGTGCTTCGGTTCTATCAATAAAAGGAACCCGTGGATTACCTCGCACCAACAACTTGTAGCATTAAGGGTCCGCACCCAGAATGTGGTTTTTGTTGAGTGAATGTGTGTAAACTAAAAGCATGTATTTTATTTTAACACGTGCAAAACGAGGTTGTTAGCTATAGTTTCGAGTGTCGGGCATCATCCTCTGTCGTAGTCGAAAATCTTACAATTTTTTTTTTTTTTTTTTTGATCATTTGTGGATGAGGTGTGAAGGTCTTGTCTCTTATGATAATGATCGTGAAGAAAGGAAACGTGACTGTTTAAATGTGTGTATATGACAACAATATTTGATATAAAGTGTTTAAATGCAAGATATGTGATGACAATATTTGATAAAGAGTTTATGAAGTTCGTAGAAAATAAAAACCAACCATTCGATTGATTTTTACATATAATAATTATGGGTATGGGAAGTCTATAGAATATTAGAGGTAAAAAAAACATGTTTATAGTTATTTTACAGAATATTCAACCCATAACCTCTCCTTATTAAGTAATTGTTTTAGATAGAGACAAGTCAATTTGGTTTTTGATTTTTAGAGTTTACGGACCACAATATATAGGATCAAAAGAAAGTAACTATTTTTATCCGAAAAGTACCTCAATTCTTCCATCTACTTTGGGCCTCCAAAATGGTTGAGTCGGCCCTGGTAGAACGTAATGATGTAAACTAATTAGTAAAGGAACCATTTTATTGTTCCCTGGTTAATTAAATCTGATGGATTACCATGTAACCCAGATGTATGCTTTGGATATGTGAAACTTGGTTTTACTTTATTAGTATATAGATAGAGATATAAGATAGATAATATAATTACTAAAAAAATACAAAATTTCGGTTTATACCATTAATATACTTGTCCACCGGACGGGTATAGAACTAGTTATTATTGTTTATTTCGTATTCTTCTATTATATATATGGCGTAGGGTATGTTTGACATGGAGCTTTTAGGAGCTTCTAACTTTAAGCTTTTAAGAAAAATCTCTTACTTAATAAAAAGCCTTGTTTGGTTGAAGGGGCTTGAAACTTTTAGGTTAGAAGCTTGAAGTTTTTGGTTGAACGCTCCTACTAGTAGCGTTTAGAAGGAGCTACAAGCTTTTAGAAAAAAATGACTATTTTGACCTCTAAAGATAATGAACTTTTTAATTCACAAACTTTTTAAATTTTTTGTTATGTCCATTTTGGTCATTTTATACATTTTATTAAAAGCTTCAGCTACTCTGCCAAACACCAAATATATCTAAAAAGCTACAGCTACTAGCTACCAGCTTACAACCACCAGCTACTTTTGCCAAACATACCCGTAATGTTGTTATACTTCATGACTTTTGTTATTCTTCATGACTTGTTCGTATTCGTATCTTGTAGACATAAAGCCTTGTGATTTTAGTTTCAAGCACAAATAAAAAAAATAAAAAAAAAATACTTATTTTTGTTTTTATTGTGGCCCAAATCATGTGAAGCCCAAACAAAAAAAAAAAACCACCAATATAAACCCAAAAACTTAACCCCTTGCTTGCTACCAGTTAGGGTTTTGCTTCCCAAACACAACCAACCGCTCTTTCTTCTTCTTCTTCTTCTTTCTTCAAGGTCTCACCGGAAACCTACACGTCATCGTCACTCATTCGGTATGTATCATCACTTTCAGTTATCTAATTTATCTACTTCATTACCTGAAATTGTTCTATTCTCGTTTATTTACGTTTAATAATTGTTGAAAAGTGTGTACGATTTGATGCTGAATAGCTAGTTCCAAAGATTAAGCTCAAAGTAGTGTTATTTTTTGGGGATTATGTGTGTGGTAGTATGTTTTGTTTATTGTGTTTTCATGTTGTTGATAGTCAGATTAATTCTGATATAGTAATAATAGCATTTGATGATGAGATGTAGTAAAGATGAAAAGGAAACATTTCGCATTTGATGGATCACATAACCAAATTAAACACAGCAGATAGCAATGAGCTTGTTTCAGATTCAACTTTATATGTTGTCAAAGCCTAGGAGGGCTTTTTTAAGCTAGACGCATAGTATAAAGTACCTTTTTTTAAGGGTTTTAGACATGCTTCAGGCTAGTTTAGGCAATTTTGGGTTGATTCCAGCCTTATATAAGTTTTTTTTATCATGGCTGGAAGTTGGCCAGAAAATGCCCTAAAGCAGCGCCAAGAGCTTGAAAGCTCAACTTTTAGGGGGCTTTTGACAACATTTAGGATTCATTGCACGATTTGCACGTTGGTTAAGACAAAGTGTTTCATTGCAAAGCTGTAGGTGGGAGAAGTTTAGGCTACTGGATCCCAATTTCCTCTCTACCAAATATGTGTGACTTGAACGTCTTGAGGCCCTAGCTTTTTGGCTGAGGTGCCGCTTCACTTTACCACTATGACATTTGTAGCACTTTTGAGTGGTTGAGAGAAGCACAATATAGAGAGTTGCAAGTATGTTTAGATTGCATTACGATTATTAAATAATAAAAAATGGGTTTTGGTTTTAAAAACTGGCTTTTAAAATATATGGCTAATTTGGTACCATGAACATAAATGTTATTTTTTTCCAAAAAGAATGTTATAGTTCTGCTCAAATTTACAGGTAACAAGTATGTGTAGCAAAGTATCATGTTGTTTACAGTATTTCACATGTTTTACCTTGTTGCAGCTATATCATGTTGCGTATAAAAACCCCTAAATCAATGAGAGCCAAGCGGGAGCTCGAGAAGCGTGCCCCAAAACTGGTAATTTTTTTTAAGAATTTTGTTATTATTTATATTACTGTTATTATTATTATTTTTCAAAAAAAAAAGTTAGATAGTTTGTCATGAAGTTTAATCTTGCTGCTTTGTAATGAAAGCTCATGCATTTTTGCAGGTGGAACTTGGGAAAAAGACACTCATATTGCATGGGACAAAGACCAGCAACACCTTGAATGCTGTTTTGACAGAAATCTATCATCTTAAGAAGGATAATGCCGTGAAATATAGCCGTAGAAATGATAACATCAGACCGTTTGAGAGTGGAGGTGAAACTTCACTAGAGTTTTATTCACTCAAAACTGATTGCAGCTTGTTTGTGGTAAGCTAAATGCTGTTTTCATCAGAAATTCCGTATGTTTTTGTTAATAACCATTCAATATAATCTTTTTTGATTAAAAACTAACAAGATTACATTTTCTGCACCTTGCAGTATGGTTCACACTCAAAGAAACGGCCTGACAATCTTGTGATAGGGCGAACATATGATCACCACATTTACGACCTCGTGGAGGTCGGAGTTGAAAATTTCAAAAGCATGTCATCATGCTCATACGATAAGAAAATAGCTCCGTTAATCGGATCAAAACCTTTTTTTGCTTTTATTGGAGAAGGATTCGAGAATGTCGAAGAACTGAAACACCTAAAGGAGGTTTTGCTTGATCTGTTCAGAGGACAGGTTGTGAGTAATTTAAATCTTGCTGGATTAGATCGCGTGTATGTTTGTACAGCCGTGTCGTCTAACAAAGTGTTGTTCACACATTGTGCTTTGAGGCTTAAAAAATCTGGCACAGTTGTTCCGCGCGTGGAGTTGGTTGAGGTGGGCCCCTCAATGGATTTGGTAGTTAGAAGACACCGGCTTCCCGATGAAGGCCTAAAGAAAGAAGCTCATAAAGTTCCTCATGAGTTAATTAAGAAGAAGGTTGGTTTAAATTATTTATTGTTTTTATTAGTATGGCAATTCATTTGGATGCTTGTACTTTGCAACTATTGTTTATGTTTTTTTACTTGTAATACTTTCAGGAGAAAAATGTCAGCAAAGATGCAATTGCAGGGAAAATCGGGAAGATTTACGTTCCAGATCAACAGGTGAGTGAACAGTAAATGAAAGTTTATTTTTTGCGTGTGTTAGGAACTTAGAATGAACACACGAGTGACATTTAATGACCATTTTACCCGTATGACTAAAACTGTTTGTTTTAGATGTTATAGTGATAAATGTAGAGGTATGTTGACAGTAAACACTAAACAGTAAATGAAAGTTTATTGTTTGTGCGTGTTAGGTCCATGGAATGAACATGCGAGTGACATTAAATGACCATTTTACCCCTGACTGGAACCATGTCGGTATGCTCAGTTAATTGACATATTGTGTTTTGCATTGCAGGTTGGAAGTGCATCTTTACCGTTTACACCAAAGGGAGTGAAAAGGGAGCGTCGTGAAGCAAAGGCTAAAGGCGGAGACAAGAAGCATGCTGAAAAGAAACAGAAGCAGAATGATGATGCTTCTGCTTGATAATGGTGTCTGTATCTTTACCTTTGAAACAATTTTGTTTTTATTTATTCTGTCTTATTGGCATGATTTATGTTATAATTATATATACTGGGCTTTCTTTGGCATCAATTTTTGTACCTGTGAGATGGCAAAAAGTTGGCTAGGTCATGTTGTTTGGAAGTAGTCATGTTGCTCAATTTGAGCTTGTTAACTGTTACTTATATACCTGTTGCTTGATAGTCAAATTGATCTTTTTTACCGTGTTAGCGAATTGGATGATAATGACAACAAATTACAAACCTGACCCAAATAAAATAAAAAATTTTGATGGAACAAACAAATCTACCCAAACCTCATGGATGATTTTGGTTTTCTTTATACTTATTAGTTTTTATAAATAATATATATCAAATATAAAAAAACATTCATTACAGTTTACAAATAATATTTTACCCTTTCATCTTTATGTATCAACATGTTTGTTGGTTTTTATGTACTCAAAACTTGATTCTGTTTATTAAACATCATGTTTGTTTTTTAAACATCAGAAACCAATATGTTATAAAAATTCATACCTAACTTTTAAACATCAGAAACTAGCATTTGAACATTACATTAAAAGCTGTTACATTCATGATCAAACTACAACACATAAACAACAACAAACGATGAAAAGAAATCAAGCCGACAAACATCCAATCCCGTATCGGGTATTCGGAAACACTAAAAACAAACCACTACACACGATCCCAACCATCAACGGAAAACTTTGCATAACTTCATCCATCTCCTCCGTGTGCCTAGGAAACAAACAATTCGTAACCCGATGGTCCGAAAACGCAATCGCTAGAAAAACCATCGACGACATCATCGCGTGCACAAAGTCCGAGAACCCAAGTTTAAACCTCTCGTCTTTCGGCACTTCAACACCCGGTGGGGACGTCTTAAACACTTTTAGGCCCCACGGGGTGGCAAACCCGTAATAAATCTTTCCATCCGCCCCGCGAAAACTATCCGTAAAATGGAAGAAAAAACAAGACATTGTGCAAATCATTAGTAGGACATTGATCATGAGGGTTGTGACCCCGGTGCATTCGCCTTTGCCATAGACCGAGGGAAGGACCATCTCGAACGTTAGAAGCGTGCCGCTCGGGAGGAAGTTTACTAGCATTGAGGTTTTTGAGAGTGTTTTTTGGAAGCCGTTGGCCATCGCGCGCCTTCTTCGGGCAGCACCGCTAGGGGCGGAGGGGTCTAGTGGGGGCGGTGGGGGCGGGGTTGGGACCCGAGCGAAGTTGGGTTGTGGGGAGGGGGTGTAGACCCGGACACCGTATTCATCATCAGGTTGTTCCATGTTTTTTGGATTGGAAAGTTGTGAGTGTGAATGTGAATGTGAATCTTGGTGTATGGTTTTTTTTTTATGTGGATTGTTGTGGTAAGTGTAAATTTGAATTTTGGAATAACGGTTGAAACGGTTGTTGCCGCCGTGTGGTTTTTTTTGGGTTTGATAACTGTGGCTTTAAATTGTGAGATTGGCATTTTTCGTCCTTTTAGTTCTGTTGTTACTTTTTTACTCTTCAAAAATTTATAGGTGGTTTAGGATGATGTTAATTAGTATAACGTTACATAATAAACAATTTTCTAACTTTATTTAACAGCAATACATGTTCTACCTGGTTCACTAAATCACCAAGACTTTTGTCTTTTATTTGTTACGCAATTGTCATGTTAATACGATACCACTTGATAACATGAAAGGTTTTTTGCTTATAATTTGTAACACTTACGTGGATTATATAAATTTCTATGCAGTTAATATCGGTTATATCAGTCATATCGGTCCCTTAGTAAAATATCGGTGTCAAATATCGGTCAAAATATCGGTACCGATATTATCGGTGATATTGACCGATATAACCAATATTTGACCGATATAGCCGATATATCACCGATATTTGACCGATATAACCGATATATCACTGATATATCACTGAATTATTGGTATTAAATTGCTATATATATAAATTATGCATTATATTCAAATTACCGATATCCCACCGATATCTCACCGAGATAACCTATATTTCAAATATCGGTCCTTGACCGATATCCGATATTTTACCGCATTAACTGCTTAGATAAATTTACACGTGATTTTTTAATTTAAAATTTTACAAAATGGTTTTAATTTTTGAAATATAAAAAAAATAGTGAATTTATTTATTCTTTAAGCCTAAAAAATAGTCATTTGTATAATTAAAATTAAAAAAAATGTATTTTTAGTTTTAAGTTTGAAAACAGGGGCGGATCTGGGTGAAGCCTAGGGTGAGCAGGCGCACCCCTTGGAAAAGAAATTTAGTGTATTTTTTAGGCCAAAAATCTGACCGCACCCCCTGAAAATATGCTTGAACCACTCATCCGCACCCCGAGCAAATAATTTCTGGGTCCGCCACTTGTTTGAGAAAGAGAATTGATTGTGTAACACTAGATAAACTTGGTTACTTCTATATGAAGTTTCCCTGAAATTGAAAACTAAATGATTTGTAATATTTCAAACACAACTACAGCACATTGACTTCCAAAAGTCAGCAATTAGATTTGATACATTTTACATATCATGAAAGAGGAAAATTGCACCCACTATTAGCAATTTGGGGCACTAGCTATCAATCAAGTTAACAAAACCACCAAGTTCAAACAACCAAATTTTGTGCTTGCAGTTATATACATACACATGACTCACCAGTTTATAACTTCTTTCTCGAACTTGACGCTGACTTTGAACAGCCGACCCCCTCACCGCCACCTGATTGTGGTGAACCCGTGCCACTTTTCTTCAAAGACGGACTCTTTTTGACCCGATTACGGTTAAGTAACAGCATAGTGTTATGTGATGGTTGTGCACTCAGCGCCCCTTCAACACAATTTCCCGCCTGAACACAGCCCCACGGTCTAGACGGACCATCCTCACGAAACGGTCTGACCCGTGGGAACCCACTTTTCAACTTTGATGAAACCCGTTGTTCCGGAGAGTATTTAGTTTCGGATTTAGCACAGACGGGACACGGTGGGTCCCCGTTTTGTGTTTTTGGTGTTGTTTGGTCCAAACATTCAGCGTGGAAGACATGACGGCAAGAAAGAACGCCTGTGACCGGCATATCTCCGCTTCTAATAATTTGACGGGAACTCCAAGGTGATCGTTGAGATAGAAATCGCTCACACAGGTTGCATTTGTGAGCGTTGGATCTGTTGACGGAATCGGGTTCGGAAACATCTGAAAAGTCGTATTCAGAATGAAGGTTGTTGTTGTCATCGGGGTCCTGAAATCTTGGATTGTTTGGAAAGGCCAACGGGTGAACGGGTTTCGACATGAAGCAACCACGAGTAGTGAAATTAGATTGTGATTTTGCTATTGGTTCGTAATCGCTGCTGTCTGAATTTGAAGAAACCGAAGCTCTGCCGTAATGGGGAGCCGAAAGTCCCTACAAGTATTTTTAACGTATAATCAAATGATACATGCTCGATATAAAAAAATGATACATGAGTTGTGGATATAAAAAAATACCTCAGAAGTTGGCGAAAAGGATAGCGGCCCCAAAACTGCGAAAATGAATTGCAGAATAAACGTTACACATCTTATGAACAGTTAACACTACAAAGAGTTTCATCCATCAATTATAAAAATACTAATTAATTTCAATCATCAACAGATCTCATCAAAACAAATTTATTAGCATGGCTGCCACTATTTAATATTGGTACCTGATTAACTAGATTAACATTTAAAAAGTTTCTTGAAACCACTTATTAGCAATTGAACTGTATATAAAATATGACAACACAATATAGACACAAGATCAGATAAAGATAATGGTAAAATATCGGATATCTGTCAAGGACCGACATTTGAGATATAGATTATCTCGGTGAGATATCGGTAATTTTAATATCATGCAGAATTTATATATATAGCAACTTAACGCTAATAATTCAGTGATATCGGTCAAATATAGGTGGGTTATATCGCCGATAATATCGGTACCAATATTTTGACCGATATTTGACACTGATATTTCACTAGGGGACCGATACAACCGGTATAACACCGATATTAACTGCATAGATAATAACATCTAGATTCATCCAATTATAAGCAGTTAAAATGGGTCGGGTTTACCCACTATTCAACACTCTTCTCTCTATTATTAATATAGATGAATGATGAAGTATCAATAATACTCCGATGTAACATAAATATCGCAAACACCATAACAAATGCTAATCGAGTATTAACATTACCTCTTTTTGACGAATTAGCATATTCATCTAGGCTGATTTCTTGCACAGTAGGAGGAGTCCACTGCTGAGCTGGCGATAATTCAGACGGACTACTAAAAAACGCCCCAAATCCATCAGAAGTCGAATGCCGATGATTGGGTAAATAATTTCCCCTAAACCAGTTCCTACTTCCTCTACTGTTTGAAGATGTTGACGAACCATATAACCGACTTCCCTCTTGAGAACCAAACGACTGGCCTTCGTTTTGGAACCGAAAATCCCATCTTGGTGGGGGCGGTGAGAAGCTTGTGTTGGTCCTCCAGTAGGGCTCGTGTGGACCCATGGACCAGTCCTGGCTAACCGCATTGGACCCATGTGGCCTTGCGGCCACACAACAAAGCGACCCCGTTTTAGCTATCTTTTGTAACAACACTATTATTGATATAGAAAGAATGATCCAATATGTTTGAACTCACAATAGAAGCCCTGAAATTAATAAAAATAGAGTAACTTACTTAGCCACATTAATCTTTGGAATTTTCAACAACACATGAACAACCCAAAACAAGAAAAACACTTGATGATTCATTCAAAAAGTATATTACAAACTAAACAATCCCCATAGAGACAAAAATTGAATTCATTTCTATTCAAAGATGAAAACTTTGACCATGAAAGTAATTATTTTTATTCTATTTTCTTAAGCAAAAAAGTAGGCCATACATGGTCTAATAATAACATCAATGTTACAGCTCTATAATTCAATAAAATTCAACTGAAAGTAAGCATCTTGTACAACAGCCATACCATGGTCAAAATTCCCAGAAAAAAGAAGAAAAAACTTTGTAAAAAAAATCAAGAAAAAGGGAAACAGTATAAACAACATAATAAAGTGATTAAACAGAAACAAAGATTGATGAACAGTATTGAAAACCCTAAGAAAATGAATGAAGAAACAGCATAAGACAAGTAGAGAGAGAGAGAGAGAGAGAGAGTATTGTTACTGGATATTGGGGAAGAAGGTGGAAATCTGGTGGCGTTGTGTTTGGGGAAAAAGAAACCCTAATAAAACGGAGAGTGCACCATTGTCCCTAAATTTGGCATCATGCTTTGCTTCTTCAGTTTTCTTTCTTCTTTTTGTTTTTTTCTTTTTGCCTTTACTTTCTTCAACTTTCATGCTTTCTTTTCTTTTCTTTTTCTTTCTTTTTTTCCCTTTTCAAAATGTGTATCGACCAATAATCTATCAAGATTAATTCTTTTCTAATCTAAGGGTCTGTTTGGTATGGGGTAATGGAATAGATGAGAGAATGGAATGGACGAGGTAATGGAATGGACAACGGAATGAAATGGATCATTCAATTCCATTGTGATGTTTGGTTACTCATATGTGAATAGAATGAATCATTACTTTGTACAATTTGATAAACAAAAAAGATGAAGTAACGAAACACAATTGTATTAAAAACGACAAAAATATAATTGTCTCAATAATAATAATAATAATAATATATTAATGATAAAAAAAATAATAATAGATTTTTGATATATATTAATATTAGTATGAATATTAATAAATATAAATATAAATACAAATAAAAGGATAAGTATAAATAATAATAATAATAATAATAATAATAATAATAAGAACATATTTCTTTCCATTCCTTGAAGGAATGGAAAAAAAACACATACATACCAAGGAATGGAAATTATTATATTTGGAAGGAGTTACATTCCTTTGGAATGCTCCATTCCATTCCCACATTATAACAAAACATGTTTCTTTTCATTCCATTAGAATGATCCATTTCATTCCACATTCTATTCCTTCATACCAAACGCTACCTAAGTGATAAAGCAATAACTTTTTATTTATTTATTATTGATACAAGGCCATTGATCCAAGGCTATGTGTTATGGTTACGGTTACAACCTCCCTCTTCACCTCTCACAGGGAGGGACGTGGTGTTCCCCGTCATCCCTTTCACGTAGGACTTCCCCACAACACTTTGAATCCTTTGTATGAGTGCATGATGAGTGGGGCCGGGGTCACCTTCACCTAGAAACTTCAAGGGAAGCGGGGAGGGGCGTGGCATTCCACGCCACCCCTCACCTCCATATAGGCGTCCCGAATGTTTCTCCTGCACCCATAACATATAGCCTAAATGAGGTAGCTAATTGTGAAATGTTCAAGACAGATTCACGAAAAAAAAACTCTTGAGTCAAACTTATATTGGAGAGTATTTGATAAATGAGTTTGAGCCCAAACTTTACATAGAGTTTAGCTAGACTTACGATTCTAAATAAGTCTATTATTTTGTATAATCGTTTAGATATGTATTTACATCGTCGTTATCATATAAACAACTAAATTGTATATACAAATATTCTTTTTAATAGCGGCTATTTTATTAGATCACAAAATAGAACAATAGACCCGTAAGAAAATGGGAGTCCCAAAAAGAAACCGAAAACATTGCATTACAAAATATCTCAAACATTAAAGTCGCGTCATCTCTCCCAAATTAAGTCACCAAAAGCCTTTTAAAGTTAAACAAGTCGAGCTTGAGCTTAGGTAGGATCACGCTCGGCTTGTTTACACGATTTTTATTCACAAACTTTTTTTCCCATTACAAACTATCAAGGTGTTTATAAACCATTAACACCACCTCAACTGCCACCTGTTGTACACCACTCCATCACTCACCCACCACATTCAAACCACAACAACCCCATCCACCATCCTCGTACAAGACCCTCACGAACCATCACCACCACTCACATCCGAACAGAACCACAAACACCGCCAAACCAATGCCCACCTCCGTTGTATCTCTCCATCATAACACCACCGTCACTCTCCACTTCACCATTCACCATTTAGCTGAAGCATGATAGATGTAGCGCCCAGTGTCACAGTGGTTGGCACGTCGTTCCTTGCCGTTTAAAAGAAAATTTACGAAATGTTGTTTTATGTATTCGGGTTTATCCCCTATTAAAGCTACCTTTCTAAAAACATGTTTTTTATTCCCATTTGTTATAATAAAATTTCGGTGTTTCTAAACTCTGATGTTTTTCCTAACTCACGGTCCTGATGAAATTTCCACTGCAATATTTTCAAAATAACCACTTGTACCACTTAACTGTTCACGGCTTCCATCTAGGGTGTGGTCGGGGGTTGTGACAATAGAGGTGATTTGTAATAATAATGAAACCACAAGGGCACATACTGCAAGATTAAAAAGATTTGGATGTGAGATTACTGTTTTACCCCTAGGCCAGATGGTCAAACCAACGTTTGACTAACGTCTGGGAGCATTTGTCAATGAAATACCCACGTCAGGATCTCATCGGGCAAAAAATAAAATATAGGGAGTCAGACGACAATCTGAACCAAACTTCATGGAGACAAATTACACTTTACTCTCATTCTCTCTTTGTTTTTTAGTTTACCGTTAGATAAAAGGCGCAAGCCTCTGAAATTTGTTGTTGGTGACCGAGTTCTACTCAAGGTATCTCCCTGGAAAGGGGTAGTTCGTTTTGGTAAGAAGGGAAAGCTCGCTCCTCGCTATGTGGGTCCTTTCGTGATACTTGAAAGGATTGGCAAGGTGGCGTACAGACTCGACTTCCCACAAGAACTAAACAATGTGCACCCGGTGTTCCACGTGTCCAATCTTCGTAAATGCCTAGCCGACGAGGAACTTCAGGTCCCCCTTGAGGACTTACAAATAAATGAAATTGTTCAATTTGTGGAGAAACCGGTCGAAATCATGGATCAAGCTGTCAAGCGTCTAAGGTGCATCAAAATTCCCATTGTTAAGGTTCGATGGGAAGGAAAGCGTGGTGCCGAATTCACTTGGGAGATGAAAAGTGATACGAAGGCCAAGTATGCGCAGCTCTTTGAGCAGTCTTCATCTAAGATTTCGGGGACGAAATCTCCTAAAGGAGGGGATACTGTAACACCCAGCGTCCCTAAACTTTAGGACCTTGTCAAGATTAGTCCCTGAAAGTTTGTCTATTTATCATGTCAAGCCCCTAATCTATGTGAAGTCTATGTTATATACTTGAAATGCCTAAATCTACGTGTGGAATATCTATATCTTGGGAATGTCTATATCTATATGCTTGGAAGGCCTAATTCTATATCTGGAATGCCTAAATCTATGTTGGAATGTCTAAATCTATGATGGAATGCCTAAATCTATGTTTGGAATGTCTAAATCTATTTGGTGCTTGACTCTTTAGACTCGTGAAACTTGATTCTTGGTTGAACGAGAGACTAGAGCCTTATCACTGACGGAAATCTATTAATTTTGTAAACTTTTGATGTGTATGTTGTAATCTAGTTAAAGCCTAATCTAACTCGCAAAACAAATCAGAAACGGGAACACGGAAAGGTGGGATTGGCCAGAGTGGCAATCCGATCGGATTGCCACCCGACCGGATGACCATCCGATCGAACAGCCAACCGACCCAAGCACACCTTGCCTCCTTCTCTCTCTCACACTATAAATAGACCTGTCACATCACCATTTTCAGTGATGTGACAGCTCTGCTCGACCAGACACGCTATCTCCTCATTTCTCCATTTTCTTGCTGATTTCGGTACGTTTTGCATAATATCTTTGTACTTCCTCGCTCTACGCATCATCCTCTACGTGATTCTCACTTGAAATCACACTTTTCACCGTGAAATCTCTCGGATCTGAGTTCTTGAGGGTGATGTCATCATGAGGGTTTGTACAAACTGCCATGTGATGTCATTCTGAGCAAGATCTAGCTCAGATCTAAGATATTTCATGCGTTTTCACACTAAATCCAAGCTAAATCTAAACTTTTTCATGTAAAACTTGAGTACCTTCATCTTTCCTCAAACTTATACTTTAAATCGGTGGAAACTGAGTCTAAACGGACTGTAGACTTGATTAACAGTCTAGAGTCGGCTTGGGTCTGAGTTATTACCAGTGAGGACGAGCATGGAACGGATTCTGACATAAACTTATTACGGACAGACGACTGATCGGGCAGGGGTGATTCCCACCCGATCAGAACGGTTGTGTGCTAATAGGGTTGCTGTTGTCACAGTACGTGCCGTGCCGTCACCATTAAGCTTGAAACTTAGAAATTTTACAAAATGGTAAACAAGAACAAGGGTTGCCCGATCGAGCGGCAACCCGATCGGACAGCCACCCTATCAGGTGACACTTGCTCTAAATCTTTCAAACACTTAGTAACTTTTCAAAACTTGGAAGTCTTGATCGAATGGCAACCCGATCGGACAGCCGTCCGATCGAGCAGCCATCCGACTGAGATGCCCAAGGTACTAATCTTTCGGATCGAGTGGCAACCCGATCGAACAGCCGTCCGATCGGGCAGCCACCCTATTTTCCAAATTTTAAGTCAAGTGGCAACTCGGTCGGATGGCCATCCGACTGGGCAGCCATCTGTTTCCTTACACACATGTCACCACTCAGCTGGCAATCCGATCGGATAGCCATCCGACCGGACAGCCATCCGATCCAGTGACAGCTTCCAACATTTTATTCAATCTCGTTATTTCACCGACTCTCATCCTATTGTAATCTAATCAGGCTAATTCTAAAAGAGCTCCCTTTGATCCAATAACAGTTGCGACTGTTAAGTAATCACAGTGAGTATACTCGATCCCCCTTTTACTTTAAATTTTGGGGTGTAACATGTATTCTATATAAACTTGAATCTTTTACAATCTAAACTCTATCCTATGTGTATGTGAAAACTTGTGCATTCTAGTATTCTATTTGTGCTATGTGACGTTTAATCCAGGGTGTGTAGTTCCGCCTTAACAATAGTAGCGCTATAGGGGGTGCACCTCTCCCATTATTCTCAGGGGGTATTGTTAGGAGGATTCTAGTTTACCTTGAGTCTTGGGTAAACACTAAAGCATCGGGATACTTGGGCTATCACTGCGTGGACTGCGACACTAGCACGGCTGAAACTATTTTTATGCTTACATTGTGGATATGAGTTGTTTTAATCTATTATTCTATTATCAAACTTGTATACTAGCCAATACTTTTGTATTGATATTTTAATACATGTTGCAGGCTAATAGGTTGCTTTGGAATGCATGGAAAACAAGCTAGGAGATGCTTAGTAACGTCGCCTAGTTAAATTAGACATTTGGAATAATTGAAACAATGTTTGTTACGTTGGCACTTGCTATCTGTGGTTGATGTTTGATTTTAGACAATTGTTAAGAAATCTACTTAAATTTTATTGAAATCTCAGTGTTATGGAATCTCATGAGCAATCTGAACGCCTAGTGCTCGCACCCCGATGTTTCCGCCATCGGTTGGGGTGTGACAGATTGGTATCAGAGTCATAACTATAGGGAATTAGGATAAGTAGGAATACTTACCCTAGTCTATAGTTCTTGGAACTTCGACTATTACTTGTTGTTTAAGACTTATGCATTCTACCGTATCTGCTTCCTATCAGCATATATTCCTGCTAAACTTACATGCCTTTCCTAAGGCTAACATAATGTACACTTTATATTTGAAAGCACTGTTACTCAGTGTTGTATTTTGCACGAGATTTACTCTCAAGTCAGGAGTGACATCCAAACCTTGATGGTAAAATCTCCACATTATTCTAGTAGGTCTTGCCTGCGGATAAGTACCAACGCTATTTAGTGTACGATGTTGTCAAGTTAGAGGTGAAACTCAGATCTTGATAACCAGTCCCACTCCTTGATTTTATGTCTCGCCAAAGTCTCGTGACTTCCGATCAATTAGGAACGTGGAATGTCAAAAGGACGAATATCGTAGGCCTAACATCGATGACATATTTGTCCGAGTAAGTCAAGACACGTTATCTCAATTCGAAAGGGGTTCGAATCACTTTGGTTAGTCGCCGTTCCTCTACCCGGAATAATCCAATGTTTTATAAGCCTATCTTTCTTTTATGTTATCTCGATTTTTATGTATGTGGTTTTAAGCTTGATTCTTTGTTCATTTTGGTATACTTTTACACTACTCACACATGTGTCCGCAACCTAAAACGTTAATTCTAATCTCAGATCGAACTAAATTTATGGAGCTTTACTCTATCTGATCAATCTATGTGATAATGTGTTTGTAAGGCGCTAGACGTAACATGGCATGGAATACGAGGGTAAAGTGACGTGTCCGAAACATGGTGGATACGCCGCTGGTACTTCCTATATATAAGTGTTTCCGGCATGTTACCAACTTTCGTACCAAGTGCCATGCAAAACTTAGTGTCTGTTGTTGAATTCTAAAACGATGAAAGGCCTATTTGAGTATTCTATGTGAAATCTATCGTGTACTCTAGTAAAATCTATGTGTAAACTACGTATGTGTGGATTGAGAAACAAAATACGAGACGTAGCCTAGCGCCGATGACGAGGGGGAAAGTGGCATGTCCGAAACATGGTGGATACGCCGCTGATACTTCCTATATATAAGTGTTTCTGGCATACAACCGAACCTTCGTACCACGCGCTAAGCGAAACTCGTAGTTCTGTAGGCTCAGGTTGAAGTTGTGAAATCTATTCGGTTTAATCTATGATTGTAAATCTATTTGGTCAATCTATGTGGAGATCTTGTTTATTGAAGCATGACACCGACGACGAGACGGAGGTGGCATGATTGAAGCATGGTGGATACGCCGCTGGTACTTCCTATATATAAGTGCTTCCGTCATGTCGCCAAAATTTTCGTAGAACGTGCCATGTGGGAATTTGACGTTGTGGACTGTGAGGAGATTTTCAACTCTAATCTAAGTTAAACTATTGGTTAATCTATGTGGATGAGTTGGGTTAATCTATGTTATTTAATCTCTTTTGATTAGTCTAAGGTTGTGATTGGCGAAGTATGACACCGATGACGAGGGGGAAGTGGCGTGATCGAAGCATGGTGGATACGCCGCTGGTACTTCCTATATATAAGTGCTTCTGTCATGTCGCCGAACTTCCGTAATACGTGCCATACGGGATTTCATGGTTGACCTATTAAAGTCTATTGAATGTCTTTTGAATTCTATTGAAATCTATTTGAAAGTCTATTGAATTCTATTAAAGTCTATGGAAAGTCTATTGAAATCTATGAAAGTATATGTTAAACTATGATGAGTATGGATTACGACATGTAACATGACATCGAGTACGAGGTGGAAGTATTGTGTCCGAAGCGTGGTGGATACGCCGCTGGTACTTCCTATATATAAGCGCTTTTGACATACTGCCAAGCTTCGTGCAACATGCCATGTGAAGGTCGTGGGTTGTGGTGTTTAATCTATTGAAATCCATCAAGTTAGTCTATGTGTATGATGAGAGTATTGTTTGGCAATGGCGACACGTAACATGACACCGAGTACGGGGCGGAAGCGATGTGCCCGAAGCGTGGTGGATACGCCGCTGGTACTTCCTACATATAAGCGTTTCTGACTTGTTGCAAAGCTCTGTACAACGCGCCATGCGAAGGTCGTTGGTTTGCAGTATCTATGTAAATCTATGTGAATCTTGATTCTTAGTCTATTGTGCGTAATCTATGGTGATCTATGTTAATTTAGACTTATACGATCCTCTTATTAGATCTTTAGGATGTCTTCTCGAAAGCTATCCGACACTCTCAAGAAATCCAGGGAGAAGTCTCAGAAAAAGATAATGTCATTCATGGCCGACCAGATTGCTAGGGTCGTGCCGAAAATTGTCTCTGAGCTCTAAGGATCTAACACCCCTCCATCTTCTGTGGACTCCAAGGTTGAGAAGCAGAAACCCACAAAGTTCAGCTACAAACATTTCATCTCTTGCAACCCTAAGCCTTTCACGGGCAGTGATGGGGTGACTGCTATGCTCGAGTGGTTTGACAGCATCGAAGTTACCTTCATTAACAGCGAATGCCCAGATCATTTGAAAACTAGGAGTGCGACTGGAATGTTCCAAGGCAGAGCGTTGGAGTGGTGGTCGAATGAGAGAAACATCCACTCTAATGAAGAAGCCTATGCTCTTCCATGGACTGAGGTGCGAGAACTCATGATGCTCGAGTTCTGCCCTCCCCATGAACAGTTAAAGCTGGAAGAAGAGTTTTGGCATTTGAAGCAGGTTGGCGATGATAACCTTGCTTATACTACCCGATTCAAGCAGCTAAGTCTTATCGTCCCTCACTTGGTTTCGACTCCTAAGCGGATGATAACCAAGTATATCAATGGTCTACCTCCTGCCATGCGCGATTCTATTGAAGCAGCTCAGCTCGAAACTATTGAGGAAGTGTACCGTCTAGCAGCAAGTTTGAACAACAATCGTGTGCGTGACAAGCAGTTTGCTACTCCTGCTACTTCAAAGTCTGCTAACCAAGTTACCCAGCAGCCAAGCGACAGCAAGAACAAGAAAAGGAAATCTCAGGGTTCTGGATGTAACGCTATTACTCCTGCTGCAAAACCTGATCCCACTCCTGCTGCTGCTAACCCCGCTGCTCCTGAAGCGAAGAAGCAATACACTGGGTCTTACCCCAAGTGTACAACTTGCAATTTTCATCATCCTGCTACTTCTGCATGTCGCCTGTGTACCAACTATAATCGTTATGGTCACACGACTCCATATTGTCGTCAAGCTAACCAGGTCCAGCAAGCTCAACAAGCCCCAACTCAGGCAGCTCTACCAGCACCTCCAGCTCCTCTACAGAACCCTAAACCGGTCAATGTTGTTCGTGCATGCTTCCAGTGTGGAGATACCACTCATATTCGTAATTGTTGCCCCCAGCTGAACCAAGAACAACAAGCAGCCGCTCGTGGATGAGCATTCAATCTCAATGCCAACCAAGCTCACAACAACAACGACGTGGTGAATGGTATGTTTCTCGTTAATAACCTTTATGCTTCAATCCTATTTGATACTGGTGCCGATAGAAGCTTTGTGTCCGTGGAATTTGAGTCTTTGATAAATTGTACACGCTCCAAGTTACCTGAGTTGTTCTCTGTTGAGGTCGCCAATGGTAAGTCTATCCTTGTTAATTCTATCGTACGTGATTGTTCCTTGACTCTTAACGATCACGTCTTTTCTATTGATCTCATACCCATGCGTTTGGGTAGCTTTGATGTCATTATCGGTATGGATTGGTTGCGTAAGAACCATGCCGAGATTGTTTGTCATGATAAGCTTGTTCGTCTTCCTCTTCCGTCTGGTGATGTTCTGAACGTCTATGGAGACCGACCTTCGAAAGGACTAAGGCTGATGTCATGCACACAGGCGAGCAGAAGTTTATGTAAACAGAACCCTGCCTTCTTGGCCCACGTAGTGGAACAAAAGGGCAAGGGGAAGAACATAAACGATGTTCCGGTTGTGTGTGACTTTCCTGATGTCTTTCCGGAGGATCTACCTGGTCTTCCTCCTCCTAGATCCGTCGACTTTCGTATTGATCTCGTACCTGGTGCGACTCCTTTCGCCAAAGCTCCCTATCGTCTTGCACCTTCCAAGATGCAAGAATTGTCTAGCCAACTATAGGAATTACTCGATAAGGGTTTTATTCATCCAAGTACCTCCCCGTGGGGTGCTCCTGTTTTATTTGTCAAGAAGAAAGATGGTTCTTTTCGTATATGTATCGACTACCGTGAACTTAACAAGCTGACCGTGAAGAATCGTTACCCTCTACCTCGCATTGATGATTTGTTTGACCAACTACAAGGCGCGTCCTGTTTCTCTAAGATTGACCTTCGATCTGGATATCATCAGTTGCGTGTTCTCAAAGATGATATTCCTAAGACTGCGTTTCGTACTCGATATGGGAACTACGAGTTAGTAGTTATGCCTTTTGGCTTGACCAACTCACCTGTAGTATTCATGGACCTTATGAATCGTGTTTGTAAACCCTATTTGGACCGTTTTGTGATAGTCTTTATTGATGATATTCTTATTTATTCTAAGTCTAAAACCGATCATGCTCGTCATCTACGTCTTATGCTTGAACTTCTACGTGGTGAGCGCTTGTATGCTAAATTTTCTAAGTGTGGGTTTTGGATTGATGAAGTGCAATTTCTTGGTCATCTTGTTAGTAGACAGGATATTCATGTTGACCCTTCTAAGATCGAGACAATGAAGAATTGGTGTACGCCTAAGTCTGTATCTGAAATACGTTCCTTTTTGGGGTTGGCGGGTTATTACCACCGATTCATCGCAGATTTTTCAAAAATCGCTGTTCCTCTTACTACTCTAACCCAAAAGGAGAAACCTTTTGTTTGGGGTCCCGAACAGGAGGAGTCCTTTCTAACTCTTAAGAATCTTTTGTGTAATGCTCCTGTGTTAACTCTCCCCGATGGAAATGACGATTTCGTGGTGTATTGCGATGCCTCGAACCGTGGCTTGGGCTGTGTGCTCATGCAGCGGGACAAGGTCATTGCTTACGCATCTCGCCAACTCAATGTGCATGAGAGAAACTACACTACTCACTATCTGGAGCTTGGTGCGGTGTAACACCTCGAAAATTCACGTCCTATAATGTGTTGACACGTGTCATAAGATTTGACGTGTGAAAGAATGTTATAGAAGGATTAAAGTTGACAATCATGGAAAGTATGTGAATATACGAGTTCTAAATGTCAACAGTGAATAAATATATTGTACATTAACCCTACTTGATGCTCATACCTTCAAACGAATAAATCATGGATCATACGAAGCTAATTGTGAATGAAAGTGAGAGATTACAAACTAAAGGGGTTAAATATGTCAACATGTTTACGTTATACCTCTGAGTGACCTTTTAGCAAACCTGAAGCTTTGTAACGATTAATTATGCTCACTAGAATGCACGATAAAAATTTCATAAAGTTTCGTTGCCGTATGAGAAAGTTATGATCAAATTCGTATGTAAGGGGTTAAAGCGTTAACGTTGAAAATTATGACTTTTCGGGTTAACCAGAAGTGACCAAGGACTTAGAAAAGTGGGTATAAGTCTTGAGGCCTTTATGTGTAAATTGGGAGGGCTCAAATTGCAAGAAATAAGCTTAGTTGACCCTTCGAAAGGCCAAGAGACAAATATGCAAAAACTAGAAAATGTAGAATCTGAACTGAAGGCCCAAGCGGGCCGCGTAGACCCCAACAACAGCTTACGCGGGCCGCCTGGCCCGCCCAGATGCAGGAACTTTGGACAACAGCCGATTTTCACGCATAAACCGACTTTAATCAGTTGTTTCACTTCATGGGCGACCCCTAAGCAACCCCTAGGCCCTTAGGGACATGTGTTATTGATCAGGGACCATTGGTAGTGTTGTGTGTCAACAATCCATTGTGATTAAAGCACTATAAAAGGCCATGATGTTGCAACCATTTTCTCACACCTTCCATCTGCACTTTGGAACATTTCTGGAACTCAAGACTTCTCTCTAAGCTTCACAAATCGTGCATAGGACTTCAGTAAGTATGCTTAACCTTTCTTAGTTAAGTTTTTGCTTAGTTTTAGCTTAAAAGTCAAACCGTCGTAATTAACGGTTGACTTCAAGATTAATCACTAATGGTCCAGTGATTAGTCTAATTGAAAGTAGTTATAAGTTGGTAATTATGTGGGCAATAAACCCTTAAAAGGGCACCCTCTAATTCCCACTCTAACTAGGTCAAATGTCGGGTCAAACTTGTTATTAAAAAGTCAACAGAACGCTTAATTTCTAATTTATGCATAATTAGCAATGTAGAACACATACAACCTGTTTGATCATTAATATAGCTTGGTAATTAGTGTAAGAACATGTCTAAACATGTTCAACCCGACAATTTACTGTTTAGACCCGGTTCGGAACCGAAAGTCGCAAAGCTTTGACTTTTGCTTTGACTTCAGTTCTGACCCGTTTTGGTATGTTTTAGAAATACCTAAGAGCTTTAATTGGACTAGGATACATGTTAGTATAACCCTCTGTGATTATACACCTTGGTTCATTAGTTACTCAATTAATATGCATGATTCCGTTAATTGTTCATATGTTGACCATTATGCCCTTTTCACCTTAAAACGTGATTTTTGAAAATGTAAAAGTGTAGAAACCTTAGTTACTGATATATAAACTTGCACCCAAAATTTGACATCAGTTTGAGGTGTAGATTGAGAGTTATGCTCATTAGCGTAATTAGAAAGCTTCTTTAGCGATTAAACGACATAATTAGCGTATAGCCTAATTAAACCTACTTTGTGATATCAAACTTATTACCCACTGATGTAATATATTATTTTGGGATTTTTGAAGATTTTTAATTAATTTTAGGCTGAGCATAACTTAGAGTCGTAAGCTTAATTCGGTAATTGTCGGTTTTGCCCTTACGGGCTATAAAATGAGTTTTACATATCTAATTGACTCCAAACCTTTTGCTACTGATTATATATGATAAATAAATTATTTTAAACCTTCTGGAATAATAAAAATATCAGTTTTCCATATAGAACCCGGAAACGGCTTCTAATCGCCTTTTTAAGCGTTTTTAACGCATAGTATGTACTAAGACTATTTTAAACATACAAGGGTTGATACCTACTGATATTTTAGGTAAATTATAGTATTTTAACAGTAAGCAAAAGTTGTTAAACTCAGACTTCAGTTTTGAGCTTTTCGGCTTATGTGAAATTACCAAAATGCCCCTACGATGCATAGTTTGGTTATAATGGATAAATTTCACATATATACTTTACCCTACTGTTATAACTTAGTAAACTAAGTATTTTTGCTGATTATATCAGACCTGTAACTCAGGTTAATACTTAGACTCTTTTATAACCTTGTAAATGACCAAACTACCCCTACGGGGCATAGTTTGTGTTTAAATTCGTTTCGGGCATAATAAAAGACATCTTACTGATGTCACAACATATTTGAAGCATATTAACTTAGGAAACCTGTATATGGCTCTTATGGATACCCGTTACGCTTATTACGCGTTCGGTTCGGTTTATGTAACTAGTTTACATAAATTAGCCGAAGCGGGTCAAACCTTATCGGTTTTATCTCAAAATCCAGAATGTGTATGAAATACCCATATTAAGCAAGTCTTCAAACTTGTCGGGTCTAAATCACATTCTATTCCGGTCTTCGCTTAATCGTGCGTACGAACCGTATCTTTGAAACTAACCGGTCTAAGCTTAAGCTTAACTAAAGACCCGTTAGGATTCTAATAGGTTATTATAAACCTTCGTTCCAGATTAGGAGGCGTACACTCGTCAGTGCATAAATAGTTGATGTGGTGTGTCTATTGATCTTTAACCCGGCACGCTCCGGGCTACTGAACGCATAAGGAACATGTAATTCTTTTACAAGATTATATATTTAAATAATTATCCCAAGTTATAAAATGTTTGTGCCATGTGCATCCAAATCAATTTTTAAATCATTTTAAAATGAGTCAGTTGATTGTATTTACCAGTGTAAACTGACGTATTTTCCCAAAAAGATTAAATGCAGGTACTAAGCGTAATAGGCTGGATTCTCTCCTTAGCATCAATAAAGAGTCTCGCAAGCTTAAGATGCCTATCATCTGTTGAACTACTGTTTCCTATTTATTTCGATCCGTCTGTGGATAAACTTTCAACTGTTTGTGATACATGATATTACAATATTTTATTTGGTTGAAATATATCTTTCATTTGCTTCCGCTGTGCATATTAAATTTTGTGTTGTTTGACTATTATGTTGCCAACCACGTCACGATACTCCCCACCGGGCCCACCGGTGACACGTGGAAATCGGGGTGTGACATGCGTGATTTTTGCGTTAAAGATCTGGCGACACTACCTGTGTGGTACAAAATGCGTGGTTTTCACTGACCATAGGAGTCTTCAACATATCTTTGACCAAAAAGAGCTGAACATGCGACAGAGGCGTTGGGTGGAATTGCTTAACGACTACGACTGTGAAATTCGCTATCACCCTGGAAAAGCGAATGTAGTAGCCGACACTCTTAGTCGTAAGACTCATGTCAACGCTATTCATATCTCTAGTGATCTTCATGCTTGTATTCGTGAGGCGCAGTATTCGTCTGCTAATGAAGGAAGTCTGTCTGTGGAAGTTCTTGGCGCTAACGTCGATCAGCTCGAAACTAAATCTGATGGTCTTCAGTACTATCTAAATCGCATCTGGGTGCCAGATCGCGATAATCTGCGTGAGCTCATTATGAACGAGGCTCACAAATCTCGTTACTCTATACACCCAGGCGCTGATAAGATGTACCATGATTTGCGTACAACCTACTGGTGGCCTGGTATGAAGAGGGACATTGCGATATATGTTTCAAAATGCCTTACCTGTCTGAAGGTGAAAGCTGAACATTAGCGTCCCTCTGGACTTTTAGAGTAGCCTAAAATCCCCATTTGGAAGTGGGATAGTCTTGCTATGGACTTTATTACTAAGTTACCTCGTACACCTGTTGGCCATGATAGTATTTGGGTGATTATTGACCGTTTAACTAAATCAGCCCACTTTCTTCCTATTCGTGAGGATTATAAAGTGGAGAAACTTGCTAGGATCTATACCGATGAGATTATATGCCGTCATGGCATCCCTCCTAACATAATCTCTGACCGTGATGGTCGTTTTACTTCACGTCTTTGGCAAACCTTTCAGTCCGCTATGGGTTCGCACTTGAATCTTAGCACGACTTTTCATCCTCAGACGGATGGACAGACCGAGCGTACTATTCAAACCCTAGAGGACATGCTCCGTTCTTGTGTCATCGACTTTGGTGGTAATTGTGACAACTCGTCTTTCAGAACCTATCTTTGTGTTTTATGTGACGTGTATGAACTCTAGGCGATTAATTGATAGGTTGATGTTAACGAATAAATGCTACATGTTATGTGAATGTGTGTAATGTATGTATGTATGTATGTATGTATGTATGTATGTATGTATAATGTAACCGCACAACATTAACCCAATCGCACAAGCTATTGGGCTTTAGTGCCACACAAACCTCGGCCCACATCTTTTGTAGTCGAACCAAGGGGCAGCCCATGTAGAGGGTTTGGCCCACTCCCCTATTTAAACCCACACATAACCCTTGTTAGGTTTTGTTTCCTCATTGTTTTGCAAAAACACAACACACACACAAACCCTACTCGCTCTCTTTCTTTCCTTCCTCTCAAAGCCGACGGCCACACACCCCTCTCCATCGAAGCTTTTGTGTTCGGATCAATCTTTGCTCTCTTCTCTAACCGGTTAGGGTTCTAACTACTGATTGTATGTTGCATGATGTTGTGATCTATAGGTTCTACATGATGGTTTAGGGATGATATGTGATTGATTGTGATGTAAACGGTTAGGGTTTTGTGTTCATATAATCGGCGTTCATGTGTAGATATACGGATCAATATAGGGTTTGATGACACTATGAATTGTATAATGGTATAAAACTGAAAGCATGATAATCGGCTGTGTTGTGTTTATGTCGGATGATTGGTTGAGTAGTAACGATTAGGATGCATGCTAGTAAGCAAGGATACAAACCGTGTTAATGTGGTTGATATTATATCTTGAACATGTCTAGGGTTCATAGGAAATTGATGTTAAAACCTTTGTTTGATCGATTATTGCTTGGTTTGGAAACTGTTAGTGATGATTGATCGGATAATTGTAAAACAAGAAACTGTTCAAATTGTTGTAACTGATTGCATGATTTTAGGAGAATCACATAACCAATCGCACAAGTTTGTCGGTCGCACAAGATCAGGTCACACAAGACCTGATCTGGTCGCACAAGGTGCATCGCACAAGATGGGGTACAACCCATAAAGCACAGTGTATTGGTTAGTTATGCATGATCGCACAAGGTGAAGTGGATCGCACAAGACGGTGCTGATCACACAAGCCTTGGGCCACACACACCTGCTGAGCCTTGTTATGATGTTGGGCCTTAAAGCCCAATATCCAGTCGCACAAGCTGTTCTGGATCGTACAAGACTGGACGGACCGCACAAGTTGATTTGGTTTAATTGTTAATGTCGTATAGGTTTGGACTGCATGTTGGGCCGGGTTTGCATGGGATCGCACAACCCGTTGTGAGTCGCACAAGTCGTGCTGGACGCACAACAGGTTGGGCCGTAAGCTCATTGGGCTTTAGTTATCAACTCGCACAAGCTTGATAGCCAATCATCCGAGTCGCACAAGTCAGGCCCTTTTGTTTATTCAACTGATAATGTATGGAACGTGTTGCCATGATCATTATGTGTTGCAACCTGTTAGTTTACGTGTAAAACTTTCATGCACTACTTGAACCTAGACCTGACTTGTATGGTAACCATGTTAGGACGTGGTTGACCACTAGCAGCTTAATCGACCTTTACTTATCTACCGAGCAAACTGAGGTGAGTTCACACACTTTCTAAGGCATGGGATTCCCGGTGGTTGGGAATGGGTTAAAGAATTAAAACGGAACCTACATATCCTCCTTGGGTAGGATATGTACGGCCATCCTCCATGGGTAGGATGCCAATATTAATCCTGCGTATTCTCCTTGGGTAGAATACGTACGTTCGTCCTCCTTGGGTAGGACAACAACCTTAAACTTACTAGACAAAACTCTATCATTAAGTCCCTCATTTTATATCGACTTAATCGCCGAGGCCGATGGCGAGTGGGTCATTAGTTAATAGCGCTATCAGGTTTTACAAACCTCACACCGTGTCGTTCGGACGGGCATGTACTAATGGATCATGGCAAACTGTCAATGATGATAGACATTGACGTAGGGCACAACTTACTTTCGTCAGTAGTCGATATGGTAACGGTCTAGTGGTTCACATGGGGAAGCCCCCACTGATTATGGATATGGTTTGGGGAAACAAAGGAACTGGTTAACTCGTGGTTTACGAAACAACCTATGGTTTTCAAAACAAAATTGTAAAACTAAACAACCAACTGTGAACTCGCTCAAATTTGTTGTTGACTCGTTGTTACATGCCTTGCAGGTCGGTAGATGCTTATGGAGCTTGCACGAGGAGGAGGTCGTTGTTGGACATGGACTGTTGAGTCCCATGTCAAACATTTAAACTTTATAAACTTATTGCTTATGTTTGGGTTTTACGTTTTATGCTTCCGCTGTTAACTTAAAGTTGGTTACTTTCTTTTGGACACCAATTATATTGTGTTTGATTTTATTTACTTAATTACGTGTTCAATATGATTGGTGGCTTGATCCTGGTCAGTCACGCCTCCAAGCGGCGATACTCCGTGTGTGGATTTTGGGGGTGTGATAGATTGGTATCAGAGCCATTGGTTATAGTGAACTTGGTTTTAAAAATGGGAAAAGCTTTTTGACAAAACAAGACTATAACCTGTACAGTGCTCAACGATCCACAACGACGCTTCGCTCCACGTGCAAGACTCAACATTCTAGGTGATATGGTTTATGTTTATATTACCTACCTGTTAGTTACATAGTACATTGTTCATGGTATGCTTAGATAAATGTCGCAACTATTGTTAGACACTCATTGTGTGCTTACTCTCTTCTGTCATCGCACTTTCACGACACCTTTCTCACTCATGTTTCCTTTGATATGAAGATCATGAGTGGATGTATCAACCTAACTCAAGCCCAGCTGACGGCTTTAATCAATGAGCAAGTTGCTGTAGCGCTCGCAGCCGCTCAGGCAGAAGGTCAACATGCTCAGCCTCCTGTGTGTACTTTCAAAACTTTTATGGACTGCCGACCTGCTACTTTCAACGACACTGAAGGAGCTGTAGGCCTCCTCCATTGGTTCGAGAAGCTCGAATCAGTTTTTGAGATATGTGAATGCCCTAAGGCTCGTAGGGTGAAGTATGCTACTGGTACTCTTGAAGGTGTAGCGCTCACGTGGTGGAACGCTCAGGTCCAAATGCTGGGGTTGGTTGCTGCTAATGCCACCCCATGGAACGACTTCAAAGATTTGATCAAGGAAGAGTACTGTAATCGTGATGACATCCAAAAGCTGGAGGTAGAGTTCTTCAACTTAAAGATGACGGGGTCGGAAATTGAAGCGTACACGAAAAGATCAAACGAGCTGGCTATCTTGTGTCCTACTATGGTAGACCCTCCCATCAAACGTATCGAGCTGTACCTCAAGGGTTTAGTGCCAGAAATTCAGAGCCATGTGACTTCAGCTAACCTCGGAACCATTCAAGAGACAACGGATAAGATTCTTCAGATCCGTGATAACTTGATCAAGACTAGGAGCAGACAAAAGAGCTATGCTGATAAAAGGCGCAAGCCTCTGGAATTTGCTGTTGGTGACCGAGTTCTACTCAAGGTATCTCCCTGGAAGGGGGTAGTTCGTTTTCGTAAGAAGGGAAAGCTCGCTCCTCGCTCTGTGGGTCCTTTCGTGATACTTGAAAGGATTGGCAAGGTGGCGTACAGACTCGACTTGCCACAAGAACTAAACAATGTGCACCCGGTGTTCCACGTGTCCAATCTTCGTAAATGCCTAGCCGACGAGGAACTTCAGGTCCCCCTTGAGGACTTACAAATAAATGAAACTGTTCAATTTATGGAGAAATCGGTTGAAATCATGGATCAAGCTGTCAAGCGTCTAAGGCGCATCAAAATTCCCATTGTTAAGGTTCGATGGGAAGGAAAACGTGGTGCCGAATTCACTTGGGAGCTGAAAAGTGATATGAAGGCCAAGTATGCGCAGCTCTTCGAGTAGTCTTCATCTAAGATTTCGGGGACGAAATCTCCTAAAGGAGGGGAGACTGTAACGCCCAGCGTCCCTAAACTTAAGGACCTTGTCAAGATTAGTCCCTGAAAGTTTGTCTATTTGTCATGTCAAGCCCCTAATCTATGTGAAGTCTATGTTATATACTTGAAATGCCTAAATCTACGTGTGGAATATCTACATCTTGGGAATGTCTATATCTATATGCTTGGATGGCCTAATTCTATATCTGGAATGCCTAAATCTATGTTGGAATGTCTAAATCTATGATGGAATGCCTAAATCTATGTTTGAATGTCTAAATCTATTTGGTGCTTGACTCTTTAGACTCGTGAAACTTGATTCTTGGTTGAACGAGAGACTAGAGCCTTGTCACTGACGGAAATCTATTAATTTTGTAAACTTTTGATGTGTATGTTGTAATCTAGTTATTCTATTACTCAAATAATACGTAATGCCTAATCTAACTCGCAAAACAAATCAGAAACGCGAACATGGAAAGGTGGGATTGGCCAGAGTGGCAATCCGATCGGATTGCCACCCGACCGGATTGCCACCCGACCGGATGACCATCCGATCGGGTGACCATCCGCTCGAACAGCCTACCGACCCAAGCACACCTTGCCTCCTTCTCTCTCTCACACTATAAATAGACCTGTCACATCACCATTTTCAGTGATGTGACAGCTCTGCTCGACCAGACACGCTATCTCCTCATTTCTCCATTTTCTTGCTGATTTCGGTACGTTTTGCATAATATCTTTGTACTTCCTCGCTCTACGCATCATCCTCTACGTGATTCTCACTTGAAATCACACTTTTCACCGTGAAATCTCTCGGATCTGAGTTCTTGAGGGTGATGTCATCATGAGGGTTTGTACAAACTGCCATGTGATGTCATTCTTAGCAAGATCTAGCTCAGATCTAAGATATTTCATGCGTTTTCACACTAAATCCAAGCTAAATCTAAACTTTTTCATGTAAAACTTGAGTACCTTCATCTTTCCTCAAACTTATACTTTAAATCGGTGGAAACTGAGTCTAAACGGACTATAGACTTGATTAACAGTCTAGAGTCGGCTTGGGTCTGAGTTATTACCAGTGAGGACGAGCATGGAACGGATTATTACATAAACTTATTACGGACAGACGACTGATCGGGCATGGGTGATTCCCACCCGATCAGAACGGCTGTGTGCTAATAGGGTTGCTGTTGTCACAGTACGTGTCGTGCCGTCACCATTAAGCTTGAAACTTAGAAATTTTACAAAATGGTAAACAAGAACAAGGGTTGCCCGATCGAGCGGCAACCCGATCGGACAGCCACCCTATCAGGTGACACTTGCTCTAAATCTTTCAAACACTTAGTAACTTTTCAAAACTTGGAAGTCTTGATCGAATGGCAACCCGATCGGACAGTCGTCCGATCGAGCAGCCATCCGATTGAGATGCCCAAGGTACTAATATTTCGGATCGAGTGGCAACCCGATCGAACAGCCGTCCGATCGGGCAGCCACCCTATTTTCCAAATTTTAAGTCAAGTGGCAACTCGGTCGGATGGCCATCCGACCGGGCAGCCATCCGTTTCCTTACACACATGTCACCACTCGGCTGGCAATCCGATCGGACAGCCATCCGATCCAGTGACAGCTTCCAACATTTTATTCAATCTCGTTATTTCACCGACTCTCATCCTATTGTAATCTAATCAGGCTAATTCTAAAAGAGCTCCCTTTGATCCAATAACAGTTGCGACTGTTAAGTAATCACAGTGAGTATACTCGATCCCCTTTTTACTTTAAATTTTGGGGTGTAACATGTATTCTATATAAACTTGAATCTTTTACAATCTAAACTCTATCCTATGTGTATGTGAAAACTTGTGCATTCTAGTATTCTATTTGTGCTATGTGACGTTTAATCCAGGGTGTGTAGTTCCGCCTTAACAATAGTAGCGCTATAGGGGGTGCACCTCTCCCATTATTCTCAGGGGGTATTGTTAGGAGGATTCTAGTTTACCTTGAGTCTTGGGTAAACACTAAAGCATCGGGATACTTGGGCTATCACTGCGTGGACTGCGACACTAGCACGGCTGAAACTATTTTTATGCTTACATTGTGGATATGAGTTGTTTTAATCTATTATTCTATTATCAAACTTGTATACTCGCCAATACTTTTGTATTAATATTTTAATACATGTTGCAGGCTAATAGGTTGCTTTGGAATGCATGGAAAACAAGCTAGGAGATGCTTAGAAACGTCGCCTAGTTAAATTAGACATTTGGAATAATTGAAACAATGTTTGTTACGTTGGCACTTGCTATCTGTGGTTGATGTTTGATTTTAGACAATTGTTAAGAAATCTACTTAAATTTTATTGAAATATCTAGTGTTATGGAATCTCATGAGCAATCTGAACGCCTAGTGCTCGCACCCCGATGTTTCCGCCATCGGTTGGGGTGTGACACGAATGGATCGGATTAGGGATGGCAATTGAACCTGAACTAATGGGTAAACCCGAAACTCGACATATTTGGGACGGATTTGGGATTAGTTTTTATTTTTTCGCGGGTTTGGGATTTGGTGATATACCCGTTTGCCCGGCCGATTACCCGTTAAAGTGCATCTGTTTACCCGATATAATTTCTTTTATATTTTTAAATATGTATATGATACATTTGTTTTTTATACATATAGGTACTTTATTACATATACATTGTAGTTATTTGATATATTTGATAAATGCAATATAGTAGTTACCCGATGGGCTTTGGGTTGAGTATACCCAACGGATAATTTTTTTTAATTAACGGGTTTACCCAAAACACGCGGATATACCCGATACCCGATGGGTATTTACCGCTAGAAACCCGACATGTTTTGAGACCGGACTGATTCGCCTATCCTCTCCCTTCCGGTCGGGCTAGTTTTTATTCCTCTATCCAGGCCAACATTCATTCTAAGACTTTCACCAGCAAGTTTGGAAAAGCTTACCTAACCGGGTTTGGGGTTGGGATTTGGGATTACCTAAACTCGTCCCAAAACCGACCCATTGTCATCCCTATTATATTCATCGTAGACTAACAAAAAGTAATTAAAAAGTATATATTACACTATAAAGAAGCAAAAAATTTAGGCATAAGTGGTTGTACCTTGTGCTTTGGGACTTTTTCAAAAAAAAAAAAAAAACTTGATTTTTTACTTTTAACCCAAAGGTTTTTACCTTTTGCAATTTTAACCCTACATAATTTGTTTTTTTAACTTTAACCCAAAAGTTTTCATTATTTGCAATTTAACTTCGCAACTTTTGTCACTTATACTTTTCATCTTTCGCAAATTTTCGTTTAACGTATAGTTCTAAATTTTTCGAGTTAATGCGACGCAACGTACGAGTGTGGTTTAACTTTTTTATGTTTTGTTTCAAATTTTGCAAGTTAACACGGCGCAACGTGCATGTGTGGTTCAACGTTTTTACCTCTGTTTTTTCATGTTTGACAGGTTTGTCACAACACGCAGATCCTTGGTCGAGTCAGTGTTGGTGGTCGATGTCGGTTGTGTGACATTAGTACTATTTGACGCCGTTTTACGCCCCGCCGCAACGCGAGGTGTGCTTTGGGAGTTTTTCAAAGAAAAAATGGTTATGCATATGGTTGTTGTAACCTTGGCTTTGGGGGTTTTCCAAAAAAAATAATGATTTTTTACTTCTCACCCAAAAGTATTTCATAATCTACTTTTTACCCAAAATTATTTGTTTTTTTACTTTTAACCCAAAACTTTTTATCTTTTGCAATTTATCCTCACAATTTTTTTTTACTTTCAACTTTGATCCTTTATAGTTTTCATTTTCCGCAAATTTTTCGCTTTATGCTTGGTTCTAAATTTTGTGACTTAACACATCGCAGCGTGCGTCTTTGGTTTAACGTTTTTACGTTTCGTTCTAAATTTTGTGAGTTAACACGACGCAACGTGCGTGTGTGGGTGAACGTTTTTACATTGTCTATTTTTTCTCGTTTGACAGGTTTAACATAACGTGCGGGTCCTAGATCGATTTAGTTATAACTAAAGAATCCCCGCCGCATTGCGGCGGGTCGCAATTCCAGTTATAATTATAATAGAATAATAATCCAAATTAATATATAAAAAGGTGTAACTTTATATTAGTATATAATAAGATTATTCGCAAATTTGTACTTGTTTATGGTATAAAAACGCAATTCATAAAAATAAAATAATAGTTACACATCTCAAAATTCGTCACCAGCTAAATCTCAACGGGTTAAATTTTGGTAAAGCTTGAGCTTAACTCGTTTCAAGCTTAATATATAAAGCTCAAGTTAGACTTGTGAATAACTTTCAAGCTCGATTCGTTTATTTATAAGTATGATAATATATATTTATTATATAAAAATATAAAAATAAATGAAAACTAATATACTAGTAATACTAATTAAGCCCAACATATGATATGCTCATGCTCGAGGCGATTTATAAAATGATCTTCAATATAGACTCGAGTTCAGACTTGTTTAAGCTTGGCTCGGTTCAAGTTGTTGGTGAACCAATCTTGAGTATCTTACAAACAACTCAACTTGTTTACACCACAAAAGATGAATCATAATGTCTTCAAATTTTTGCTAGATGTCTCCATTTTGTTCCAAAGTTTTTTTTATCAGATGTCTTCAAACATCATCACCATCATGGCAATGGGTGTGACCACAGAGCACATAGAAAAGATACATATAGTGATGCAACTTGTATTCCATTACTAGCAACAAGCCAAAATTACAATCGATTTCGAACATGAAAGGTAATAATTCTTTTGTTAATTATAAGCAATTCCATAGGCATGAGGATTAATGAGTGATGCAGAAGAAAGGAAAACTTTTTTTATGTCAGTACTCGAGAACCCTGCTGCAGATATACTGTCTCCGGTTTCCCTTGTAAGATGGCATCCATCCGCAACCACCTGTTGCAGTGGATCTAAAGCGCGTTGTATAACTTTAAGAAATGTACCATCTGCTCTAACAAAATATAAACGATTACTTTTGCAGTTTTGAAACCATAAGTTAGTAGACGGAGTTTAGTTAGTACCTTCCGCAGCTACATGTTCCACGAATATGTAAATACCGCCAGGTTTAAGCACCCTCTTGACCTCTGCACGCAATCATATTGATGCAGATTAGAAAGAATCATAATGTGACGACAACTGACAATGAATTGATAATAACATACCCTGAAGAGTCTTGTTAACATCCTTAACAGAACATAGCACTAACGTACCCACGACTGCATCCATGGAAGCATTGCTTACAGGCAATGCTTCTGCAACCTGCATAAACTTCACACGTTTATAAAGTAATAATACAAGTTTATTAAGTAGATGGAAGTAAATGTGAAGATCATGAGGACGACATACGGCATGAATGAACTGGAATTTTGTTGGAGGCAAACCAGAAGCTTGGGCTGCGGCTTGAGCGTATTTTTCCATCTTTCTATTGGGGTCTACACCAACTACACTTGCACCGGAAGCTAAATTGCCGTAATATTTGAGATTAGGACCTGTTCCGATCCCAATCTCTAATATTTTTGCAGCCTTCCCTGTTGTTAAATTTGCAAAAAGCTCCGACTTATAACCTGCAATCTTATTAAATAACAACCGTCATTTACTCAAAACAGATAAACAAAAGCAAGTAAAAAGAGCAAAGTTTTGTATAATATTTGTGTGTATTAACAATGACCCGTTCTTCAAGAAATAAGTTAGTTTGGGTAATCTGTGTGTTGCTAAATGGATGAATTTGGGTCTACTCACATTATACAACGGGTCAAATTGGGCCACTGTTATAAAATCAAATGGGGCGGGGGGGGGGGGGGGGGGCAACTTTTCGCTCAGTAGTGTTATGTATGTACGTTTTGTATAGAATTTTTTAGGTATATACGTTTTCGACCCCCCAAATATTAGGTCCGGTGACTTCCGACCTCCCGGTGGAAATTTTCAAGCTTCGCCACCAACGTTGCACGCCATCATCTCTGCCAACTGTAGCTACTAGTCGCCATAAAAACAAATATAGTAGATGAACCCATTCAGATTTCAGACGCTTTTCTTTTTCTTTAAAACTGCCCGTTTCAACCCCGGACCATTTTGACCAAAACACACTTTGACCCGAACCAACTTGATTCAAATTCTTAAAACAACCATTTGACCAGTACTAAGTTACATGAGCCGACCCGTTTTGGCAGTCTTTAACTAACTTACATAAACAACATAATTATACTAACCTCGTCCTCATAAGATTTCATTGATGCATCCATAGCTACAGCATAAAACTCCTCATACCAGTCGGGTCTTGGCGGGTGAACCCTGTTCAGCACAGCCTTCATAAAGCAGCATTAAATCCCTTGTTCACTATAAATAATACAGAAAGCATCTAAATTGCTGCTAAACTAACTAATGATCAACAAAATCTAAATTAGCATATTAGTTATATGCTTTGACCTTAAGCTTCATCACTCTCTCTGGAGCCCTAAAAGTCAACTCTATCAATCAAACAAACAAAAGCCTCCAACAACAATTTATATCCCAGTTGACCAAACAAAATTAATAGGGTACCATACCATGGGATCATCATCAGAAAATGAATCTGAAGCGTTGGATTGGTGAAGTGGGATGAGAGCAGTGGAGATTGCTGCTAGAAATGGTCTTCTCCCACATAAGCAAATGTTGTTGCTTCCTCCTGTACATGATGATGGTGACTTTGCAAGGTTTTGTATTGACTGGTGTGAATTGTTCAAACTGAATTTGATTTTGAAATTAGAAAAAAAAGGTGTGGAGGATGTGATTTGAGTTGGAGACATACCAACAAACATTGCTACCGCTAGTTAGTTCATCTATGTATTATAAAAACAGATTACCAACCAAACATTGATAGATAAGAAGATGTTTGTTCTTTTTCCTTCAGTAACATAAAAAAGGAATTTCTTTTTCTTCTTTAATAAATAAATGTTTTGTCAGTTTAAAACCTTATGTTAAATACCTCATCCCCTGATTACTTGTTAACTTTTTTTATTTTATTTTTTTCAACAAGACCTAAATACCATTTAACTTTACACTTGTATGAATTTTGAACTCATACCATTTTTGTTGAGGCAAGGACCATACCACTTAACCACTATGCCATGTGCCACAGAGAAAACTAAAATGACAAGCCAACCCAGCGCGCCCAACCTTCGTCTGGTTTCTAATCCAATCCCGTTTACGACCCATGCACCTCAGTCAATCTGACTCTCTCCTCTAAGATCCATGGATGCCAAATGCTCTTAGTAAGGTATTATAAAAATAACTCCTAAATCATTTTATTTAAGTTAGTTATAATATCATATTATTTTATAGTAGTAAAGTTTTTGTAATCATAGTTAAGCTATTTATTCTGTATAAGTAAACAAATGACATAAAAGAAATTTATTCTGCCCATCATATAAAAGAGGCCACACACAACATTCTGAAGATGGCAAGACTCTCAAGATACAAAAATGATATAGTATCATCAGTCATGTATGTGTTCTTCATTCTGAAACAATTGGTACAAAAGTCACAGTTCGGAGGACGGCTATGATCTTCAGAGTCATGAGATTTATCTTCGGTTGTCATGTCTACATCAGACCCTTGATCCTCTGAAGCCGCAAGATTTGGGCTACCACCATCTAATATAAGTATAACCAAAAGTAAGCTCATTAGGAGATTCAGAAACATAAAAAAAAAGTAAAAAAAATTCATCTTTAACAGTAAGTGTTCTTGGTTTTGGGGGACAATATTGTAGAAAGTACCTTCGCCTTCATCTGCAGGGGCATATGCTGATCTTCTTGAACGAGTTTGGTGGTGTGGGGTTGGCTGTCGAAAAATATCAAGTGAAACAGAAGTGAGTAATGACTGAAGGTGGCAAAGTGCGTATTTTGTAGATAATTAATGTAAGAGTAAAGTGCACGGATGGTCCTTGTGGTTTACCAAAATTTTGGATTTGGTCCCTAACTTTCCAAAAGTACACAGATGGTCCCTGTGGTTTTGCATTTTGTAACTCATTTAGCTCCTAGCTTTTTCCAAAAGTACACAGATGGTCCCTGTGGTTTGCACTTTGTAACGCATTTAGTCCCTAACTTGAACATGCTAAAACCTTTCGATTTGTTGGTTGGTGACTAAATGTGTTAGTGTGTTACAAAGTGCAAACCACAAGGACCGTCAGTGTACTTTTGGAATGCTAGGGACCAAATCCCAAATTTTGGTAAACCACTGTAATTTACTCTTAATATACTAAACATGAGGAAATGATCCGTACCGCTAGCTATATATAACCTATGTGAAGGAAAAGAATAAATGATCAATTAACTACAATTTTGACGACTTTTGACCTGTATCCTTTTTAGCTAATTCTCTATGTTTGGCGCCTTGTTAATAAAGTACATTCCAAATTGACCCTTTCCATATATACACGTGTATTTATATTTTATACAAGTATAAATCCAATACGAGAAGAAACTATATACTCGTGTTTCTAAGTACCTGCAATTTTGGGCGCAGTGCCTCTAGAGGTCCTTTGCTCTTTTGTGATCCCTAATATTAGGTGTTGCACAAAAGACAACCATAGCATGAAGCATTAAAACGATATAATAAATCAAGATTCAAGAAATTACATTAATACCTTTCCTAGTGCCCAATCTGCAGAATCAAAGAAAGCACGATCATGGTCCTGCATATGATCAGGCAAGAAAGATGTTGGTAACCAGAACTACAAACCCGTAAGTCTTCTCTAAATTGAGAAAAAAAAAGTAATGGAAATTGGTCATATTACCTTTGAGATTAATGGGGTTTTCCTTGGTAGTAATCCTCCATACTTTTTCTTGATCACTGCTTCCTGCACACAATTATTGAAGAGATCATACAATGAAGACAATCGACAGATAGGTAGCCTAAACCATTATCACAAATCCGTTTCTAATGATGACAATCGACGGATAAGTAAATTAAGATATAAAAAATTAATCCGAAAAAACGAAATGCATGGAACGGAGAAATTGTACCTCCTGGGCTGGTGAGGGCATGGGATTATCCTCCGGTTTTTCTACTTGAATTTGGACTTCTTCAGAAGAAGGTTCATCGTTTACTTCAACTTTTGGATCGTTATTCACAATATTAACGTCTTTAGAACTCTCATCCATCGCAGACATTTTGTGTGCAGAAATTCACCCAACACCTGGTGGAAACACAAACGCTTAATATCGAGCGACATTATTTCAAGATATTCATAACGAAAAAGAAATGTACAAAGCAATACAGTCAATAATAGGTCTAGCTATTGTCATGTAAAACTAACTTTCATAACATGTTATTACCACCTTAACATTCCATTAGATACTTAACTACACCAAATCGAGCCGGGGGTCTCACTGGAAGCAGCCTCTCTATTCCTACGGGGTAGAGGTAAGGTTGTCTACATCTTACCCTCCTCAGACCCTACCTTAGCTTTGCTATTGGTGGGATTTACTGAGTATGATGATGACTTAATTACACCAAAGTCGTTACATTTACGGATAGAAATTTCTCTACTTAATCTAAAAATACATTTTTTTTTCTTGAAACATGATTATTTGGACCTAAAAGATAAAGATCAAAATCCCCTTTATTCCACACTCTTTCACCTACAACCTACTTTGTTACCATAATCCCAAATTAAATTATATATTTTTACAATCTTTTTTCATGACAACAAATGAATATCCAATCATATCAATCAAGCTTACACTTTATTTATAAAACACAAATCCAACAACAAACACAAACACTAGATCAATTACTCTCATACCCATATCCACTTCAAAACAGCAAGAATTGTTCAAACAAACAGCAGCATCTAAAAGCATATAACAAATTAACAATAACAATTCACAAATTCCAGAAATTTTAATGAGCCCAGCTATTCTAACTTATTGATTAGCAAGATTGTAGAAAAACACACTAAAAGTGGAATCAATGCGTATGATTACACAACAATCCAACTCTGGGTTAGTAAATTCAAACTAAAAATTGTTAACCAATTTGATAAAAACTGAATCTTGATCGAATTAAAGAAAGAGGGTGATTTGTGAAGTTACCTGCGATGGGAAATCGGTGTGTTGGGAAGAAAAAGGAGAGAATCCCGGCTGAGTGTTCTGCGTAATTCAGAGGCTGTTGCCTTCCATTTTCAAGGACCAAATTTTTTTAAAATTTCAAAATCTAAATAGTGACATTATTATGGAGAATAAGAATATTTATTTATTATTGGATGATGTAATCTAGAAAATTTAATACCGGTGACTTTTTTTAGAGGAGGTCGATTGGAGTTTGTTCGTGATAAAATGTCACATGTGAGACAGTGGTTTTCGTCTTGGTAGGTCTTCGAGTGATGAGTTTTCTAAATAATTGGTGACAAGTCAGGTCATCAGCGTTGTTTGTGATCGCAGATGTGGATGACATTTTGTCTGTGGATGTACCGATGTGGTTGGGCTTTATTAGACGTTAAATAAAAGAGAGACAAACCATAAATTAAAATGGAGTTAATAATCTATAATTCTTTTATATAATTTTTTAAATTAGTTTTTTTTTCTTTTAAAACTAGCTTTCCAACTTGAGTTTCTATATAAAAGAAATGAGAAAATAATTGTTTTACTTTTACCAAGTGTTTTAACAATTGTATGCTTGTATCTTTGTATCTTTATGATCACTTCAACACAATTTCACGCACATAGACATGAGAAATATGATTTTTTTATATACTTTTACTCGCTGAACCTAAATTTTTTTTCTTTTTATATGCAAGTAATAGATACATGATAAAACTTTGACACTCAGGTAGAAGTTTACGTATGATTCTTAGATTCCTTGGTGTGGAGTGGCTTGAAGAAGGGACATGAAGTGACACGTGTCAACCACGTCAACAGAGGGGGCAAGCCTAAAAATACATGGGATCCAATCAACAAATCTCCAACCACTAATGAAATCACGCCAACTCACCCCCACCTTTGCCCTCACACCGGTGAGGATTCCCCCCCCCCCCCCCCCCCCCGTGCGGTGTGCCCGACGTGAAGGGGCCTCCACACCACTTCTAAGCCCCCATACCGTGTTATCTTAGATAAGTATCTTATGGTTAAATGAGTAATTTTGTAATTATATTAGATGTAAATAAAAAGAAAATAGTATTTTCATGATTTTCCAAATGGCTTTAAATTAAATGTATATTAATTTTATGTGTAACGGCATAAATAAGATATAAAATCAATAGAAAGAAATATATGCTTTTTAATGAATTATAAAGAGGAATATTTCCTCAATTATAGAGCATTATAAATAATAAATCACTTTATTCCAAAAGGGTGAAAAGATAATGTGGTTTTTGAATCTAAATCAAACAATTACCAAAAATAGACTATTTGTTGTGATTGAATGTTTGACTAAAACCATGAAAATACCCCAAGTTGAGTGGTTAAGACGTAAGACTTTCTTTATATTCTACAAAATAAAGATTTCTTTATACAAAAGAAAAAAAATGTCAATCCAAAACCTAATATAGAATACTAAGACCGGAGGGTATGAAGAGCCTCATCCCCAAGGGGATGGGCCGTCACGTCACCGTCACGTAAGCGGGGCTTGAAGGGGATGGACCTAGGGGGGTTTATATATATATATATATATATATATATATATATATAGGGGAGGGTTATCTTGAGAACATCTATTTTTGTGAGAACACTAGGACAATGGTTTGGCATTTTAACAACCAGTTGGTATGTTTTTTTTATAACAATCAAAGATATAAGTATATCGATGTTCTATTGTATCAATTTGCGGTATTTTGAGGATAGGCAAGTGATTTTGGTGGTTTTAATCTTTAATTGTTCAATAATGTTGGTATTTGAATGCAGATTGATAACGAGATTATAGGGTTTAGAAAAAACAGAATGCAATCTACATATTTATTGATCTGAGTAGCTTCTAAGGTCAGATAGAAACCCCAAATGTCTATGGCTAAATTCAGATAGATGATTAACTTTGTGTTTAGTATACAATATAGGATTGTAGCTCCATAAACACTTATTGATTATGGTTGATGGTGTTGGGATTTACAGGTGAAGTAATGATAAAAAAAAGTAGTATAAATGAATGTTTGTTATATGAATTACAATATGTGATCGAGTCTGGTTGATGGTGTTGGGATTTAAGGGTGAAGTAGTGTCTACGCCAATGATCTCTAGATCAAGTGGTGGAATGCTTGCATTTCTCTTGGGAGATGCAGGTTCAACTCCCACTTGGTGCAAAGTGAGGCACTCGTGGGCAATGATAGGAGACCCAGGGAAACCTGGGTTCGATCCTTGAGCAAAACTGGCGGGTTACCAGGTTTTCCCCGGAATTGGTGGTGGACTCGGGTTACTCTCGGAGTACTCCGTTTGGTCCGATGGGTGCTCCGAGAGTGCTCGAGATTGATTCTGTTGGCCGTTCAAAAAAAATAGAAAAGAAAAATGAAGACCGAATTGAAAAGTAGTCATCCTAAAGATATATATATTTTGTTGGCTATATGATATATTAAGACACTATATTTCCAGGTTGTAAAAGTCCGAGAACATTAAGGATCCAACTGTGAAGTTATCCAGCTGAATGTTATGATGAGGATTCTCAATACATTGAACCAACAGGCAAGTAACAGCATAAACTTGCATTTATTTAAATGAAACAATCACTTGAATATCAAGTTGAAAACAAACAATAAATTGTGTCGACATTTGGTCACATATATCTGATTTATCATTGAGCATAGAACGAGTGAATACATTGTCAGAAATGGATGTTGAAGTCGAAAAGCAATTGGGTATGAAAAAAGTATTTTCATAGACCATAAAACAATATAATAAAGTTGTGATTATATTCTATTGTATTAATAAAAGCATCACAGAATAAGAAACTGGAAAAGGAAAAAAAGATGATTAACATGGTGAGAGAAGTAAGGTCAACAAAACTTCAAGAAAGCATCACATGTGAAAGTATGTATTATAAAACAAAATAATCATACGTATGTAGGTTTACACATGCGTAAATCATCTTAGTTAATATTGAATTTTATAATTAACCAATTTACACATGTGTAAATAAGATGTTTACACATGTGTAAGTAAGCTTTTTACACGTGTAAACCATTTTAGTTCATATCACATTTGTGTAATTAAGCTATTTACACGTGTAAATAATCTTAGTTCTTATTGCATTTTGTGTAATTAATCACATGTGTATGTATTATAAAACAAATTTAAACAAAATAATCATACATATGTAGGTTTACACATGTGTAAGTCATATTAGTTAATATTGAATTTTTGTAATTAAGTAATTTACATATGTGTAAATAAGATGTTTACACGTGTGTACGTAAGCTTTTTACACATGTGTAAATCACTTTAGTTCGTATTGCATTTATGTAATTAAACAACTGTGACACATGCGTATATTATCTGTAAGTAAGTTGTTTACACATGTGTATATTATCGTAGTTCTTATTGCATTTGTGTAATTAAGCAGTTTACACATGTGTAAATCATCTTAGTGATTATTGCATTTGTGTAATTAATCAATTGCACATGTGTAAATAAGATGTTTATACATGTCTAAGTAAGCTTTTTACACATGTGTAAGGTGTTTACATATTAAAAATGTTGTTTGATTACATTCTATTCATTAACAGAAGCGTCAAGGAGTGGTAAACAATATTTATCGTGGAGTGTTTTTTGATGAGACACATGGAACCAACAAGGAAAGACGTGTGAAGAACAGAGAATGCGGTTTCAAACTGAGAAAAGAAAGGGACAATAATCACAACTAAATTTGCTTAGAAAGAAATATGTTGCAGACATTGTACTTTCGAAACTGAATATTCACTGAGAATATGTGATCAAGAAAGCATTAGAGTTTGAAATGAGACCAAACAAAAAAAAAAAATACTAGATGATATTATGGATTATGATTTGTTTCTATGTTACCTTGATTAGCGTATATCAAGGATTATAACTTTCGTTTTTATGTTATCAGGGTTATCATATGTCGATAATTATGACTTGTTTGGCAAGATAATGTTTTTGATTTTCGGATAATGTTATGTTGGTTTAAATCCTACTTGTTGGTCAATATAATACTTCAGAATTTTGCATAGTGAAAAATTTACACATGTGTAAATCACATAAGAATACATGAGATTTACACATGTGTAAAACACACTTATAGTTGTGTAACACTTACACTTGTGTAAAATAGACACTTACAGAGAGAGAATTTAATAACAAATAAGGAAACAAAAAACAGGAATACATTATTTAAACTAAAACTTGAGAAATAAAATAGAAACCGCATTCACCATTACTATCTTCATCACTATGACTCTCGTCATCACAATGACTACCTTCCTCACTTCGGTTTTGTTCCGTAAATCACGGTAGCCAGTTTCAATTCTATTTTACATCTTAAGTGATTTAAGCTTTCAAAGAATGAGGCTTTCTACGCTTCTTTTTCCACCATTCCTCATAGCTTTTCTTGACTAAAATAACCTTTGAAATTACAAGTTCTTTATACTTATCTACCTCCATGTCATTACTGTTAGTTGCATGCAAATCGTAACCAAGAGCATAATTACCCATGTTTAACAGATATCCTAGATGAGTCCTTACATTAAACATGGTATCGTTCTTCCTGAAATTAGTCACACGAGCCACTTGTGCATCAGCCATTACATACTCTGACCTTCCAACATGGACTTTAGACGAAACGAGATCGACATCCAAGACAACGTATTCCATAAGCTGTTTAGAAGAAATGAGTGATATAAATGATGCCCTCCGGTATTTCTCAACAGCAAGAAAACAATGCCTGAGAGTTAATGGGTCAAGTGAAGCGATGAACAATATTATCTTAGTTTAATTAGAACATGGGACGGTGAACAAGTTACACATGTGTAATGCAGTTGCACATATGTAAAATAAACACAAATATTTGACATGGGACAATTTACACATGTGTAATTCAACTGCACATATATACAACATAGACATATAGGTGGCAGTTAATAGTTTACACATGTGTAATCAACTACACATATGTAAAACAAGAACGCGTATGTGACTGAGAATAGTTTACACATGAGTGATTCAATTTCACATATGATGGAGAATAGTTTACACATGTGTAATTCAACTACACATATGTAAAACATACATAAATATGCCACAGTGACCAACTTATACACGTGTAAATCAGCTGCATATATGTAAAACATTCACAAATATGTGACCCTCATATAATCAATCAGACTACTCCACAAAGATAAAGTGTATATGCAACTAAATTCACTCCAAACTTGAACACTAATGAAATCTTCAAAAAGAACCATATATGTTTTTCAAATAGTGTAATTATAAATCTAAAACCTAACTCTGATCAAAATTTCAGTTTTAATCCAACTTAAAAATCAATTATCAAAATTTTTTGTCTTGGGTGTTGCCAAAGATAAACATAACCATAAAAAAATATATGAACTTTTAAAATTGAAACCCATCACCCCCAAAATCCAAATCCATTTTTGCTCAGAGCTTCTTGTGTGTAGCAAAAAAAATGTGTTTCAAAGATACAATCAGTATTATAGAAGTAGACTGATTGTTATCAATTTCAGTTGCATCATCCTCAACCTTGAATTACACTGTCTACATGACCTCAATGACCACACCCTTTATATTCAATTTGGAAATCTAGGAATCCTAAATTCAAAAGGAAACAAAAGCTTATATAAAATTTCTATGTATCTTAGGCTATAAGATTGCTATGATCAAGCAAATCTTCTCTACCACTCCCCCAATTACACACGCCCTACAAACCCTAACAATAGTAGTGATTTCAGAAATTGATGGGAAAAAAGAACAGAGTAAACCAACCTGGATTATGAACACATGGAATCATCACTAGAACACTTGGAATCACCCTACTTGTAATCACGGAATTGCTTTGTGTGTAATCATGGAATCCCTCTTTGTGAAATTTCCCAGGGAAGAAAGAGATGAGTTATGAAAAGTCTCTGTTTATGACATAAGAGGCTATTTACCAGATTACCCTTTAAATTTAAATAAAGGGAAACAAAATTGATTGGCTGAGATTTGTTCTCACTGTTCTCACAAAAGATGAGTGTTCTCATTTAAACCCTCTCCTATATATATATGTTGATGCAGATTTTGTGTCCGATGCTTGTCGAATAGATTAGTTATTATTTTACGCTGAATTTGTAATAGTTAGTGAAACGGTCTATCGAACGTGTATAGACCCGCTCGTTTGAAGTGGTCAAACGAGAGGGTTATTCGGTTGACCGTGTGTGTTTGCAAGACAAGGGGTGTGACTATAAATAGAAAACCCTTGCCATTTGCAACACCAGGAGAGTTTAGGAGGTTTGAGACCTCACCAGGAGAGATCACCACTTGGTCTCTCCCCGGATGTGTACTCCTTTGGTATTAGTTCGGTTATCTTGTAATCGGGCCGATTTGTAATGGTATACTACCGGATTAATACAAAGAAGTTGTTTGTTTATATCTAATCTCTCCCGTCTTGAACCGATCTCACAAGAATCACGGTTTCGGTCACGAAACTCGGTCCTGCAATTGGTATCAGAGCCATGGTGCCCGATTTAGTAAATCTAACCGTTTACTAAGTCACATGTGCTCTAGATCTGTGATTTTAGTGATTTTTGTTCAAGAAGAAAAGTTGGGTGAAAATGAGAAAAACTCAGATCTGGACCCGAATATTCAGATCTGTGCTGAAACAAGTGTTCCGTTTTATGTTTTTCACCTATATAATCAAGTTATTATCATCAAAAATCAAAAATACAATGTTTTCGTCAAATCTGCAAAATTGAACAGAAGCTGTGTTCTTGATGTTCTTGGCGGCTGCTTGAAGATTCGAAGGATATCTTTCGACCACCGAAGGATATCACCGAAGGATATCTTTCGACCACCGAAGGATATCACCGAAGGATATCACCGAAGGATAACTGGGGTTTCTTTACCGAAGGAGGGGTTTCAAAGATCTGCATAAGAACAACTTCGAAAGATGATCCTCGAAGGATATCTTTCCATCTTTCGACCTGATATCTTTCGACCTGCTGTTTGTTCATCGAAGGATATCTTTCCATCTTTCGACCTGCTGTTTGTTCATCGAAAAGATGATCCTCGAAGGATATCTTTCCATCTTTCGACCTGATATCTTTCGACCTGCTGTTTGTTCATCGATTGGGTTCTGATGTTTGTTAATCGAAGAGAAGAAGATGATGTTAGCTGCTGCTGCGATGTTGTTCTGATTTGGGTTTATCAGATGTATCGAAAGAGAAGAAGGGGTCTGTGTATCGAATTGAAGTTGGAATTTTATTGTTTGGTGGCTGGTTATCGCAGAGGAGAAGAAAGACAAAAGTTGCAGGCTTGTAAGGATGAAGAAGAAGATGAGTTTTTTTTTGTTTGGTTAGTTGCTGTAAATTGGTGATGTCGGCTGATATATTTTGTCTAGGGTCTGCCTTATCTTTTGGTTTGTCAAGAGATGTTGGGCCTTACATTGAGTTAGGGCCACAAATGATACAAGTATTATTTTCAGATGGGCCAAAGCAGCATGGGCTCACGTGAATTTTCAATAGATGGGCTTAGTGTATCGCAGACCTTCAAGTGGATCAAGGCAAATGATTAAAAAAAAAAAAAAAAAACATTTGGGCTCTATTGGACCAAATGTTGAAAATAAGGCATGGAGTCTTGGACCCGTCTCGATTCGTGATTTGCAACGTGGGGTCGGGTGTTCGCGAAATTAATTTGACTCGCGCTTCAACGACAAATTTGTACGAATTCGGGAGCGTGCGGGATGATGCGGCATGATGAAAACAAGAAATGATGAAAACTTGATTTTTGAAAAATGTGGGGTAGTCACGGTTATCGATGCAAATGTCAAAAATGGTGACGCGACTACTATGGGCCAAAAACAAAACGGTATGTTCACTTCCGCACGTCAATGTTTATGATTGTTATCGGTTATTCGAAAATGTTCGAAAGCATTTTGTTTATTGTCATATTCTCGCATTTGAAGACGAACGTATGAACCTAGAATGTCAATACCGGTCCTAACGAGTTCACAAAGTCTTTGGAGGGATACAAGTCGGATCCTACGGGGTACTAGGCGAAATTTCCTTATCAACTAGAATATGCAACGAAGAAATCTTTTTGTTTATTGTCATATTCTCGCATTTGGTAACGAATGAATGAACCTAGAATGTCAATACCGGTCCTAACGAGTTCACAAAGTCTTTGGAGGGATACAAGTCGGATCCAACGGGGTACTAGGGGACGTTCTTATTCAACTAGCATATGCAAAGAAGAAATTCGTTTTCGTGATTTTTCGAAAAACCAAGAACATTCAACGAAGATTGACGACAGTTCCGCTCAGTGGAGGGAATTGGTGAACATTTGACGACAGTTTCTTTGAAGTGGAGAGAATCTGTTAAGGTTTAGAAATCTTACCAAAGAAATAGGGGGAATAAAACGTATGTTGAATTTCTTCGGTAAATTTCTAAACGCAATCACAGGTGGTAGAGTTTGTGATTTTCTGGTGATACAAACGGTTCGGCGTGGAATGTTTTATTCCCCCTATTTCTTTGGTAAATATGTGTATGTGCAAAACATTCCACGCCGAACCGTTTGTATCACCAGAAAATCACAAACTCTACCACCTGTGATTGCGTTTAGAAATTTGCCGAAGAAATTCAACATACGTTTTATTCCCCCTATTTCTTTGGTAAGATTTCTAAACCTTAACAGATTCTCTCCACTTCAAAGAAACTGTCGTCAAATGTTCACCAATTCCCTCCACTGAGCGGAACTGTCGTCAATCTTCGTTGAATGTTCTTGGTTTTTCGAAAAATCACGAAAACGAATTTCTTCTTTGCATATGCTAGTTGAATAAGAACGTCCCCTAGTACCCCGTTGGATCCGACTTGTATCCCTCCAAAGACTTTGTGAACTCGTTAGGACCGGTATTGACATTCTAGGTTCATTCATTCGTTACCAAATGCGAGAATATGACAATAAACAAAAAGATTTCTTCGTTGCATATTCTAGTTGATAAGGAAATTTCGCCTAGTACCCCGTAGGATCCGACTTGTATCCCTCCAAAGACTTTGTGAACTCGTTAGGACCGGTATTGACATTCTAGGTTCATACGTTCGTCTTCAAATGCGAGAATATGACAATAAACAAAATGCTTTCGAACATTTTCGAATAACCGATAACAATCATAAACATTGACGTGCGGAAGTGAACATACCGTTTTGTTTTTGGCCCATAGTAGTCGCGTCACCATTTTTGACATTTGCATCGATAACCGTGACTACCCCACATTTTTCAAAAATCAAGTTTTCATCATTTCTTGTTTTCATCATGCCGCATCATCCCGCACGCTCCCGAATTCGTACAAATTTGTCGTTGAAGCGCGAGTCAAATTAATTTCGCGAACACCCGACCCCACGTTGCAAATCACGAATCGAGACGGGTCCAAGACTCCATGCCTTATTTTCAACATTTGGTCCAATAGAGCCCAAATGTTTTTTTTTTTTTTTTTTAATCATTTGCCTTGATCCACTTGAAGGTCTGCGATACACTAAGCCCATCTATTGAAAATTCACGTGAGCCCATGCTGCTTTGGCCCATCTGAAAATAATACTTGTATCATTTGTGGCCCTAACTCAATGTAAGGCCCAACATCTCTTGACAAACCAAAAGATAAGGCAGACCCTAGACAAAATATATCAGCCGACATCACCAATTTACAGCAACTAACCAAACAAAAAAAAACTCATCTTCTTCTTCATCCTTACAAGCCTGCAACTTTTGTCTTTCTTCTCCTCTGCGATAACCAGCCACCAAACAATAAAATTCCAACTTCAATTCGATACACAGACCCCTTCTTCTCTTTCGATACATCTGATAAACCCAAATCAGAACAACATCGCAGCAGCAGCTAACATCATCTTCTTCTCTTCGATTAACAAACATCAGAACCCAATCGATGAACAAACAGCAGGTCGAAAGATATCAGGTCGAAAGATGGAAAGATATCCTTCGAGGATCATCTTTTCGATGAACAAACAGCAGGTCGAAAGATGGAAAGATATCCTTCGATGAACAAACAGCAGGTCGAAAGATATCAGGTCGAAAGATGGAAAGATATCCTTCGAGGATCATCTTTCGAAGTTGTTCTTATGCAGATCTTTGAAACCCCTCCTTCGGTAAAGAAACCCCAGTTATCCTTCGGTGATATCCTTCGGTGATATCCTTCGGTGGTCGAAAGATATCCTTCGGTGATATCCTTCGGTGGTCGAAAGATATCCTTCGAATCTTCAAGCAGCCGCCAAGAACATCAAGAACACAGCTTCTGTTCAATTTTGCAGATTTGACGAAAACATTGTATTTTTGATTTTTGATGATAATAACTTGATTATATAGGTGAAAAACATAAAACGGAACACTTGTTTCAGCACAGATCTGAATATTCGGGTCCAGATCTGAGTTTTTCTCATTTTCACCCAACTTTTCTTCTTGAACAAAAATCACTAAAATCACAGATCTAGAGCACATGTGACTTAGTAAACGGTTAGATTTACTAAATCGGGCACCATGGCTCTGATACCAATTGCAGGACCGAGTTTCGTGACCGAAACCGTGATTCTTGTGAGATCGGTTCAAGACGGGAGAGATTAGATATAAACAAACAACTTCTTTGTATTAATCCGGTAGTATACCATTACAAATCGGCCCGATTACAAGATAACCGAACTAATACCAAAGGAGTACACATCCGGGGAGAGACCAAGTGGTGATCTCTCCCGGTGAGGTCTCAAACCTCCTAAACTCTCCTGGTGTTGCAAATGGCAAGGGTTTTCTATTTATAGTCACACCCCTTGTCTTGCAAACACACACGGTCAACCGAATAACCCTCTCGTTTGACCACTTCAAACGAGCGGGTCTATACACGTTCGATAGACCGTTTCACTAACTATTACAAATTCAGCGTAAAATAATAACTAATCTATTCGACAAGCATCGGACACAAAATCTGCATCAACATATATATATAGGAGAGGGTTTAAATGAGAACACTCATCTTTTGTGAGAACAGTGAGAACAAATCTCAGCCAATCAATTTTGTTTCCCTTTATTTAAATTTAAAGGGTAATCTGGTAAATAGCCTCTTATGTCATAAACAGAGACTTTTCATAACTCATCTCTTTCTTCCCTGGGAAATTTCACAAAGAGGGATTCCATGATTACACACAAAGCAATTCCGTGATTACAAGTAGGGTGATTCCAAGTGTTCTAGTGATGATTCCATGTGTTCATAATCCAGGTTGGTTTACTCTGTTCTTTTTTCCCATCAATTTCTGAAATCACTACTATTGTTAGGGTTTGTAGGGCGTGTGTAATTGGGGGAGTGGTAGAGAAGATTTGCTTGATCGTAGCAATCTTATAGCCTAAGATACATAGAAATTTTATATAAGCTTTTGTTTCCTTTTGAATTTAGGATTCCTAGATTTCCAAATTGAATATAAAGGGTGTGGTCATTGAGGTCATGTAGACAGTGTAATTCAAGGTTGAGGATGATGCAACTGAAATTGATAACAATCAGTCTACTTCTATAATACTGATTGTATCTTTGAAACACATTTTTTTTGCTACACACAAGAAGCTCTGAGCAAAAATGGATTTGGATTTTGGGGGTGATGGGTTTCAATTTTAAAAGTTCATATATTTTTTTATGGTTATGTTTATCTTTGGCAACACCCAAGACAAAAAATTTTGATAATTGATTTTTAAGTTGGATTAAAACTGAAATTTTGATCAGAGTTAGGTTTTAGATTTATAATTACACTATTTGAAAAACATATATGGTTCTTTTTGAAGATTTCATTAGTGTTCAAGTTTGGAGTGAATTTAGTTGCATATACACTTTATCTTTGTGGAGTAGTCTGATTGATTATATGAGGGTCACATATTTGTGAATGTTTTACATATATGCAGCTGATTTACACGTGTATAAGTTGGTCACTGTGGCATATTTATGTATGTTTTACATATGTGTAGTTGAATTACACATGTGTAAACTATTCTCCATCATATGTGAAATTGAATCACTCATGTGTAAACTATTCTCAGTCACATACGCGTTCTTGTTTTACATATGTGTAGTTGATTACACATGTGTAAACTATTAACTGCCACCTATATGTCTATGTTGTATATATGTGCAGTTGAATTACACATGTGTAAATTGTCCCATGTCAAATATTTGTGTTTATTTTACATATGTGCAACTGCATTACACATGTGTAACTTGTTCACCGTCCCATGTTCTAATTAAACTAAGATAATATTGTTCATCGCTTCACTTGACCCATTAACTCTCAGGCATTGTTTTCTTGCTGTTGAGAAATACCGGAGGGCATCATTTATATCACTCATTTCTTCTAAACAGCTTATGGAATACGTTGTCTTGGATGTCGATCTCGTTTCGTCTAAAGTCCATGTTGGAAGGTCAGAGTATGTAATGGCTGATGCACAAGTGGCTCGTGTGACTAATTTCAGGAAGAACGATACCATGTTTAATGTAAGGACTCATCTAGGATATCTGTTAAACATGGGTAATTATGCTCTTGGTTACGATTTGCATGCAACTAACAGTAATGACATGGAGGTAGATAAGTATAAAGAACTTGTAATTTCAAAGGTTATTTTAGTCAAGAAAAGCTATGAGGAATGGTGGAAAAAGAAGCGTAGAAAGCCTCATTCTTTGAAAGCTTAAATCACTTAAGATGTAAAATAGAATTGAAACTGGCTACCGTGATTTACGGAACAAAACCGAAGTGAGGAAGGTAGTCATTGTGATGACGAGAGTCATAGTGATGAAGATAGTAATGGTGAATGCGGTTTCTATTTTATTTCTCAAGTTTTAGTTTAAATAATGTATTCCTGTTTTTTGTTTCCTTATTTGTTATTAAATTCTCTCTCTGTAAGTGTCTATTTTACACAAGTGTAAGTGTTACACAACTATAAGTGTGTTTTACACATGTGTAAATCTCATGTATTCTTATGTGATTTACACATGTGTAAATTTTTCACTATGCAAAATTCTGAAGTATTATATTGACCAACAAGTAGGATTTAAACCAACATAACATTATCCGAAAATCAAAAACATTATCTTGCCAAACAAGTCATAATTATCGACATATGATAACCCTGATAACATAAAAACGAAAGTTATAATCCTTGATATACGCTAATCAAGGTAACATAGAAACAAATCATAATCCATAATATCATCTAGTATTTTTTTTTTTTTTTTGTTTGGTCTCATTTCAAACTCTAATGCTTTCTTGATCACATATTCTCAGTGAATATTCAGTTTCGAAAGTACAATGTCTGCAACATATTTCTTTCTAAGCAAATTTAGTTGTGATTATTGTCCCTTTCTTTTCTCAGTTTGAAACTGCATTCTCTGTTCTTCACACGTCTTTCCTTGTTGGTTCCATGTGTCTCATCAAAAAACACTCCACGATAAATATTGTTTACCACTCCTTGACGCTTCTGTTAATGAATAGAATGTAATCAAACAACATTTTTAATATGTAAACACCTTACACATGTGTAAAAAGCTTACTTAGACATGTATAAACATCTTATTTACACATGTGCAATTGATTAATTACACAAATGCAATAATCACTAAGATGATTTACACATGTGTAAACTGCTTAATTACACAAATGCAATAAGAACTACGATAATATACACATGTGTAAACAACTTACTTACAGATAATATAAGCATGTGTCACAGTTGTTTAATTACATAAATGCAATACGAACTAAAGTGATTTACACATGTGTAAAAAGCTTACGTACACACGTGTAAACATCTTATTTACACATATGTAAATTACTTAATTACAAAAATTCAATATTAACTAATATGACTTACACATGTGTAAACCTACATATGTATGATTATTTTGTTTAAATTTGTTTTATAATACATACACATGTGATTAATTACACAAATGCAATAAGAACTAAGATTATTTACACGTGTAAATAGCTTAATTACACAAATGTGATATGAACTAAAATGGTTTACACGTGTAAAAAGCTTACTTACACATGTGTAAACATCTTATTTACACATGTGTAAATTGGTTAATTATAAAATTCAATATTAACTAAGATGATTTACACATGTGTAAACCTACATACGTATGATTATTTTGTTTTATAATACATACTTTCACATGTGATGCTTTCTTGAAGTTTTGTTGACCTTACTTCTCTCACCATGTTAATCATCTTTTTTTCCTTTTCCAGTTTCTTATTCTGTGATGCTTTTATTAATACAATAGAATATAATCACAACTTTATTATATTGTTTTATGGTCTATGAAAATACTTTTTTCATACCCAATTGCTTTTCGACTTCAACATCCATTTCTGACAATGTATTCACTCGTTCTATGCTCAATGATAAATCAGATATCTGTGACCAAATGTCGACACAATTTATTGTTTGTTTTCAACTTGATATTCAAGTGATTGTTTCATGTAAATAAATGCAAGTTTATGCTGTTACTTGCCTGTTGGTTCAATGTATTGAGAATCCTCATCATAACATTCAGCTGGATAACTTCACAGTTGGATCCTTAATGTTCTCGGACTTTTACAACCTGCAAATATAGTGTCTTAATATATCATATAGCCAACAAAATATATATATCTTTAGGATGACTACTTTTCAATTCGGTCTTCATTTTTCTTTTCTATTTTTTTTGAACGGCCAACAGAATCAATCTCGAGCACTCTCGGAGCACCCACCGGACCAAACGGAGTACTCCGAGAGTAACCCGAGTCCACCACCAATTCCGGGGAAAACCTGGTAACCCGCCAGTTTTGCTCAAGGATCGAACCCAGGTTTCCCTGGGTCTCCTATCATTGCCCACGAGTGCCTCACTTTGCACCAAGTGGGAGTTGAACCTGCATCTCCCAAGAGAAATGCAAGCATTCCACCACTTGATCTAGAGATCATTGGCGTAGACACTACTTCACCCTTAAATCCCAACACCATCAACCAGACTCGATCACATATTGTAATTCATATAACAAACATTCATTTATACTACTTTTTTTTTATCATTACTTCACCTGTAAATCCCAACACCATCAACCATAATCAATAAGTGTTTATGGAGCTACAATCCTATATTGTATACTAAACACAAAGTTAATCATCTATCTGAATTTAGCCATAGACATTTGGGGTTTCTATCTGACCTTAGAAGCTACTCAGATCAATAAATATGTAGATTGCATTCTGTTTTTTCTAAACCCTATAATCTCGTTATCAATCTGCATTCAAATACCAACATTATTGAACAATTAAAGATTAAAACCACCAAAATCACTTGCCTATCCTCAAAATACCGCAAATTGATAAAATAGAACATCGATATACTTATATCTTTGATTGTTATAAAAAAAACATACCAACTGGTTGTTAAAATGCCAAACCATTGTCTATGTGTAAGCTTACATAATCTATCACCTTTCGATACCAAATAAAAAACTCAGAGTCCTTAATCAATCATTTAAAACACAAACCCTAACTTTACACCAAACACGTCAACAACCAGATCTTTATTTAACCCAGATATGTATCAGATCAATCAAACAACAGCGCAATTTAGAAACATGTAAAACTGTCATAATATAGCGATTACGAATCAAAATTTTCTAAATTACATACCAATTACGAGCCTGAAACATCACCTACTCTTCCGGTGAGTATGGTCGATCCGTCGAGAAAAACCAGATTCAGGTAAACCCTCATTTAACTAAACTCAGAGAATAGAAATCATACCTGATTAATGTAGGTCCCTCGGAGGTTGAGGTTTAACCTATTCCTTGTTATGTCTAACACACTAGCAAGTGCGGAATCCAAGCTAGCATGCAAACCGAGATAGAACAAGCACAATGATAAACACACAAGACTCAACGATTAACACCTCTTGTATTAATACGTATGAAAGGTCTGTTACAAGCTCAATGTTTACAAATCTGTTTTGTAAACTCTCTCTAAGTGTGTGTGTGTGTTTTCTGCTCTGAGTGTTCTCACAATGTCTAACCTTCGAACTCTCTCTTGTCTAACTACTGAAGTGAACACAACACATGGGTATTTATACCCAACACAGATTGTCTGGTCGAAGGATCAGACAGATTGATCGAAAGATCATCTGTCGATCAAAAACCCATCGAAGGATCACATATACCACGAAGGATGATATCCTTCGTGGTCTATCCTTCGAAGGTTATCTTTCGAGCTCATCGAAGGATCTAAACTATCCTTCGATGACACATCCTTCGACCCAAACATCTATCAACCATTGTCTAACTGTTTGTCCAAGTCAAACCGGAGGATGGTTGACTTGGTCAAACTTACATCAAAGACATCGTTTTGTATCAAGACGAAATACAGACAAAGTACAGACACAAGTGCACCAACAATTAAGAACATCTTGCTCTACATAATTTTCATTCACTATTGCTTTTTATTCCTTAAAACCCTAGATTACTTCTAATTTGCAAGTTTATATCAGGAGGTAGAAAACGCGATTTGGGGTTTTGGAAACTTCATTTGATTTGGTGAGAAGGAAACGTGATTTGGATTGATTTTTTGATGGTTAGGGAAGTGCGATTTTACCTTGTTTCCCTTTTAAGCCTTAATTTATAAGTTTCTCCTTAATTAAACCCCCAATTAATCTTAGCCCTTGATGGGGATGATCTATGGATGGAAATTGTTCCTAGTGTTCTCACAAAAATAGATGTTCTCAAGATAACCCTCCCCTATATATATATATATATATATATATATATAAACCCCCCTAGGTCCATCCCCTTCAAGCCCCGCTTACGTGACGGTGACGTGACGGCCCATCCCCTTGGGGATGAGGCTCTTCATACCCTCCGGTCTTAGTATTCTATATTAGGTTTTGGATTGACATTTTTTTTCTTTTGTATAAAGAAATCTTTATTTTGTAGAATATAAAGAAAGTCTTACGTCTTAACCACTCAACTTGGGGTATTTTCATGGTTTTAGTCAAACATTCAATCACAACAAATAGTCTATTTTTGGTAATTGTTTGATTTAGATTCAAAAACCACATTATCTTTTCACCCTTTTGGAATAAATTGATTTATTATTTATAATGCTCTATAATTGAGGAAATATTCCTCTTTATAATTCATTAAAAAGCATATATTTCTTTCTATTGATTTTATATCTTATTTATGCCGTTACACATAAAATTAATATACATTTAATTTAAAGCCATTTGGAAAATCATGAAAATACTATTTTCTTTTTATTTACATCTAATATAATTACAAAATTACTCATTTAACCATAAGATACTTGTCTAAGATAACACGGTATGGGGGCTTAGAAGTGGTGTGGAGGCCCCTTCACGTCGGGCACACCGCACGGGGGGGGGGGGGGGGGGGGAATCCTCACCGGTGTGAGGGCAAAGGTGTGGAGGTCATTAATCGCCATATAGGACCATTAATAAATTTCTACATCACCCCCTTACCTCATTCATCATGGTTCGCATGGATTAAACATAGCAACCATGAGCCTCCTTTCCTTTTTCAATATTTCATTTTCTTTTTCACAAAAATAAATTAAAATAAGAAAATAGTGGTTTAAGTCATGACCACACCCTTAGAGTAGTGGTTTTGAATGATGGATTAGAAGTGAGTGACATGACGCTTATGTGGAGAGTCATGGTGACCATAAGAGTCGTGACCACACCTTATAGCCTTAGTATAAGTTTTCACAATCTCTTGAACTCTAAGCAAGTTTAAAGCCATTCTAAAAATAAATAAATAAATAACACACACACCTACAAAACAAAAAGAAATTTGTCAAATGTAAAATGATAAAGTCAAGCGGCATGAAGCAGGAATTTCAATGATGGTGTCGCAACTTATATTGGATTAAACTATGTAGTCTTATTAAGCTTTTAACAAAACCTTATAGCTTTAGAAACCCCAAAATTAGGGCCTTTATTTGACCTAATCTTTTTCTGTTTGTTTGTTATTCGATTTGGATTAAACCTTTTTCTTAAACTCAACAAGGGTTTGTGTTGTTGGGGAACAACCAAACGCAGAAGCCAAGAATATCAAACATTAAGCGGCGTAGCCATGCAATAGCAATGGGGAAAACGAAGAAGTTAATCTCTTCCCAAACCCGACCAACAAGAAAAATCAAGATGCCCTAATCAACAATAATGCTGACATCGCTTCCCGGATAGCTAATCCCTTCCCAAACCGAATGTGGTAATTTCAAATGGGACGAGTGAATGACAAAATCGCAAAGTACACATCATCATTGATCTTCAAGTTTCATGAAATATGGGTTCATTGTTTATTTCATCCCCACAAGTTATATATGCCAGAGAGAGCACCATCATTTTAAAGAGAGAGAATTACAACCCACTTAAAATTTCTTTACCAAAAGTATTAACAAAGCAACAGTTAAGAAAGCAATTTCACATATTCCACATAACACACAAAGATGGCAAACACCACATGGTGACAAGTCGGCGTTTATTACAGTTAACAATAACCCAGAAAAATTTAACAACCTTAATCTATAAAAAACAACTAGAGCCGGTGTTTTGAAGCATCAAAATACGGAGTAACATAAGAATATGAGAGATCAAAATACGGAGTAACATAAGAATATTCAAGATTACATGCCTAGGCTCTGCCTCTATCTTGCATCTCAGCATCATGCTGTTCCTTGAGTCTGTCAACCATTTCCAAGATTCTTGGATTGAAGAAACGGTCGTGAACGTACTTCTTCTCTTCGGCTTGTATCTCCTTTATAGCACTCGGATATGGGTTTTGCGGGGGTTTTGTTCCTCTTATTCGCGCAATTTCTTTCAGACGTTTGTATGCCTTCTTTTTGCTTTTCTTAAGTTGCCGGTACTCCGCCTGTAAACATAAACGTGGTATTTTAAAGTTTAAACCTCCGAAATCATTTTGTTCAGAGGATGAAGATTATCATTCAAACAAAGTAGTTTTGCACTGATATTAGACAAATAATTGTCGATCTATACAAAAAAGTGAAAAAACATTAAATTCTTGTGAGAAAAAGTATTTCAAGACTACTCAACAATACACAACCCGTTTCAACTCACAAAGAAAAGTTACCACTTACACAACCCATCCATTAAACACTTGACTTAAGAAGGATAAAGTTTATAGATACTTACATCTGCTACATCTATAGCTTCCTCTTCACCCACACCTTGCTCCTTCAACTCTAGCACCCGGCAACCAAATATGCGTGACGGGGTCGGGTCAAAATCACAGATTCTATCGTATAAAGAAACGTGTCAGTACTTATCATAAATTTAAGTGTATTTTACATAAGATTCAGAGAATGATATAAATATGGGGAGAGAAGAAGTACTTGATAGGATCTTCATGCAACGATTCAGGATGCTTCTTATAGAACTTATTGATATAAACATCCTCAGGGAGACAGATCCGCTCAACTTTCTTTTCAGCTCGAGGAAATACTGCAGGCGGGGACCTAAAAAATTCACACATCGAAGTTTAATAAGTTAGTAAAAATTTAAAGATTACAATGAAGTAAAATATCTACTGATAATGAGTATTCACAGTAGGGCTGTAATCGAGCCGAGCCAGGTTGAGTTTGGGCTCGAACTTAAACGACCCAGCTAGGCTAGGCTCGTTTATCTAATCGAGCTGAAAATTCGAGCACGAGCTCGGCTCATAAAATGTTCGAGCAAGCTCGAGCCAAATCGAGTTGGCTCGCTATTTATTTTAGTTTTTTTACAAATATTGATCACATAAAAAACAAAAATAATAATAAAAATTACACATATATCTATATATATTTTATTTTTATTTTTCTAATATTTTAAAGACCAAATTTTATTTTTTTATTTTTTTTATTTTTTTAGTTCTTAACTTTTTTTTTTAAATATATTTATATATAAGGCCAAACAAATTACACCAAGATAGCCGGTAAGCGGGCAACAAGCTGCGCAAAAGTATTAAAAGTATTACATGTATAGTTTTTGTTTATTTTCTCATATTTTTCTATGTTATTCATTAATTTAACTTAAAATGTTAACACTTCAACCCCCTCCCACATAATTTTATTTTAATACATTTAAAATAAAAAATAATTAATTTGTATAAAATAAATAATTCGAGCCAGCTCACGAGCCGAGCTGGCTTGTTTACAACCAAGCTTTTTTCCGAACGAGCTGCGAGCTTTTTGAACACCTAGTTCACAGAGAATTAATCGACTGACAAGCTGAAGACTTAAAACCTAAATTTTATAAAGGTTTTGAAAAAAAAAAGAGAACATACTTTTCCATAGCTTTGAGCCAAACGGGCTTGGCCTTGGCCAAACCATGTACAAGCTTTCTTGTTTTTGTAAGCAAGTCTCCCTTTGTAAACGACATAGCTTTACTTCTGCAGAACGGCTTCAAGGTGCTTTAGTTCCTGGTATCAATCAAACATTAGGGCTATTTAACTTTCCCGTTTCCCAGATAAAATAGAACATAAAACTAACTAGTACAACTACAAACTAACAAACCCTTTGATATCAAGAAAGGCGTCAACTCAAAAAGATTTCACAAAACTCAAAAAGGATTCACATAAACTAATAATTAAAGCAAATGAAAATCAGACAAAAAATGTTTTCAAAGTACTATGGATAATAATATAGAAGTATATGTCTGGGGAAAAACTGTATACAGAATTATATAAAAGACAATCGCAGTAAAAGAGAGCCAACTGTTCACAAGATTGTTGAAGAAGATAACATTTGACTTAATACATAAACAAAGATTTCATTCAGAAATTTTATCAAACATCTATTCAACAAAATATAACGTGTGCCAGTTACATGACTGAAATTGATCACTTTTTTTGCCAAGAAACTAAATTTCATTGTTATAACTGTTATAGACAAAATAAAAAATGAGAGGAAGGGAAACAATACATATCTTTGACAGCAATTAGTTCTCAAATTGACACACACACACAAAAAAAAAAAAAAAACTTTACTAAAACTAAGGGTATTGGAGAATAAACACCTGACTGAAAACAATTGATGTCAAATAAAGGATTATTGGAGCACAAAACGCAGAAAAAATCTCTTAAAAAGGCCGTATTTCATCCCCAAGATACAGAAACTGAGGAGCACTTTCACTTAAATTATCTAACATCCAAACAATTAATGTACAGACACACGTTTACAGTCATGACTAAAACTAAGGGTATCTTTGGGCCTTCAAGTTCCAATGCAATCCCATGGAACTGGAATTGAAAATATCAGTTCAAAAATTTGTACTAACAGAGCCTCAAAACTCTAAAACTAAAGTTGACAAAACAAGTGACCGAGTGGGATAGTCATGGTTGTAAAAATCCCGACTAGTCTCTGATTAGTCACTAATCGGAGGTTCACCGATATATGTCCGATTAATCAATAGGCCTATGCAGTTAATGCGGAAAAATATCGGTTATCGGTCAAGGACCGATATTTGAGATATCGTTTATCACGGTGAGATATCGGTGGTATATCGGTAATTTATAATATCATGCATAAATATATATATAGACCCTATATGATATATATATATATATATATATACTAGAAGTCTAGAACCTATATAATATTAATAGCAAAATAAAGAAGTGTTCATCAAGATCAACCAAGGCATCCGATTGTTCATTTGTTCATCATAACTTAAACCACTAAAACCTAATCATAAGCCATAAAATCTTCCTCCGAGTCCACATCAACCATCTCATCCAATTGTACATTAAGATCATCTTCCACATGAATTGAAACATCATCATCATCCAACCAACGAAGACCATCCGTACCGTCAACAAACTCTTGAAACAAAAAAGCTGAAAACAGAAGTAAAAAACTTACCTGTTGCAACTGCGACTCAATCTGGAAGAGCGACGCTACAGGATGGGAGTTGTGGGAGCTTCGATGGTAGGTGCCATGGATTTAGGGTTCATAAATGTCTGCCGATATGTGTGAATCATGTGCGACTGGTTGTTTAAGGTTATAATTGGGGCAAAAATTATGAAAATGGAATGGGCTTTGATTTGTTGGATATGGCAGATTTTAAAGGGAAAAGAACAAATTTGGGCCTACCGATATTCTAGGCGAGATGGCCAATATGAAATTTACAAAATATCGACGATTACCGCCGATATTCTCGCCACCGAGATTATAACCGATATTTAATACCGATATGTAACTCGATGTCCGATAACCGATATAGTACCAAGATATCACCGATATAGCGCCGAGATTGACTGCATAGGGCGGTCAATGGCAGTCCTATTTTGGCCAGATCCAAGCCAAATTTCGACCAAATATTATAAATTCCCGTAAATTACTTGAGAAAATGGGTCAATGAGGGGTTAAAACATGTCTACTTAAAAAAACTACATAAAAAATGTGTGTGTATATATAACTATAAATTTCATATAAAAATCCTGATCCGATTAATCGCTAGTCAGTACCCTACCGACCGGCTAGCACCTAGCGATTCTTACAACATTGGGGACAGTAGGTCCGTTGGATTGGAAGGGTTCAAACAAGTAGTTTCTAAAAACAAGTCGAACGGGTTTCCTTCAGGTCGGGTCACTACTAGATAATAAATAAATATTCAACAAAACTACCATAAGCTAATCCAAACACTTTTTAAAAACTCCTTTTCAAAAAGTCATAAGTCAATAAGTCCTTTTAACAAAAAGTCATTTTTGAGTTAAATAATCTTAGCCAAACAAGCCCTTGATCATGTTTCTGCATTGCTCCAACTTTTCTTTTCTGGTTGTCCAAACTCGTACAACATTCTGACTTAAGTGCAACTCAAACTTATCTATGAAAACCCGAGTTCTCACCAAACAAATCAAAAGCTATAAATCAATCACAAAAGTACAAGGTGAATCAACCTGATGTGTCATATTTCATATCATATGCAACACAATTTTGTTCTTAGATAAGAAATTTTGTTTCAAATGCAACTCATATAAGATAATAAGAATATGATAAGTAAAAAATATTTAATTTCATGAACCAACCTTAATATTTTGATCACACCTCAAGCTCAATCAAACTTAGAACATCAGAATGATAAAAACCCTAAAACTACAACTGGAAGAATGCATATTTCAGAATGTTTTCTACCCATCATGACACATTGGATTCAAATTTGTAGAAACGATAACGATAGTATTGGTTTGAATCTCCTAATCGATAAATTAAACCAAATTCCGAAGTGAAATGGCACAAAGAATCAAAGAAATATGAAAAGAGAAACTTACCTAATTGGAGTCGCTGCTGTATAGCCTCGACGAAAATCTGAAAATAGGGTGGGTGACTTCTCGGATTATAAATCTCGGTTGGGCTTTTCCAGATTCAGCCTCAAACCCGGTTCAAAATCTATACAACCCACGGTTCGTCCGTGACACTTGAACCAAGATCTCACCCTCTCAGTTTAGTTTTTTTTTTTTTTTTTTTTGAGTAAAATGCCAAAATGGTCCCTAGTTTTTATGTAACTTTTGTTACTTTAGTCCAAAAAAGAAACGTTTTGTATGTTAATCCCTAAGGTTTCATTTTTGTTATCATTTTCATTAAATTGACAAACTGGGTTAGAATTTTCTGTTAACTTTTCCCTTTTTTTCGTTTTCTTCGTTTAAATGAATGGTGCAATTGTCATTTTATGTCATAATATATTTTAATTAAATGAGGAAAACAACAAAAAAAAATGAGAAGTTAACAGAAAATTCTAAGTTTATTTGCAAATTTGATGAAAATGACAATAAAATGAAACCTTAGGGATCTAGATAAAAAAATTTCATTTTTAGACTGAAATGACAAAAGTAACATAAGCTTATAATCATTTTAGCATTTTACTCAAGTTTCTTTAATAGCTAACTTCCACGGATCTTAATCCTATCTCTAAATCAACCGGCAACCACCAAAAAAGAAACATGCTTCGTGCACACGCTTGGTTACAAGCCTTTTGACGAGCATAGTTTACTAAGTTTTTTATTCTAGCGCCTTCGGAACGATTTTTGACCTATGAGCACCATTATTATCAGCCTTCTTGAGCTTTTTGTTGCTAACAAGTTGTGTTCGTGATTAAGTGATTGGGGGCTTACTTGTTGCAAACATTAAAATAAAACACGGACCTTAAAAGCATACAAGACACGTGAACTTAATCGGTTTAACATGTGTTTTATTTTTTATTTTATAGAGTTAAATGCCTAGTTGGTCCCTGTGGTTTGCAAATATTGCAGACTTGGTCCCAGTGGTTTAATAATTACACACTTGATCCCGATGGTTGTAATTTTTGCACTCGTGTGGTCCTTATCACTAACATCTTCTAAATTTTCAAGTTAAGTCTATGTTAAATAACAAAAATACCCTTACTTGTTTACAAAACAAAAATAAAAAGAGTTTAATTAAAACAATATACCACCCATCTCAGATCAAACTCCACCCACCAAACAATACACCACCCATCTGAGATCAAACTTCATTCACCAAACTTGGTTCCTTTCTTTTAACACTAAATGTTCTCAACGCCCAACAAACTTAATAATAAAAAAGGATGGATCATCAGCAGTAAAGCGACAAGATTGGCTGCAAGACAAACCCATAGCAAAGCAGTCAATCGAGTGGCAGAAGCAAACAACCGTTTGCCATAAATCGATCTTGAAAAAGGCGGTAGAAGTGGTGGTCACAGGACAGATGAGTGGTGGTGGTCACCGAACCGTTAGCGGACATACCATGTGGTGGTCACCCACCAAACTTCACCCATCTACGTCATGCGATGAATATTCAGTTCTGACAGTAGATCGGACGGTTGTGGTTTTATCGCAAAAGTAACATGTTTTTAGAGTTTAACCTTAAAAAATTAATTTACTTACAGTATTTTTTTTAAATATATACTTAAAGAATGAGTAAAACTTACTTTTAACAACCCATTAAGAAGACTGGTTGTAGACCCGTGTGAATACACGGGTATGTTTAATAACGATCGAAATCAAATACTAAAAAACATATTATAATATATCATTTAAATTCTTTGCGTTTAGTTACATATCTATATAAAACAAATGAAAACAAAAAAAACTCAACAAAAAGCTAATAAGCCGACCCATAAGACGGCCCATTTCAGCACGAGCTCATTTTGTATGAAACTTGTTTTGAACCTAAATAGAATGATACTTCTTTTTAAAGGACAGCTCGTTTTGATCATTTGATCAGAACCTTTTTCAAACCAGTACCAGACCCGCTTGTTTTGGCATACTTGTTATTATGATGGAAGTAATACAATTTGAATGCATTCCACATTGACATCTCAGAAGAAACCAAGCACCATAGCCAAAAACCCGAATCCCTTCATAGTTAACATGAGCTTTTTGAAGCTTAGGATCCGATTCACGTTTATTTTCCAAATGTTTCAACACTGCTTCACCATATTCACAAAAAGATCTGTAAAACAAACTACTTAAATATTTTCAAATTTCTCAAGGTGTATGTGGTAATTATGCAACTTATAAAATGCTAAATTGGCATACCCTCCTTTGAGATCTGAATGATTTTGATCTATTTTTAATCTAAGCTCAACAACAACACTTGGTTCCTTCAATTCATCTACCAAATCGGTCAAAACTTTGCTACCGCCAGTTTGACCTGACGCTCTAGCGGATGCAAGCTTGTTTAATAGCTTGACCTGCAGATGAAGTACAATAAAGACAAAAAATGTTAATATCTGTCGATATTTGACAGAAAAAAATATGTTTGGCAGATCTAAACAAAGAATACATACCATGAGATATGCACCGTCATCAAGCCAATGATTCTCCTTGAGTGCTCCATGGCCACTCGTCTCAATGGCCAAATGTGACTCCTCACCAACGGAGTTCTGTAAAAGAAGACAAGTCAGCATGACAGTAAACTGATTTTAACATGTTTTAAAATTATTATTGTTTTTATGAAATCATCAACTTTTGTATGCTAAGTCTTACCAGACGAATAGCTTCATTGATGACATTTTTATACCCTCTTTAAACCAATGGTGTTTCCCTGCTGCAATATTTGGAAAATATCAGCACATTCTCAAATCAAAATGGGTCCACTTATCTATAGACACCAGACAATCAGATAAAACACATGAATTCATTTTCTTACGTAGTTTTTTATCAATGAATTTGTAAGCCGATCTGAAGTAACACTGTCTATATGACAATAGTTGTTCCAGGGTGCTATTGGGAGCAAAGTAAAAACTTTAATTTAACTTCAATTCATGAAAAGTAACCATATTTTCAAACAGTTTAAAAACTTACCTCCTCTAAAACAATAGCAGACATTAAAGCAATTAGATGATTTCGATTAAACTCACGACCAGAGGAATCCACAGCGGCAGATCTGATTCAGACACCACCATCGAAAAAATTACATAATGCCCAAGAATTTCTAATAAAAGAATTATTTGAAGATTAATAACCTATCGACATCCGTGTCAAATATGATCCCTAAATCAGCCTTGTTATCAAGCACTGCTTGTGTAATCGCCGTCATTGCTGCCTTATCCTCAGGGTTAGGAATATGATTAGGAAATAAACCTAAACATCGGTCAACGTAAGTTGAGTTAATCCGATACCAAATTCAAATTAGTTAGAGTCAGTTAATTTATTACCATCCAGTTCTAGAAATTGACTGCCATAAGTAACAGCACCTAAAGGCTCCAGCACATTTCCCTGCAAAAAAAATTAAATTAAACTAATTGACACACAACTCATGTTTTAAGATTTAAAAAAAAAACTTACATCAAAAAAACCACCAGCTCCATTTCCAGCATCCACAATTATATGAAATCCTTCCAACGGCTTTTCTGGTAACCCGAAGCAGGTGAAAATATTAAAATGACGAAACTGCCCCTTGAAAATTAATAAAATAACTAAGATGGATACCTATGTTTCCGGAAGCTTTGCAAACAGTTGTTACAAGGTCAAATGCAAATACAGACATGTAGTCAACTTTACAAATGGACAGCGAAGCCTTTTTTTCAGCCTCTTTTAAAGATTCTGGTGTAAAACCGTTGTATATGTTTGCAGCACGCTCTAGAATGTCTTTAATGTCAGCTTTCCCTAGCCCTCCTGCATTAGTAAAGAATTTAAAATCCATTTCTATTATAGGGAAGAATTTAAAACTCGGACTGCTCTGGCCAGAACAATTTGTACTCTTCACCCTGAAATATTCAATCATCCATTTGCATGACTTACAGTAACTGACAGTTATACATATAACTTTAAAAAGTAAAAAAACCATAAAGTTACTATGTTACCTTTCTATGTAGTGCTTCACGCATGCCACCCGGATACAAAAGGATATGTGACTTCGATTTCAACAGTTTAAACAGGCTAGTTGCTGACATAGGAACCGCTCCCATAAGCCTGTGTGTATCATAGTTTGAATTATCAGGCATTCATCCTTGTTTCAACTTGTTAAACATCAATGGATGTGCTACACCGCGCACTAAAATCCCTCTATCAGCATAAATACGCGCGATCAGAGGAGCCAACTCAAGCCCCAGCATCATGTGATACCCAACAAATATTACTGGACCCTCTGACGGAATCCCCAAGAGCCCCTTAACAATCTCTCCATTTTCCAAAGTTGATAGCATCACAGGAGCGAAAGCCACTTCCACAATTAAGTTTGGATCGCTAAGGCAAAATATTTTGATTTGTAGCAAAATATCGGTTAAAATACGTTATAAACGATCTGCAAATGTATTTCAGCTGAGGTAATGTGTTATATATAATCTGCAATACCTGTGAGATTCTCTTGCTTTTCTAAATTCATAATCAGTTGGTGGCAAGTAATCTGATACATAATCAAGTTTCCTTGATTGGTAGTTCACCTTGAATCGTAAGATAAGAATCAGACATTGAAACCCTAGAAATAGTTAAGATCTATGAAAAACTTCAATTCAATGAAAGTTAAGTACCTTTTGAAGCTGATGTATAAAATTACTTCTACGAACTTCATTCGACTCGGTCACACAGCCACCACAACTTCCGGTCGTTCCCAGCTCTCCTTTCCGTCTCTCTCTTGCAGAATCAAAACTTAATTAGGCATTTCATCAAACACTTGATGAACACAATTCAAAGAAAAATTCTGCCTTGTCTTGTATCTGATCATGATGTGCACATTATACAAGATTAACTACTTACATAACAGTTAATTTATAAGCATGTTCGTTTCTTTTTTGTTTCAACTTTCATGATACGGTGATAGCATGAGAAATCATCGTGTTTATGTCCTAATGTTTATGATACGGTGATAGCATGAGGAATCGTCGTGTTTATGTCCTAATGTTTATGAATAGTTAAAATGGCTCGTTATGAGCCAAGACAGTTAAAATGGCCCTCATCATACATGTATATATTTTTTTATAAAGGGTAGTAAAACTGTGACCAGCAAGGCGTATTTGAAAAATATTTTTTTATTACTAAAGTTAACAACCTGTTCTTTACATAAAATGGTGTTGTAGTAATGTAGTGAATTGTTTTAACTGGTGATTTAAAACCGGTTTAAACCAGACAGGTCAAATACCGATTAATAACCAACGGTTTAGGCTTTGTAATTCGCAAAAGACATTATTCTTCAAAAATCATTTTTATCATAAAATTGTTTGATGAGGCATTGATATAAACTATATCACCGCTGCGGACATGACCGACCACTAATACCAAAATAAACGAAAACTAAACTACCCATGACTTAAATAGTTAAAACTGACTTCATTACCGAAGCGAGTCACAACAGGCTGAACCTAATCACAGCTGGAGAATGCGGTCGTGGCTGCAGCTGGGTTACCCGCGGCTGAAATAATGGAGCCATAACTACAAGCTACAGTTGGGTCTTGTGAGTTGTAGCTGGTGATGCACTTTTGTCACTTAAGCTTCACCGTTTATACTCCACTATCTCACTTAAGTTTTGCTAGCCAGGCATGAAGCTTTGTGTACACGGTTTTTGCCAGCCCAACAGTCTTAACCTCTGCCGAGAGGTTCTTAGTTTTTGTTGACATATGTTTCACAAAAGGCTGCACCTGACTATCGAATTTGCTAACCGACTCATCTACCTGAAATCAAGTTACATATCATAAAAATACACCATAATAGTACAAAAGATGATTCATTTTAGCAAGAAAGACAGAGATGAATCAGCTCACCTTATGATTAACAATTTTTAGGACCTCAACAGGAACATCATGATACTTCATACTTGTCATACGCAGGGCCGGCGACACCCTCTATCATCTCCACCCCTCGGTTTGAGTGGACCGGAGTTGTTCTTGGCATAACTATATGCTTTGGAGTTGTTCATGATATTGAGTTCATTACAAATATTATTCAGATCACTTCAATAAATAGAATGTGCTTATTTATGTATATTCATTTATATGACGTAGTAAAGAGAACCAAATAAAATGTATTCCATGTTGATATTTACAGAAGATTTATTCATAAGCAAACGGGTCGTAATTTCCATCCTCTCGTTCACCTTCAAAATGATAACATAATCATAACCCTCAACAAATAAAATTTAGTTTAAGTTAAATAGGTCAATTTCAACGAACTAAACATCAGCCAAAACAACACAGAAGAGCAAAAAAAGAAAGAATTCATTCAAACACGTCAAAGTTGAACAGATTACAGTGAATATAGGTACAGTCACCCAAACATGAGGTTAATTTAATTCACTCTACCTACAATATGAGGAGTTTTTGTGATAATTCTTCGTTAGATTTTGTGAGTTTTGCACAAATAAAACTCAGACATAACAAATCCAATGAGCTAAACGATACAGAAGAACGAAATAAACAAAGCCGTTGAAATAGGTAAAACTTGAAGAGATTACAGTAAAAACAACCAAATCATGAAGAAAATAGAGGTTAATTTGATCATTATTATCTGATCATTATCCAACTGTAAATAATCATTCATCACAAATTCTTATTTCAATCTCCTCATTTAAGTTAATAGTGACTAAAACCTACAATTACAAAAAAGATGTGCCACTGCTACTTAACAAATTGTTACAAATTAAAAGCACACTTCAACCATAGAACAAACTTGCATCAAATTATGAATCATAACACACCTGTGGCTGCCGTAGCCTTGGCTTCGGGAATCTTCTCGTTCACCTGCAAAATCATAACATAATCATAACCCTCAACAAATAATCATTCATATCACATCTCACCGATTGACATTTAGCAAACCATCTCTCACTGAAAACCCTAGAAAACACACACAAAAAGCACACAATACGTACATATCAAGACGTTTATGAAGAAAATGATATATTTTTGGGTGAAATTAGTGGAGATTATAGTGGATTAGTGAGTTGAACTTACTTGATTTGTGTAGGATGAGAGTGGTTCCCGAAAATCAAAACAGCTTTAACTTAAATAACTGAAAGTAATATTAAAAGTAAGTCAGATGTAGACACTATATCAACACTTGCAGTGCAGAAAACAGAACATTAAAATAACAAATTAAACATATGTAAGACCTAAAATCATATTAATAAAACCTAAATCATCATTCAATAGTTGAGCGAATAAATTACTTACTTGTAAACATGATTTATAAAGGTGTTTCGGGCTTGTTTCTCGCGTACGGGGTATATTTTAAGACATCTAGGGTCACGTTAAGGGTTCTAGGAGGGTTGTTAGATATAAGATACGTCTAATTGTACATATGATTAGAGGTATCTGAATATACGCAGAGACATAATGTATATTCAGAATTGATATTACCCACCGGATAAGCTACTCTTTGTCTGATGTCAGCAAAGACATGAGTAGCCTTGTTTATTTAGCATTTTAGACTTGTAATGTGTATCTTAGTGATTTGGGTTATACCTTTGATCCATGAGATGCACTACTCATAAAAAGCTCTTTGAGAGAAGATCTGACCCCGGACAACTTTGGAGGTACGACAATCTCATTGGGACCCGGACAACTTAGGAAGAATAACAATCACATCAACCGAAAAATGCCCATTAGCATATTCAACATTAGGATTAGCACCCACACAAAGAAGCAACTTAGCAACTTCAACAACATCAACGGAACCACCAGAAGTCACATAGTGTAGCGCGGTGAACTAATCCGGGCCACAAGAGAAGTTCACACCCACCTTAGGCTGTGAAATTATAAGTTTCAAAACATTCACACTTCCATACGTTCAAGCAACCTTTAACGGAGTCCGATGCTCAACAACTATCTGCTTTGAACCCTTCTTTCGCACATACCAAAACGCAACCACATCAATTGCCAACGAATCTGTCACACCCTAATATTTGCGGAAGCGTATGATGTGTGACTTGTTCAATATCATTGCATTCAATTATAATAAACAGCTATATGATCAAAATGATGTTCATCCATTCATAAAGTTTAAAATGTTACAAACACTAGTCACTTAAGTTTCAAACAACACGACCACTGATCAAGTTACAAACCAACAAAAGTGGATGACATCTAAACTTGATATTCATATCTAGAAACAACACCAGCGCCCAAGATCCAACTTGTTTCCTGAAATACATGTAATTTTGAAAACATCAACAAAAGTTGAGCGAGTTCATGCATTTTGTATGAGTACTGATAAACTTGTAAACATTTGAGAGACTCCTTTGAAATCAGGTATGAAAAGCGTCTATGAACAGATCAAATTAATGTTTTGCAAGGACATTAATGTATGTTAAGACATAGGGAGGGAGTACTCGTTATGAGTATACTTTTACCCTTGTCGAATCCCCTCGACTGTGTCGAATTCCCTCGACTGTGTCAAATTCACCTTGACTGTGTCAAATTCCCTTGACTGTATCAAATCACCTTGATTGTGTCAAATCACCCTTGACCGTTGTCGAATCACCTCGACTGGGACACTAAAGCACTCCAAAAGGTCACATAAGGACCATGAGTGGGGCTCGGCCGTACCCGTTAGATCTAACCTTTGTCCATAAATCTTATGGGAGTTATTGGCATTTCAATTTCAATCTATGCTCACATGATCTAATAGTTCATTACATAGCCAAATCATACCATTTGAACATTCGTAACATGTATTCCACCCCCGAGAGTTATAAATCCGAAAACAGTAAAAGAAAAGGGGGACATGAACTCACAAGTTTGCGTCCTGCTATCTCGTATGCTCAAGGTCCTCCTATGAGTCGTACAACTACCTACACATGTGCCATGTTTTATTAGACGTTTAGGTCGTGTAACGACTCTTTGTATTAGTTGTTCATTAAGACGTGTTTTGGAAATCTTGGTGTATTCTGAGTTACATCATTGATTAGAATATTCCAAAGTATATAATTATTTGTTTAAATAATAAATATTTTAACTTACATTATATTTATTAAAATTTTGGAATATTCACTTATTGTATTTGTACATGTATAACTTTCCCCAATGATGGGTGTATTCATACTCATGTTCTTAAACTTGTGTATTTTAGCAAGTATTGGTGGCGTATTCCGGTGTGTATTCGTACGTACGAGAATACGTATTTCTTGTATCTATTAAGTATTCATATACTTGATTTTTGTATTTACATTTTCCGGAATCTTATTATTTTTAACCAATAAAAATCACCAATTCGTATTCTTAAAATATATATAAATATTTTAAGAAACTTGTATAGAAAATTATTTATATTTCTTCCTTGGCAAAAAATATCATATTTTCAAGATTAACTTAGAAAGTATTTATAAATCCAGTTTTCACCCCAAAAATAATATATTCTAAATTTGTTAAGAAAATATATATTTTCTCCAAAAATATTATATTTTCTAATTGTTCAAGAAAACATATATTCTTCCTTACTCAAAATAATATATTTTCTTCTTGTCAAAAATCATGATATATTTTTGTAATATTTATAAAAATCATATTTTCGTTTTCTTGGTTTCCAAAATACCGTTTACCAAAATATACTTATGACTTTAATTCTGGAATATTTATGTAAGTAATATTCCTTGTTCGGTTTGCCCAATCTTTGGGTATAAATTATATATTTATTTCTTGGAATTTTGGTAATATTTTGTATTGTAATTTTTGGTATTTTGGTGAGTTATATTATTTCAAGTCCAAAAATAATATAACTAATACACATAATATACAAGTAATCACACACATGGTGACATCTAAATATATATTTTTCTAAATACATATTTAGTCACTTTTATTATCAAAAACTAACCTCCAATATTTGTAATTTTTGTAATAAAAATCATGGCAACTTTCATATGAAAACCATGCTCAAAATTTACTTATAAACACTTTTTAAAAAAATATTTTTCTAAGTGCTTAATTTCTACAAAAATTTTGCCATAGTTTCCCCTTAAAAATGGAGGTTTCCATGCTTTCAAAGCATATCATTTTCTTTTAAAATCATCATCAATCATCAACAAATCATTCAACACTTACCATGTGCCAAAAATATGAAATTTACACTATGTCATAAACTTGAAACTTTGTAAAAATTTGTAGTAACTTACTAGTGTATTTAGTAAGCTTAGTTACCCTTTAAAGTGTGGTTATTTATTTAAGAGTTAATTACTGTTTTCGTCCTTGTGGTTTGTCAAAAATCACTATTTCAGTCCATTAGTTTAAAAATTGCGATTTCAGTCCCTGTGGTTTCACTTTCGTAACCATTTCAGTCCATCTGGTTTCACTTTCGTAACCATTTCTATCCATTATTCTGTTAAGTACAGGGACTGAAATGGTTACGAGGTGGACTGAAATGGTTACGAAAGTGAAACCACATGGACTGAAATCGCAATTTTTAAACTAATGGACTGAAATAGTGATTTTTGACAAACCGCAGGGACGAAAACAGTAATTAACTCTTTATTTAAAAATATCATTCTTGAAGAATTTAGATCTTCACAACTTGTTAAGTGATTTTCTAAAAATATTTCTTCTTGAATTTTTCTTGTTAAATATACATTTCTACACTTGATTAACCACTAAAAATGTGGTTAATCTCTTTAAGAACCAAGTTTATGTAAATCTTGTATTTTTAACTTGGTTTCTTGAAAAATCATTCTTGAAATAATATGTTTACAAGTCTCGTTTCACACTTTGATCATCATACTTCAAGAAAACATTAAATCTTTCAAGTTCATGTTGTAACATAAGGATGATCTCTTGATCTTTAACATAATCATCCTCTCATATTGCTAGATTATGTCTTTAATCACTATCTAGCAAGATCATATGATGTTTAACATCATATACACAAATAATCAACAATCAACAAGCATAACAACACTTAACAACATGATTTCTTATGATTTTTAAGCTTATGTCAAGTTTCATGTTCTTGATTCATAGTGTTCTTCATGATTACCAACTTGTATCATCTTTTAACCAACCTAATAAGATGTAAAATAGAGTGTAGATGATCTTACTAGTAGCTCAAGGCTAGGGATGATCACAAGATGAAGATGAGGTGGTTAAAAGCACTTGCAAGAGGTCCTTCAACTTTCAATGCTTCCACTCTTCCTAACTTTGCTTCTTACACCTTATTACCACCTTAGAATATATGGGAAGTGATTGAAAAATGAAGGATGATGGGAGGGGGTTTGGGCCATAGCTTTTGGGAGGAAGAAGGAGGTGTTTGTTTAGCTTGAATGGTTGTGAGAATGAAGAATGTGAGACTTATGGTCCTTTTATTAAGATCCTCCAACATTAAAGTAGCATATGGTATATTGTGTTGGTATATTCCTTAACAAATCAAATAAACTATAACAAAGAAATTTTGTGTGGGACCCATATCCCTTAACCGTCCAACATGGGGGGGGGGGGGGTAAAGTGTAACATTCCAATTGTAAGTTGCATGATCTAGTTAGGTTTTAATGGTGCTAGTTAGGTATTTTCTGTGTTTAGTGTTTATGAGATGTGTTCCGATGTTCGGTGACCATAACTAGCTCGGAAATGTTAAAACAGGGCTTCTAGTGAAATTTTGGTGTTTCGGATAGTGTCCGGTTGTTTGGTTGGTTACCGATTCGTTAAAGTGTTAAATTGTGCAGTTTAGTGTGCTTTATGTTGTGTTTTATGACAGTTTCGATTCCCGACACATAGGAAAGTATTCTGGACCATTAAACCACCTTTCTGCATTATATTTAGATGTTAAAAGCTGAATTTTTGCTGAATTTGTTTATTTTCTGCAGAATTCTGCAGTTTTAGTGTGTTTCTGGCACTTTCCGGTACCTATGTCATCACTAGGAATGCAGTTTTGTAATCCCTACTTTCCTACACACTATTCTAGTGTAACACTTGGTTCTGGGGCTCATTCTGTGTCTTAATTTCCTTTCCGCCTGAGTACTGAACTCCCGTCAGTACTTCTAGTTTGTCTGATAACTGTGCTAACTTTGTTCTGTGCATTAAGTAAACCACACTGTGTTGCATGTAATAAAGATAAACAATCTTGCAACATGAAATGCCATTGTATGTATATGACAGTAATCAGAAATTCATTCGTCTGGTTAGTTCATTCATGCACAGTCATTAAAGCTCAGATTACTGTTTATTATTGTACGGAAAGCATGGAAAAGTGCCAGTTGTCACAGGATCATTCTCCATTGACCGCTAAAAACCCTCAAAGTCATTGTTAGTCGCGTATTCAAGTACCAGTATGTGCGAAAGAAGGGTCCATAACAATGTGGACTCGTGACCATTTTGTTGGCTTATTTAAGAAGCAAATGTATTCTGTTCGGGACCACTACACATTCTTCAAACAACCTCTGCACATCCAAAACCTTAAAAAAGAACACTTGAAATCATTTCATTTTAAATCAACATATATCATCTATTTTCAGATTAAAACATCCCAAACAATCATTAAAATGCTAAACATCTAAACATAAAATATGAACACAATCCAACTCATTTCACGAAAATAAAATACTATAGGTAATTTTAATTTTACTAACTTCGGAGTGGAGGATCTCGGGGGTTGAAGCCATCGCGACTTCAGGAGAAATGAGATTCTTCGTTTTAGGAAAAGCAAATGAGTGATGCATATCCGATTGCAAGTTACAAAGGAACCCAAACCACCTGCAACACCATCCTCGCCGCTTCAAACCCAATTAACACTGCCGCCACCCTATTGTGTAACAAATAAACCCTAGCCGCCGCTAGGACCCGAGGGTCGAGACAAAACCATCACCGCTTTCATGAACCCCCAGGTTCGCCGGAGACATGGTTATTCTTCCGAGTGTAGCAGTTTTCGTTGTCGTCGGAAACAGAGGGCCGCCGAGTAGTGTATCCGGCTAGCCGACCATCCTTTCTCTATACATCCCCTCTCTCTCTAACCCTAATTTTGCGCGTACGCTCTCTCTCTCTCTCTCCCTCCCTCCCTCCCTCTCTCTCTGCGTATGTGAAAAAGTGTGAATGTGAAAAGGAAGAAATGAATTTAGCAATATGTAATGCCAATTCCTTTACATATGTAACCCACCGTTTAGGCTGTGGTGTTGTCGATTTGGGGCATAACAGTGTTGATTAGAAACAGAGCGGTGGTATTGCGGAGACATAAATGGTGTGGGATGCCCTGTTTTTTACGGGTGGATGACACATGTGACTACTGTTCATAACATCCTACGCAAATTGTTAATATAGAAGAATATATATAATATATATAATTAATATTTTTTCTTGAGTAAACTACTAAAACGGTCCCTGAGGTTTGGTCACTTTGTCACTTTAGTCTAAAACTCAAATCTTTTGAATCTGGGTCTCTGTGGTTTCACTTTTGCTGTCATTTTCATCCAAAATCAAAATTTGGTTGGATTTTTCAGTTTATATCCAGTTTTTTTCCCTCCCTTTTAATGAATGACAAAATGTTCTTTTAACGTTTTATTATAACAAATTAAAAAATCTGACTTTTTTGTCCTTCCTTAAAAGCAAGGAAAAAGACAAAAAGTTGGATGTTAACTGAAAAATCTGACCAAAATTTGATTTTGGATGAAAAATGACAACAAAATTGAAACGACAGGGACCCAGATTCAAAAGGTTTGAGTTTTGGACTAAAGTGGTAAAAATGACCAAACCTCAGGAACCATTTTTACATTTTACTCTTTTTTTTTCGAACGGCCAACAGAATCAATCCCGAGCACTCTCGAGACACCCACTGGACAAACGGAGTACTCCGAGAGTAACCCGAGTCCACCACCAATTCCGGGGAAAACTCGGTAACCCACCTGCCCGTAGGCACGACAGTGAAATTACCGGTAAAACCCATTTGGCTCAAGGATTCAACCCAAATTTCCCGGAGTCTCCTATCATTGCCCACCAGTGGCTCGCTGATGTTCTTTTACATAAATACAGCTAACATTGACACATAATCATTCGTAAGCAGGAAGTCACGAGAAACGTAACAAACATTTGTACGTAATTTTAAATACATTTAATGGTGGTGGAAAAGAGAAAATGAAACATGAGAGGAGCCTTTTTAAAGTAATAGGTATAATTCCCTATTGATATTGATAGTGTACATATCTAGCAAATATTAAAGTGTACATATCCACCAAATATTAAAGTAAATAGGTATGATTCTCTATTGATGGTGTATATATCTAACAGATATTTAAATTTTTACATCTTTAGGTAAAAACAATTAAAAAAATCATAAATCTACTTTAATTTCAGGAAATAATTTTAATTTTTTATATACAAAATACATTCAAAATCAAAAGTAAAGGTTAGAGAAAAAGATGTTGGAGGCATATTAAAAGATTTTTTGGGTTAAAAAGATAAAAGTGATATAACACATGGACCAAAATCGTAAGTTACTCTTAATTTTATGAAAAAACTTGACCATAAGCTGCCCCTAAAATCTCGCGAGAAAATGCCAAATTCCGTTGTCACATCCCATTATGTGAAGAGATAACAGGCAGAGGGTGTGTGTATATATACACTCATTGTGTCTGTTAACAATACGTGTCAACACCATTTTAACATGCACACCTGTAGAGTAACAACGAAGAAATCATACTGAACCGCCATTGGTATATCAACACATTATACGTCACACACGCCTATTATTCTCTCATAAGGTTCAATCTTCCCTCTCAGTTTTCTGATTTTGTTGTTGAATTCATACTGTTATACACTGATCATGTTTCTGTAATTAAGCATAACTTTGAGTTCGTACGGATGAATTTGTTTTAATCTGTGCTTCTTCTGCATCATTTGACTTTTTAATCGTTCGTTGAAGTTATAGTGTTGATATAATATATAGCGTGCGTGAATAATGATCGATCGCTAGGTTTGAGAGTAAATGTACAGTAGTAGCAATCTGTTAAAAACTCGAGTGTTATGAAGTTGTTGTAGTCGATAGATCAATTCACACGAAATGTGATTTGTTGCGTCTCGGATGTTAGTCTCTATAAGAAATTGTTTATGAAACTAGGTTGAGAGCTTTTGTTTTTGAATTTTGCTCATGTAATTAAGCATAAGTTTGAGTTCATACGGATGAATTTGTTTTAATCTGTGTTTGTTCTGCATCATTTTGGCTTTTTCATTTTTCGTTGAGGTATATATCGATATATTGTGAATAATGATCCATCTGTTCCAGAGTACATAGCAATTTGCTTACAATTCGAATGTTATGAAGTTCTTGTAGTTAATAGATCACATGAATTGCGATTTTCCGCGTCTCAGTTGTTAATTTCTATTAAGTATGGATAAGAAGTATTGAATTTTGCTTCTATCATGTTGTTTGGAATCAAGCTAAAAATAGATTTTTTTTTTCGGAATGGAGGGATAACATCTGTTAGCAATGAAGCTTTCTGTCTTAATTAGAAAGCAAAATCCTGAATTTTGACACATTAAAAGGTAGATCAGTGACTAGACTTTGAGTGGACAATAATAGTGCAGCCATAGCTGAAATAAATAATTTGTATCTTCATGTTGTTGTTTGATCTATGTTCGTTTAAGTTTTAACCTAATTTTGATGCATTTGGCATTGTGGCTTACACAAATCGGTCAAAATTCATTTGTTAACATGTTATGTCAACCATAGTTATTAGTAGCGAATAACGGACAACAGCAACAAGCTACCTATACGCTACGTAGTGATAACGATGAAATAGTGGGCACTATTTTATGTTCAGTGACACACTAGGAGAAAATTTTATAAATATTTTATATCTGTATTATATCCAAATAAGCTGTTTTATACGCTATTTTATATGTATGCTTTACAAAAAAAAAACTAAAACCCTCCTATTTTATACCTATAAAATCCAGCTATTAATATTAAAGCAGAAGAAGAAGAAGAAGAAGAAGAAAAAAAAACTTAAAATCCGCTATTTGCCTGCTATGGAGGCGTCAAAATCAGCTAGCGACACATGAGTGCTACGCTATTCGCTATAGCGCTGCCGCTCACTATGAGCGCTATTAATAACTATGATGTCAACTAATTGGAAGGTTTCGGTTTACTAATAGGGATAGGGACTTGAGGTGAGTCTATAATCAATTATGAAGTTTGGAAAGGAGTTTAAGCAGCAGAAGGTGCCAGAATGGACCGACGCCTACGTGGACTACAACGGGCTCAAACGAATATTACACAAAGTTCGACAATTCAGACAACGCCAAAGACCTCCAACACCAATGAGAATTTCCCAGCAGTTATCATTATACAAACCCTTTAGCGGTCTAGACGTAAAATATAGCCCTGAAGAGACTAAAAACGATGTTGAGGACCAAGTAATAGCCGTTGAAACTGTACAAAATGGCGATTCTAGAGAAGTATACAACACCAACTTTTTGCCATCAACTAATGAAGGAGAAGAGAGTGAGGTAACGTTTTTCGAGAAGCTTGATGAGGAGCTTAACAAGGTTAATACCTTTTATAGGGACAAGGTGGAAGAAGTAATCGAGGAAGCAGCTTCGTTGAATAAGCAAATGAATGCTTTAATCGCATTGCGGATCAAAGTCAAACAACCGGATAACAAAAAATGCCATATTCAGAGAAAGGTCTCGACGGATAGTAGTTCCACCGAATCCTCAAAATCTGATTCTCCTAATAGAGAAGATGCATTAGGTATGCGCCATATGAAACATTTTGAAGTCGAAAAAGAAAAATCGTAAAAGTACTGATCATTAACTTGAGTTCTGTATTGCAGAGAACAGATATGTGGGTTCGAAATTTGATGTCGAGGGGATCGATGATGCCTATAGAACCGGAGTGAATCCTGGTAATAATGATTCGGATCCTTTGGATGTACTTGACCGTGTGAGGATTAATAATACTCTTGAAAGCCCAATGTCAACCATCAGAAGTGTTCTTAACGATTCAAAAGACAAGGATTTGAGATTTAAGAAAGAGGAGCTAAAAGAAGCAGAAGGACAGCTGAAGGTCGTTTTTGTTGAATTCTACCGCAAACTTCATCTTTTGAAGCATTACAGGTGGTTAATCGATAATTTAAACTACATGTGTGTACAACTGTACATACATATAGATGTTGGATACTTGGAAGACATCTGTAACATGACAATCTTTTTCTTTTTGTTCATGAATGTAACAGTTACGTAAATCTCCTTGCATTTTCGAAGATATTGAAAAAATATGAAAAGGTCAGCAAGCTACTAAAATACTCGAAGCCTATTATAATCATGAATGCATAGAACTTGTTTATATGTTTTAAACTTTTGTTCTGTATGTGCAGATTGCATTAAGACGGGCAGCGAGGTCGTATATGAAAACTGTGGATGATTCTTACATTGGGAGCTCCGATGAGGTTTGCGAAAAATTTAATTGTTTTCTTTATATGCTGGTATAGAAAATGTATGGGACACATTCGTTTAATTAGTTGTTCTTGTAAGGTAATGTGTGATATGCTTACGTTTTAGGTCACTCTTCTCCTCGATCGAGTGGAGAGTACTTTCAGCAAATACTTTGCAAACTCTAACCATAGAGAAGGTATGAAAGTTTTGAGGCCAAAACGGAAGAGAGAAAAACACAGGGTAACATTCTTTTCAGGTACATAAGCAAGCATCCACTATCACACAACGTTACCCGATTCAACTTCTATATATTATGATATCATTGTCTGCAATTAACAACATATATGTATAATGTTATTTTGTTCCACTTTTTCAGGATTCTTTTCTGGTTTCTCAATAGCACTGCTGATTGCTATCATATTACTTATACAAGCAAGGAAAGTAACTACTAGAAAGGAGCATTCCATGTATATAGACAACGTTTTCCCTCTTTACAGGTGATGTATTATTTAAAAGAAATAGAAATGATTCCCCTGGCCCGCTTATGTTTTATTGAACTCTTGATTAACAATTTTTAATGTACAGTTTGTATGCGTATATAATCCTACATATGCTTATGTATGCTGCAAATATATACTTCTGGAAGCACTGTAGAATCAATTACTCCTTCATATTTGGTTTTAATCAAGGAACTGAATTAAGCTACCAGGATGTATTCCTCTTTAGCACGGGTCTTGCAGTTCTGACACTTGGCACCTTTCTGGTGCACGTACACATGAAAGTGGATTCCGTTAACGCTGTCTATTCCAAATATACAGAGTTAGTTCCATTGGGATTACTCATTGTAAGATACGAAACCGTTTCTCTAATTCTCTAGCCTTTGCTTGCTTGCACGCATACCAATTCTCTAATTTTTTTAATTTCTTCATGCAGGTTTTCGTTACGATCTTTTTATGTCCGTTCAATATCTTGTACAAATCCAGCCGTTTATTTCTTATGCGAAGTCTGTTTCGTTGTATTTGTGCTCCTCTCTACAAGGTATTCATTTTCTCTATATATAAACTAAAGTAATAAATATGTTTATCCATTTTCTTTTTTTTTTATCAGGTTCAATTTGCTGATTTTTTCTTGGCGGATCAGTTGACTAGTCAGGTTCAAGCGATGCGGTGTTTAGAGTTTTATATCTGCTACTATGGGATGAGATGGTATACGAAGGAAGAGAAGTGTCATCATTTGGATCTCTACAATTTCTTCTATATTATTATGGCGGTTATACCATATTGGATTCGGTTTCTTCAGGTCCCTTCATGCTCCTTTCTCATTGCTTAATGTTATACATCTCTTGGTTTAATATTGGTATACTCAGCAATTAAACAATAAACTATTATAGTAATAGTAATAATATGACATTAGGGACATAAATGTTTGTAGGGTAGTAGTTTTTGTTAGAGAAATCACAAAAATACATTTTCTTGGGTATGTTATAGCCATGTCAAAACCTGATCACTAATATGACCATGAGATATGTGAGACAGTGAGAGCATTAATGATAGGAAGTTTTTTTTCTCGTTTTTAGACTCCAAAAACGCCACAACATCAGGTTTTACTATTGTGGAGTTCATTTTTTGCACTCATTTTTGGGTTGTAGTTCTTGGCTAAAAAGAAGAAAAAACGGATTGGAATGGAGGCCACTTTACTATTTGATAATATATATATATATATATATATAGAGAGAGAGAGAGAGATGAGTGGTTAAAAATAAAAAGATGGTGGTGATGTGTCAATGTTTTTTGTTGTTTTTAGGTTTTCGTATTGGGTGTGTTTTGGGTATTTTTGAAGCAGAGCGTTTTTCTGATGTGGCAACTGACTCAACACATTTTTTAACGTTTTTAGATCTTATTGTGGATGATCTAACTAACGCGTATTAGACTTCTTCCTAAAAGTATTGACTAACGTGATGCACGTATAGATTTGCATAGGTGTTGTAATTCCTGTATAGAATGAAAATATTTAAGGTTTAGGGGAGTAAAAGTTGATACGCGAATCTTTTTTAGGAGAGTAAAAGTAGATACGCAACCAAAGATTCGTGTATCTTAAAGCTATTACCACCAAGTTTCCCTTTTGTATACCATATTGTTACCAAAAAAAAGGAAAAAAAGGGTTAAGAGGTATGGTACTCTGTACTTGTAGTGTGTTCGGCGACTGTTTGAGGAAAAAGACTGGGTCCACTTGGTCAACGGATCAAGATACTTCTTGACAATTGTAGCAGTAGTAGTTAGAACTGTGTTTGAACTAAAGATGAAGAAAAGCTGGAAGGTTTTGGCCCTAGTGAGTTCAGTTGCTGCAATTCTGTTCAACACATATTGGGATATAGCTATAGATTGGGGACTTTTACGAAGAAAATCGAACAACATGTTTCTTCGGAACAAGCTTGCAGTATCGCACAAATATGTGTACTTTGTAGTCATGGTACAAAGACACAACTCTTGATCTTATCATCCACCTATTGTTTTTGTATTTTTATATCGAGTTAACCGCCATTTATGGTTTTGTCCGCTTATGTCATTTCAGGCCAAATTTCAAAACTGTACCATTTTCCTCCCTTACATTCTCGAAACGTGTCATTTCAGTCCAAAAAACTAACCATGGTTAAAAACTCAGTTAGCTCAAGGGTAAAATTATCATTTTGCAGACATTTTTTTTATTTTTCATTTTTTAAACTTCTTTTTATTATTAAACACATACACACTATGTAAAAGAAGTTTAAAAAATGAAAAAAAAAATCTATTAAAATGACCATTTTACCCCTGAGCTAACTGAGTTTTTTAACTGGGGTTAGTTTTTTTGGATTGAAATGGCACGTTTCGAGAATGTCAGGGAGGAAAATGGTACAATTTTGAAATTTGGCCTGAAATGGCATAAGTGGACAAACCATAGGGACGTAAATAACAGTTAACTCTTTTATATCCCTTTAAAAAGATATGTATCTGCTTGTATATATATTGTTTTGCAGGTACTGGATGTTGTACTAAGACTTGCTTGGCTACAATTGGTGTTGAAATTTAACATACGCGCTCTGAAAGGAACTGTGATATCAGCCTTATTTTCCTCCCTTGAAATATTCCGGCGTGGTGTATGGATGTTTTTTAGGTATACACTTTCCTTTAAAATGATAAGTTAGTTAGTTAGTTAACGGTTTTATGAGGTTACTGTATGTGTGCGTGCAGGTTGGAGAATGAGCATTTGAACAATGTTGGGAAATATAGAGCATTTAAAAGCGTCCCGCTTCCCTTCAGTTACTATGAAGAAGACGAAAACGAAAAGAAGGATGAATGAAGTATTTTTGCATTTTTCAGTATGGTGATAATTGCCCCATATCTGATATTCACAAGCATAAGGTACAGATCTTGGTTGAAAATTATAAATTTTGTAGAGTTCTAGTAAAAAATGCATGATGCCAAGATGAGTTTTTGTATATTTTTTAAAAATTTGTAAGGAACATATTATCTTTAATAATCATGAATTTTGGTGGCTAATTTTGCCATTAAAGCTGCCTGTTTATTTGAAAAAAGTAACTTGCTACATCAGTTTAACAATTTTAATGAATTATTAAATTAATTAGTGAGTTGATCGAATGAGTTCTTACACCTACAACCCCCACATTATGCTACTTTTATAATTGACCCCCCTCGAATATTTAATTCCTAACAATCCGAGACTTCTCCTACCATTGCTAATACACATCTACATAGCCCTCTATAACGGTTTCTAATAGACAAACAAAAAAGAAGCATCAACCACCGGTACTAACATATCATAAGTTTCTTTAACTTTCCTGCTGATCACCACGACTTACTTTAACATCAGTACTTATTCTGCTGACCATACAAGTTTTTAGGGATGGGCGTGCTAGCGGTACTGAAAACACCATTTTCGGTACCGAAAATCGTCAAAACTAGGTACTGGTACGGTACCAGTATCCGGTACCAAATACTCATTCCTACAAGTTTCTATTGAACCACTTTAGACTACACGGTGTGGAGGGGCTTGAAGGAAGGGCGTGGACCGACACGTGTCAACCACATTAGCATGGTGGCATGGAGAAAAAAAACATGAAGTGGGAAAGTGGCGTGGAAGAGAATAAAAAAATTAAAAAAAAAAATAACATCCAACCAATCAAAACAAACCTAAACTACATCTACCAATCAAGAGTCTCCACCTCACCACACATTTGCCCCCACGCCGGTGGAAATCCTCAAGCCCCAAGCACAACGTCGTTCACAACGTGGGGCACGGGATGATTTTGTGGGTGTGGACTGACAGCAACACCGTGTTTCCACGCCCACACCGTATTGTCTTACTAGCCAATAGAACATTGTTATTGATTAGTGATTACCATCAACACCGTTCCTAAACTTTACCAGTTAACTTTATGTTTAACTTAGCACTATTTTCAATTTATACATTGAAGATTCCTAAGTCTCTTTTCTTTTGACAACCAGTCAAATGATTTCTCATTATCTTACCTTAACCAATCTTATATATTCTCTTTTTTTTCCTACAAACTTTATATAACTTGTATTTGTTTTTACACCATATCAAAAGGCAACTTTATGAGTTTTGTCAGCTGCGTGGCAGCTTGCCACTGGCCGTTATTGTTAAATTGTTAATATCTTATTTGGAGTGTTTAGTTCTTTTGAAAAAAATATTTGACGGTTAGGGGTTGTTTGTGGCGTCTTTGGCTTTGTCCGTCTTCTCGTGTCGGGTTTGTGAGTTGAATGGTTCAATGCACACACGACACGGTGTATTTATCTATGTAAAAACCCTAAAATGCACACACTTTAACATCATGTAGCCCGAACACGGTTCGTTCAACCCAGTGATATAAACGTATCAAACGGTTGATGTGTAGTAATCATATCGTAAGCATGTTAACTGGGCTAGTGGGTTTTAAAAATGGGTTAAGGTTAAACATGACAGAAATGGGATAGTTGGTCAACGTGTTTCATGAAACACGTTAAACACGTCAACCTGAACACTACCTGTTATTAAACTAGGTAGACGTGTCAAACCAATAACCCGATTAGTGTCATGATCGTATAAAAAGTTGCCATCCCTAGTCCATCTCATGGGGTCGGGTCGAATATTTTTCAACAACTAGACTGAATATATGTCTCGTCTATCAAGTTTAAGCTTTGAGAAGTACAAGATTTCAACAAGTTGAACATGAGGGTGTTTGGTATGCACAATATTGTTTTCAAAATGGTCACACACATAAAGAATGACTACCATTATAAATCCTGAAAAGATGCACACACACAAAGGATGAAAAAGAAATGCCTTTTGACTCCGGTTTACCAGCTTACCCCCCCCCCCCCCCCCCCCCCTTCTGATTCTTCAAACTGAAAGATCGATAAATGGAGGTCGGGCTAGTTGTTTTCATTGTAATCCTACCACTTTTATCCACCATTGCCAAATCGATCCGATTTAACGTTGAATCAGGTGTCACCAAATGCATAACCGACGACATTAGAATCAAATCTTTGACGGTTGGTGAGTACTCCGTAGTTAATCCGAACGAAGGACAACCTTTGCCTGGACATCATAGAATCTATGTTGGGGTAAACTTGTCTAAGACCCTGATTTGATGTCTGCTATGTTGGTATCATCGTCATCGGAAACCCAGGACCAGTCGGAACGGATGGTATTGTGACCACAAACACAATCATTTACGAACAATCCACAATAATCACAAGTGTTCATGATGAATTGAAACGAAACTGATTTGCAAAACAAACTAACCGAATTGAACTTGAATGATACTAGAACTTGAATATGATAACTGAATGTAACACACGTTCTGATTACAAACTGACTGAATAACCGATTTACAAGGGAGTTTGGCAGCCGGCTTTTATAGGGATGAACAGTCACGTCGTTTCCCAGTCACAACGTTTCGCAAACAGTTGTGATGTTCCACAATAACCGTTCGGTAGTTACTTGATGATAATGGACGTGACGTTTCATAAAAGCTCCGGCCCAATCCCTTGTGTTTAACCGCTAATCTAATGAACTAGACATAACACTTCTGTTCGACCCATACATATGTGGCCTACGGCCCAAATGACAATAAACATAACATACTAGTGTTTTGACCCATTACGAAATAAACAAAATAAATAAACATAAACCGGCCCGAGGCCCATAGCTTGTAACTCGGATGATCTTGATTACCATAACGATCTTCATTCTCCCCCTTAAGCAAGAACATCCGAGTCCTTCGATCACGATCACTCCTTACGATTTTTGGTGACCTCGATCTTGACCACCATGTCATCGTCGCTTGAATCATCGATCCATCCGCAATTGCTTGAGCTTTCGGCCATGCCAACTTTCTCTCTTGCACGCTCCTTCTTGATGTAGTCGAAATACCATTCGACCAACTCTAGATAATAGATGTAGGCGACCTTCATCTCGTAAGCGTCATCCGCGTCGTAGCCATACTTCACCGAAATATTCGCCCCACATGTCTTTCTTCATTATCTCTTCGAACCCACCGTTGTGCTTCACGATGCGGTGTAGTAGTATGAGACTGAGATCACGTCCATCAATTAACTCCGGCGGCATTGCTTTCTCACAAACAATTCCTAGAAAGTCCGTGATGAACCACACCAAAATTTCTTCGAATGGTGCGTCGAAGAATCTTGGGTGTTTCTTGATTTCTTCGTGTAGTGTGATAAGATCCCCTGGTTCAACGCAACTTTCCATGATTAAATCTCTTTCAACGACGTCCTCCTCGAGTTGAGAGAGAGTTATTGCCCGTTCCCGAAGCATTTGCCTTGATTGGCGTGGATTATCCTTCTCGCCTTCAATGTAGATTAGCAAAGCCTTCTTTGCTTTCTTGGAGTACACAACCTTCCTAGCGTTTGGACGTTCACCGTATACTTTCTTTTTATTTTTCGACTTCTCGAATTCCCGTTCATAATAATCACCCAAACACTCTTGTAACTCTTCTTTCTCTTTCTTGTAGCCATTATCAACCCCAAGATTATCGTAGAAAGCATTAAGATAATCTTGTTCCAAATCGACTTCCGACTTGTCTTCGTATATGTCGAACCCTTTCGACCGACAACCAAACATTTTCTTCAACACACATGTTTCACCCATGGTGACCGTCTCAATCCCTTGAAACAAGAGTTGTTCTAGACTTAGAACATTCTTGTCTAGTCTTGGTGCATAACTTACGCACGGGATTGTCTTATCTTTGCCGTCCACCGGCACTCTCACTTCTCCTATTCCATGTACAAACGAGAAGTCTTTCTTACTTTCGTTTGTCACAACCCCGAAGTGTCTCTTGAAACACTTAAACATATTCCGGTTTCCCGTCATATGCGTTTTGAACGTGGGATCAACAACCCATATTGAATCCCATTTGCCCCCGCAAGTATCTTTCACAATATAATCACTTTCAATTGGTAACGGTGATAACTTGATGTACTTACTTGGGCAAATCGATGCGATGTGGCCGAATTCCTTGCACTTGAAACACCGAACCCCCGGTTTTCTCGGCCTACCCACTGGTGCATTTGATTTCTTCCCGGACTTCTTCACGAAACCCTTTTGAAACGCTTTCTTTGGAAACTTCTTCGTTGGTGATTTCCCGGTTCGCATGGTTGGCTTCCCCTGCGCGTACTCATCCACTTCCGCCGCCCGGCCGCACTCTCCACTACGAACAAAAACATCATCACCATAATCGGTAACCACCGATTTCCCTTTGTTTCCACGAACCCGGTTTTCTTCTTGATCACAATCCCTTCCGCTTCCTGTTAAACCTTTGGCTCTGATACCAATGTTGGTATCATCGTCATCGGAAACCCAGGACCAGTCGGAACGGATGGTATTGTGACCACAAACACAATCATTTACGAACAATCCACAATAATCACAAGTGTTCATGATGAATTGAAACGAAACTGATTTGCAAAACAAACTAACCGAATTGAACTTGAATGATACTAGAACTTGAATATGATAACTGAATGTAACACACGTTCTGATTACAAACTGACTGAATAACCGATTTACAAGGGAGTTTGGCAGCCGGCTTTTATAGGGATGAACAGTCACGTCGTTTCCCAGTCACAACGTTTCGCAAACAGTTGTGATGTTCCACAATAACCGTTCGGTAGTTACTTGATGATAATGGACGTGACGTTTCATAAAAGCTCCGGCCCAATCCCTTGTGTTTAACCGCTAATCTAATGAACTAGACATAACACTTCTGTTCGACCCATACATATGTGGCCTACGGCCCAAATGACAATAAACATAACATACTAGTGTTTTGACCCATTACGAAATAAACAAAATAAATAAACATAAACCGGCCCGAGGCCCATAGCTTGTAACTCGGATGATCTTGATTACCATAACGATCTTCATGCTATAGTTGATTCCATATCGAACGCGCACTAATATATGGTTTAGTTATGTTCATCGTTATCGAGTTACTTTAGTCTAGTCAACAACAACCAAGTTTAAGGTACTATAATATTTTTTTGTTTGCAAATGAATATAGGTTTTCTCTGAAAATGAAAAACGGTTTCATGACGCAAGAGATGTGGAGTCTGGACAATTCGGGTTTGTAGTTACGGAGGATGGGAAACATCTTGCTTGTTTTGCCACCATCAACCACGAGCCACTGGTTAACACCAGTGTAGATTTCACTTGGAGGTCTGGTGTGGCTGCTGAAGCTTGGACCAAGGTCGTCAAGAAAGGTTATGTTGATGCAAGTATCCGTCGAACTCAGAAAAAAAACACAGAACTTTTGATAATTTCTTTACTTGTAATACAAGAAACTGGAGCGGGTGTTCGCATACTTGCATAGCTTTGAATCCAATGATCGGTGTTATTGTTTACAGGCTATTGAATTAGAGTTGAAGAAAATGGAAGACACCATTAAGTGGATTCATGAGGAGATGTTATATCTTCGAGAAAGGTTTGTCGATAAAAACGAAAATGAAATGAAAAGATACCGTTGAGACAAAGGGGAAAACTGAGGGGTTGAGTTACGGGTCAAAATGTCTAATTTTTTATGGGTTGAGACAGGTAGGATTGATTCATTATATGCCGGGTTGGCACATTTTTTTTGTTATAATAATACTTTATTGTGGCGTGTGCTCATAAAAGTTATATTTTGGACTGACAAGTTGATCATTGAACCCGAACACCAGTGGCGAAGCTTGAAAATTTCCACCGGGGGGTCGGAAGTCACCCGACCTAAAAATTCTATATAAGTAAATTTTATTTTTATAAAACCGGGGGGTCGAAAACGTATATACCTAAAAATTCTATACGAAACGTACATACTTAACACTACTGAGCGAAAAGTTCAGGGGGTTGGGCGCCCCTCCCGGCCCCTTGAAAGCTACGCCATTGCCGAACACTACCCATATATTTATTCTTATCAAAGACATAAACCCTACTTAGACACGCTAAAAGTTGTGCAACCTAACACGGCATGTTTAACCAATTTATCAAAACGAGTCTTAACTTGTAACCAAGTTGTAAATGTGTTTAATGTTTTGGAAGGTTAATAAATGGGCTTAACATGTCATAAACGACTCGACATGATGACATGTTTATCGGCAATGATTTAGGGTCGACCCATTTAATTAAACATGTTAAAAGGTCATCGACACCCCGTATGAATATAAGTACTTATGGAATTGGTAAACATACAACACAATTCTCGCCTCTAGACAAATGTTGATCTTTAAGTGAAAATGATGAGGCAAAATGTTGCAGGGAACAACGGATGATAAAGCAAAACATGAAAACAAACTCCATAATGGGATGGTCGAGTTTGGTTTCGCTGTTTATTTGTTTGTCGGTGGCGGGCTTGCAACTATGGCACTTGAAGTCGTTTTTTGAAAAGAAGAAGATTATTTGATTTAGCGAAACATCTATTTGTATTGTTTCACGTTTTAAACTTGAGCAATAGTTATGTTCAAACCCGACGAGGCACTTATTTTCTGCATCTGTGTACTACATATCAATATGCCAAAATAGACTTGATTTTAATCTTCCCGAAATTCTTTACCATAGATTATCACGAAAAAGCCCGAATCTTTTTTGTAATGCATGCAGCCTATTCCACATGCAGCATCATCATCATCATCATCATCATCATCATACTCAGTAAATCCAACCATAGCAAAGCTAAGGTAGGGTCTGAGGAGGGTAAGATGTTGACAGCCGTAACCTCTACCCAGTAGGAACAGAGAGGCTGCTTCCAGTGAGACCCCCGACTCGATGGTAGTTTTGCATCAAACCTTAGACATAAGGCACATAACACTCGGCAATTAAGACAAAGGCCAATTAGTGCATGTACTCCTTTGTCTTTCGGCTATCAACGCTACCACATGATGCATGATTAACCATCCCCCTCTTTTAACGTTATTTTCACGAAATTAGTAAAATAACGTTAAAATTAGTGCACTTTCACTTTTGCCCCCCGAGCGCCCACACATATATACATTATATGCGCATACCACAAGCGGGCGCATAGTTTTCTAGAAAATAAAGTCGGTATATATAATTTACAACAAAATATTGTCATTAGAGTGAAGTGAAAAATCGCTTAAGTTGCTCGCGAAAAGAAAAGACGAAACGGAAATATGAAACGATGAATACACTCACAACATGGTACCTCGTAAAGAGCGGAAGGTTTAAGAATTTGGAAACCGGAGAATCATGTTTGTTCTTGATCATATTCAAGACGTAAAAATGTTCCAATGGTGATCTGTTCCCATTTTTTCCTTTATTTTTTCAAGCCTCTTTAAAATCTCCAAGAATGAAGGTCTCTTGTTCATATCTGCATCCCAGCAATGCTCAGTCAACCTGTAACATAACATCCGATATTACCACAATGATATGCTAAAAATAAGGTTAATTGCATACGCTGCAATTCATGAAACCGAAATGAGGTGTAAGTAAATAAACGTACTCTCGCAGCTCAGTAGTGTAATATTTTGATTTAAAAATAGGCCGGAGCCCTTCAGCTGCACACTTTGCTGCTTCATAAGGTTCATGATTTGATAGTGGCGGGTCTCCTTCAAGCATCTGTAACAAAATAAACAAATGGTTTAAAATTTAATTTGTTTTTACCATAACCTATATTGTAACATAAATTAGTTTACCTGGTACAATATCATTGCAAAAGAGTACACATCGACTTTCTTATCGTATTTCCGGTGCTTGAAGACTTCGGGAGCCATATAACGATCTTTGGTTGTATGTCATGAAAAAATGAAAATGAAAAAATTAGAAGGGTACGATGTGGCTAGTTTCACAAACTATAAAAGTTTTTTAGGTTATAGGCATACAGCTCCCGGTTTCGCCGGTCATTTTGTAGACATCGTGAGAATTCTGAACCCTGATTAGTTTGCTTAGTCCAAAGTCACCGACTTTAAGATGGTCAGCATTGGAGTTGACTAAAAGAACATTCCTGAAGATATATAAATTATATGTATTAAAAAATATGCATGGAATGGAAGAGACAAAACGTTAGTGTTCTAGATGTGGAAAATTTGCGAACCTTGGCTTTAAGTCTCTATGAATTATGACATTTGGCTCAGTATGCATATATGCCATGCCTCTAAAGAACATAAAACATAATGAAACTCAATACGCTCAAATATATATTTCTAAACCAATATAAAAAAATAAAGAGTAAAATGCCATTTTCGTCCCTCAGGTTTGGCCAGTTTTGCAACTTTCATCCAAAGGTTTGTTTTTTCGCATTTGGATCCAAAAGGTTTGAAATCTTGCCATTTTCATCCGGCTCAATAACTCCATCCATATTTCTCCGTTAAGTCAGGAGTATTTCCCTCTTTTTTGCTAACTTAAAGGCAATTTGGTCTTTTTCACTTTATGTAAAAAGACCGAATACCCCAAAAAAAGACCGAACTGCCCTTTAAGTTAACAAAAAAGACGGAGAAAAATTGGAGTTAACGAGCCAGATGAAAATGGCAAGATTTCAAACCTTTTGGATCCAGATGCGAAAAAACAAACCTTTGGATGAATGTCGCAAAACTGGTCAAACTCAGGGACGAAAGTGGCAATTTACTCAAAAATAAATGACAAGACAATAAAGACATGTTACCTGGCAATGTCTAAAGCAAAGTTTATAGCTGTTGTTGGATTAAGAGCACCCTTCTCCTTTAGGCACTGATGAAGATCACCCTGCACCCAAAGATTATTTGTAATGAAATTTAAGACAAAAACTTTCTTTTATTATGTTGATTAAATGTTGTGCAGTTTAAAAATTACCCCTCGTAAAAACTCGGTAATCAGCATCAACGGTTTCTTTTCGGTAACAGCTCCAAGAAATTGGACTATATTAGGGTGGCGAAGCTTGACCAGCAAATTCACCTCGTGCCTAAAGTCCTGACTGATGACGCAAATTTACCAAATCCAAACTTAATAACATAATATATGAGCTTATGACTTGTAATAAAACTAGGTAATAAAACATTACTCACATCACGAATCTGTCATCTGAGAGACTTGGAAGGATACGTTTCACAGCTACAGGTGTTCCCCGCCAAGATGCTCTTACAATCTCACCAAAGGACCCCTAAAAGGAGTTATCATAGTTTAATTATCCTTGAAATGAGCCCTTGAACATGTGGACATTTATACTACTATGAGCAACTAGCTGACCTAATACCACAGGATATGCAGTTAATATCGCCGATATATCGGTTATCGGTCCCCTGGTGAGATATCGGTCAGAATCTTGTACTGATATTATCGGCGATATTGACCGATATTTGACTGATTTTCCCGATATCAGTACCTTTCTTCTTAGTTCTACAATATCGTCTTTCTTCTTATTGTTGCTATTAGTGTTTTAAGTCTTAATTGTTAATTGTTTTGCTACAATTGGTAGTGTTTTGCAAGTTGCAAAAGGTTAATTTGTTAATGGTAGGAGAGTCTACTGAATTGGTAGTGTTGAAGTGCTATATATATAAATTCAGCATCATCATCATCATACTCGGTAAATCCCACCAATAGCAAAGCTAAGGTAGGGTCTGAGGAGAGTAAGATGTAGACAGCCTTACCTCTACCCCGTAGGAATAGAGAGGCTGCTTCCAGTGAGACCCCCGGCTCCATAGTAGGTTTGCATCAAGCCTTGGACATAAGGCACATAACACTCAACAATCGGGACAAAGGCCGATTAATGCATGTACCTTTTCGTCTTTCGGCTATCAACATCACCACATGATGCATGATTAACCATCCGCCGCTTTTAATGTTATTTTTCACGAAATTAGTAAAATAACGTTAAAATTAGTGCAATTTCATTTTTGCCCCCTTAGGTCCCACACAAATAAATATTATATGTGCACACCGCAAGCGAGGCATTATATATATAAATTCAGCATGATATTAAAATTACCGATATCCCACTGCGATTACCGATATCTCAAATATCAGTCCTTGACCGATATCCGATTTTTTACCGCATTAACTGCTTAGACCACAGGGAACCCTTGTTAAACCTAGTAAAGATATCTTATTTATAAAACAAAAGGATCACAATTTGTTTCTGATATTTCACAAAGTAATCATCTTCCTTATTAACCACATTAACAGATGTCTACAAAAATGGGGAGAGTTTTTTGCTAAATATTAGGAAAAATATAGTGAATAACTCATGGTGTGAAAGAATGATAACACACAATAGGGACCCTCAATTCTTGCCTCCAACTACTCTAGAAACATGTATGTGATGATGGTAACTAGTGAATAACCACTTACACGTTCTAGTAAAAGTGTAAAACGTATATATAATATTTAAGCGAACAAAACCAGACCTTGCCTACAATGTGTGAGTTTGTAAAGTCCAGCTCCACAGGGTCAATTTCCCAGTCACACTTATTTGAAAGAGGAGGTAGCACAGGCTTTGGTTCAGAATGGCTTCCATCCTGGCCCTGCACCAAAGATGTTAAATAATTTAAAGTCAATAAAAGCATATGAGTACAATGTGAGTAAGCATAAGTTGAGAGTATTCATATGATTTTAGGAACGATGCTTAAACTCAGGCCTGCAGATATGCAACTTTTTCTTCACTCAATTTATGTTTATTGTTACTTATGTTGCAAACTATGCCTTCATGTTTACGTCCCTCACACTGAAAATGTCCCTTAACAACAAAAACGAGAAAAATTGCAGACCAAAACTAGCATCACATTAGCTTGTAAAAATTGCTGATGACCAAATGGGTACTTTGGATACAATTTTTTAAAAAAAGGTAAATGTTGCATATTTTAGATAGCCCAAAATGAAACGTGTTGCATTTCTTGGAATAAAGAGTATAAAGTGTGCATAATGCAACATTCATTGATATCATCTCACCTATCAAACGACTCCAGAAGAAAGTGTTCCATTGACAATGAGACAGGTTAGACCAAACAAAAGAAAAGACATAATTTCATTTCTGCAAACTTTGGGTTGAATTAAAATTTTCAGAAAATTGCACAGAAAAAAAAATACATCAGCAATTTTTCAATACAATCACTATGATACAGTATGCAAAGCCAAGAACAAATAAATAGAAGAATCCAAGGAGATAACTGCAAGACCAAGTGTCTTCTTACTGTTTATCTAAAAAAGATTCTGATATAGGATTCTTGAAACATAATAACTAAAGGATGAATAATTAAGCTAATGCACAGATGGTGATGCATAGCATGCTTCAAACAGTCACACCACAACTCAAATCATAAAAAGTGCGTGTGTAAACACAAGAAACTGAGTGTTTAACTTACAAAAGACACGCCATTGTACATCTTCAACAACTCGACCATGCTATGTTTTTTCGCTCCTTCCGCATCAGCGAGCGGCTGTCATGAGCAGTAATGCAGTATTAACTTTAGAAAATAACACTAACCTAAGTTCCACATAATAAAAAAAAAACAGTTTTGAATTCACAAATAAGCTACAAAAATTATAAACATCATCAATTTCTAAGATAGCAATTGATAACAAAGAAACGAAAACAATAATTTGGCTAACTCCCAAACGTTTATTATCAAAAAAAAAAAAAAAACTTATCAAAAGCTTGATTAGAATGTCAAATCCTTGCTAGTCAATACATTGTCATATAACAATCATAATGTAATTAGGAAACTAATCTAAGTTTAACCAACATGTCGTCAGCTTAACCTACACCAGAATAGGCTCCAACAATTTCATCGTGTGAGTTAAATCAGACAACGAGATCTATAATCTATACAAATAAATAGGGCAAATTAAGCCTAGCATATTGTTTCCAGTAATTTAACCTACAGAGTATAAATAATCAAGTAACAAAAACAGTAATCAGCAATAAGGATACCGTATTCTTCCAGCGATCCTGAGCGTTGACATCAGCTCCATACTCAATCAAACACTTAGCAACATCGATCCATCCGTGAAGCGAAGCAACGTGAAGCGGAGTTCGATTATCATAATCTCTAGCATGAACGAGAGACTGATCTTCTTCGAGAAGCTTCTTGACAGCAGCAGCATCGTTCTGGTGAGTGTGCCATAGTATCAAGGACGTCCGGCTGACTTTAGCTTTGTCTTTTCGCTTGGCCGGAGCATCTGCAGAGTGGCCGGAGCTACCTTCACTTGCACTCATTCAATTCAATCGGAATGAATAGTGTTGATTTCGTTCGGGGTTTTGGTCGTCGGGGATGATAAAGCTGTGATATGGAAATATCTATTTGGTTTGGAGGTGTATTTACTTACTTTTCAACCGTCACATTGATTACGTGTTCGATACTTCGATTAAATGCCTGGTTAATAAGGGCTTTTTTATTTTTGTTGTGATGGAGAAATGATTTATTGTGTTTGTGAAGATAAGAGTGAGGTGTTTTACAAAAGGGAAAATTACGAAATTGTTGGTTGACCAACAGGGTTTTCAATTTTGTTATTCTCCTGCGTTTTTGAAAGGACCTATGCGCTTCGAAAGAGTCTGCATGTTATGTTGAAGCGTCCATGTCTCAAGCAGCTAACACGTGTCCGACACGTGTCCCACATGTTTAAGCGTCGACGGCCGACGCATCATAACCAAAAAGTTGGTTGATGCGTCCGGCTTTGAGTTTGGCTGACACGTCCCTGTAACCTGTGTACGTGGCTCCGCCGACGCTTCCGAACGGCTTGTCCGATGCTTCCGAACGGCTTGGACGACACTATATTTTTTTTTTGTTTTTTTTATTTTATTAATTATATGATCCCTAAAATGTTCCCACATAACTAATCTTGAAGTATAACATTAAACATAAAATTTCAAAGTTAAATATTACAACCTAAAGATATGAGTTAAATATAAATTTTTAAATTTTCAGCCTATATATACAGGCCCATGATGCCCATTAGTGTGAATGAGCATAATGGCAACCGGGAGGCGCTCCAGTAACATACCGGAATCAGTAGAAAACACTATATGGGCCAATGATAAGCAACAGCATGAAAATTGGTCTCCAGATGTTCTTGAGTTTTATTATGTTGGTGATTGTCCTTCTTGTTATTCCAGCTATATGGGGTGTACACCTCTAGATAAACACTGGTGGGTGGCCTATTAGGTTTCTGTGGAAACGGTTTTATTCAACAAACGGTAATTTGTAGTATATTTAAATTTTATATTCAAAAGTGAAAATATCAAAATATTCTATACAGCATGTCGGAGCATGGTGTAACTGGCTCGTGCAGACGAAGAAAAATGAAAATCCCGGAATTGCCACGTCCTCAGTCAGTAATCGTTGGACGTTGCTCCCGCCTCAATTTCTCAATCTCCTTGTAGAACAACATCATGATTCTTACGGATATGTAAATGGCTCTAGCGGAATATATCCTGCGTTGTGGGATGTCGATACGGTAAAAATAATAGTAAATTTTTTTTCCAATACTACAATATTAATGTTCACTTAACGTTTGTCAGGTATACATATCAAGAGACGAAGAATATTGGACCGTTATTAAGATTGAAATGCCGTCACTAACTATTACTGTATATTATACAAACAATTGCGATGCAATTAATTGTGGTGATTCGTTTTGCGTCCACCGGAGAATATACCAAACTCTTATTGAATTCGAGTCGGCATTCCTATGGTTTCTAGAACGTATACGTTACTGGGAAAATATTGGACTCAGCGAGTCTGACGCATTAGAATATGCTGGGGATGTTGTATGGCCTACGTGTGTTCGTCACGTACGACGAAATTCTGGGGTGATCGTATGTATATTACTACAAAATCTAGTTCAAAACTGTTCACTCAAATTGTAACACCCTAACACATTTAACCTTAACACAACGCAGCGGAAATTCGAGTCTTAAAATTTCTTTCATGACATACATCTTGACATTCTAAAAATTCATTTTATAATATAAGAACATGACTTATCAACACTAAATTACATATTTAAACATTCCCGTACAATCTGTCTTGTGACTCGATCCTCGATCTCCAATCCTTGGTTATCCTCATGACTGGTACTACCTGCGCTCACCACATAAAATTCATACATTAGTACGCATTATAAACATACAAGGTTTGTTCACGTTTACTTCTCGTTTCATTTACTCTTTACATTCCAGCTTTTCCATCCTGTCATACCATCCGTGGTGAGACTTCTTGGCCTTTCCTGCATTTCACTTATAACTCCATGTACACTAATAAACAACGTAAACACTTGATCGTACCATAATACTTACATACATACCTAAACCTCATACGCACTATCTCCATACATACATACGTACCCACATACATGTCAACCTACCTACAAACTTACATACAATTACATATCAATCATTCTATATGTATCTACATAAATACATACCTAAACCGTCTCGTACGATCATGTCATCCCACCTATATACATTCACACATACATACATACGTACATACATACATACACCTTATTACATGCCTTCACACAAACTTACATACGTGCATACATTCGTACATACTCACTTTCGTACATATACATACTTCCTACATACACCCATACATACATACACTTAAGTTTATAAAACATACATACGTACATGCCTACATACTTACTTACATATATATTTATAACCACCTGCTTTAACATACCCCACTCATACTTACCTATTCATATACATCTTCGTATATCCTTATGTACTTGATTACACACTATAATCTTACATACATTCGCGCATACACGCTTACATACATTTCTACGTACGTGTATAGAGATATACAACATCCATACATACCTATCCACACATACGCTTACCCTAATGGTCATAAAACATGAGTTAAACTAGTCATACGCGACTTAAAACGCGTTTAAACGAGTTCCCAAGGCAAAACGAGGCACGAAAACAACTTCCGGAGACACATGACCCGTCGCGCGACGCGACGGGCCGTCGCGCTACGCGACGCCCCCAAAAAGACAGTAGGTTGTTGCTGCTGTGCTGCAGATTTCCCACGCAATCCCGTTTCACGGAAACGAGCATAACTCCCTCGTTTTTGATCCGTTTTACCCGATTCTTTTTCCTACGCGTCCGTAATTTAATTCTCCATCTAATGGAACTAAAATCCAACATTCGACTTAATATAATTTCCGTCTTCTAACTCTTCAGCTTATTACCCTTTTACCACTTTTCGACCCGTTCATGCATACGTCAACATAACTTGTTCCTTTTACCAAAACCTCTTATAAACATAATAATATAAGTGACGTCTATCATAAATTACCAAATTCTTGGATGTCTTGCATCCTCTTAACACCTTATCGTTCATATGCTTATTTTTTACCCGTTAAGGGTATTCGTGCATTAATTGGTCTACAACTAACCAAACCGTAATCCCCACTTCCATACTTGTCCAAAACATTACACTAACCGAATAACTTGCTTCAAAACTACTTTTAAGCTCGTTTACCCCAAAATACCCATCAAGGGCATTTTGGTCAACCTTAAACCCATCTTTTACGACGAAAGACTTTAACACATATTTGACCTCAACATCATGTTTAATTCATTACAACACATTATTACTTACTGGTACTAAGAAGTGATTACGGAAATCACTTACCTTATGCGTCCATGCTCGTATCCGATTCCTCGCCTCTTCTTGACCCGTTAACACCTCAAGCTTGAGTCCGTCTCGACGTGTTTCCTATACTTTCATTTCATCGAAACCACGCCCTTATTAGCATACTCATTTGTACATGTAACCATCATATCATTCGCATAATTCACACTTAACTTTCCTTAGTCATTTCTAACAAGCATTAAAACATATAATTGACTTCATACTCTTTTCATCACACGTAATTCATCATGTAATTACAAATAATACATATTAACATAACATGTACCAAACGTCTTCCTATCATCCTACCTTTACGACAACGAGTCCAATCATGTTTCTTAATCTTGTTGACTTTCAAAAGTCAACTATTAACCATATGTAACCATCAACTCATCTACATATACCCGTAACATTGTAATCGACCATACGGATGACACTATATTCATTTTATCATACACTTGATGTGAGTACTACCTTTTAAGCATAACGTACAACTATTTCATGCACAATTCTTCTAAACTCATACATAACCCATCAAAACCAACTACTAATCATCATGTATCATTCCAGATGAACATTAAACATAACATCATCATATTCCTATACTTTCATCTAACAATAATTCATCATACCCACATAATACATCAATCATTCAACAAGACTTGAACATAAGAGATGATTCTAGGCATCATCTTCACCCTAACTAACGGGTGTCACCTCTAAACATCAAATTAACGCAAACCTTTCGTAACCCATGTTCTACACGAGGATTCTAACCCTTGTACATGATTAATTTCATCTTAACTCACGGATTAGAACATAACCCACTTCACCCATGATCACCAATCTTAGATTTAAAACATACCTTATGATCCTCTCGTGTTGGTGATCATTAATCCATGCTCGGTTATGGATTTGGGCCTTGATTCATCCTTCAAATTGAAGCTTTTGAAGAACTAGGGTTTTGGGGCTCTTGAGAGCCCCTGATCGATCCATCCAGAACACACACGAAGTGTGTGTTTGTGTGTGTGTTCTTTTTCTTTTTAATAACCCAACTTTCGTTAGTTCCGCTTTAGCCCCTCGGGTTTTGTCTTTAAAACATACTGACATTACCTTCCTCTTTTAATTCTTTTGACCACACTCATAACTAGGTTAAATAGCCTAGTTATTTATTTCATGACGTGTTATATCGGAACACACGACAATTATTAACATTAGATTTTTGGGGCGTTACAAGTCTATCACCCTTAAACAAGGTTTCGTCCCCGAAACCTTTCTCACTTTCATCAAACACACATTATCTTTTCTTCTAGTCAATCCATACGACTACTAGCCCATACTTTCCTGATCATTCTTTCTTATATCATTTTCATTTTCATTTACTTGACCTGTCAATAACTGGTCAATACACATACTCTTCCGTCCTTTAATATGATCCTTTCTTAATGGATCTAATATCTCCATCTCACCTTTAAAATTCACATTCTCTACATACTCTGTATAACATTTAACTTTTGTTTTGTTATCACAACAAAACTATTATTACATAATCACGCCTACGTGCTTAATTCTAACGTTAACCTCATTCTACACTTTCTACAGTTACGTATACCTTGCATACCTTTGTTTTATCTTTAAATCATTTCGTTCGTTTCACATTACTATTGCTTTCACTTCATGCATTACTTAATTTACACATATACAGGTGTCATACTAGTTCGTATCTATCCAATCATGAGTTAAATATTCTTACTAACCTCTTTTTCATTTCCCAAACCACGATCTGCAACCCAGATCGATTCATCTTTTCCTCGAGTACTAGCCATAATAGGCCAGATTTCATTCATCCGTGTCATGAGTTTCCACTCGTGCACATCTTTTCCCCAATACGATTGGTTTCATCACATCAATAATTCTAACATTATCATCGACATCATCGGCGGTTAGCATATATCATTTAAACATTCATTAAACTAGGTGATTACCCACCTATAACTTTTCTACAATTTCCTACGTACCTGCTATAACATACCGCACATTCTATTTCTTACATGCAATCTTCTCATTCAATTAATCATTTTGCCAACGGAAGTACACGCTCGTACTTCATTCCATTCATACTTACTTGCAAAGACCTTATTACATCGTTTCAATATTTCTTACTGAGCTTACCATTTCCGCCCATACTCAAGTTATTGTCCGGGTCACAGCCCGTCATCATTCCGACTTCTAAGAGTCAATTACTAACACATCTAACACGTAACTTATACAAAACTTCGTTTATTATACTATCACTTTTTACTTTATACTTATTTCTATGACCCGTTCGACTCAATCATGGTCAAACTGTCGACATCTTCTTAGGCGGATTAATTTCATCTTCTTATATTTTTGAATCCGTCTCACGGATTCAGACGCATCATTCATGCTTTTTCGTTCATTGAATCCACCTTACGGATTCAAACATTACATTCATGCCTTTTATCCTTGAACCCGCCTCGCGGATTCAAACATTACATTCATACCTTCCCTCCTTGAATCCGTCTCACGGATTCAATCATTACATTCATACCTTTCCTCCTTGAATCCGTCTCGCGGATTCAAACATTCATTCTTACCTTTCATCCTTGAATCCGTCTTATAGATTCAATCATTTCATTCATGCCTTTCATCCTTGAATCCGTCTCTCGGATTCAAACATAACATTCATGCCTTTCATCTTTGAATCCGTCTCACGGATTCAAACATTGCATTCATACCTTTCATTCCCTGAATCCATCTTACGGATTCAAACATATTATTCATGTCTCGTTGATCCGCACCAAATCACAGTTTCAACATTCTTCATTCTTATCAGGCATGTTTTTCATTCTTACATAGTACTCTCAATTTCCCGAGAGTCTTACTTCCCATTTTACCCACACGCCCGCCTGCTACCCAACTCTACCGGACATACCTGTAACAATTATCATGATCTCACGAACGTCATATGCTTCTCGTGTACTGGCCAGGTACACAATTCACATAGTAGTTTCGTGCCTTCATGTAATTGTCACCTTATGTCCGTAGACTTAGGTTTCGGCGCGTGTATTTCTTCCAATACTTCATTACTATACTATCATTGTCTTTCATCTTAAAATTTTCCTTCCCTTAATGAACTTTACCATTACCTACATCCCCATATTAAATTCACATACCTGGGCTCATTTGCCTATTTGTCTTATTACCTCTTTGCCTGTCTTAGTACTCATCCTAGACTGCATTCACGGATCATCCTCTTCCAACACTCATGCTGACCTTGCACATACAAAACCGTCAGTTTCTTTATACGTATACATAAATACATACTTTCATCAACCTTTACCTTTGGATCTTGATCGAGTCTTAGATTGTACGGATTTCTTATCTCAAGAGCACACAAGTTTGAGTTCAAGTACTTACCTTCTCGTACTTGATTCCCTCAAACCAGGGCTCTGATACCAACTTGTAACACCCTAACACATTTAACCTTAACACAACGCAGCGGAAATTCGAGTCTTAAAATTTCTTTCATGACATACATCTTGACATTCTAAAAATTCATTTTATAATATAAGAACATGACTTATCAACACTAAATTACATATTTAAACATTCCCGTACAATCTGTCTTGTGACTCGATCCTCGATCTCCAATCCTTGGTTATCCTCATGACTGGTACTACCTGCGCTCACCACATAAAATTCATACATTAGTACGCATTATAAACATACAAGGTTTGTTCACGTTTACTTCTCGTTTCATTTACTCTTTACATTCCAGCTTTTCCATCCTGTCATACCATCCGTGGTGAGACTTCTTGGCCTTTCCTGCATTTCACTTATAACTCCACGTACACTAATAAACAACGTAAACACTTGATCGTACCATAATACTTACATACATACATACCTAAACCTCGTACGCACTATCTCCATACATACATACGTACCCACATACATGTCAACCTACCTACAAACTTACATACAATTACATATCAATCATTCTATATGTATCTACATAAATACATACCTAAACCGTCTCGTACGATCATGTCATCCCACCTATATACATTCACACATACATACATACGTACATACATACATACACCTTATTACATGCCTTCACACAAACTTACATACGTGCATACATTCGTACATACTCACTTTCGTACATATACATACTTCCTACATACACCCATACATACATACACTTAAGTTTATAAAACATACATACGTACATGCCTACATACTTACTTACATATATATTTATAACCACCTGCTTTAACATACCCCACTCATACTTACCTATTCATATACGTCTTCGTATATCCTTATGTACTTGATTACACACTATAATCTTACATACATTCGCGCATACACGCTTACATACATTTCTACGTACGTGTATAGAGATATACAACATCCATACATACCTATCCACACATACGCTTACCCTAATGGTCATAAAACATGAGTTAAACTAGTCATACGCGACTTAAAACGCGTTTAAACGAGTTCCCAAGGCAAAACGAGGCACGAAAACAACTTCCGGAGACACATGACCCGTCGCGCGACGCGACGGGCCGTCGCGCTACGCGACGCCCCCAAAAAGACAGTAGGTTGTTGCTGCTGTGCTGCAGATTTCCCGCGCGATCCCGTTTCACGGAAACGAGCATAACTCCCTCGTTTTTTATCCGTTTTACCCGATTCTTTTTCCTACGCGTCCGTAATTTAATTCTCCATCTAATGGAACTAAAATCCAACATTCGACTTAATATAATTTCCGTCTTCTAACTCTTCGGCTTATTACCCTTTTACCACTTTTCGACCCGTTCATGCATACGTCAACATAACTTGTTCCTTTTACCAAAACCTCTTATAAACATAATAATATAAGTGACGTCTATAATAAATTACCAAATTCTTGGATGTCTTGCATCCTCTTAACACCTTATCGTTCATATGCTTATTTTTGACCCGTTAAGGGTATTCGTGCATTAATTGGTCTACAACTAACCAAACCGTAATCCCCACTTCCATACTTGTCCAAAACATTACACTAACCGAATAACTTGCTTCAAAACTACTTTTAAGCTCGTTTACCCCAAAATACCCATCAAGGGCATTTTGGTCAACCTTAAACCCATCTTTTACGACGAAAGACTTTAACACATATTTGACCTCAACATCATGTTTAATTCATTACAACACATTATTACTTACTGGTACTAAGAAGTGATTACGGAAATCACTTACCTTATGCGTCCATGCTCGTATCCGATTCCTCGCCTCTTCTTGACCCGTTAACACCTCAAGCTTGAGTCCGTCTCGACGTGTTTCCTATACTTTCATTTCATCGAAACCACGCCCTTATTAGCATACTCATTTGTACATGTAACCATCATATCATTCGCATAATTCACACTTAACTTTCCTTAGTCATTTCTAACAAGCATTAAAACATATAATTGACTTCATACTCTTTTCATCACACGTAATTCATCATGTAATTACAAATAATACATATTAACATAACATGTACCAAACGTCTTCCTATCATCCTACCTTTACGACAACGAGTCCAATCATGTTTCTTAATCTTGTTGACTTTCAAAAGTCAACTATTAACCATATGTAACCATCAACTCATCTACATATACCCGTAACATTGTAATCGACCATACGGATGACACTATATTCATTTTATCATACACTTGATGTGAGTACTACCTTTTAAGCATAACGTACAACTATTTCATGCACAATTCTTCTAAACTCATACATAACCCATCAAAACCAACTACTAATCATCATGTATCATTCCAGATGAACATTAAACATAACATCATCATATTCCTATACTTTCATCTAACAATAATTCATCATACCCACATAATACATCAATCATTCAACAAGACTTGAACATAAGAGATGATTCTAGGCATCATCTTCACCCTAACTAACGGGTGTCACCTCTAAACATCAAATTAGCGCAAACCTTTCGTAACCCATGTTCTACACGAGGATTCTAACCCTTGTACATGATTAATTTCATCTTAACTCACGGATTAGAACATAACCCACTTCACCCATGATCACCAATCTTAGATTTAAAACATACCTTATGATCCTCTCGTGTTGGTGATCATTAATCCATGCTCGATTATGGATTTGGGCCTTGATTCATCCTTCAAATTGAAGCTTTTGAAGAACTAGGGTTTTGGGGCTCTTGAGAGCCCCTGATCGATCCATCCAGAACAAACACGAAGTGTGTGTTTGTGTGTGTGTTCTTTTTCTTTTTAATAACCCAACTTTCGTTAGTTCCACTTTAGCCCCTCGGGTTTTGTCTTTAAAACATACTGACATTACCTTCCTCTTTTAATTCTTTTGACCACACTCATAACTAGGTTAAATAGCCTAGTTATTTATTTCATGACGTGTTATATCGGAACACACGACAATTATTAACATTAGATTTTTGGGGCGTTACACAAATGGGAAGAAGGAAACATTCAAGATGCTTGTATGAGATATAGAAGATTTATGGCTGATCAACTGTTTGCTGGCCGCTATGTTTAGTAAAATTTAATAAAAGTTTAAAAATTATAGTAGCAAACTATATTTGTTTAATAAAAAAAAATTCGAAAAAATAGTTAATGCGTCGGCGGACGCTTGGGAACGCGTCAGACGGACTCCTTGGAAGATGGTTGCCTTGTAGTTTGTTGCGTCATGGAGACGCTTCGGAGGCATCTTGATTCCCTTGATTTTTGTCTTTTTGTGTCAGACGGACGCGTAGCAACATGTACCAGATTCTTTTCAAATCATTTGATATTTTTAATTTTTTATAATTTTCACCCTATAAATACCATCGAAAATCAGATGTTTTCTATCCAAGTAGCGTTATACAATGCCTATCTTAATTCCTTTCTATAGTCTACAAATAGAAACAAAGGTGTTTACATGTTTTGAAAATGACGTTTTCCTAAGCTTTAAAAGTGCAGGTGCTGATGAGTGACGGTAGCTGGCAGATAACACGGATGTAATCGCTGTAACCCTTAAAGGGTGATGGAAATTCTTAGAAATGTGAAGAACTCATCTACAAAGGGCACCTAGAATCACACTGTGTTATCGGTACGGTCTTCCGCCTCCTGAAGAACTAACTTACAGATGGGGGATTTGAAGAGTGAACATGTTGATTGTCACTGAATAATATCGTGTTTAATTAATTTACTGTTGGTTATTTGTTTTAGTCATTTTACTTATATAATAAAATTTAGTGGTATGATGTGTAATTTTTATTTATTGTATTTGCTGTTGGTTAATTTAGAGTTATTATATTTTATTAATTGTAAATGTTTTTATGTTTTATTAAATGTTATTATATATATCACCCATTAATATTTAGAGTTAATTAATTTTTAAAAAACTTTAAACCTTTAAGAAAGGTTTTGACAAACTATAAATACCACCAAGTTTCCTTCTCCACACATAACGTCAGCCATTTTCTTTTGTCCACACCCCATACATTCACCAAACCTAACAATCAACAATGGCAAATAACTCCTGGACAGCCGAGGAAGATCTCGCTCTCTGCGAGTCTTGGGTCGAGGCCGTATGCACTCCACCACGCCGTAGACAAGTCGGATTATGGAGGAAAGTAATGTAAGATTTCACAGCACATACGGGGCCACACAACCGAACCGTGGACGCTTTGTCCTCATGGTTTAGGGTGATAAGTTTAGATTGTGAGCGGTTTGAGCAAATCCACAACGAGGTTGAGTACCTGGGTGGTGACATCGATGAGGACGACACCTTACAAATCACTCTCATCAACTATCGGCACCAGGTTGGGCGGGATTTCAAACATGTCTCGGAGTGGCAGACCATGAGGCTATTTTTAGGAATAGATTAGGTGTTTTGTATGGTATTAATGTTTATTAAATTAAATAAACTTTTGATTAGATGTTACCTTTTTTTGACAAAAAATTAAACGTTACCTAAAAAACACAAACGGTCAGCCCGACACCTTGATCCAGTTGGATGCATCCGGGTGACGCTTCAAGATCTACACATTGTAAAATATCTTGAACAAGTAATAAAATCTAGCTAGAAATCGAACCAAATTAAAAATATTATAAAAAAGAGAGAATCCGTGAAGAGTAAATAAGCCAACATCTCCAAAAAAACCAAAATGATAAAATTGAAATCAAGAGCATGCAAGAATGGGAATGTAGAGGATACAGAACAAAGTGAACTAGTGAAGGGGAGCATTGGATATCAACGGGATGGAATTAGAAATGTATTTGAAGTTTTTTAATATTTAATTTATTAGCTTTTGTTTTATGTCAATGGTTGGGAACTCAGTTAATACGAGGACAAATTTAATACAAACACAAAGTAAAGAAAATTACGCCATATTGGGACGGGGTAAACACCGCCAAAAATACATCTTATCAGCCATGAACCGTCTATAAGCTAAAAACCTTTGTTGAATATCACCTGCTAGATTAATTGGTTTATCCGTAACCAGATGCTCCATGAGCATACAAACGTACAAAGCTTCGTTACCTACCAGTGATCCGTCAGACACTACACAATCATCGTTAATGTGACAACCCGATATTTCAAGATCCTTTCTCCACGCGCCTGTTATTTTACAATCCTGTTTTTATAGTTCGTTTTACATTGTATTATTATATTATTTTCGAATGATTAAGAGTCTATGTTTGGTGGTTAATGTTTAAAGTTTGGTGTTAGTGTTTAATGAAAACATAAAGTGACGAATAACCCCCCCCCCCCCGGACGAAAGATGGGTCTTTCGCCACAAAGGGGACCGACGAAAGATGGGTCTTTCATCACCTACGGCCCAAGTGAAGCCCAGTTGGGCGACTCGGCCCTATTCACGTTATATAAACTTAAGTATGTGCGTATACCTAAAGATTTTCATCAAACCCTAAACTCCCTAACCTCCTTTCTTCGATACGACAATTCCCTAACGCTGCGAACTCTCAGTCGATTATGAGTATTCTCTGTAACATCTTACGGTTAGTGTCTTCCCGTTAATAGTGTGCTATGTATTGATGTTGTTTTGCTATGTAATTGACTAGGGTTTCGTTATTTAGAACGTAAAGTTAGAACATGTGGTTGAATTTGATATTAAACTATGATGGAAGTAATGATTAGAAGTCCTTGGATTAACAAACTGATGATTCGATCGATTAATATGGTGATTCGCATGATAAATTGCTTGTTATGATTTGTATGCGGTTATGTTTGCGTTATGATTGGACCATGTGTTCATAGAACTGATGTCATGCTAAACTAATGAATCTGATTTGGGTGCGATCATTGTATGGTTAGGGTTATTGAGTGTTTAAGTATGATTAGAATGATGAACCCTGTTGTGTTATGATGGCTAAGAATCATTCATGAGTAGACTACACATTCATGGTGTAAAAGTACCATTTGATCTGATTAAGAAACTGTCAAAGTGTTAGCGTATGTGGCGGCTGAGATTAAGGAGAAACTGTTACTGATTGTTATGTGCATCGACGAAAGACATCTCGACGAAGAACTTGGTCTTTCGTCGACCAGACTTCGATGAAACACTAGGGTCTTTCGTCACCTGTATTTTCGACGAAAGACAGTCTTTCGTCATTAGGGTCTTTCGTCGTGGATTGAACAAACAGAACAATGTTCACATAACATAGAGTTTAACTAGTTCATGGTGCATATAATGATGAATGTGTTTGTTATACGATTATATCTGTTGCATGTTAACAACCTTAGTGAGAAATAAGGAACGTGAACGAACTTATGAGAATAACAAATCCATCTGTTAAATGCTACTAAGTGTCAAGTACATGAGTAACTGCTGGGTGATATATGATGATTCTTACTACGAATGCAAATTGTGAAAATTACATGACTTGGATGATTACGAAACTGATAATATTGTTAACCATGGTAGGGTTGGTTGATTAACTGGAACGGGTAATTTGATAATACCGAGCAAATCCAAGGTGAGTTCACTGCCTTTTTCTAGCATGCATCCCGGGGAGGGATATCGGGTAACGTTCCGGGGAAGAATGTCGGGTATTGGGTTTGACTGGAATGTTAAACCTGGGATGTTGGTTATTACACTCATTTCTATCATTAAGTCCCAGCATATACCGATTGGTTGCCGGGGAGGCAACGGGGTTATTAGTTGATAGCGCTATTAGGTTTGGCACCCTCACACCGTACCGGGGAGGATGGTCGTGAACTAATTACCTTAACCACTTGACCAATGTATGATAGAGCATTGGGGTTTGGGCAAATAATCTGTAGTCATCTGCGATAATCGAGTTAATAACAACATCTAATCTCTGAAATGTTTTATACTCATATCTGGTAACTAAAACGTGTTAACAAACTTTGAACTCACCAGCGTCGTCTGACACACGTGTCTGCATGCTTGCAGGTCGTTAGATTCTTGGTTATGGACTTGCTATCTGGGAGTGCTGGAGTGGTCATGGGTCGAGACTCTTGGATACTTGTTTCGTTGGCTTTGAAAATTTGTTTTGAAACAGTTGATTAACAATTTACATTATGCTTCCGCTGAACGTTTACTTTGGTTTTAACTTATGACTTGGAATTATATTATGAAATGAATGGAATGTTTTATTTAAATATTTATTATAGTTCAATGTGATTAGTGGCTGGATCCTGGTACGTCACACGCCTCGCCGGGGTTTCTGCGTGTAGTATTTTGGGGGGTGTGACAGTTTGGTATCAGAGCCACTGGTTATAGTGAACGAGGTTTTAAAACGTTTTTATAAAACCAGACTATAACCGAACAGCTTCGAAAATCGACCATGACACTCAGCTCCAGATTGCAAGGTTCGTATCTCGTTTACTTGTTGCATAGCATATCTAGTATACATTCATGTATGATGTTGCATGTGATTGCACACTTAGCACTACAGACTGGATTTATGTGTATTTGCCTAGGTTATGTGATTGATAGAGTCACCATGTGATATCCCGTTAGACTTTCGTGACTTATGTTTTGTGGTGTCTTCTGATTTGTTACTCGAAATTGAGGAACCTTGTAGCACGAGTTGGGAGGAGCTGAGATAAACATGCAAATTGCATTGTTATTATGGGTGCACACATAATAATAATGTGGGGTGCATGTGAGTCCCAGCGAGGCTTAACAAGTGTGAAAGGGGTTCCGCTCTGTTGTCTGATGTAAACTCAGTAGTCTGTAGAAGTCTTTGTGAGCTTTGACTCCTACCTAATCTCGACTCTTAACCTGTCCTCTTTTCTTATATAGAATCACGAGTGGATGAGGCCATGGGCGTGGTCACATTGCGATGACACATGCCGAGCTAACAAACTTGATTAACACCCGTGTGGCTGAGGCTTTGGCAGCCTACCAAGCTGGTCAACAAGCACGTTAGAATCAAAACAAACCGCCTGCTTGCACGTTTAAGACGTTCATGGATTGTAAGCCACAGACGTTCAGTGGGACTGAAGGGGCTGTGGGGTTACTACGTTGGTTTGAGAAGGCTGAGTTAGTGTTTGCTATGTGTAACTGTCCCGAGGGGGACCGTGTGAAGTATGCTACAGGCACTTTGGAGGATGGTGCCTTAACTTGGTGGAATGCCCAGGTGCAAATGTTGGGCATCGAGATGGCTAACGCCACTACTTGGGATGACTTCAAGGAGTTGATGCGGGAGGAGTACTGTCCTCGTGACAAAATTCAGAAACTTGAGAACGAGTACTACAATCTGAAGATGGAGGGGTCCGAAATTGAAGCGTTCACGAAGAGGTCACATGAGCTAGCAAACATGTGCCCTAACCTGTCTCGACCCCCACCTCGAAGAATTGAACTGTATATCAAGGGCCTAGCACCGTCAGTAAAGAGTTTGGTCACTGCTGCAAATCTTAACAACCTGCCTCAGATCATCCGTTTAGCACACAAGATTACCGACCAAGAGGTCGAGCGTGGATCGCTACCGCCTCGTGTTTCTGCTACTACCCTTGTTGCTACAGCTACCACACCTGCTAGTGATAACAAGCGCAAATGGAACGATGCTGACAAAGCAACCAGTGCAAGCCAATCGCAGAAAAGGCCTGACAACAGCAATAACCGTAGTTCCAGTCAGTCGTCCTCAGTTAACCAAGGCCAGGGCAGCAATCAGGGTCAAGGCACCTACGTTGGTAGGAAGCCAAAGTGCAACAAGTGTGGTTATCATCATCATGGACCGTGTGTCCGGGCTTGCCATAGGTTCGATAAGGTGGGCCATGTGGCAAAAGACTGTAGAGCTCCGTACCTAAAGCAGCAGCAAAATCAGCAGCAGCATCAGCAACAGCAAAGGCAACAGCCCCATCAGAATCAAGGCAATAGGAAGGGGTGTTTCCAGTGTGGGGATGAGGGTCACTTCAAGCGGGATTGCCCTCAACTGAATCAGAAGGCAAATGATAACAACCATCAGAATAACAATGCTGGGAACAACAATCATGGCAACAATGGGGGCAATGGAGCTCGTGGAAGAGTATTTACGATTGGTGCTGGTGATGCTAGAAACGACGGCAACGTCGTGACTGGTACATTTTATGTGAACAACCTCTTTGCTTCTGTATTATTTGATTCTAGTGCCGATTGGAGTTATGTGTCCCTAGAGTTCAGTTAACGATTAAGGCTAGCTCCACACCTCTAGAAGCTAAGCATGTAGTAGAAATAGCCGATGGTAAGACAATTGAAGCCTCACACGTTCTTATGGGATGTAATCTAGATCTTGTGGGTTAAGTGTTTGATATTGACCTCCTTCCTGTTACCCTCGGTAGTTTTGATGTAGTGGTTGGTATGGATTGGTTGTCTAAGCATCAAGCGGAAATTCTTTGTAAAGAGAAAATCGTGCGTATACCGCTTCCTAGTGGGGAATCACTGTCGCTTCAAGGGCATCGCAGTGGTGCAATGGTTGGTATCATCTCAGCTATGCAAGCGCAGAAATGTCTACGAAAGGGGTATCCTGCTATTCTAGCACTTGTTACTGATACTCCGTCAGAAGAAGGAAAGATCGAAGACCTGCCCGTTGTTCGTGAATTCCCTGATGTATTTCCTGAGGAACTTCCTGGTTTACCTCCTCACTGTCAAGTGGAATTTCAGATTGATCTTGCACCAGGAGCAGCTCCAATTGCTCGTGCTCCTTATCGTCTTGCACTTGGAAAGTTTCAAGAGCTATCTAATCAACTCCAAGAGCTGTTGGATAGAGGTTTTATCCAACCCAGTTCTTCGCCTTGGGGAGCCCCAGTTCTGTTTGTAAAGAAGAAAGACGGTTCTTTTCGTATGTGCATAGACTACCGAGAGCTTAACAAGGTGACCGTCAAGAACCGTTATCCTTTGCCACGCATAGACGACCTGTTTGACCAGTTGCAAGGTGTCACACCCCGTTATTTCCACGTATTACCGGTGGGCCCGGTGGGGAGTATCGTGACGTAGTTGATATCATCATAGTCAAACAACACAATTTAAATGCACAGCGGAAGCAAAAGATGAATCACATTACAAACCGAATAAAAAGTAACATCGAGTGTATTACAATAACGGTTGCAAGGGATCCACAGGCGGATCAAAAGTTCAAAAGTTTATTGTTCAACAGATTTAACTTCTAAGCTTGCAAGACTCTTTATTGAAGCTAGGAGTAGCCAGCCTCTTCCGTTTAGTACCTGCACTTAACCTTTTTGGAAAATACGTCAGTTTACACTGGTAAATACAATTAACCGACTCATTTTGAAAATGTTTATGAAAATTTATTTGAATGCACATGGCATAAAACATCTTTTATAACTTGGGATAATTATTTATATATAAACTTGTAAAAGAATTACATGTTTCTTATACGTTCAGTAGCCCAGGTTGACACCGGGTTAAAGATTAATAGACACACCACATGATATAGTCCTGCGGCTAGTTATTCTTGAACCGGCGGTTATACCATTTTATTTATATATGCACTGGCAAGTGTATGCCTACACCCCGTGCTTAGGTCGTGGCCATTTCTATGAATGATGCCAAGGATATCCGGGACATGGTCATTAACCCCCCCAAAGGTTTTAAGTAAACAAAACAATTTAAACGGGTCATATCAATAAATTAAGCTTCATATGATCAAAAATTCAATGCCCGACCAAGCGGTATTTTATATACCGTACCCCAAGCCCGTATAAGGGAAAATAAGTTAAAAGTATTTACCTGAGCAATTATTCAAATTTATCTCAACCGTATTCAATCAACAAGTGCAGATAGCTTTTACTGGTCCCCTAATCTGGAACGAAGGTTTTAATAACCTATTAGGTTCCTTACCGGTTTTAATTAAGCCTAAAGTTAGACCGGTTAGTTTTAAAGGAAGATATACGGTTCAAAACGCACGATACGCGATGACCGGATTAGAGTGTGGTTTAGACCCGACAAGTTTGTATACTTGTATAATATGGGTAAACTAAACACATTCTGGATTTTGAGATGAAAACGAATGGGTTTAACCCGTTTCGGCTAATTTATGCAAACTAGTTACATAAACCGCACCGAACGCGAATAATGCGTAACGGGTAACCAAATGAGTCATGAACAGGTTTCCTAAGTTAATATGCCTTAAATATGTTGTGATATCAGTAGGATACCCTCCATTATGCCCAAAATGGATTTAAACTCAAATTATGCCCCGTAGGGGTATTTTGGTCATTTTAAAGGTTATAAAAGAGTTTAAATACTAATCTAAGTTTCAGGTCTGATATAATCAGTAAAAACACTTATTTTTATAAGTCATAACCGTAGGGTATTGCATATATGTGAAATTTATCTATTATAACCAAACTATGCACCGTAGGGGCATTTTGGTAATTTCACATAAGCTTTAAAGGTCAAAATTCGAAATCTGAGTTTAAAACTTTTGCTTACTGTTAAAATATAAAAATTTGCTTAAAACATCAGTAGGTATTAAGTCTTATATGAGAAAAATGGTTTTAATACATACTATGCGTTTTAAACGCGTAAAAAGACGGTTTTAAGCGATTTCCGGGTTTTTAAAGAAAAGCTGATATTTTTATCATTCCAGAAGACTCAAAATATTTTATTTATTATATAAAATCAGTAGCAAAAGTTTTGGTATCAAAATATTATGTAAAACTCATTTTATAGGCCAAAAGGACAAAACCGACAATTACCGAATCAAAGCTATAACCCTATGTTATGTTCCGCCTAAAAATAAATAAAAATCTTCAAAAATCCCAAAATATTATTTTACATCAGTAGGTAAAAAGTTTGGTATAAAAAATTGGGTTTAGATAGGCTTTATGCTAATTACACCGTTTAATTAATAAAAAGCTTTCTAATTACACTATTGAGCATAACTCTTAATCTAGACCTCAAACTGATGTGAAAATATAGGGACACGTTTATAAATCAGTAATAAAGATTATTGTACTCTCACATTTTCAAAATTCTTGTTTTAAGGTCAAAAGGGCATTATGGTCAATATTTAGGCATATAACGGAAACATGTACATGAATCGAATAACTAATGAACCAAGTTGTATAATCACAGAGGGTTATACTAACATGTAACCTGGTCCTAATAAGGCTCTAAGGCATTTCTAAAATATGCTCTAATGGGTCAGAACTGAAAGTCAAAGCAAAAGTCCACTTATGCGACTTTCGATTCCGAACCGAGCTTATACTGAAAATTGTCGGGTTGAACATGCTTAGACATGTTCTTACATTAATTACCAAGTTATACAAGTGATAAAATAGGTTTCATAGCTTCTACATTGTTAATTATGTGTTTATGCGAAAATTAGCTTTCTGATGACTTTTTTATAATCACGTTTATAAAATAGGTTTCATAGCTTCTACATTGTCCTAGTTAGAGTGGGAATCAGAGGGTACCCTTTTAAGGGTTTATTACCCACATAATTACCAACTCAAAACTACTTTTAATTCGAGAATTGACTGGACCATTAGTGATTAATCACTAAGTCAAACCTTAATTACGACGGTTTGACTTTGGGCCATTAAACTAATTAAAACTGAATTAAGAAAGGTTAAGGACACTTACTGAAGTTCTATGCACGACTAAGGATCCTTAGGAAGTGGTCATGAGCTCCAGGAATCTCCAGAACAAGTGTTTGGAAGCTTTTCAAGTGAAGTGCTCAAATGTGAGTTCACAAGTTGCAACAATGGATCTATTTATAGCCAAGGAAGGGTCATGGAGATTGATCCAGGTGTTAAGGGAACTCCAGAGATGAAAACAAGTGTCTAGGGACGTGTTTCAAGGAGCTAGAGGGTGGCAAACTCGCGGAATTTAGCAAACATGCAAGCTCCCACGTTAAACACACTTTTGCTGAACTGGCAGTCCATCGCGCCTTGCGACGGAGGAGTGCCCAGGTGGTGGCGCAGCACCAGCAACCCCGTTATCAGCCAACCAAGTTTCAAAAATGACATATTCACCCCCTGGACCTTCTAAAGCGTAATTTCTTCCATTTTAAGCACTTTTAACCCATGAAATTTATATTTTTGTGATCCATGATGTATAACCAAACATCGTTAGGTCCAGTTTCGTTAAACGATAACCGAAAACACAAGTTTTGCCTCGTTGACGCTTTTAACCCCTTAATTACGAAAGTTAGCGTATCTTTCTCATACGATATCGAAACCTTGTGAAATTTTTACCACTTATTCTTGGGAGTATAATTAATCGTTACAAGGCTCCGGGTTCCCTAAAAGGTCACTCAGAGGTATAACTTAAACATGTTGACACATTTAACCCTCGCGTCTTGTAAACTTTCACTTTCTTCCACAAATGGTTTCACACGCTTCATGATACATTCGTTTTAGGGTATAAACATCGTGTAGGGTTGTTAAAAGGAAAAATTATCAAATGTTGACACCATGTGTCCTTATATACATATACTTTCTTCGTTTGTCAACTTTAGTGCCTCATATTCCATTTGTTACACGTTTAAAGTCCATGACGCGTGTCGATACTATATTGGACATGATTTTACGAGGTGTTACATCCTCACCCCCTTAAAAGAAATATCAACCTCGATATTTACTCAAATAAATGAGGGTACTTCTCTTTCATTGTGGACTCTACCTCCCACGTATACTCGGGACCTCTACGGGCATCCCATTTAACCTTTACAATCGGTACATGCTTCCTTCGAAGCTTCTTAACCTGTCGATCCTCAATCGACAGAGGTTTCTCAACAAATTTCAGGCTCTCATCTATGTGCACATCCGTATGTGGTATGACTAGTGATTCATCAGCTAGACATTTCTTCAGATTGTAGATGTGGAATACATTATGAATACCACTGAGCTCTTCAGGCAAATTTAACTTATAAGCCACTGTTCCGACACATTCTATGATCTCGAATGGTCCTATATATCTTGGGCTTAACATGCCTTTCTTGCCAAATCGCATTACCCCTTTCCAGGGTGATACTTTCAGTAACACTTTGTCACCAACCTCGAACTTTAGAGGTTTACGCCTTTTATCTGCGTAGTTTTTCTGCCTATCCCTGGAAGCTTTGAGACGAACTCGTATCTGTACAATCTTATTTGTCGTCTCCAGGACTATATCAGGTCCTGTTCGTTGGACATCTCCAACTTTTGCCCAAGAAACGGGCGTTCTGCACTTTCTTCCATTCAAAGCTTCAAAAGGTGCAGCTTGAATACTGGAATGATAGCTATTGTTGTATGAGAATTCAATCAATGGAAGATGATCATCCCAACTTCCACCCAAGTAAATAACACAAGCTCGTAGCATATCCTCGAGTGTCTGTATAGTACGTTCACTTTGACTATCCGTCTGAGGATGATATGCAGTGCTGAAATTTAATCGAGTGCCTAGGGATTGCTGAAAGCTTTTCCAGAAATGCAATGTATACCTCGTATCCCTATCAGAGATGATAGACACTGGCACTCCGTGGAGAGATACAATCTCATCCACGTACAACTGAGCTAACTTATCTGAGCTGTGTGTTTCCTTAATAGGTAAGAAGTGGGCTGACTTAGTCAGTCTATCCACTATAACCCAAATAGTATCATTTCCTCTCTTCGTCTTTGGTAACTTGGTGATAAAATCCATAGTCACCATTTCCGACTTCCAGGTGGGAAGTTCAGGCTGTTGTAGCAAACCTGACGGCTTCTGGTGTTCTGCTTTAACTTGAGCACATGTCAGACATTTGGCCACATAAGTGGCTATAGACTTTTTCAAGCCTATCCATCAATAATTTGCCTTCAAATCCTGGTACATCTTATTACTTCCAGGATGAACAGAATACTTAGAACTGTGGGCTTCTTGGAGGATAACATCCCGTAGTCCTCCACAGATTGGAACCCATATTCGTCCATTTAATCTTAGGATTCCATCCTTGCCATAAGATAGCTGCTCAGCAGTTACTCCCAATTTTTCATTAGGATAGTTAGCTTCTAATACGGCTTCTTTCAGAGCGGCTAACAATCTTTCATTCAAACTGTTCTTTAATTCAATGCTCTTGCCATTGATTCTAATCGGCTTAACCCTTTCCTTTCTGCTCAAAGCATCGGCGACCACATTCGCCTTACCTGGATGATATCGGATTTCACAATCATAATCATTCAGTGTCTCCATCCATCGTCGTTGCCTCATGTTCAGATCCTTCTGATTAAACAGATGTTGAAGGCTCTTTGATCAGAATAGATCACACACTTGGTACCATATAAATAATGCCTCCAAAGTTTTAGTGCAAACACAACGGCGCCCAACTCCAAATCATGGGTGGTGTAATTTTTCTCGTGCACTTTTAATTGTCGAGAAGCGTATGCAATAACTTTACCTTTCTGCATCCGTACACATCCCATGCCAGTGTGTGATGCGTCGCAGTAAACCACAAATTCTTCAATTCCTTCAGGCAATGTCAACATAGGAGCATTGCTTAATTTATGTTTAAGAATATCGAAAGATTCTTGCTGCTTAGGACCCCAATCAAACTTAATATTCTTCCTAGTTAACGAAGTTAGGGGTGCTGCACTTCTTGAGAAATTCTCAATAAAACGCCTGTAATATCCTGCCAGGCCTAAGAAGCTGCGAATCTTTGTGGGCGTCTTCGGCTCTTGCCAATTCATGATAGCTTCAATCTTAGCGGGATCCACCTGGATACCACACTCACTAACCATATGTCCGAGGAATTGGACCTCACGAAGCCAAAATTCACACTTTGAAAATTTGGCATAAAGCTTTTCTTGTTGAAGAAGTTTAAGAATACACCGAAGGTGCTTCTCATGGTCAGCCTGATTCTTTGAATAAATAAGAATGTCATCAATGAAGACAATGACAAACTTGTCCAAGTAGGGTTTGCAAACGCGATTCATGAGGTCCATAAACGCTGCTGGTGCATTAGTGAGCCCGAAAGGCATCACTAAGAACTCATAGTGACCATATCGAGTTCTGAATGCAGTCTTGTGCACATCTTCATCTCTAACCTTTAGTTGATGGTAACCCGACCTTAAATTGATCTTGGAGAAGTAACTTGCTCCTTGCAGTTGATCGAACAGATCGTCGATCCTGGGCAATGGATATATGTTCTTGATTGTAACCTTGTTTAGCTCACGATAATCAATGCATAGACGCATCGATCCATCTTTCTTCTTTATAAACAGAATTGGTTCTCCCCAGGGGGATGAGCTAGGTCTAATAAATCCTTTTGCCAACAAATCATCCAACTGAGTTCTCAACTCTTTCATCTCAGTTGGGGCTAACCGGTAAGGTGCTCTTGCAATAGGTGCTGCTCCAGGTATAATGTCGATTTTGAACTCCACTTGCCTATCTGGCGGCAAACCAGGTAGTTCTTCAGGGAATACTTCTGGATATTCAGAAATGACAGGGATGTCTTCAATCTTGGGTTTTGGTTCATCAATAGTCACTTGTGCCATATAAATGACACAACCTTTCTTCATACACCTTGATGCCTTAAGCACAGACACTTGCTTAGGCAACCCATACTGGGTATCTCCTTGTATGGTAAGTGGCTCACCATACGGAGTCTTGATCACCACGTGTTTCTTGTTGCAAACGATCTGGGCTTGGTTATGAGATAACCAGTCCATGCCTATAACTATGTCGAAACCAGCTAACTTCAAAGGAAGCAAGGATAACGGAAAGGAGTGGTTCCTAATGGATATAAAACATCCATCTAATATAGTTGAGGCAGTTTCTATGGTACCATCGGCCAACTCTACTTCATATTTCACGCTTAGGGCTTTAACAGGTAAATTCAACAACTTACAAAACTTATCATCTACAAATGACTTATCCGCACCCGAATCAAATAAAACCCTTGCATAAACATCATTTATAAGGAAGGTACCTGTTATCACGTTATCATCCTGCACCGCTTCCCGTGCATCCATTCGAAAGACCCTGGCATTGGTCTTTTTGACTTCTTCAGGCTTTTTGGCAAACTTAGGGCAGTTGGACTTGATGTGCCCCTTCTCGTTACAGTTATAGCATGTTGCATCCTTTATCTTCTTGCACTCTATCGTCTTGTGCTCACTTGACTTACAAATCCCACAAACCCTCGGCTGTGATTGGGATTTTGACTCGTATCTGCACCTCCCCAAATGGTGTTTCTTACAGATTTTGCATTTGGGATTCTCGCTCGACTGCTGATCATCCTTTCTAAACCCAGAACTCTTCTTGTGATCAGAGTTCCCTTTGTGTTTCTTGTTTGCACGGTGCAAGTTATCATTCTCGTGCTTTCTCTTCTCAACATCAGAATGCCTAAGCGATCTCTACCTGACCGCATCTAGGGTAAGAGATAATGACAAATCAGCTACAGACCTAAAGGTAGTTGGTCGAGAGGCTTTTACACTGGCTTTGATCTCCGGGGCTAAACCCCCAATGAAACGGGCTATTCGTTTTGGTTCCGGTGTCACCAAATATGGAACCAATCGAGACATGGTATTAAAACTCGTAAGGTACGTCTGACAGTCTAAATTCTTCATCACCAATGTCAGGAATTCGGTCTCGATCTTCTCAACCTCATGTTGAGGGCAGTAATTTTCTTTGATGAGAGTAACGAACTGCTCCCAAGACATGCCATACAAATGGACTTTTCCAGTAGCTTGGATCAGAGACCTCCACCAAGCAAGCGCTTCTCCTTCGAATGACTGAGATACAAACTTCACAACGTCCCTATCTGTGCAACCACTGATATCAACTACAGTGTCCATTTCTTCAAGCCAAGTCATACAATCGACGGATCCTTTCTCCCCTGTGAAGTCTCTAGGCTTGCAGGAGACGAAATACTTATATGTACAAGACTTACCACGTGGTTCTTGTTTGAGCTCAATCTTCTTCGACGGAACACTATGCTGATTTGAGGAGTGATGATCGTCATCCCTCCTTGATCCATCATGTTTAGGAGGTGGCTTACTATGAGCCTCAGAGTGAGTCTTAGGTTTAGAATGGGGTACTGATAAGGTCCTGCTTCGAGTACCACTTGACTCATTAAACTGCCTAACTATGGCCTTGGTAACAGCATTATCAATCAATGCTTGAAGTTCAACACCAGTTACATTGATCCTAGCAGTATCCTGATTCTCCCTTGGATGACTGTTGACTTCTTCAGACTCAGCCTTGTAGCTTGATTGCTACATAAAATGATGACAATGATTTCTTAGAGGTTTATAATAGATTTGTCATCTTATTAATTTATTAACCATGGTATTAAAGAACCATATTGGCTAATTTGTTAAGTATCTTATTCAGGATTTTTCATTAATAATCCTTAGTTATAATTGAATATAATAATGGCACAAAAGGCCAAGTCACATGGACACATTTAAATTATAAGTCAAGATCTTATAGGATCGAGGTATTAAGGCTTGAATCATAGTTCATTACCTTTCTTGACAGGGAATTGTAGGCTATGACTGTCTTTTGTCTTATATGACAATAATTAGGGCCCCTAGGCATTACATCACAAATGGATGTTTAATAATAAAGTAGGAATTGGAATAATCCAATGTAAGAATGACACGTGTGATTTTACGAATCACATCCGTCAGGAATGTTAACATGTTTTCAGATGTTAACAAGGATTTGAATCTCTTTTTAAACAGGTTTTACCATCATGGCCAGGTCTTATAATGACATGCAGGCTAGGTTATACCCTTTAAGATTCTTATTTAATATTTAAGGTAGACCTTGTAAAAGGAATGACATATTTTGGATTTATTTATTTATTTCATACATTTTACATTTATGCATATAATGATAAAGATGAAATTTAAATTATAACACGCCATTAATAATTTAAAAAGAGTATATTTTGCCCTAAACGGGACTTAACAGAAATACTTGCCCACGCAGGGGCTAAACAGAAAAGAAATGCCCACGCAGGGGCTAACATGAAATATAAGTCCTCGTAGGGACTGATTACAAAAACAGATGTCCACGCAGGGACTTGATTAAATATTAAAGAAGTACAAATAAACAAATAAAGGATTTAATGACCCTTTTTGCTCTTCCCCTTGATTAAGCTCGCCAGACCCTTGAGAATTCCTCGGTTTTGCCTACGCTCTTCCCGAAACTCCTGCTCCACCTGACTCAACCTTTGAAGAATCTCCTGTTGCTGCGGTGGCGATATCACTGGCGGCTGCGGGGGCTGCTGATACTGCGGAGGTTGAGGAGGTGGCGGTTGTTGATACCCATAGGGTGGGTACCCAGTCTGATACGGGACTCCAAAGGCCCCTCGGGATGGAGAGCATTGTAGTCCCATGCTGCCTGGTATGGGTCAACATTAGCATAGTTGTAGTTGGTGTGGGCCGGCTGCTCGAAAGGGTTATACGCCGCTGCACCGGCGTATGTAGGAATTGGGTTGTATGTCGCTGCACTGGTATATGCGGGGATTGGGTAATCAAAACCCACTGGTGGCGGTGCGACCGGCGCAGACTGCACCTCAGAAACGGGGTTAGAAGGCCCACCCATTTGTGGGTCTTCATATAGTGGCGGGTAATGACTGCCACTAGAATGTTGAGGGGTGCTGATACGGACTCCCCCTCGCACGGACATCCGTGCGGTTGATCTTCTACGCCTCGGTGGCTCCGGAGGCTGTTGCTGCACTGGTGGTGGTGACGGAGTAACCGCTACAAAGAGCGAATCCTCCGAGGGATCCTGCTGCTGCGGCGAGTTGTGGTAACTGGGAGTAAACGCCCAGTCGATCTGGTTAAACCTCACCTCGTAGCTGTCGGGACCATTAAAAGGTGATCCAAGAAAGGGTGAACCATCCGAAATCTCAATGGGGTGAGTAGGCGTCCCGGTTGGTGGTTGGGCAGGTTCCGGATCTTCGTCCATATCCATGGAGAAATGGTCCTCCGGTCCCAACGGGTTATAACCCATTGGTTCATTAATTAAGTTTGCCGGGTTGAACCAGCTTTGGAAGTAGGGTGTTGGGTCATTGAAGGGTGAGTTGTGGCCTTGAAGGGGTAAGAAAGAATGGTGGGAGTTGTGGGGCTCATTTTCCGATTGAGGCCCGTAAGAGTTTAGGTATGATGGTGAGGAGCTTAGCGAGACTAAACGCCTCGAGGACTTTTGATTAATGAGTCCGATGGAGTTCGCCGGTGTGAAGGCCCGGCCTCATGATTGTTGAGGGCGACGAATGGCCCCTTGCCTCTACCTCTACCTCGGAATCTTGGCGGCATAGTTGTAGGTCCTGTCAAAACAAACAAAAGAACAACAAAGAAATATAAAGGATAAAGTTAGAAATAAAAACAAATTTGGATTAGTCCTAAGTTCTTTGTCAAGACTCGGAAGTCGAGAAATGTGCAAACTGTGTCATTGAGATTAAACAAAAAAGGCTAGTGTTTAATTTACTCAACGTTGGCTCTGATACCAACCTGTCACACCCCGATATTTCCACGTATTACCGGTGGGCCCGGTGGGGAGTATCGTGACGTAGTTGATATCATCATAGTCAAACAACACAATTTAAATGCACAAAGGAAGCAAAAGATGAATCACATTACAAACTGAATAAAAAGTAATATCGAGTGTATTACAATAACAGTTGCAAGGGATCAACAGGCGGATCAAAAGTTCAAAAGTTTATTGTTCAACAGATTTAACTTCTAAGCTGGCAAGACTCTTTATTGAAGCTAGGAGTAGCCAGCCTATTCCGTTTAGTACCTGCACTTAACCTTTTTGGAAAATACGTCAGTTTACACTGGTAAATACAATTAACCAACTCATTTTGAAAATGTTTATGAAAACTGATTTGAATGCACATGGCACAAAACATCTTTTATAACTTGGGATAATTATTTATATATAAACTTGTAAAAGAATTACATGTTTCTTATATGTTCAGTAGCCCGGGTTGACACCGGGTTAAAGATTAATAGACACACCACATGATATAGTCCCGCGATGAGTTATTCTCGAAACCGCGGTTATACCTTTTTATTTATATATGCACTGGCAGGTGTATGCCTACACCCCGTGCTTAGGTCGTGGCCATTTCTATGAATGATGCCAAGGATATCCGGGACATGGTCATTAACCCCCCAAAGGTTTTAAGCAAACAAAACAATTTAAACGGGTCATATCAATAAATTAACCTTCATACGATCAAAAATTCAATGCCCGACCAAGCGGTATTTTATATACCGTACCCCAAGCCCGTATAAGGGAAAATAAGTTAAAAGTATTTACCTGAGCAATTATTCAAATTTATCTCAACCGTATTCAATCAGCAAGTGCAGATAGCTTTTACTGGTCCCCTAATCTGGAACGAAGGTTTTAATAACCTATTAGATTCCTAATGGGTCTTAATTAAGCCTAAACTTAGACCGGTTAGTTTTAAAGGAAGATATACGGTTCAAAACGCACGATTACGCGATGACCGGATTAGAGTGTGGTTTAGACCCGACAAGTTTGTATACTTGTATAATATGGGTAAACTAAACACATTCTGGATTTTGAGATGAAAACGATAGGGTTTGACCCGTTTCGGCTAATTTATGCAAACTAGTTACAAAAACCGCACCGAACGCGAATAATGCGTAACGGGTAACCAAATGAGTCCTGAACAGGTTTCCTAAGTTAATATGCCTTAAATATGTTGTGATATCAGTAGGATACCCTCCATTATGCCCAAAATAGATTTAAACTAAAATTATGCCCTGTAGGGGTATTTTGGTCATTTTAAAGGTTATAAAAGAGTTTAAATACTAATCTGAGTTTCAGGTCTGATATAATCAGTAAAAACACTTATTTTTATAAGTCATAACCATAGGGTATTGTATATATGTGAAATTTATCTATTATAACCAAACTATGCACCGTATGGGCATTTTGGTAATTTCACATAAGCTTTAAAGGTCAAAATTTGAAATCTGAGTTTAAAACTTTTGCTTACTATTAAAATATAAAAATTTGATTAAAACATCAGTAGGTATTAAGTCTTATATGAGAAAAATGGTTTTAATACATACTATGCGTTTTAAACGCGTAAAAGACGGTTTTAAGCGATTTCCGGGTTTTTAAAGAAAAGCTGATATTTTTATCATTCCAGAAGACTCAAAATATTTTATTTATTATATAAAATCAGTAGCAAAAGGTTTGGTATCAAAATATTATGTAAAACTCATTTTATAGGCCAAAAGGGCAAAAACGACATTTACCGAATCAAAGCTATAACCCTATGTTATGCTCAGCTTAAAAATAAATAAAAATCTTCAAAAATCCCAAAATATTATTTTACATCATGAGTTAAAAAGTTTGGTATCAAAAATTGGGTTTAGATAGGCTTTATGCTAATTACGCCGTTTAATTAATAAAAAGCTTTCTAATTACGCTATTGAGCATAACCCTTAATCTAGACCTCAAACTGATGTGAAAATTTTGGGACATGTTTATAAATCAGTAATAAAGATTATTGTCCTCTCACATTTTCAAAATTCTTGTTTTAAGGTCAAAAGGGCATTATGGTCAATATTTAGGCATATAATGGAAACATGTACATGAATCGAATAACTAATGAACCAAGTTGTATAATCACAGAGGGTTATACTAACATGTAACCTGCTCCTAATAAGGCTCTAAGGCATTTATAAAATATGCTCTAATGGGTCAGAACTGAAAGTCAAAGCAAAAGTCCACTTATGTGACTTTCGGTTCCGAACCGAGCTTAAACTGAAAATTGTCGGGTTGAACATGCTTAGACATGTTCTTACATTAATTACCAAGTTATACAAGTGATAGAATAGGTTTCATAGCTTCTACATTGTTAATTATGTGTTTATGCAAAAATTAGCTTTCTGTTGACTTTTTTATAATCACGTTTGACTCGACAATTGTCCTAGTTAGAGTGGGAATCAGAGGGTGCCTTTTTAAGGGTTTATTACCCACATAATTACCAACTCAAAGCTACTTTTAATTCGAGAATTGACTGGACCATTAGTGATTAATCACTAAGTCAAACCTTAATTACGACGGTTTGACTTTGGGCCATTAAACTAATTAAAACTGAATTAAGAAAGGTTAAGGACACTTACTAAAGTCCTATGCACGACTAAGGATCCTTAGGAAGTGGTCTTGAGCTCCAGGAATCTCCAGAACAAGTGTTTGGAAGCTTTTCAAGTGAAGTGCTCAAATGTGAGTTCACAAGTTGCAACAATGGATCTATTTATAGCCAAGGAAGGGTCATGGAGATTGATCCAGGTGTTAAGGGAACTCCAGAGATGAAAACAAGTGTCTAGGGACGTGTTTCAAGGAGCTAGAGGGTGGCAAACTCGCGGAATTTAGCAAACATGCAAGCTGCCACGTTAAACACACTTTTGCTGAACTGGCAGTCCGTCGCGCCGTGCGACGGAGGAGTGCCCAGGTGGTGGCGCAGCGCCAGCAACCCAGTTATTAGCCAACCAAGTTTCAAAAATGAAATATTCACCCCCTGGACCTTCTAAAGCGTAATTTCTTCCATTTTAAGCACTTTCAACCCATGAAATTTATATTTTTGTGCTCCATGATGTATAACCAAACATCATTAGGTCCGGTTTCGTTAAACGATAACCAAAAACACAAGTTTGGCCTCATTGACGCTTTTAACCCCTTAATTACGAAAGTTAGCGTATCTTTCTCATACGATATCGAAACCTTGTGAAATTTTTACCACTTATTCTTGGGAGTATAATTAATCGTTACAAGGCTCTGGGTTCGCTAAAAGGTCACTCAGAGGTATAACTTAAACACGTTGACACATTTAACCCTCGCGTCTTGTAAACTTTCACTTTCTTCCACAGACGGTTTCACACGCTTCATGATACATTCGTTTTAGGGTATAAACATCGTGTAGGGTTGTTAAAAGGAAAAATTATCAAATGTTGACACCTTGTATCCTTATATACATATAATTTCTTCGTTTGTTAACTTTAGTCCCTCATATTCCATTTGTTACACGTTTAAAGTCCATGACGCGTGTCGATACTATATTGGACATGATTTTACGAGGTGTTACACAAGGGTCAAGTTTTTACTCAAAGATCGATTTAAGATCGGGCTATCATCAAATGAGATTCCGAGAGGAGGATGTTCTGAAAACAGCTTTTCGAACGCGGTGTGGCCATTATGAGTTTCTGGTTATGCCGTTCGGGTTGACGAACCCACCAGCAGTCTTCGTGGACCTTATGAACCGTGTATGCAAACCGTATCTCGAAGACTTCATTATCGTGTTTATTGACGACATTTTTATCTATTCAAAGAGCAAGGAAGATCACGAGCGACACACGCGTCTTATTTTGGAGCTTCTGAGGAAGGAGCAGCTCTACACAAAATTCTCTAAGTGTGACTTCTGGATTCGAGAGGTGCACTTCCTTGGACACATTGTGAATGAATCGGGAATACACGTGGATCCTGCAAAGATCGATGCTATTAGAAATTGGGCGGCACCAAAGAATCCTTCGGAGGTGCGACAATTTCTTGGTCTCGCTGGGTACTATCGGAGATTTATTAAAAACTTCTCGAAGATCGCTCAACCTCTTACCTTGTTGACACAGAAAGGTGTGGTATACTCATGGGGGACGAAACAAGCAGATGCTTTCCAGTTGCTGAAACAAAAACTCTGCAGCGCACCGATCTTGTCTTTACCAGAGGGTACTGACAGTTGAAGGTTCACGAGAGGAATTATACGACACACGACTTAGAGTTGGGAGCCGTGGTGTTTGCGCTTAAAATCTGGAGGCATTACCTGTACGGTACTAAATGCACTATTTATACCGACCACAGGAGCCTTCAGCATATCTTTGACCAGAAGGAATTGAATATGCGACAGCGTCGCTGGGTGGAACTCTTAAATGACTACAATTGCGCAATCAAGTATCATCTGGGTAAGGCTAACGTTGTAGCTGATGCCCTCAGTCGAAAGGAATCAAAACCCAAACATGTTCACGCCTTGCATCTCACCATCCATTCTAATTTGCCTGACCAGATCCATTCTGCACAAACCGAAGCGTTGAAAGAGGAAAACATTGAAGTAGAATACTTAAGGGGTATGGAAAAGCGGCTGGTAGAGAGATCTGATGGTATTCTCTATTGCATGGAACGAATATGGATCCCTTTGTTTGGAAATCTTAGAGAACTTGTGATGGATGAAGCGCACAAGTCTCGATACTCTGTTCATCCGGGTTCGGATAAAATGTATCAGGACCTCAAGGTTTTGTATTGGTGGCCGAAGATGAAGGCTCACATCGCGATTTATGTGGGTAAGTGTCTGACTTGTGCTAAAGTTAAAGTAGAATATCAGAAACCCTCGGGTCTACTTCAGCAACTAGAGATACCCATGTGGAAATGGGAGCAAATAGCAATGGATTTTGTCACAGGCTTGCCGAGAAATCAAAATGGAAATGATACCATCTGGGTGATCGTTGATCATCTCACGAAGTCAGCATATTTTCTAGCAATAAAGGAAACGGATAAGTTCTCACAACTTGCCACTGTTTATCTTAAAGAGGTGGTTTCTAGGCACGGGGTGCCGACCTCTATTATCTCTGATCGTGACCCGCGTTTCATTTCGGATTTGTGGCAGTCAATGCACAAATAGTTCGGCTCGCGTCTCGACATGAGCACTGCTTATCACCCACAGACGGATGGTCTAAGTGAGCGAACCATCCAGACACTTGAAGACATGCTACGAGCGTGCGTGATTGATTTTGGTAAGGGATGGGAGAAACACCTGCCTTTGATAGAGTTTTCTTATAATAATAGTTACCATACCAGTATCCAGGCAGCTCCATTCGAAGCATTGTACGAACGAAAATGTCATTCACCTCTTTGTTGGGCTGAGGTGGGTGACAGCTAGATCACAGGTCCGGAGCTTGTACTTGAAACTTCATAAAAGATTGTTCAGATTAGGAATCGTATGGCAGCAGCGCATGACCGTCAGAAAAGCTATGCTGACAAGCGTAGGAAACCTTTGGAGTTCGCAGTTGGTGATCGTGTTATGTTGAAGGTCTCACCCTGGAAGGGTGTGGTGCATTCTAGAAAACGCGGCAAGCTTAACCCTCGTTATGTTGGACCATTCAAAATTCTGGAGCGAATTGGTAAAGTGGCCTACAAGTTAGAGTTACCTGCTGAGTTGGGTAACGTCCATGATGTCTTCCATGTATCTCAGCTAAAGAAGTGTGTGTCCGATGAAACACTTGTGGTATGGTTTCAAGAATTGAAGATTAACGACAAGTTGCAGTTTGTCGAGGAACCAATAGAGATTATGGATCGGGAAGTCAAGGTCCGTAAGCATAGTCGAATTCCGATCGTGAGGGTTCGTTGGAACTCAAGACGTGGACCGGAGTTCACATGGGAACGCAAGGATCAGATGAAGCTCAAGTACCCTCACTTATTCCCAGCTGACAAATCTAAATCTGATGCAACTAGTGAATTTCGGGATGAAATTCCCTTTCAAGTTGGGGATGATGTGGCGTCCGAGGGAAATCCACAGTCATCTTAATCAGACACTTCGCCGCCTTTGGAAAATCTTTTGGTTTACTTATCAAATTTCGGGGCGAAATTTCTTTCAAGTTGGGGATGATGTGACAACCCGATATTTCAAGATCCTTTCTCCACGCGCCTCTTGTTTTACAATCCTGTTTTTATAGTTCGTTTTACATTGTATTATTATATTATTTTCGAATGATTAAGAGTCTATGTTTGGTGGTTAATGTTTAATGTTTGGTGTTAGTGTTTAATGAAAACATAAAGTGACGAATAACCCCCCCCCCCCCCCCGCCGACGAAAGATGGGTCTTTCATCACCTATGGCCCAAGTGAAGCCCAGTTGGGTGACTCGGCCCTATTCACGTTATATAAAATTAAGTATGTGCGTAAACCTAAAGATTTTCATCAAACCCTAAACTCCCTCACCTCCTCTAATCGATACGGCAATTCCCTAATGCTGCGAACTCTCAGTCGATTACGAGTATTCTCGGTAACATCTTACGGTTAGTGTCTTCCCGTTAATAGTGTGCTATGTGTTGATGTTGTTTTGCTATGTAATTGACTAGGGTTTCGTTATTTAGAACGTAAAGTTAGAACATGTGGTTGAATTTGATATTAAACTATGATGGAAGTAATGATTAGAAGTCCTTGGATTAACAAACTGATTATTTGATCGATTAATATGGCGATTCGCATGATAAATTGCTTGTTATGATTTGTATGCGGTTATGTTTGTGTTATGATTGGACCATGTGTTCATAGAACTGATGTCATGCTAAACTAATGAATCTGATTTGGGTGCGATCATTGTATGGTTAGGGTTATTGAGTGTTTAAGTATGATTTGAATGATGAACCCTGTTGTGTTGTGATGGCTAAGAATCATTCATGAGTAGACTACACATTCATGGTGTAAAAGTACCATTTGATCTGATTAAGAAACTGTCAAAGTGTTAGCGTATGTGGCGGCTGAGATTAAGGAGAAACTGTTACTGATTGTTATGTGCAGTGACGAAAGACATCTCGATGAAGAACATGGTCTTTCGTCGACCAGACTTCGACGAAACACTAGGGTCTTTCGTCACCTGTATTTTCGGCGAAAGACAGTCTTTCGTCATTGGGGTCTTTCGCCGTGGATTGAACAAACAGAACAGTGTTCACAGAACATAGAGTTTAACTAGTTCATGGTGCATATATTGATGAATGTGTTTGTCACATGATTATATCTGTTGCATGTTAACAACCTTAGTGAGAAATAAGGAACGTGAATGAACTTATGAGAATAACAAATCCATCTGTTAAATGCTACTAAGTGTCAAGTACATGAGTGTGGACTTGTATGAGTAACTGCTGGGTGATATATGATGATTCTTACTACGAATGCAAATTGTGAAAATTACGTGACTTGGATGCTTACGAAACTGATAATATTGTTATCCACGGTAGGGTTGGTTGATTAACTGGAACGGGTAATTTGATAATACCGAGCAAATCCAAGGTGAGTTCACTGCCTTTTTCTAGCATGCATCCCGGGGAGGGATATCGGGTAACGTTCCGGGGAGGAATGTCGGGTATTGGGTTTGACTGGAATGTTAAACCTGGGATGTTGGTTATTACACTCATTTCTATCATTAAGTCCCATCATATACCGATTGGTTGCCGGGGAGGCAACGGCGTTATTAGTTGATAGCGCTATTAGGTTTGGCACCCTCACACCGTACCGGGGAGGACGGTCGTGAACTAATTACCTTAACCACTTGACCAATTAGGGGTGAGCAAATTAACCACCATAACCGATAACCGAACCATAACCGAACCACTAATAACCGATAACCAATATAACCAATGGTTATGGTTATGAAAGTTTGTATAACCGCTCAATCGGTTATGGTTATGGTTATGAAGCTTTGGTTAACCGAATATAACCGAAACCGAACCGAAATTGTGATGTTAACTTTATATAATAGATTTGTGTTTTACAAAACCATATAGAGGGTTTTTACTAAGCTAAAAGTATGTTAGTAACAAAATGATATTGATATAGATGTCATTTATTTTGATAAAGAACTAAGGTGTTATGGCCATAATTGTTTTTGTTTGAGAATTACCTTATTAAAAAGAACTCTAAATCGGTAGTTTAACCAAATAGTTTAGTCTTCGTTATCTTATAAAATAGGCTTAAGCTAAGTTCAAATCGTGCACAATCCTATTTATTTCAAACCTTGCTTGGTTACTTAACCGAAATTAACCAAAACCGAACCATAACCGACTTCATAACCGATTAACCATAACCGAAGTTTGGTTATGGTTATGGTTACCAAAACTCCATAACCGAACTAGCGGTTATGGTTATGGATAATAGTAAAAACCAACTCAAACCGACCCAAGCACATAATAGAGCATTGGGGTTTGGGCAAATAATCTAGAGTTATCTGCGGTAATCGAGTTAATAACAACATCTAATCTCTGAAATGCTTTATACTCATATCTGGTAACTAAAACGTGTTAACAAACTTTGAACTCACCAGCGTCGTCGGACACACTTGTCTGCATGCTTGCAGGTCGTTAGATTCTTGGTTATGGACTTGCTATCTGGGAGTGCTGGAGTGGTCATGGGTCGAGACTCTTGGATACTTGTTTCGTTGGCTTTGAACATTTGTTTTGAAATAGTTGATTAACAATTTACATTATGCTTCCGCCGAACGTTTACTTTGGTTTTAACTTATGACTTGGAATTATACTATGAAATGAATGGAATGTTTTATTTAAATATTTATTATAGTTCAATGTGATTAGTGGCTGGATCCTGGTACGTCACACGCCTCACGGGGGTTTCCGCGTGTAGTATTTTGGGGGGGGGGGGTGTGACAGTTAAGCTCGAATGTCATGCATTTTTCTTGTTTACCAGTTTTTTTTCCAGTATCGCATGTTTACCAAAACTGCTCCAAAATACACAGCGACCTTTCTCAACAGAGGGTGAATGACAGACCTGTATTTTGGGCCGGCACAAACGTTCTCCCTTGCGTAAATAAGCAGTTGTTGGGTCTCCAACTCTACTCTTATAAGCAACCATTCTTTATTGTTGAGCGGTATTGGGAAGAAAACGTAATCAACATCAAAAAGAAGATGGAAACGGGCTTAATTTACCATTGCAATAACTAGCCACGTTTTTTTGGAACGGAGTCTAACAAGCTGTTATAAAACTTTGGTGGTAGAATCGTTCAACGCATATTTAGCAAGGGGTCTTTTTGTAGCTTTCTACTTCTGCAGTTCATCAGTCTTCCAACCCAACCTTCAATATGTTGTAAAAAAATTTAAACTTTTAAGTTTTGTAGGTCCCGTTTTTCCGGTGAGGATCGATAACGAACACCTATCCTTGTTTATCACAAACACGGTAACGGGTGCGGAATCCCCGTGACGGTGCAAACCAAACAAAGTGTAAAACACACGGGTAACCAAAGATTCAATATCTATTGATTAGGGATGAGAACGATACAAACATATACAAACAATGTTTACAGACTCTCTCAAAGTCTCACACAGCTCTCGTCTCACTTCCAAGTTTCACACAGAAACTATGAGACCTATTTATACTAAAACAGAGACACAGACTTGACGAAACTAAACAGCACTCGACGAAACACAATTCAAAGTGACGAAACAAAAGTGTTTCGTCACCTAAACATTTAATCCACATTCTGTTTCGTCGTTTGATGTTGAAGCCCAATATTAGACAAAGTCCATTACAAGTATTCGGCCCAACATGAAGTTACGGCCATGATCTTTGTTCCAGTTATAAACGATCACCATTTCAACATATGAGACAAATGTAGTGACATCACCATGACATCACAATGATGATGTCATGGTGATGTGTAAACGGGACTTTGCTTGCGGCGCTCCGTGCTTCGCGTGTCGAACTCTGGGGCACACGACGGAGGAATGTCGTGACGTCTAGCTTGAGCCGGACCTAACCGAGTCGAACCGAACCGAATCGAACCGATTCGAGTCGCGTCCACATAAAGTGTACCAACAAACTCCCCCTTGGACGCTACTCGTGAGGTTCGTCTTCTGTGATGGTTCGTCTTCTGTGTCTTTCATGTCGGAGGATCTTCAAAGTCTTCACGCGTCGTAAGAAGAAAGTGTATCAGCAAACTCCCTTTTTATTTAGGTAGTGTGTTAACAAACTCCCCCTTAAAATAAACTCTCCATTGAGTTATGCTCGTGAATCTTTTGACTTGTCAATTCTTCAGATCCTTGAGGTGTTGATGAAGGGTTAGCGGCAACTCGATCATTTTATCCTTTGAGTGCCTCCACTTCGTGTCTTCATTCCAAAGCTTGTCATCGAACATGTTCTCCTCGCCTTTAGCATCTGCACATGCAAGAAAGCTAAACGCATAATGAGAACAACCGCTTGGAATATAGTTAACATTTAAACAAATGACACATATGAGATCCAATCTCAATCAAACACCTACCGACAACAGTTTTAAAGTTTAGAAAATGATCAATTTTAATTCTTTAACTTTCAAAACTTGTTAACTTCGACTGTTTACGAAGATGCAATTGTTTTCCGGCTTACGATCAGGATTTTGGGTAGGATAGACTCGAGTTCCAACATCAGTCAATCAAAAATAAACTAGAAGCAAAATCTTTTTGGATTTTATAAAGTTTAAATTAAAACAAACCTAAAATCTTTTTGAAAATTTTCATTTTTCAAATGTAAAGACGGAAAGCAATAAATAAATATATACAAAGATACAGAAACTAAAAGTAGTAAATAAATATTTACAGACAATCTTTTTGCGAGTTTCGAGGGTAAGAGAATCATATCAGTGTACGGTCATGCCAAAACGATCTTTTTGTTCAATTAGTTAACATTAAGACAAGCATCCTATAACAATTACCGGTATTGTTGTCCACATAAGCTCAACTTATCAGATGTAATCATGGCGAGGGGATACGTTAAGGTATGATTTATACTTACCGACCGGTGTTCATCCACACACGACACATTCCCGTATCAAGGTATGCACGAGAGTTCATCTTACCGGTGAGTATACCGTTTATCATCTGTTTGACCGTATAAAAGATGTGAGAAACTCACTTATTTTGATTGAAAACAAGCCCTATGTGATAAAATCACTTATTGATGAGGAACTTGATTTTCATATGCATGAGGGCACAGGAGCAAGTCCGTGAACAGGTCAGTACTTTCGTACAACAGAGAGACGAACTTGACTCCCGCAAAGAATCTGTGATATATTATCACTTATTTTGTTTGGACATGTGATTGTTGATTATTGAGGTCGAATGCAATATGTACACGTATGTATAGTATCATGGAAGATCTTAGACTTCGTCTCCGTTATTTTTACGGTTTGATACAACCATGATACCCAGATGATAAGACAGCATAAAGACCGAATATCTCAGAACCTCGGCAATCTCTCAAACGAAATTTCGGTACCAAGACCATATGCCAATGTGCGGTTCCCACCTGGTCTTCAGTCGATTTAAGATTTATATCACCCTGCACACTTTAAAATGATCGTGAGCCTACCGATACATCTTATATAGAGCTGCTTATCGTTTTTCATTTTGCATTTCAGTTCGAAGAGGTTTCGACAGACCACTGATTTACTATCATTTTCTCTTTTTCTCGCCAGGAAACTCATTTTTGTTTTTCTATTGTTTTTGCGTTTTGAAAATTTTCACTGTTTTTGAATTTTCAAATTTGGATTTACTCCCCCTAAAATCAACAAACTAAGATAAATTTAAAAGACACAAAGAAATTTACAAAAACGATTTCCCGATGTTGATTAACTCATGTTTTACCTCAATGACGTTTACCAAAATTAATTTTAATCAGAATTGATTTAGCGAATTTTGGAAAAAATCAGTTGGCACGTAGGTAAGCGGTGCGGACCATGACAACATTGACGAGTTTCATAGTGAAACAATCACGTGTGAGGTGATATTCGAGATCAACGTATCAGGTCAAAGAGTGTTGTACGAGAAGATAACAATTCATAAAGTAGCTTAAATATCGACAAGTAAAGGAGAGATTAGAAATTCAAAACCGTATCCTGCAACTGCTTCGTGCATTGCAAGGAATCTGAGCGCTCTCCCAAACTGGATATCCACCCGGTGTGGATTTCAAGGTCGATTTTTGTAGCTACCAAGAAATCTCTTCACAGCAACAAGATCAGAAACCTTTGGGTCCGGCTGGTCTTCCACATTGCACCAGCGAAGGTCTTTGTCTTTCTCTTTGAGAAGTAGTGTGCGGTTGTTCAGTCCACGCCAAGGCATCCGCACACCCGGTTGGTTTGTTCAACAAACACATTTTCTTCAATCACACCGCGAAGAAATGTACACTGCACGTTCATCTTGTGAATTTTGAACTCCAAACGTGCTGCAGGTGCGTACATTTTGATTTAATCTATCCTGGTGACCCGATTAAAGCCTTGAACAATCACACTTTGGTATGATTTTCATTTTGTCGAAGCTTTACAATTTCTTTCGACAGACAATTCTGTCTTCTTTTCTTTTTCTCTCCATCAAAGGCAACAATTTCTTTTGTCGCCAATCTTGTGCATGGACACTCCACTATCAACAATCCTATGACTATCGATAGTTCCTCCTGGAACATCCTGCACACTCACTCAGAGATTAGTTGGAGAGGGGGACCCAAGCCTTCATAGACTTAGGTTGCCCCTGAGAATCAAGAAATGTAATTTCAATTTCTTGAAGGTCCTTCAATTGCAAGCCTCCTCCTGAATCCTCACCTGTTTTCGGTTTCCAAGTTTGTTTTTGTTTACCGGATTGTGTATTATTTACAGATTTAGAAATCTCCGGTTTTAACGGTTGTGACAAAATTGGTTTCCTTTTAACAGTTTCTGGTTTTAAAGCCTTTTCGATCACCTTCACATTTTTACGTCGTTGTTTTGTTTCTTGTTCTTTAATAGTGCGTTTATCATGTTTTGGAGAAACATGACGATTTTGTGAGTGACCTTGTTCAGAAGGGGCTCTTTCAACAAAATTTGGTTTGGGCGAGTTTGTGCAGTCTTTAATGATGTGCCCAAACTTTCCACATTTGAAACACGATCTCCTCTCAACAAACTTGGGAGATCCGGTTCGACGACCTGACGTTGAAGTTGTAGACCCAGAGGTACTAGCTTCACACCCATTTGTGTGTTGGGTGTAATTGTTATCACTATTACGTTTCAAAATGTTGACTTTTTGTACAAAATCGGTATTTGATTTATTTTCAAAAGTCTCCACTTTATCAGTACCTTTGGAGGCCACAAACTTAACGTCTTTTGTTTTCTTCTTGTAATGAGCTCCTTTAGAATCAACCTTAGCCTTTGGCTTTGGAGCTCGTTGTTGTTGTTTACCCTTAAAAGCAATAGGTTGTTGCTTCGTTGGTGATTTTTTATTTCCAAATTTTCTTCTAACTTCAGCTTTTGGAATCGGATCACACTGAGTTACTGAAACTCTCGGAATCCCCTTTTCCAAAAACTTACTGGTAGTATCTTCAAACACTTTATCAATCAAAGATTGATTGACATTTTTAATTGGAAAAACTGTGTTTGAATAAATTTTGTCATCACCGACTAAAGTATACAACACGTTATCACTTTTAATGGTAGACACTGTCTCAGTGATAGGATCTATCTCTTGTTTCGCATCAGTTGATTGCACAACAGGAGTAGGAGGATCACACAGAATGTGATTCTCAAAAGGCACTTCTACTCCTTTGTTCTTCTCAAGAGATTTATCCTCATCACTCACATCTGGTTCATCATCGGACGAATCATAGTCCTCAACTGTGGGAGGACTTTGATTTGAAGCACATGATGACTTTTCTTTCCGATCAGATGAGCCCTCCGATGAATTGTCCGTTTTGAACCCTAAGCCAGTTGTAACTTCCTCATAATCAAGAGGTACAGTTGGTTCAAACCGTGGCATTTCTTCTTCATCAGGCATATAAGCATAATTATGTCTCAAAGGGGGCGGACACTTCTCATACCCAACACCTTTCTTGTTTCCCTTTAGTTGTTGAACATCAATAATGTGATCGAGCATAAATCGGGAGTTAGAATAACTCTCCAACTTTTGCTTGATTGCATCATGCTCGCATTTTACAATGGCTAATTCCTTTTTAGTTTCCTCAACAATGTTAATGTAATCGTTTATACTAACTTGTTTATGATAAACAGTTTTTGTCACTTCGGAAACATTTTTCTTTAGAGTTTCAATCATAGATTTAAATTCTTTTTCATGTCTAACTAGAGCCATATTCGCTTCTTTGCACTTAGCCATTTCAACAACTAAACTCTGATTGTGAATATGAATCGTATCACATTCAAGTTTTATTCTGTCAAATTCATTTTTCATATACTCACAATCTCTACAGTTGATAAGAATTTCAGATTTTACCTGACTTGTAGAAGCTGAGACATTTGCCATAAAGGCAGTCTGATAAGAAAAAGATCCGTCTTCAGAAAAGAACTTCTCCATTTCTTTAGATGCTACCTCAGCCTTCTTGATCAGAACTGATTTCTGACATTTCAACTCTTCTGCTTCATTCAATAAGTCATCAAGATTAGAACTTGCTTCTTTGCTCACATCAGATTCAGAATGATAATCGCCCGAAGTAGAACTTTCTTCATCAGAACTCCCGGTATAACCCGAACTGTAGTCACTTTCAGAAAATTCTTCCTTATGAACGTGTTTGATATGATTGATGATCTTTGCATAACACGCTGTTCCTCCTTTATTTTTATCTCCTTCCCCAAGTTGTAAAGACCAATTAAACCCTTCATCAGCTTGAACGGTCAATGTTCGATTTGTGTTGGATGGTCCAGACTGATTCTGGTTGGTAGTGTTGTTCACAGCTACTATCCCTTTTTCACGATTATCTTGATTGGCATTGGAATTTGAAGTACTCGTTTGACTTCTGAATGGGTTTTGATTTCCTTGTTTACTTGGTCTTGTGCACTCACGTTTGAAGTGCCCCTTTTCGCCACAATTGAAGCATGTAACTGCTTCTTTATCAAATCCGTACTTTGTATCCTGTTTGCTTTCCAAAGAACTTCTCCCGGTTCGAACCATAAAGTCCTTCGCCCTTCTAACAGCACTTGCGAACGCCCACTTTATATCCATCAACTCCATTTCATCACGGTTGATTTGTAGATAATCTTCGTTGGTCAAACTGATGTTTCCAATTTGACCGGCAACCAAACCGCAGTAAACACTGACCATTGTATTAATAAGTTCCATATGTTCATTTGCTACTTCAATGCTAACATTTGAGAGGTTTGATGTATCAACTTTGACTGTGCTAGTGTTGGTTGGAGGATTGTTGGTATAATGAGCTTGCTGTTGTTGTGGTTGTGGTTGAGCTGGAATATAAGCAGTCGGATTGAACTGAGGTTGAGTAGTGGCAGCTGAAGGTGTATTAGGAATAATACCTCCTCCAGAATAAGCCTGAGCTTGAGCAATCAAATGCGCTGGCGGAAGATAGGCTCTCGGATCGAAGACAGGAGGTGGAGCTGATTGAGGAAACGGAGAAGAGTTTGTATTTGATACAAACGCCGTTTGTAACTTTGGTTGTTGAGCTGAACTTGAACTCGCTGACGGAACAATACCTCCTCCATAATACATTTCGATATTTTGAGGAGCAGCAATTCGTTTTGCTTTCCGAATTTCTTCATCATTCTTGTGTTCCAGCTTCTGTACAAATTCATAGATACTGACATTTTCAGCATCTAGAACACCGGTATGTTTTAAAAGCTCAATGTATGGGCTCCACTTTGGAGGTAGCGAATCAACAAACTGTGCAACTAATTCCTGTTGAGTTGAAATAACACCATAAGCAAACATTTCACTAATCAAATGATAAAAACGTGTAGTCATATCATTTAGAGTTTCATTTTCCAAGAACAGAAACGATTCAAACTCTTTCTTCAATAGATCATGGCGTGTCTTTCTAGTAGCTGCGTTTCCTTCTCCTCTTGTTACCAAAGCATCCCATAATGTTTTCGTGTCCGTACAATAAGAGAATTGATGATAGATATCTTTGTGAAGCGCTTGGGTAAGAACAGCAAACGACTTTTTCTCAAATTCATAGGCTTTCTTGTCATTTTCCTGCATGTTAGAAAAACCTTCTGCCGTTGAAGCTGCTACTTCGAGAGCATTATTGCGTGGAGTAATGAAACACCTCCAAAGATCAGTGCTTTGCCCTTGAACATATGTATGGAAACGACCTTTCCATGATGGAAACTCGTTCATATGATTCAACTTTGGTGGGCGATTGTTGCTGCCCGTTTCGCTCTCGCTAAGCAAAAGATTTTGAATGTTTTGATTTTGATTAGATACCAAAGCCCATTGTCCGGCACTTATAGAAGGTTGACCAAAAACATTCTTCACCCATGCTGCTGCGGAGGTCGGATCTTCACGTGGTCTCGAGTCCATACTCCAATCCCACGGACTGGTACAACTCATATTTGATGTATGAAGTGTAGTACCTGATCAAATACTTGAAAACACATAGTTAGCACCCTTTTACAAGTCCTCTGTATAAAAATGACAGCAAAATGACGAAACACTCTTCCACGAAACAGACTTGTTTCGTTGAAGATATTGTGGCGAAACAGAAGTTGTTTCGTCGAAGATATTGTGGCGAAACAGAAGTTGTTTCGTCGAAGATATTTTTGACGAAATGCTTTTGTTTCGTCGCCTGCTTGATTAGTCAAAGATAAGTCTCAGACAGCAAGATATTTTTCTCTGACACAAGGTATGTTCGTAACACTGTTTTTCAACGTAACATACTTTTTCACTGAAACTAATTATCACCTTTTACACCAAAGTCCATTTATAGTATTATATGTGACAACACTTTGTATTTTTCAATTTAAAGATCAAAATCACAACAATGATAAGAACACTATGAAGATTGTCAAGAACACACTCAAGAACATGAGTTTTCCGGTCAGTTGATAATTTTCCGAAACACGAAAATACACAAGATTTTCACTAAAAACCCGGTTTAAAGCATGAACAAACAATCTAACTAGGTTTTTAAAAAAAACTTTAGCAAACAACAAGAAAACAACCAGATTTTATGAATATTTTCCAGAAATTATGAATTTTTCAAGAACAAAATTTCAGAAAAACAACCACAAATACTTGATAAAAACCGAACAATGTTTGATTTTAAACAAGGATAAGAGCCAATGCTCTGATACCACTTGTAGGTCCCGTTTTTCCGGTGAGGATCGATAACGAACACCTATCCTTGTTTATCACAAACACGGTAACGGGTGCGGAATCCCCGTGACGGTGCAAACCAAACAAAGTGTAAAACACACGGGTAACCAAAGATTCAATATCTATTGATTAGGGATGAGAACGATACAAACATATACAAACAATGTTTACAGACTCTCTCAAAGTCTCACACAGCTCTCGTCTCACTTCCAAGTTTCACACAGAAACTATGAGACCTATTTATACTAAAACAGAGACACAGACTTGACGAAACTAAACAGCACTCGACGAAACACAATTCAAAGTGACGAAACAAAAGTGTTTCGTCACCTAAACATTTAATCCACATTCTGTTTCGTCGTTTGATGTTGAAGCCCAATATTAGACAAAGTCCATTACAAGTATTCGGCCCAACATGAAGTTACGGCCATGATCTTTGTTCCAGTTATAAACTATCACCATTTCAACATATGAGACAAATGTAGTGACATCACCATGACATCACAATGATGATGTCATGGTGATGTGTAAACGGGACTTTGCTTGCGGCGCTCCGTGCTTCGCGTGTCGAACTCTGGGGCGCACGACGGAGGAATGTCGTGACGTCTAGCTTGAGCCGGACCTAACCGAGTCGAACCGAACCGAATCGAACCGAGTCGAGTCGCGTCCACATAAAGTGTACCAACAAGTTTGTTACTAAGAAATAAAATTTAAAAAAATAAATTTATAAATACGTAATAATTCTTACTGTTTCGGTGAGATTACAGTTTAAACGTTTGCCCAACAAAGTTACCAAAAAAATTTTGTCAAGTTCTACAGTCCTTGAAAAAACGGTTGAGAAACAGAACGGAGAATCCCCTTTATTATAGAATTCGACAACATCTGTAGACCAATTTTCTGTTTCGTCATCTGGTATAGCCCATCTACCATTGGTGTGCTGGTGTAGGCTTTGCCGATTATGTATAAACTGATCTTCCTCCGGAGCGGGTTGGTTTGCATTTTCGTTGAATGATGATGTCTCGCTTACATTGGTCGGACGCCTCTACCTACTTAAGATCCAACTAGAAGATTTCTTTGCGGGTTGGGAACAGTACTCGTCATCAACTAAGCTTTTCCCATGGCGATCAGACATAATTTAGGTTGACAAAGGCAAAGCAATTAAACAGTATTTTAAAGGAAATTGTATAAGGTCCCGTTGTATAAATATAAATATTTTGCCATACAAAAATAATAGCCCAAATATTAATATTACTGTATATTATTAATTTAATAAGTTCGCCGACGCTTCCGAAGAGTCGGCAGACGCTTTCAAAAATCGAGACGTCTTGCGTCTGCCCTCATTATCCTCTTGCGTCTGCCCTCGTTATCTTGCCTTCTTGTTATCCTCTTGCGTCTACCCTCGTTATCCGATAATAATACTAGGGGAAAATTATTTGTTAATTTAATTAGTTAACCGACGCTTCCGAAGAGTCGACAGACGCTTCCAAAAATCGAGACGTCTGCCATCTTTGTTATCCTCTTGCGTCCGCCATTGAATTGGGAAGCGTCCGACGACGTTTACCATGCCTACACGTGTTCTCATGAAGTGTCTGCCAGACGCATCAAAGATGACGGACCACATCTCACTTTCATTCCCAAACGCCATTGACGCTAAACCAGGGCCCACCACGAGACCCAACCTTGTTGAACGATCGTAATAGTGTAACCCAACCCGTTTCCGGTGCCAAACACTCACAAAAAAACGTTTGACCCGATCCGTATTCTAGTGTCCCCATCACATGGTCCCGCCCGACAACATGAACTTTTGGAATGAAGGGTTCAACCAATCAGATTACAATGCAAATGTCGGAAACAGTGGTTTCGGTAACTTGGGTCAAGACCCAGATATTGGATTCGGAAACCTTGTTGACGACAGAGACAGTGGATTCGTAAACCTTGGTAGTAACGCCGGAAACAGTGACTTCGGAAACATTGGTAACGCCGAAAACATTGACTTCGGAAACGTTGCTAACGCCGAAAACATTGACTTCCGAAACCTTCATAACGACGGAAACACTGGGTACGAAAATGTCAGCAACGACGGAAACATTGGCTTTGGAAACATTGGTGACGACATCAATCCGAATTTGAATGTTTTGATGCAAGACAAAACATGTAAGTATTTCTTTCATTAGTATTTTATTTTTATTCTTCAAGTCTGTCATTTTGATTATTGTTGAAGATTAGTATGTTTATTCTTCAATTTTATTATGTTGTTTATTGTCGAAGATTAATTTCTATTTTAACCTAAGGTTCCTAGGATTAAAGTTAGAGTCGTTTGGACGATAGTTGACAAACTGAAGGACAAAATGTCTGCTTCCTTAGAAAACCGGTTGAGTGAATATCTTAGGCAAAGCTGTTTTGGAGATTACTTGAACATTAAAAACGTTATTTGCCAAAGCAATCTTTTGCAAGCAGTTGCAGAATGACAACTTCAAACAAATAATCCTATTGAGGGAATATCTTATGCAATAGATGTGCACACTTTGAAATTTACACCAAAAGATTTTTGTCTAATAACCAGGTTTAGATTTGGAGCAGTAGAAAATTTTCTATCCGTGCAATCCCCTAACTCGTTCAGGACTCAGGAGTAGGTATTTCAGAAATTACAAAGTGGTTAGGCAACATCAACTAGAAGAGTTGTTTGGGTCTGATTGGACAGAGTACACAGAAGATGATTGTCTTTGGATTTGCCTTTTGATGATGGTTGAATCTTTTAAAGGCAGCCAAGTCTACCAGGCTGTTGACGAGCTATTGTTAAATCTGGTCGATAATCTGGAAGCTTGGAACCAATTTCCATGGGGTACTTATCTCTGGCCGTAGATCATTCTTTTTACTCGTGTCATTCTTAAAATATATGTTTGGTGTCAAGTCACTCTTTTTATGTTTGAAAATAATTTGTTTTCATGTTTGAAATCCGTTAACTTTGACCGTAGTCTGTGACTTACAATCGGTTTCTTTCGGATAATTCTTCTGACTCTATGACTTATTACGTCATTTAAGCGTCGGTTTGTCTCACATTTACCGTTATTCGGGTTATGCCTATATTTATATATAATTATGTCCCATTACCGGGCTCATTATTCTTTCATGTTTAACGCTACCGTTACCCAGTTTGTGTTAACTTATGCCATCAAGCATTATACTTTATTCAACCCGTTTGACTTGTTTGTGTGAAATCCATCCCTTATGAACAGTCAAACTTTATTCTTTATTCAGCACGTTCAACATCGAAATAGTTGAACATAATTATCACAAATTCTATTTCCGAAATTTCAACATCTTTTAGTCATAACTCACAATCCGAGTCTTTTGACTTTTAATCCGCGTTCCCGTTTCTCGGTTTACGCATGTATTTAAATTCCTACCCATCGACCGGGTATTTTACTAAAGTCTTTGTTAATGCAACCATTCTGGTATGCATTAAGACTTCATTTTTACCTGTTTGGTTGTCTTAGCGAAATCCATCGTTTTTATTCAACCAAACCTTTATTCTTTATTTTGACCATCCTTGACGGCCTTATAAATTCTGAATGATGATTATCATCATCATCCTTTCTTTACTACGATCAAAGTCAACGACTTTGATCGTTTTTTTGTGTGGCAATACATTCGTTTCTATGACCCCGCGGGTCAATTATACTTTGGTTTTACATGCCCTTTTTTGTCCATCATGGCTCTTTCGTCCATAATGACTTATTTCACGAATTCCCTTGGGTCATTTATTTCTATGTACACCATATCGTTTTTATGGTTCCCACAAAAACCATTTATACGAGTATCCCTATAAGATTTCTTGACCCCAAGGTTCTTTTAAATTTTTCATTCTTCTCTACCTTACCACATCGGACATAAATAAGCTCATTATAAGAAGCTCATTGTATCATGTGTTCACTACTTACTTGGCCAGAGTAAGCGATCAACACATGGTACGCACGACCTTATTATAATTACCACATCTTGTCCCATGTAAGTAACTCCTCAATTTATTTCCATAATTATGATTTCATTTGGTAAAACTTTATTTAATTGTCAGTTAACAATTATTAGTTTTACCCGTTTTATCGTTGAACATATAAAATGTTTCCTTTTCATAAACATTTATACAATCACATTCGTTGATGCGATCATTACTTTTCTAAATAGAATTTATATTAAGCATACTTACTTGGATGATTACTCTCGTCTAAGTTTCAATATAAACCGAATTCTGTTATTGTCTTATTATTCACAATTTGTGAATAATACGTATCTCTACTAAATTTCTCTTGGAAACGTCATCCTGGATAGGTAACCTATCCAGGTTTCCCAAGTTTCATATTCTATATGCAACTATCATTCACTATATATTTGTTGCATATTAATGTTTGTACTATAAGTTTAAGACATGTATGTTAAGATCTGAGGCTCTCATGATTGTGTTTGTTTGTGTAAATTGAATAATCAATGAATATGAAAACAAGTAAAGTGCAGCGGAAATGAACAACAAACTTAGTAAGCACAATCATAAAGAGAAATGGATTTGATAAGCACATGAATTGCATCAGTCGAAAGTTTACAAAGTAAATCAAAAGATTACAAACATGCTTACAAACTAAGCTCCCCCTCAGCCTGATACCCCATGGTTGGATTGCACAAGATGAAAGGATTGAATTGAGGAGAAGAACTCACTCAAGACGATCAAATGTAACAGTACAGGGTACTGTTCCATTTATAGACAAACCAAACCACTGAGGTATCTCAGCTGACGTCACCATGAAAGCGACGTCTAACAGCCTAACAACCTGTATCTACTGTTCTTATACAAACACTGCTAAACCTAACCACTGACTATACATAAAAACAGATGATATACTAAACTACTGCTCTTTCTATTCATCAGTGCTTTCCTCAAGGTTGATCAGTCCTTGATTGGGTAGTGCTTTGTCATCAGCAGTTTGTACCAGCAGTGCTTAGTTCTCAGCAGTCTTTTGGGCTTCGTCAGTAGTTATAAGAACAGCAGCAGTTGTATATGGGCAGTGGATAGAAGACCATCAGATGTTATAATCACTTTCAAGGGGAAAACCTAATGTAAACATCTGCTTATTGAGAATCCACTGTCATGATCCGGTTTTGGCTTTCATTATCTGTTCCTCTGATAGGGTTCAATCCCAACAATCTCTCACTGGAACAGATAATGCCAAAACCCTTCCTTATTCTGGATCTTTATTTCTCATCAGAAGTTCTTTGACTTGTTCTTTAAATTTCAGCTCAAAATCCTGAGAACTTGTATCATCTTCATCCCGGCACAATGTAAGCTCAAGGAGATCTTGTAGATCTTCAACACCCAGGCCTAGTGCTTGATTCCTTGATATATGCTTCACTTCTCCATTAGTTCTGACCAGAGTCAATACATGGGTCTTTTGATCAGAGAGCCACTTTAGTATTTTTAAACCAAATGGGTTTCTTGGGAGAGATTTATTTGCTGATGAGCTTGGAGATTTTGGCCTTGAGAAAAATTGTAAAGCAGTATCCTGAACTTCAGACATTCTTTTGAAAGCTTCTTCTATGACTTCATTTGCTGCAGCTATGTCTTCTGCAACTTCTTTGTCAATCAGCTCTTGTCTCTGTTATTGATCAAGCTCACTGTCTGTGATATCTGCTGATGATGATTGGCTCAAAACCTCTTTGGTAAGGTCTTGTAGCTTTGCTAATTTTTCTTTATCTAAAGCCATTTTCTTGATGGCTTCTTCAAAATAATCAGTTTCTTTTTCTTTTTCTTCTCCAGCAGTCAGTTGTTCCCTCTTTTCTTTTCTCAACATTGTGACAGAGGTTTCTGCTGCATTGATCAGTGTTTCAAAAGTCTTGATCTGCTCCTTTAGCTTTTTGTAGTTAGACTTTTTAGGAGTGTCAGAGACTGTCATCCTCCGTTTCTTAAGCCTTTCATAAGCTTCATCTGTTTGCTGCTTAGTCCATTTTGCTATGGCATTTGCAGTATCCACCCTTGCATCCACCAGTTCCTGCTTCTTTCTTTTATATTCAGAAGTAAGATCAGCTATGAGCTTCTTGTATTTGTTCCAATTTGGAGTTGTCTTCTTCTTTCTTGGATCATTTTTAATCTTTTCAATTCTGTTAGCCTCATGCTTTAGTGCAACTATTGGCCATTCTTTGAATTGTGTTTCTTCAGCAGGATATAACTTTTCTTTCATTATGTATGCAAGGTATTCTTTTCTCAATTCTTTTCGTTGATCTGCTTCAGGTGATAGGCTTGACATTTCTTTGTTCAGATCACTTGCATATTCTTCCATTTGTTTGACTTTGGTGAGCAGGAATTCCCTTCTTTCCAAAATGGCTTCATCACCTTGATCCTTGCATTCAACTTTGGCTCTTATCTTAGCTTGCCTTGCTTTCATTTCAAGATATTCATCCATGTTTTCTGGAATTATGAAGCCTATGAGAGAAGGAAATTTCCTTTTTGAAGGATCATCCTCAGTGTAGAATTGTTTCATCTCATTTTTCACAACTTCTAATTCCAGTGGATATTTAGCAGCAACAGGATTATACTTTTCATCAGTAGCCTGAGTTGTTTCTCTTTTTCTTTTGTGAAGCTTTGGAGGGAATTTTGGTTGTGATGTAGGAATGATGAGAGCAGTGGTGGATGGTTGACAAACAGTTGTTGAAACAACTGGTGTCTCAACCTCTGTTGTCATTACAACTACTGATATGTCAGTAGATGTCTTCTGCTTTTGAGCAGGGGTTGAAGATGGTGAGGTAGTTTTTGATGGTGGTGATGGTGGTGGTGAATCATAAGGTATGAAAACCCTTCTCCTTTTTGTTGTAGGAGAGGATGATGATGTCTTGGGTGGATCAGTGGTGGTGATATGAGTGGCAGTGGTTTGTGATTGACTGACAGTGGTTGAAACAACTGGTGTCTCAATCACTGTTGTCATTACAGCAGATGTTGTAACATCTGCTGTCTTCTGCTTTATGACAGGAGGTAATGATGATGATGTGAGGGCAGTGGTTTTGGTGGTGTGTGATGGAGTGGTGTGTGTTGAAGAGATGGCAACTGTTTGGCTAGTAGTTTTTGTAACTACTGTTGTATCAGCTGTTTGGATGGAAGTTTGGAATTTTGTGGTTTGAGGTGGTTTGGATGGCTGTTTTTCTTGTTCTGGTTCAGTATACAGCCCATCTTCTATTCCCTTCTTCTTCAACTTGATTTTCTCCCCCTTTTTGGCATTATCTGGAAGGGGGTTATCCATGAAGAGGATAGTGGAAGGAACTTTTTCACGATGGGCAATCCTTTGTATGATGGCCTTGATATCTGCTTGAGTATATTTAAATCTGGACTCCACCATGTTTGTCAGCATTTTTACATGCATTTCATGCTGCTGATCAGCAGTTTGTTTTTGTTTTTCTAGCAAGGGTTGAAAAAGATTCCAGAGCTCATTTGCAGCAAGAGCTTGTGGTGGAGCAGGTGCTTGAGGTGGAACAGCAGTGGATTGTGCTTTCTGAGCTTTTAACAGCTGCTGCACCATATCCTTTATTTCAGCAACTGATGTTTCAAGTTTCTCAACTCTGCCCGTCAATTCCTGATATTTTGAATCATCACCCACATTAATGGGATCATCTGATTCCCCACCAGCAGTGGTTGTATCAATGTGTGACTTAGGAACTGAGTCCCAAAAATCACTCATTGATGCCCCTTGTTCTTGGTACTGGGGACTTCTTTCTTCAGCACTTGATAATCCTTTGATGGTACCAGTGGTTAAAACTAACTCACTGGTGGTTACCGAAGGTGCTATAGAAGAAATTGCCTTCAAGGGAGTCTTACTTATGAAACAACTGTCCAACTGAAGATCTGTTGATCTATCAGTTGTAGTTGCTGCTCCACTTGAACTACCACCGAGAGTTACTTGTAACTCAGGGGGTGTAACCTCCTCAGTTGTTGCTGGGATAGCAGGAGTAGTAGCATCAGACCCAGTCACTTGTGGGAGTATACTCTCAGTGACAGGTGATAGAGAGGAACTGGTTTGTGTCTGAGCTATAGCAACTGCATGCAACAAGGGCATTATTGATTGTGGTAATGTGATTGGTGAGGGCATGGGTGTTGAAAGAGACATGTCCTTGGGATCAGGACTGAGGAAGATGGATCCGATTGGGTCCAGAGCTTCATATTGTGGGGTCCCTGTGCTTACAGCCTGATCCTTTTGTGAGGATGCAGGAGGAGTTTGAGTTAATGGTGGAGATCTTTCTACCAACTGCTGTGAGGAAGTAGCAGCAGTGGTTTTTGGTGACATTTGTTTTGTCACAGGCAGTTGCTCTGGGATCTCATCTTCCAGAGTTTCCTTTTTCTTGGGTTTGGTGGGCTTTTTGTAAGACTTCCTTTTGGTCTTTTTGGTGATGTCAGGTGTGGGCTTCAAAGCAGTGGTTGTGCTGCTATGATCACCTGGAGCAGTGGGCTCAGCAGCAGATGTCTGAGGAGCAGTGGTAACCGCTAAATTCTGCTCAGACACCTCTGCTTTTGTTTTTATTGGTGCCAACATTCTAGTGAATGTTTCAGGTGTTAAACTTTTTATTTGAAAATAGACACCTTGTTTGAGCAAGTTTTCATTTTCTTTTTTAAATTTTTGTTTAAAATAGTAGCTTAGAAATCTTGGAAAAAGTAAAAATGCTTTGCTATCAACGTTTTTTACCAAGTCATTGAAGATCTCCTGGGAGTAGTTGTAATCTTTATTATTTAAAATAGCATAGCCCAGGCATTGAATCTTCAATGGTATTTCGTTAAACGCAGTTGTTTTATTTGAAACACACATCAAAAGTGTGTGAAATAAAAACCTAGGTGCAGAAGGGAAATAACCTTTTTGTAAGGTATCTACCTTTGATTGTTCTGCATACCCTCTTTTCAAAAAATCAGTTTTCAACTCGGTTTAATCAAAGGAGGTTTTACCTTTCTGATCATCGAGTTTGAAGACTTCTGAGATTGCTTTTGGAGTGATTTGGATCGCTTTACCCTGTATCGAGGAGTTGATGGCTACTACTTTATCGTCTTGTTTCTCAAGCGTAGCATTTTTCCAGAACTCTCTCTGGGTTTGCAGGTAAATGGGAGCGTCTGCTATTATCAAAGTTTTGTACTTTGATTCAGATAAGGTGTCAATAATGGAATCGAAGGTGTGGTTGTTCGTGGGTTTTGTGAGTAAACCCACATAGTTATGAGGAGATTTGTATGGTATTTCAATGGATTCAGCGGCCGTTTGAGCGACCTCTTTGGAAGATGATGGTGATTTTGGTTTTGATTTTGATTTTGTCATTTTGAAAGAGGAAGAAGAAGAACAGAGAATGATTTGGGATGGAGGGTTTGGAAACTGCTTTGAGAAGAGAATCTTGGAATTCAATTCGACAGTGTAAAACCCTGTTTTGGGGTTTTGATCAGGGTTTTATTAAGGAAAAAAATGATCGCTGATGTGGCAGCGGTTATTATGATCTGATGGCTAAAAACTGACCACGTGTTAAACACTGATGAAATGGATGAAGAGTGGAGGACAGTTGTTTTAAGAGCCACTGATGAAACAAGCATCAGTGGTTACAACGGTAATAATGTGATAACAGTGGATGATTTTTTACTATCAGTGGATAGCATATCAGTGGTTAAGACACTCATTTTGAACATCAGTACTTATCAAGAAAATGAAGGATCAGTGGCTAACTTTTAGCAGTGGACAGTATTTAGTAAACAGTCGTTTGAGCAAAACAGTGGTTAGGGTTAAAGTAATGACAATGGTTTGAAAGTTCATTGTCAGCAACTTTTTAAAGAAATTTTCATTCAAGCTTTTGCCACATGTCAATTTCCTTTTGAACTTCTTACGAATTACTGACCATGGTTTGGTACCCCAGATGATGAGTACTTTTTGCTAAGGCAACTCATTTTCGTTTAATATCAAATTAAAACATGAGTGCCCCAGTAGTCAGTGGCGGATCTAGGATTCCGACCAAGCGGTAACGTTTTATAAATAAGCGGTAACGAAATCGAAAAAACGTCAAATTTTTCCAAAATTTACACTAAAAACGTCAAAAATTTTCTGACCAAGCGGTAGCGGAGGCTACCCCTTGTTCCTCTTTACATCCGCCCCTGCCAGTAGTTTAAGCACTGTTTAGCAATCAACCTTTGATCAGTGTTTAAAACAAACCTGAGTATGACATGACCTTGACATAAGCACCATTTCCTTTTGACCCAGTTATGAGGACAATAATACCAACAAAAATAAGGTACTATATTCTGACAGGAAATTGAAACTATTGCCATAAAAAAACAAGCAAAAGTTCAAAATATATTATTCTTAAAAAAAACGAATAATATATCCTGGTTATTTAAGAAAATCCTTTGAGAAAAAAATGGTTAAAGGTTTTTCTTAGAACAGCATCAAAAGGATCTGGTATATTCTCAATAAAATACGTAATCATATCATTCTCAAGTTTATGAAAATGGTCAGTGGTTTAACCGCAGTGGTAGGAAATTTTGAATACGTTTTGACCACTGTTTAGTACCATTTTCTTGTCAGTTGATTGCAAACATGAGGACACATGGACACATGAGTTTTGAAGATCCAGTTATAGATCTTGTTACCATGTGATGATTTTGAAGATTTGTCTATTCCTCTTGAAGTTCATTCACCGGAATTACCATTTTTACCTGAACCTTTTCCTGAACAGATGAATGCACACAGTTGCTTAATGACCATTATTACCCTAAACTTTGACTCTTAAGTGTTTTATGTTTATACTCTTTTCTTTTGACTTCAAAAGTTTTGAGATAAACACACTTATGAGTTTTTGTGAATTTTCTTCTTCCCTTTTTACCCTTCCCATTCATAAGTAATGAAACACTTACTGGGAGGTCTTTATTGAAGGAATACTTAATCCAGAATCATTTTGCAGTAATGCTTTAAGAGGATTAGCCATATTTGTACAAATTTTTGACCAATCTCACATTACATATGATACGGACTATCCTGTTTTCTTAATGTATTTTAACAAAGTTGATTTGTTCCTTTTGAGGATCTCAACCTGTTTTCAACACATAAGTCCTCATGACTAAAGTTTTAATTTCCCTCTTTTTATATTAGCAAAAACACTAATGTTTTTATGAACATAGGCTTTTGTTAAACAGAGGTTCATACTTTAGCATATAATATAATGACATCACAAGTTTCATAACAACAGTTGAAATCAATTTTGAAAAAAAGAACTATTCCCATAGTTTAACAGATATGTTTTCAGATCTAAAACCATAAGTATCTTGTGCATGATATCACTTCTTGTGTGAGATTTGTGTGTCTTATGACATCTTGGTTGTTATACAGAATATTTGAATAGCAACTTTAAGCATTACTCTGTTTTACAACAAAATACAACCAACCTTAGTATCAATGAATTTTGAGCCGAACTGTTATGTCAAATTGATTGTTAGATCGAATTTGACTGTCCATGCTCTGATACCAATTGTTAAGATCTGAGGCTCTCATGATTGTGTTTGTTTGTGTAAATTGAATAATCAATGAATATGAAAACAAGTAAAGTGCAGCGGAAATGAACAACAAACTTAGTAAGCACAATCATAAAGAGAAATGGATTTGATAAGCACATGAATTGCATCAGTCGAAAGATTACAAAGTAAATCAAAAGATTACAAACATGCTTACAAACTAAGCTCCCCCTCAGCCTGATACCCCATGGTTGGATTGCACAAGATGAAAGGATTGAATTGAGGAGAAGAACTCACTTAAGACGATCAAATGTAACAGTACAAGGTACTGTTCCATTTATAGACAAACCAAACCACTGAGGTATCTCAGCTGACGTCACCATGAAAGCGACGTCTGACAGCCTAACAAACACTGCTAAACCTAACCACTGACTATACATAAAAACAGATGATATACTAAACTACTGCTCTTTCTATTCATCAGTGCTTTCCTCAAGGTTGATCAGTCCTTGATTGGGCAGTGCTTTGTCATCAGCAGTTTGTACCAGCAGTGCTTAGTTCTCAGCAGTCTTTTTGGGCTTCGTCAGTAGTTATAAGAACAACAGCAGTTGTATATGGGCAGTGGATAGAAGACCATCAGATGTTATAATCACTTTCAAGGGGAAAGCCTAATGTAAACATCTGCTTATTGAGAATCCACTGTCATGATCCGGTTTTTGCTTTCATTATCTGTTCCTCTGATAGGGTTCAATCCCAACAATGTACCTTGTAGATACTTGTCCTGATAAACTCTCGTTGTTCTTTGATCTCTATTCGAGATCATTTCCCGATTTATGTCTTTGGCGAGTATAGTTTACTCGTCATACTTCAAACCATATCTTTATCGTATCGATAATTCTTTAGACTCTCGTCATCTTCGGATGCGATGGTCCTTCAACTAATACATTTACAAAGATTAGTAATACTATAATACAAGCCTTTTTTATTATACGTGTTAACACACGTAATTCGTTAACTATATCGGTCTTTTATCAATTTAATTTGGGATAACGTGTTTTGCACGATAACCCTATGTGTTGTCTACAACACTTTAACATGCTAGACCGTTAATGTACATAGTAACTTACCGGATTATGTGATCAAGTCTCGAACTGAACACTTTACTCTTTAAACTTGAGATCTGATTACCAACTTGTAAGACCCTTACTTGATTTATACAATTTTCGTATAAATCTCAAATTTTAAATGTGTGTTCACGATTACACATACACTGGAAATTTCAGATTTCTTAAAACATTTTAATAAATAAAGTGTTTCAAGATATTATAAATAAATTCGTCGTTTAAAACGTGACAACAAAACTAAAAGCAGAAGCTTTATTCTTGTGCGTGTTCGGTTCTTCGTTGAGCTTCATCGTCATCCGGTACCTTACAGTATACCTACATTTTTATAAAACATGAAATGAGTTAGTCAATCGACGTTTAAAATATGTCCGAACAAGTTCGTGAGTCAAAACACTCAAAAATTGTTAGTTATGAGAGTTTTAAACTTGTTTATATAAGTTACTAAGACCAAACTGATCGACAACAAAATGCAGTCATTATAACCCGTCGCGTGACGCGACGGGATAGAGATGGATTTCTTAAAACATTTTAATAAATAAAACAATTCGACATATTAATAAATAAACATTTCAAGATACAAGCTTCCGCACTATGTTTTGTCGTCACTTTTAAACGACCAACTCATACATATTATGTTGTATCGTTTTAAATCTGAAAATGTTTTAGTAAACCCGTATTTTCCAAATGTATGTGTAATCGTAAATACACATTTATAGACAAAACGAATATGAAAACTGTTAAATAGAAGCAAGGGTCTTACAACCCATTTCATAGAAATTATGATCATGTACTCATACACATAAATTGTTCAAGTATTTTCTTATTACTATCATGTATGATGATTCTAAACATAATTATATCATTATATGATTAAAACCCACTTATTCTAGTGTGGTAAATCATCTAGACATTTAAATCATGGCAATATATGTATAATTTTCACTTAGGGTTTTGTTTCTAAGCAAGTATACAACACAATTCAGCCATAACTTCTATGATTCATATGAAATTCGCAGATTATGATTTTCTTCAAATTTCACAACTTCACAAATCATCAAAATTTTACATACCTTATGATCCCCTAGCTTGGATGATCGTTAATTCACGTTCAATTGTGAATTTAGACTTCGATTTGACCTTCAATTTGATGATTTAGCAGGAATTAGGGTTTTAAGCTCCCTGGGAGCTCTCATGCTCGTTCACAAACACATACTATGTGTGTGTGTGTTTTGTTTTTATTAAATAACTTTTCAAGTTATTCCACTTTGGCCCCCCATGTTTGGTTAATTATTAAGTAGGCAACAACCCACTTGGTTTCAATAATATTCCCTTTTATTAACTAGATTAAACATTCCTAGTTAACTTAGTGGGTTCGGGGAAATTACAACCCGTTGTATTTTAAGTCCCCTTAACTCGGGCTTCTTGAAAAGGGGTTGTTTTTATGTCTCATTTGATACAATTTATATGTTGCATTTGGCGTATATCACACATACTCTTGCATACACTACGAACCAGAACTCTCACAACACTCATAGCTTTCAGTTGTAAAACACTTGATCAATATCCGAAGTTGTAATCATTTTTCAATTGCGCAATATAGTTGATAGTGATAGTTTTCACTATCCGAGGTTTTTATGTCGGCGATCTACTAGTGATCAAGGGATTTTCCTCGTACAAATCTTTGTGTTTGATTATCTTATTCGTTTAATACTCATTTTATCATTGTTTATCACTTAAGCACTCTACCTCACTTTACAGATTTGGTTACATTATCCTTAATCAGATTTTTTTTACCAAAACAATATGGATTCCATGTGAATAAGTTCTCGACAGAGTCCTAGAGGGGATAGCTTGGTGGTAAAGTGATGTATTCCATAACCAAGTGGTTGTGGGTTCAAATCCTGCATAGGGTAGGGCATGTGTGATTTTAGCCGTTTGAAGAAAAGGTCGTCGACAGAGATCGCTTTTGTCGACTAGTATCGAGGGAGAACTCGTGGCCTTTTACGTTTTGAAACTTTTGAGAGATGAAATTACTTATAGAAATCTCTTGTTTCCTTTTAAATGTTGATATAGCAACATTATGAAATTACTTATAGAAATCTCTTGTTTCCATTTAAATGTTGATATAGCAACATTCCAACAATACAAAAATGTTGAAATGGATCACGTCATCTAACTAAAGATGACTTGTAGGTTGAGTACAAGAATCACACAAAAATGGAGAGAGAAGACATGATTAAAAAAGAGTAAAAATAATTCATTTCTTTATCTTTATACCTTTTTACAACTTTCGTGTATTTTTCTTCTTTACTTCACACAATCACACAATATCCAAATAATATCTTCAGTTATTAAACATCATATAAACAAAAACCCATTATATATATATATATATATATATATATAGGATTAGGTTCAAACGTGAACAAAATCCTAAGAGTGAACTGCGTGAACTGATATGGGCCCTTGATTTTTATGATCTTGAGATTAAAGTGAGTGGCATGATAGTAATTATTTGGTTAATTTTTTCCATTTAATTAAATACAAAAGGGGTATATGTGTAATTTCAATCTTAAATTGATTGCATAAATCTCTCACAAATCAAGTAATCAACTATCCTCTTAAATTGATTGCATAAATCTCTCACAAATCAAATCAAAGTTTAGGAAAGATGTAACTTAATTCAATTATTAAAATATTTATTTGTTTAAATGCGATATACACATGTGTATTCTGATTTTACCCTCTTTTTAATGCGATGTACACATTTGTATATCGTCTGTTTTTGTGATATCTCGGAATTTTTTTTTGTATTGAATGTTGATGTACACCTGTGAATTACTGTACACATATGCATATCGTTGAAATATGAAGGTTACGTGGATCTTAAAAATCAAAATTTGAATTCTGGTGATGAAATTTGAAATAAAAATTAAAATTGAAATATGGTGATTTGTTGTCTGTTTTGATAATTATCTTATTAATAAATAAACATAATGTGGATAATGAATTTAAATTAGGAAAGATGTAACTTAATTCAATTATTAAAATAATGATTTAAATCTAATTTTTTATATAATTACAATCCTACCTTTAACAGCTAAAAAGGAAATCAAGGGTCCATATCTGTTCACGCAGTTCACTCTTGGGAGTTTGTTCACGCTGGAACCCTACCCTATATATATATATATATATATATATATATATATATATAGGATTAGGTTCAAACGTGAACAAAATCCCAAGAGTGAACTGCGTGAACTGATCTGGGCCCTTGATTTTTATGATCTTGAGATTAAAGTGAGTGGCATGATGGTAATTATTTGGTTAATTTTTTTCATTTAATTAAATACAAAAAGGGTATATGTGTAATTTCAATCTTAAATTGATTGCATAAATCTCTCACAAATCAAATCAATGATTAGGAAAGATGTAACTTAATTCAATTATTAAAATAATTATTTGTTTAAATACGATGTACATATGTGTATTCTGATTTTTCCCTCTTTTTAATGCGATGTACACATGTGTATATCGTCTGTTTTTGTGATATCTCATAATTTTTTTTGTATTGAATGTTGATGTACACCAGTGAATTACTGTACACATATGTACGATGCTGAGTACACATGTGTACTGTTCTATTTATATCCAAGTACACATGTGTCTACCGTTGAAATATGAAGGTTACGTGGATCTTAAAAATCAAAATTTGAATTCTGGTGATGAAATCTGAAATAAAAATTAAAATTGAAATCTGATGATTTGTTGTTTGTTTTGATAATTATCTTATTAATAAATAAACATAATGTAGATAATGAATTTAAATTAGGAAAGATGTAACTTAATTCAATTATTAAAATAATGATTTAAATCTAATTTTTTATATAATTACAATCCTACCCTTAACAACTAAAAAGGAAATCAAGGGTCCATATATGTTCACGCAGTTCACTCTTGAGAGGTTGTTCACGCTGGAACCCTACCCTATATATATATATATATATATATTGTTGACGAGTGAACATCAATAGTAACTTTATTTTATAATAATATGTAGTTTTTTTTATATTTCATTATTTAATATTATATATATATATATATGTTGATGATTTTTATAGTTTTTAATTATTTTATTTTATTGTTTTTAAAATCATAATCCGTTTCTCATTTTTTTTTTTTACTTTTATCAATTCTTTTTTCTTTTTTCTATCATATTTCCTTTATCAGTTAATTGATATTTCTTTAATAATTTACGTTCGTTAATTTATTTCCAAGAACTTAAGTACTTAGTTGTGTTTAATTTTATTTCCTCGATATTCCGGTATAAATTTTGTTAAAATGAAGTTACGTTAAAAATAGAGTATTTATTTGTATATATTAATTTAGACTGACGATGAATAGCAACTAAATATTTATTTATTATTATAACTTTTTTTTAAGTTTTATTCTATGATAGAGTATTTTATAATTTTTTGTATTTTCTACTATAACTTTTATTTTATTATATTAGTAAATTTTAAACATATATTAATTTAAACATGTCTATTTTTATCCCCATGGACACAAAAAATGTTCAAAATGAGTTGTGAGTGTTAACGTACAAGTAATCGAAGTACAAACATAAGTGTTATCAAAACCACCTTACTTTTAGTTTCCTTTTTTTTTTGTAAATCAACGTCATTTTACCTTTTCGTTATTCTAATAATGTAGTGTTATGTTTTCTAAAATTACGAATATACCGTTATGACGTGTTTACTTTTAACTACGCTTCAATAAAAGTTTTTTTCAAATCAGATAGGTCAAATATAATTGATTTTTTGGTTATTTGTTGTGACGAACCGAACCAATATCGTATGAACAACTTTGGTAATAATATAGAAAAAAATTTATATACCTTAAGCTATAGAGAGTGCTGGTATGTGACAAACCAAACTGATATCATCTAGCAACATTGATGGCATGTCGGTTCCTAACAACATCGGTATTATTAGAATCGTTATTGATATTCGTTTTTCAACCGATGTAACACACGTGTCGATATCATTTTGGTCATAGCATAACTTTATTTTTTGGGTTTTATATTTCGGTGATAGATCGAGTGCCAACACCGTATTAATTTCATAATGAATCAAACCGATACCGACCTAATACCCGCCGCAACGCACGGAAGAATATTACTAGTGAAAAGTATCAAATAAGAGACGCAACATATACATATACATGTATATAGGACTGTCCTACAACAAATGAAAACTAATAATAAAGATGCACAAACTCACAACTCGAATAGAGAAAACGGCTACATCACAACCCCGAGCTAATGAATATGATTGCACAGCACAGTGATGCTTAACGGAGAAAATGAACATGAAACAAAAATGGCAGGTTAAGTAGATTTCCAGTTCAATCTTTGTTTGTTGATGAGAGGATGATCAACCACAATGCGATTGATTCACTGGAACTCTTTTTCGAGCTGCTAGTATTTCATTCACTTGGTCAATCTGGATGAGAAGCCGCTTAATTTTCTGCTAACAGATGATCAAACATGTTCAGTCAATGTTGTCAGAAACAGCAAATCAAATGTCAATTGAAGTTTTAGTGACCAAAACATAATTAATGTGGCTTTAGTACCATAAAAGAGCAAGGGGCGTGATGCACGTATGAGCTATCAAGAAATATGTTAAAAATTAATGTATGATATAAACTTATACCACATAGGCACACTATATATAAGCCAGATAATTGAACTGCCCAAAACTATCAATCAAAAATACTTTTTTAATCTTCCGTTCGGGTCACCATAAACTTAACTTTAAGGCATGTAGTTTAATGATACTAGTAATATCAAGTTTACAAAAATATGGGATATCCCACTGTCTTGCAGCCCCACTGACCGATCCCACAACCATCTTATGACACCTTATAAGAAAAGTTTTACCATTGGGTGTGGATCTTAGAAAAATGACTCAAATGCCCGTGTGAAAAGTTATCCTCTGGGAGTCGGGGATTAATAAAATATTGACTACACATTAACAAAACTCTAGAGCCATAAACTTGTACATACATAGGAACATTGGATAAGGCCGATAACCCGGCTGATCAAAATCTTATCAAGATCAAGCCTATCTTTTCACTCTCATTAGGGTCAAAGTAAACAACAACTTCATAAAACCATGACCAAACCATACATATAACCAAAAAAATGCACATCGTACTTAAACTCTAAGCTCTAAGTTGTCATTATCGAATTGATACCACATAAGACCATAAAGGGTAGGTATACCTTGACTCCTTGAGCCAGATACCATTTTGTAGATCCACAAAAGTCAAACTCAAATTGGTCAACAATTATAAAACTGAAAGAAAAGGTCTTTAGTGGCGTAATCTAATGTAACAATGGAATCAATGACAAGAGTTGACTAGGCAATTTGTCGAACACCTAGTATTCGTATCCTAAACAATACTTCAAACGCACAAATGTAGAGAAAATTGTCATATATATGTCACAAAGAATATTCAACATCAAGTCGTTGTAGTATAGTGGTAAGTATTCCCGCCTGTCACGCGGGTGACCCGGGTTCGATCCCCGGCAACGGCGATTTTTTTTCTGCTGGGATTTGAGTTGTTGCCTTGAATTAAGTCCCTTTTTTGGGCCTTGATTTACTGCTATTGTATTTAAGTCCAGTTCGTAAAAAGAAAATTTTATTAACCACACCCGACCAAACCCCAAAAAGGGGCGGCTAAACAACAAAAGAAACAGACTACATATTCACAAAACTACATCAATTTTCCCAAGATAAGTTTCTATCTTTACTCCTATTACTAATCCAAAGGAAACCAAGCGATTTGATAGCACTGATAATCTCGGCCACCTTCACTTGTTTATTATCAAACCTGATACTGTTGCGTACCCACCAAATGCACCAGCAAGCACTCTCACAATCCCACAGTTGTGAACTCCAATTCTTTTGTGGTCTTACTACTACTAACTTCCACTATAAATGATATTTTATTGGGTACAGTTTCTTTTAAAAAAAATCATTTAGTAAATCCATACAAGTTTTGTTACCAAGTTATTCACATGCCAGTAAAAATATCGTTACATTTTGTGTTTGTTTTTGTGATGCTTAGGTTAACTAGTTATGGTTCCATGCATCCCCCACTTGTGGTCTAGTGGTAGGAGACTCGGATTTTCCAATGGAGACTCAAGTTTAATTCTCACTTGTGTCATATTAGGGTGGATATTGGGCAATGATGACAAACCCACAAAGGGGGGTTCGATCCTGAGCCGCACCCCGGTTTTCATCCGGCTATTACTTCAGCGAGGCATCTCGTGTGGAGGCAGTACAGTTTCTAGGGGAACACCGTAACCAAGTTTGACCAACCCAGCACGGACCCGATTAAGATAACGTAGTCTCTGCAGATCTTAGCTAGGGCCGGCGTTTAGGGAAATGATCAAAAAAAAAAAAAGTTATGGCTCCCTGCATTACATCCTCGTCATCTCCACAATACCCAACCTTGTTACTAATACAAACTTTCTAAACTAGGATGTATTTACTTGATAATACATGACGTGTCATCTATCTTGCCACGTGGATAGACACACACACACAACCCCCACCATATCACCACCATACCGAAATATCAAACATCACGCAGTTCTAAACAAAAACAAGAAACTCTTCTTTACACCCTACCACCACCGTATCACCGTCGTCCCACCACCATGCCACCACCACACACCCTCACCCTCTTCGGCACCCTCTCCGAAGCCAAACGCATCTTCAACGCCCACTCCCGCCACTTCCTCGCCTTATCCGTCCTCTTCCTCCTCCCTCTCTCTTTCTCTCTCATCATTTTCCCCACTCTCCAACTCTCTCTCACTCAATCCTACGTCGTTTCTACTCAATTCCTCACACTCCACCCTACACACCTCCCCCACCACTTAACACTCCCCCTCATCTACACACTCTTCATCTACACCTTCTTCCTCTCTGCCACAGCCACAATCACCTACAGCACCTTCCACGGCTTCTACGGTAGACCCGTCAAGTTCTTTCCCGCCATTAAATCCTTATTCTCCTCCTTTTTCCCACTTGTATGCACCACTTTTGCAGCTACTCTTGTTCTGTTTACAATCTCACTAACTTTGTTCTTGTTGTTTATGGTGATTATTATTGTAGGTGAAAACCTAGGGTTTGTAATTGTAATTGATTACAATTCGTATTACTTTATGGTGTTGTGTACTTTAATTGGTGTAGTGTTGTGTTTGTTAATGATGTGTTTGTTAGTGAACTGGTCGCTGGCTTGTGTGGTGGTTGTGACGGAGTCGAAATGGGGGTTTGAGCCGCTATGGCGGAGTGCGTATTTGGTTAAGGGAATGAGGTCGGTTTCGGCATCGTTGATGGTGTTGTTTGGGGTTTTGGTTGGGTTTTGGGTGTGGATGAATGCGAGTGATGTGTTGTGGTTTGATGCTGTGGATGGATGGAGGAGCTGGCCTTTTGTTTTGCAGTTGGTTGTCGGTACGAGTGTCTTGACTTTGTTTTTGCTTCATAATGTGTCGGCGAATACCGTGTTGTATATGTACTGTAAGGCTTTACATGGTGAACTGGCGATTGAGATTGCTGAGGAGTTTGCTCGCGAGTATGTTAGTTTGCCGTTTGATGATGAGAAGGTGCCTCATGTTGTTACAGTTTTTCCAGGTTAATGATTAAGGTTTGTTTAGTACCCGAATTACTGTCTGCCGTGTTTTAATGATGTCGAGAATAACGGTTCTGTTTGTACTTTGGAATTTTAGATATGAAGTATGAACATACAAGTTTCGAATTACAAGTTACAACTGTGTGTTTAGGGATGATGTAAATAATGTTAAACACTGCAGATTACTAGTTCATTACATGTTACAATCATATTGACCAAAACATATGTTAAAGAATCTGAATTGTCCTTTAAACAAGTCAATTTTCAAATTCAAATCTTGAGGATGAAGATGGCATTTTCAGTCTAGCTATCCTGTCATCTTGATCAGCATCAAAGAGGCGTGTGCTCGTGTTTCCAGATCTTTGTGTCGGACGTGATGGGACGCGGTCACTGTCTTCCCCACCAGATGCATCGTAACCGTCACTCACCGATCTGTTAAAGGATACAATCCCCTGCTTCTCAGGTCTACCGGAGCCGGGAATGTCTCTATGCATCGCGGTCCGGCCTGCTCCCGAAGAAACCATACATGGTTGAATGTTAGGCGAGTCTAAGCTACTACTATCTGGTGACGAACCGATGGCTCTGAATACACCATGAGCTTCATGCTGCAGAGGCACCAAACTCGACAATATCTCATCAGTCAATCTATCGCTCCCGATGTTGCTAGAATTTTTGCTCTCTGTTATACGGAGCTGTTGCTTGTTTCCTAGCCTCGAAGAGGACATGTGGCGGTCACTTCGTCCGAAGCTTCTATCCCTTTCGAGCCTATTTGAACCTATTTGTCCAACTTCTTTTCTTGACACGGGTTGCAGGATCTTGGACTTCTTTCGGGCCTCGGCTGCGGCTCTTGAAACGTCTTCTGCGTTTAAACGGGCCAAGGTCCATGGACTGATCTTCACAGCTGCGGAATTCTTTTTCTTGATGGGGTCATCAAGTGTCTTTTTCCCTAGTGAGCTAACTGAGCTGGTCTCAGGTGGGACCACATCATACTGTAAACAAAATACATACATAATTAACAAACAGAACTTGATACAGTGAAAAGGGAAGTTTATGCTTTGACCCTTATTGATAATGACCTGATCTTCAACGAACAGACGTGGAGGAGTACACCAAGCGCCTTGGCGGAAAGTATTGAAAGAACTGACACTGCTGAAACCCGTGAGCGAGCTAGCTGGCGACATTTGAGGACTTTGTGGGCCGCCACCAAATCCTTGTTGCTCCTGCTCCCTTAATGCTATGATATAATCATATGTGCTAATTCCCTGTTACCATAAATGTTAAAACCACAAAACAAGATATAAGCTTGACGCTCAAATGGTTCCAACAGTAGTGTGTCATTTCGACCCATTTGCTTATAAATGGGTTGATTTGGGTTGTGTTGTGTTTTATCATGAATCTTCAAAACAGGTCAAATAACAGAACGAAAAAGGGAACAAGTCAAATAGCGCTCAATGTTACTTTTTAAAGCATACAGATTCGTAATAATGTTTTTTTTGTTATAACCCAACCTGTTTCCACCTGAACCCGTTTCAGTCCGCCTATCTTGACACATGTAATAGAAAGAAACAAGATCACATAAAAGGTATATATTAATTACGATCACCTTCTTTATGAGAAGAACGTGAAAGAAGAAGAGTTGGACAAGCGGTAGTGTTGCAATCATCGCCAAAATCGTGCATACTGCCTGTCAGATTTTGACTAGTCTTGGTCAAAGGTTATCAATTTTGAATTCAAAAAGAGTTGCGTCGAACGTTAAATTCAAATCAGATGCTAACCACAACTGCAACATAAGGAGCTAATGTGAAACTGCTTCCTAACTTTGAAGCTACTTCAGACTGGTATCTCTTGTGGTCGATGGCGCAACTTATCAATACAACAATCCCGGTTGACCATTGTAGTATAAGCTTCATTTCTCAAAGTCAAACATAAGAAAACCTGTGTTAGATGTTGAAATTTTAACTAAATGTCAATACAGCAATATATCTTACAGGTTGGACCATACCAGGAGAAGAGCAGAGACCATAAGTGTGAAGAACTTTTTATAGTTTTTCTTCCCAACACAGTTATTGAGCCACTACAAGAAAGTTAAGACGTTACATTTTTAATTAGTCAACGCTCAACAAGAAGTCAAATAAGTATTCACATTATTTCAACGATATACCCTGCAATGATGATCAAATCGATCGACACATTTGTCACATACTCTGCAATGCTTGCTGTACTTGAAAACCTACAAGAAAGCCAAACCTAATGTTCAATTGTTATGATTTATTTTCTGACTTTGACTTTACAGATCAAAGTTTTGACCTCTGAATATCAAAATAGGACTAGCCTGCTTGTAACATCAAGCATTATATTTGTACTAATTCAACTAATTTCAAATTTCCAAGACAGCACATCAATTTTGAAGTCAGAAAACAATAGTTTGACCTCAAAAGTCAAACGCACCTCAACCTCGCACAAACTGCAGTAAAACATGCCATCTTCACTTGTTTGGTGTTGAGAAGACTCCTCTTCTGAGCTTGAACAATGACACGTGAGAGCACGAGGAATCAGACACAAAACAGCCATTAAACAAGACGGTGACGACGTGGCTTTTACGGTTTTAGACCTCTCATCATTCGCGTCTTTAGTTAGCGATTCTCCACCATGGTTTGACCCTTCTTTTCTAGCATTTGTTTGGCTGTTAGGGGTTTTACAATACTTTCTGGACTTGAAAACCCCTGCATCTGCTGGATCAGCTCCAGCACACCAAATATACAAGCCAAATGCACATGTAATCTGGTAAGAAGATAAACAAGTGACTCGAGTTTTATAAAAGTAACATGAAACATGATATTATATAAACAATTGGGATAAAGGAGAGCTTACTAGAGGAGTGTAGACACCCATCACAATATACTCATACATCTTTTTCTTCCCCACAAAAGGTGCAAAGAACACATAGAAAGCAAACCCCAATGCCAGAAACACTGAAACAGCCACAACCTGCACAAATTGGTGTGAGAAAACACCCAAAAAAGTGAAAATTATAAATACCCTAAAAGAAATAGTTGTGAAATCAAACACCCAGAAGCTAAAATCCACTGTTCTAAAATAAAAAATATTACAAAAAAAAAAAAAAAAACACTTTACAAACACCCATTGCTAAATCTTGAAGATACAAAAAAAAAAAAAAAAAAACTTACAAACACCCATTATAAATATTACAAAAAAAAAGTGTTTGAAGATACCGGATTAACACAATGGTGTGAAATCAAACACCCATTGCTAAATCTTGAACACCCCCCCCCCCCCCCCCCCCCCCCAAAAAAAAAAAAAAAAACCCTTGAAGATTCAACAATGACATGGATAATAGTTGGAACTTGTTGCCAAGATCAAATACCCAAAAGAATTCAACAAGGGCATAGGTTAAAGACATAAACATTATTGGCACCTAGAAGCTAAACTTCAAGAAAACCCTAAAATTCAGCAATGACATAAACACACACCTGAAGAGGATGATAGGGAAGCTGCCAGCCATGTTTCCTCATCTTTGTAAACAGAAACTCTTGATAAAGTGTGTGAAAAATTGACTATAAACTTCCCCTCATTACATTACACAAAATATAGTTTATGAACCTCATGAACCCAAAAAGGTAAAAAAAAAAAAAAGTAAGAAATCTTAAAAATGTTAAAATGAGGATATTCTTGAAAATATGAAGATTTTGCCACAAATCTTTGTCTGGTTTACTCAAATGTAGCAAGAGAATCTGTTGGGTTTTTGTTGAATCTTGGGGAAGTGGAGAGGGATTCAGGGGATTAAATTAACTTCTTCAAGTTATTTTGGTTAGATTATTTATTATATTATTAAATGTTGTAGGTTTACTTTTTATCATTTGTTTTTAATTTACCTTGTTTCTGTTTAACTTTTTGCTGGAAGGTCATGATACCGTTTTTTAATGGGCTAATCATGTGAAGCACAGGTCACTGCCATATGCAGTTGTTCATCTCTGCTCTACTATACTTTTTCTTCTATCTTCCAAAACACATTGATTTTAATACAAACATAACTTTTCTATTACTAAATTGTACTAGTTTTATTATGACAACTAGTTTAACTAGGTTTGTACTTCATATAAACATATGCTATTAGTTACAAGACGATGACTTTCTCTCGGGAGTTCGCTGGTTGTAATCTTGTTCATGACAAAATATCATATGCTCAAGCCAGGGGTTACCATAGTGGGGCTTCGGGTGGGTTTCCTCTTGAATTGGTGACGGGCTGGGTCACTAGCGCTGTCTACAATCGCAGGTGTGGGTGACCTTTTGCCAAACCCGGGTGGTCGGGCTTTGTTGGATCCAGTGGCGAAGTATAGTGGGTGGCCGGGGGTGCACCCGCCCACCCCAATGTTTCGGTTAGAAGTGTATAAGTTTCGATTTTTCGTTTCGAAAATTTTAAAATTGTATAGGATCGCCCTCCGATTATTTTTCCTAAATTGTATATCCTAAATATTTATAAACTTTGTATATAAATGATGGGTAGTTTGGTAAATATACACTTTGTTTTATTTGGAACTATTATTATTTGACCCGACTTGAATCGAATAGCCAACCTGGCCCAACCCGAAACATAACGTTAGGAATTTTGGGTCCCATCACTTTACGCCCCCTCGAAACTTTTGGTCAAGCTCCGCCACTGGTTGGATCCATAAAAAAACAAATGACAATTCGTTTTTGTTCATTTGATATACCTATGTTTATGATACAAGATATGTTAGTAATGTAAGGATGTGTTCATTTGGCGTTAAAATAGTTACACGGGCTAAACGGGTGTCATCCACATCACAATCAAGCTAATCATAATCGTGAATTCGTGATGTTGTTGGTTAGTTGTTACGATCGTTAGTGAACTCACGTCTTAACTAAACAACACATAAAGGTTACATGTAGTTTCACTCTATAATCATATGTTAAGTAATGCAATATAATCATATCTATAACTTAAGCACACTTATGTTGAGACTAGATTATTACCCATTGTTAACACATGGTTTACTGTTATTTTAATAGAAGTATATGGTATGTATATAATATTATTTATTTAGAAAACAATAATTTGTGATTTTTGGCTTGTTCTTGTCAGAATATATTGGGGTTGATTAATAATTACATAGTATATTGCAATTATCAATTTGGTAAAGTCTATATAACATTCCAACAAAGTACAGTGTGTCTTTTTATATTCAGTTTTTTGGGCTCATGTCACTTGAATTGAGGTGTTTTTTTGGGTTCTAGTATTTTGGATCTTGTGTTATACCTTTTTTAAAACTTTTTTTTTGTTCGGTTTTCAAAGCATTCAACATATGGTTTGAAAAAAGGTTCGTTCATGTGTTGCAGTTAGATTATATTTATATCCATATTATAACATCCATAGATAATATTAGTAAATTCTTCTTCTTTTTTTATTCATACTCGAGATTTAATATTCTACTTAGATTTCATATTGTAAATCAGTAAACCTAATATAATCACACGAAACATCAATAGATTTTAAAAAAAAATAAAAATAAATAATGTATACTTTATATTCTTGTAGCTGCTTCAATCAAGATGTCAGTAAAACAACAATAAAACATAAATATTCGTAAAAAGATGACGAGTGTAAGGATCTTTTTCTTTTGAACGGCCAACAAATGCATTTTCATTTCACCAAACACAAAGCCAACAAACTGTTAGCAGCATACACAACGATACAATCAACAAAACACATTACATCAACCCTACACACCAATACAATGTAACTCAAACTCTCACCATTGATCCCACGTTAGTTCATTCGACTTTGCCCGACTCCAAAACCAAAAGAAGCTATGAAGTTTTACCTCTTCCAGTACTACTCGGTACCGTTTTATAGATTCGGTACCGGTATTTCGGTACTTTACCACATTGGTACCGCTTTGGCGTCATCCATTGTTTTACCTAAAAAAAATTCATGTGCAACTCATTCATCCATTATTAACTGAACTAGAGTAGCAACCTTATTGAACCGTTCTTTGTATGTTTTAAACAAGCCGTGTAACCTATTCTCAATATCTAGCACCATACCTGACACCTTTTTTTCAGTTGCTTCTTTGGCCATAGGATTTTCTTTTGTTATGTCATACCTAATCAACTTTGTAAAACAATGTTCAAGAAAATATAACTTAATAGTGGGATCTAAGATAATAGCAAAATACATAAAATCATTATTAAATTCGGTATTAATACCGGTATTTACCAAAAATACCGGTACCGGTACCGATACCGCATTTCGAAAAAATCTATTACCGATATCGGTACCGATTATGATCGGTACGGGACGACATCGGTACGGTACCGGTATTTCGGTAAAAAAATCTTTATCCCTGTCCAGTAGCCTTGCAATATTTATTTCATGTGTTTGCTAGGGCATGACAAAACATTAAGGGGAAGAACGTTTGTCCCTCGAAATATCTCTCAGCTTGACTATCAATCACATGCTCTTAATGAATTATCACATATAAAGGCTTAACCATAATTGTAACGATGGTTGGTTGACCATCGGTTTTGGGCATGTTTCGGTTAGTTGTCCAACGTATTTTTCTTTTTTTGCTTTGTTCCAACTGAAAATGGTTCAGTTATGGTGTTCCAAGCTTGGTTATGGACATTTGAGCATGAATTCAAATGTTTGAAACTGAAAATGGAGGTTTAAAGCTAGAACTAGAGGTTCGAAACTGAAAATGGAGGTATAAAAGTTAAAAGTAGAGGTATAAAATCTAGAAATTCACAAACATTCAAGGTACGTTTCGGTTTTGGTTAAGGTCTGTTAACAAAGACACAATTGTAACCATAACCAAATGGCCGGTTAATCATATTTCATTAACCATAACCGATTATTTAAGTTGATGATGGGTAGTTTCAAATCTTTTATCTGATTAACGGTTTGGTTTCAATTATAACTCCATTTTTGCTCATCCCTACTATACATCTTCTAGAAATACTCCCACGTATGGTTACATCATTAAAAGAAATGTTATAAACTTGTTTACAAGTTTTGTATAAAAGAATAGTTTATTTTTATCATTATTTTGATTTATTTTATAAAAAAACACATTTTACATATTTCCAAGAAAATAGGAAATCAGATAAAATAAAAAAATAAACCATATTAGTTTTTGTTATTTACCTTTTTCCCGCGTGTATTGTATTATACTTGACCTCAACTTTACATCCTAGAAGCTAAGACTAAAGGAAGTGGGGCGTTCTCCCCCTCCAAGACGCCTAAGGCCGCCCCGCACACCACCCCCATTAGGCGTTTCATGGGGCGTCCCCCCTTTGAGCATCCTCTTCTCGTCGCCAAGCTCCTCACACAAATCAATTTTTGACCGTTGAGCATGCACAAAATTTCAAGAATTCCCCCCTCCAACGGCTACTTTGACAAATTATTGTTTTTTTTTAAACCAAATCACCTATATATATATACATCCACCATACAACACCATTTTCATTAACACTCTCTAAAAATATACAACACCATTTTCATTAACACACTCTAAAAATAACGATGTAGTCGACCTCGACCTAAACGAGTACGTTAGTGCCGATGAGTAGTAGATGTGTATTCTTGTATGTTTTTTAATGAATAAGTTGTATGTTGGTTATTTTATTTAATGAGTATCAATAATTTTATAAAAAATATAACACTTTATATTTTTAACATAAAAAAAATCAAAATTAAATGGGTGCCATGTGTCGCAAGACGCCCTACCCAGCAAAGTTGCCCCACTCCCCCTTTTTTGCTCAAAATCCTCTAATCTGACGTGGCGCCACGTGTCGCAAGACGCCCTCTCAAAAGGATGCCCCACTCCCTTTAGTCTAAGTGTCCTTTTTTTCTCTTACACAATTTTATGAATATTAAATATTTAAAAAACCTTGGCCTTCAATTGACTAAACAAAGTTTTACTGCCCACGCATTACGTGGGGATTAAATCAATACTGCGATGGGAAAACGTCATGATTTTATATGGAATATATAAAAAATTATCAACAAGTACAGAACCAAAAAAAATAGCAATTAAAGATTTTAAATGGAATATATAAACTACCCAATGTGCATTCAACCCCGAGTTACATGTTTAAGAAGTTTACAAAGTCGAATTTATACCAAGCTATACGGTCAAGAGATCTAGCTTTGCCCTATTCTTGATTCATGTAAATGAATTGAGCTTTTTATAATACAACACGTTATCTACGGATGAATATTTTTCGTTGAAATTTTGTCATTGCTTGATCGTTGTAAAAACCAAAATCAAATGTAATTTGCTCCTAAGAACAAGAAATCGATCTTTTGGTGTGGATTGTGATAATGGTATAATAAACGATTATTTATAATGTCCGAGTGAAATGTCATTTTCGTCCCTGAGGTTTGACTAGTTTTGCGACTTTCGTCCAAATGTTTGTTTTTCCGTATTTGCATCCAAAAAGTTTGAAATCTTGTCATTTTCATCCGGCTCATTAACTCCATCTATTTTTCTCCGTTAAGTCATGGGTAGTCCCGTCTTTTTATTAACTTAAAGGGCAATTCGGTCTTTTTTAGGTGTATTTCGTCTTTTTACATAAGGTGAAAATGAATGAATTGCCTTTTAAGTTAACAAAAAGACGGAAACACCTCTTACTTAACGGAGAAAAATGGCAAGATTTCAAACATTTTGGATCTAGATGCTGAAAAACAAACATTTGGACGATAGTCACAAAACTTGCCAAACCTCAGGGACGAAAATCAGTGCGCAACTGTAAGGACCTTCAAAAAAAAATGTCCTAAAACGACCCGTAAGTGAAAACCCGGACCCCTGAAACCCTGATGTGCATGAAAAACCAAGAAAACAAGGTTTTTGGTTCTCAGGCGGGCCGTGCAAAGAGTAAGCGGACCCTTATGCGGGTCGCGTCCACTTAAGATTTGACCGGATAAGCATCTGGGCCACGTGTTGTCCACCTGGCACACCTACTCGTGACCCAGCAAGCCTACACGTAGACTAGGCCCCCTCGCAGGCCGCGTAAAGATTAAGGGTGGGTTTACGCGGGCCGCGTGAAACCCAAAAAGTTGCTATAAATAGATCAGGGCATGGGCTTTCATCTGTGTCGAAAACTTTTCTCAAAAACGAAGATACACTGCTCAAATTCGAAATTTAAGGTATTAAGGCGCTGCTACGATACAGGGTATTAACTCGATCGCTGCTACGATTCAATGTCCGATCGATTGAAACTATCCAATTGTAAGACCCAAACACGTTTTAACCATAAAGACGCAGCGGAAATACGAGCCTTAAAATTTCTTTCTTTATAAACGTCTTGACATACTTGAAATTCCATTTTAAAATAACTCTTTTACAATAAATACATTATTCGTTCTCATTTATAAAAAAAAACATAACTTATGTTTACTAAATTACATAATCGCACTTCCCGTACAATCTATCTTATGACTCGATCTTCGACCACATACACCTCGTGATGATGATCCGTGATTCCGTACAACCGCATTCACCATATACATTCACATCATTAGTATTTGGTGACATTATATATAATCTAAGATTCATAATTATAGGATCACGTCGCGTTCTATCCTCATACACATTCCATTCGGTTATCTTTCTGAATTCAAGCATTTCATCTCGGTGTTTAACCTTCAATGAGTCAACAATAATGTACCTGCATTTCATTTCATTCTCAAAGGCAACCCGGTTAGCATCGTTAATACTCATATATATTTATACCATACATACATACAAGTCTCACTCATTCGAATACATATGGTTCAATAACACGCATACATATTATCTAAACCAACTCATTTGAGTATAATAAATTCTACTTCATACACCTACCCCTCTATCCAAACTCTTACATAAAACTTACATTCTCACATATTCATACTAACAATTCTTAGTCATAAACTACTATACATATAAGTCTCTTACATACCAACCTACGCGTATACTCATTTCTATTCGTATTTACTAATGGGTTTCATCTACTAACATACGATTAATCTATTCATACATTCCTACATATTTATTTCGTTCCCACACATACTTGCATACACGCCCCATTCTTACCCGTACATCATAAACACTCTTCAATGAGTTTCGGGTACATTTTGGGAGCTTAAAAATGATTTCTATAATCATCCGTACCTCATAAAACTATATGGTAAGGTTGGGGTACATTATGGAAGTTTAATGGGGCTTGGGAATGGGTCTACGGGGTCCGGAATCGAAGAAAAACGAAGAAACGGGGTTGCTGGCGTCGGCTGGCGCGTAAACAGCAACTTAGGGCGTCAGCCAACTGTTGCCCGGCGTCGGGGACGATGCTACCAGCGTCGGCGACGCTGCCCCTGCAGCACTGACGTCGAATTTCATTCTTTTTGACGTTTCGACCCCCGTTCGCGCATCCCGAACTTCCTAAAACGTAAAATAACATTATTACAAGCCCCCAAATCATTCTAACACTTAACCCCAAGTTCCCACAACCAAATCCTATCCTTTTATCTTACTTTCTTGATTTTGACCCGTTTGATGTTACCGAGTTGTTTCCGACAAAGTTAACTACTTTTTACCCGCTACAACAATACTTACCTTAATACTAACATTACCTAACATTCTTACATGGTTCCCGTACCACAACATCCAAAATCCACATCCGACACATTACTTTCCACATTTTGACCCGTGTGAACTTAACAAGAGTTTTCATTCATAACTAATTCACATATTACCCAATACGACCTTACTTACTTTTTTTCTATCATTTCTTACCCATCATTCTTGCAATCAAAACTCATTATATATAATAAATTTAGTTCGGGAATCACTTACCTTAAGCGTTCGTGTTCATGCTTGCTTCCTCGCCTCTGCTTGACTCGTTAACCTTCCGTTCTTGAGTCCATGCTAATGTGATTCCTATCCTTTCATGTCATCACAATCACATTATGGTTAGCACACATGATCATTCATACTAACATTCATTTCTTTCCATTCATACATTACTTAACTTTTTATTAAGCAAATACCACATACATAAGGCATAGACTAAAAGTCACCTTGTTCCACATTCACGCAACTCAATTACATCATACACAACACATAGATCATCTAATACATAAGACATGACTTCTCTACTATTACAATTGTGTCCGAAAGGCTAACCATGCTATTCATTCATTGTTGACTTTTAGAAAGTCAATTGTCCTACTTACACACTTTCAAATTATGAACATGTATCCATCTTAATATGGTAGGCCATAGTATTAACATTATACGTATTACATACTCGTATTTTATGACATATACAACTACATGATCACTTATACACACACACACACACATATACATACATACATAATCCATTCCATTCACACTAGCATTCTCATATTTTTACAACTAACACCTTAACCCATACTAAGCTAACTCAACATCATTTCAACATAATATCCACATGAATTATATCTAAATCACACTTCTCATGTTAGTTTACTATCAATTTCATTATTCTCACGTTCTATACATGTTTACCCATTACTTGCATATAATTTCACATATTATTTTCATTTAGACATTTCATCAAACACTTGGTGTGCGTACTACTTTCTAAGCATAATGTACAAGTATTTCATGCTTTTCTTCCTACTTATCACTTTCATTCATCAACACAAGTAAATATCAAACAAATTCCATACCATACTCAACCTATATAACGATTACACATCACATACTACATAATACATCTAATTTGCGTAACAATTGGACATGGGTGATCCACCCATGTCGCCATCTTCATCATCACCAAATGGGTTTATGTCAAAAACATCAAATTACTTGAAATTGTTCATAACTAAAGTTTTATTTGGTGATTCTAACACACCTTCATACTAAATTTCATACAAATTCAAGAATTTATCATACACCAATTACTTGCAAAATCATCAAATCAATTTCTATGACTTACCACATGCTTGTTAAGGATAGATGATGCTAAATATTAATCCATGAACATAATCATCAAGCCAAATGCCTTCAATTTGTTGAATTTCTTCAAAACTAGAATGGGTTTTCTTTCTCCCCTTGAAATGTCGAACACCAGACATTGTTTTTTGATGTTCCTTTCATTCTCCACTAACTAGTTATAACATTTTTTACAATATACACATTTGGTCCCTCAAGATTGCTTGCTTATTTTTACTTGGTCATAACTTATTTATTTAGTTAACAATAACCCTAACCAAGTTAGCTAGTGACTTATTTATTTCATGCCATATCCCAAGAAGCCTTACTAGCTAATTAAGCCCTTGGGTTTTGGGGTGTTACAAGTCTACCCCCCTTAAAGGAGGTTTCGTCCCCGAAACCTTTCTCATTTTTACCAAACTATAACTACCTTTACCTACCGATTGCTCATTCTCTCATTTCATCCACTATGCATACTATGGCACGAATTCACTCATGTCTTATACAAAGGAGCTTTATTCATGAACAAACATAGTCATATGTTTTGTCTCTACCTCTTGTATTAAGCAAAATGCTTTCATATATTTTAATCATGATAAACTGATTACTTCTACTTGTACTCGTAAATCATTCTTAATATGTTATCCTTCTAATTACTTTCATAGTCACATAAAAGTTAGAATATGGTCATGTCTTTATCATAAATATTAAGCTATAGTATCGCTATCGCAACAAGGCTACTATTTCATACTCACTTAATCGTATTTAATGTTAGTGCAGTATGTCTATCGCCTCCGTCATCTCAAGACCGTAGCAGAAATAGATTAAGTTTTGTGCTTATAGTGTTATATTTTAGTAAAAGGCAAGGTGGCATTTGTGTAAATAATGAGATATCTCATTATGTCCCTTGGCCTATAAATAGAGAACTTAGGGTTCTCATTTAGGACTTTTAGGAGGACTTTTGACACTTTTGCTCATTTGTTACATTTGAGAGCTCTAGTTCTAGAGAGAGAAACTAGAGAGAGAAAGTGTCTAGGTGATTCACGGTTCCTGTAACGATTTCAGATCTTTGAATAGAATCACATTCATTGTACGTCTCGTGTGTTTCGGTCTTGCTCGTGCACGGTTTCCGCACGTCGTACGAGTCGGTTCGCAATCGTTCGGATTTAAACCGGTCCTAACAAGTGGTATCAGAGCGGGAGTTCGATTGCTCAGATCATTCAGACGATTTCGCACAGGATTTCATCGTTTTCAGATCTCAATTCGCATCAGATTCGATCAATTTTTCACTTTTTCATCTCTGTCACGTTTTAAACAGAAAAACGCAAAATTAACCAGGATTTTACGGTTAAAAATTGATAATTTTCGGATATGTTATGCGTATATGCATGATTTACAAGCCTTCAAATTTTCAAATCATAACTCTAAGTCATTTGTGAGAAAATTAGATTTTTGTGGTGCGAAAATGTTGAAAACTGTTGCTGTTGTTCTTGATGTTCATACGCACGCATGACCTATCCGTGCGGATAAGTCATACGCACGCACAAACTATCCGCTTTGACTTTAGTTGACCAATCCGGGTGGATAACGTGTACGCACGGATAGCATTTTCAATACGTGTCATAGCACTTCATCCAAGCGAGTTATTAAGTCAACTGTATTAAGTTTGTCAGTCAACATTTCAGACCTATCTGTTCCTTCACGTGAATATCTTTGACCAAAACATAGAGGTCCACTTAAAACTCATTGAATATTGATCTCTTTAATATGTGCATGTGATACTATTAAAGTTGTCAGCTTGTTACCTTGAATTTGAAAATTCATTAAAAGATGTTTGACTTTGTTGACTGATTCAGATTATTACCCATGCGGATAGCATCATACGCACGGATAGCATCATATGCACGGATAGCATCATACGCACGGATAGCATCATACGCACGGATAGCATCATTTCCCACATGCACGGATTACTTTCAGCCATCCATGTTGACTTGTTGACTTGCCATACGCACGGACAACTTGTCCGCGCGGATAACATCCCCACCCGTGCGTATCACCACCCGTGCGGATAACATCATCCGGATCCCCATCCGTACGTACAACAATCCGGGTCATAGCAATCCACTCGCACGTACAACTTCACCGTGCGGATAACAATACGTGTCTCAACATCACCCGATCAAGCTACTTAGTCAACATGTGCATGTGAACATTAAAGTGCTTGTCAGCATCGTTACATGTGATCATAGTCTGCATGTTTTGATAAAAGGTGATGATATATCTTGGTCCAATGAGAATCTATATGTGACTGTCATTAGCATGTGATTTTGCCTTGAAGTCAAAGAGCCAACCGATCAACTCAAAGATTTGTCGTGTAGTATATTGGTTTGTGTCAAAGAAGTCAACTTCATACGCACGGATCCCCACCCGTACGCATCACCTTGGTCACACAGATCCCCACTCGTGCGTATCACCATCCGGATCCCCATCCGTTCAAAGACACCCATCCGAGTGGGTTGATTTCAACCGATTGGGCCAACATCATCCTATTGACTATTGATCCATCCGAACAGACCAAATTCTATTACGATTCATTTATTTGACATTGATTAAACTGATTGTGTTTGTTTGTTTATATTCAGGTGATTCAAGATGGATAAAACGTTCGATGAACAGGAAAACGAGAATCTTAAAAATTTAAACGTTTGGACTTCTGGATCTTGGATTGATAAGAAGAATAAGAAGGATGTTTGGATTAAAAGATTCGAAAATTTCTTGTGCATGAAAAATGAATCTTTGGAACAATTGGATAGACGGTTTGATGAGTTGATTGATAAGTTCGATAGATATGAGATAAGGGTTTAAATGCTGAAAAAATTTCAAAATTTGCTGATGCATTACCTTTAGAGTGGGAAAAAATTTTAAGTGAACTAAAAAGGGATGCTAGTTTCTCAAAGCTTCATTTTAGAGAATTCATCGATAAGCTCAGATCACATAAGTTTGATAAAGAAAAAAGAAAAGAAGAGTTGATGAATGAAATAAATAGGGACTTAGAAAAGATAAATTTGGATGTGATCATTGAAATGAGAAAAAGATTCTCTGTATGTCTTGCTGCAAAAAATGTCATGAAATATGATATTAAGAGAGGTTGTTTTATTAATGAATATGCAAACCCTCTTGATTTTGTTAAAATTTTTTGTGCAGGAACATTTAGGATGGAAACAAAGAAAGAAGCTGATGTTGAAAAGATGAATGAAAAATGCTCAAAATGTGATAAACTTGGAGCAGATAATGCCAAATTCTTGAGTGATGCGGAGAATTTGACATTGGAAAACAAAGCTTTGAAAGACGAGAAGAAAGCTGATAATGAACAGATTCTGGAGTTGCGTTTGAACTGTGAAAAACTAAAATCTGAAAATATCAAACTGTTGAGTGATATGGACAGTTTAACATTGGGTAACAAGTTTTTGAAAGAAAAAGAAAAAGAGTTTGAAAATGAAAAATTAAAAGTTGAAAATGATTTCAAAAGTCAGTTAAAGATTTTAGAAGATGAGAGAGATATTTTTGGTAACAATAATCTCGAAAAACAATTTGAAATAAATTCTCCTCTTGAGAAAATCATTCGACTTGAAAAAGAAGCCGAATGTAATAGAAAGAAAATTGCTGATTTAGAAAACAAGTTGAAAAGTTTTGTGACTTCTGCACCATATGTGTGTCCAAAACCGATCAATTCTGTTCCAATAAGTGACAATGTCACAAATTTTGACAAAGTCAAAATTGAAGATTGTGATGACAAAGCTGATGATGAAAAAGAAAAAGAAAATAAAAGAAAAATATTTTTAGATTTACAAGAAAAATTTAAAAATACTGTTTTGCAATCTACTGAAACAGGTGAATGTTCTAAGCAAAAACCTGTTAAGAAGAGTGTAGAACATAAACAAAAAGTTAAAAATTTGAAAAATTTTAAAAATGAAAATAAAAGCTCATCAGTTCAGTCATCCAATCATTATAAAAAATCACAAAAAATTGTAAATGAAAATTCACAAAATAATGGTAATAAGTGGTGCATGTTTGACCACAGTGCTCAAAAGACAAATCCAGCATTAAAGAGGAGAAATGATTATCACCAAGCCAAACAATGTTATGATCTGAAGGTTTGGACTGACAGAAGTGGATGGTACGATAACAGAGTGTGCTACACCTGTGGTGTTAGAGGACACATTGCTGTTAACTGCCAGAATTGGAGTTATAAGACAAGAAGATGCTATAATTGTCAAATCAGAGGACATATTGCCAAAGATTGTCCAAGGAGATCAATGGGAAGATCGAGGGTTGAATCTCAAAGAACGGTAAAGAAACCAGTCACTGTCAAGCCCAAAGAACAGAAAGTGGAAGATAAGAAAGTAAAGCTTTCACAGGGGCAGAGAGACAGGCTGAGGAAGAAGAGGAAGAAGGCGAGAGAGTATTTGGAGAAGATTTTGTCTTCAGGTTCACCAGTTGTTTCGAATAAAAGTTCTGATGAATCAATTCACTCGACTGCAAAGCCAAGCAAATCGAATTCTTCAGATGCAAATCTGAGGACAAACAAGAAGAAAAAGAAAGTTATTGGCGATGAATCTGGTTCATCCAAGTCAGACAAGCCAAGTTTGGGCAATGAATCTGATTCCACAAAATCAAATGAGCCACAAGTTGAGGTAAAAAAGGAAGAGACAGTTCCATTAATGAATGATGAGAACTTTCCACCATTACGAGCCGCAAACCTAAAATCAAAAGGTGTTGATGCTGGAAAAATGTTTAATAGCAATATTAAACATATTTTTAGCAAGATGGCTGATGGAAAGGTAAAAGGGGCAAAAGAATTTTATGAAGAAAAGAGAAATGTACAAAACACACCTAAGGCTGGTCAGGCTTGGGTGTCAAAATCTGTTGGTTGAATTCCTGACTTGCCGGAGCTTCCAGGTTAGTAAGTGTGAAGCAGGTATCGGCATCATTCTTGAGAAATTCACAGGATGGTAACTGTGATATTTCGTCTTACAAGTGGTTAATCAAGGACATTAAGTTGTACTTGATTTTCTACAAGTGATTGTGGTGTTTGACCTAATAATGTTAAATTTTCAAAATGGGTTAAAAAGAACAAGGTGATGAATTATCCCCGAACCCACAAGTGATGGGTAAACAAACTAATTTTTCCAGAAAAATCATTCTGATTAACACAAACTTAAGTGTTTTGAAATCATTATGGGAAAATAGTTTGTTGTAAGGGGGAATTCTGATTGATACGCCGAAACCCTCACGGCTGAACAAACATGATTAATTTCACAAGATTGAAAAACGGTTTTCAAACTGTCGAAAATCAATGGGTTGTAAATCATGGGGGTACGTTATATTTTCTGCAAAACAGAGCATGAGATGCAGAAAATGGATGGCGAGACGAAGCTATCAGTATCAGGTTGTCAAATTTTCTTTAAATAATTTTGAATTTTAGGGGGAGTATTATTGTCAGAAAATCCAAAAACATTAGAAAATTTGAAAAAGCCAAAAACATGATAAAATTCAAAAATTGAATTTTTGTGTAAAAAGAGGAAATGATAGTACATCAGTAGACAGTTACAGTATGCTAAAGAAATGTAATGATTATATAGCGTTAAACAGTCTCACTGATGATGTGTCGGTAGATTTTTATACATTTAGTAAACTTTTTCGGGATATAAACCTAAATTCAAACTTGCTTATTTCGTGGGGAACACTACTTGGATATATAGGTAACCCCTGAAATCTTGTTTGAAAGGTCTCATAATCTGATATACTAGGTCTTTATACTCAATGATGTCTGGGGTATTATTCCGGGACTTCTGCTGAACGTTAGTTCTGACCTAGTCCTTGGATAATACTTTCTGCAAATGCTTGAAACATAGCATAAACCCTCAGCATGCCGATGAAACAATAAAATTGATAGTCGCTGCTGTTGTAGCTAAAAGATCCTCTAAAAGGGGACATTCCGTAAAGTCGAAGCTGATATCTCTCTGCGTATACGGAAGTATCGATCTGAGATCCCTCGGCCCTCGCATACCTAATTTATGTACAGATATCATTGTAGTATACTCACCTGTAAGACTGATTATTGGGATTCTGGATACGGGAGTATATTCAAGAGGTGGGACACATGAATGAGCCAAGTTCATAAAACATCTAAAACGTATCCTGAATCAGTTGAATTTTGTATGAAAATTTAAGTGGATCAGTATATCGACAATCTAAGTGAATTGTTTAATTCTTAATGTGTAACTAAGCTCAACGGTACTTGTGACTTGTCAAAAACTGATATGATCCTCTGACGCAAACTCAAACAAAAATATTGTCTGTAAATATGTTTGTACATATTACTTTACTGCTTTATGTTTTCAGAAAATACAAAAAGATTTTGATTTCTGCTTTATTTTCGACAACCGATGTCTGAAGCTGAGTTTTAAAATCTAAGTATGCTGATTGTGTTTCTAAAAAATAAAACAAGTTCATTAATTTGAAACTTGAAGTTTTTAAAATCAAAAATCAAAAACAGTTTGTGATATCTCCAAGGTCGTTAAGTTGGACTTGGATGATTAACTGTGAGGGAGTTGGATGCTTATATTGTTAAAATCTGTAAAAGAGCCAGTTTCCGATCCGGTTCGTTGAAACTGCCAAATCTTTGAAGATTGTTGATAGGGGGAGAGTATCAAGTAATCCTGGATATATTTCATATTATTATATCTTAGTCCCAGGATCTTGATTTAGAAAGTTTAATAGAGCCAGGTTACGATACCTGGACAACTGAAAATGTTTTCACTATAAAATGTTTTACTTATAAATGTTTGAGGATTGCAGATTCCAGACTACGATCCCGATAGCCGAGTCTAAGGGGGAGTCTGAAGACGAGCTCAACGCAAGGGGAAGCGTGCATAGGCGCCAGGATTCTTTCCCAGAAGAGCTTGTAATCGGAAAGCCAGGTGTCGATCCCAAAGCACGGAAGCTTGACGAAAGGGGGAGCCTGAAGAGTCTACCGAAAGGAAGGAGCTGAAGCTGAAAACAGATCCACGGGGATTCTGTTCGAGCTAGAGAGAGAAAGAAAAGAAGCTACGAGTTTGACTAAATGTTTGAGATTGACTGCAGCAATATCCAAGGGGGAGTCTGTTAGTGCAGTATGTCTATCGCCTCCGTCATCTCAAGACCGTAGCAGAAATAGATTAAGTTTTTTGCTTATAGTGTTATATTTTAGTAAAAGGCAAGGTGGCATTTGTGTAAATAATGAGATATCTCATTATGTCCCTTGGCCTATAAATAGAGAACTTAGGGTTCTCATTTAGGACTTTTAAGAGGACTTTTGACACTTTTGCTCATTTGTTACATTTGAGAGCTCTAGTTCTAGAGAGAGAAACTAGAGAGAGAAAGTGTCTAGGTGATTCACGGTTCCTGTAACGATTTCAGATCTTTGAATAGAATCACGTTCATTGTACGTCTCGTGTGTTTCGGTCTTGCTCGTGCACGGATTCCGCACGTTGTACGAGTCGGTTCGCAATCGTTCGGATTCAAACCGGTCCTAACATTTAACTCGAGTGTTGAGCATCATTCTATGTTGCTATTGTTACTTTTACTATGCACGCCCTCAGGTTAAACCTTGAACCGTTTCATTCATGTCACTTTATTATTTGCTCTCTCTTCATGCACTACTTATACTATTTAATTATGTTGCAAAAGTTCATCATATGAGTATTCAACCAATACCCCAAAATTTTCACTCAAGGTCCTACTGGCAAAAATTTTAAGATGAAATTTCTTCTTATATTGACCGGTAAAAGTCAAACATTCCATACTATGCCATACTTACCCTACCATTCGTTAGTTCATAGGTCGTATTCAATCTACCAATTCATACTTATCAATCATGAGTTAAATATTTTACTAACCTTGATTTCATTGCATAAATCAACGATTCGTGACATGGATCGGTCCGCTCCTTCATGAGTCCATTCCATAATTGGATTGATCTTACCCATCCATGTGATGAGCCTCCGCTCGCGAGCATCCTTTCACCAACTCTACTAGTTTCATCACTTCAAGCATTCTACCATTCTCATTTACAAAATTATCGATTAGACCTTCTTATTCGAATATTCATTTCGATTCGGTGTTTATTCACCTATATTTCTTTCACAAATTTCTCACTTACAAGCTATACTACATTGCACATTTTGTTTCTTACGTATTATTCTTACAATTCGTTAATTATTGTCAACTTCTACAGTTTGACTTTTCAAAGTCAACCGCCACTTATTACTTATTGTTTATAAATGTTGGAGTACGCGTTGTACTATCTTTCAGTTCGAACATACTTACAAAATGTCATTTCATAATTTTAGCATTTATTGCGAAAACTTTCCTTTCCCATCAATACTTAAGCCATTCGCCCCAATTCTCATGATTAGATTATTACCATGCTAACACGTAACTTTCTTAAATACGTATTTCTTTTAGTAAAATTCCTCTTGCCGAATAATTATACTAGCTTCACGTATCATACTTCCCATGCTATTTCATTACACTCGCATTATGATTATTAATTCAATTTCGGTTGACTTTTCAAAAAGTCAAACTGCATATACATTCTTATCAACATTTTATCAATTAGCTACAACTTATCCCACACGTGTTCATATATACACGTACATATGCATTCTATTAGTCAAGCATTATGCTTAACCCAACAAGGCCATACTTACCTTGGTTAGGGAAAGAAACACAATCCCTTATTCACTCTCACGTGTTTGGTTCATATTTACTTACGGATTCAAGTCCTTTCCATTCTTACTTTTCGTTCCTATATGTTTGATCCGTACATCAACTACGGATTCAAACCTTTTCATTCTTACTTTTCACTTTTATAAGTTTGACCCGTACTCACCCACGGATTCAATATTTTTTTATTCATACTTTTCATGCTTACAAGTTTGATCCGTACATCAACTACGGATTCAAACTTTTTCATTCTTACTTTCCACTTTTAAAAAGTTTGATAACTTTTTATTTATACTTTACCTTCTTATATGTTTGATCCGTACTCACCTACGGATTCAAACCTTTCATTCTTATGGAATTCCTTCACTTTCTTGAGAGTCTTACAACTCCTTTTATCCACACGTCAAACTACTTCCCAATTATACCGGACATACATGTGATGATTATCATGGTCTCACGAATGTTATATGCTTCTTGCGTACTGGCCAGGCGCGCAATCCACATACTAGTTTCGTGCCTTCATGTAATCATCACCTTATGCCCAGAGAAGTGGGTTTCAGTTCGTGCAACATCTTTAAAACCTTACCAAGACAATATCATTGTCTTTCGTTTAACATTTACCCTCCCTGAGGAGATTTTCTCGACACCGGTGCCCATATATTTTAATATTGTGTACCGAGGTGTAGTAGTCCAATCACATGCTCTAGATCGCATCCTTAGATCATCCTTCTTATTCATCCAAGCTTGCTATACATACACCACACAATTAGTCTTTTCATACAACCATACATACACATGCCTCTATTCTGTTTTACCTTTGGGTCTTGATCGAGTCTCGGATTGTACGGGTTCCAAGTCACAAGAGTACATAGGTTTGAGTTCAAGTACTCATCTATATGTACTTGGTTTCGCTCAAACCAAGGCTCTGATACCAACTTGTAAGACCCAAACACGTTTTAACCATAAAGACGCAGCGGAAATACGAGCCTTAAAATTTCTTTCTTTATAAACGTCTTGACATACTTGAAATTCGATTTTAAAATAACTCTTTTACAATAAATACATTCTTCGTTCTCATTTATAAAAAAAAACATAACTTATGTTTACTAAATTACATAATCGCACTTCCCGTACAATCTATCTTATGACTCGATCTTCGACCACTTACACCTCGTGATGATGATCCGTGATTCTGTACAACCGCATTCACCACATACATTCACATCATTAGTATTTAGTGACATTATATATAATCTAAGATTCATAATTATAGGATCACGTCGCGTTCTATCCTCATACACATTCCATTCGGTTATCTTTCTGAATTCAAGCATTTCATCTCGGTGTTTAACCTTCAATGAGTCAACAATAATGTACCTGCATTTCATTTCATTCTCAAAGGCAACCCGGTTAGCATCGTTAATACTCATATATATTTACACCATACATACATACAAGTCTCACTCATTCGAATACATATGGTTCAATAACACGCATACATATTATCTAAACCAACTCATTTGAGTATAATAAATTCTACTTCATACACCTACCCCTCTATCCAAACTCTTACATAAAACTTACATTCTCACATATTCATACTAACAATTCTTAGTCATAAACTACTATACATATAAGTCTCTTACATACCAACCTACGCGTATACTCATTTCTATTCGTATTTACTAATGGGTTTCATCTACTAACATACGATTAATCTATTCATACATTCCTACATATTTATTTCATTTCCGACAAAGTTAACTACTTTTTACCCGCTACAACAATACTTACCTTAATACTAACATGACCTAACATTCTTACATGGTTCCCGTACCACAACATCCAAAATCCACATCCGACACATTACTTTCCACATTTTGACCCGTTTGAACTTAACAAGAGTTTTCATTCATAACTAATTCACATATTACCCAATACGACCTTACTTACTTTTTTTCTATCATTTCTTACCCATCATTCTTGCAATCAAAACTCATTATATATAATAAATTTAGTTCGGGAATCACTTACCTTAAGCGTTCGTGTTCATGCTTGCTTCCTTGCCTCCGCTTGACCCGTTAACCTTCCGTTCTTGAGTCCATGCTAATGTGATTCCTATCCTTTCATGTCATCACAATCACATTATGGTTAGCACACATGATCATTCATACTAACATTCATTTCTTTCCATTCATACATTACTTAACTTTTTATTAACCAAATACCACATACATAAGGCATAGACTAAAAGTCACCTTGTTCCACATTCACGCAACTCAATTACATCATACACAACACATAGATCATCTAATACATAACACATGACTTCTCTACTATTACAATTGTGTCCGAAAGGCTAACCATGCTATTCATTCATTGTTGACTTTTAGAAAGTCAATTGTCCTACTTACACACTTTCAAATTATGAACATGTATCCATCTTAATATGGTAGGCCATGGTATTAACATTATACGTATTACATACTCGTATTTTATGACATATACAACTACATGATCACTTATATATACACACACACACATATACATACATAATCCATTCCATTCACACTAGCATTCTCATATTTTTACAACTAACACCTTAACCCATACTAAGCTAACTCAACATCATTTCAACATAATATCCACATGAATTATATCTAAATCACACTTCTCATGTTAGTTTACTATCAATTTCATTATTCTCACGTTCTATACATGTTTACCCATTACTTGCATATAATTTCACATATTATTTTCATTTAGACATTTCATCAAACACTTGGTGTGCGTACTACTTTCTAAGCATAATGTACAAGTATTTCATGTTTTTCTTCCTACTTATCACTTTCATTCATCAACACAAGTAAATATCAAACAAATTCCATACCATACTCAACCTATATAACGATTACACATCACATACTACATAATACATCTAATTTGCGTAACAATTGGACATGGGTGATCCACCTATGTCGCCATCTTCATCATCACCAAATGGGTTTATGTCAAAAACATCAAATTACTTGAAATTGTTCATAACTAAAGTTTTATTTGTTGATTCTAACACACCTTCATACTAAATTTCATACAAATTCAAGAATTTATCATACACCAATTACTTGCAAAATCATCAAATCAATTTCTATGACTTACCGCATGCTTGTTAAGGATAGATGATGCTAAATATTAATCCATGCACATAATCATCAAGCCAAATGCCTTCAATTTGTTGAATTTCTTCAAAACTAGAATGGGTTTTCTTTCTCCCCTTGAAATGTCGAACATCAGACATTGTTTTTTGATGTTCCTCTCATTCTCCACTAACTAGTTATAACATTTTTTACAATATACACATTTGGTCCCTCAAGATTGCTTGCTTATTTTTACTTGGTCATAACTTATTTATTTAGTTAACAATAACCCTAACCAAGTTAGCTAGTGACTTATTTATTTCATGCCATATCCCAAGAAGCCTTACTAGCTAATTAAGCCCTTGGGTTTTGGGGTGTTACACCAATGGATGTTTAAGTGCTGCCCACATTAGGGCCATACTTTGTCATTCGTCGTGAATTCGATGGATGTTTAAGTATTGCACTTTGTCATTCGCTGTGAGGGTTTTAATCTCGTGAGTTATCGTAAATGCTGTATTAGTTACTAACCTAGTTCGTGTGCATTGTTATTTAAATTAGGTTACAAGGCTAATCAGTAGACTAAACTCTGCCCGTTTAAATCTGCAATGTGAGTCATTCTCTTTTATCAAAAGTATTTTACAATACTCCATTTATTTTCAAAAGTTATAATTACAGGGATTAATTCGTGGTTATCTTGAATCACTGGCTAGTGGGGTATTGTGCACATTACTAATTTCTCACGGTTAGGCTAATAAATCCTAACAGTGATAATCATCACTACTTGGGTGAAAGGACCCAATAGTGGTATGACCATCGTCACCAGGAGGTGACACGGCGCCAGATAAAAAATAAGATAGAAGCCATTGTAATCGTTCTTATGCTGTAATTTATAACTATGTGTCGTTTTATCAACTTTGAATGACTCGCCAGTATTTCCCCGCTGATAAAATATTTTTAAAACATGTTTCAGGTGACTACTGTGAACCAAGGAAAAGTGCTACGGAGCACTAACAAAGCTTGAAGTAGTGGCTCAGTTAAATAAATAAACATGTTTTGTAAATCAGGGAATTTCTTTGCGAAATTCCTCTATTGTAAATTACGGTGTTTATCCCGAATTATGAAATAAATTAATCGGGCATTTCAAGTTTTAAAAGATCCTGTTAAATCTTCCGCTGTCAACTCAATTAATAATTACCACGGGTTTCTGTCCCGTGGCTCCTGGACCGGGTAAAACCGGGACGGGGGCCGTGACAGAAAAAGGTGGTATCAGAGCCACTGATTTAAGCCAATTAAGTATTTAGAAATACTTATTTTTTCCTAATTACCATCTTGTGATTATGTGTTTTTGTTAACTGACTATTTGTTAGTTACAGTATGGGTAAGCAAAGAATTTCGGACATCTATCGTCAATTAGATAGTTCACCAAAAGATAAGAGAACCTCATTCCAATCAAATTCCTCAAGATACTCAGCAGATATCGAGGAAGGAATATTTGTTCGTAAGGCACAGTTTGAGGAACCACTTACCCCTAAGAAAAGAAGTTGTATTATTAGAAAAAGTCAAGAGAAAATAAAGAAGTCACAACCAAAAGAAGTGATAATTAATAAAGAGACTCAGGAAACAGGTGATAACCCACCATGGGAAGATGAATTAGACGAACAATGGGCAAATCTTTATATGTTAGCTACTACAACAGTAAATGTTAACTTTTAATTAAGTTAAACTGCCAACACCCTGACCCAGTACCAGCACCTATACCACCTACGAGCCAGCAACTTTAAAAAAACTTTATCCATTAGATAACCACTAGTATATTTCGAATTTCAGTTGTAAATTATAATAGATATATATCACAATATTTTGTTTCAATAAAATGGTTTGTATAAATTAGATATTTGTAATTAATATTTAATTTTCTGATTGCCTTTCTATGATTATGTGAAAATTCAATTTACAAAATTTTAACCTAGAATTTTGTGTGTTTCTTCATATCTGCTAAACAGCATGAATGAGTTGTCTGAAGCCCTTCAGAATCTCAATCTCTATTCTGTTAATGTGGAAGTTTCCAGAGACTTTACCGGTTATTGTGCCGATGTTGAGGAACCTATGGAATTTCAAGCCCAGCCTCCGGAGAAACCCAAGCCAAAGAAGAGAAGAAGAATTGTGGGCTGGAGGCGTGTGCGCAGGAGGAAACCAGCGACACGGAAAGTTATAAAGACGGAGGATCCCAAAGGTAAAGGCAAGGAAATAGAGATTGGGGAAAGTTCCAGGCAAGACCAGGAAATGCCACCCTGGGAGGAGTTGGATCATAAACTAGCACTTAGTGACCTCATCGGACCTGCCGGTGAAAACCTTTTTAATTACCCAGTGGAAGCACAACTTCCAGTTGATCTAGAGCCTGATATCCCAGATCCCATTATCCACTCCCAACCTCTACCAGCAGAACTAGAAGAGTGGTGGACCACCGACTGGCAGTTTCAAAATCTCCTAAATAACCCTAATACCTTTTCCCCCAATTTGATACTGAACCTCCACTACATCCACCTATGAGCGCAGAAAACTTGGCGGAACTCCGTCATTATGGTGAGGAGCTGATTGATGTAGGGAATCGAATTAGGGAAGTAGGGGAAAGAATATCTTGGAAATACGACGAGAGGGAACGTCGTTTCTAAGATGCCAGCTAACGGGGATAGTGTGACTGTGGTTATGTGGTTGTAGGGATGTGTGCTTAATAATAATAATATAATCATAAAAATATAAGTATAAGTATGTGTAATAACTTAAAAAATAAAACTTTTGTAAGATAACCAGTGTGCACAGATGCCTATTATAAGATATAAAATATCGAACGTCGAAAAATCGACAATTTTGGCTATACGTGTTGACATGATTATGTGCGATTGTTTTATTATGTTTGGTTGTTAATTCTTTATGCTAATTACTTATATAAATTAATTACCAGATGGCACACGCTGGTAATGAACCCGTTAATGAAGTGAATCAATCTGAGCAAAACCATGAAGATCAATTTTTGAATAGGCAAGATATCGAAAATATCGTTGCTCAGGGAATAGCCAATGCTATTCCAGCAATCCTTGCTGCTGCCCGAAATCCAGTTGCACCTCAACAAATTATTCCTAGCAAACGTACTCATGAAGACAACTTCAGTAATAGCGTAAATGGAGGCGGCAACCATACTAATAACGACAACAATGGGATGCAAGCCCCACTCCTTAAGAAAATGAAAGCTGCAACTCCTGGTTGCACTTACAAGGAGTTTCTTGCCAGTAAACCAGTCGAATTTGCAGGCAACGAAGGGGCGACTGCTGCACTGTGTTGGTTAGAGAAAACCGAGGTGGTGATTAAAATAAGTAAATGTGCCGAGGAAGACAAGGTCATGTACGCGTCGCATCTTTTTAAAGAAGGGGCGCTAGAATGGTGGAATACGGTACTTCAAGCCAAATGAAGTAATGTGGCCTATGCCATAAGTTGGGAAGAATTTAAGCAGCTAGTAGAAAGAAAATTATGTCCCGAATATGAGAAAGAACAAATGGCGAATAAATTCTTGAACCACCGGATGGTGGATGTAGATTGTCGAGGGTATACTTCGACATTCTTCGAGTATGCGAGAGTGGTACCAACCTTGGCCTCGCCAGAACCGGTACTTATTTCCCGCTATATTTGGGGATTGATTGGCGAAATCCGTGATATCGTTAAAGCTGCGAGACCTCGCATAATTGACGATGCAGTGGAATTAGCCAACACTTTGACTGACGGACTAGTGCGTACGCGAGAAGAAAATAGAAAGAATGAAGTGGCCCAAAAGATTACCCAGGGATTCCCTATGGGTAACAGTAGTAATTTCAAGAAAAAGGGAACTAGGCAATCTTCCACTGTTCCATTTTGAAATGCCTGTAAAAGAAAGCATTTTGGAAGATGCAAAGGGTATTGCAATTTCTGCAAAATCCCGGGGCACCAAGAAGAAGATTGCAGGAAGAAGAAAGCAACAATCTGCTACAACTGCGGAGAAGCTGGACATTTTAGGCCAGACTGCCCAAAATTGGCTAAACCAGCTGATAACAAAGCCAAACCTGCAAAAGGAGCTACTAAGAAGAACGCAAGAGCCTTCCAGTTGACTACTCAGGAAGCAGAACTAATTCCTGACATGATAACTGGTACGTTCCTAGTTCACGACGTTTATGCAAAAGTATTATTTGACTCTGGTGCAAACCAAAGTTTTATAAATACTTCATTCTGCCAAGCTCTTAACCTACCTTTAACCAACCTTAGGCATATTTTTACAGTCGAAACGGCAGATGGGAATTCTGTTAACATAGATAAGGTTTTGCGAGAAGGAAAGATAGAACTCTTAGGCCATAAATTCTCTGCTAACCTGTTACCTATGAATTTAGCCGGATTCGATATAGTATTAGGAATGGATTGGTTAGTAGCCAACCATGCTCGAATTCTCTGTGATAAAAACTCCATACAAATTCATACACCCACAAGAGAATTAGTAGTGATTACAGGAGATAAGCCACGAAAGCCACTGAAATTCATTTCAGTAATGAAGTTGGCCAGTTATGCAAGAAAACAAGAAGTAGTGTATATGATTTCAGTAATCATTAACACGAAAGGTAAGGAACTTAAAGAAATTCCTGTAGTAGCAGAATACCCAGATGTATTCCCAGAAGAACTACCGGGATTACCACCCAATAGGGAAGTCGAATTTAGAATTCATCTAATTCCTGGAACTACACCGATAGCCAAGGCACCTTATCGGTTAGCACCCACCGAAATGCTAGAATTGAAAAAGCAATTAGATGAATTATTAAGTAAAGGATTCATACAACCTAGTTCATCCCCGTGGGGAGCTCCAGTGTTGTTTGTGAAAAAGAAAGATGGGTCAATGAGAATGTGTATCGATTATAGGGAATTAAATAAGGTTACAATTAAGAATCGATATCCATTACCTAGGATTGATGATCTTTTTGATCAATTACAGGGAGCTAGATACTTTTCTAAGATAGATTTACGTTCAGGATACCATCAGTTGAAGGTACAAGAAGAAGACATACCTAAAACTGCTTTCAGAACTAGATATGGTCATTACGAGTTTACAGTCATGCCCTTCGGACTAACAAATGCTCCGGCAGCATTTATGGACATGATGAATAGGATCTGTAAACCGTACTTGGATAAATTTGTAATTGTCTTTATCGACGATATACTCATTTATTCCAAAAGTCAGGACGAGCATTGTCAGCACCTGCATGTACTCTTAACTTTGTTAAGAAAGGAAAAACTTTACGCCAAATTCTCGAAATGTGAATTTTGGCTACAAGAGGTACAATTTTTAGGACACATGGTGAATCACGAAGGTATTCACGTAGATCCTGCTAAGATAGAAGCGATCACCAAATGGAAGGTCCCACAATCAGCTATGGAAATTAGGAGTTTTCTAGGATTAGCTGGATATTATAGACGATTCATTAAGGATTTTTCCAAGATAGTTGTACCATTAACTAAGCTAACATGTAAAGCAGTTAAGTTTGAATGGGGACCTAGACAAGAAGAGGCCTTTAGGATTTTAAAGCAAAAGCTAACAAACGCCCCAATTCTAGCCTTGCCAGAAGGAACAGAGGATTTTGAAGTTTACTGCGATGCTTCTAAGCTAGGATTAGGATGTGTACTAATGCAACGCAAAAAGGTAATTGCGTATGCCTCAAGACAATTAAAGAAGCACGAAGAAAATTATACAACTCATGACTTAGAATTAGGAGCCATAATTTTTGCCCTTAAGATTTGGAGACACTATTTGTATGGAAGTAAGTTTACAGTCTATACTGATCATAAGAGTTTAAGATACATATTTGGGCAAAAAGAATTGAACATGAGGCAAAGGAGATGGATGGAAATCCTAAGTGACTACGACTGTGATATTCAATATCACGAAGGAAAAGCAAACGTAGTTGCTGATGCTTTAAGTCGTAAGTATCATGAGAAACAACGACGAGTCCGTGCTCTTAGATTAAGTCTACAATTAGACTTAATGGAACAACTGAAAAACATTCAAGAAACAGCAATCAAGGATGATTCTGAAGGAATAAAGGGAAGAATAAAAGAATTAGAGCAAGGAAGTGATGAAATTTGGAGATTCCACAAGAAAAGGATTTGGGTACCTAAGCAAGGAGAATTAAAAAATAAGATTTTAGAAGAAGCCCATAAATCTAGGTATACCATGCATCCTGGTAACAATAAGATGTACCAAGACTTAAGGAATAATTTCTGGTGGATAGGAATGAAAAAGGACATAGCTAGATATGTTTCTAAGTGTCTAACTTGTTCACAAGTTAAGGCAGAACATCAGAAACCCTCAGGTCTACTACAACAATTAGAAATGCCGGTATGGAAACGGGAACTTATAACTATGGATTTCGTTACTAAGTTGCCCAAAACCAGAAAAGGTAATGACGCGATTTGGGTAATTATGGATCGATTAACCAAATCAGCTCATTTTCTACCGATGAAGGAAACCTTTAGCATGGAAAGGTTAGCCAAGTTGTATGTAGATGAAGTAGTATCCTTACATGGAGTTCCACTCTCCATTGTATCAGATAGGGATAGTCGTTTCACTTCCCATTTCTGGACTAGTTTCCAAGAGGCCATGGGGACTAAACTGAATTTAAGCACTGCATATCACCCTCAAACAGACGGACAAACTGAAAGGACGATCCAAACCCTAGAAGACATTCTCAGGGCATGTGTAATAGATTTTGGTGGAAACTGGGATGACCACCTACCCTTAATTGAATTCTCCTATAACAATAGGTATCATTCAAGTATTGAAGCTGCCCCATTCGAAGCACTGTATGGACGAAAGTGCAGAACTCCAGTTTGTTGGGCAGAGATAGGAGAAAGTCAACTATCAGGTCCTGAAATCGTGCAAGAAATGACCGACAAGATCACTCAAATCAAGGAAAGACTAAAGACGGCTCGAGATCACCAGAAAAGTTATGCAGACAATCGACGCAAGCCGTTAGAATTCCAAGTCGGAGATAAAGTACTCTTGAAAGTTTCTCCTTGGAAAGGAGTAGTTCTGTCACACCCCTTTTCTTAGGCGGAAGCACGAGGTGTGATCATGAAAGGTTTTCATTGCATACGATTGGTAAACACACTACATGCTCATAAAATAACTTCAAATGCAAAACATTACATTACTGAAATCATAGATTAAGTGTTTACATCACGAGACAACACGTTGTCTGAAAGTTTACAACTTTATTTAAGATTAAACATAAACAACATCCAGGAGCATGAATAAGACCGCGCGCATATCCACTTTAGTTACCTGAAATACATGTGAGTTTTGGAAAAACGTCAACATAATGTTGGTGTGAATTCATGCCGTTCTTGTATGGAACGTTTGTATACTTTGTATGAAAAACATAGTGTGTATCTTGTATAAATCAAGTATTCTGTATATATCAGGTTGTTAATGGGTTGCAAGGCCATTAACATGTGACACGACATAGGAAGCATCCAAACCATAGGCATTTTTCTAGTTGTCGATTCACGACGGAGACACAAAAGCACTACTCGGTACTAGTTTTCACCAAGAGTGTGGCTGCCCGAAACCCATTAGATCTAACCTTTTGTTCTGCGGTCTAAGTATGTACACAATTAATGGTGCTTATGGTACCCTATTCGTGACACGATTTCTCGTATCATTCCTCAACACGCATCATACTTGGTACTAGTTACACCAAGAGTGCTTCTTGTTTTTGTATCCATTTATACCATTTATAAACATTGTATTATTTGTAACACGTATTTCACCCCCGAAGTTAAAAACTGAAAACAGTTAAAAGAAAAGGGGGAGCATGAACTCACAACTTTGCGCTCCTGCGTCGTAAACTTCACCGGATTTGCTTATCTAGCATTGTGACCTAAACGTGTTTTATTAACGTTAGTCACTAGACTTGTATTGCACAAGTACAAGTCACTATCTTTTGTATATGTGTTCTTGTGTTAAAAATAATTTATATTTTTAACTATGTGCCTTACTTATATTATTTTCTTCAAAAATGAATATAAGTATTTTGTATTTTCACCCGAATTATGTATCTTGTCCAAAACTTCATTTCATGTTTATAACTTGTCCAAGTAATATATTTTCATAAATATATCTTCTTGTATGTGTCTAAGCATGTTGTATGTGTATTTCTGTATTTTCACTCCTTAGGAGTATTTAGTGTATTTTCAAGTCCTAATACACTATTACATGTAATACATATAACATACACTTAGCACAAAATTGGTGATTAATAAATATATATATTTTTCTCAAAAATATACATACTTAGTATCAATTTTAATCTTGAAGAAATCATCACTTCTTAACACAAAAATTAGGGAAACCTTGGTAAATATTTTTAGATACATTTTTAGGGAATAAGTTTCACCAAAACTTATATTTTCTAAGTTTCAAAATTTATAGAAATTTTGACAAAGTTTCCCCTAAAAATGGAGGTTTCCCATGTTTTCAAAACATGTGTTTATTTTCTTTTGAAATCATCACAACATTCAACAACTCATTTAACACTACCGAGTGTCAAAATCAAGTAAATTATACTACATCATGAACTTGAAGCTTTGTAAAAATTTGTAGTAATTTACCATGTTATTTAGTAGGTTTAGTTACCCTTAAAAAACATGGTTGTTTGTTTGTAAATCTCATTCTTGAAAGTTTTAGTCATTTAGAACTTGTAAGATGATTTTTCTAAGAATATTTCTTTTGTATTTTTCTTGTTTCATAAGTGTTTATATACTTGTTTTTCTAATAAAAATAGTGTAGGTTCAAGTAAAAACCAAGGTCTTCTAAAAATCACATTTTAAACTTGGTTCTTTTAGAAAAACCATTCATACATCTTAGATCTATAAGTTTACTAGCTTACTTTGTTTATTATTTTCCAAGAAATCATTTATTCATCAAGTTCATGTCTTTACAAGAAGATGATTATTCTAGGTTGTTACATAATCATCCTCCCACTTGCTAGATTATGTGTTTAATCACCATCTAGCAAGCTTCATGTGATGATTAACATCATCATCTCTAGTAATCAACAAACAAATATCATTCATATACTAAACAATATCATTCCATTCATATATCATCATATGCAAAGCTTTATGTTTCAAGATTCATGTTCAAGTCTTTTAGTGTTCTTGTTATTCTCATCATACTTCATCTTTTAACCACTAAAAATAGAAGTAACAAAGGTTAAAAAGAATCTTACTACTAGCTTGAAGCTAGGGAAGAAACAATGAAGAATATGGAGTGGATAAAAGCTAGCAAGGGAGGTCCTTCAAGTTCCAAGAGTTCCACACCTTCAAATCTTGCTTCTTGCACCTCAAAATGGTCTTGGAATGGAGGATTAATGGCTGAAAATAATGGTGGTGTGGTGATAGATGGAGGCCGTAGGTAGGGAGCAAGGGAGAGGGGAAGAGTGGGTGAAGATGATGAGCTTAAGTCTTTGTATACTACTTGCAAGATCTTATAATATCTTAACATATCTAAGAAAGATCATATGAAATCTAAAGAGATCAAGCAAGATCTAAATATATCTTGGAAATATTTGGTAAATATTTGGTGGGGGCACCCCCTTTGTAACCGTAGGCATGGATGGGGGGGGGGGGGGCAAAGTGTAATTTCCAACTCTAATTTATAAATAAGTTAAGTTTCAAGGGTAAAGTCTAGGGACTTGAGGTGTTATTATGTTATAAGAGGTGCTATGGTGTTTGGGGACCATAACTAGTTTAGAAACATTAAAATAATGCCTCTAGTAATATTTTGATGTTCCGGGTAAAGTCCGGTTGTTCGGTTAAATACCGGTTCGTTAAAGTGCTAAATTGCACCGTTTAGTGTCCTTTAAGTACCCTTTCGTAACCCTTTTAATTCCCAACACTTAGGAGGGTATTCTGGATAATAAAACATGAATTCTGCATAATATTTATGTGTTAAAAAGCTGGTTATAGCTGATTTATAGCTGAATTATGCAGATTTCTGCATTTAAAGTGCGTTTCAGGTGCTTTTTAGTGCGTATTTTAGTTTCCGGAAAGTCTATATGTTAACCCTTGTATGTACTCTTGGGTTTTAATGTATTCTTGTCATTGGACCTACACCTAGGCTCCAATTCTATTGTCTAACTGCTTTCTGCAGAATTGTCGACACAATGTGTCTTACCGGTGAGTTTACTAGTATTTCTAACGCAACGCTATTCGTTAATGCATAAAGCAATATTTTGTAGTATAAAACGTGCATGAATTCACTTGTATAGTATGAAATCAGACAATGTTAACATTTAAGCACATAATTGCAGTCGTTAAATAATAATTAAAGTGTACGGAAATTACCGGTTTTGTGCCAGTTGTCACAGTCTCCCCCCGTTAAAAGAATTTCGTCCCGAAATTCAGGCTGAACCAACTCTCACAGGAGTCTTCTTGAACATGTGGGGTACTTTTCTTTGAACTGGTCTTCACGTTCCCACGTGTACTCGGGTCCATGCTTAGAGTTCCAACGTACTTTGACAAGTTTGACACTGCTCCTTCTGGTCTTGTTGACTTTCCAGTCGGTAACCTCAACGGGTTGTTCTGTAAATCGGAGGGGGTCATCAATATGCACTTCATCCGCAGGGATAATCACGTTTTCTTGTGTTGGACTCTTCTTGAGGTTGGACACATGGAATGTATCATGTACTCCATTAAGTTCTTTCGGTAATTCCAACTTGTATGCCACGGTACCAATTCTTTCCAAAATCTTGAATGGTCTGATGTATCGTGGATTCAGCTTTCCACGCTTTCCAAATCTTACTACGCCCTTCCAAGGTGAGACCTTTAACAAAACTTTGTCTCCCACCTCGAATTCTAATGGTTTTCGTCTACGATCAGCATAGCTCTTTTGTCGATCTCGAGCCGCCTTAATGCGCTCTCGGATCTGCAAAATCTTATCGGTTGTCTCTTGCACAAGTTCAGGACCAACCATTCGTTTGTCTCCAGCATCTGCCCAACATAAGGGCGATCGGCACTTGCGGCCATATAGAGCTTCGAACGGTGCAGCTTTTATGCTTGTATGATAACTGTTATTGTAGGAAAAATCAACTAAAGGTAGATGAGTATCCCAGTTGCCGCCTAGGTCCATGACACATGCGCGAAGCATATCTTCTAGCGTTTGTATAGTCCGTTCGCTCTGGTCGTCTGTTTGCGGATGGAATGTCGTGCTTAAATCTAGTTGAGATCCAAAGGCTTCCTGAAAGGATTGCCAGATTCTTGAGACAAAGCGTCCATCTCTGTCTGAAATGATTGAGATAGGCACTCCATGACATGCCACGATTTCTTTTAAGTATATCTCAGCAGCTTTCCAGTGCTGTCTTTTTCTGGGATCGGTAGGAAGTGCGCAGACTTCGTTAACCGATCGACTATCACCCATATCATATCGTGCCCTCTCGGGGTCCTGGGTAATTTTGTGATGAAGTCAATCGAGATTTGCTCCCACTTCCACATGGGTATCTCTGGTTGTTGTAGTAGGCCGGACGGTTTATGATATTCAGCCTTAACCTTAGCACAGGTTAGGCATTTTCCAACGTAAACAGCAACATCGCTTTTAAGTCTTGGCCACCAATAGTATTCTTTCAAGTCTTGATATATCTGTCCGATCTTGGATGGATCAAGTATTTCGATTTGTGCGCTTCATCAAGGATGACTTCTCGAATACCGCCATAGAGCGGAACCCAAATACGCTTCTTAAAGTATAAGGCTCCCTCTTCATTTGGCACCATATATTTCAACATACCCCGGAGGTATTCAGCTTTACGGTTTTCCATCTTAAGGGCTTCTTGTTGCGCGTCCCGAATGCGTGCTGTGAGGTTCGTTTGAATAGTCAGTTTCAATGCTCGAACTCTTAGGGTCTTAACCCTTTCCTTTCGGCTTAATGCATCCGTTACAACGTTTGCCTTTCCAGGATGGTACTTAATCTCACAGTCGTAATCATTTAGCAACTCGACCCATCGTCGCTGACGCATGTTTAATTCCTTCTGATCAAATATGTGTTGTAAGCTTTTGTGATCTGTGAAGATTGTACATCGTGTACCATATAAGTAATGTCGCCAGATTTTCAGGGCGAATACCACTGCACCTAGTTCCAGGTCGTGCGTGGTGTAATTCCTTTCATGTACCTTCACTTGTCTTGAAGCGTAAGCGATGACCTTCTGGCGTTGCATGAGCATGCAACCCAAACCTTGAATTATATATATACAAGCAAATCAATTGTGTGGGAACTTAGGAATTTCGTGTCTCCTATGTGGCTCCTATGTGAAGTCTATTAAATTACTCGCAACAAGTTTTAAACGCGCTCAAATCGCAACGCAAAACTCAAAATCATTATGATCGAATCTCACTCCAAGTCTCTTTCTGTCTAGATGCCTTCCAACAATTCTACTTCGAGAATGTCAGCAAAGAGACGAGCCAAACGAAGGGACGAAAAGAGGATTGCTTCACTTGTGACCAGGGAAGTGGTCAAAGTCATTCCTCAGATTGTCACACAAGTGCACTCTCTTGTCAACTCTCGAACTTCGGAAGGCGTTAAGACAAAAGAGCCGCAATCTACTTTTCTCTACAAACACTTCAAAGCCGGTGACCCGATGGTCTTCACGGGTGAAGAAGGTGTTTCTCAACTACTCCAATGGTTCGATGCTACCGAGACTACCCTTCGTCAGAGTGGGTGTCCCGAGAGTTTCCGAACTACTTGCGCTACAGGAGTCTTTCAATCGCGAGCACTCGACTGGAGGACCGCTGAACGAAACAAACGTGGGATCCCCGCAGCTTATGCTCTCTCCTGGAATGAGCTGAAGGAGCTCATGAGGGAAGAGTACTGCCCTCCACACGAAATCCAGAAGCTAGAAAACGAATTTTGGGGAATCAAGCAAGTCGAAGGTGACAATGTTGGCTACACAGTAAGTGTAACACCTCGAAAATTCGGGTTCAATATAATAACGACACGTGTCATGTATGCGTTGTAAACCCGGATTTAATAAAAATGTTTTGGTAGGATTTAAAGATGGCGTCATGTTAATTTTACCTCTGAACGACCTCATATAAATCCCAAGACCCTAGTACTTATTATCAACATTTGATATAGCCCGGTAAATGCCCACAATAATTGAATTCATGCACAAGAATGGAATTCTACGAAGATAAAGCATGATAACCCTTAAATTTCCGTACTTTATTAATGATTCAAAGGAAACAATTGATAATGGTAGGGTATGGGACTGTGCAAAGGCATTTTGGGAGGTCCCTAACTGTCAAAATAAAGTCCCAAAGTCGACACAAGTGGTTGCCCTTTCAAAACTTCAACAAACAACAAATGTTAAGCCTGATGTCAGGCTTACGGACCGTAAGCTTGGGACCTTACGATCCGTAAGGATGTTGCCAGCGACCAGAAACAGGCAGCAGCCTGTTATGCGCAATTTTCACCACCTTGGCCGGTTTTTCTCACATGTGGATGACCCCTAGGCACCCCTAAGCACTAGGACAAGTGTTAATCAGTTATGGATGGGTCCTAGACTTTGTTGTCAACATTTTATGGTGCCTTAGTTCACTATATAAAGCTCATTAGTTGCAACAAACATTCCCACACCTTCTCCTGCATTGTGGGATCATTTCTGGAGCTATCAAGCAGCCTCAAGTGATCATATCTCGTGCATAGGACTCTTGTAAGTCTGCTAGTTCTTGTTTAGTTGAGTTTAGCTTGGTTAATTAGCTAAAAGTCAAACCGTCGTAATTACGGTTTGACTTCGAGATTAGTCAATAATGGCTCAGTCATATCTCAAATTAAAAGTGGTTATAAGTTGGTATTTATGTGGGTAATAAAACCTCAAAAGGGTTTCCCCTGATCACCACTCTAACCAGGTCAAAAGTCGGGTCAAACATATAATTAAAAAGTCAACAAGATGCTTAAAATGTCATTTATGCATAATTAGCTATCTAGAACATATATAACCTGTTTGATCATTGTTATAACTTAGTAATTAGTGTAAGAACATGTCCAAACATGTTCAGCCCGACTATTTCCTGTTTAGACCCGGTTCGGAACCGAAAGTCACATAGTTTGACTTTCACTTTGACTTTCAGTTCTGACCCGTTTAGGCATATTTTAGAAATGCCTCAGAGCTTTAATTGGACTAGGTTACATGTTAGAACAACCCTCTGTGATTATACACCTTGTTTCATTAGTTATCCAATTAATATACATGTTTCCGTTAATTGCTCATATGTTGACCATTATGCACTTATTACCTTAAAACGTGATTTATGAAAATGTAAAAGTGTAGAAACCTTGATTACTGATATATAAACTTGTATGCAAAGTTTGACATCAGTTTGACTTGTAGATTAGGAGTTATGCTCATTATCGCAAATTTAAAGCTTTATGTTAATAAAATGGCGTAATTAGCGTATAGCCTAGTTAAGCCTACTTTTTGGTATCAAACTTAATACCCAATGATGTAATATATTATTTTGGGATTTTTAAAGATTTTTAATTAATTTTAGGCTGAGCATAACTAGTAGTTGTAGGCTTAATCCGGTAATTGTCGGTTTTGCCCTTACGGGCCATAAAATGAGTTGTACATATCTAAACGACTCCAAACCTTTTGCTACTGATCACATATGATAAATAAATTATTTTAAGCCTTCTGGAAATATAAAAATATCAGATTTAAGTATCGAACCCGGAAATGGCCTTTAATCGCCTTATTTAGCGTTTTTAACGCATAGTATGTATTAAAATCATATTGGACATACCCGGGTTGATACCTACTGATATATGAGGCAAATTATAATATTTTAACTGTAAGCAAAGGTTGATAAACTCAGACTTCAGTTTAGAGCTCTTCGGCTTATGTGAAATTACCAAAATACCCCTACGGGGCATAGTTTGGTTAAAAATGATAAGTTTCACATATATGCTTTAACTTGCTGATATAACTTAGCAAGTTGAGTATATTTACTGATTTCATCAGACCTGTAACTCAGTTAAACACTTAAACTCTTTTATAAACTTTTAAATGACCAAACTACCCCTACGGGGCCTAGTTTGTGTTTAAACACGTTTTGGGCATAACGAAAGACATCTTACTGATGTCACAACATATTTGAGGCATAACTAACTTAGGAAACCTGTATATAGCTCTCATGAACACCCGTCACGCTTATTACGCGTACGGTTCGGTTTATGTAACAAGTTTACATAAATTAGCCGAAACGGGTCAAACCTTAACGGTTTTATCTCAAAATCCAGAATGTGAATAATAAACCCATATTAAACAAGTCTTCAAACTTGTCGGGTCTGAATCACATTCTATCCGGTCTTCGCTTAATCGTGCGTACGAACCGTATCTTGAAACTAGCCGGTCTAAGCTTAAGCTTAATAAAAGGCCCGTTAGAATTATAATAGGTTATTATAAACCTTCGTTCCAGATTAGGAGGACCAGTAAAAGCTACGTGCATTTTGCTTATTGTGATTAATACTTACTCAGGTAAATACTTTTAACTTATTTTCCCTATACGGGCTTGGGTTACGGTATATAGCATACCGCTTGATCGGGAATCAAATCTCCACATTAAGTGGGTAGTTGAATAATTTGATCGGCTCGTTTAAACAGTCTTGTTTACTTTACAGCCTTTGGGGGGTTAATGACCATGTCCCGGATATCCTTGGCATCATCTTACGAGATGGCCACGACCTGAGCACGGGGTGTAGGCGTACACCTGTCAGTGTATAACTCTATGATGTGGTGTGTCTATTGATCTTTAACCCGGACTAGATCCGGGCTACTGAACGCATAAGTAACATGTAATTCATTCACAAGATTATAATATTAAATAATTCTCCCAAGTTATAAAAATGTTTATGCCATGTGCATCCAAACAAATTTTTAAATCATTTTCCAAAATGAGTCAGTTGATTGTATTTACCAGTGTAAACTGACGTATTTTCCCAAAAAGACTTAATGCAGGTACTAAACGAAATTGGCTGGATTGTCTCCTAAGCATCAATAAAAAGTCTCGCAAGCTTAGGATGCCTGAAGTCTGTTGAACCATTAATATTATTTTGTTTCGATCCTACTGTGGATAAACTTCCGGATATTGTTACATTGATAAACAATATTAAATTCGGTTGTATCATATTTTAAATTTGCTTCCGCTGTGCATAATAATATTGTGTTGTTTGACTATTACGTTGCCAACCACGTCATGATACTCCCCCACCGGGCCCACCGGTGACACGTGGAAATCGGGGTGTGACAGGTTCGTATCAGAGCCAACTCTGAGTGAATTAAACACTGGCCTTTTGTGTTTAATCTCAATACACAATTGCACATATCTAAACCTTCGAGTCTAGACTTATAACATAGGACAAATTCCACCTTATTCGGCTTTTTGTTTTGTCCTTTAAATTTTATATTTTGTTATTGTTATCTCATGAAATATTGACAGGACTCAAAAATGCCGCCAAGATTCTTTAGGAGACGAGGACGAGGCAAGGGGCCAGTCACTGCCCCCAACGATCATGAAGCTGGACCTTCGCAACGGCGAGCTCCATCCAACACTGAGAGTGACGACCCTCGGGAGAACCGGAGAAACCTGTTCGAGCCGGCCAGACGGTCGGTTTCACATAGTTCAACACCTCTAGTTCTTAACCCTCATGAGCCCAATAACCCTCAACCGTCCTACATACCACTTCAGCGATCCCTGTCCCATCATTCCTATGGTGACCCTACACCAGTGTTCAGGGGCCGGTTCAACCCGGCCAATTACATTCAAGAGCCCGTGGGTTTTAATCCACTGGGTCCAGATGACCATTTTTCAGGAGATCACGCAGATGACATGGACGAGGATACGGACCCCGTCATGCCGGCGAGTGGTACTCCGAACCACCCGATAGAAATCTCCGATGGGTCTTCATTTCATGGATCACCATATGGTGGTCCAGACAGCTTCCAAGCCATGTTTACTCAGCACGAGTGGTACTACACACCTTCTCACCACTCGTCGCCTCATGAGCAGCAACAGCAGCAGCAGCAGCATCATCAAGATTCCTCTGAGGATCACCGGTTTGTGGCAGTTACGCCACCACCTCCACCACCACCAGTTCAACCGGCACCTCCTCAACCGCCAAGGCGTAGGAGAACTGGTGCGCGTATGTCATCACGTGCGGGAGACTTTCATTTCAGTTCCCCACGTCAGTCAAGTGCCAGCCACTACCCGCCACATCAGGAGGACCCACAAATGGGTGGACCTTCCAACCTCGCGATGCCGCAGCCGCCGCCAATGGGTTTTGACAACCCAATCCCAGCTTATACAGGTTCCATGGCTTATAACCCGTTCGAGCCGCCAGTCCACAACAACTACGGGTATGCAGAGGCCGACCCCTACTTGGTGGGAGCTAACTACAATGCCCTGCACCTAGAAGGACAATACGGAGCTCCATGGGGAGTTAGGTACCCAACACAAGGGTACCAGATACCACCTAGGCCTATCATACGGACTCAATCGCAGTCGCCTAGATTCTCCCCACCTGAGCATGAGGAACTCCTTCAGAGGCTGGATCAGGTGGAACGGGAAGTGCACAGGGACCGTAGGGAGAGACAGACTTTCTTCCAAGGATTAGTAGGATTGATCAAAGGGAAGAACAAGAAGGATCATTGAATCCTTCCATTTTCTGTATAAGCCCCTGCGTGGGTGTATTTGGTTGTTAAGCCCGTAGGTGGGTATGTATGTGTGATGATTTGACCCCTGCGTGGGTCTGTTTTTCCGTTAACCCCTGCGTGGGTATGATGTTTTTTTTTGGTCCCTGCGTGGACTAATTTGTGTTATTAAGCCCCTGCGAGGGTAAGTACTTGTTTGACCCCTGCGAGGGTAAGTTTGTTATTTGAAAAGACCCGTTTAGGGCAGTGTATAATATTTTGAATAAATCAATGGAATGTTTTTTTTTTTATAAATTTCATGTTTGCCATTTTGCGCATAGATAATTTATAAATGAAATAAATAAATTAAAATCATTCCTTTTAAATTAATCTGCCTATGTAATTATGTAATTAAGAATCTTAAAGTGTGAAACCTAGCCTCATGTCAAGTATAAGACCGGGCCAAGATGGTAAGACCTGTTTAAAAGATTTAAATCCCTGTTAACATCTTGAAAACATGTTAACACTCCTGGCAGAAGTGATTCGTTAAAATCATATGTCATTCTTATATGTATAAGGATTCTTTAGAAGATTCCAAACCCAATTATATGATCTCTGAATCATGGGTTAAGATCATCAATTAAGATGATCATATTGTACCATACGTGGTAATATGATGCCTACGGGCCCAGCTCACTTCCATATGAGCCAAAAGACAGTGGTAGCTATGACTCCCTGTCTGATAAGGGTAATGAACTAGGTTCAAACCTTAAAAGTCTTGATTCTCTGAAATCATAGCTTAAAAATTTAAGTTGTCCATGTGACTAAGCCTTATGTGCAAAAATATATTGTTATTGTTTATAATTAGGATAAATTTTAATTGAAATCCTAAATTAATACGATTAATAAGTTAACCAAAAGTGGTCTCTGTTACCATGGTTAACGAGTTACCCTAAGGGGTAATTACATAATAAACTCCCAAATAAAATATTGTCCTTGTTTTCTGCAACAGTTCAATTCAAATGGCTGACTCAAATGAAATAAATAGCCATCCAGTGGAGCAAAATGAGAACGCCCAGATTACGTTAACGGGTGCTGAATTAAAAGCGATCATAGACGGCGCTGTTACACAGGCTTTGGAAAGGCAGTATGAAGAATACAATGGTACTCGAAGTAGGACCCACTCTGCACCACATTCAAAGCCCAAGACACATTCTAAGGCTCATAGCAAGCCTCCTCCCAAAAAGAATGGACCCAAGAAAGATGGTGATGACCGTCAGTCCACCAACCATCAAAGTGTCCCATCTCAACAATTAGTACTGCATCAAGAACCCCGTAACAAGGGTTGCTCCTATAAGTACTTCGTGTCTTGTAAGCCCAGGGATTTTACTGGGGAAAAAGGAGTCGTCGACTGTATGACTTGGCTGGACGAGATGGACACGGTGGTAGATATCAGCGGGTGCGCTGAAAGGGATGTAGTTAAGTTTGTGTCACAGTCCTTTAAGGGTGAAGCGTTAGCATGGTGGAGATCTCTGATCGAGGCCACCGGAAAAATCCCATTGTATAATATGTCGTGGGATCAATTCATTGCCCTAATCAAGGAAAATTTCTGCCCTCAACATGAGGTGGAAAAGATAGAATCTGACTTTCTATCGTTGGTGATGACGAACCTCGACTGCCAAGCTTATCTGACAAGCTTCAATACGCTGTCCCGGTTGGTGCCTTATCTGGTAACCCCGGAGCCTAAAAGAATCGCTCGTTTTATCGGGGGTCTAGCCCCGGAAATCAAGGCAAGCGTAAAAGCTTCTCGGCCAGCTACCTTCAGATCAGTAGCTGACATTTCCTTATCCCTCACTCTGGATGCGGTTAGGCAGAGATCGCTGAGGAATAAGGAGGCTGAGAAGAGGAAGCGTGAAGATGATGGTTCAAGACGATCGAACAAGAAACACCGTGGGAACGGTGACAACAAGAAAGGGTCAGAGTCGAGGAAGGATGGGCATAATTCTAGTGAGAAGCCCAAGTGTAAAATTTGCAAGAAACAGCACTATGGAAAGTGCAGACTGGAGTCTAACTCTCAGACTCAGTCAAAATCCTTTGCTTGTGGTATTTGCAAGTCCACGGATCACAAAACCCTGGATTGCAAGAAGATAACAGACGCAACGTGCTACCGTTGCAATGAAAAGGGGCACATCAAGACCAACTACCCAAAGTACAACAAGAAGCCTGGAGAGGCTAAGAAGACTAATGCCAGAGTCTTCAGAATGGACGCGAAAGAGGCTGTGCAAGACGATAATGTCATAACAGGTACTTTCCTTGTAAATGATGTCTTTGCAAGAGTACTTTTTGATTCAGGCGCAGATAAGTCTTTCGTAGATCATAAGTTTTGTAAATTGTTGAATTTACCCGTCAAAACCTTAGGCGCAAACTATGAGGTAGAGTTAGCAGATGGTACCATAGAAACCGTCTCTACTGTGTTAGATGGATGTGTTATATCCATTAAGAACCATTCTTTTCCTATGTCTCTACTTCCCTTTAAGTTGGCCGGTTTTGACATAGTTCTGGGTATGGACTGGTTATCTCATAACCAGGCCCAAATTGTCTGTAAGCAGAAACAGGTGGTAATAAAGACTCCGTCTGGTGAATCACTTACCATTCAGGGAGATACCCAGTATGGGCTTCCTGAGCAGGTAACTATGCTCAAGGCTTCTAAGTGTTTGAAGACGGGATGTGTCATCTACATGGCGCAAGTTATCATTGATGATCCTAAACCGAAGATAGAAGACATCCCTGTCATTTCTGAATACCCAGAAGTGTTTCCTGAAGATCTACCTGGTTTACCACCGGATAGACAAGTGGAATTCAGGATCGATATCATCCCCGGAGCCGCACCTGTTGCTAGAGCTCCATACAGATTGGCACCCACAGAAATGAAGGAGTTGAGGACGCAGCTAGATGAATTGCTAGCTAAAGGTTTCATTAGACCTAGTTCATCTCCTTGGGGAGCGCCAATCTTGTTTGTCAAGAAGAAGGATGGGTCGATGCGCCTGTGCATCGACTATCGCGAGCTTAATAAAGTCACGATCAAGAATAGGTATCCTTTGCCCAGAATCGACGATTTGTTCGATCAGCTTCAAGGGGCAAGTTACTTCTCGAAGATTGATTTGAAGTCAGGCTACCATCAATTGAAGGTCAAAGATGAAGACGTGCACAAGACTGCATTTAGGACTCGTTACGGTCACTACGAGTTCCTAGTGATGCCTTTTGGGCTCACTAATGCACCAGCCGCATTCATGGATCTCATGAATCGCGTCTGCAAGCCTTACTTGGATAAATTTGTCATCGTTTTCATCGACGACATTCTTATTTATTCTAAGAACCAAGCTGACCATGAGAAACACCTTCGTTGTATTCTCAAACTTCTACATCAGGAGAAGCTCTACGCCAAATTCTCTAAGTGTGAATTTTGGCTACGAGAAGTCCAATTTCTTGGACATGTGGTTAGTGAGCGTGGTATCCAGGTGGATCCCGCTAAGGTTGAAGCCGTAATGAACTGGCAAGAGCCAAAGACGCCTACAGAAATTCGTAGCTTCCTGGGATTGGCAGGATATTACAGGCGTTTCATTGAAAACTTTTCAAGGATTGCTGCACCCCTAACCTCCTTAACTAAGAAGAAGGTTAAGTTTGTTTGGGGCCCTAAGCAGTAAGAATCCTTTGATATTCTGAAGCAAAAGTTGAGCAACGCCCCGGTACTGACACTGCCAGATGGAATTGAAGACTTTGTGGTTTATTGTGATGCTTCGCACACTGGCATGGGGTGTGTGCTTATGCAGAAAGGCAAAGTTATTGCCTACGCTTCAAGACAATTGAAAGTGCATGAAAAGAATTACACCACCCATGACTTGGTGCTGGGTGCCGTTGTATTCGCACTAAAGCTTTGGAGGCACTATCTTTATGGTGTCAAATGTGTGATTTATTCTGATCACAAGAGCCTCCAACATCTGTTTAATCAGAAGGAATTAAACATGAGGCAACGCCGTTGGATGGAAACTTTAAATGATTATGATTGTGAAATCAAATACCATCCCGGCAAGGCGAATGTAGTCGCCGATGCCTTGAGTCGGAAGGAAAGGGTTAAACCCATCCGAATTAATGCCAAGCGTATGGAGATAAAGAATAATTTGATTGAAAGGTTGTTAGCTGCACAGAAAGAAGCTGTGTTGGAAGCTAACTATTCTAATGAAAAGTTAGGAGTAACTGAGGAGCAGTTAACTCTTAGCAAGGATGAAATTTTACGTTTAAACGGACGAATATGGGTTCCAATTTATGGAGGACTTCGAGATGTCATCCTCCAGGAAGCCCATAGTTCCAAATACTCCGTTCATCCTGGAGCTGATAAGATGTACCAGGATCTGAAGGCAAATTATTGGTGGATAGGCTTGAAAAAGTCTGTAGCCACCCATGTAGCAAAATGCTTGACATGTGCGCAAGTCAAAGCCGAGCATCAGAAACCGTCAGGTTTGCTACAACAACCCGAACTTCCTACGTGGAAGTGGGAAATGGTAACTATGGATTTTATTACCAAGTTGCCAAAGACAAGGAAAGGCAATGATACAATATGGGTTATAGTTGACAGACTGACTAAGTCAGCTCATTTCTTACCCATCAAGGAGACTTACAGCTCCGATATGTTAGCCCAGTTATACGTTGATAAGATTGTAGCCCTACATGGCATACCTGTAGCTATTATCTCTGACCGGGATACTAGGTACACGTCACATTTTTGGAAAAGTTTCCAACAATCTTTGGGCACACGTTTGAATTTTAGTACGGCTTATCATCCTCAGACTGACGGTCAGAGTGAGCGTACTATTCAAACATTGGAAGACATGCTACGTGCATGTGCGATCGATTTGGGAGGTAGTTGGGATAAGAACCTACCATTAATCGAATTCTCCTACAACAATAGCTACCATACCAGCATTAAGGCTGCGCCTTTTGAGGCATTATACGGTAGAAAGTGTAGATCGCCCGTTTGTTGGGCGGAAGTTGGAGAAGTCCAATTATCTGGACCGGAGATAGTGTTCGAGACGACGGACAAGATTGCCCAGATTCGTGACCGTCTCAAAGCTGCCCGAGATAGGCAGAAAAGTTACGCTGATCCTAAGCGTAAGGATTTCCACTTCGAAGTAGGTGACAAAGTCCTACTTAAAGTATCACCCTGGAAGGGAGTGATGCGGTTTTGTAAGAAAGGCAAGCTAAGCCCGAGATACATAGGACCTTTCGAGGTTATTGAACGTGTCGGGTCAGTTGCCTATAAGTTGAACTTACCAGAAGAGCTCAGTGGAATTCACAATGTGTTCCACATCTGCAATCTGAAGAAGTGCTTCGCTGATGAATCACTGGTTATACCACATACAGATGTGCATATAGATGAGAGCTTAAAATTTGTGGAAAAACCTTTGTCGATTGAAGATCGACAGGTAAGGAAGCTTCGAAGGAAGCATATACCTTTTGTAAAGGTCAAATGGGATGCCCGTAGAGGTCCCGAATTCACGTGGGAGGTTGAATCCACGATGAAAGAAAAGTACCCTTATTTATTTCAGTAAATCTCGGGTCGAGATTTATTTTAAGGGGGTGAGGATGTAACACCTCGAAAATTCAGGTTCAATATAATAACGACACGTGTCATGTATGCGTTGTAAACCCGGATTTAATAAAAATGTTTTGGTAGGATTTAAAGATGGCGTCATGTTAATTTTACCTCTGAACGACCTCATATAAATCCCAAGACCCTAGTACTTATTATCAACATTTGATATAGCCCGGTAAATGCCCACAATAATTGAATTCATGCACAAGAATGGAATTCTACGAAGATAAAGCATGATAACCCTTAAATTTCGGTACTTTATTAATGATTCAAAGGAAACAATTGATAATGGTAGGGTATGGGACTGTACAAAGGCATTTTGGGAGGTCCCTAACTGTCAAAATAAAGTCCCAAAGTCGACACAAGTGGTTGCCCTTTCAAAACTTCAACAAACAACAAATGTTAAGCCTGATGTCAGGCTTACGGACCGTAAGCTTGGGACCTTACGGTCCGTAAGGATGTTGCCAGCGACCAGAAACAGGCAGCAGCCTGTTATGCGCAATTTTCACCACCTTGGCCGGTTTTTCTCACATGTGGACGACCCCTAGGCACCCCTAAGCACTAGGACAAGTGTTAATCAGTTATGGATGGGTCCTAGACTTTGTTGTCAACATTTCATGGTGCCATATGTTCACTATATAAAGCTCATTAGTTGCAACAAACATTCCCACACCTTCTCCTGCATTGTGGGATCATTTCTGGAGCTATCAAGCAGCCTCAAGTGATCATATCTCGTGCATAGGACTCTTGTAAGTCTGCTAGTTCTTGTTTAGTTGAGTTTAGCTTGGTTAATTAGCTAAAAGTCAAACCGTCATAATTACGGTTTGACTTCGAGATTAGTCAATAATGGCTCAGTCATATCTCAAATTAAAAGTGGTTATAAGTTGGTATTTATGTGGGTAATAAAACCTCAAAAGGGTTTCCCCTGATCACCACTCTAACCAGGTCAAAAGTCGGGTCAAACATATAATTAAAAAGTCAACAGGATGCTTAAAATGTCATTTATGCATAATTAGCTATCTAGAACATATATAACCTGTTTGATCATTGTTATAACTTAGTAATTAGTGTAAGAACATGTCCAAACATGTTCAGCCCTGTAACACCTGTGCCTCCACGGCCATCAAACAAATACCAAACCAATGAAATATTGTATTTCATACTTGGGATTTGTAAAAATATGTGTATCGTTTGCACATATCGACTCTTGTTCGATTTCAAGCTTTAAATCGCTTTCTGGAGGGTTATACGCGCTCTGATGTGTAGATATAACCAGTTTAATCCAACAAACACTCCGGAATAGTGACATAGGCTTAACATACCTTAAATAACCTTTACATAACTTAGATATAAGTTTTGGAAGGTTTGGTGTGGTGAAATCAAGTTTAATCGCTTACAGGGACTAAAGTTGACAAACTGCGAAAGTATGCCAATTTGAACTGTAACAGACCTTCCGGAACATGAACATAAGTTAAACATACCATAAATATCCTTTACATAGCTTAGAAATAGGCTTTGAGGTGTTCGGTATGCTAAAATAAACTTTTGTGTCATTCAGGGACTAAAAGCGCCAAAAAGTGCACAAGTTCGCATTTTTACGCATAACTTACGTTCTGAATACATCCGGACATCCAAAAATTTATGTAAGCACTATAATATTTTATTTTAGTGTTCGGCATAAGAAAAATCCATTCGTTTCGTCATTTGGATCGTTTTTCGCGCTTATGCGCATTCCGTCGTAATTAAGCGAACATCGCGTTCGTACGGCTAAACGAACCGACATCCGAGATATTTTTTAACACATTTTAAGTTCCCTATACTTTAACTTCATTTTAGAGCTTTGAAATGGGGTTAACGGGCCTTAAACGTGTCAAAAAATGGGCTGAATGCATGACAGGGACCAAAAGTGTAAATCTGCCAAACTTGGGCCTAGCGGTGCGCTACACTTATAGCGTAGCGGTGCGCTAGGGGTCTGCTGACCAGATTCAGAGTTTTTAAACAGCAGGCTGCAGCTGTTTGATCCTCCACCACATGTTCCCAATTGCCTAGTCATGATGATAAGAACCATTTTAAGCTTCCATAAGGTTCCGACAAGTGTACGGGTTGGATCATGGCACGTTTTCCATGAAACGATCCTAACGGTTCGGGTATTCCTATAAATACCCAACCCACACAACCTCATTTTGCACAAGAATTCTGATTTGAGAGCTCTAAGTTGAAACCATTGTTTCATACCTGAGTTCTTAGATCGGGATTAGCATTCGGGGACCCTTCGTAAGTATTCTTTCGTTCTTTTCCTTATTTTTAATTGCTTTTCGAGTCAGAAAGTCAAACTTTGTTTGACTTTCAGCGTTGACCAGCTTATGGTCAATGCGAAGTTCGTAGGAACTTCGCAACGTGAGTGTAATCACGTTGGTCATAGTCCCTTGGGACTATGCCCACTGATTACCACGTTGTCTAGGGTCGTAGGGTAGGCGATCTAATAAATCGCCTATACCTTCGAACCCGACCCAGTTTGGTCGATCATTAGGATCCGACCAAATACATTAGGTGACCATAGTAGGTAGGGAATAACCTTCCGAGGTTATACCCTATGGTCACATCGTTTAAATAGTTGTATGATAGGTAGTTTATATGCCTTAGGTAAATTACCAGAATACCCTTTTCATGTATAATTGGTAATTAAGCATATGTAACCTAAACTTTTGTCACATAACTGATTATGTAACATGTTTAGGCATATAACACTTGTCATAGGGCTAGTTAGGCGGTCCGAACGCGTTTCACGCGCACGACGCGTTAAAGTAGCATATGTTACCTTAATGGGTCGCGATGGGTCGAAAGCACTTAGGTTTGGTTTCATTGTAGTATGTAGGCCTTGTTAAACCATATCATATGAGTTCCAACACTCATTTGGTTTACCAAGCCTCATCCTATCCGATCTCCCGATTTAAGTCCGGTTTATTTATATAGTTTTAGATTGCCGACTGATTCCGTGCTCCCTCTAGCTTTGTTTGGTTGTTGTTCAAGACCTCCAAGCATTATCAGGCGAGTACATTATTCCCCTATTTTACTGCTTTCAATTGTTTTGGGGTGACTCATATGTGCTAAATGTTTTCGATGTTATAACGATGGTTTCAAAAACAATTAAGACGATTTATACAAAACTAATAACGATTTCAATAAAGTGAACAAACTTGTTGGTTGTAGTTACATAACAAATGACATTCATTAGCAATGATCAAGCCAACCAGTATTAGGTTATGGTACCATAGGATCTGACAAATCCCGTTATTTACTACACCCGTGGTTATGTGTGGGTATGGTAGGTAGCGACTGAATCTGTAATTATTAACTTACCCTATGGAGGTTTGTTAATACGAAAACGAGAAGCGACGAAAGTCACGAAGGTTTGAATGTTATTAGCGAGACGACCTTATAAGTAGTTTCACGACCTAAAACGAATTAAACGATTTACGATTGGTTTTCATACGATGTTTTAACGATTGGGTAACGATTGGGTTTCACACGATGTTTTAACGATTGGGTTTCACACGATGTTTTGATGTTTTAACGATTGGGTAACGATTGGGTTTCACACGATGTTTTAACGATTGGGTAACGATTGGGTTTCACACGATGTTTTAACGATTGGATAAACATTTGTACATGATTTACATTTGATTATGCATTTACACGAAACATAGTATTGGTTTAAACCAAGTTTTACTTCAATACTTTGTTTTGTGCGTTTCACCTATGGTTTAGTTGATGCATTTCACTAGCCATACATATTATTTTGGTTATACATATTACATGATTTACATTTGGGCATGAACATCACTTTGGTGGTTTGGTTTGGATTAAGTGATTAAGTAACAATGCGTGTGGAATATGATACAAGCATGGTGGATACGCCGCTGGTACTTCCTATATATAAGTGTTTGTATGGTATTACATATTGTAGCGTTATTTGAATCATTTCAGTTTGAGACATAGAACATTTTATACAAGTAACATACTTTTCACAAGACATTTATTTACAAACAACTTATCTTATACAAACTCATTTTACATGGTTATTCATTTAATCATGCATTATTCTCTTATTTATACATATCACCTAAACTTATTATTTTTCAAATGATTTACAAAGACAAAGCAAATTACAAGGTTCATGACTAAACATTTTCTTAAAACAGAAGTCATGAATCTTATTTTCACAAAACCTATGTACTCGCCAGCATTTCTTTGCTGACCTCGTTTTCACATATGTTTCAGGTATTGTTGAATGATATCGATTGATAAGATGCATGCTCACATAGGACTGGACAAGGCCTTAGTGACTCAATAACAATGATAGATTATGTTTAATTTGTATATTTAGATTTCCAGACGATGTAATTATTCAATGTTTAATAAAACGAAACACTTTTGATATCCATGGTTATGAAACATTAATTCTGTTGCAACACGCCCCGATGTTTCCGCCGCGAATTGTTGTTTTACGCGGTCGGGGTGTGACAGAAAAGATGGTATCAGAGCCAATGGTTATAGGGAATTAGGTTATTAGTAATGCTTTGACCTAGTCTATAACCTTCTTAGGACCCTAACGCGAGTTTACTTGCGTTTAGTCATAAAACAATACCGTCACCTATCCTTAGGCGACGACCACAACAAGAACATAAATTTCAAAACCGCTTTGAAAACTAATCATCTGTTCTAGGATGATTGATTACTAGGTTTTGAACCCTCTATTGTAAGGTTTTGAACTCTCTATTATATGGTTTTGAACCTCTTTGAGTTTTCAAAACTTCGTCAAGGTTTTGGGTTTTAAATAATGTGAACACGTGCAAACTGGAAGGGTGAATGCCTGTATTCTGGGTTTTCTGTCTAGGCAAGCACTTCGTATACATCTCATCAGACGCGAGACCAGTTGTGCTTACCTGGGAATTCTTGGGATGAGTGTTCACTTATAGGCGAGCATGTCTTCGCGATACATTATTTTTGACCCATTTACTTTGATCAGTCACCGTCTCATTTGTTTGCCTTAGGTAACAAACAAATGATCGCAATCTTCATGCGTTATCATTCTGTTTTGATTGTCCAATAATCTTTCACCTGTTTCTCCCTATGCCTTTCTTTTTCTTCAAGAATGTCTCTTCATCACGATGACGCCCAGATATCTGAGCAAGCAGCCAAAATTCGCTCAGCGAATAGGCGAAGTAGTCCTGAAGACTGTTGAATTAGCTACTGCCATGTATCATCTCCATGATGAAGCCACTCAAGAGTCACCAAGACAGGCAGGACCTAGTCAGGCGACAACACCATCAGCCAATAAACCAATCGAGGAATCAAAGACCATGGATGAACGATCCCCTAAGAAGTCAAAGAAGCGAAAGGCTTCTCAGAACTTCGCCATGGTCGCTCACAATGGTAAAGCAGTCCCCCAACCAACCAGCTACCCCCTGCTAGGTGTGTATGGCTTTTCTTATGATACCTACATCAAGGAACTATGTACCTTACAAACTACTCTTGTGATTTCTCTCTTTCAAATGATTGCTCATGATTCCCTCAAAAATTTTAAGTACTCGTTTCACTCTAAGAAACAAAGTACAGAAAATTAAGTGACATTATGAGTAATCGTGCTTTTCGCACATCTGTGCCTTTAAATCCTTGGTTAGATAACTAAGGGTATTTTCAAATCTCATACCCATTACGTTTTGATTTTTCAACATACACAGTACCAGTATTTCAAAACAATCTTCATGATCTCAAAACATTTCATATAGTTTGAAAACAATTTTTCTAGATGCATTGTCTATGTTATTTCAAAAACATTGGCCATGTTATCAAAACCAACCTTTCTAAATTCAAAATATTTCATATAGTCTGAAGACAATATTAACACAATACATTTTCTGATCAAGTGCATGATTTCGAAAAGCATCATTCATGTCTTTCAAAAACCTTATACATAATTTCAAAATTCATCTCGCATGATTTTAAAACATTTTTGTAAATATATCTACCTAATACACCTACTTTATGATTTCAAAAAGTATTATATATAAGGTTTCAAAAACGTTAAACACGTTTTTCTTAAAAGAACCCCATGCATAGTTTTCAAAAATATTTTCCTCATACATTGACTTAACCTTCAAAATTCTGCTTCATATGTCGCCTTGACATATCAAGCATCTCAACTTCATAAGCATTTTACATCATGTTTTGACCTAAGCACATCTAGTGCAAGGTTTCAAAACATCTTCAACTTCTAAAATTCATATGGGATCTTTTTATCTTTACAATTAGATCCTTGTGGATGATTATCATTCAAATCAGAGTCCTTAATTGGATTCCTTATGTACCTTAATTCGAACACTTCGGTTCCTAATAATCGAAATCGAATTTTCTTTTTGAATCTTTCTATCTTTATAGTTGGATTCTTGGTAACGTTTAAAGTACCAAATGAAATCCACGGAATGGATTCCTAGTGTGCTTTAAATGCATGTACGCAATTTACAAGACAAATTAACGAACAATTTTGTGGTTATATGATATGTGTTTATGTGTTCTCCTCTATGTTTTTGTGTGTTACGATTTTTCAAATCCTCATAGAATCTTTCATATCTTCATATGAGGGATTCATAGTAGGATATTCAAAAAGTACTACCTTAAATCCTTATGGGCTTCTACGTAGTAGTTAAGACCCTTGGATTATATAGTACCACTCCATGATTCTTAAGAGACCTTAAGTGGTCTAGTCAAAAAGATTGATTCACAATCTGGTTAAAGAATGACATCTAGTGATGTAGCTGGACAGACTCCTTGATAGTCTATTTAGATCATTTGTTGATTTAATTTAAAGGACTCTATGGCGGTCTAGTTACACTCATCACAGGTTTGTTCATTTGGTTTTCCCCTACACACTATAAAATAGACTGTGTGTACTGTGCAAGGAATTGTCTGATTATGGACGCGTACATAATTATGAAATTTAGTGCATAAGAAACACAGTAAGATTTATTATGTGTAAGAACCGATAGTGACAACAATAACGAAATGAGAACGATGTAATGGAGGTACGGTGGACGCACCAATGACGCTTCATATACTTGTATATAAGTATCCCTCTTACATTGCAATCATGATGTTATTAAAGGTTACTAGAAGTTCAGAACCCTAACCAATATTGTTCGATCTTTTCAACCTCATGTTTTCAAGCTCTCACAAGTTTCCTCTAAATAAATTTCGGGACGAAATTTCCTAAAGTAGGGGAGACTGTAACACCTGTGCCTCCACGGCCATCAAACAAATACCAAACCAATGAAATATTGTATTTCATACTTGGGATTTGTAAAAATATGTGTATCGTTTGCACATATCGACTCTTGTTCGATTTCAAGCTTTAAATCGCTTTCTGGAGGGTTATACGCGCTCTGATGTGTAGATATAACCAGTTTAATCCAACAAACACTCCGGAATAGTGACATAGGCTTAACATACCTTAAATAACCTTTACATAACTTAGATATAAGTTTTGGAAGGTTTGGTGTGGTGAAATCAAGTTTAATCGCTTACAGGGACTAAAGTTGACAAACTGCGAAAGTATGCCAATTTGAATTGTAACAGACCTTCCGGAACATGAACATAAGTTAAACATACCATAAATATCCTTTACATAGCTTAGAAATAGGCTTTGAGGTGTTCGGTATGCTAAAATAAACTTTTGTGTCATTCAGGGACTAAAAGCGCCAAAAAGTGCACAAGTTCGCATTTTTACGCATAACTTACGTTCTGAATACATCCGGACATCCAAAAATTTATGTAAGCACTATAATATTTTATTTTAGTGTTCGGCATAAGAAAAATCCATTCGTTTCGTCATTTGGATCGTTTTTCGCGCTTATGCGCATTCCGTCGTAATTAAGCGAACATCGCGTTCGTACGGCTAAACGAACCGACATCCGAGATATTTTTTAACACATTTTAATTTCCCTATACTTTAACTTCATTTTAGAGCTTTGAAATGGGGTTAACGGGCCTTAAACGTGTCAAAAAATGGGCTGAATGCATGACAGGGACCAAAAGTGTAAATCTGCCAAACTTGGGCCTAGCGGTGCGCTACACTTATAGCGTAGCGGTGCGCTAGGGGTCTGCTGACCAGATTCAGAGTTTTTAAACAGCAGGCTGCAGCTGTTTGATCCTCCACCACATGTTCCCAATTGCCTAGTCATGATGATAAGAACCATTTTAAGCTTCCATAAGGTTCCGACAAGTGTACGGGTTGGATCATGGCACGTTTTCCATGAAACGATCCTAACGGTTCGGGTATTCCTATAAATACCCAACCCACACAACCTCATTTTGCACAAGAATTCTGATTTGAGAGCTCTAAGTTGAAACCATTGTTTCATACCTGAGTTCTTAGATCGGGATTAGCATTCGGGGACCCTTCGTAAGTATTCTTTCGTTCTTTTCCTTATTTTTAATTGCTTTTCGAGTCAGAAAGTCAAACTTTGTTTGACTTTCAGCGTTGACCAGCTTATGGTCAATGCGAAGTTCGTAGGAACTTCGCAACGTGAGTGTAATCACGTTGGTCATAGTCCCTTGGGACTATGCCCACTGATTACCACGTTGTCTAGGGTCGTAGGGTAGGCGATCTAATAAATCGCCTATACCTTCGAACCCGACCCAGTTTGGTCGATCATTAGGATCCGACCAAATACATTAGGTGACCATAGTAGGTAGGGAATAACCTTCCGAGGTTATACCCTATGGTCACATCGTTTAAATAGTTGTATGATAGGTAGTTTATATGCCTTAGGTAAATTACCAGAATACCCTTTTCATGTATAATTGGTAATTAAGCATATGTAACCTAAACTTTTGTCACATAACTGATTATGTAACATGTTTAGGCATATAACACTTGTCATAGGGCTAGTTAGGCGGTCCGAACGCGTTTCACGCGCACGACGCGTTAAAGTAGCATATGTTACCTTAATGGGTCGCGATGGGTCGAAAGCACTTAGGTTTGGTTTCATTGTAGTATGTAGGCCTTGTTAAACCATATCATATGAGTTCCAACACTCATTTGGTTTACCAAGCCTCATCCTATCCGATCTCCCGATTTAAGTCCGGTTTATTTATATAGTTTTAGATTGCCGACTGATTCCGTGCTCCCTCTAGCTTTGTTTGGTTGTTGTTCAAGACCTCCAAGCATTATCAGGCGAGTACATTATTCCCCTATTTTACTGCTTTCAATTGTTTTGGGGTGACTCATATGTGCTAAATGTTTTCGATGTTATAACGATGGTTTCAAAAACAATTAAGACGATTTATACAAAACTAATAACGATTTCAATAAAGTGAACAAACTTGTTGGTTGTAGTTACATAACAAATGACATTCATTAGCAATGATCAAGCCAACCAGTATTAGGTTATGGTACCATAGGATCTGACAAATCCCGTTATTTACTACACCCGTGGTTATGTGTGGGTATGGTAGGTAGCGACTGAATCTGTAATTATTAACTTACCCTATGGAGGTTTGTTAATACGAAAACGAGAAGCGACGAAAGTCACGAAGGTTTGAATGTTATTAGCGAGACGACCTTATAAGTAGTTTCACGACCTAAAACGAATTAAACGATTTACGATTGGTTTTCATACGATGTTTTAACGATTGGGTAACGATTGGGTTTCACACGATGTTTTAACGATTGGGTTTCACACGATGTTTTGATGTTTTAACGATTGGGTAACGATTGGGTTTCACACGATGTTTTAACGATTGGGTAACGATTGGGTTTCACACGATGTTTTAACGATTGGATAAACATTTGTACATGATTTACATTTGATTATGCATTTACACGAAACATAGTATTGGTTTAAACCAAGTTTTACTTCAATACTTTGTTTTGTGCGTTTCACCTATGGTTTAGTTGATGCATTTCACTAGCCATACATATTATTTTGGTTATACATATTACATGATTTACATTTGGGCATGAACATCACTTTGGTGGTTTGGTTTGGATTAAGTGATTAAGTAACAATGCGTGTGGAATATGATACAAGCATGGTGGATACGCCGCTGGTACTTCCTATATATAAGTGTTTGTATGGTATTACATATTGTAGCGTTATTTGAATCATTTCAGTTTGAGACATAGAACATTTTATACAAGTAACATACTTTTCACAAGACATTTATTTACAAACAACTTATCTTATACAAACTCATTTTACATGGTTATTCATTTAATCATGCATTATTCTCTTATTTATACATATCACCTAAACTTATTATTTTTCAAATGATTTACAAAGACAAAGCAAATTACAAGGTTCATGACTAAACATTTTCTTAAAACAGAAGTCATGAATCTTATTTTCACAAAACCTATGTACTCGCCAGCATTTCTTTGCTGACCTCGTTTTCACATATGTTTCAGGTATTGTTGAATGATATCGATTGATAAGATGCATGCTCACATAGGACTGGACAAGGCCTTAGTGACTCAATAACAATGATAGATTATGTTTAATTTGTATATTTAGATTTCCAGACGATGTAATTATTCAATGTTTAATAAAACGAAACACTTTTGATATCCATGGTTATGAAACATTAATTCTGTTGCAACACGCCCCGATGTTTCCGCCGCGAATTGTTGTTTTACGCGGTCGGGGTGTGACAGAAAAGATGGTATCAGAGCCAATGGTTATAGGGAATTAGGTTATTAGTAATGCTTTGACCTAGTCTATAACCTTCTTAGGACCCTAACGCGAGTTTACTTGCGTTTAGTCATAAAACAATACCGTCACCTATCCTTAGGCGACGACCACAACAAGAACATAAATTTCAAAACCGCTTTGAAAACTAATCATCTGTTCTAGGATGATTGATTACTAGGTTTTGAACCCTCTATTGTAAGGTTTTGAACTCTCTATTATATGGTTTTGAACCTCTTTGAGTTTTCAAAACTTCGTCAAGGTTTTGGGTTTTAAATAATGTGAACACGTGCAAACTGGAAGGGTGAATGCCTGTATTCTGGGTTTTCTGTCTAGGCAAGCACTTCGTATACATCTCATCAGACGTGAGACCAGTTGTGCTTACCTGGGAATTCTTGGGATGAGTGTTCACTTATAGGCGAGCATGTCTTCGCGATACATTATTTTTGACCCATTTACTTTGATCAGTCACCGTCTCATTTGTTTGCCTTAGGTAACAAACAAATGATCGCAATCTTCATGCGTTATCATTCTGTTTTGATTGTCCAATAATCTTTCACCTGTTTCTCCCTATGCCTTTCTTTTTCTTCAAGAATGTCTCTTCATCACGATGACGCCCAGATATCTGAGCAAGCAGCCAAAATTCGCTCAGCGAATAGGCGAAGTAGTCCTGAAGACTGTTGAATTAGCTACTGCCATGTATCATCTCCATGATGAAGCCACTCAAGAGTCACCAAGACAGGCAGGACCTAGTCAGGCGACAACACCATCAGCCAATAAACCAATCGAGGAATCAAAGACCATGGATGAACGATCCCCTAAGAAGTCAAAGAAGCGAAAGGCTTCTCAGAACTTCGCCATGGTCGCTCACAATGGTAAAGCAGTCCCCCAACCAACCAGCTACCCCCTGCTAGGTGTGTATGGCTTTTCTTATGATACCTACATCAAGGAACTATGTACCTTACAAACTACTCTTGTGATTTCTCTCTTTCAAATGATTGCTCATGATTCCCTCAAAAATTTTAAGTACTCGTTTCACTCTAAGAAACAAAGTACAGAAAATTAAGTGACATTATGAGTAATCGTGCTTTTCGCACATCTGTGCCTTTAAATCCTTGGTTAGATAACTAAGGGTATTTTCAAATCTCATACCCATTACGTTTTGATTTTTCAACATACACAGTACCAGTATTTCAAAACAATCTTCATGATCTCAAAACATTTCATATAGTTTGAAAACAATTTTTCTAGATGCATTGTCTATGTTATTTCAAAAACATTGGCCATGTTATCAAAACCAACCTTTCTAAATTCAAAATATTTCATATAGTCTGAAGACAATATTAACACAATACATTTTCTGATCAAGTGCATGATTTCGAAAAGCATCATTCATGTCTTTCAAAAACCTTATACATAATTTCAAAATTCATCTCGCATGATTTTAAAACATTTTTGTAAATATATCTACCTAATACACCTACTTTATGATTTCAAAAAGTATTATATATAAGGTTTCAAAAACGTTAAACACATTTTTCTTAAAAGAACCCCATGCATAGTTTTCAAAAATATTTTCCTCATACATTGACTTAACCTTCAAAATTCTGCTTCATATGTCGCCTTGACATATCAAGCATCTCAACTTCATAAGCATTTTACATCATGTTTTGACCTAAGCACATCTAGTGCAAGGTTTCAAAACATCTTCAACTTCTAAAATTCATATGGGATCTTTTTATCTTTACAATTAGATCCTTGTGGATGATTATCATTCAAATCAGAGTCCTTAATTGGATTCCTTATGTACCTTAATTCGAACACTTCGGTTCCTAATAATCGAAATCGAATTTTCTTTTTGAATCTTTCTATCTTTATAGTTGGATTCTTGGTAACGTTTAAAGTACCAAATGAAATCCACGGAATGGATTCCTAGTGTGCTTTAAATGCATGTACGCAATTTACAAGACAAATTAACGAACAATTTTGTGGTTATATGATATGTGTTTATGTGTTCTCCTCTATGTTTTTGTGTGTTACGATTTTTCAAATCCTCATAGAATCTTTCATATCTTCATATGAGGGATTCATAGTAGGATATTCAAAAAGTACTACCTTAAATCCTTATGGGCTTCTACATAGTAGTTAAGACCCTTGGATTATATAGTACCACTCCATGATTCTTAAGAGACCTTAAGTGGTCTAGTCAAAAAGATTGATTCACAATCTGGTTAAAGAATGACATCTAGTGATGTAGCTGGACAGACTCCTTGATAGTCTATTTAGATCATTTGTTGATTTAATTTAAAGGACTCTATGGCGGTCTAGTTACACTCATCACAGGTTTGTTCATTTGGTTTTCCCCTACACACTATAAAATAGACTGTGTGTACTGTGCAAGGAATTGTCTGATTATGGACGCGTACATAATTATGAAATTTAGTGCATAAGAAACACAGTAAGATTTATTATGTGTAAGAACCGATAGTGATAACAATAACGAAATGAGAACGATGTAATGGAGGTACGGTGGACGCACCAATGACGCTTCATATACTTGTATATAAGTATCCCTCTTACATTGCAATCATGATGTTATTAAAGGTTACTAGAAGTTCAGAACCCTAACCAATATTGTTCGATCTTTTCAACCTCATGTTTTCAAGCTCTCACAAGTTTCCTCTAAATAAATTTCGGGACGAAATTTCCTAAAGTAGGGGAGACTGTAACACCTGTGCCTCCACGGCCATCAAACAAATACCAAACCAATGAAATATTGTATTTCATACTTGGGATTTGTAAAAATATGTGTATCGTTTGCACATATCGACTCTTGTTCGATTTCAAGCTTTAAATCGCTTTCTGGAGGGTTATACGCGCTCTGATGTGTAGATATAACCAGTTTAATCCAACAAACACTCCGGAATAGTGACATAGGCTTAACATACCTTAAATAACCTTTACATAACTTAGATATAAGTTTTGGAAGGTTTGGTGTGGTGAAATCAAGTTTAATCGCTTACAGGGACTAAAGTTGACAAACTGCGAAAGTATGCCAATTTGAACTGTAACAGACCTTCCGGAACATGAACATAAGTTAAACATACCATAAATATCCTTTACATAGCTTAGAAATAGGCTTTGAGGTGTTCGGTATGCTAAAATAAACTTTTGTGTCATTCAGGGACTAAAAGCGCCAAAAAGTGCACAAGTTCGCATTTTTACGCATAACTTACGTTCTGAATACATCCGGACATCCAAAAATTTATGTAAGCACTATAATATTTTATTTTAGTGTTCGGCATAAGAAAAATCCATTCGTTTCGTCATTTGGATCGTTTTTCGCGCTTATGCGCATTCCGTCGTAATTAAGCGAACATCGCGTTCGTACGGCTAAACGAACCGACATCCGAGATATTTTTTAACACATTTTAAGTTCCCTATACTTTAACTTCATTTTAGAGCTTTGAAATGGGGTTAACGGGCCTTAAACGTGTCAAAAAATGGGCTGAATGCATGACAGGGACCAAAAGTGTAAATCTGCCAAACTTGGGCCTAGCGGTGCGCTACACTTATAGCGTAGCGGTGCGCTAGGGGTCTGCTGACCAGATTCAGAGTTTTTAAACAGCAGGCTGCAGCTGTTTGATCCTCCACCACATGTTCCCAATTGCCTAGTCATGATGATAAGAACCATTTTAAGCTTCCATAAGGTTCCGACAAGTGTACGGGTTGGATCATGGCACGTTTTCCATGAAACGATCCTAACGGTTCGGGTATTCCTATAAATACCCAACCCACACAACCTCATTTTGCACAAGAATTCTGATTTGAGAGCTCTAAGTTGAAACCATTGTTTCATACCTGAGTTCTTAGATCGGGATTAGCATTCGGGGACCCTTCGTAAGTATTCTTTCGTTCTTTTCCTTATTTTTAATTGCTTTTCGAGTCAGAAAGTCAAACTTTGTTTGACTTTCAGCGTTGACCAGCTTATGGTCAATGCGAAGTTCGTAGGAACTTCGCAACGTGAGTGTAATCACGTTGGTCATAGTCCCTTGGGACTATGCCCACTGATTACCACGTTGTCTAGGGTCGTAGGGTAGGCGATCTAATAAATCGCCTATACCTTCGAACCCGACCCAGTTTGGTCGATCATTAGGATCCGACCAAATACATTAGGTGACCATAGTAGGTAGGGAATAACCTTCCGAGGTTATACCCTATGGTCACATCGTTTAAATAGTTGTATGATAGGTAGTTTATATGCCTTAGGTAAATTACCAGAATACCCTTTTCATGTATAATTGGTAATTAAGCATATGTAACCTAAACTTTTGTCACATAACTGATTATGTAACATGTTTAGGCATATAACACTTGTCATAGGGCTAGTTAGGCGGTCCGAACGCGTTTCACGCGCACGACGCGTTAAAGTAGCATATGTTACCTTAATGGGTCGCGATGGGTCGAAAGCACTTAGGTTTGGTTTCATTGTAGTATGTAGGCCTTGTTAAACCATATCATATGAGTTCCAACACTCATTTGGTTTACCAAGCCTCATCCTATCCGATCTCCCGATTTAAGTCCGGTTTATTTATATAGTTTTAGATTGCCGACTGATTCCGTGCTCCCTCTAGCTTTGTTTGGTTGTTGTTCAAGACCTCCAAGCATTATCAGGCGAGTACATTATTCCCCTATTTTACTGCTTTCAATTGTTTTGGGGTGACTCATATGTGCTAAATGTTTTCGATGTTATAACGATGGTTTCAAAAACAATTAAGACGATTTATACAAAACTAATAACGATTTCAATAAAGTGAACAAACTTGTTGGTTGTAGTTACATAACAAATGACATTCATTAGCAATGATCAAGCCAACCAGTATTAGGTTATGGTACCATAGGATCTGACAAATCCCGTTATTTACTACACCCGTGGTTATGTGTGGGTATGGTAGGTAGCGACTGAATCTGTAATTATTAACTTACCCTATGGAGGTTTGTTAATACGAAAACGAGAAGCGACGAAAGTCACGAAGGTTTGAATGTTATTAGCGAGACGACCTTATAAGTAGTTTCACGACCTAAAACGAATTAAACGATTTACGATTGGTTTTCATACGATGTTTTAACGATTGGGTAACGATTGGGTTTCACACGATGTTTTAACGATTGGGTAACGATTGGGTTTCACACGATGTTTTGATGTTTTAACGATTGGGTAACGATTGGGTTTCACACGATGTTTTAACGATTGGGTAACGATTGGGTTTCACACGATGTTTTAACGATTGGATAAACATTTGTACATGATTTACATTTGATTATGCATTTACACGAAACATAGTATTGGTTTAAACCAAGTTTTACTTCAATACTTTTTTTTGTGCATTTCACCTATGGTTTAGTTGATGCATTTCACTAGCCATACATATTATTTTGGTTATACATATTACATGATTTACATTTGGGCATGAACATCACTTTGGTGGTTTGGTTTGGATTAAGTGATTAAGTAACAATGCGTGTGGAATATGATACAAGCATGGTGGATACGCCGCTGGTACTTCCTATATATAAGTGTTTGTATGGTATTACATATTGTAGCGTTATTTGAATCATTTCAGTTTGAGACATAGAACATTTTATACAAGTAACATACTTTTCACAAGACATTTATTTACAAACAACTTATCTTATACAAACTCATTTTACATGGTTATTCATTTAATCATGCATTATTCTCTTATTTATACATATCACCTAAACTTATTATTTTTCAAATGATTTACAAAGACAAAGCAAATTACAAGGTTCATGACTAAACATTTTCTTAAAACAGAAGTCATGAATCTTATTTTCACAAAACCTATGTACTCGCCAGCATTTCTTTGCTGACCTCGTTTTCACATATGTTTCAGGTATTGTTGAATGATATCGATTGATAAGATGCATGCTCACATAGGACTGGACAAGGCCTTAGTGACTCAATAACAATGATAGATTATGTTTAATTTGTATATTTAGATTTCCAGACGATGTAATTATTCAATGTTTAATAAAACGAAACACTTTTGATATCCATGGTTATGAAACATTAATTCTGTTGCAACACGCCCCGATGTTTCCGCCGCGAATTGTTGTTTTACGCGGTCGGGGTGTGACAAGCCCGACTATTTCCTGTTTAGACCCGGTTCGGAACCGAAAGTCACATAGTTTGACTTTCACTTTCACTTTCAGTTCTGACCCGTTTAGGCATATTTTAGAAATGCCTCAGAGCTTTAATTGGACTAGGTTACATGTTAGAACAACCCTCTATGATTATACACCTTGGTTCATTAGTTATCCAATTAATATACATGTTTCCGTTAATTGCTCATATGTTGACCATTATGCACTTATTACCTTAAAACGTGATTTATGAAAATGTAAAAGTGTAGAAACCTTGATTACTGATATATAAACTTGTATGCAAAGTTTGACATCAGTTTGACTTGTAGATTAGGAGTTATGCTCATTATCGCAAATTTAAAGCTTTATGTTAATAAAATGGCGTAATTAGCGTATAGCCTAGTTAAGCCTACTTTTTGGTATCAAACTTAATACCCACTGATGTAATATATTATTTTGGGATTTTTAAAGATTTTTAATTAATTTTAGGCTGAGCATAACTAGTAGTCGTAGGCTTAATCCGGTAATTGTCGGTTTTGCCCTTACGGGCCATAAAATGAGTTGTACATATCTAAACGACTCCAAACCTTTTGCTACTGATCACATATGATAAATAAATTATTTTAAGCCTTCTGGAAATATAAAAATATCAGATTTAAGTATCGAACCCGGAAATGGCCTTTAATCGCCTTATTTAGCGTTTTTAACGCATAGTATGTATTAAAATCATATTGGACATACCCGGGTTGATACCTACTGATATATGAGGCAAATTATAATATTTTAACTGTAAGCAAAGGTTGATAAACTCAGACTTCAGTTTAGAGCTCTTCGGCTTATGTGAAATTACCAAAATACCCCTACGGGGCATAGTTTGGTTAAAAATGATAAGTTTCACATATATGCTTTAACTTGCTGATATAACTTAGCAAGTTGAGTATATTTACTGATTTCATCAGACCTGTAACTCAGTTAAACACTTAAACTCTTTTATAAACTTTTAAATGACCAAACTACCCCTACGGGGCCTAGTTTGTGTTTAAACACGTTTCGGGCATAACGAAAGACATCTTACTGATGTCACAACATATTTGAGGCATAACTAACTTAGGAAACCTGTATATAGCTCTCATGAACACCCGTCACGCTTATTACGCGTACGGTTCGGTTTATGTAACAAGTTTACATAAATTAGCCGAAACGGGTCAAACCTTAACGGTTTTATCTCAAAATCCAGAATGTGAATAATAAACCCATATTAAAAAAGTCTTCAAACTTGTCGGGTCTGAATCACATTCTATCCGGTCTTCGCTTAATCGTGCGTACGAACCGTATCTTGAAACTAGCCGGTCTAAGCTTAAGCTTAATAAAAGGCCTGTTAGAATTCTAATAGGTTATTATAAACCTTCGTTCCAGATTAGGAGGACCAGTAAAAGCTACGTGCATTTTGCTTATTGTGATTAATACTTACTCAGGTAAATACTTTTAACTTATTTTCCCTATACGGGCTTGGGTTACGGTATATAGCATACCGCTTGATCGGGCATCAAATCTCCACATTAAGTGGGTAGTTGAATAATTTGATCGGCTCGTTTAAACAGTCTTGTTTACTTTACAGCCTTTGGGGGGTTAATGACCATGTCCCGGATATCCTTGGCATCATCTTACGAGATGGCCACGACCTGAGCACGGGGTGTAGGCGTACACCTGTCAGTGTATAACTCTATGATGTGGTGTGTCTATTGATCTTTAACCCGGACTAGATCCGGGCTACTGAACGCATAAGTAACATGTAATTCGTTCACAAGATTATAATATTAAATAATTCTCCCAAGTTATAAAAATGTTTATGCCATGTGCATCCAAACAAATTTTTAAATCATTTTCCAAAATGAGTCAGTTGATTGTATTTACCAGTGTAAACTGACGTATTTTCCCAAAAAGACTGAATGCAGGTACCAAACGAAATTGGCTGGATTGTCTCCTAAGCATCAATAAAAAGTCTCGCAAGCTTAGGATGCCTGAAGTCTGTTGAACCATTAATATTATTTTGTTTCGATCCTACTGTGGATAAACTTCCGGATATTGTTACATTGATAAACAATATTAAATTCGGTTGTATCATATTTTAAATTTGCTTCCGCTGTGCATAATAATATTGTGTTGTTTGACTATTACGTTGCCAACCACGTCATGATACTCCCCCACCGGGCCCACCGGTGACACGTGGATATCGGGGTGTGACAGTAAGGTTCAAACAGCTTAGCATTATCTGCTCGAGTCAAGTTGACACCTCAGTGAAGGCTATCCAGAAGTACATTCGTGGCTTGCCTGAGTGTGTGGGCGATTTTGTCGAAGCTGCAAGACCTGCTACCATTGAAGAAACCTACCGTTTAGTTGCAGAAATCAACGACAAACGAGTCTTGGATGGGTCCTTTTCCAAAAATCCTGTCAAACAGGCTCGTCAAGCAATCGTCATCAATTCTTCTGACGATTCTTCTGACGATTCTCCTGACGATTCTTCTGACGATTCTCCTGACGATTCTTCTGACGAATCTTCCAACGATTCCTCAGACGACACTACCGACAATTCTTTAGGCGAGTCATCTGACGAATCATCCGATGACAACGCACCACCACAAGACGCTCAGCCCAGCCGCAAACGGAAGATCTCGAGTCCAGACCCTTCAACCACTGAACTGCCTCAACCAGAGCCTCTTCAATCAGTTCCACTCCTACCAAAACGTGCCTACACTGGAACTCACCCTCAGTGTCACACGTGCACCTATCACCACCCAGTTGGGACTGACTGTCGCCACTGCAACAATTGCAACTGTTACGGTCACTTCACTCGCAACTGCCGCATCGCACCACAAATTTGAGTACAGTAACTGCAGCACCAGCAAAAGTCTTCAACATCAACCGTTAAGCAAGCGTAGAATAATGTTGTAATGATACTATTTTCGACGTTATTTTTTCCTTGCGGTAATCGCACTCTGTTATTCGATATTGTCACTATGCGCAACATTGGTTCGCATTCTCTCTCGCGTTTCGCACTTAGCCTAGATTCACACCCATACTATATACTATATCACGAGATAATGTGTTTTACCCTCACTGCACTCTTAGAATAAGGTACGATAAACGTGCAAGGAACGACTAATCACGGGTGCACACGGGATTATTTTGGTCAGTGCACGGAGATCGTAGTGAATTCTAAGGTGCCATAAGCGTCTCGACAAAGTGTGACACCAAATCACGGGATGTAAGTAGTAGGGGTCAGGCAAGGTGTGCTTGCCATACTACCGAAGTGTCACACCCCGATATTTCCACGTATTACCGGTGGGCCCGGTGGGGAGTATCGTGACGTAGTTGATATCATCATAGTCAAACAACACAATATATAAATGCACAGCGGAAGCAAAAGGTAGATTCATTTCAACTTTAATAAATTGTAATATTAAATATCACGATATAGTTGAAATAGATCCACAGGCGGATCAAAATAAAAAGGAGACATTGTTCAACAGTTTGATGACATCCAAGCTTGCGAGACTTATTGTGGACGCTAGGAGAAAGCCAGCCTAGTTCGAGTAGTACCTGCACTTAACCTTTTGGGAAAATACGTCAGTTTACACTGGTAAATACAATTTAACTGACTCATTTTGAAAAGTTTAATAAAATTGATTTGAATGCACGTGGCACAAAATATCTTTTATAACTTGGGATAATTATTTGAATATAATCTTGTAAAAGAATTACATGTTCCTTATGCGTTCAGTAGCCCGATCCGTAGACCGGGTTAAAGATTAATAGACACACCACATTATTTATTTAGGCACTGACGGGTGTATGCCTACACTCCGTGCTTAGGTCGTGGCCATTTCGTAAAATGATGCCAAGGATATCCAGGACATGGTCATTAACCCCCCAAAGGCTTTAAGCAAACAAAACATTTCCAAATGGAGCATTTCAAAGATTTAACCTCTATTCGATTAAAGATTTAATACCCGACCAAGCGGTATTTTATATACCATAACCCAAGCCCGTATAGGGAAAATAAGTTAAAAGTATTTACCTTTGCAAGTATAAATCACAATTAGCAAGTGCGTGTAGCTTTTACTGGGTCCCCTATTCTGGAACAAGGGTTTATAATAACCTATTAGATTTCTAACGGGTCTTTAATTAAGCTTAAGCTTAGACCGGTTAGTTTTTAAAGGAAGATATGGTTCACACGCGTGAATAAGCGAAGACCAGAATAGAATGTGATTTAGACCCGAAAATTTTGAAGACTTGTATAATATGGGTAAACTAAACACATTCTGGATTTTTGAGACAAAATGATAAGGTTTGACCCGTTTCGGTTAATTTATGCAAACTAGTTACATAAACCGAACCGAACGCGAAAGAAGCGTAACGGGTAACCATATGAGTCATATACAGGTTTCCTAAGTTAATATGCCTTAAATATGTTGAGACATCAGTAAGATATCTCCTATTGTGCCCGAAATGGATTTAAACTCAAACTATGCCTTGTAAGGGCATTTTGGTCATTCAAATGTTATAAAAGAGTTTAATTAGTAATCTGAGTTACAGGTCTGATTTATTCAGTAAATATACTTAATTTAATAAGTTATAACAGTAGGGTACTAGATATATGTGAAATTTATCATTTAAAACCAAACTATGCACCTTAGGGTTATTTTGGTAATTTCACTTAGGCTAAAAAGGTCAAAACTGGAATTCTGAGTTTAAAACTTTAGCTTACTGTCAAAGTATAAAAATATACTTAAAATATCAGTAGGTATCAACCCTTATGTGTTTAAAATAGTTTTAATACATACAATGCGTTAAAAACGCTTAAAAAGGCGATTTGGGCCATTTCCGGGTTCTATGTAGAAAGCTAATATTTTTATTATTCCAGAAGGTTTAAAATAATTTATTTATCATATAAAATCAGTAGCAAAAGGTTTGGGGTCAAAAAGATTTGTAAAACTCATTTTATGGCTCAAAAGGGCAAAACCGGCATTAACCGAATTAAAGCTACAACCCTATGTTATGTTCAGCCTAAAATTAATTAAAAATCTTCAAAAATCCCAAAATATTATTTTATATCAGTGGGTATAAGTTTTCATATCAAAAATCGAGTTTAGATAGGCTATATGCTAATTATGCCATTTAATTCATAAAAAGTCTTCTAATTACGCTAATGAGCATAACTCTTAATCTAGACCTCTAACTGATGTCAAATTTTGGGTACAAGTTTATAAATCAGTAACTAAGGTGTCTACTCTTTTACATTTTCAAAAATCATATTTTAAGGTCATTTGGGCATAATGGTCAACATATAAGCATTTAACGGAAACATGCATGTGAATCGGATATCTATTGAACCAAGGTGTATAATCACAGAGGGTTATCCTAACATGTAACTAGGTTCAAAAGAAGCTCTAAGGCAATCCTAAACTAGGCTTAAACGGGTCAGAACTGAAATTCAAAGCAAAAGTCAAATTATGCGACTTTTGGTTCCGAACCGAGTCAAAACTGAAAATTGTCGGGTTGAACATGTTTAGACATGTTCATACATTAATTACCAAGTTATATTAATGATAAAACAGGTTACATGGATCCTACATTGCTAATTATGCATTAATTTGAAAATTGGTATTCTGTTGACTTTTTAAAGTTAGCTTTGACCCGACAATTGACCTAGTTAGAGTGGGAATCAGAGAGTACCCTTTTAAGGGTTTACTACCCACATAAATACCTACTTATAGGTACTTTTAATTCGAGATTTGACTGAACAAATTTTAATTAATCTCGAAGTCAAACTTTAATTACGACGGTTTGACTTTTAGCTAATTAACTAAGCTAAACTGAATTAGGAAGGGTTAAGGACACTTACAAAGGGCCTAAGTATGATTAGGAATCACTAGGAAGCTTGTTGCTGATCAAGGGAGCTCCAGAACTTGAGTTGTGAATGTTGCAAATGAATGGCACAAAGTTGCAACCAAAGTGGGTTCTTATATAGTCATTTTGATGCAACAAGATCACTCCAAATCAGTCTACAATTGTTTCCAGATCAAGACAAGTGCCCCCCTATGCATGAAATACCATTGGGGCAGCCCCTGGTATGTAAAACAAGGGTTCTAAGTCGGTTAACAGGTCTGACTGGCAGCTGTTCGCACTTGTCTGTTACTGGGCTGCTGACACGGGGTGCGTAAGGCCCAGCTGGTACCTTACACGGGCCGCCTGGCCTTCTATAAACTGCCAAACAAGTTTCAGCTAATTGCAATTTAGCCCCTGGTCCTTTATAACGTGGTTTTAAGTTCCAAACTTGCAGTTTTGACCCTCTAACTTATCTTTTAAGGGCTCCAAGACATTTACAAACATCGTTAAGTCCTTGGTTAACTTTGTGATCACCCGTAAGGCCCTAGATTTCAACGTTGATGCTTTCAACCCCTCGTATACGAATATTGCCATAACTTTCTCATACGATAACGGAACTTGGTGAAATTTTTATCACACATTCTAGTGAGCAAAATTAATCGTTACAAAGCTTCGGGTTTGCTAAAAGATCACTCAGAGGTATACTTTAAACATGTTGACACATTTAGCCCCTGTAGTTTGTAATTCCTCACTTTCTTTCACATTTAGCTTCGTATTGATCCATGATTTATTCGTTTAAGGTTATAGACATCGTATAGGGCTATCGTACGATATATTTATCCATTGTTGACACTTTGAACCCTTATATTCACATCTTTTCTCTGTTTGTCAACTTTAGTCCCTCTAAAGTATTCTTTCACACGTTCAAAGCTTATGACACGTGTCAATACATTATAGGCCATGAAATTACGAGGTGTTACACGAAGTTTCGTGAAGAAAGTGCCACGTGAAGTTGAACGTTATTGGACCTATTATACTATTGTGGTTATTTTCAACACACTACACTCAATTGCAAGGCGTAACAACCGACCCGCATCACTGCGAGACTTTTCGAAAGTCTGCCACCGCAATGCAATCGCCTCATCGATGGACTTTGGTAAGTCTGCCCCCGCAGGGTAATTGCAGCGACGCAAGACTGGTCGTAAGTCCACATCGCAACTCAATCGCAGTTTTGCTGGAATCTATCACGTTATCGCTTAAATTTATCTCGCAATAGCTATTAACTATTATGTGCATCTCGCAATCTCCATCGCTTATCACGTAAAAACTCTATCGCTTATTATGTGGATCGCTATCGCGTATTGTGTGTATCGCTATATCTCCTATTGTGTATCAATCTATCGCTCGCCCTATCGCTCGCCCTATCGCTCGATGCTATCGCTTACCGTTATCTGTGTTAACCGTGTTAAGTTAGCACATGTGACCTCGCAGCACGAGACGAAACTCATATGGTTAAAACCTGGTGGATACGCCGCTGGTACTTCCTATATATAAGTATTTTAGCCATATCAGCAGACTTTTGTGGAAAAAGGCCATGTGGGGTCTAATGTTAGTAAATTTGGGGTGTTTATAAATTCAATCGAACTGCATTAATCACGCGTATCTCCATCGCTTGCAACGTAACAATCGCCGCCGTCATTGCCTGCTGTGTTGTGGTTATCTTTGTGTCTATGTTTGTGTTATCACTTATCGCTTACCGTCTACTGTGTATCGTTTATCGTGTATCATCTATCGCTTATTCGCTTATCGCGTAACGCTCATCGCTCGTTGCTCATCACTTGGTATTCATCGCAGTCTGTGTGGTATTAGTATGCATGACATTGCTTCACGGGATAAAACTAACCTGGTCGAACGTAGTGTTTCGCCATATTAGCAAACTCTCGTGGAAACGTGCCATGAGGGTTTAATGTGGAATCTAATCAAAATAGCGCTATTCGCTTATCGCTCGACGTCTATCCAGACACGACACGTCAATCTTTCGTGTCACCAGGCTACTCGCGCACGCTGTTATAGCTACGTTCGTAATTCAACTCGCCTGTTTAACCTATTCGATTCTATCTTCAACTCGGTCCGACTTCCTATCGATTGGACCGAGTTAGCACAATTCTATCTGTGTCATATCGCCACACATGACACCGCCTCACGAAACGAAAGTAATATGGGAGAAACATGGTGGATACGCCGCTGGTACTTCCTATATATAAGTCTTTTAACCATATTAACAAGCTTTCGTGAGAAAGTGCCAAGTGGGGCTCGATGTTAATTAACTTTTCAAACTGTTAAAAACTTATTTTTTTATAATTTTTTTTTTATTAAAACCCTTGGACAAGTGAAATTTCCTCACAAAGTGGAGGTAACATCGAATCAGCTTAACTCCATGCCCAAGGGAAGTCTCATAAGTCCAGTTTTCTTTAAAAAAAATTTGCAATATCAAAACGAAATCTTTCTTAAGACGTTGGTTCGACATCGAGTTCAGCTTGAACCCATGTCATAGGAGAGTTTCCTTAACCCCAGTTTTCATTTTCGAATTCTTTAAATTGTTTAAAACCTAAACTTTCTTGCAACGTTGGTTAACATCGACTCAGTTGACCCTACGTTATAAGAAAAATTTTCAAGATTTCCTTCCAAATTTCTTTTAAAATATCTAAAAACGAACGTTTCTTGCAACGTTGGTTAACAATTGACTCAGTTAACCCTACGTTATGAGAAACCTTTCAAGTTCTTTAAAATTTCAATCGCATCGAACTTACAAATTCTTCGCGACTCGAGGTACTTTTGAAACGCCAACTCGTGGGATGCTACTTTTGTCAGTACGTCGCCTCTTGCTATCGTAATCGATCTCTCTTACTCGAAACGCTCTCGCTTGTCAACTCTCAGTCAATTAACTCGCTGTATCGCTACTTATACGGGAACAACTCTCAAAAGTCTATCTATTGGATTGATTTCGGGACGAAATTTCCTAAAGTAGGGGAGACTGTAACGACCCGCACTTTCGTGCATTGTTACTACTCGCTACACTCGTTACGCCTAGCACCAGAGATTCGGATCATAATGTAACTATATCGCATACGTCGCTATTTCGCAGTATAATCGCATATATTCGCATATTTTAACGCTGCATCATATCGCAAATACTAACACTCACGATGACTTTGAGTGAGGACCTATTCTACCCTCCTCGATGACCGTGATGTGTCGCAGCGCAAACAATTAACGCTAACAAAGACTCTCGAGTGAGTACTATAGCTCCAGTCGTCGTGACGACGATGACAATACGAGCGAGTAGTACCCCGTCAGTCATTGTGGCACAACGCATCGCAAACTCGAAAGCGCACCCGCAATCAAGCGCAACTCGATTATCGCAGGATTCGAAATAAGGATACGTATATACGACCTTTTTGTGACTAAATTATAATAAATATACATATATGTATGGGTATGAAAATGTGTAACCAAACTATCGCAACGCTTAACGATCGAAACGGTATGCCAAAACTCAGCTCGTCGGGGGTGTTTGACCGAATGACACTTCGGTCGGACAGCCATCCAGTCGGATAGCCATCCGGTCGGATGACCATCCGGTCGAACAGCCATCCGGTCGGACCACGTTACCTCCTTTCTCCTCCTTTGCCTATAAATAGCCCGTGTTACATCACTTGAACAGTGATGTGATAGCTCTCACTCGACCAGCATGCTCTTGGACCCTTTTCTCTCGATTTCTCGCGATTCTTGTAAGTTTCCGACCTAAATCTTGTACTTCTATGATCTACACTCAATTCTACATCTTTCTATCTTTTAAAAATCCAATTTTAACCATGAAATCTGCTGATTTGAGGTGTTCTAGGATGATGTCATCAAGAGTTCATATGAACTTCGAAGTGTGACCTCATTTTCATCATGAACAGCTCAGATCTGAGTGATTTCCACATGTTTTTACACAAATCTCGTCCAAATCTATGTTATCTAATCAAAGGGTTATGTGATTTCGGGTTAAACATGGGAAACCGTCAAGAACGGCCAAATCTGATGGAACGGGGTGGTTCCCGGCCGTTAGAACGGGTCGGACTTGAGGGAAATTACAGTTGTTTAGTACGATATCACACCACCTCGGTAAAATCACCATTATTCTTTTTCAAAACCATCAAGTTCATGATGATCAGGACGTCGGAGCGGATTGTCGTCCGACCGGATTTCCGTCCGATCGGAGTGCACTTGGAGCTTTCAACTCATCATCTCAAACGAGTGACCATCCGATTGGATTGCCATCCGATCGGATAGTCACTAAACCAACATCATCCAAACAAGTGACCATCCGACCGGATTGCCATTTGACCGGATAGCCACTAGTCAATTAACATACCATCCGACCAGACAGCATGCCATCCGACCGGACAGCATGCCATCCGACCGGACAACATGCCATCCAACCGGACAGCGTGCCATCCGACCGGATTACCACTAAGAACTATACTTCAACTTTTCACCGTTTAACGCACCACGCATCACTTACACTACCATTCCATGTTCAGATAACTCAGACACGCTCTCAATCAATCCAATCAAGTTGTGTTTACTTGCTGAAAACGCACTGTGAGTATACTTGAACCCTTTTTGCTTTTGCACTTTTGGGTGTAACATACGTTGCTATCAAATCAAATCACATCAAATGCTTAAACTATTTATCACTTGCGAATGACTTACGTGCATATTTATACGTGATGCTAGTTACATATGTGCTAGGACTTATACTCGTGACGTCCCACCATGACTAGTATAGTACTATTATGCCCGACGGGGTCTAGTTTGCCATCGCGTATTTGAGCATCGAGGACTTAGTTGGTAGTATCGGTTTTGTGAGTATATATGTCGTGTATCCCGTTTATGTATGTAGGAAATTCGCAGCAGCTTTTAATCTATTATGCTATTACATATCAAACCAGTATACTTGCCAATACTTTTGTATTGACTTTATTTTAACGTATGTTGCAGGTTAGATTGCAGACTATCTCAATCAAGCTAGGGAGTCTAGAAACTCAACTAAAATCTAGGTTGTCGGATTTGTACTGTTCGAGAGAACACAACATATGTGATAACTTATGTGATTATATTTGTTTATTAGTATGGGATAATGAACGCATTAAATATTGTCGCTAATAGTTGTTATGGATTCTCCTGAGCAATCCGATTCGCCTAGTGTCGCGCCCCGATGATTCCGCCATCGGTTGGGGTGTGACATGTTATTATGTTATAAAAGGTGTTATGGTGTTTGGGGACCATAACTAGTTTAGAAACATTAAAATAACGCCTCTAGTAATATTTTGATGTTTCGGGTAAAGTCCGGTTGTTCGGTTAAATACCGGTTCGTTAAAGTGCTAAATTGCACCGTTTAGTGTCCTTTAAGTACCCTTTTGTAACCCTTTTAATTCCCAACACTTAGGAGGGTATTCTGGATAATAAAACATGAATTCTGCATAATATTTATGTGTTAAAAATCTGGTTATAGCTGATTTATAGCTGAATTATGCATATTTCTGAATTTAAAGTGCGTTTCGGGTGCTTTTTAGTGCGTATTTTAGCTTCCGGAAAGTCTATATGTTAACCCTTGTATGTACTCTTGGGTTTTAATGTATTCTTGTCATTGGACCTACACCTAGGCTCCAATTCTATTGTCTAACTGCTTTCTGCAGAATTGTCGACACAATGTGTCTTACCGGTGAGTTTACTAGTATTTCTGACGCAAATGCATAAAGCCATATTTTGTAGTATAAAACGTGCATGAATTCACTTGTATAGTATGAAATCAGACAATGTTGACATTTAAGCACATAATTGCAGTCGTTAAATAATAATTAAAGTGTACGGAAATTACCGGTTTTGTGCCAGTTGTCACAAGTTCGGTTTGGTAAGAAAGGAAAGCTAAGTCCAAGATACGTAGGACCATTCCCAGTAATACAACGAATAGGACCAGTCGCCTATCGCTTACAATTACCAGAAGAGTTAGCCGGGGTACATGATGTATTTCATATATCCAATCTTAAGATATGTCTATCTGACGAATCCCTGGTAGTACCTCTTCAAGACATACAGGTGAATGAAAAGTTAAAATTTGTTGAAAAACCACTTCAAATAGAAGACAGAAAGATCAAGTTTCTCAAGCACAAAAGATTGGTACTAGTTAAAGTCAAATGGGATTCAAAGAGAGAACTTGAGTACACTTGGGAGCTGGAATCTGAGATGAAACGAAAATATCCTCACTTATTTCAGTAAATCTCGAGGACGAGATTCTAAATAAGGTGGGGAGGATGTAAGGACCTTCAAAAAAAAGTCCTAAAACGACCCGTAAGTGAAAACCCGGACCCCTGAAACCCTAATGTGCATGAAAAACCAAGAAAACAAGGTTTTTGGTTCTCAGGCGGGCCGCGTAAAAAGTAAGCGGACCCTTACGCGGGCCGCGTCCACTTAAGATTTGACCGGATAAGCATCCGGGCCACATGTTGTCCACCTGGCACACCTACTCGTGACCCAGCAAGCCTACACATAGACTAGGCCCCCTCGCGGGCCGCGTAAAGATTAAGGGTGGGTTTACGCGGGCCGCGTGAAACCCAAAAAGTTGCTATAAATAGATCAGGGCATGGGCTTTCATCTGGTGTCGAAAACTTTTCTCAAAAACGAAGATACACTGCTCAAATTCAAAATTTAAGGTATTAAGGCGCTGCTACGATACAGGGTATTAACTCGATCGCTGCTACGATTCAATGTCCGATCGATTGAAACTATCCAATGAATGTTTAAGTGCTGCCCACATTAGGGCCATACTTTGTCATTCGTCGTGAATTCGATGGATGTTTAAGTATTGCACTTTGTCATTCGTTGTGAGGGTTTTAATCTCGTGAGTTATCGTAAATGATGTATTAGTTACTAACCTAGTTCGTGTGCGTTGTTATTTAAATTAGGTTACAGGGCTAATCAGTAGGCTAAACTCTGCCCGTTTAAATCTGCAATGTGAGTCATTCTCTTCTATCAAAAGTATTTTACAATACTCCATTTATTTTCAAAAGTTATAATTACAGGGATTAAGTCGTGGTTATCTTGAATCACTGGCTAGTGGGGTATTGTGCACATTACTAATTTCTCACGGTTAGGCTAATAAATCCTAACAGTGATAATCATCACTACTTGGGTGAAAGGACCCAATAGTGGTATGACCATCGTCACCAGGAGGTGACACGGCGCCAGATAAAAAATAAGATAGAAGCCATTGTAATCGCTCTTATGCTGTAATTTATAACTATGTGTCGTTTTATCAACTTTGAATGACTCGCCAGTATTTCCCCGCTGATAAAATATTTTTAAAACATGTTTCAGGTTACCACTGTGAACCAAGGAAAAGTGCTACGGAGCACTAACAAAGCTTGAAGTAGTGGCTCAGTTAAATAAATAAACATGTTTTGTAAATCAGGGAATTTCTTTGCGAAATTCCTCTATTGTAAATTACGGGGTTTATCCTGAATTATGAAATACATTAATCGGGCATTTCAAGTTTTAAAAGATCCTGTTAAATCTTCCGCTGTCAACTCAATTAATAATTACCACGGGTTTCTGTCCCGCGGCTCCTGGACCGGGTAAAACCGGGACGGGGGCCGTGACAGGAGCTGCCCAAAAATTCAGAGGTATCCCAATTTGTTTTTTGGATTAGGGTTATCATTTGTATAAAAAGATAAAAATTTTACACTACGTAGACGTAGTTGAATGGTATTTTTACACTACAAAGACGGAGTTAAAGGATAGCCCGAGCTACCCCTTCTTACACATTACCTCCGCCCCTGACGAAAATGTCATTTTACTCGTGTATATATTTTTATGGAATTACGATTTAAGTTTCACTTCTAAGTCTTTATATTTTTATGGAATTACGATTTAAGTTTCACTTCTAACCAATCAAATTTATTTTTTTGATAAAATGTTTTCCAACTCCGATGCATAAATGCATTTGGTTATCAACCGAGCCTTACATTTTCTTTTTTGGATCTTTAGCAGATAACAAAATAAATTCGATGTATCAAAATTTCTGAGATAAAAGTAGAAAACCAAACAATAATCAGTCTCATAGACATTTTATAAATTTAGGAGTAAAATGCTATTTTAGTCCCTGTGGTTTGAGACATTTTACCAGTTTAGTCCAAATGTTTCATTTTTCGTTTGTGGTTTCAAAAAGGTTTCACCGTTGCCATTTTAATCATATGGGTTAACTTCATCCATTATTTCTGTTAACGAGAAGGGCAATTCGGTCATTTTATATGGCCGAATTGCCCTTCTAGTTAACAGAATTACATATAAAATGACCGAATTGTCCTTCTCGTTAACAGAAAAAATGGATGAAGTTAACACAGTGGACTAAAATGGCAACGGTGAAACCTTTTTGGACCCACAAGCGAAAAATAAAACCTTTGAACTAAACTGGCAAAATGACCCAAATCACAGGGACTAAAATGACATTTAACTCTAAATTTAGAGTAAATTTTTCAAAATCGTCCCTGCGGATTAGACATATTTGTGTGTTTGAGGATTGGACATATTTGTCTATTTCTTCCAAAACGATTTTTGGGCCTTGAAGTCCTATAGCTTTATTTTATTATTATTATTATTTTTTTTTTTTTTTGTCGTTTTTATCTTTGAGGTTGATAATTTCTTGCGACGTTTTCCCCTCGAAAAATGGCCACCGGGAATGAAAATGACAAGATTTAAAACTTTTTGGGTGAAAATAACACATCAGGAACGAAATTCGCAAAAGTGACCAGACCCCAGAGACGAAAATGGCATTTTACTCAAAAATTTATTAATAGACATACATGTTTTGTATTTAAATATTTTCAAACTATATTAGAAACCTATGTATTACACGAGTTTAAATATTAAATAGTTACTAACGAAGATTTAGAAATTGTAAAAAAATATCTTGCGATAAGATATCATTGAATTACGTGTAAGTAAGTGCATCTAATACTAATAAAAAAGTTTACTTAATGTCACATAGCATTCTCATACTAAGACCCTCCGTAGTGTGGCGTTATGTTTGGTTTTTTTCCTCTGATCGCGCCCCATAACGCCCGAACACCACGGCGGGCGGCGCTATGGGGTCAAATGGGTGGGTGGCGCCATGTCCATAGCGGCGTGAAAAGGTTTAAGGAAATTCAACTTTATTAATTTCTTGTATATTTGAAGCATGTATTCAACTTTAATTCAATTGTTTGTTGCTCTGTTTCTATTTTTGTTGCAGGTATCGAAGAAGGAAGAAGGAAGAAGGTCTGTGTTATAACTTTTAAATCCCTCAAGTTTGCTTTAGTGTTAAATATTACCCTTAGAATTTGTTTTTAATTTTAAAAACATCCTTCAAAGTTTTAGTTTTAAATAACACATCTTACAATTTAGTTATATATGTTAATGTTAATGTTTTAAAGTTTAATTAAATTAAAAATAGGTTTAGTTATTTTTATTTTGACAAATTAAAGGAGTTAAAATATGTTATTTATAATAAAATACATTAATTAAAAAATATAAAAAATTGAAAATTAATAAATTGAGTAATGATGAGGTAGGGGCTTTATGACTACGGGCTCTAGTGATATAACGCCCCATAAAGCCCCTGTATGACGTGGCGTGCCACGTGTCGCATAACGCCCCCAAAGGGGTTTTATGACTACGCATGGACTAATAAAAGAATCTACTTAATGCCACATGACATTCTATTCTTCAGTTCACTATTATTATTAATTAATTAATACAAAACAATGAAAAATTTCTTAACAACTTAATACTAATAAATGATTTATTGTTTACTTAGATATTGATCATTTACTTTTAACTTATCTAAAATATATAATTAGTTATTAGTAACAATTCTACTTATAATAAGTAATTTCAAATAATGTCATTGTGACAACACCTTCTTATTCTTTGAAATGATTTTTAACTACATGTTTAAAACATCTATTCAATAAATTATTATTTTATATTATAATAAAAATGGTAATGAATAGGTTAATCCGATACTTGAAAACCGGTTTACTTTAATGCTTCGAAAACACTTTTAATGTTATTAGACTACACGGGTTTAAGGGTAGAATATCTTCATAATAATTTTGATGCAAACCATTGATAATTACCAAATGTCAGTGTTCTAGTGACGTTATCAAGAAATATTGATCGAATGAATGGTTTATGTAATGGAGCTTAACTACAGGTCCTATCAATGGGTGTTTATAGGTTTTTCCTTTGCTAATGAACCACCACCTCATTGGTTAACATGAATACACTTAATCTTGTATAATTAAGTGTGTATTGTTCTAAGAGTCAGAAGGACAAGTGGCATATATATATATATAGGGGACCGCTAGAGCGAGAACCACCTCGAGTTATGAGAACCGCGAGAACCACACCATCCAGGGCGAGGTGGACCAAAATTGTTTTTTTACAACTAGATGTGTGTATTATAAACACATTTGTAAAAAAAAAAAAATTTTAAAAATGCCGTGTGGGTAGTTTTTTACACCACAAGTTTGGTGTAAAAAAAACAAAAAAAAAAAAAAAAAACACCAAACTTGTGGTGTAAAAAACTACCCACATGGCATTTTTTTTAAAGTTTTTTTTTACGAATGTGTTTATAATACACACATCTAGTTGTAAAAAAAAAATTGGTCCACCTCGCCCCGGATGGTGTGGTTCTCGCGGTTCTCATAACTCGAGGTGGTTCTCATTCTAGCGGCCCCCTATATATATATATATATAGGGGAGGGTTTAAATGAGAACGCTAAATATTGTGAGAACCGTGAGAACAAATGAAAAAATCGCGAGAACTTGGTCAAAAACAATTCAAATTCAAAAAAAAATTCTACACTTATCTTTATTATTCAAATACAATGTTAGAAATTTAATTTACACGTTTAAATTTACTTGAATTCGTAAATAAAAAAAATTTACACATGTGTAAGTTTGCCATTTACACATGTGTAAATCTGTTATATTTACACATGTGTAAAAAATCTAAAAAGAGTGATTTTGAAAGGAGAAATGGATTTTTTGATGTTGTAAATTCTTTTTTTGATGTTGTATCTTAATTACAATGAGGTTTGTATTAAAAAAAAATGGTTTTGAATGGTTTTTTCATTCGTTCTCACGGTTCTCGCAATATTTAGCGTTCTCAAGATAACCCTCCCCTATATATATATAGGGAGGGGCTCATGCGAGAACCACCCTTATTGTGAGAACCTTGAGAACCAATGTGAACACAACCTAAAATAGCTAAAAAAAACCTAAAAAAACCTAACCCCCACCCCCCAAAAACCTAACCCCCCCCCCCCCCCCTCAAGCTAAAATGCTAAAAACTAAACCCCCAAAAAACCTAAAAAAAACTAAAAAATTTTTTTTTGATTTTTTTAATATTTTTTAGGTTAAAATCGCTACTTTTCGAAGCAAAAAAAAATTTAAATTTTTTTTTTTTTTTTTGCTTCGAAAAGTAGCGATTTTAACCTAAAAAAATCAAAAAAAAAAAATTTGTGTGATTTTTAGCTATTTTTAGGCATTTTTTGTTGTATTCACATTGGTTCTCGCGGTTCTCACAATAAGAGGTGGTTCTCGCATGATCTTCTCCCTATATATATATATATATATATATATATATTAAAAGTAAACTTCATTAAAACACGATTAACTGAATTTTTATTCCAATAAATATGATATCTTAATGTATACAATTGCACAAGAAAAAAACTACAGTAATAATAAAAACTTTTATATATTTAACTATAGATATAATTCCGATAGTTACATAATCTCATATATGAGAAATGTAAAATCTTGAATATAAATACACTTGACTTTCATGTTTCTTATTGTTTATTTATATTTCCCTAAATTCTTATATAAGTTCAAAAACTAAATAGATTGTTCGAAATATATTGTATTGAATAGGTGTTGCCCCTGAAAGTGAACATTTTCGAAGTGGGCTGAAATGGATCAACCACCTACATTGGTTGTTTTGATTAAAAGGAAGACAATAGCTAATTCTACATTGCAACTTTTGTATTACAAACTTGTTCCATAATGCTACACGTGACATATTAATCACCGTCTGGTTCCAACCACACATACATACATACAAGAATCCATTGATCCAAAGGTAAATATCCAAACCCAAACTGCTATTACTAAAAAAGACCCATTTATAGTTAAAGCTAAATAATTTCAAGAACATAGTTACTTTGGACCAATGTCCTTAAGAGCACAGATCTGCTCTTCTCCCATGGCAGACATCACTGTCACAACAAGGTCTTTTCCCTCGCTAAAACCATCCTTGATCTGCACATTTTCAGCAACTCAAGTCAACAAGATTCTTGCAACATTTGACTCATGAGAGTTTTTGAAAAATGTTTCACAATCAACAAAATGAAGGGCCTTCTGGACCAAAAACCAATTGCTTTATGCAAACGATAATCAAAGGCTCCTGCTATTCCAACACCCCTAAAATCTTATTTTCACACCCCTACATCTATTCGACCCGTATAGAGTTATACGGGTCGTAGAGGAGAATGTTGCACAAAAAAAAAACGTTAGGAGAATGTTTTTTTTTGTCTCCATGTATACGAGTCGTGTAACATTATACGACCCAAACCTCATATAATGTTATACGGCCTGTATAATGTTATACAACCTAATATTTTCTCCATCTATACGAGTCGTATAGCATTATACGAGCCATATAGCAATATCGACCCAATATTTGTCATGTAAGATTATTCTATACGGGCCGTATAGGGTTATACGACCCATATAGAGGGTGTGAAAATAAGATTTTGGGTTGTGGCTTTATTAACACCCTAATCAAATAGAAATAATGAGAACCTGCGTGAGCAGAGTGTCGTCAGTTGGGAGCCTGAGGTCATCCTTAGTGCCACCACTCTCAGTCAGCAGACTCACCTATAAAAGTCAACATTAATATATGAAATCTTACATTATGAACAAAAGAATGAAGAAATGAAAAAAGAAGCATACAAATCCATCCTCTGAGATATCAATAAGCTGGTAGTCGGTACGATTCACATGAGGAACCTGCAATCCAATGAAGATTATCTTAGATGAAGAATTTTAAGGCAAATGTATTGCAAACGGAGAAGAATCACATAACACACAACCATCTTTGCTGCAAAAAGACCACCTTTTCGCAACGCAAAGAGAAAACACACACACACACATACAAAGTAACTGCTAGGATGTATTATAAACATACATCACAATTGTGGGAGGACGGAACAATATCTTCAAGCTTCTTTCCATTGAAAATATCAATTCCAACAAAATGGCATTTAGCATGACCGTGCTTTCCAGTCTTGGATGTTGAAACTTCTACAACCTGTACCAAAATAAATGCTTTAACATATGAAAGTTGACGAATAAAAATGAAAGCTTTTCATTCCCCAAGAGTTGAAATTTGTAGTAAATGAATAAACTTTGAAGTGGAACTTAACATATTGGAAGTTAATCCTAATTAGTTCGAACGTGAAAGAATCAAGAAAGTTTAAGGGGCCAAACCAAAAGAAAGTTGAATGATAAGTTTAGTTTATTAGTATGGTAAAGAACATTATGGTTTATTTTGTTTCCTGATTTTAGTATAAATAGTTAGATTGCAACAGGTCTTTGTGTGAAAATTTATTCAATAAAGCAGAAAGATTCATGATCTTGACTTGACCACAAAATCCGATTGTTCAAGTGTCGGTTTTGGGGCCTGATTTCCAGCATAACAATCATGGAAGAAAACATCACTCATCATAAAAGTTAGATCAGTGAACACTGAAGCAGAAAATTAAAAAAGGCAGGAACCTTTTATTGGGTCAAAAGTAAACTAGTACCAAAACAATCAATACCAAAAATCATGGGCAATCATACCCATAAAAAACAAGCTTATGAACAATTTGACCCAAGAATCCACTTATATTAACATCTCAAACCTGATTTTAATATCATAACTAAGTCAAACAATACAAGGGTTTTGCTCATAATATATAAACAAAAACAATAAAGATCCAAGATTTTATTAAAAAGAGTATAAACAAAAAAGATCTATGAGTAAAGTACCTTGCAAGCACGATTCTTGATGACAATATAACCATTCTTACGAATGGTACCAGCTTGTTGAGGGTAAGTTTTGGATGCACCTGCATCTGCTTTTGACTCAAACTGATGCTCTTCATCTGACATGTTTGAGTTTCTTCAAAGCTTCTAGAGAGAAATGTGACAAAAAGGTAAGTAGCAAGTTAGGGTTTTTTCAGGAAGAAGAGCCGTACAAAACATGTTGAAGAAGTCGTGTCATTCTTGATTTAATCCTAGCCGTTGGATTAGATTTTGCAGTTTTGATATCTACTTTAGAGCCCTGTAATATCACATTAGTTACTTAAAGACCCTGTCTTTATGACTCTTTACAACTTTAACCCCTGTCACTATGAACTTGTACAAAGTTACAAACTACAAAGAATTAGAAGTTAAAACATAAATCCAATTCAAAGTGGAACAAGTTCAACAATTTAATACAAACTAAACTGCTTAACAAATTATTCAGTTGGAACATAGAAATCAAACTTGACATCTACAGAGCCAGAAACGGCACCATTGTCTTTATATTCAACATCTACAATCGTTGCTTCATCTTCTTCTTGGTATTCGGCGCGTACACGTCGCACTGGCACGGTGACGGAATACACGGTTCCAAGAGCGGGGTCCGTAGAGACGCTGAGCTGGACTTTATCTTGAGGTTCAATGACCACGAAATCTGAAAGCGCGTTAACAACATTGCTGACTATCTTTTGTTTTGCGTCATCACTGACTGCACATCGGTCGGAAAAGAGGATCATTTTTAGCCGCTGTTTTGCTATGTTGGCGTTTGAGTTTTGGATTGTTGATGGTGATGGGAACAGTATCTTCCAAGCGAGGGTTACGCGTTTAAGGAAGCTCATGTTTATGGCGTTGAATAGGAAGCTATTATCGTCGTTGTCAATGGTGGTATGAAGCATTTCGAAATCCTTGATGTCAAGTGGTTTATTAGAGTGGCAGCGTGTCGTTAGCCCACGGGTTAATGATTCTCGTCTCACAAAATTACTAAAATTGACCTGCAGTTAAAAGGGATACAGTCATGCAGTTAGAAGGAATACAAGGTAATAATTATAAAAGTGCAACTTCCAAAGTGTAAGAGAATAGACATTGATAAATATCATGAGCTCTAAATGTAAGTAGTGTTCATATACCAGCAAAATCCAGATTTTGACCGATGGCCTTTATCAACAAGTTTATGACTCAGCCCTAATTCGTAACATCCGGCCTCCTTTACCACTAATATTGTCTGTTTTGCCCAAAAGACCTTACAAATTTGTTTTTGGTTGCCCCAGTGGAAAATTCCCAGGAGTTCACTTATTCCCACCGGAACACGCTTAACTGTGGAGTTCTGACGGGATCCACAGCTAATGCGCCCAAAACAGCGTCTGATATTTAATGTCCGCTATACCCTGCGAGCGACATCTCTTCTATCTACTTATCTGCGGAGTTCTGATGGGATCCATAGTGATAGGTTCTTTACTTTGGCTAGGAAGAAGCATGCACGTGTCTCTCTGCATGTTATTTTTCTATATATTAATTCATGTTACTTTAGTTATTTGTTAAGTGCATTTTAGTGGGTCAAATAATGGGATAATGGGCAGTTACCATACTCAACGTTTCCTCATGTTTCAAATTAGTGGTAGTTGGTTATTTTATTTTCTTTGTTTGTTTGTAAGGCTATTTATAGCTGTATGTTCTTTGCTGGATCATTTGATAATGATTCGGTTCGTATCACATAGCCAATGCGCCCAAAATGCACAGGTGATAGTGATATTTAAGGTCCGGTATACGGTATACCTTATGAACCCAACATCTCTCCTATCCTATCTACCACGGATGTTGGTTACATAGTTTCTCTTTGGCTTAACGCAACAGAAACACATCATAAAGTATGTCTAACCAACGCATTCTGGATCTATTACCTACCAAAACAAAATGTGCATAACAAGGTTTCAATCTCATAACTAATTCCCAAAATATAAGCTACCAAAGCAGCAGCATCATAATTAAAGAATAAACATGGATTCGGATATTGAGCGTTTTATGCAAGCACTAACAAACCTTTCTTTAATTGAAACCGAAAATTAACGAAAGAGGGTGGTTATAAAGATTAGACCTTGAGAGGAGGTGGTGGACTGGTATGGAGGAGAATATTCGGTGAAGAACGTAATGCAGCATACACGCTTAAATCTCCTGTAACCGCCATTCTTAACTCTCCGTTTTAGGGTTTCCTTATCGTCTGTTACTTTGCAGGTTGCTGAAAGTCTGAAACTTTGGCTAGGCACTGCCCCTGCACTGCACTGCAGTGCCTCTTACGACGTCGTATCCGGCAATAATCTTGTTACTCTATCTTTTGTAGCTCCGTAAAACCTTTTTTTACTAAAATTCCTAGTAGCTTGGTAAAACCTTTTTTTTACTGAAATAATCTATTGAAATTCCTTAAATTAGGTTTTGAATTTGACTGATAACAAACATACTTAATACGAAATACATGAGTTTGAGTTTAGTTTAATCGGTTAATGTTAGTTTCGTGATGGACCTGCTAATATGATTATCTAACATACACGTAAACAACAATGACACAAATCGAAGAGTAACATTTCACACAAATTAACAAACCGACATATTCATAAAAATTAAACATAAATATTGGTAAACATTTTCTTTAAAATCTTAAGCTTTCTTAATCTGTTAGGGGTTACAATTTCCGACACCACCTGAAAGTCTGAAACAAGGTCTAAACACGACATAGAAAAAACTAAGTTTTGGGTAGACGAAGATGACCTGTTTAATAAATGGGTTAATTCAAACACGACCCTTTAATAAGTTGATTAATATGTCAAACTTCTTTATGAGCCAACATCTCTCCTAAGAATAAGTTTGTTTAGTAAACGAGCCTGGGTTTCAAGCTCGTGAGTTTAACCGAATCTATTACTTTTATTTAATATATTAACTAATCGGATAATAAACAAGCCGAAACTAAGCCAAGCTAAAACTTGATAAATTACCAATATGCCAAGCTCAAACTCTCGTAAGTTAATAGAGCTCGAGCCTGATCGAGTGCGGGTCTATTTGGCTCGTTTGCGCCGTATATGCCTTGTTCCTCAAGTAAGTCAATTTCGGTTCGTTAATCCCAAATCAAACCAATCAAGCATCTTGGCATCTTGTTCCATCGATTCACCATGAACTTTTATCGAGTCCAGTGGCTGTTCTAACGCAACCAAGCCCCCCACAGAAAATGAAGAAATCAATCACCCAAACTCACAACACTCAATCCCCATCACCAATCAAACCAAAAAACAATCAAACTCAATCAAATAACCACTACTAATCGGTAGTAGTTCCCGTTAATGGGTAGATTGAGAACCACCCGTTTTCTCACAAGGTTCACAGCCGATTTATTGTTCCCAAAGACCCATAATTTTCAACCTAGTTTTGTTATTCATCGTCTCATTAGACCCATAAATCCCAATTTGACACCTAATTGTTTAATACCCACTATTAGTTTTTATAAATTTAGGGGCTTTTCTTCTTTTTCGACTGCTGCAAACCCTATTTTTGATCTGGGTAGTTATGAAGATGAACAGAAATTTGCAGATGAATTGGTTGTGCGAGATGAAGATGAGGATGAGTTGGGGAAGATCTCTGTCAAAGCCATCTTTCTCTGTACAAGGTTTTGTTTTTTGAGGGTGTTGATTACCTTGCACATGTTGTGTTTGATGAAATGTCTTGAGTTTGTTTTGGGTGGTTATATGTAATATATGTTGACGTGGGTTTTGTTTGTGTATGGTTTACATGGTTTGTAGTTGAGATAGTCAAATGTAGTTTATGTTGTTTACTTGTTTATGTGGGCAGTGGGAAGATGTTGCTCAAGGTAGAATGTAGGAGTATCAAGTAAGTATAAGATGGCCCGTCTGAGTATAATTCGGAACGTCAAGTGAGCGCCTTACTGGCTTCGAAATGAACATGATCTTTAGCGGTTTAGAAGATGTGCGTTAGGAGTTAAGACCATTTAAGAAGAGCTAAATATATGTATTATTATTATTATTATTATTTTTTTTTTTGTAAAATATTATGTATACACGCTTGTGTTCTGCATGATGAAGGTGAATTAGCCATTAGGAAGCTCATTTATATCAATGACTGTAAACTTCACTTGTTATTTCATGAATGCTGTGATTTTTATGGACATTTTAAGTTTTAGTAGGTTGGTGATCAAAGTGTGTTTGGTTTCACATGTTATTATTATGAGATCAAATCCTTGAGTCTCGTATGTTTTGATTCTTTATGGGTTGGTTTCTCAGATATATGGTTTTGACAGTGTCGATTTGAAGAGCTTGCAAGTAGAGCTTTCAAGTCATGTTGTTCGTCCTACTTCCCGTTCAACCAACCATACTGCCCTCAAGTTTTGTAATTTTAATCCAGATTATATGGTAAGAACAGTTTTAACTACTTTACAGTCTGTCATCCTACTTCCTATTTGCCTTTGTGTTTTCATTAAATGTAATAAAATTTCGGTCACTTTCGTATCAATTTTCTTTTTTCCTGTAATACAAAGCTAATTGGTCACGTGTCATTAGGGTCCATTAACATATTCCCTCTATCTTCAAATACAGCTTCACACATTGTTTAATGGAAGTTTCTGACTACTAGTTAAAACTATTTAGGAAAGGCAGCCTTTTACAGCGAAACGTATGGCTCTTTGCCTTTAGAACTTATGTTTTGACATATTAAATCAAATGCACTTCCACCTATACTTGTTACACAACCTTTTGCATCACATTTGTTTTAGAGACATCTGAAATGGAAACATTTTTGCATTTATCTTGAACAAAAAGAGTAACAAATGAGAGTTATTTATTATATTTTATTATTTTTTAACCTTAGGAAGCTGGCGTTGAAGAAAACTTTAGCTCTCATAGTTACGTGGTGGTGTTCCAGTACGGATCTGCTGTCTTGTTCAACGTTGAGGATCATGAAGTTGAGTCATACCTTTCCATAATTAAAAGACATGCCTCTGGGTCGGTACTAAAAGACTCAGAGAGAAGAAATGATGGTTAGTTAGTTTCTACTTTCTACTTGTCTGTAGGCATGTAAATGAACCAAACGTTCGTGAACTGTTCGGGAACTTGTTCGGCGGGAAGTTCGTTTATGCTCATTTATTTATAAAGCGAATGAACATGAACACATTTTTTTGTTCATTTAATTAAACAAACGAACATGAACGCACGTTTTGTTCGTTCATTTATGTTCGTGAACGTCTGTTTATGTTCATTTATGTTCGTTTATTTACATTTGTTTATGTTTGTTTCAATTTAAAAAAATAAGTAGTTATATTTATATAAATATTAAACATAAAAGGAACTTTCTAAATATAAATATAATTAATCACTCATTTATGGTTTGTTTATGTTCGTTTACGTTTGTGAACTGTTCGTTTAGGTTTAAACGAACGAACATAAACGAACAAGAACATGCCCATTTTCTTAATAAACGAACATGAACAAGGTCAACTAAAATTGACCCGTTTCAATTCGAACATAAACCTTAGTTGGTCCATTTGAGAACCTCAAATGGACCAAATAAGGTCAACAAAAAATGACCCGTTTCAATTTGTTACCTAACCCATCCAGCATCCATATTGCATTAAAGCATGTGTGCCTGTTTAAACAGATTACGTGATCAAAGAGAAGCCGTTGTTAACTGATGATATGCAGGGTGGCCCAGATTACATGGTCCTGAAAAACCTTGATATTGACAGTATACGTATAATTAGCAGCGTGCTTGGCCAAAGTATTGCGTTGGATTATTTTGTTTCGCAGGTACTGATTACTTTTTTTTAGTTTTTTTATACGAGAAAAAAAGTATAGGGCGTTTTACAAGTCTACATGTTTTTTTTTTGCAAAGGTTGATGGAATGGTTAAAGAATTTACAGATATTAATCGTGTGATGGAGAAAACTGGCACATTTACTATGGAAAGGAAGAAGCTTTTTCAACTTGTTGGAAAGGCTAATTCAAATTTAGCCGATGTCATTCTTAGAGTAGGACTCTTCGACAGGTAATTGTTTGTATGTGTTAATAAATTTTTACACACTAAAGAACTAGCTAAAAAGGAAAAAGGTTAAATGGACCAAAACTCAGCATAAGTGATTTTTTTTTATTACATAAAACCTGAAATTATTATTATTATTGTTTAAAGAGTAAAATGCCCTTCTCGTCCTTGAGGTTTGGCCAGTTTTGCGACTTTCGTCCAAAGGTTTGTTTTTCTGCATCTAGATCCAAAAGGTTTGAAATCTTGCCATTTTCATCCAGCTCTTTAACTCCATCCATTTTTCTCCGTTAAGTCAAGGGTATTTCCGTCTTTTTTGTTAACCTTAAAGGAATTGCCCTTTAAGTAAACAAAAAAGACGGAAATACCCTGACTTAACGGAGGAAAATGGATGGAGTTAAATTGCTGGATGAAAATGGCAAGATTTCAAACCTTTTGGATCCAGATGCGGAAAAACAAACCTTTGGACGAAAGTCGCAAAATTGGTCAAACCTGAGGGACGAAAATGGCGTTTTACTCGTTTTTAAATTATATTATATTGAAAAGAACCGGACAAAAGTTCTTTTGAGTGTATTTTTACAAAACCCCATTACCATTTCACGCCTCTAATGTAATTAAATAGAGTGATAAACGTGTTATTCTTCATCTTTGAACAAACGGCATGCACATATTTCAGATCAGAGATAGCCTGGAGGGAGGCGAAATATGCTCAAATCTACGAGTACCTTCGTGAGGAATACGAAGTCACACAACGGTTCGCAAATCTTGATTATAAACTGAAGTTTGTGGAGGTAACTTTTTTTAATTTGATTCTGGCCCTTCATAGGCATTTGTGAGACCAAAAAACACTAACTGTTCTTTTATTCTTGTTTCTTTACAGCATAATATTCATTTTTTACAAGAAGCCCTCCAAAACCGAAAGTCTGATCTTTTGGAATGGGTCATCATAGTGTTGCTGAGCATCGAGAACATTATAGGAATTTATGAAATCATACAGGAGTCTAGTATAGTCTTGATATGATGAATATATTGATAAAGATATATTTATTTTACAGATGATTTTTGTTTTTCTGGTTAGAACATAGAATTGAGATAGAAAAAAGATTCATTTTAAGACCAAAGAACCTATATATCCTTTGTTCATGTTTAATTCAACTTGAATTGAATTGAATGTGAAATGATAAAAAAATGCCTTCACCTTTTGAAGCATTTAAAAGACATATGATGTGTGAAGCATGTTTTAGGTATATATGTAATTTTGCAAGTATTGGGGGGTCATGTAAGTTGCCTTTTACAAAGTTTATGTATCACGTGAAATAACCAATAGTAAAAAAAAAAAATGCCAAAGGGGCATCCGGGCATATAACAAAATATTATCTTTCAACATAAATTTAAGAAACATGTTAGATTTGTGTTAAAGGGTGATAATTTGTTAAAACAAATGATCAAGAATTCAAGCAAAACAGTAAAGGGTAAAGGAAAAAACAAGGAAGAAAAACACAGAACACAATAAGTTGGTAATATTGTTGCATTCTCACTAACCAGTAACAACATTAGCTCATATGCTAAGAGCAATAAAAGTACAAAATATACCAATGCAATTTAACACAAAAGACTCTATTTTAATGGCACTTTCGGCCCGATTAAACCATCCACCATTTTGATTCTCAAAACTCTTCAACTCGAGTTGCATCAAGGGGTGTTTCATAAGCGCATCTAGGCCTCGACTTTTTAACTCCTGCGGTAAACCATACTTTATCTGATCTATACCCTTCAACTGCCACATTTGTGACTTTGACCCATACCAACATCTTTGTTTTCATTCCTTCAATGCTAGTGAGCTTTCCCCTCATTAAAATGGCTTTGACCCGAGTGGCGTATCTTATGACAGATGAATCTTTGAAGGTCAACTCACAAGAAGAAGGCAAGTACACCACTAGTTTTGCTTTGGTTTCATCAAATTCATAAGATACTATGTTGTTAGGGAAAAGACCTGGCGGTAAGTTGTACTCGCGAAGGAGTTCAGGCAAGGATTTCACCGGTTTTCCTGTGATTATACATAAAAAATCTTGTCAATGATCTTCGATTTTGTATATAAACGAGTCCCATAATTACATTTTAATTTTTGGCAAAACCCAAAAACAAGTTTGGTAAAGGGGCTACACAGTAATGGGTCAAAATGTGTTCGGATTGAAAAAAAAAGGTCATTTTTAGTGCACCCTAGGTGTCAAACACATTTTGTCCTTATGCATTACAGCTTTGGCTCAGGATATTGGCACACCCTTGATAGATCTTTTGACACCTTGACAAGTCATGTAAGGGGGTGTTTGGCCTAGCTTTTATTTTTTGGCTTATGCTTACATTTTAAAGTAGCTTATAGCTTGTTTTCTATCATTTGATAAGCTCTTTTTAAGTGTTTGGATTAGCTTATAGCTTATTTTATATCATTTGCCCTTACACAAAGAAGCTTCTTCAAATAAGCTAAAAAACCATCTTCAAATAAGCTTCTTCAAATTAGCTTATATAAGCTAATAAGCATAAGCTTAAAAAGCTAAACCAAACACTAACTTAAGCTTATTTTGTAAAAAAAGCTAAAAAAAGCTATAAGCTTTATTAAAAAAGCAAGGCCAAACACCCCCTAAGTATATAAGACTCGCGTATCCTTTGTTTACATCAAGTATACGACTTGTATACAGATATACAAGTCGTATATCCTTTTTTTACATGAACTATATGACTTGTATACAAACAAGAGGAGTCATATATCCTTTGTTTACATGAACTATACAACTCGTATACAAATCTACGAGTGGTATATAGAAAAATCACCCAACAAATTAAGTATACACATATACGAGCCGTATATGAGTGTCAACAAAATCGTATACAATTGACCATTCCTATTTTAGTTATAGAACTCGTTTGAAATAAAACACAACCCATTGACAAGCAAAGGGGTCAAAACTGACGTTTTTGGCAAACATATACCTTTAAGTTTGTTAAAAATCCATTTAGCCTTCTCTTCAACCGTACTTGAGAAAGTCTGTAAAGATGAAGCAACCCACATTATGACCATCATCATCAACATTCACTAATATTAATTAAGCATAAAAACTACAGCTTTTGTGGAAACAGAAGCCAGATATCTAGGTTGACAGACAGCAAAATAAATGAGTGAGTTATTCAGAATAGAAACAGAAAATAAAGTGAAGATACCGTGAGGTCATCTGAGATGTTGCACAACTCTTGTTTAGCTTTCTTTGAAATCCAGTAACTTCCTGCTTTCGCCTTTATGCTTCCAACTTTCACAAGTGCTTTCTCCATTTTCACACACACACTCACACTCAGTATGTGTGTCGAGAAAATAGGGTTTTTGTGTGTACTATTTGTGTGTGTTGGTGAGATGAAAAAAGAAGGGGAAAGTGGAGTTTGTTGAGATGGTAAATTATTGGTTTTATTTGTTTATTAGTTTAACCTAAGACTGTCATACACATTAGGCTGATTCTAAACACACTCCCTCCCCCTCTTGATTATACCCCTCCTTGTAAGAGGAAAACTGCCGGTCTCACGCGGGCCCCACCTGTAAGTATGTGAGAGGAGGGGTGTGTAAAAAGTAATTAGGGGTGTAGAAAGCAGCACCCGTTTTTTATTGGCTTCAAAATTAAACTCACACATGTATCAAGCTTTTTTTTTTTTTTTTTTTTTGGAACGGCCAACAAAACATTCATATATATAAAAGGCTAACAACGATTAGCCAACATTATTACATCCACCAATTTAAAAGAAAGACATATATTGTTACACCCCCATGCTAGATAAATTGAAATTAATCCAATCTTCCCATGTGAGAGAAGAGACATTGGCTCGATTTTTGACCCATAAGAAACCCATAACCTTGGTTTCCTCCACTACCTTCTCCACAGCTAGTCGTTTTCCATTAAAAACAAGGGCATTGCGAGAACGCCAAATACACCAGATGGTGGTTTGAATAACTGAATGTAACACTCTTTTCCACCTCTTAGATCCCCTTGCATGTGTATGAAAATTAATCACATCCCCTGCTCCAAAAAAGAAGTTGTTTTGGATCCGACACCATCTTGCAATTTGCTCCCAAACCTGTTGTGTAAACCCGCATGCAACAAATATGTGGTTAATTGTTTCTTCGTACTCGTTACACGCCATACATGTTGATTGAACATGGTGAAGCTTCTTAGACTCCTCATTTTGTTGCCCTTGTTTTGGTGTTTGGTGTCGGAAAATGGTGAGTTGGCAAGGGGTGTGACTCCTTTACGTATATTCTATTGTAAGTCGGTTTGACCTGATTTGACTTGAACTATCAGGCTTGTACAAGCACTTAAGCCGACGTACAAAACAACTTTATGAATCTATGTCTCTACTACCTAGTAAACAAATAAACTAAGGGGAACGTGATATCTTTCAAGAGCCTTAGAAAATTGGTTTTCTCGCCTCTACCTCCTCTTAAATAGTTAGGATTAAAAGAATATATTTTTAGATATTTAATATAATATTAAATTTGAATATGAATACTTACTATTTAGTTAAGAATAGTTATTATATATTAACCAACTTTTAGTTCTTATTTTTTTATGTACTTATATATTTATATGTTTACAGTTGCAATTTAAGTTAACTTAACTATGCTAAAAGGACATTTAAAGCACTAAATACACTATAATTGAATTAACATTTATCAATTATGTAAAAAATAATAATACTCAGTTGAAAAAATGTTTTAAAATTAAATTAACAGAGTTTATAATTGTCATGTCAACGTTCATTTTTATTAAAGAGATATCTTGATGATTGTATGAGTTAATAGATTACATTATATTTTATTCAACCCTTACAATGCATGGTTTTTTATAGACATACTTTTTATTACTAAGTATATAATATTACATTAATTGAACTCACGTAATACACGAGATCCTAACCCTGATGTATAACATTTTACCTTAAGATGTGTGTCCATGACTCCATGTTCACTCCTGAGAACTTGATTTTCATTCAACATCCTATATTTGAGCATATTTGAGCTTTACCTGAGACATTATAACCCCATAGTATTCATATCAAGTTATATTTAAACAATACATGCCAAAAACTAGGTCAAACATCTACAAAATGCAGTACTAGGACGAACACAGAGTAGGCTATGCTGGGTTCAGCATAGTCTATGCTCAACTAGATTTTGGTGTAAACCTCAGCGGAAAATAACAACCATTATGTGTAGACCATTTAGAAGGGGTGTACCCTACGTTGGTGGGCGTAGGATACGCTCCCGCAACTCCAGTCTATCCACTTTCGATGATTTTAAACCATTATTGTCACCTATAACTTATACGCTTCCAACTTATTAGTACATCATAATTAAGACACATACATAAGATTTCTCCTACTAATTAAGCAATGGGAATTGGTATAGACTACCACGATCGGTTGAGGAGTTGTCCGAGTTTCAAGACTTGGGGAGAATGTTATTGGATTGTAAAATTAGTGGTTCTAGAGATACATAGGCTTGGGGCGATGGGTCAAATGGATCTTTCACAGTCGCAAAATGTAAAGAGATGCTAACAGATGGTAGGAATGGACCGATTGATACACACATGAAATGGGAAGGTTGGGTACCATTAAAAGTCAATTTGATTGCTTGGCGGGCTGAGCTCGATAGATTACCCACCAGGGTCGCCTTGGTTAGAAGACGTGTTAATATTCCAGATGTGTCTTGCCCGCTATGTAGCACTACGGATGAGGATTTAAAGCACTTGTTGGTGGGCTGCGGATTTACATATGGAGTGTGGAGTGGCATTTGTAAGTGGTGTAAGTTGGATCCATTCTTTGCATACGATTATGATGATTTATTAATGTTGTACAAGAATGTCCATGGTGGTTGATGTGTGTAAAATGCAACATATAAATTACATCAAATAAGGCATAAAACTAACCCTTTTTAAGTACTAATATTGGAAAAAGAGTGTTTTTGTCTTCCTTTTGTATTTTCAGGATTAAATGAGCTCAAAAACGCAAAAGAAGCAAAAAGACAGCTAAATCCAACATAAATACAAGAAAAGGAATATTAGTGGACTGCCCGACCCCTCAACGGCACCTTCCAAAGCAAAATAGAGAAATCAGAAGACTGAACACGCCCCGTGCTCAGCCAGCACGGGGCCGTGCCTAAGAAGCAGCAGAAAAGACAAACCTATAGAAGCTTCTATTGCCCACCACGGGCCGTGCTCAGCGGACACGGGGGCGTGTCGAAAGTACAGCAGGCGCATTTATTGTAATTGCGAATTACAATTAATGAGGAGAGAGATTGTCAGACGGACACGGGGCCGTGCCCAGCGGACACGGGGCCGTGCCCAGCTCTCTGTTCAGCCTATAAATAGGAGTGCTTGGATTCATTTCATCTCATCCCTTGGCACACCACCTCTCTCACACTTCATCCACCACCCACCACCATCACAACACCATCATCCACCACCATCATCCATTGTCCATCGTAGAGTGTGTAAGTCGTCTCGGGATCCAAGATTGATCGTAAGAGTTCTTGACAATCAAGGCCATGTTTGCCTAAGTCTCTTACATCACTTGGTGAAGACAAAGTGTCTAGTATAATACTTTTTATTTCTAATCTTTTGCACTTTTTATTTGGTTTTGTATTAATGACTTTAATAACTAGTTACTTATGTTGAAGGTGATCTTTCCTTATCGTTTGTCCGTGGTGTCTTGGCATTATTTTACTGTCTATATAAAATAAAGGATTTTCACCATTCATATCTCCACGGTCTATATGGAGATATGTTGGCTACCTGGTAGGGGGTTAAGGGAACGGTTTGGTAAAGGTCTTGCCATTGTTCAGCGTTTAGAGGTCCTGCAATGGACCTGGGTCAAATTTAGTAGGACCTCCTTCAATACTTCACGGTATTGGATGGCGGGGGTCCAAACTCTTTGACCCCCTCATAAGTTAACTACTATTAATACTATAACCCGGCTATTTAGGACTGTATCCCTGCTGACTCAGACTACTTAGCCGAGGGTAACGTCACCGCCAAAAGCGGGGCCTACCACAATACTGCATTAATAACTTAATTCATTATCTTCCAATAATCCACCCTTTTAGGATTGTATCCCTGCTGACTCAAACTACTGGGGTGAGGGTAACGTCACCTCCAAAAGAGGGGCCTACTACAATAACTAAGATAATCTCTTAATTGTGTGCAAAAATGCGGAAATAATCAAAGGTTATACTAGATACGAGTCGGAACCAAGTGATTCATCTTGTCTATCTGTTTTTATTTTATTTTTATTTTCAGCATTTTAGTTATTTTTTATCTTTTCTTAGTTTAAAACATTTTTCTAAACTTTTTATTTTGATTAGACGTTGAGGATAAACCGGTATTAAAAGCTCTTGTGTCCTTGGACGACCTCGGTATCTTACCAACGCTATACTACACTCAACGATGGGTGCACTTGCCCATATGTGTGTTTAGTGTTAGTGAAATATCGTGTTTTATAAATTTAAAACTTGGCTAAAATAAGTGTTAAAAAGGGCTTAAAATATACACCTAATATATACGACACTTCGCACGCATCAAGTTTTTGGCGCCGCTGCCGGGGACACAAGGATTTTAAGAAAGTTAGGAATCAACGGCCTAATCATTTTTTTTATTATTTTTTCTTTTTAATTTTTTTTAGGATTTTCTTAGTTTTTCAGCTTCTGCAGAGCTCAGCACGGGCCGTGCCCGGTCAGACACGGGCCGTGCCCAGCATCATCACTGGCAGTTTTTATTTTCTGAGTTACAGAGAGCTGAACACGGGGCCGTATCGGTGCAACACGGGGTCGTGTCCAACTCCCAGTAACTGGGAATCCAGAAAACAATTACTGTATCTCTGACCACGGGCCGTGTTCACTGAGCACGGGGCCGTGGCGAACTTTCTGACCAACGTTCTTTTCTGTTTTTATTGCAGGACTTGGAACCCAGGTGTCACATTTGACCCTCCTACGTAGTGCATGAGCTCCAGTTCTAGTAGAGACATAAAAGAACCCTTAGAAGAACCCGAACGCTTTCTCAGAAAAAGACTTAAAGCTAAAAATCAAGAGAAAGCTTCGGGGGACCAAATTCCAATGGCGGACCAACGTACCCTCATGGATTACCTACGGCCTACCGTAGGCAATCTCGGCGCCGCTATCAATGCACCAAATGTCGAGGCCAACAACTTAGAACTTCGGCCGCATTTGATACAAATGCTCCAAAACTCCGCAACCTTCCACGGGCTTGCGGACGAGGATCCCCATCTACATATTACTAACTTCTTAGAAATATGTGATACTTTTCGGATCAATGGAGCATCAAATGACGCCATCCGCCTTCGAATGTTTCCTTTTTCACTAAAAGACCGAGCTAAGGCTTGGCTTAACACCCTCCCAGTTGGATCGGTAACACCTGGGATGAACTCTCCCAAAAGTTTTTGTATAAGTATTTCCCTCCTGCTAAAACGGCTAAATTAATGACTGAAATTAATACATACTCACAAGAGGATGGGGAATCCTTATATGAAACTTGGGAAAGGTTCAAGGAGCTTCTAAGAAAGTGTCCTCACCACGGTCTAGCGGTATGGCAACAAGTATCCACTTTCTACAATGGATTGTTGCCACACACAAGACAAACACTTGATTCAAGCTCCGGGGGACTTTTAGGTAATCGTCGCCCAAATGAAATATATAACCAAATTGAGGAAATTGCTCAAACCAATTTTCAATGGCACACTCCCCGAGGTAATAAATCTATTGCCCCGGGCGCCCATAAGGTTGATGAAAGCACCTCTTTACAAGCCCAAATCGAGGCCCTCTCTTCAAAAATCAAAAAGCTAGAAATGACAAAAACGGCCTCGGTTATGGCTTGTGAAGGGTGTGGTGGGTCACATGAAAATTGGAGTTGTATGAAAGAATTAGATGAACAAACAGAAACGGTAAGCTACATTGATAATAGACCTAGGCCGTCGGTTCCTCCAACGGGTACCTACAACCAAGGATGGCGTAACCACCCAAATCTTGGTTGGAGAGATCCCGGCAATAGTAGTAACCAACAAAACCAACGAACTAATTTTCAACAACCACAAAATTTCTCTCAACAACAAGGTGGAAGAGAAAGGCTTGAAGATACTGTATCTCGCCTCATCTCTGACATTGAAAAGAAAAACTCGGATCGATTTCAACAATTGGAATCGAATTTTAGAAATCAACAAGCTAGCATTCAAAACGTTGAAAAACAATTAAATCAACTAGCTCAAAATTTCTCCGAGAGACCACAAGGCGCGTTACCTAGTAATACCGAAACCAACCCGAAAGCACAAGTACATCTCATCACATTAAGAAACCGAACCGTGGGTCCCGAGGATGCTCCATTACCGCCAAATGAGAGGAGCCATTCTAGCCAGCCGGTGACTCCTCCTGCGCCAGAAAAGGCCTCTCTACCAACTCAAGAGCCCACAAAGACTCCTCCAATTCCGTACCCCGGTAGGTTAAATCGTCAGAAGACCGATGAGCAATTCGCTAAATTCGAAAATTTACTAAAACAATTGCATGTTAATATTCCTTTTATTGAGGTCCTAACCCAAATGCCTAAATACACAAAATTTATGAGGGATTTCCTCGCAAACAAAAGGAAAATTGAATCATTGCAATTAGTTAACTTAGGCGAAGAATGCTCCGCCTTAGTGCTCAACAAACTTCCACAAAAGAAAATCGATCCCGGAAGCTTCACAATTCCTTGCTCGATTGGGGAATCTCCCGTTCGTAATGCATTAGCCGATCTGGGGGCTAGCATTAACCTCATGCCCACATCAATGTTCAAACGACTCGGCCTAGGAATAACAAGCCCTACAAAGATGAGCATACAACTCGTTGACAGATCCGTCAAATTTCCACAAGGTGTTGCTGAGAATTTGTTGGTAAAAGTTGACAACTTCGTGTTCCCAACCGACTTTGTCATCCTAGACATGGAAGAAGACATCGATGTCCCTCTCATCCTCGGGAGGCCATTTCTAGCCACCGCCCAAGCGGTGGTAGACATGAATGACGGAACGTTAACATTGAAGTTTGGGGATGAGGAGGTGAAGTTTGAATGTGGAAAAAGAATTGAGGACGAAGACCCGGTCAACTACATGCAGGTCATAGACTCAAGCTTGGATGATGCTCTCCGACGGTGTAACATGGGATGCAATACATCCCACTTGGGTGACATATGACTGGCTTTGGGTCTAGCCAAGGACCCTTATAAACGTGGCGCACCACGGAGGCATTCCGCGGAACTATCCTTAGTTTAATTTAAATTAATTTTTATGTTTTCTAGTTAGTTTTAATTTTCAGGAATAAAACACACTCATGGTGGTAAAGGATGAAAAGGGGAACGAGAAAAAATGAACCCATGCACAAAGAACAGGCAACCCGACAATTCTCACCATTCCAGAAGGTTCAACACGGGCCGTGCCCAACCAACACGGCCCCGTGCTGAACCACCTGCAGTAAAACGCCCAGTTCAGGTAACTGGACACGGGCCGTGTTCACCCAACACGCCCCCGTGTCCAGGCTTCTGTTTCTTTTATTTTAATTCTGTTACTGGCACTTGAACACGGGGCCGTGCCCGGATAACACGGGGCCGTGTTCAGTGCCCAGTAACACAAATTTTTGCTTTTTAAACACTATTTTACACATCTAATCAACCTAAAAATTTATTTTTGGGACACATTGAGGACAATGTGTAATTTAAGTGTGGGGGGATGCTAAAACCTTGAATTTTGCAAGTCCTAAATACAAGCCTTACACAAAACTCTATTGGAACCGCTAATCACCCCAAATTTTTTCAAAAAAATTTTCATTTTTTTTACTTGTCTAGGTTTAACTCGGGAAATTCAAGTTCTCAAAAAAGGTTATATTTTTACAAATTTACAACCGATAGCGTAGTGATAAAAAGAACCAACATAAGAAAATTATGAAAAGGCATAGCAAACTTATTTAAAATTTGATTATATATACTTGATCATATAAAAACCCATTCCCACAAAAGTGAGTTTTGAGCCTTTATTGAGCACACAATTACATATCATTTGACTAAATGCTCATTTTTCGTTTCTTGTGTGAATAGCCGCTTGGTTCTTACGACTCTAGAACTTGCCATGACAATACATTCCCGGTCCTTATCAACTTAAACCCGAGTAAGTAAATGATGGAGGCATTAGGACTAACCCTTTTTATTTCTACACCATTATTTTTCTTTTTCTTTTACCACCTACAAAAAAAAATCCCCCTAGTTAGCCCCTTTGAGCCTAAACCTTTTCGTTTCATCACCCAAACAAAAAACCCTTTTACCCACCAAAACCTTTTTCATTTTTAACCCTTTATTTTAGTAACAAGTTCGGTTCTTCGTAAAAAAAAAAAAAAAAAAAAAAAAAAGGTGTGATAATGATGAAGCAAAAAAGAAAATAAACAAACAAGTTAATCAAAAATAACTTAGTTTGAATAAAAGCTTCATCAAAATAAAGTTGCAAAAATACGAAAACCGACACTTGTTACGCTTTTAGCCCTTTTTCTACTAACCACTAACCCAACCACCTACCTTTAACCCTAGCCTAACCATTAACCCACAAAGTCCTCTTGATATCTACAAAGGTATAAAAGTTAAAAAGGAGGAAGATTGATTTCTTGGCAAGCCTATGGTAGGAATAAGTTCCATGCCGCTCTCGAGTGATTCACTAAAAATACACCTTCGCCGAGTGTGAGTGATTTCCCCGTGAGGTATGTGAACTTGTATATAAATAGAATTTTAAAAAAGGCATGTTATGCCCAAATAAGTAATTTCTTTTATGAAAAGTTCTAAATAAATCATTACGAATAGGAGTGTAAATAAATAAAAATAAAACCCAAAAAGATCTTGGAAATCCCGACACTCTACGACAAGCCCAAAAACCTTCTCTTCTACCTATTCCATTTGGGAGTGTAAGCCACATATTAAAGAGTTTTGCTTGAGGATAAGCAAAAGTTCAAGTGTGGGGGTATTTGATGTGTGTAAAATGCAACATATAAATTACATCAAATAAGGCATAAAACTAACCCTTTTTAAGTACTAATATTGGAAAAAGAGTGTTTTTGTCTTCCTTTTGTATTTTCAGGATTAAATGAGCTCAAAAACGCAAAAGAAGCAAAAAGACAGCTAAATCCAACATAAATACAAGAAAAGGAATATTAGTGGACTGCCCGACCCCTCAACGGCACCTTCCAAAGCAAAATAGAGAAATCAGAAGACTGAACACGCCCCGTGCTCAGCCAGCACGGGGCCGTGCCTAAGAAGCAGCAGAAAAGACAAACCTATAGAAGCTTCTATTGCCCACCACGGGCCGTGCTCAGCGGACACGGGGGCGTGTCGAAAGTACAGCAGGCGCATTTATTGTAATTGCGAATTACAATTAATGAGGAGAGAGATTGTCAGACGGACACGGGGCCGTGCCCAGCGGACACGGGGCCGTGCCCAGCTCTCTGTTCAGCCTATAAATAGGAGTGCTTGGATTCATTTCATCTCATCCCTTGGCACACCACCTCTCTCACACTTCATCCACCACCCACCACCATCACAACACCATCATCCACTACCATCATCCATTGTCCATCGTAGAGTGTGTGAGTCGTCTCGGGATCCAAGATTGATCGTAAGAGTTCTTGACAATCAAGGCCATGTTTGCCTAAGTCTCTTACATCACTTGGTGAAGACAAAGTGTCTAGTATAATACTTTTTATTTCTAATCTTTTGCACTTTTTATTTGGTTTTGTATTAATGACTTTAATAACTAGTTACTTATGTTGAAGGTGATCTTTCCTTATCGTTTGTCCGTGGTGTCTTGGCATTATTTTACTGTCTATATAAAATAAAGGATTTTCACCATTCATATCTCCACGGTCTATATGGAGATATGTTGGCTACCTGGTAGGGGGTTAAGGGAACGGTTTGGTAAAGGTCTTGCCATTGTTCAGCGTTTAGAGGTCCTGCAATGGACCTGGGTCAAATTTAGTAGGACCTCCTTCAATACTTCACGGTATTGGATGGCGGGGGTCCAAACTCTTTGACCCCCTCATAAGTTAACTACTATTAATACTATAACCCGGCTATTTAGGACTGTATCCCTGCTGACTCAGACTACTTAGCCGAGGGTAACGTCACCGCCAAAAGCGGGGCCTACCACAATACTGCATTAATAACTTAATTCATTATCTTCCAATAATCCACCCTTTTAGGATTGTATCCCTGCTGACTCAAACTACTGGGGTGAGGGTAACGTCACCTCCAAAAGAGGGGCCTACTACAATAACTAAGATAATCTCTTAATTGTGTGCAAAAATGCGGAAATAATCAAAGGTTATACTAGATACGAGTCGGAACCAAGTGATTCATCTTGTCTATCTGTTTTTATTTTATTTTTATTTTCAGCATTTTAGTTATTTTTTATCTTTTCTTAGTTTAAAACATTTTTCTAAACTTTTTATTTTGATTAGACGTTGAGGATAAACCGGTATTAAAAGCTCTTGTGTCCTTGGACGACCTCGGTATCTTACCAACGCTATACTACACTCAACGATGGGTGCACTTGCCCATATGTGTGTTTAGTGTTAGTGAAATATCGTGTTTTATAAATTTAAAACTTGGCTAAAATAAGTGTTAAAAAGGGCTTAAAATATACACCTAATATATACGACACTTCGCACGCATCAGTGGTAGTCGAGGAAAAAGATAATTAGAGGTATTGTGATGGTTACAACTTGGGCTTTATGGAACACTCGGAATGTAAAGATCTTCCAAGATAAAGATACGAAGGTAATGGAGGTGGTGGCTGAAGTGAAATCAAGGTCTTTTTTATGGTTAAAAAATAGGTCGAACTTTAAATGTATAGTTTGGAAGGATTGGGCCACTTATCCATTGTACATGTGTAATTAGTTTTGGCGGTTCTCGCGTTTGAGAGCTAGCCGTGTTTATTGATAGATAATGTTCAAAAAAAAAAAAAATTAAGCAATACTACCGATCCCCTGTAGCAATTTGATTAACAAAACTTATCCCGTTTCCAATTTTCAACATAAGCCACTACAACTTATTATATTCAAGTCATGTTTCTATTTTACAAATACACATGATATTAGAGAGTTTTACCTCCATTCAATTATAACACAATATTGGGTTTAGATAACAATGTGCTAATACATAAGTCATTTAGAAAGCTTATTGACTACTCATTGATCATGTATCAACGTATTATTACCATTACCATTACAACACAAGGGTTATAAAGGTAGTGTGATAATTAGCTCCAAACAAAAGTTGTTTTATTCCATTTAGTAAACCATATCAACCATATGTATTTTGTTAACTACTTTATCGGTAACAAAAGAGTATAACAACCATGTTACCTTTTTATCAATTTATGTTTTTTTCCTTTCGTGAATTCATAACATGTGCTTTATCACCTCCTAATGTTTACATATATTGGACACAACGTTATTCGTCATTACTTTTTAGCTTACAACTCTTGGAGACTTATTTCTCATTGCCAAAACTTGTAAGTACTGCATAATTAGCTATATATTATTAGATAATCTAATGCATTGCAACATCAAGAATGTGTAGTTGGATAAACTTACCTTGGCTCGTAGATCTTTAATACCTTTATTATCATCTTAAACTTATTGACTTCCAAACTTCAACCTACCAAACTTGTTTGAAAGTCAACATACGACATTTAGAATAAACAATGTATCCAAACAACCAAAACATTAGTATTCTTTCATAGTATATCTAACATACGTTTTTTTCTTAATCCATTAACAACGCTCAACATGAAAATATATCCCTTATTTAACTCATATGGCCCAATGGTCTGAATACCTGCATACCCTTAAACCAAAACATTAACAACGCTCAACATGAAAATATATCCCTTAGGAGTAATTAGTCCCTCAAAACGGACATTTACTGTTTAGTCTAAATGAGTTCAAACATCCATATTTACTTAGTTTTCATAAAACTCAATATTTCATTGTTGCACTTTATGTGCTACTGTTGTAATCAACTGATTTGACCAACTTGCAACTTGATATAGTTTCTTGTGTTCAAATATGAAATGTAATATACTCAAATAGCTTTTCAATAAAAAAATCACTTTAATTGGATATGCGATTTATTTTATATGATTTTAAAAATCATATAAGTAACAAGATTTAATCTCCAATTAAGCATCTTTGTCTCTACATAAAATTACAACCTCAAAACCTTGTATACACTATTTTTCTTGTTTATAATTAAAATTAAACATTATAACATGTTATACCCTTTAGTTATGACACTTATAGTATTAAAATCAAACATTATAAACATGTTATACCCTTTAGTTATGACACTTATAGTTAAATAGATGTCACTAAACACCTGGGGGATTTCGTGTTTTTCTATTACATACTGTTAATGATCTATAATGCCCACGATAACCCTTTGATATGAACATAACTAATTCAACACATCATATATCATCCATTAGTAAAAGTTTTAACCTAATAATTTCACTTTAGAGTAAAAACACCGTAACTCCAAACCCTATTTTATACTCATGAATCAAAATTCAAGAATAGAGCTCCTATTACTTGAAAATATCTTTTAATGAATAATCACTTATTTATAATCCACAATCACATACGATTTCAACCTTTTTATATACATTAACACACAAACCACAAACTCTAGTTATGAATTTCTTACCAAATGTGTTGTTTGACTAGATAATGATTGTATAATCTACAACATAATTAGTTCCTTGTTGTTTTCTTGCAAAGCGTCCAAGAGCATGCGACATGTCGATACCCACAATTCTCCCAAGCCATAATTTTGACTCCTAATTTCTCTTCCACATATGTAAATGAGTTTTTCCAAATTTGACTTGTCAATATTAATCTTGACATAATTCTATTTTAGTCCCCAATCATTCTAATTTCATGCTTTGGCAACAAATAGAAACTTATCAGCATAACTAATCTTATTGTAAACTAAGATTCATCTTAAGCCCCCTTTTAAATAAGTATTACCATTATAACACATAATAAGTAACAAATACTTTAGCATAAGATTCATTAGATTACATTGGTTATTTAGTTCAACAATTTAAATTAGTAATTCTAAAAATTGGGATGTTACATACTTTCAATAATATAAGAAAAAAACTATCACTAAACAAAATTATTCTAGTAAAACACAAGTAGAAATTGCAGACTACAAAATCTTCACAAAAATATGACTTTACAAGTTTGTATGTGAAGGAAAAAAAAGACAAATGGATTTTGTTTATATATTAATAAGATCACTTACGAGGTATGATAAACAATGTGCAAATACTTTATAGTTTGTAAGTGTTAAGCGGCTCTTGGAGTTCCTCCAAACACTTCAGTGGAAAATCTAAACAATACATCCCAATGAAGTGTTCAAAGGAACTCTGAGAGACACTTGACTTTATTCATTGTGTTTGATGAATAATCATGCCACAATTACAAGTATATATAGAAAGATGTATACCAAGGAAAGTATCGGCCCAATAGACATAGGTGCATTACAAGTTGAACATGGTTGGCATTCTGTCTCCAATAGTTAAATCGTATTTTATGGTTCACATAGAAAGGTCAGATAGATTCTAAAAGTAAGAAATCATGGTAAGGACCATATAGACGAGTCTTTTATATTCTCATTTCATCACCCATCCCTTATACATGACTAGGTTCAAGCTATGACTTTATCCATAATGTCCTAGGATTCCATATGCACGAGAAGAGATTATAATGTTTATCATCACTTTAAACTCGCTCATGATAATCAATCAATAGTTTACACTTGTTTAGGAATATAATAGCACATATGGACTAGGATATGTTCTTAATTGTTTAACTGAAATTGATTGATCATATTGTAATATTCATTTGGAGAAAGAAAAAAATAATTTCAGACGGAAATATATATACAACTAGGTTATAGACCCGTGTACTACACGGGATTGGTACTGGAAAATAATGCAAACAAAAAAAACATTTATAAACAATACTTACATATGACATGTAATAATGAATTATGATTAATATTGCATTTACATTTACATTTTACAAATGTATAAATACAAATACATATTACAATCTCTAAGAACTTCTTTATATACAACATTGGATGTCTTACCGTCTTTATCAACTATTAACAGTTTGAGTCCATCTCTACTTTTGACTCTGGACAAAGCAACACATAGTTAACCATATGAAAATACTAGTTCTTTTAAAAATAAACCAACTTCGGACAAGGACTGCCCTCGACTTTTATTTATCATCACCGCGAAGCATACGACAAGAGGAAACTATTTTCTTTGAAGTTTAAATGTAATCTTTTTGTCTGAGGGTATCAAACAAATCCTAGTAATGAAAGTTCAAGTACCAATATTACTTTTGCTCCTATAACACGAGTTCCTAGTGAAATGATTTATAATAGAGTTTCATTGCATAGGCCATTTTTATCGATATTTCGACGTAGCATGACTGGAACATCGACTTTTAGTACCAATGTGTGATTTGGCAAACTTGAAACTTTAAGTTCTTTTATACCTTCAAGTGAGTATAAACTTTGATTAATGCCATCATGTAGATGTCGTGTCTTACAAATAGTATTAGAACTTAAGTATTCCTTTTCAACTCCTGGAAACTTCGATAGTAATCGATCATTAATTTCTTGTACAATGTCGTTGTCATTTCAAGAATGGCTCTTTCTTAAAAAAAATAAAGAAATCCTGAAATTTTGATAGCAATCGATCATTAAACCCGTTGAACTCCTAACGTTTTTGGACCTCAATTCATTTGACCGTCTGTTCATTTCCTATTCTGATTATGATTGCTGAATTTGACTTTGATATTAGTAATAGATTTGTGATTATATCATACTCATTATCACATGTTCCGATATATACGTTATAGGTATTATTAGTTTCAATGGCTATTTGCATTAGATTATGTGAGTCAGATTTAAGTACTTTGTTACCCTAAGCGCTCGTTTCCCGTGGAGTGTCCCACGGGCATGTTGTTGTGGCATCGACAACATGTGATCTTCCTGTGACAGAGAGATCAGTTCACGACGTCTCTTAAGTAAAGGTTTGGTATGTAGCTATTAGGAGGTGTATGGATCTATCCTAGCTCAGTTTCAGGAAATGGTTTTGGGTAGGCCAACCTGCGCCATTTTGTGTGAATGATATACATGATTGGCCCAGGTATGTCATCACGTATTATCAATCTCAATTATGCTTATGGGTACACCCGTATGATATGGTTTAGTTTAGTTATATGTTATGCTTTGCTTTGTTTTGCTTCTTATCAATTTACGTTAATTATGAGGTATTGTGATTTCGTAAACCTTTTTGTACACCTCGGGTTCACAGGATAACTTAGGCGAGATCAAGAGAAAAAACTAAAGCTTTAGGATTAATATGAAGATGCCCATTAACTTTATGTTTTATGGATAATCTGTATTAGACATTTGGGCTTGTCGTAACTTTTTTTTTATGTATTTCCAACTTTGGTGTAACTAATGAAATTTCGTATTTTGTTTTTGAACCACTGTTATAGTGACATGTTAACCCATCTGGGTTGGGTGTTGCAAACCCTATTTGGACCTTTGTTAATACATTTAAAAATATATTTTATGGATCCTGATTACACCACTCTTCATTGATATGTGCATGATATCTAATCAAAAGTATTATGTTATAAGGAACAACACTTCTATTATCTATCTTCACACCCGAATTTTCAACAAATGTCTAGGATCTCTTCTTCTATATAGAGGAAAACCACTTGAATCGATAGTGATCAGAAATGTTTTTGGAAAATTCTTTGAACACCTTTTATCAACCATATGCATAGACAATTGATATTGTAACTACCACAAGAATTAAGTGGATCAATATGTTCTACTATAGGAAAGTTGTGATTGGCATTTGTATATAAGCATACAAGTAGGATCAAATACAAACCACATTTCGCATACAAACTGTAAGAACCATTTAAAAAGTGTCACGTAGCATTCAACCAATTATAGAGAAATGATAAAATAATATCCTAAATAATATCAATTATATTGAATTCCTTATAAATATGCTAACAAGCAATTAATTCTTTATTTGGATCTTCCTTTTGTTTTCAATGTGCTGATTAAGAAAAGTGCTCATATCATTCAAATATGTGCTAAAATCAATTATCTTGATTAATTTTCATGTGCTAATATAATTTAAAAGTGCTACTTTTATGTATGTATTGTTTTGTTATGTACTAATTTAACTTTTTTTAAGTGCTAGGATCTGTTCTTACGGTTTGTAGGATAAATATGGTTTGTACATGAACAACCCCATATGTGAGCATGTGGTGATCCACGTTTCTAAAAATCCACTGTACAACAACCACAAATAGATTTAAAGAAATAAGTATGATCAATTATTCTATATAAATTAAATATATTAATAATTAATAAATTAATAAATACGAGCTTATTATATGTTGAAAATTTGAACATGTTTTAACATACCTACTTGAACTTTACCAAGTAATGTGTTATCCTTTAAGCCTTTAATCAAAGCATCAAGCTTGATTTTAAACAATCTATTAAGGATATCAGTCCTGTCTTCAAGATTAAAGGAGATGTCGTTTAGAAATCTCTTAACTTCTAGCCATTAGGATTACATGTTATCGTTAAAAAAATATGGATATCCATACCACTTACAAAGAGACATGGCATCTATATAATTTTGCATCATGTAGCGAGCACCACCAGTAATGGAAGAAGATAGTATAATACAATGTCCAGTGTTAGAGACATTTGTATTAACCTTATTCCGTAATTCACCAGTCTCTCAATTTCAACCATGGTGTACACATCGACCAAGAATTGTTGAAAATGCCACCGTAAATTTAGAATTAATGAGAATACATCCATGCTAACTTGAATTCTATAAGCAAAGAATTCCTTCATTGTACAATTTGGTTGTTTGGTTCTTACTATAACCGTTACACGTTGTGAGGTATGTCAATCTTGTAACAATCTTCACCGTAAGGAAATAACAATGAGTACTGAAGATCAATGTCTCCAACGATTAAAGTGGCCACCTCAAAAGCGGTTGAAAAGCTATATGTCCTCCCATCTTGTTGCCTTCTTGCAATGAGATGTAACTTCAAGTCCAGTTGATAATTTTCTTTAAAGTTTCTCTTACTGTCTGATAAGATTTAACTAGCACATTCTCATAATATAACATATCCCTTATATATTCTACAATTTTAAGATCAAGAACTTAAGAAGTTGATGTTGACGAGGTATGGTACTGGACCCGACCCGAGCGGTCAGACTTTCCTGCTATTTATCACTTTTATAGTAATTATATATTATTATTGTGTACTAACCTGCGAAGCCCAGCGCATTGTAGTTTATACTACACTAGGCTGTGGGCTCGTAGAGACAACCCCTAACTGGGCCTGGCCCATTAAGGTTAGGGTTTTCCCATATCTCATATATAAGGTCTCCACCTCTTTATTAGGGCATGAGATATAGGCAACACACTTTTATAGCTGGAAATAGGGGATTCACTATATCTCAGTTGTATAACCTCATTTGGATTCACTAAATACAATAAGACTATAAAAGTTACTTTGCATGATTGTAATTGTTTAATAAAAGAAAAAATGTGATAAAAATAGTAATGATAACATTTGAATACCTACCCAAAAACAAGTTAGACTATTTATTTAAAACCTCAATCTTAGTATCATGTATGTATATTGAGAGAATTTTGGTTTTAATCCATCTTGAAGTAGAAGACTTCCCAAAAACTGCTCATCTATTAATCTTGACATATTTCCATTTTAGTCCCAAACGTTCTAATTTCATGCTTTGGCAACAAGTAGAAAGTTATTTTCATAATAAATCTTATTGTTAATGAAGATTCATCTTAAGCCCTTTTGAATAAGGGACATTTTGTTTACCTCTTAATGAGCCTCTTAATGGTTCAGACCTCTTACTGGTTCAACACTTAATGGTTCAGACTGTTTGTTTCACGAGCAGATGTCTGAATAGTTCAGACATTTGCCTCTGAATGGTTAAGCATTATATAAAGTCTGAATGGTTAAGACCTCTAATCTGAATTGGTCAGACATTTACCTCTAAACGGTTAAGCATTATTCAGGCTCTTAATGGTTCAGACCTCTGGTTCAACACTTAACCATTCAGATGTTGCCAAATAGCCCCTAAGTATTACCATTATAACACAAAATAAGTAATGGGCACTTTAGCATGAGATTCGTTAAATTACATTGGTTATTTAATTCAACAATTTAGATTATTAAACCTAAAAATTGGGATGTTACATGCTTTCAATAATATAAGAAAAAAAAACATCATTAAACAAAACTATGATAGTAATAAAAAAAACAAGTATATATTGAATACTACAAAATCTCCACCAAAATGGGCTTTTACAAGTATGTGTGTGATGGAAAAACACAAATGGATTTTGTTTATTATTATCACTTACGAGGTATGATAAATTATGTACAAATACTTTATAGTTTATAGGTGTTAAGCGGCTCTTGGAGTTCCTCCAAACACTTCAGTAGGAAATCTAAAACAATACATCCCAATGAAGTGTTCAGAGGAACTCTGAGGGACACTTGACTTTATTCAACGTGTTTTATGAATAATCACGCCATAGTTACAAGTATATATAGAAAAAAAATATTCCAAGGAAGCATTAGTTCAATAGTTATGTACATTGCAAGGTTGAACATGGTTGGCATTCTGTCTACTATAGTTAAATAGTATTTTAAGTTTCATGTAAAAAGTTGAAATAGATTCTAAAAGTAAGAAATCTTGGTAAGGACCATATATATGATGACTATTTATATTCTCATTTCATCACCCATCCCTTATATATGACTAGGTTCAAGCTATGACTTCATACATATTGTCCTAGGATTCCATACGCACGGGTCGAGACTTACAATATTTATCATCACTTTAAACTCGCTCATGATATCAATGTTTACACTTCTTTAGGAGTATAATGGCATACATGACCAGAATATGAATCTGTTTAACCGAAATAGATTAATATTCCTTTGAAGAAAAGAAAAAATAATTTCGAATGGAATAAATATACAATTATATACCGTTTTGATTTACCAATGACATTTTTGTATAAGTTTATATATGAATCTAATAGCCTTTTTTTTTTTGTTGCACAGACAGGCTTGGGCCCAAAAAGACTAAAGCCCAGTTTGGTTAAAACTTGATTCTGTCCGGTCCTATGGGCTATGCGCCTATGCATATGGACAAACTTAGTTATAATTTGTGGACGTCTCTCTGAATTTACACACATACATGTGATTAGTTCCAAGTTCAAAAACACAATTTTCATTAGATCTTAATATACTTGAAGTGTTAACACAGTTTGTTATTTCAAAAACCATCTAACAACATTTAGAAACTTTTCAAACACTAGGTATCAACCACCAATTCATTGTTTTGACATATTAAAGTTTGTTAGATAGGCAAACTTAATATAAACACACACCCTGTTGGCAAATAACTAATCTCGAGAAACAAACCAAACAATTACATGCAAAGGAGTGGATCTGTCAACCACCTGTTACAAAAAACTTTTAACTTTACTACAATGACATGAACACCACAGATAAGAAATTAAAATAATGGAATCAATAAAAATTTCTTTATTCCGAGCTCTCCAAATAAATCACCATGATGTGAAAAAAATGGCTTCAATAATGATCTTTTTTTTGTTTAGAAAAAAATAATTGTGCCTAACCAACAAATAAGCTAATGAGGACATCTGGAAACCGAAAGATTTATATCGAGCCAACGACTGATAACATCCCAATTTTAGATGCAACAAAACAATCTCCAAAAAGATGATTCGAATCTTCAACTGTAATAGAGCAAAAAGGGCACATAATAGTCTAGATATGAAATTAGAGTTAAATGTTTGGTTGGTCCCTGTGGTTTGCAAAAATTTCAAACTTGGTCCTGGTGGTTTACTAATTACACGCGTGGTCCCAAAAGTTGCCAAAAATGAACTCGGTTGGTCCCCTGACCTAACCTCTGTTAAATTTATCAGTTAACTATGTGTGAAATAACTATATTACCCTTGAACAATTAAAAGAAATAAAAAAATGAGTTAAATATCTCTGTGATCCCACCCCTTTTCTTCCCCCTTTCTCTAAAACCCACCAGGCCACCATCTCCACCTTCAATCCATCACCACCACCACCTCCACCTCCACCTCCACCGTCACCTTCAACCCAGCCCACCCCCACCCTTCAATTAACAATCGCATTTGAAGGGGTATGGTCCCAAAAACCTCGCGCAGACACATGGGACCATACCACAACTTCACCACAATAAGCCCTCTTTAAGAGAACCCTGCGCGGCCGCGCACCGGTTCTAAAAGAGAACTTAAAAAGAAAACAGTTTTTAATAATCCGCGCACCAAAAGGAACCAATAAATCCTTGCGCAGGCTCATATAACTGAAGTTGGGAGTAAAACTCTGAACAACATCTTCGCACAAAAATCACCCAGACTTAAAACAGAGAGTAACCTTTCTGTTACAACAGAACCTGCATAAAGCAGAGCCATATAAGATTACAGCTGTAATCCTTCTAGAAGGCCTCATCGTGCACGAACCATTCGGTTATAACCGAATGGCCACGTGGCATCATCCTGAGCATCCCTCAAGATCACGGTGATGACACTAACTTGGAGAAGGATCTACAATTGCCCACTTTCCACGTGGCATCTCCCCAGCCGTTGATCATGACCACGATCCGTGTGCACACACATCCGTTAGTGATTGACGGTGGAAAAAGATAACCGCTCACGGAAATTACTTTCCGTTACGTCCTCCGTCAACAAACTTTCCCGCCCAAACTTCGGTTATAAATAAGGATAATTCAGGTACAATTTCTCAACTTACATTCACTTCACTTTCAATACTTCTTCTTGTTCATCAAACCCTATACTTATTCTCACGCCGGAGGGTGGTCACGGAGAGAACCCCCATTCTCCCCGTGACGAGTCTAACAACTGTTTGTTTTGTAGTTATTGTTAGAAGAAGGAGCTTAGCCAACCCTGAATCAAACGAGAAGAATCACCCCTTTTATGCAGAACTAAACCCCTGGTTCAATTGATTCCGGTCTGTTGAATCAGTGTTTCTTCATTGGCGCCCACCGATTCTCAGTTTTTATTCACATCTTCTCGTTTTTGATTCATTTCTCTTCAATATCTGTTTTCCATGGCAGAGAGTTCGTCAATTCACCCATCAAGTCCTCGATCCGAAAACAAGGGTATTTCAACCCAGGTTATTCAGATCGATGGAATCATGGGAAAAATAGATAGTAGCAGCAATTGTCATGAGGAAAAAAGCTCTATTATGCAATCAAGAGCTCAAAATCGCCCAGATCCACCTCCGAAGGAAACTCCAGAGTACTAGTTCACTAAATTCCAGAACATCATGAACCAAATTTTTGCACCAAATTCCAGATCCGAGTCGTTGTATAACAGTTCTAATGATCAAGAAGAGTACGTGTTCAAGAGAAGATCCGGCACCACAACGTTGGGCACACAATCGACACGTCAGTGGGACATCCAACTTAGTAGCCAAGGATATCTGGAACCACCCAGATATATACAACAAAATCCAGAAGATAGCGACCACCACGAAACCAAGGTGCAACGGATAAGTATGGTACAAGGAGGACCTTCACGAAGACCACACAAACGGAGCTACAATCAGCACTGGCGGGAGTAGCAAGTAGTTTTCCCCGTCGTTCCAGGAGGTCCTCAAGAAGAACGCCCGGTAATCATCACTGGTATCTTCGGCCACTATCGCATCGATTATATGTTTATAGATCCAGGAAGTTCTATGGATATAATTTATGAGCAATGTTTTAAGCAACTAGATCCAGAGGATAAGGCGCGCTTAAAACCGGTCGATTTTCCTCTCATTGGTTTCTGCAATGAAGCCGTCTTTCCATTGGGATAAATTGCCTTCCCTGTAACCCTCTCAGACGGTGAGCACTCGCGCACCGTCACAGTCAATTTTATGGTTATGCCAACAACATCGCGCCACAATGTATTACTGGGGAGACGATCATAGAGAGAGTTCAATATGATTACCACCATACCACACGCCGCTTGTGGTTTCCCGACAGAAACCGGGGTAGCAATTTTGTATTCCAGCAAAGAAGTGATGTACGTGGACGACGAACCACCAGCAAAGTGTCACACCCCGATATTTCCACATATTACCGGTGGGCCCGGTGGGGAGTATCGTGACGTAGTTGATATCATCTATAACAACCCTCCTGAAATTTTTCCGACACCCTAATATATTTAAAATACCCCAATATGTCTTAAAATACACTTCGTATGTGAAAACCTAGCCCGAAATATGATATAACATTAAAAATAAAATAAAAACAAAGAAATTGAGGCTGTCGCGGGGCGAATAGCCTTTGGCTACAGCCTACGCGGGCCACGATCGGGTGACGGCTGGCGCAACCCCAGGCCGCCACGTGGCCCAACACCCGTCGACCCTATATGCATGACCCGGATCAGCTACGCCGTAGACCCCCTACTAGGCGGGCCGCGTAGCCTATTGCTACGTTTTACGCGGGCCGTGTAAAACCCGAAATTAGGCCCTATAAGTAGAGGGCATCGGCCTTCAGTCGAAAAATCGCTCACGAACTCTTTCTCTCTCAAAATTCTGAAGATTTAATATAATTCCCGAGTATAATACCCCCTAAATAACGAGGTTTTGCTCCGTTGTAAGTATCATAACCCCTGGATACGTATTAGATACGCTGCCCGATTGATCTAGGGTTCCGTAACGGCTGTCGTGGTTCTGCCCGACGTAGTCGTTGGAATGCCGTCACCAGGAAACCCTTACAGAAAACCTAAGACAGCAATGTGAGTAATCTCCTTTTTGCAAACTATTTTTACAAAACCTCACACAATTAATTATATTTTAAGCAGTTATTGAGTATTTGTAAGCATACAATTATCGTCGGTATGTTGGGGTTTTGTATACAAAATGTGTTACTGCCTTGCGAGGGGTAACATTTCCACAAGTCGGGTTGACAGTACCGTGGGTGGTAGTTGATATGACTTGGAAACAAATGTAATTGCGAGACCGCCCTTAATACTGTACAATGGTTTTAATTAAAACTTGATTAAACTGGGATTCACTCACCAGTATTTCCCACTGACAAAATGTTTTAAACGCGTTTCAGGTAACAAAATGTGAAAGCCAAATAGAAGCCAGCTGGACAGCACTGAAGGCTTGGAAAAGTGGCAATAAAGTTACCTAAAAGAAATAGATGTTTTTATTAAATAAAAATATGATTTATTCCTATGAAAATGTGTGTACTTAAAACTTGGGTTTTATCCCATGTGTTTAATATTATGAAAGTGTGGTATTTTACTCTGATAAAATATTTCCTAACCACGGTCCTGATGTAAATTCCGCGGCCAAAATTGAATAAACAACAGATACCACCGAAATTGACCGCGGCCACCCGTTCTTGGGTTATTAGGGGACGGGGGTTGCGACATCATCATAGTCAAATAATCACAGTTTAATGCACAGCGGAAGTCTAAAAGTAATAATACAAATCGAATTGAAAGTATAATAAAATATTACACAACGGTTGTAAGTGGATCCCCAGACGGATCTAAAATATTACACAACGGTGGGCCCGGTGGAGAGTATCGTGACGTAGTTGATATCATCATAGTCAATACACACAATATAGTAGCACAGCGGAAGGCTTGGTAATTAATTACTATTACAAACCATAGTGTCCGAGTGTCCAAATAACAGAATATACAGACTTGGTTGTAATAGAGATCCATAGACGGATCATAAAACAAAATACAAGAAAAAAAAAACTAAAATAACAGACTTCAGGCATCTAAGGATTTGCAAGATCCTCTTAATTGACACCGAGTAGCTCCAACCTAGTTACGTAAGGTACCTGTCACTTAGTCTTTGGAAAATACGTCAGTTTTCACTGGTAAATACAATTAACTGACTCATTTGAAAGGAGTTTATGAAAATTGATTTAAGTGCAGAAAGCACAAACCATTTATAACTTGGGACAATTATTTAAGATAATCTTGGTTTGGAAGCCGGTCATGATTAACCGACTCACCACTATAAAACCCACAAAGGAGTTATCCCCAACATGTGGGTTATTTAGCATTTGCATCTGTCAGGTGTATGCCTACACCCCGTGCATAGGTCGTGGCCATTTTCAAATGAAATGAGCAGAGGATATCCAGGACACGGTCGTATTAACCCCCAATGTTTATGTTATCAAACAAAACAGATTAAAACGGGTTATGCAAATTTATTAATCACAATCCGATTAAATGATTTCATACCCGACCAAGCGGCATTATTATAATACCGTATCCCAAGCCTGTATAAGGGAAAATAAGTTAAAAGTATGTACCTGAGCTAGATGTGTAAGGATGTAACTCAACCGTATATTTCCTAAAGCCTTATGAAAATACCTTCTACTGAAGCTACTCAATCTGTATAGAAGGTTTATTAACCTATTAGGATACTAACGGGTCTTTATTTAAGTCAAAGACTTAGACCGGTTAGTTTGAAAGATACTTTACGGTTCTAAACGCTAGATTAAGCGGAGACCAGAATGGAATGTGATTTAGTCCTGACAAGTTTGGATACTTGTATAATATGGGTAAACTAAACACATTCTGGATTTTGAAGATTTAATGATAAGGTTAAACCCGTTTCGGCTATTTTATGTAAACTAGTTACATAAACTGATCCGAACGCATAAATGCATAACGGGTAACCAAATGAGTTATATACAGGTCTCAAATGTTATTATGCTTAGGATATGTTAATACATCAGTAGGATGTTAACATATATGCCCAAGAAGTATTTAAAACCAATTTAAGTCCTGTAGGGGCATTTTGGTCATTTTAATGTTTATAAAAGAGATTTTATAGTAAACTGAGGTTCTGGTCTTTTGTAATCAGTAAAAGTATTTATTTTATCAAGTTATATCAGTAAGATATCATACATATGTGAGGTTTACTATTTATGACCAAACTATGCCCCGAAAGGGTATTTTGGCCATTTCACATATGTTTTTAAGGATATTTTTGGAAGTCTGAGTTCATGACTTATACTTACTGTAATAATATTAAAATTTATTTTAAAAATTCAGTAGGTAACAAGTCTTAGGTGTTAAGTATAGTTTGAAACCATACTATGCACCTAATTAGCGTGAAAATCGCTAATTGACGATAATTAAGATGTTTATGGAAATCTGAGATTTTGATCAGTTTTAAATGCTCAAAATAATTTATTTAATGTATACGAGCAGTAGTAAAAGGTTTGGCATTCAAATTATTTGTTAATCTCATTTTATACATGAAAAGGGTATTATCGTCATTTATCGAATTATATAAGAACTCCATGATATGATCAGATTATAATCTGATCAAAAATTCCAAAAATCCCTAAAAATAATATCTTAGCAGTAGGTAATGAGTTTTGGGTCAAAATCCATGTTTAAACATGCCTTATGCAAGATAACGCAATTTAATTAATAAAAAGTTTCAATCTACGATATCGAGCATAACTTCTGTTTGAGACCAGAAACTGATGTCAAATTTTTGAGACATCCTTATATATCAGTAACAAAGGCTTTTGTGCTCTCAAATTTTTTAAAAATCTCGGTTATATGTCAAAAGGGCAAAATGGGCATTTATAAGCATATTAACGGAGATTAGCATATAATTCAGAATACTAAGGACCAGGTAATATAACTCCAGAGGGTTATACTACAACATAATGTGGTCCTAATGGGAGCTTAAAACATGGAAGAATTAAATTCAGTCGGGTCAGAACTGAAAGTCAAAGCAAAAGTCAAGCTTTTGCGACTTTCGGTTGTGAACCGACCCTAAACTGATAATTGTCGGGTTGAACATGCTTAAACATGTTCTAATAATAATTACCAAGTTATTAGAGTGATAAAATATAGTTTATAACCTCTGCTTTATTAGTTATGATTATTATTTCAATTTCTGGTCAGTTTGTCTTTTTAACTTAATAGTTTGACCCGACAATTAATTAGGCAAACGAAATAATTAGGAGGTGCCCTTTTAAGGGTTAATCACCTACCTAATTATGGTCACATAACCACATTCATCTCGAACAGTGGCTGGACCATTTGAGTTTAAACCGAAGGTCAAAGTCAGATTATGATAACTTTGACTTTTCGGTTTTTAAACTAAAAACTGAACTAAAGAAGGGGGCTAAGACACTTACAAAGGGTTCTAGCTATCTTTTATACAAGAATAAGCTTCCCTTTGATTCAGGAACCTCCAGAAATGATCAGAACACAAGCTAGAGAGTTGAGAGTGATTTTTGAGTGAAAGTGCAAGTGAGAATGCTGAACTTAAAGGCCTATTTATAGTGAATTCAGGTTGCCCTAGATGACTACAGGTGTTTAGGGATGTAATCTGGTGTCTCCAGGTGTACATGGTGGTTTTTAAAACCAGCAACAAGGCCGTAGAATTGTTTAAACTTGTTTGGAGCTCAAGGAAGGGAAGAAACCTGCACCTGGCAACAACATTATGTCGAAGTGGTGTCGTCGCGTCGCGCGACGACAGAATGACCATATGGTCGCGCAGCGCGACACCCCTCCTGACCAACCAAACAAGTTTCATTCTTGACAAGTTCAGTCTCTGCACCTTTTTAAGCTTCATATCTTTCATTTCAAGCACAATTGGCCCTTGGAGTTAATATGTAGATGATCTAGGGAGTATAACCAAACACCGTTAGGTCCGGTTTCGTTAAACGATCTCCGGAAACATAAATTTCGCCTCGTTGACGCTTTAAACCCTAATTCTTGGGAATTCGCATAAACAACACATAACGATCTCGAAACCTCGTGAAATTTATATCACTTATTCTTGAGAGTATATTTTAATATTACGAAGCATCAGGTTCGTTAAAAGGTCACTCAGAGGTAAGAATTAACATGTTGACACGTTTAACCCCTGTAGTTTATAATCTTTCGATTATTTTCATAAACGGCTTCTTATATCCAATTAATCACTCGTTTAAGAATATATTCTTTGTGTTTGGTCATTCAGAGGCACAAGTTTGGCATGTTGACACTTTTAGTCCCTTCGTATGCATAATTTCATTGTTTTACAACTTTAGTCCTTTAAACTCAAACTTTCACATATTTAGAGTTTAGGACACGTGTCTTTACATAATTGGACACGTTTTTACATGGTGTTACATCCTCACCCCCTTAAAAGAAATCTCGACCCTGAGATTTACTAGAACAAGTGAGGGTACTTCTGTCGCATAGTGGACTCAACCTCTCGCGTATATTCTGGACCTCTATGAGCATCCCATTTAACTTTCACTATAGGCACGTGCTTCCTTTGGAGCTTTTTAACCTGTCGATCCTCGATCGATATTGGTCTTTCAACAAACCCCAGGCTTTCATCAATCTGTACGTCTTTATGAGACATTGCTAGCGATTCATCAGCTAGACATTTCTTTAGATTACAAATGTGAAACACGTTATGAATCCCACTAAGCTCCTCAGGTAAGTTTAGGTTGTAAGCTACACTGCCGACACATTCGATGATCTCGAATGGTCCAATATATCTCGGGCTTAGCTTTCCCTTCTTACCAAAATGCATCACACCTTTCCAGGGTGATACTTTCAGTAAGACTTTGTGGCCTACTTCAAACTTTAGAGGTTTTCGCCTCTTATCAGCATAACTTTTCTGCCCATCCCTGGCAACTTTTAGGCGATACCGAATTTGGACAATCTTGTCCGTTGTTTCAAGGACTATATCAGGTCCTGATAACTGAGCTTCTCCTACTTCCGCCCAACAAACAGGCGTTCTGCATTTTCTTCCATACAATGCCTCAAAAGGCGCAGCCTGAATGCTAGTATGGTAACTATTATTATAGGAGAACTCTATCAAAGGTAGTTGGTCATCCCAACTGCCACCTAAATCAATAACGCATGCACGCAGCATGTCTTCTAAAGTTTGAATTGTACGCTCACTTTGTCCATCTGTTTGAGGATGGTAAGCAGTACTAAAATTCAAACGAGTGCCTAATGATTGTTGGAAACTTTTCCAAAAGTGAGAGGTGTATCTAGTATCTCTATCGGATATAATAGATACCGGTACTTCGTGGAGAGATACAATCTTATCCACGTATAATGAGCTAGCTTGTCGGAGCTATGAGTCTCCTTGATGGGTATGAAGTGTGTTGACTTAGTCAGTCTATCAACTATAACCCATATAGTATCATTTCCATGCCTTGTTTTAGGTAACTTGGTTATAAAATCCATGGTTACCATTTCCCACTTCCATGTGGGAAGCTCTGGCTGTTGTAATAAACCTGACGGCTTCTGATGTTCAGCTTTAATCTGTGCGCATGTCAGACATTTGGCTACATGTGTGGCAATAGATTTCTTCAAACCTATCCACCAATAGTTGGCTTTTAAATCTTGATACATTTTGTCACCTCCAGGGTGAACTGAGTATTTGGAATTGTGAGCTTCCTGGAGGATTATATCTCGAAGCCCTCCATGAGTATGAACCCAGATTCTTCCATCATTCTAAGGATTCCATCCTTGCCAGGTAACAACCGATTAGCTGTTACACCTAACTTTTCACTTGGAAAGTTAGTTTCCAATGTGGCTTCTTTTTTAGCAGCTAACAGCCTTTCATTCAAGCTATTCTTAAGTTCAATGCTCTTGGCATTAATCCTTATAGGTTTGACTCTTTCTTTTTGGCTTAGAGCATCAGCGACTACATTCACTTTACCAGGATGGTAGCGAATTTCAAAATCGTAGTCATTTAGAGTCTCCATCCAACGGCGCTGTCTCATATTGAGATCCTTTTGATTGAATAAGTGTTGGAGACTTTTGTGATCTGAATATATCACACATTTAGTTCCATATAAATAATGTCTCCACAACTTTAGTGCAAATACAACGGTACCCAACTCCAAATCGTGGGTGGTGTGATTCTTTTCGTGCACCTTTAGTTTTCGTGATGCATAGGCAATCACCTTGCCTCTTTGCATAAGTACACAACCCATACCGGTGTGTGAAACATCACAGTATACGACAAACTCTTCAATTCCTTCGGGCAATGTCAACACCGGAGCATTGCTCAATTCCTGTTTGAGAATCTCAAAAGACTCTTGTTGTTTAGGACCCCAATCAAATTTTACATTCTTGTGGGTCAGAGAAGTCAATGGTGCAGCTATTCTTGAGAAGTTCTCAATGAATCTTCTATAATAACCAGCTAATCCCAGAAAGCTGTGAATCTCCGTAGGTGTCTTTGGTGCCTCCCAGTTCATGATGGCTTCTATTTTAGCGGGATCTACTTGGATACCACGCTTGCTCACAACATGTCCAAGGAATTGGACTTCGTGAAGCCAGAACTCACACTTGGAAAATTTAGCATATAACTTTTCCTGTCGTAGAAATCCTAAGATACACCGAAGGTGTTTCTCGTGGTCGACTTGACTACGAGAATAAATAAGTATGTCATCTATAAAGACAATGACAAACTTATCTAAGTATGGCTTGCAGACTCGATCCATGAGGTCCATGAATGCTGCAGGTGCATTAGTGAGCCCGAAAGGCATCACTAAGAACTCATAATGTCCATACCTCGTTATAAACGTTGTCTTAGGTACATCTTCAGTTCTAACCTTGAGTTGATGATATCCTGATCTCAAATCGATTTTCGAGAAGAAGCTTGCCCCTTGGAGTTGGTCGAATAAGTCGTCGATCCTGGGCAAAGGATAACGATTCTTGATCGTTACCTTATTTAATTCACGATAATCAATGCATAAACGCATTGATCCATCTTTCTTCTTCACAAACAATATAGGAGCTCCCCAAGGCGAAGAGCTGGGTTGTATAAAACCCTTTGCTAGTAAGTCATCCAATTGAGTCCTGAGCTCTTTCATTTCAGTAGGCGCTAGACGGTAAGGAGCTCGTGCAATTGGTGCAGATCCTGGCAGAATGTCTATCCTGAATTCAACTTGCCTCTCAGGAGGTAATCCGGGTAATTCATCAGGAAAGACATTAGGATATTCGGAAATGATTGGAATATCTTCAATCTTGGGTTTTGGTTCATCAATAGTCACTTGTGCCATGTAAATGACATATCCGTTCTTCAGACACTTCGATGCTTTGAGTATAGACACATTGTTGGGCAAACCATATTGTGTATCTCCATGAATGGTGACTAAATCACCAGAGGGGTTTTTGATGTTAATTAGTTTCTTATCGTAGACAATTTGGGCTTGGTTACGTGATAACCAATCCATGCCCAAAACTACATCAAACCCTGCCAACTTCATTGGCAAAAGGGATAGCGGAAAGAAATGATTCTTAATGGATATAAAGCATCCATCAAGAAGAGTTGACGCTGTTTCTAAGGTACCATCTGCGAGTTCTACCTCATATCTTATGTCTAGAGTTTTAATAGGCAGATTCAGTAACTTACTAAACTTATGGTCTACAAAAGACTTGTCCACACCCGAATTAAATAAAACTCTAGCATAAATATCATTAATGAGGAAGGTACCTGTTATAACGTTATTGTCGTTCACCGCCTCCCTGGCGTTCATCTGAAAGACCCTTGCATTGGTTTTCTTTGCCTCCTCAGGCTTCTTAGCATTCTTAGGGCAATTAGTTTTGATGTGCCCCTTTTTATTGCAACCATACCAGGTCGCATCCTTGATGTTTCGGCACTCAACAGTCTTGTGCCCTTTCTTCTTGCAAATTCCACAAGGTTTAGCTTGTGGATCCTGATTGCACTTTCCAAAGTGCCTCTTGTTACATGTTTTACATCTGGGCTTGTCATCCGACTGCCCCTTCTTGAAACCAAAGTTTCCTTTCTTCTTTTTGTTCGAATGGTGGGACTGGTCATCCTCCCTTTTCCTCTTCCCTTCTTCGGTGGCTTTCTTTGACCTACTCCTTACAACATCGAGAGTAAGTGATAATGATAGATCCACAACCGATCTATATGTAGTTGGTTTAGAAGCCTTGACATTTCCCTTAATCTCAGGGGCTAAACCACCTATAAAACGTGCAATACATTTGGGTTCTAGGGTGACCAAATACGATAAAAGCCTTGACATTGAGTTAAAACTAGTCACATAGGACCTCAATCCAAATCCTTCATCACTAGAGTGAGGAAGTCAGTCTCTATCCTTTCCACTTCATGCTGAGGACAGTAAGTGTCCTTCATAAGATCAACAAATTGATTCCAGGAAAGGTTATACAGAGGAACTTTCCCATGGACTGTACCAAAGCTTTCCACCAAGTTAAGGCATCACCCTTGAAGGACTGTGACACAAACTTAACGACGTCCTCCTTCGCACACCCACTAATATTGATAACAGTTTCCATTTCATCCAACCACTTCATACAGTCTATTGCTCCCTTTTCTCTCGTGAAATCTCTTGGTTTACAAGAGACAAAGTATTTGTAGGTACAACCCTTGTTGTACCTGGGAGTCTGATTCAACACAATCTTTTGGGATTCAGATCTCTGGTTGGATGAATGCTGAGATTCATCCTTTTTCAATGTATGCGAATGTGATAATGACTTTGTATGAGTCTTAGACCGAACATTACTCGGTTCCTTGAATATTTTGTCCACAACTTGAGCAACTGTTGTGTCAATCATTGCTTGTAATTCAGCACCAGTGACATTTATTCTGGTATTATTGTTTCCTTCTATCGGATGACTGTTAACTTCGTCAGATCCAACCATGTTTTGATTACTAGAATCAAACAATAATGATTTATTTAGATTATATAATGAATCATCGCATTGATGATTAGATGGTCATGGTATTAATAAACCATATAGACAATTTTAGATAACAAGTAAGAACCTATTTGATTTTGATTTGCCTAGGTTACAAACGAACCATTATTGGCAATCAATAGGATATAATCCTTCATATTTATTAGACAGGGGACATAAGTCACAACTGTCAATGTCATAAAGACATTTTTCATATAGCACAAGGCTCGTCTCGAAGGACATTTAGATGGCACAAAAGGCCTTGTCACAAGGACGATTAAAACATAACCAATGATCTCTTGGATCAGTGATCTTTAAGGGTCGAACATAGTTCATCGCCTTTTTGACAAGAAGTTTATAAAATAAAACTATCATTGTCATGAATACACCTTCCCCCATAGGCATACATCTCAATTGGATGTTTTGGTGTACACATCATATTGATGTTTAATAGCCATGATTCATATTGATCATATTGGCCATGAGTGTGGCTTGGAAGAATCCAAGTACCTTTGGAAGCTAGTGTGGTCTCTCAAGTCACACAGCCAAGAATGTTAACATGTTTTCAGATGTTAACAGATAATTTATTGTCTTGAAAAGGTTGTACCATCATAGCCATTAATATCTTGGCTAGGTTTTACCTTTAAGAACTTCTTTTTGAAATTTCTTTGGCAGATCAATTTAAAAATTGAAATGATATTGACAAGATGATGTAATAAAATACACATATAAAATTTTCCAAAAGAAATTTCATTACAATACTAAGCGATTACAAGATATGCCCTAAACGGGTCTTGAAATAACAGACTGTCCACGTAGGGACTACAAAAAGAAAATAAGTCCGTGCAGGGACTAAGTACAGAAATAAAATGTCCTCGCAGGGACTTGATTGAAATTATAATACAAAAATAAAATAAAACAAACTTCTACTTCTTTTTGCCTTTTATAAAGTTCGCGAGGCCCTTAAGAAATTTGTTATGCTTTTTCTCGCGTTCCTCCGCTTTTTGTTCAACCTGATCCAACCTATGCAGAATTTGTTGTGTTTGTATTTGTGAAGGTGGAGGTTGTTGTTGATAAGGAGGGTATTGATACCCTTGCACTGGATACACAGTTGGGTGTACTGGAGGAAAGAGTGAGGGATAAAGTGCATTAAATTGAACTACCTTAAGATATGGATCTTGGGCAGGGGCCTGATATCCATAATCCGTAGGATTTGGATATTCAAATGGGTTATACCCAGAAGAACATGGGTAAGTCGCTATGGGGTTATCATAACCCACTGGCGATGGCGGTGGTGCAAAAGTAACTGGCGGGGGATCATCTTCCGGCACCGCGTGAGAAGGTCCACCCATTTGTGGATCTTCGGGGATTGGAGGGTATGTGCTTGAAGCTTGAGGGGAACTAAACCTAGGTCCCCCTCGCACAGACATCCGCGCGTTCCTCATTCGCCTTGGTGGCTCAGGAGGTGGTTGTGGTGGTTGTTGAGGTGGTTCCTCAACAGGCAATGGTGGCGTAGTAACCGCTTGAAGATACGGTTCCTCCAATGGAGGTTGTGGAGAGTTATGAAAAGAAGGGGTAAATTCCCATTCATACTTGTTCCACCTTTCGGCCCATGAATCAGGGCCTTGATACGGCGATCCTTGATAAGGAGAACCGCTGGAGATACTGATGGGATGAGTTGGTGTCCCGGTTGGCGGCTCTGGATCGGGGTCATCATCCATTTCCATATCTTGGGAGAAATGGTCCTCGGGTCCTAAAGGATTATAACCTAGTGGTTCGTTAATATAGTCGTTTGGGTTAAATTGACCCGGTGAATAAAGATCGTGAGAACTAGAATGGTGAAAGGAATGAGAATGTATAGAGTGGTGTGAATGATGCGATTGGTGAGAATGGTATGAATGTTGGGGCTCGTCCTGAATAGGTAGCCCAAAAGGTGGGTGATCTGAAGGTGAAGAACCTAACGAAACGGAGTGTCTCGCTGGTTCAAAAGAATGTCCCCAATTATCTCGCGAATCAGAGCTAGTAAAAGACGCGGATGGTGTGCGTCTATGTGAGGGTCCTGCACTACTAGATGGTCCTCCCCTCATAGGACCTTTTCCTCTACCTCGAACGCGCGACAACATTTTTAATTAACCTATTAAAACAATAAAACAACATATAAACAACAAAAGGAAAGTTAAGAATAAATCCTAGGTCATATGCCTAGACTCGGAAGTCTAAGGAATGTGCTTATTGTGTCATTGAGATTAAACACAAAAGGCTAGTGTTTAATTCACTCAATGTTGGCTTTGATACCATCCTGTCACACCCCAATATTTCCACATATTACCGGTGGGCCCGGTGGGGAGTATCGTGACGTAGTTGATATCATCATAGTCAATACACACAATACAGTAGCACAGTGGAAGGCTTGGTAATTAATTACTATTACAAACCATAGTGTCCGAGTGTCCAAATAAAAGAATATACAGACTTGGTTGTAATAGAGATACACAGGCGGATCATAAAACAAAATACAAGAAAAAAAACTCAAATAACAGACTTCAGGCATCTAAGGATTTGCAAGATCCTCTTAATTGACACCGAGTAGCTCCAGCCTAGTTACGTGAGGTACCTATCACTTAGTCTTTGGAAAATACGTCAGTTTTCACTGGTAAATACAATTAACTGACTCATTTGAAAAGAGTTTATGAGAATTGATTTAAGTGCACAAAGCACAAACCTTTTATAACTTGGGACAATTATTTAAGATAATCTTGTATACAGTTTTACATGTTTGTCATACATATGGGGCCGGTTTGGAAGCCGGTAGATTAACCGACTCACCACTATAAAACCCACAAAGGAGTTATCCCCAACATGTGGGTTATTTAGCATTTGCATCTGTCAGGTGTATGCCTACACCCCGTGCATAGGTCGTGGCCATTTTCAAATGAAATGAGCCGAGGATATCTGGGACACGGTCGTATTAACCCTTAATGTTTATGTTATCAAACAAAACAGATTAAAACGGGTTATGCAAATTTATTAATCACAATCCGATTAAATGATTTCATACCCGACCAAGCGGCATTATTATAATACCGTATCCCAAGCCCGTATAAGGGAAAATAAGTTAAAAGTATTTACCTGAGCTAGATGTGTAAGGATGTAACTCAGCCGTATATTTCCTAAAGCCTTATGAAAATACCTTCTACTGAAGCTACTCAATCTGTATAGAAGGTTTATTAACCTATTAGGATACTAACGGGTCTTTATTTAAGTCAAAGACTTAGACCGGTTAGTTTGAAAGATACTTTACGGTTCTAAACGCTAGATTAAGCGGAGACTGGAATGGAATGTGATTTAGTCCCGACAAGTTTGGATACTTGTATAATATGGGTAAACTAAACACATTATGGATTTTGAAGATTTAACGATAAGGTTAAACCCGTTTTGGCTATTTTATGTAAACACCGATCCGAACGCATAAATGCATAACGGGTATCCAAATGAATTATATACAGGTCTCAAATGTTATTATGCTTAGGATATGTTAATACATCAGTAGGATGTTAACATATATGCCTAAGAAGTATTTAAAACCAATTTAAGTCCCGTAGGGGCATTTTGGTCATTTTAATGTTTATAAAAGAGATTTTATAGTAAACTGAGGTTCTGGTCTTTTGTAATCAGTAAAAGTATTTATTTTATCAAGTTATATCAGTAAGATATCATACATATGTGAGGTTTACTATTTATGACCAAACTATGCCCCGAAGGGGTATTTTGGTCATTTCACATATGCTTTTAAGGATATTTTTCGAAGACTGAGTTCATGACTTATACTTACTGTAATAATATTAAAATTTATTTAAAAATTCAGTAGGTAACAAGTCTTAGGTGTTAAGTATCGTTTGAAACCAAACTATGCACCTAATTATCGTGAAAATCGCTAATTGACGATAATTAAGATGTTTATGGAAATCTGAAATTTTGACCAGTTTTAAATGCTCAAAATTGTTTATTTAATGTATAAGATCAGTAGGAAAAGGTTTGGCATTCAAATTATTTGTTAATCTCATTTTATACATGAAAAGGGTATTATCGTCATTTATCGAATTATATAAGAACTCCATGATATGATCAGATTATAATCTGATAAAAAATTCCAAAAATCCCTAAAAATAATATCTTAGTAGTAGGTAATGATTTTTGGGTCAAAATCCATGTTTAAACATGCCTTATGCAAGATAACGCAATTTAATTAATAAAAAGCTTTAATTTACGATATCGAGCATAACTTCTGTTTGAGACCAGAAACTGATGTCCAATTTTTGGGACATCCTTATATATCAGTAATAAAGGTTTTTGTCCTCTCACATTTTTAAAAAATCTCGTTTATATGTCAAAAGGGCAAAATGGGCATTTATAAGCATATTAACAGAGATTAGCATATAATTCAGAATACTAAGGACCAGGTAATATAACTCCAGAGGGTTATACTACAACATAATGTGGTCCTAATGGGAGCTTATAAGATGGAAGAATTAAATTCAATCGGGTCATAACTGAAAGTCAAAGCAAAAGTCAAGCTTTAGCGACTTGCGGTTGTGAAGCGACCCTAAACTGATAATTGTCGGGTTGGACATGCTTAAACATGTTCTAATAATAATTACCAAGTTATTAGAGTGATAAAATATAGTTTATAACCTCTGCTTTGTTAGTTATGATTATTATTTCAATATCTGGTCAGTTTGACTTTTTAACTTAATAGTTTGACCCGACAATTAACTAGGCAAACGAAATAATTAGGAGGTGCCCTTTTAAGGGTTAATCACCTACCTAATTATGGTCACATAACCACATTCATCTCGCACAGTGGCTGGACCATTTGGGTTTAAACCAAAGGTCAAAGTCAGATTATGATAACTATGACTTTTCGGTTTTTAAACTAAAACTGAACTAAAGAAGGGGGCTAAGACACTTACAAAGGGTCCTAGCTATCTTTTCTACAAGAATAAGCTTCCTTTGATTCAGGAACCTCCCGAAATGATCAGAACACAAGATAGAGAGTTGAGAGTGATTTTTGAGTGAAAGTGCAAGTGAGAATGCTGAACTTAAAGGCCTATTTATAGTGAATTCAGGTTACCCCAGATGACTACAGGTGTTTAGGGATGTAATCTGGTGTCTCCAGGTGTCCATGGTGGTTTTTAAAACCAGCAACAAGGCCATAGAATTGTTTAAACTTGTTTGGAGCTCAAGGAAGGGAAGAAACCTGCACCTGGCAACAACATTCTGTCGAAGTGGTGCCTTCGCGTCGCGCGACGGCAGAATTACCATATGGTCGCGCAGCGCGACACCCCTCCTGACCAGCCAAATAAGTTTCATTCTTGACAAGTTCAGTCCCAGCACCTTTTTAAGCTTCATATCTTTCATTTCAAGCACAATTGGCCCTTGGAGTTAATATGTAGATGATCTAGGAAGTATAACCAAACACCGTTAGGTCCGGTTTCGTTAAACGATATCCGAAAACATAAGTTTCGCCTCGTTGACGCTTTAAACCCTAATTCTTGGGAATTCGCGTAAACAACACATAACGATCTCGAAACCTCGTGAAATTTATATCACTTATTCTTGAGAGTATATTTGGATATTACGAAGCCTCGGGTTCATTAAAAGGTCACTCAGAGGTAAGAATTAACATGTTGACATGTTTAACTCCTGTAGTTTATAATCTTTCGATTATTTTCATAAACGGCTTCTTATATCCAATTAATCACTCGTTTAAGAATATGTTCTTCGTGTGTGGTCATTCAGAGGCACAAGTTTGGCATGTTGACACTTTTAGTCCCTTCGTATACATAATTTCATAGTTTTACAACTTTAGTCCTTTAAACTCAAACTTTTACATATTTAGAGTTTAGGACACGTGTCTTTACATAACTGGACACGTTTTTACGTGGTGTTACAGAAAGTAAATATTGTTCCACAGACTTTAAGTATTAAGAGCTTGCAAGACTCTTTAACTAATACTTAGGAGTTCAAACCCATTTCGTGTAGTACATGCACATAATCTTTTTGAAAAATACTTCAGTTTACACTGGTAAATACAATTAACTGACTCTTTTGAAAAGTATTTATAAAATTGGTTTGGATGCATGAGGCATAAAATCTTTTATAACTTGGGAAAATTATTAAAATAATCTTGTATACAGATTTATATGTTTGTCGTCCATTCAGGATTCGGTTAGAAGAGCCGGGACAAGATTAATAGGCACACCACTGGTATAGGCTCATAAGAAGTTTTCTCACGAGTGGGATACCATTTTACATACGCAACTGTCAGGTGTATGCCTACACCCCGTGCTTAAGTCGTAGCCATTTCTAATGAATGAGCCAAGGATATCCAGGACACGGTCATTAACCCCCAAAGGCTTTGTACCAAACAAAACAGATTAAAACGGGTTATCTCAATGATTTAACCACTAATCAATTAAATATTCAATACCCGACCAAGCGGTAACAATTTACCGTATCCCAAGCCCGTATAGGGAAAATAAGTTAAAAGTATCTACCTGAGCTAAATGAAATTTATTCTCAGTCGTATTTTCTAATCAGCAAGTACAGGGAGCTTTTACTGGGCTCCTAATCTAGAACGAAGGTTTTAATAACCTATTAGATTCCTAACGGGTCTTATTTAAGTTTTAACTTAGACCGGTTAGTTTTAATGAAAGGTTTACGGTTCAAAACGCAAGATTAAGCGAAGACCAGATTAGAATGTGTTTTAGACCCAACAAGTAGGAAGACTTGTATAAATTGGGTAAACTAAATACATTCTGGAATTTTGATGTGAAAAAAAATGATAAGGGTTGACCTGTTTTGGCTAATTTATACAAACTAGTTACATAAACCGTACCGAATGCGTATATGCATAACGGGTAACCGAGTGAGTCATGTACAAGTTCCACAAGTTAATATGATTTAAATATGGTATGATATCAGTAGGATATCTTCCATTATGCCCAAAACGAATTTAAAACCAATTTAGGCCCCGTAAGGGTATTTTGGTCATTTTAAAGTTTATAAAAGAGGATAAATAGCAAACTAAGGTTCTGGTCTAAATTATACAGTAAAAATATTAATCTTACCAAGTTACATCAGTAAGATATCATACATATGTGAGGTTTATCATTTATGGCCAAACTATGCACCGTATGGGTATTTTGGTCATTTCACATATGCTTTTAAGGTCAAATTTAGAAATCTGAGTTCAAGACTTATACTTACTGTTAAAGTATAAAAATTTATTTATAAAATCAGTAGGTAGTAAGTCTTAGGCGTTAAATATGGTTTTAAACCATACAATGCGCTTAATAAGCGTAAAAGTCGGTAATTGGCGGTATTTAAGATGTTTATAAAATTCCAAAGTTTTGATCAGTCTCTAATGTTCAAAATATTTTATTTAACATATGATATCAGTATGAAAAGGTTTGGTATTCAAATGATGTGTAAAACTCATTTTATTAATGAAAAGGGCATTATCGTCAATTACCGAATTTACACAAGAACTCCATGTTATGGTCAGTATAACAAAAATTTCCAAAAATCCCTAAATATTATATCATGACAGTAGGTAGCAAGTTTGGTGGCAAAAATTGGGTTCAAATATGATTTATGCTAAAAATGCCATTTAATTAACAAAAAGTCTTGTTTTACGATATCTTGCATAATTCTTATTTGAGACCAGAAATGAATGCCAAATTTTTAGGACATACTTATAAATCAGTAATGAAGATTTTTGTCCTCTCACATTTTTAAAAATTTCGTTTTTATAACAAAAGGGCATAATGGTCAACTTTTAAGCATTTAACGGAAACATGCAATGAACTAGGATTTCTATGAAACCATGTTGTATAACCTCAGAGGGTTATACTTACATATAATGTGGTCCCAAATGAACCCTAAGGCATAACTAAACTAAGCTAAATCGGGTCAGAACTGAAAGTCAAAGCAAAAGTTTACTTTTGCGACTTTCGGTTGCGAATTGAGCCTAAGCTCAGAATTGTTGGGTTGAACATGCCTAAACATGTTCTTATATTATTTACCAAGTTATTTATGTGATAAAATGTATTTTATAGCTTCTACATTACCAGTTATAATTTATTTTGTAAAAACTGACTCGTTTGACTTTTTATTAAGTAGTTTGACCCGACAATTGACCAAGTAAATGTGATAATTAGGAGGTGCCCTCTTAAGGGTTTAATACCTACATAATTACCAACACATAGCCACTTTCAATTTGAATAATAGCTGGACTGTTAGTGATTAATCAAAAAGTCAAAGCGTAATTACGATATCTTTGACTTTCGGTCATTAAGCTAATAAAACCTTAACTAAGGAAGCTAAGAACACTTACAATGGTCCTTAGCACGAATATTAGACTAGAGAAAGCTTCCTTGAACACCAGGATGCTTCAGGGAATGAGTTGTGAAGTGAAAACTTCAAGTGTGCATGAGCAATGAACATCAAGGCCCTTTATATAGGAAGTTTGGGTGTCTTAAGATCATTGCAGCTATTCCTAGGAGGTCACCAGATGTTCACAAGTGTCCCTAGGGCAGTAAAAATCAGTTGCACAGCCCCTGGTATAAAAAGCAAGCATGCAATGCGGTGGAACAGGCTGCAACATGCAGCTGTGCATTTTCTGTCGCTGGTGACTCAGTCGCGGCCCGCGTAGACCTTAGAGGATGTCTACGCGGCTCGCGAGGACCTGCTAATCCGGTAAAAAGTTTCCCAGCTTTTCAATTTCAGTCCCTGGTCTATTTTAAGTTTAAATAACTTTCTTTTCTTGCACTAATGACCCCCATAGTTAACTTTTGAGAGTATTGGGTCATAAAATAAACACCGTTAAGTTTCCGGTTAGTTACGAGATCACCCGAAAAGTCTCATATGCATCGAAACTCCATGAAATCCATATCTCACATCCTTAAGTGTAAAATAAAATTATTAAAATGCTTCGGGATCATTAAAGGTCACTCAGAGGTGATATTTAACATGTTGACACGTTTAATCCCTGAGCTTCGTAAATTTTAAACTTTAAGCACAACGGCTTCTTGTGTGAGATATTATTTTCAACAAGGAATACGAACATCGTGCAAGGTCAATCAGAGGTACATAATTGGCATGTTGACACTTTTGGTCCTTCCACATATATCTTTCTTTGTTTGTCAACTTTAGTCCCTCAAGTTACCCTTTTAACATTATCTGGGTTTATGACACGTGTCACCACTGTATTGGACTTGATTTTGCGAGGTGTTACACAAAGGTTGCCAAACCTTCACCGACAAACGATCCAGAAAAGTGGGTCCTCAACAAAGAATATCCTGAGCAAACCATTTTGTTAGGATACGCCATCTCATCGAAAATCCGCGCAAAATTAAAAGAGATCTTGTCTAACAACATGGATATCTTCGCCTGGTCCCCGGCGGACATGACCGGGGTGCCAAGAGAAATAACACAACACTGTTTAAATATTCGACCTTCCGCAGAACCAGTCGCGCAAGGGAAGCGCAGTCTTAGTACAGAAAAAGCAAACACAATGAACGAACAAGTAGCCGAACTGTTACAACCTGGGATCTTACGCGAAGTACAATACCAAACCTGGGTAGCAAACCCAGTGATGGTACAAAAGCATAACGGTGGGTGGCGCATGTGTGTCAATTTCAAAGATCTCAACAAAGGTTGCCCGAAAGACTGTTACGCTCTTCCAGAAATAGATAAAAAAGTCGATTCATTAGCATCCTTCCGCTGGAAATGTTTCCTGGATTGCTATAAAGGATACCATCAAGTGCAAATGAAAGAAGAAGACGAAGACAAAACAGCGTTCCGCACAGATAAAGGTATTTTTTTTTGTTATACAAAAATGCCTCTTGGCCTCCGAAACGCAAGCGCCACTTATCAACGACTGATGGACAAAGTCTTCGGAGATGATATTGGGGTAACAGTATAAGTTTACGTGGATGATCTCGTTATCATGAGTCGGGAAGAAGAATCCATGCTAGCAAATATTCAGCGCATATTCGATTCTCTGCGCAAAGTCAACTTAAAGCTAAATCCGGTAAAATGCTCCTTCGGAATGGAGGAGGGAAAATTCTTAGGATTCATAGTAACCAGAGACGGCTTCAAGGTCAACCCAGAGAAAGTAGATGCCATTCAACTAATGCCATCACCAGCATCGGTCAAAGAGATGCAACATCTCGCTGGTCGGCTAGCAGCACTCAACAGATTTCTGGCAAATCACGCCGCCAAATCTTATCCATTTATTAGTACGTTACGCAACTGTGTCAAAAAGATTCATTTCCAATGGACACCAGAAGCGAAGAAAGCCTTCCAATAAATGAAGGAATGTCTAATCCAGTTACTAACCTTAACAGCACCACGAAAAGATGAACCATTAATCCTATATCTATCTGCAGCAGAAGTAGCAGTCGGCGAGGTACTAATGGTAGATAGGGATGGCGTTCAAACTCCAACATACTACATTAGCAAAATGTTAACCAGTCCAGAGACACGCTATTCTATGATAGAAAAACTTGTCCTTGCACTAGTTCACGCATCACGAAGACTACGACGATATTTTTCTTGCCACGTTATCACCGTCCTTACAAATTATCATCTAGGACAAATTTTGACTAAGCCAGATGTTACGGGGCGGTCGGCCAAATGGGCTATCGAGTTAGGAGGATACAACATCTTGTACAAACCTCGACTAGCTATTAAGGGGCAAGTGTTAGCAGACTTTGTTACCGAAGTTCCCATTGACAAAATCCACGAATGCGAGGCAATCAAAAATCCTACCCCAGTCTTCGATGACAGGGTCTGGACATTACATACAGATGGTGCCTCAAACGACGATGGTGCAGGCGCAGGTCTTCGCCTAGTTAGCCCTGACAATCATAACCTCACGTACGCAATTCTCCTGGATTTCAAAAGTACTAACAATGAGGCAGAGTACGAAGCATTTCTTGCGGGCCTCCGCCTAGCACTCAAGATGGGAGCAAAGAACCTCGAAGCGCATGTCGATTCAAAATTAGTAGCAGAACAAGTCAACGGTCATTACGACGATAAAGGCGACGCCATGGCTCTATATTTGAAACAAGCAAGAATCCTTATCAACTAGTTTCAAACCTTCAAGATAGTTCACATCAACAGAAGTGAAAACAAACACGCAGACGCGCTAAGCAAACTGGCTGCTACAAGCTTCAAACATCTCGCGAAGGAAGTCCGCATCGAGGTATTATCTAACCCATCTGTTCCCTTAGGACAAGTGAACATCATAGAAGTCAGGAATCCATCTTGGATGTCCCCAATCATTACGTACTTTCAACATGGGATCCTTCCAGAGGGAAAGGCAGAAGCCAGAAAAATTCAGCACAAGGCGTTGAATTACGAAATGGCGGACGATATCTTGTACCGCAAATCATTCATGGGTCCACTTTTATGATGCGTAGATAAGATCGATGCACAATATTTAGTCAACGAAATTCATGAGGGGCTATGTGGAATCCATGCGGGCCCACGCATGGTGGTTGCAAAGATCATGAATAAGGGCTATTACTGGCCAGGTATGCATGTAGATGCAGTGGAACTGTTGCGTAAATGCGCGGCATGTTAGCGCCATGCCCCAAAAACGCTCCGTCCGAAGAACCCTCTGGTCCCAGTCACCTCAGCCAGGCCTTTCCAACAGTGGGGCATCGACCTCGTCGGTCCTTTTCCCGATGCGCCCGGCACAGTCAAATTCATAGTAGTAGCAGTAGACTACTTTACCAAATGGGTAGAAGCAAAGGCTCTCGCGTCGATTACAGCAATGGTGATTCGCAAATTCATCTAGGAATATATTATTTGCTGATTCGGGTTACTATTACGCATAATATCTTATAATGGTACAAACTTCGCGTCGGAGGACCTACAAAAATGGTTTAAAGAGATGAACATTGAACACAGCTTTGCCTCTGTGGCACACCCACAAGCGAATGGCCAAGTCGAGAGCGTAAACAAGCAAATAGTGGATAGCATAAAAGCAAGGCTGGGGACCGCGCACAGGGGGTGGGTAGACGAGCCCCCAAGCATTTTATGGGCCCACCGCACCATGCCAAAAACCAATACAGGCAAAATTCCATTCAGTCTCGTCTATGGTTCAGAAGCGGTAATTCCAACAGAAGTCGGCCTCCTATCACCGCGTATGATCGCCATGGAAAAACAAGATAACGAGCGAGAACGAAGAATTGACCTGGACTTCCTTGAAGAAAGGCGCGAGAACGCAACCATTACAGAAGCCAGGTACAAATCAAAGTTAGAGAAATACTATAACGCTCGGGTACGCGTATGCACCTTTATCCCAGGAGATTTTGTCCTACGAGACAATGAGGCATTCAACGCGGAAAAACCGGTAAAACTAGCGCCTAAATGGGAAGGACCATATGTCATTCATGAAGTCCTGGGTAATGCCGCATATACCCTAAAAAGGCTCGATGGAACGGATGTACCACGCACCTGGAACGCGCAGCAATTGCGCAGATGCTACATGTAACCAGCTTAACCATCTCACACAACAGCCGAACACTTGCACAGGCAATATAATTATTTTAATTATTAACCTTGTATCAATTGGCCCCGCGCCTTATCCAATCAATACGAAGCTTATTCCTATTATGTTCTATTGTTTATTAGAAAATGCATGTAATTCCTTTTGGTAAGCGCGAAAACACTATGGTAAAACACTACAAGTCTCATGAACGGTCTACGGATACAAGTTCCACATACAATCCAGACCTACGTTCACACATAAGCTTCATAACATCTTTATTCGCTTTACCTAAACAAAGTAATTATACACATGCAAGATATTGTAACCCAAACACATAGTATATCCAAAGCAGTTACTTGCGTATCAAACGCATTAGCAAAAAATTATATGCACAACAGTGCATCCAAAAAAACGAACTTGTGCAGCAGGCACAAGAACAAAAGTATACGAGCACAACAGTGCATCAAACGACATTTACAAAAACAAATATACAAAATAAGCTAGGGGTCCGGAAACATGGCCACCACCTCCAAAGGGGTATGCAATGCTTCACCATACCATTCGAGAGGATGAGGGTCAATGATCCAGGGGTTTTCACCCTCCCCATCACCCATAGTAGAAGTAGTCATTTGGGCATCAACCGGAATTGCAGAAGGTCATCCACTTTGACGCCGTTTGTATACCACCGAACACCGTCCCTTCTGATGAGATGGAAAAGACTGTATCAAGACATTCGCTGACAATCGAGTAACCATTATCACCTCTAGTACGAAGAGAGGCATAATTTTCTCCTGTGTACGAGTAAGGAGCGGTACCAAGAAATCCTTTACTTCTGGCAGCCTCTTCTGATGGCAGGCCTCCAAGATGAAGCAAAGCTTCAGCAGCATCAAAGGTCTTCAGAATTTCAGATACCCTCCGTGAACGGTATTTTCGCTTGGTTCTCATTTTGCCAAATCTGGTAGAGTTCTAATAATCTCTATATAAATATATAACTAAAGAGAGTTGACGTCAGCATCGCTAAGAGAAATGTCAGAAATTGTGATGATTAATGTCAAATCACCACTTTCTGAAATAGCGACATCACAGTAATCATCGATTCCATTAAATGATCTTTGACAGCGCCTATACACATTCCCAGAAGCTACAGTTTTAGTAAGAAGGCGATCAGTCAAAATACTATTCATTTCCTACTCTATGGCACACAAGGGCCACCTCACCTCAATCAGCTCATGATTAAAAAATGATTCATTCTAACATAATGAATAGTTCAATTCGAGAAATATCTTCTCCAAGAAGATTTCGAACATTTTCGCGCAAAAAACTCCACATAGCAAAAAACACTTCTCTTATAGTCCAGTACTCCACTTATTTGCATAACAGCAACACTGGACTAGGGGGGACTTGAAGTGGTATTGTCCCAAAAACCTCACGTAGACACATGGGACCATACCATAACTTCACCACAATAAGCCCTCTTTAAGAGAACCCTGCGCGGCCGCGCACCGGTTCTAAAAGAGAACTTAAAAAGAAAACAGCTTTTAATAATCCGCGCACCAAAAGGAACCAATAAATCCTTGCGCAGGCTCATATAACAGAAGTTGGGAGTAAAACTCTGAACAACATCTCCGCACAAAAATCACCCAGACTTAAAACAGAGAGTAACCTTTCTGTTACAACTGAACCTGCATAAAGCAGAGCCATATAAGATTACAGTTGTAATCCTTCTAGAAGGCCTCATCGTGCACGAACCATTCGGTTATAACTGAATGGCCACGTGGCATCATCCTGAGCATCCCTCAAGATCACGTTGATGGCACTAACTTTGAGAAGGATTTGCAATTGCCCACTTTCCACGTGGCATATCCCCAGCCGTTGATCATGACCACGATCCGTGTGCACACACATCCGTTAGTGATTGACGGTGGAAAAAGATAACCGCTCACGGAAATTACTTTCTGTTACGTCCTCCGTCAACAAACTTTCCCGCCCAAACTTCGGTTATAAATAAGGATAATTCAGGTACAATTTCTCAAGTTACATTCACTTCACTTTCAATACTTCTTCTTCTTCATCAAACCATGTACTTATTCTCACGCCGGAGGGTGGTCACGGAGAGAACCCCCATTATCCCCGTGACGAGTCTAACGGCTGTTTGTTTTGCAGTTATTGTTAGAAGAAGGAGCTTAGCCAACCCCGAATCAAACGAGAAGAATCACCCCTTTTATGCAGAACTAAACCCCTAGTCCAATTGATTCCGGTCTGTTGAATCAGTGTTTCTTCAGCACTCCAACCCCGCCTTCACCGTTACCTGCAACCTTCTTCGAACGCTTCAATGGCGTTCAGCAATACAAACCTCTTATGTCCTTTTTCTCTATACAAACTTAATCCGGTTCTCCTCTCCGCTCGCCGTCGCAGTGTCACTTTATCTCGATTTCACCTTCGAATTCCCAAACCAAGGTTTCTAGAAGGTAATTTAGGTTTTCTCAATCAACTACTAGCAATTTCATTTTGACACTGAATGGGTTAATTTGTGCGTAGTTGTTCTGTATTAGAAACTTTCGATTTTGTCAATCAAATTCACAAACTGTTTGTTCTAGTACAAATTTAGGCTTATTTGTATGTAATTGTTCTTGTTTGATTGTTTAATTCAGTTCCTGTTTGTTATAGTAGTAATTTTAGTGAATTAAGTGCTAATTTTGTATGTAATTGCTCTTGTTTGATTGAAAATAACAGTTGCTGCATCACAAAATGGAGGAGTATTTACTTCTCCTGGAGGAGTATTGAAAATAACAGTTGCTGCATCACATAGATATTTAACTTATTTTTTTATTTCTATTAATTGTTTAAGGGTAATATAGTCATTTCACACATAGTTAACTGAGAAATTTAGCATAGGTTAGGTCATGTAACAACCCGCATTTCGAAACTCAAAGTCAAAGTCAAAGGAAGAAAAGATTGCTAATAGCGATCTGTCACTCCTTGCTTAACTATGGAATTGTACTTCTCGACTTATAACCAAATTATATTTTGAATCACTTTAGTTGTATTATGTGGAGTACTTGTTATAATCGAGGTTTAATCGCATGTTTAATCTCTAATTGACTTATCGCTAATCGCATCGCTACCGCATTCGCAACTCGAATTATGTGTTCTGAATATTGTTTTACGTGTGTGTGCTAATATGTGTTACTTGTGCGTGTTATGTTTATGTTGAGGTGTTTAAATCACGATCGCAACTCTATCACATCGCAATCTAATTGCAAACGCTAAACGCAAGTTATTTATAGCGATTGTATGTTAGATATAGTAGTTAGGTTATTTGTGTAACTAATGGGTAATACTATCGCATCGCTCGCTCGAAACGCATCGCAACGCTTAACGCACAAAAAGAAAACACGAAAAACCGACTCGCCGGAGCCACTCGATCGAATGACCATTCGATCGGATGGCCATCCGATCCGATTAGCCTGTGCTCCTCTTTTCCCTTTTTGGCAACCTATAAATACCCCCTGTCACATCGCTTGTGATGTGACAGCCTCTCCCTCACTCGACCAGCATGCTCAAGGCCTTCTTTCTCTCGATTTCTCGTGATTCTTGTAAGTTTTCAACTCAAATCTTGTACTTCTATGATCTATACACACTTCTTCATCATTTTCACATTTGAATCTTCACTTTTAACCGTGAAATCACCGGATTTGAGGTGTTCTAGGATGATGTCATCATGAAGTCCTCATGAACTTCAAGTTTTGGCATTATTCCACCAAGAATAACTCAGATCTACATGATATCCACATGATTTAACACTATTTTCATCTAAATCTAAGCTTTTTCGTGATTAAAAGGATTGAAGGATGGTTTCTAACTTTCTTTCAACTCTTTTACACTCAATGCACTCAAAACCGATAGAATCGGAGCTAGTTCTGATCTTCTACTCATTCTTAGGGATGTGTCGGTTCCAGATCGGATTTCTATCTAAGAAACAACTGATTTCGGGTTAAACATGGACAAACCATCAGGAACAGTTAACTGATTGGATTTGGGTGATTCCTATTCGATCGGACGACTAGGGACTTGACGAGGTTCCGTTGTTCAGTACGTTGTCATGCCGTCTCGATCAAGCTGCAAAACTTTCCAAAATGTTCAAGTTTCAAGACGATCAGATTGTTGGGACGGATTGCCGTCCGATAGGATCGCCATCCGATCGAACGACAATCCGATCGGATTGCACTTGGACATCAACACTTAAACTTTTTGCAATTTTCAAAGATCATCAATTTCCGACGGATCGCCATCCGATCGGAAGACCATCCGATCGAATGACAATCCTGCTGTGAACTTGTTCTCACTAAGTGTCCAACCGACGGATCGCCATCCGATCGAACGACCGTTCGACCGGGCGACCTGAAAGGTAGAGATACTTCTATGTTTTCAAAATGCTACAACGAAAACTTTAAAGCCATCATACACAAACACATCCACCCCAAACGAATGCCAGTCCCATCGAATGGCCATCCGGACGGATGACTATCCAAACGGATTGTCATTCGATAGAATGACCATCCGTTCGGATTGTCATCCGATCGGGTGACCATCGTCACTTGTTCATTTTTCACCATTTAACGCACCGTTCATTCGCTTATGCTATCGTAAACTGTTCAGGCTAATCACTCTAGCGCTCCCTTCAATCCATTAACTTCCATCGCTGTGAGTATACTCGATCCCTTTTTGCATAACGCACTTTTGGGTGTTACATATGTTACATATATTCAAATCACGATCAACACACAACGCAAAGACTTTTAACGCTAACAGCTATTGCATGTTATACGTGACTCGATGAATGCCTGTTTGTTATGTTTACACATTGATTGCTGTCTACCTGCCTTAGCAACGATGGTACTATAGTTTGGACTCAGCACCTGTTCATTCAGGGGTTGCTAAGGATATTACTTCACGTGTTCGCAGTGGTGAACATGTGTTGTGCACTCGCTACTCGCAGTCAAATCGCAGTCATTGGTATTGATAGGATCTTTGTCGATAACTTACATGTTTCACATTATACGTTGTATATGCTGGTTATGCGTAAACACTTTCGTACTATTAAGCTTTTATGCTCACCTTTACACTATGTGTATTGACCGCTATTTTTAACGTATGTGACAGGTGTTTGAATGCTTAGGATGTTTGCTTGCTACTTGATGGAATTGAGCTAGGATGGAGTCTAGAAACAAACTAAATAAAATCTGAGTTGTCGTAATGGATATTTGTCCTTGAGAACAATGTCTGTAATAACTGTTTTTATTTTATATGTTTGTGGTATGGGACATGAACCTTTAATATATTATAACGAGTAGTTGTTATGGATTCTCCTGGACAATCTGTTTCGCTCAGTGCCGCGCCCCGATGATTCCGCCATCGGTTGGGGTGTGACAGATTGGTATCAGAGCCATAACTATAGGGAATTAGGCAAGACTCGACCTAGTCCGGGTCGATGTCTTAGTAACGACCTAGTCTATAGTCTAAGCACCAACATACCGACTTGTGCATGGCCGGTACGGGTTTTGTACGAGCTTACTCTTTATTTCTCGCTCGAACTCACTGTACACTACACTCTTGCGTGAACATCGCATAATACAATTTTACGCAAGACTAGCCTTTCCTAAGGCTGGATACACACACCAACGAATGATCTGGTTAAGACTAGGTGTGAAAACCGCAAACTCTCGACCGGATCACTCGTTCAATTCGCTATTTTTACTATCAACACGAGAATTTACGTGGAATCAGGAGTGAAATCCATACTTCGACGCAAATTTTCCCCGCTACTTCATCAAAACAGGAAACATAGTCGTTAAGTTATGGGTAAACCCGAATCTTGATGACTTATTCCGCTCTTTATTGTGGTTTTGCTAAACTCTCACCAAAGTCTCGACGGACTCCAACGACTTGAAGTCACACTGTAACTGGAGGGATGCGTACCGATTGCCCGGATTGAGGCAAGAGCACAGTCCGGAAGGCCCTAGTGTGCACTTACGAGTCCCTGTGAATAGTCGAATCACTTTGGGCAGTCGATGCCTCGCACCCAGGCAATCTCTCTTCGATTTTATGTGTTTCGATTCTGGATATCGCCACCGCAGACTCTGTGATTCATCAATTTTATGTGAAGTTATGTGTTTTATATGTTTATTTGTTTGCGTTTTGAGATAAACAGTACGGTGGTACTGATGGTTTCGATTCCACGTTTCTCGCTCCAAAACACATACAATTCACACCACGCAAACAAATCGCTTGTGTTATTCAATCGTTATACTTAATCGTTACACACTGTTGTGAAGGATAGGTGAATACGTGCAAAATATGTGTTTAGGTTAGCTTATGTGCTTATGTGATTCCGTGTTTATGTGCCTACGTGCATTTTGTAAATGGCTGTGTTCCTGAGCTTTATGGTGAATCGCTAGACTATACTAGGGTTAATCGAAATTGTGTTTGAGTCCTGCGACGATATCTGTTGCAGACAATGTCGTCATTTGGATCGCAACACTCCCGCGCTGCTAGACACAAACACGCCGACAAGTGAATCGCTTCTCTCGTCGCAAGTCAAACCGCTAAAGTAATCCCGCAAATTATCAGCGAGTTGAATGAAAATGCTAGCAAGTCCTCGGAAGAATCCAAGACAGAATCTCCTAAAGCTACTTTTAGCTTCAAGCAGTTCAAAGCCTGCGGCCCGAAAGAATTTACCGGCGAAGATGGGCCTACGACCATGTTTCAATGGTTTGATTCAATCGAAGTCACCCTGCACCAGAGTGGCTGTTTAGAAAACCTACGCACTGTCAATGCTACCGGCGTCTTCCAATCCCGCGCTCTTGATTGGTGGACGGCCGAGAGGAACAAACGAGGTAACGATGCAGCTTTCGGATTGTCGTGGGACGAGTTGAAGAACATCATGATGCAAGAGTTCTGCCCTCTCCATGAACTCCAAAAGCTCGAGGATGAGTTCTAGCACATTAAGCAGGATGGTGGAGATAACGCTGGTTTAACTGTTCGCTTTAAGCAGTTGAGTATCATCTACCCTGGTCAGGTTACTACCCCCGAGGTTACGATCAAGAAGTATATCCGTGCTCTTCCGGATTGCATTGCTGATTTCGTTCATGCTGTAAAGACGACAACTATTAAGGAAACCTTCTTACTCGCTGCTGAGATAAACGACAAGCGAGTCAAGGCTGGTTACTTTGATAAAGCTGCCAAGAGTCTACATTAAGTCACTGCTACTCCCATCGCTGAAACTACCGCCGCACCGCAAACTTCAAAGCTTTCACGTCGCAAGAGAAAGAACAACAACTACAGCAACAAGAACTGTACAGTTACTGCCGCACCACTCCAAGGTGTACCTGCTCAACCGCAACCTCAACACCGCCAGGTAGCGGCACCTGTGGTCAATGCACCGCCTGCCAAGTGTGCCTACACTGGACCACACCCGCTCTGCCCTACTTGCACTTATCATCACCCGGTTGATATCGCATGCCGGTTCTGTGTTCATTGCAACATGTACGGCCACTTCACTGCTAATTTCCGTACAGGTTCTCGACAAGCTCCAGCTCCAACTCAAGGCCAAGCTCCTGCTCTACCAGCTCCGCAAGGACAGCAAACAGCTCCTGCTCCCGCTGCTCAAGCAAGAGCCTGCTTTGCGTGTGGTGATCCCAACCATTTCACAAACGTCTGCCCAAACAGAGTGGTGAAGCAAGAGCCACAGCAGCAGCAACAGCCAGCTCAACAAGCAGCCCGCGGGCGAGTCTTCAACATCAACGTCCGCCAGGCTCAGGCAGAAAACAATGTGGTTAATGGTACGTGTCTCGTAAATGGTATATATGCTTCGTGTTTGTTTGAAACTAGAGCCGATAACTATTTTGTATCGTTCGAATTTGAAAAGCTCCTAAATCGTAAGCGCGTTAACCTCCCATCAACCTTCGACGTAGAAGTTTCCACTGGAAGGACCGTCACCGTCAGTTCCGTTCTGCGTGACTGTACCCTCGATCTCAACAGTCACGTTTTCCCAATTAACCTCATTCCGATGCAACTCGGTAGCTTTGATGTCATAGTGGGCATGGATTTCCTTCGGGAGAATCATGCTGAATTTGTTTGCTTCGATAAGATGATTCGTTTTTCTCTCGTGAATGGTGATCAATTGTGTGTTTATGGCGAAGTCGCTTCGAAGTGATTACAACTCATGTCATGTGTCCAAGCTAGCAAGTATCTCCGCAAGGAATACCAAGCTTTCTTGGCACACATTGTAGTAGCGGAGAAGGAAAAGAAAGGAAAGATGATGGAAGAAGTACCTGTTGTTTGTGATTTTCCTAACGTTTTTCCTGATGATTTACCTGGTTTACCTCCCGCTCGTGACATCGATTTCCGGATCGACCTCATTCCTGGAGCAAATCTTGTTGCTAGAGCACCTTATCGTCTCGCTCCTTCTGAAATGCACGAACTCTCGAGTCAGCTCCAGGAACTACTCGATAAAGGCTTCATTCGCCCTAGCACCTCTCCTTAGGGCACGCCTGTCCTTTTCGTCAAAAAGAAGGACGAGTCGTTCTCGATGTGCATCGACTACAGGGAATTGAATAAGCTCACTATCAAGAATCGATATCCCTTGCCCTGAATCGATGATTTGTTTGATCAGTTACAAGGTGCTACATGTTTCTCGAAGATCGATCTACGCTCAGGCTATCACCAGCTACGCATTCAAGTGGAGGATATACCTAAGACCGCTTTTCGAACCCGATACGGTCACTAAGAGTTTGTTGTCATGCCTTTTGGTTTGACCAACACTCCCGCAGTCTTTATGGATCTAATGAATCGCGTGTGCAAACCCTTTCTTGACCGCTTCCTCATCGTGTTCATCGATGATATCCTGATCTATTCCAAGTCAAAAGCCGAACACTCGCAACATCTACATTTGGTTCTTGAGTTACTCCAGGGAAATCGCCTCTATGCCAAGTTCTCCAAGTGCGAATTTTGGCTGGAGGAGGTCCAATTCTTGGGTCACATTGTCAATAGTCAAGGTATTCATGTCGATCCTACGAAGATCAAAGCTGTTAAGAGTTGGGTTACACCTAAGAACCCGTCCGAAGTTCGTTCTTTTCTCGGACTGGCGGGCTATTATCGTCGATTTATCAAAGGATTCTCTACGATCGCTGTACCGCTTACTTCACTCACGCACAAGGAAAATCCTTTTGTTTAGGGAACCAAACAAGAGGAGGCCTTTCAAACGCTTAAAGCTATGCTTTGCAATGCTCCCGTGCTCTCACTTCTCGATGGAGACGACGATTTCGTAGTCTACTGCGATGCCTCTAACCTCGGTCTTGGTTGTGTTCTCATGCAACGAGACAAGGTTATCGCTTACGCTTCTCGACAGCTCAAGATCCACGAGAAGAACTATACCACACACGACCTTGAGCTTGGTGCAGTTGTATTTGCGTTAAAGATTTGGCGACACTACCTTTACGGTACTAAGTGTACGATCTTCACAGATCATAGGAGCCTACAACACATATTTGACCAGAAAGAACTGAATATGCGTCAACGCCGGTGGGTATAACTCCTCAACGATTACGACTGTGAGATCCGTTATCATCCAGGCAAAGCAAACGTCGTCGCCGATGCTCTCAGTCGACGAAGGTATTTGCATAGCGTTCATAATGTTCAAGCCCAGCATAATCTCGAAACTCTTATCCACGACGCGCAACATGCTTGTTTTATCGAACGTACTTTGAAGAAGGAAAGGATTCTTAACGATGGCGCCCAACTCGAAAATAAATCAAATGGTATTTTTAATTACTTAGACCAAATTTGGATTCCCAGACGTACCAATTTACGACAACTTCTGATGGACGAAGCCCACAAATCCCGATATTTTATTCATCCTGGTGCTGACAAGATGTACCAGGACATGCGCTACAAGTACTGGTGGCCGAGTATGAAGAAGGATATCGCTCTCTATGTTTCGAAGTGCCTGACTTGTTCCAAGGTCAAGGCTGAGCATCAAAGACCCTCTGGCTTACTCGTACAGCCCGAAATCCCTATGTGGAAGTGGGAGAGTATAGCCATGGATTTTGTAACGAAACTCCCGCGCACGCCATGGTCACGACAGCATTTGGGTGATCGTTGACCGTCTCACCAAATCTGCTCACTTTCTACCAATACGAGAAGACTTTAAGGTAGAAAAATTAGCCCGAATCTACACCGATGAAATCATTTGTCGACACGGGAAGCCTCGTGACATCATCTCTGACCGCGATGGTCAGTTTACCTCGCGTCTTTGGGAAACGTTTGAATCTGCTCTCGGTATTGCGCTTAATCTAAGTACCGCTTTCCATCCCCAAACCGACGGTCAGACTGAGAGAACGATTCGTACCCTTGAAGACATGCTTCGCTCGTGTATCATAGATTTCGGTGGTAATTGGGACGCGCACTTACCTTTAGTCGAATTCTTGTACAATAACAGTTATCATTCTAGCATCCAAATGGCACCATTTGAGGCATTATACGAAAGAAAATGTCGGTCGCCTATTGTATGGCACGAGATCGGAGACGCGCAAATTACCGGTCCTGAGCTATTGCAAGAAACGACTGACAAAATCCTCCAAATTCGAGACAATCTGTTGAAAGCTTGGAGCCGTCAGAAAAGTTACGCCGATAGACGCCGCAAGCCCCTTGAATTTGACATTGGCGATCACGTACTCCTAAAGGTTGCTCCTTGGAAGGGAGTGATCAGATTCGGCAAGAAAGGAAAGCTCGCGCCTCGATATGTTGGACCCTTTAAAATTCTGGAAAGGATTGGTAAAGTGGCCTACGGACTCGAACTACCGGAGGAACTGAGTAACGTCCACCCGACTTTCCACGTTTCAAAGCTCAAAAAGTGTCTAGCCGACCATGAATTACATGTCCCTCTTGAGGATTTACAAGTGGAACATTACACTTCGTGGAAAATCCTGTCGAGATCATGGGCCGAGAGACCAAGGTACTTCGACGCTCACGCATTCCCATTGTGAAGGTTCGCTGGGAAGGAAAACGCGGCGTCGAGTTCACCTGGGAACTCGAAAGTGACATGAAGGCGAAGTATCCATAATTTTTTGTTACGCTTGTTTCTTAAATTTCGGGATGAAATTTCCTAAAGTAGGGGAGACTGTAGCAACCCGCATTTCGAAAGTCAAAGTACAAGTCATAGTCAAAGTCAAAGGAAGAAAAGATTGCTAATAGTGATCTGTCACTCCTTGCTTAACTATGGAATTGTACTTCTCGACTTATAACCAAATTCTATTTTGAATCACTTTAGTTGTATTATGTGGAGTACTTGTATAATCGAGGTTTAATCGCTAATCGACTTATCGCTAATAGCATCGCTACCGCATTCGCAACTCGAATTATGTATTCTGAATATTGTTTTACGTGTGTGTGCTAATATGTGTTACTTGTGCATGTTATGTTTTTGTTGAGGTGTTTAAATCGCGATCGCAATCGCAACTCTATCACATCGCAATCTAATTGCAAACGCTAAACGCAAGTTATTTATAATGATTGTATGTTAGATATAGTAGTTAGGTTATTTGTGTAACTAATGGGTAATACTTTCGCATCGCTCGCTCGCTCGAAACGCATCGTAACGCTCAACGCACGAAACGAAAACATGAAAAACCGACTCGCCGGAGCCACTCGATTGAATGACCACTCGATCGAATGGTCATCCGAACGGATGACCATCCGATCGGATGGCCATCTGATCCGATTGGCCTGTACTCCTCTTTTCCCTTTTTGGCAACCTATAAATACCCCCTTGTGATGTGACAGCCTCTCCCTCACTCGACCAACACGCTCAAGGCCTTCTTGCTCTCGATTTCTCGCGATTCTTGTAAGGTTTCAACTCAAATCTTGTACTTCTATGATCTATACACACTTCTTCATCATTTTCACCTTTGAATCTTCACTTTTAACCATGAAATCACCGGATTTGAGGTGTTCTAGGATGATGTCATCATGAAGTCCTCATGAACTTCAAGTTTTGGCATTATTCCACCAAGAACGACTCAGATCTACATGATTTCCACATGATTTAACACTATTTTCATCTAAATCTAAGTTTTTTCGTGATTAAAAGGATTGAAGGATGGTTTCTAACTTTCTTTCAACTTTTTTACACTCAATGCACTCAAAACCGATAGAATCGGAGCTAGTTCTGATCTTCTACTCATTCTTAGTGATGTGTTGGTTCCAGATCTGATTTCTATCTAAGAGACAACTGATTTCGGGTTAAACATGGATAAACCGTCACAAACAGTTAACTGATCGGATTTGGGTGATTCCTATTCGATCGGACGACTTGGGACTTGATGAGGTACCGTTGTTCAGTACGTTGTCATGCCGTCTCGATCAAACCGCAAAACTTTCCAAAATGTTCAAGTTTCAAGACGATCAGATTGTTGGGACGGATTGCCGTCCGATAGGATCACCATCCAATCGAACGACAATCCGATCGGATTGCACTTGGACATCAACACTTAAACTTTTTCCAATTTTCAAAGATCATCAGTTTTCGACGGATCGCCATCTGATCGGAAGACCATCCGATCGAATGACAATCCTGCTGTGAACTTGTTCTCACTAAGTGTCCAACCGACGGATCGCCATCCGATCGAACGACCATTCGACCGGGCAACCTGAAAGGTAGAGATACTTCTATGTTTTCAAAATGCTACAACGAAAACTTCAAAGCCATCATACACAAACACATCCACCCCAAACGAATGCCAGTCCGATCGAATGGCCATCCGGACGGATGACCATCCGAACGGATTATCATTCAATCGAATGACCATCCGTTCGGATTGTCATCCGATCGGGTGACCATTCGTCACTTGTTCACTTTTCACCATTTAACGCACCATTCATTCGCTTATGCTATAGTAAACTGTTCAGACTAATCACTCTAGCGCTCCCTTCAATCCATTAACTTCCATCGCTGTGAGTATACTCGATCCCTTTTTTAACGCACTTTTGGGTGTTACATACGTTACATATATTCAAATCACGATCAACACACAACGCAAACACTTTTAACGCTAACCGCTATTGCATGTTATACGTGACTCGATGAATGCCTGTTTGTTATGTTTACACATTGATTGATGTCTACCTGTCTTAGCAACGATAGTACTATAGTTTGGACTCAGCACCTGTTCATTCAGGGGTTACTAAGTATATTACTTCACGTGTTCGCAGTGGTGAACATGTGTTGCGCACTCGCTACTCGCAGTCAAATCGCAGTCATTGGTATTGATAGGATATTTGTCGATAACTTACATGCTTCACATTATACGTTGTACATGCTGGTTATGCGTAAACGCCTTCGAACTCTACTATTACTATTAAGCTTGTATGCTCACCTTTACACTATGTGTATTGACTGCTATTTTTAACGTACGTGACAGGTGTTTGAATGCTTAGGATGTTTGCTTGCTACTTGATGGAATTGAGCTTAGATGGAGTCTAGAAACAAACTAAATAAAACCTGAGTTGTCGGAATGGATATTTGTCCTTGAGAACAATGTCTGTAATAACTGTTTTTATTTTATATGTTTGTGGTATGGGACATGAACCTTTAATATATTATAACGAATAGTTGTTATGGATTCTCCTGGACAATCTGTTTCGCTCAGTGCCGCGCCCCGATGATTCCGCCATCGGTTGGGGTGTGACAGATCAGGGGACCAACCGAGTTCATTTTGACAACTTTTGGGACCACGCGTGCAATTAGTAAACCACTAGGACCAACTTTGAAATTTTTGCAAACCACGGGGACCAACCAAGCATTTAACTCTAGATAATAACCACTCTTTCATCTTCTTCTATTTTGTCTGCAACTTCAAACCTCCATACCAATTAGTTCGCAAACAAAAAATCTCAGATTGTGTTTCTAATCTTCACTCATTTTTTTTAACGCGGAGCACTAGGGGTATCCTAATACTTGTCCAGGGGTATCTGATGCATAAATCGAAAAAATAAATAAATAAATTTGTACTTCGCCAAAAAAGTTGAAAGGTATCCCGGGCAATCCCTGACCAAACCATAGATCCACCCCCTGACTCTTACTTGTTATACCCCCTCCTTTTAAGCAAAATAAAAAATTGTCATGTTGATCTTTTTTTTTTTTTTTTTTTTTTTTCTTTTTTTCTTTTCTGAACAGCCACAAACGGCAATTTTATTAAAACCATATCACAACCACACTCCCAAGCAAGGTGCTTGAGGAGCATCCCTTACATCAGCAAGCAAGAAAAAACAATACAAGTTGTAGCTTCGTTATCTGATACATGTATCTAACACTTGGCCGAAAGTTTCCGCATCAATTTCTGAACAACGAAGCAAAGTGAGTGTCGTTCCCGTCAAAAAAACAGATTTTACCTTTGGGAGCGAGTTTTGATACAACATGCTTTTTAAGTTGCAGGTTTGTTGTTTTTTCTTTAGATTTTAAGGTTCCATCTTCGTAATGTCTTCCTTTTTTTATTCTACTCATATTATATAGAGTAAACTGTAATTTTACCCCCTGGGGTTAGAGTCAATTGGCACTGTTAGCCCCTCCCATGGAAATTTCGCACTTTGACCCCAACTAATGAGAAACCATGCAATATTACCACCTGCCATCAAAGAACTTAAAAGTTCTCTTAAATGGTACTCCCTCCGCCCATTAAAAGTGTCATATCTTGAATTTTCAAAGTCTTTATTTATAAACTTTGACTTTAATTATATTTTTTTGTGTTATATAAAACTTGATGAAAATTAACCCGATAAAAACACTTGTAAAACACACTCAAATCATATAACTTTCATCAAGTATTATCTAACACAAACAAAATTATTTAAGGTCAAAGTTTATAAATAAAGACTTTGAAAATTCAAAATATGACATTTTTAATGGGACGGAGGTAGTATGTTAAATGACTATATTACCCTTTCTTATTACCCCCTATCCTTTGTTCTACTCTGCAATATTACCCCGTGGTGTTAAATGACTATATTACCCTTTCTTATTACCCCATATGGTTTGTTGTACTCTGCAATATTACCCCCCGATGTTAAATATTTCTTGCAAACCTTACCCCGTGAAAAAAAAAAAAAAAACAAATGATCCAATTATATCAAAACAATTACCCAACTTGAAAATTTTCAAATATTAAATTCCTTTTTACCCTACTATAATCATGGTTGTAAAACAAGGTTTCTAAGGTCGAGTACTCCCTGAGTAGTCGCTACAAGGTAGGCTGCCGATGCGACTTTCTCAAACTCCGCCTAATTACTCGGAATCAATCAAACGCGGTCAAACTCGGCCAAAATCGGATCTAGCAAGTCAATTCGGAATGAGTTTGACTTAAAAAATAATAAAACATAATTTATATGACTATCATATTAAATAATGAATATCATTTTCACGTATTTTGTAATAAATATTAGTAAATTTATGTTATTAGACTTATATTTAATTTCTGAAAACTAATTTCTTTATAATTTAACATGTCCGAGTACTCCACGAGTACTCTCCGCCTATGCCGAGTACTCTCAACTCCCTGATCGACCGACTAGGGAGCGCCTAACGACTTTTGCAACCATGACTATAATACATCATTTCACAAGACCATTCTTAATTCCTTTTCAATGTCTTTTTATTTTTCAAACATGGATTCCCGAGAAACAATAGTTCGTTTATTATTATTTTATTTTTTATTATTTTTAACAAAAACCTAGTGTCACTAATTTTTTCTCAACACTTATGATCTGTCACTTATAATATCTCAATCCTAAAACCCAGCCATCACAAGAAAACCTGCAAAATTTTCCTTTCAAACAACTACACACTATCTTTCAACAACAATCAGCCAATTCCAATCAATCTTTCTTGCTTCTTTTTCTTATGACACCCTCATCGTCGCATATACTACACGTCGCAATTTATATTTTTCTTCTTCGATTTTTACTCAATACCAGCTATTTCAACCAAAGAATACGTATTCAGCGCCAACAACAAACTAATTATCAACGAATGTTTTGCGTTGTCACACAAAAGACCTGCAACTAAAATATCTCGGATGTGCACTAAAACCACACAAATCTCACAGCCGATACCTTCGAACTGTTGCTAATACTCTGCAACTAATACTACTTCTTCACAGTTAAACGATTTCTATTTTAAATCAGTGACCATATAACCTGCAATCACAAATCACAACCTGCACACTTCTGAGTTTGTCGATCAAATACTATCAATGATACATATTTGTTAAATACAATTCCTTCAAATAATCAACACTCTATCAATTCCGAAATCGAATCAGATATGCAGTTCAGATTCAAGAAATAGCTTGATGCGTTTAGAAAGTGTTAGTGCATTTGTCTGTCGACTTCACCTTCGTTCGAGTCTTAGATTAGTAATGATAGATCAAGTCACGCAGTTCGAGTTAAACAGGAAACAAAGGTGAACAAGCCAGTTCAAACGAAGTGGTCTGTTCAAACGAACTGGAAATGCCTGTTCAAACGAACTGGAAATAGTATAAATATGTGACTTGAGTTTTTCATTTGTAACTTTTGCATTTCCGGTAGCGAAGCTCTGCCGAGGTGTTTTAATAGGTGAACCAGTTCGTTTGAAAGCTTGTTTGAGAAATTCTTCAATTCCGAATCATGGATAACGATTTCTACAACGCCTTTGCGACTCCGACTACTCCGGCTTCCATTGCTCAGAATATGAATTTGGAAAACGAGACCGGAACATTACAAAAGCCTCCGAAACTGATGAGTATTGAAGAAGAAAAAGTGGTTGAAGTGGTAAAGACAATCGAGATTGAGAAGATTGTTGAAGTTGTAAAGCCTTGTGAGACGTGTTTGGAAGCATGCAAGGGTTGTGCAGCAAAAGACGAGAAAATTGCTGAATGTGAAAAGAAGAAAGAGCAGTTACTGTTCAACCTCAACTATGTGAAAGAATCTTATGATGTTTTGAACAGAACAGTAACTAGTCTCCAAAAGACAAATTCTGAAAGAGAACAAGCACTAACGATGATGAATGCTGTAATGATGACAAAACAAAAAGCCATCAACTTTTACATCGAAGAGAGTGCTAAATGGAAGCAAGAGTTGGAGACAGAGAAGATTGAAAATGAGAGAATTAGACGTTTATTACAAAGTTATTCTAGTTCTGATTATCTCATTGATCGTATTTACCCAACTGTTGCAGGTATGGAAGCTTTTCAAGACGAGAAGCCGAAGAAAAAGAAAGATAGTGGTAAGAAACCGACTGTTAGCTATAACAAGTGTCCGCCTCCAATTTGGGAAGGGTATTCTCCTAGAAAACCAAACGAGGAGCAACTTGAAAAAGCAGTCAATATAAAGCTAAAAACCGACACAACTGACGTTTTACTAGATAACTTGATGTCACGTTTACCTCGTCCGATACTGATCATGAGTCTGAGTTAATCAAAAAGGTGGTCGATCAGGTGTTGGATACAGATGAGGAGTCAGAGTTAAAGTCTGAGTCAAAGTCCGAGTCTGGAAGTTCAAATTCGTCAGTCAACAGTTCAAAGTCGTCGGTCAAACGGTCTTACAGTAAAGAATTTTTGTTATCGAAAGCAAATTTGGATGATGAAACATTTGAAGTAGCATACACTTTAAATGATTCGGACAAATTATACTCTGACAAAGAGTTTCCAATAAGAAGTGTTCATTTTGACATGATCAAAAAGGTTTTCAAAATGACAGAAATTAATATTTCTGAAATAAAAGATTTAAATCTTACTGAAAAACTTAAAAAGTACACTTCAAGAGTTCAACAACGTCTAAAAAAGAAAAAGGGTTACAATTCTGGTTCTGGTTTTCAAAAGAAACCAAACCAAAATCGTAGCTACAAAAAGAAAGGTCTTGGATTTATTCCACCAGAAAATTATAAAAATGAAAAAATTTATAAAAATACAAAATTTGTTTCAGGGAAAAGTTGTGAAGAAGAAGCAAAGAGCTCATTTTGGAGACAGTCAAATCAAGAGTTTCTTGCTGAAAAGAAGAAGAATGGAACTGAAGTTTGTCACTCAAAAGAAACTAGAATCTGTTACAAATGCAATGAAGCTGGTCACATTGCATGGAACTGTCCGAAAAATGTCAAATCAAAACAGGGAGTTTCTAACAAGTTGAAAGAAATAGTTGTTGATGCTGAACCACCAACCGAAAAGTTTAAAATTTTTGAAAACTCAACTTATGAGGTTGGTGGGTGTTCTAAAAAGAATTTTTACAAAATGAAAGCAAAGGACAACCAAGTGTGGGTTGTCAAGACGGGTGATGTAAAAGTCGGCGATGAATCTGGTTCCACAAAGCCAGAAGAGCCACAGGTTGAGATGAAAATTTCAGTGAATGATGATGAGTTTCCATCACTGAAATTTGAAGAAGTTAAACAGAAAGTTGGCAAGGTTGATATCTCGAATCAATTTTACAACGAAAATACTAAGTTTGATGTCGAGAAAACATTCAATGGAAGTGTTAAGAAAATTTTTGGGAAAATGTTGAATGGGAAAGTTAAGGGGGTTAAAGATTTTTATGCAACTAAAAAGGCAACTTATAACCCTACTGAGCAAGAACTAAAAGCCATCAAGTCTGAGAAGACTTGGATGGAAGTCTGTTTCCCTTGAAGTCTTAGGACTATGCCGGAGATCCCAAGTTTGTAATCATGGATCAGGAATCGGCATCTTACTTGAAAATTGATAATTGTGAATGAATCTTATAACGTTTAAATTTTTACAGGATAAGTGTGAATTGCCGGAGCTTCCAGGTTGGTAAGCGTGGAACAGGAATCGGCACATTTCTTGAGAAATTCACCTCGGTGATATTTCGACTTACAAGTGGTAAATCAGGGACATTAATTTGTACTTGATTTTCTACAAGTGATTTTTGATGTTTGAACTTAAAAATGTTAGTTTTTACAAGTGGTTAAAGAAAACAAGGTGATGAATGATCCCCATGTTTGAGAAATGACTCACAAAACTAATTTTCCGGAAAAACCATTTTGATTAAAACAAACTTAAGTGTTTTGAAATCACCATGGGAAAATGTTTTGTTGTCAGGGGGAGTTCTGATTGTTTAAGCCAAGTGAGTGGAGAATTGAAGTAATTCTCATCATGTTGTCAGTTTATCTTGTACAGTTTATTTTCAAATTTTCCCAGAAAATCAAAATTGAGACATATTTTGATTTTAGGGGGAGTAAAAATTTTAAAAAATTAGAAAATTTGAAAATGTAAAAAACATTGAAAAATGAAAAAATGAGTTTTGTTGTGAAAAAGAGGAAATGATAGTAGATCAGTTGGATGGTCACAGCATGCTAAAGAAATAGAGAGATAAAATGTGATAAACGATCTTACTAAAGATGTGACGGTAGGCTCAGCTAGACTAGTAGACTTGCGATAACGATACAAACCTAAATGAAAAAGCCTATTTCTAGTGGGAAACATGATTGAAAGCATAGTACTTAGTTTTGTCCTTCTTGATTGTGTGCCTGCTCGGTAATCGCTGATTGTCGAAAGACATAAAACTGGTTGAGTTTGTGAACTTTCACAACTTTGCTAAAAAGTCGTTGTGATTGTGCATTTTATTTTGCGAAGATTTAAACTTGTTTTATTTCTTTATTTTGTTTAAGCATTGGACATCCTCTGCGTATACGTGAGTATCGACCTGGATGTTATTGCCTAAACGTTCTGCTTTATTTTCTTTGGTGTTTCGTTTAAGCTTTGGATCACCTCTGCGTATACGGGAGTATCGACCTGGTGGTTAAAGCCTAAACAACTTCAACTTGTTTTTATTTTCTTATTTTGTTTAAACATTGGACTTTCTCTGCGTATACGAAAGTATCGACCTGATTGTTAATGTTTAAACATTCTGCTTTGTTTTTGCACAATTCACAGTTGATAAAAGTTTAAAGGCATTACTTGAGCTAGTGTATTGCATGATGAGGGGATATGCTGAGATCGTGGGGTCCATAAGAATTTAGTGCAAAATTAATATACCTTAACGTATCAGTAAGCATTTCGAAAGTTTTTAGCTTGATTTTAAGTGGACAACAATATCGTCAATCTACGTGAATCGTTTAAAACTGAAAATATTTAAAGCTTAACGGTGCTAGTGATTGGTCACATAAACTGATATGATCCTCTTACACAAACTCACAAAAAAATTTTGTTTGTAAATATTTCTTTACTGCATTCCCTTGTTTTCAAAAATCCAAAAAGATTTTAGTGTGTTTTAGCATAAATTTTGAAAAATCCAAAAAGATTTTTGACAATTGATGTTGGAGAGCTAATTTTCAAAATTCCAAGTGCTGAATATGATGAACTGGTTTGGGAGTGTGTGTTCTGAATTGAAAAATTTTGATTTGAGAAACAAGTTAGATTAGTTAAGCAGGGTCATTAATTTGAACTTGATGTAACTATTACTAGTAAGTTTTTCTTATTGATTTAAGTAAAAACTTATGTTTTGATGAGAAAATGTGTGCAGGAGATGAGCTGAATAGAACTAAAAGCCAGGATGTGATCTCAAGGTGATAGCTAATTCCAGACAGCGATCCCAGCATGATGAAAGGGGGAGTCTGACGAGGTTAGAGCCAAAGAGAAGATCCTGGTACATGCTAAAAAAAAAAAGAAGATCGATCAAGATTGAAGAGTCGTCATGTTGAAGACTCTCACTAAAGATTCCGTCAACATTCAAGGGGGAGTCTGTTAGTGCATTTGTCTGTCGACTTCATCTTCGTTCGAGTCTTAGATTAGTAATGATAGATCAAGTCACGCAGTTCGAGTTAAACAGGAAACAAAGGTGAACAAGCCAGTTCAAACGAAGTGGACAGTTCAAACGAAGTGGACTGTTCAAACGAAGTGGACAGTTCAAATGAACTGGACAGTTCAAACGAACTGGAAATGCCTGTTCAAACGAACTGGAAATAGTATAAATATGTGACTTGAGTTTTTCATTTGTAACTTTTGCATTTCCGGTAGCGAAGCTCTGCCGAGGTATCTCCAGACCGTGTAAAGCTTTCATATCAATATAAGAGATAGTTAAACTACTTTCAAGTGTAAATCAAGCTGATTCAAAACCAAAACGTCTGTTTCCGCCTCTCGTTTTGGTCTAGAACACTTCTGATCGACTCATATAGGTCGTTTCTCGATCCTACAGAAAGAACAGTTCATGCATGTGGATAAACGTGATCTGTGCATATGAACATATCATGCAGATTACACTAATTTCAAATGCTAATTATTTCATCTTTTTCTAGTTTTTGATGTATTTTCTTAATGATTATTGATTATATGTTGTATTATTATCGCAATACAAGTTTTTTCAACAAGTTTTAAGCATGAAAACTGTTTTGTAATTCATTAAAACATCTCCTATAACAATGAAAACTTGTTCAAAACTTGATGTAAATTGTCTGTAATGGTTGAACATGAACTGAGACTTAACCGAAATCAAACCGACTTCACCGAAAAACACTTGATTCAGTTCGAAAATTAATGAGAATCAGTTTAGAATCAATCAAACATATCAGATAATCTTCAAAACATCACCGAAACACATTGAATCAATCTGAAATACAAGTTGGGTAATTGTTTTGATATAACTGGATCATTTGTTTTTTTGCAGGGGTAAGGTTTGCAAGAAATATTTATCACCGAGGGGTAATACTGCAGAGTACAACAAACCAAAGGGGGTAATAAGAAAGGGTAATATAGTCATTTAACACCGGGGGGTAATATTGCAGAGTAGAACAAAGCATATGGGGTAATAAGAAAGGGTAATATAGTCATTTAACATACTATTTAACAGAACTGTTAAGTTCTTTGACGGCAGGGGGTAATATTGCATGGTTTCTCATTAGTTGGGAGGTCAAAGTGCGAAATTTCCCTGGGAGGGGCTAACAGTGCCAATTGGCTCTAACCCCAAGGGGTAAAATTGCAGTTTACTCTATTATATATATATATATATATATATATATATATATATATAGGAACGGGATCAGGAGAGAACGATTTGAAGTGTGAGAACATTGAGAATGATTTTCAGCCATAGGATCTTTGTGATTTGTGGCTAAGATGATACGATTACATTTTTGTAAATAATGGTAACATTATAACTACCAGGAGGGGTAAAATTGGAAGATCCAAACAAGCGTGCACATGCTAATCACATGTCATTTTCCCCCATCATATTTAAACGCCAATAACTTTTTTATACGTGATTATTTTTCTAAAACAATTACACCATAAAACTCAGTGTTTTTTATATTTCCAACGAGTACACTATTGATATACTTTTCGAAAAAAATGAAATGGGTTTTATAGCGTTTTTCTGAACTGGGTGTTTTATGGCGTTTTAGACTAGTTATTTTTATGACGTTTTTCTGAACTATGTGTTTGTATGGCGTTTTAACTAGGTATTTTCATGGCGTTTTTCTGAACTGAGTGTTTTATGGCTTTTTAAACTGAGTTTTTCATGGCGTTTTTCTGAATTGAGTGTTTTATGGCGTTTTAAACTGACTTTTTCATGGCGTTTTTCTGAACTGAGTGTTTTTTTGGCGTTTTATTTGAACACCCAGTTCATGTGTGTGAGTTTTTTTTGACAATATTACCCTTTAGTGTAATTTAGTATCAATGCCACATGTCAACTCCAAAATCGTACTCACAATTTTCGCTGTTCTCTCTAAATCCTGACCATATATATATATATATATATATATAGGTAGAGGTTTCTGTAAAAAAAAAAGGTTTTTTTTGTGAGAAATGTAAGAAATAATCTATACCATTAGATCTTTGATCTAATGGTTGAGATCATAATGGCAAAATTGTAAATAATGTTTACTATTAAACATATTAATTTTCTAGATTAAGGGTATACATGTAAATTTAACATTTTTAAATTAATAAACTAACATTAATGCACATGCAACTTCCCCCCGTCTTTTTTAAACGTCAATAACTTTTTATACGTAACTTTTAAAAAAAATACACCATAATAACGAGCGTTTTTTATCTTTAATATGAGTACCATATTGCTATACTTATATAGAGAAAAAAATATGTTTCGATCAGATGTTTAGTCCATGATGTTTTGTCTATGTTCATACAGTGGTGTTTTAATTGTATTGTGATTCAAAGCGTGGTGTTTTAAACACATACTGGAATGCAGGTGTAAAACACTATACGATGAACATGCGAAGAACATCTACTGGAATGTAGGTTTAAAATACCATGGTGTTTTAACATATGGAATCTGGAACATCTACTAGCATGCAGATGTAAAACACCATGCATGCAGGTTTAAAACACCGTGTATAATAACCATACTATGAACATTATACTAAGAACACATTCTGGAAATGGAGGTATTGTCTTTAAAGTATTATATACTTATTCAATGGTGTTATATAATTATTGAATGGTGTTATATACTTATTGAATGGTGTTACATAATTATTGAATGGTGTTATATATGTGCTGAATGGTGATTTTGCAGTGTTATTCGTAGTGTTTTTATAGAGATCTTTAAAATGGTGTTACATACTTATTGAATGATGTTATATAATTATTGAATGGTGTTATATACGTGCTGAATGGTGGTTGCAGTGTTATTCGTAGTGTTTTTATAGAGATCTTTTAAAAAATCATGTTCCTATAAATAAGGTGGCGGTTATGGAAGATTTTGAATTAATTGAATCAATGATAAAATGACTTGTTTACTCTTTTGAATTAATTTAGATTGAGAACACATGTCATCTCCACAATATTTCTCACACTTCTCACATTTTTAACATTTTTTACAATAACGTTACCACACATATATATATATATATATATATATAGGAGGCCGCTAAAATGAAAACCACCATCAGTTAAGAGAACCACGAGAACCACTTTCCAACCATCGATCTTTGAATATGAATGAATGAAATTAAAAGTTATAAAAACAATATTATATTCTTTTGTCTTATTATGTTTTTAATATTTTAATGACAAAAGGATAGTTTAGTAAATTTGTTTGTTTTGCCTTATTGTATATATTGGTTTTTTTTACTTTTTTTTTGTCTTGTTAAATTAATTATTTTTTATTAAAATCAGATTTTTTAATTAAAAAAATTATAAAATCTGATTTTTTTACAAAACAAACAATTTTTTTCAGGATTTTTTTACAAAAAAAGTTTTTACAAGCCTTTTTTACGTCCCGTTTTTACGCGCCGTTTTTACGTCCGATTTTACGCGCCGTTTTTTACGCCCGTTTTTACGCCACCATATTCACGCTCCGTATTTACGCGTCGTTTTATCTCCAGGTTTTTTTACGAGACCGTTTTTTACGCCCCGTTTTTACGTGCCGTTTTTTACACCCCGTTTTTTACGTACTGTTTTCTTACGCGCCGTTTTTAGGCGCCGTTTTTACGCCCCGTATTTACGCGCCGTTTTTTTACACATGTTTTTAAACTCTTTTTACGGTTTTAAACTTTTTTTTCCGAAAACTTTTTTTGCGGTTTTAAACTTTCTTTTTACAAAAAAACTTTTTAACAATTTTTTTACAAAAACTTTTTAACAAAGAACAAAAATTTATACAATTTTTTTTATGGTTTTAACCATTTTTTTACAAAAACTTTTTTTACACACACGTTTTTAAACTTTTTTACGTTTTTTTACGAAAACGTTTTTTTATGGTTTTAAACTTTTTTTTACAAAAACTTTTTTACCAAATTTTTTTCATAAAACATTTTTTTACAAAAGACAAAAATTTATACGAGAACTTTTTTACGGTTCTAACCTTTTTTTTACAAAAACCTTTTTTACACACACGTTTTAAACTTTTTTACAGTTTTTACGAAAACTTTTTTTACGGATTTACATTTTTTTTTACAAATTTGTTTACTAAAACTTTTTTACAAAATAACAAAAAGAGGTGAGAGAAATTGAAAAGACTTTAAAAGAGACTTTAATGAGTACAAAGAAATGATTTGATGGTTTTGATTAAATAACTATATTAGTCTTTTGGTTGTAATTATCTGATTGGCGGAGAGAGGTTCTTGCGGTTCTCGCAACTGGGGGTGGTTTTCATTTTAGCTGCCCCCTATATGTGTGTGTGTGTGTATATATATATATAATTTATGAAATTATTAGCTACAATGATTTTTGTCTTTTGTGAATTTTTTTTTCATCTTTTCTTTTTTTTTTTGTTTTTTTTGTTTTTGTTTTTCTTTCTTAAGTTTCAATTAAATATGGTGTTGTACATGTTACAAAACAAACGGTCTAATACTGACCAAATAATGTCAATACCAAAATTGATATTCGTTTTTTTATTGTTTTGACCGATGCAAACACATTTGGGTTTTTTTTTTTTTTTTTTTGTAATATCATGACTCTTTTTTCTCTTTCGGTAATTCTCGGTATGTTAATGAACCGAACCAATATCAAACGAATTCCTGCCATTAACGTTATTATTACTATTGCGTCTATGTTTCAATTAAAAATTTCAAGTTTTAGTAAAAGGGTAAAATAATCATTCTTTAATTTTATTTTAATAAAATAAATCAAAATGGATATATTTGATATTTTTAGGTTTAAGGAAGGGGATATATGTAAATAAAATTTTGGGCTAGGTATTTATGTAATTTATAAGTTAGTAGGGGGATATATGTAATTGCCCCATATAAAATAAATCTTCAATAGCTTAGATTCGTCTAACTCAATATTTATGTTTTCAAAATTACTATATTATTATAATATATTTTTTTATGTAAACTAATTGTTGAAAATTCTTATTTAAGTTTTTGTTTATACGTTTTAACACATTTCTACTGATTTCTTTTAAGAGCATACTGATAAACAAAGCAACTATACCTTAGTTTGTTATTTTTATAATAAGTGTGGTATAGATATTATTAAACAAAGTAGCTAGGTTATAACCTTTTTTTATTATTTGGTATACAAAATTAGATTTATTTAATAATCTATGTAATACATATAGTTTTATTAAGATATATATTTTTTTTATTATTTATCACACAAATTACATTTATTGAACACGTGTAATACACGTGGTTTTTAAAGTTATAATTTTTTTATTATTTGTTATATAAATTTTTATTTATTTAATCCGTGCAATATACATGTTATTTATAGTTTATTTTAATTTCTTAGTATATAAAATTATATTTATTTCACCCGTATAATACACGGGGTTCTAAGCTAGTACGGTATATATAAAGTGAATAGAAGGTCTCGGGGTGATATGCTAAATAAAAAAAATAAGATAACAAATAATATATTTGATAACTTTAGTATGGGAGTATAATAAGTGAAAAATAGTTGTGTATGAGTGCGTTTATCAACCCCTTTAAGAAAATACAAGGCAATGGTAAAAAAAAAAAACTAAGAAAAAGTAGTTGTTTCTATCACCGAGATGGGTTGGTGACTTGGTGCAACGTAATTTGTGGGAGATACTTCGTTGAAACTTCTTTTCAACTTCTAAGTAGTAGATAGAACCCGCTCCTCATATCTGCACGTCAACGCCGACACTACTGGTGTTGACACTCACACACACCCATTCTCTCCACCATTCTCGGCTCGTGATCATCAACATCACTGCTACCAATTGTCCGGCAGACTCCTATGACCGCAAATCTGACTCATTGAGGTACGATCGCGAGTAGTAGTTTTAATTAAGTGGTTATATATAGGGTAGAGTTTATCCATCCTAGGGTAGATCTATGTCGTCTTGGTGTTTAATTACACACACATACATATATAAAGGTGAGATCTGGTACAACGTGTGTTGGATCTAATAAAAAACGTGCCTGAAATCTAATTAATCTATAATTATTGAATAGAATTAAGGGCATTTTAGGTATTGTGTTAAAAGTATCATTATAAAATTCAACATTTCTTCATCACTACGATATTATTTTATATTCTGGCATGTCTGCAGTTTATGGGTTTAATATATGGTTTGCAATTAGATTGGTTGTTCGTATTGTACTACGTATGGAATTGTATTGTTTTTTTTTTTTTTTTTTTTGGAAGGTGACTTTCTATGTACTGGACTAGTGGTCACCGGGTTCATGTCGAAGACAATCCCCCGTCAGCCCCGCACTCTCGGACGCGATGTTCGATCGGGCCCCGGCCGGTGCGTAAGGTGACTTCCGCCCGGAAACCATACTGCCCCCACACGAGAGACTCGCTGGGGTAACAGCTGCGTAAAACCGGGTTGCCCTCAAGACCGCACCATGCCTCGGTAGGATACGTGTTGGCATTATAAACTTAATAGATTATATTTATGTTTTATATTCGAACTATATGTGTGTTATGTACAAATAATGTAGATGATAATATGTAATATGTGAACGGTTATGTTGCAAGGGTTGACACCGTTTAAACGGTTTATGTTCCCTCCAAATATAACCGTCACCAATCAATACTATAAATGTACATTGTCGGCAGTTATGTCCGGCACCAAGAATCAATTTCATTCGATTTTGAATTCCACAATATCCCTGAATATTTCTTCGATAATCATGGATTCCAAACCATTAAGTAATTCCGCTGCAAATACAAGTTCTATTCTAACAAGTGGTATCAGAGCCACTTCTGGAAGAGAAGAAGTTCCTGCAACAACATCAACAACCCTGCCATGTCTGCACTGTTCATTTCAGAAGAAAGAGAGACGAAGGTTACACAGGAAATGTTATTACTGCAATCAATCAGGGCACCGGATTGCAGAGTGTAAGAAGAAAGAGGAAGATGAAGCCTCTCAACTTATACGCTTAGCAATTAAAACAGGAAATCATTCAAAGGAGGAGATCGATGACGGCAATCAAAATGAACGGAGTGCAGAATACATGGTGTCTGGAACGGACGGAAGTTTCTGGTCCGAAATCTGGTACGTTAGCAAATCGTTCAAACGACACTATTCAGGAAATTTAAACATGTTTAAGCGAATTAAACCATTGTTTGATGTTGAAACGAAAACCGGCGAATGCAATTTTTATTTTATCAAAGGAATAGGGGTAGTAGAAATGATCTCAGAATCTGAAAAGTATCGTATTCAGAGTGTATTTTATACACCAGATATTGATCGAAACGTTCTAAGTTTTGATCAATTGATCACACAAGGTTATACAGTGAAGTTTAAGGGTGATAAGTGTAAGATTTATCCAACGTTTAGTATTCCGGTATTCAATAAAAGGAATGAAATGTCTGATTACACTAAAGAAGATGATTTAGGGAACAAAGAAAAAGATGTAATTCTGAGATCTGAAACCGAGTATGAAAAATTCAAGAATGATTACTTGAATTCATACTTCGAGAGTTTAAATATAACAACAGAAGAACCAGACTGGAACATAATGATATTGCAAGCAATGTCGTTTAACGAATTCCAGGACTGTAAGGCCCTAATGGATATGATAGAGGATGATGGATATGTAGGAAAGTACAAATTCTTCATAGAGAAAAAGTTCGAAGATATGGTCGATTGGTTTTTAAAGGTTAAACTTGAAATCAATTCAAGACCGTTGCCTGCTTATGCAGAGAACAACAGGAAAGTCAGCCTGTTGGATTTATACTTAGCGGTTAGAAGAGAGGGTGGCCATCGTCGTGTAACTGATAATCATATGTGGGCTGTGATAGCAAAAGATATGGGTCTAGATTATAATGATGCAGAGTTAATGCGCCTTATGTACGCGATGTATCTAGATGTGTTAGTGTATTATTACAAGGTTAAAACTACTCAAAATGCAGTAGTTGAGAAGGAAGTCACGGAAGAAATCGGAGACAAAAGAAGAACCAGGAGTATGGAGATGGAGGAAGGCACAAGTGAGCAGCCTGGTGCAGATCAAGGAGGAGTGGCAGACGAACATTATGCACTCTTTGCAGGAAATGACTGGTATGGATTGAAGAGACTAAAGCAGAGAAAGAAATTCGATTTCCGAAGAGCTGAAAAGGCAGTGAACGAGGCGAACAACAGCATGCTGAATCACTCACGAAATGGAAATTAAGTTTATGGGGAGTGATTGTTGGCATTATAAACTTAATAGATTATATTTATGTTTTATATTTGAACTATATGTGTGTTATGTACAATTAATGTAGATGATAATATGTAATATGTGAACGGTTATGTTGCAAGGGTTGACACCGTTTAAACGGTTTATGTTCCCTCCAAATATAACCGTCACCAATCAATACTATAAATGTACATTGTCGGCAGTTATGTCCGGCACCAAGAATCAATTTCATTCGATTTTGAATTCCACAATATCCCTGAATATTTCTTCGATAATCATGGATTCCAAACCATTAAGTAATTCCGCTGCAAATACAAGTTCTATTCTAACAATACGATCTATCATTGGGCCCCCCCCCCCCCCCCCCATAATGCCACAACCGGGGATCGAACCGGAGACCGGCCCAACCAAACCCCATGGGATTACCCGGCTGGGCTGGGAGGAGGTATATATGGAATTGTATTGTGTTAGTATTTAAATCTACATATAATAAGTTGTTATGTATATGTAATTATGGATTAGGATCAAATACAAATGATCCTAATTGTAAGAAGGGTACAAAGGCTTCTAAAAAAACCCACTACAAAAAAAAAAAAAAAAAAAAACTTAAACAACCACCACCAAAAACCTAAACCCCCACCCCCTCCCCCACTTTTTTTTTTGCCGAGGGAGTGGGGGTGGGGGTGGGTGTTTAGTTTTTTTTTAGGTTTTGTAGGGGGGGGGGGGGGGTGGTTGGGGAAGTTAGGTTTTTTGGGGTTTTTTTTTGGTGAGGTATAGTTTTTTTTTTTCCTTTGGGGGGGGGGGGGGGGGGGGTTAGGTTTTTTTTACGCTTTTGGGGGGTGGGGGGTTAGGTTTTTTTGGTGAGGTATAGTTTTTTTTTTTGTTTCTTTTGCCGGGGGGGGGGGGGGGGGGGGTTAGGGGGTGGGTTTAATTTTAGCTTATTGGACAATTGTCACTCTATAAATTTTTCTTATACTTATTATAATTAGGAGCCTTTGTAGAATAACTTGACCCATGTAATTATTATGTGCTTTTATAAGTTTATTGTTATGTGAGAGAGATAGAGAGTGACTTAAAATAACCGATGTAAGGAGGGTGGTACATTCATTGAAATAAAAATGAAGGGTCGTATAAGTTTATTAGTAGTTATAGAAAGGCTGAGGTTAGAAGTTAAGATACTCTCTCAACCAAAGCGGATGAAAAGCACCTTATATATGTTAGTAATCTACAAATAATTATATTAAAATTTTAGACATTGACTTACTCCTAGTCAAGTATACAGTTCCTAATATCTGAAACTTGCGAAGCAACATTCTCTTTCTTTTTGAACTCAATTCAAATTAAATGTTTATTTGATGTACACAGATTGACGTGCTTGTGGCTCATCAATGGCTGTAGTAAAGTATGTTGCAGACTTTTTGATTGAAAACGCAGTTTCTAAATTGTCAGACGGCTTCATACTCTCAATGCATTTTGAAGCCAAACTCGGGGAAATGGAAGAAACTATACAGAGTATGGGGCCTATCTTAAAGAACCTAAAAGAAGATCCGGCTCGATTGGAAAAAAAAGGGAAGAGATTCATCAAAATGCTCAAAAAAGCAAAAGACTTGGTCCGGCAATGCAAGAATATCAAATGGAATATTTGGAAGAGATACTGGTATGCTTCGAAGTTGGACGAAATGAATAAGTCGTTGCTGAATTCTCACAACCAGTTGCAGATTGCTAGGGAAGCAGTATTGGAAACAAAGGCGGAGGAGAGGGGGTTGAAAAGGGGGTTGAAGGAAGGACATTCAAGTGGTGTTCCAATCAAAAAGTGCGTTGCTATAGGGCTTGATAATCCACTTAGGGATTTGAAGGCCATGGTGCTTGGGAATTCTACAGACGGTGATTGCTCAGTTGTCGTTGTTTCCGCTCCAGAAGGGTATGGGAAGACCACTCTCATAACAAATCTCTGCGATGATCCTGATATTAAAGGTATTCAAATCGATATTTTTGCTTATTCTGTATGTCAACTACACTGGCATTTTTTTAATTATTCATAGTGTTCTCATTTGAGCAGGAAGATTTCGTACAAACATCTATTTTGTTACAGTCTCACTCGGGTACGATTTGAAAGTCATCATCAAAAATTTACTTGAGAGGAGTCAACTGCATGGTATCGATAGTGATGAAGATGCAATCTCAGAAAGAAACATCAGAAGAAAACTACTTAGGGGGAATCATGTGCATGATTTTGAGAGTGATGAAGATGCAATCCAGCAGTGGCGGAACTTTTTGGGTCAAAATAAACGTGAAATTCTGTTGGTACTTGATGACGTACGGTCCGTTTCTGTTATTATGGACCTCATGTTCAAATCACCCGGATACAAGATTCTGGTCGCAACTCGGGAGACTTTTACACAATTCAATACATATCAGTTGCCTGTTTTGAAAGATGAAGATGCCTTCATTCTGTTCTGCAGCTCAGCGTTTTCAAAACGTAGTAATATTGATATACCAAATGACCTTGTTGTCAAGGTATACAAAACGATGCATTTTTATTTTTCTAGTATCCGTTATGGATATATTTATTCTTATATCTTTTAACGATTTGTGTAGTTGGTCGCGTGTTGCAAGAATAATCCACTGGCTCTTAGTGTGATTGGTGGTTTGCTAAAGGAGAAAGCTTTGGCAAAGTGGGAATTTTTGTTAAAGAAGCTAGAAGGAGCAAATAATTCGGTTCTGGATTGTCTAGAAAAGGGTTTGCAACTTTTGGATGAAGAACCTGAACTAAAGCAACGTTGCATGGACTTGGCATTATTTCCTGAAGATCAGAAGATACCTACTACAACACTTATGTACATGTGGGAACATTTGTGCAACCATGATGAGGTTACTGCTAACATTCTCGCTGTGCTTTCTTCTAGAAAGCTTGCAACTTTGTTGCCAATAAGGTACTATACTTCCTAGATTTGTTATAAAATCTCACACCGCCTTATGTCTAACAACTATATATGGTAGACATTTTTCTTACATGATATAAAACAACCATCTTAAAAGATTCATTTGGTCCTAAACATTGCATTTGACTGTAGGAAAAATTTACCGGACATTGCCAACCATTGGGAGGAAAAATTTGTTACGCAACATAAGATGATGAGGGAGTTAGGTATTTGTTTAAGCAGCCAAAAGCCAATAGAACACAGAGAAAGGTTAATCATAAATACAGATGGAAAAGATCTCCCCGAGTTGCCACAAACTGTCAACGCCCGTATATTGTCAATTTCCACAGGTTTGTTAGATTCATTTCACGGTTGTTTTGGAAGTTGATATATATTAAAAACGTAGTCTTATATTTTTTTTTATTCTATTAGGTGTGACGGCAGATGCAAGATTACTTTCAACATGGAACGAGATTCAATTCCCTAGATTGGAAGTTTTAGTACTGAATTCCATGTCAAAGATTTATTCCTTCCCAAAAGCTTTGCAGAAATTGCCAAATTTAAGGGTTTTATCCATCACAAACAAAGGATATGACTTTTCAGAGATTCAAAACTTCCCTGCAGCAGAATGTTTATCTGGTCTAACTAGAATGACGTTAGATGGTGTTTCAATACCTTCAATTAGTACATCAATGCTAAAGTTGGAGAACTTGAAGAAATTGTCCATGAGCATGTGCAAAATCGACAATGGTTTCAACGAAGGAATCCATAGTTTTAAGGGTCGATGTCTTAGAATTGACCTAGACTATAAACTAAGTACCCAATGCGACCCCTTATTGTGTGAACTCTATCACTTATGCAACACTAGGAGTACTCGTATGAATGAGGACAACTCGCACAAGGTGAGTTACTTCGCTCGAGCGAAACACCTCGTATGAAGTAGGTCACATTGCCCGAGTTGTGCACTTCGTACAAAGTATTCCAGCTCAATCTCCAAACGCTCGACAATCCTTCCTAAGATTGTCGCATTGGGTACTTAGTCTATATAGTCTAGGTCAATTCTAAGACATCGACCCGGACTAGGTCAATTCTTAAACGTTCCATACATGCAAGCACTTGATTATTCGAATACTTTAATCCTTACAATACTTCTTTTATTATTACAACACAAAACCTATGTTTACATACTTGTATAACACATGTTTTCATGTCCCCTTTGCATATTAGGCCTTGTTACATGTTGGTCATATATTAAATAACATGTAACACCTGAATATACAACAAATATAAACCTTTTAATGTTCAAAAAAATAAATAAATAAATAAATATGGGCTGGGCAGATTTCGATCACAGCCTTTGGGCTGGGTTTAGTTGTTTTGTTTCAAAGTTAATTACCTACTAATCATATTCAAAGCCCAACCCATTGAAACCCTAATCCCTTCCCTATAAATACCATTTATTTTCCAGCCACTTTCCCACTTTTACAACCCTCAAACCTCACCAAAAATACTCTCAAACTCAACTGAGTTTTCAGCAACACATCTAAAAGTTCCAGCAATTAAAGTTAGTTTTAACTCACTTCTTCTTCTATTTCTTCTTTGTTTCTTCCTTCTTAACACTTGGATAACCTCTAGGAAGGTTTTCACAAGATTACTTGGGTAAACTAAGGTGAAACTTCACCATTTTTTTAGGTCCAAAGTGCACCTATAATTCTGCTCATTTTTATCTTTTTAATTCTTCATGTTTTGGAAGAAAACTCATGTTTTACTTTACAAACCTATGTCCTTATGTCACTAATCAAGTCTATGATTAGTGTGCTTAAAAACAAGGTTGTTATATACAACTAGGAGGTGTTTTACTCCTCTAAACTTTCTGTTTTGTAAGTGTTTTCAGCCCACAAGTGTTGAACAAGAATTGAGCTTGTGTAGTGTGATTATTGGAAAGCTTTGGCTATCCTACTTTCAATCCACCCTCACTTGATGTTTTCCTTTTAGTTAATATGTATGTTTCATTTCCATATTGTTCATTCATGACCATACTTGTTGTTTTTAACAACTTGTGCAATGGTGAATCTAAGAAAGAGGTTTTAAAAGGAAGGTTACCCTCCTACCTCCTTGCATGACTTGTATTAGATTCTTGTAATATATGTTGGACTAAACTTATATAATATACTATATAGTATATATAGAACATAAATAAAATAAACAACTGAACCCTTGATGATAATCACATGATTATTCGTCATAGTACTAAGTTACATCATCTTGAAGTACTTAACTTCTCGTTACGATTCTAATGGGTATTTAGCCCATGAAATCATTCTAACCCCTATGGGTTTCATAGTGTTAAAAACGAGTATTAAGTCTAGATGATTACTTTCTCATATACATACTTTGTGTAACTTAAATTCCGAATATAATCATTCCTTGAACTCCCATCCTAACACATTCAACCTCGTAATCTTATTAACTCGTCAATACTTGGATAATCGGAAGACTTAGAATTTTGTGAGTATACTTGACCCATTTTACCGTTTTCACACTTTTTGGGTGTAACATGTTTATTTATATGACACACACTTAGCACTCATATTCTTATGCAATTATACAAATAACAATCCAATACATGCTTGCTATTTGTTGTGCTCGATTCGTGTTTTCTGGGTGACTCTTATGTGATGAACTTGTCATTAACTTCGATTAAGCCTCCCTTAACATGTATAGCGCTATAGGAGTAACGCACCACATGTGAACGAGAGGTCATGTTAAGTTAATCATTCTTCATACTTGCGTTAAACTTTGGTTTGACTTGTTTGTTCACATGCCAGTTTATACATTAATCTTGATAACTAGGTTTGTCATGTGGATTGTTCACTATCAAATTTATACTATTATGCTACTACACCAAACTTGTATACTCGCCAATACTTTTTTATTGAACTACGCTTTTAAAACATGTTGCGGGTTTAATGATTGTTGACGATGCATGGAACATAGTAGGATGCCTAGATACTCATTTTAAATTTTGTATTCTTATTGTAATTCTTTTATTTCAAGTTGTTGTATTTGTGTTTCCTTTCCATGATTGTACTTGAATTCTTGTAGTAATAAAATGAAATTCATTATTTAAACACTTATCGCAAATTTTAGTGTTATGTGTAATGAGCAATCTAGTTCGTCTCACTCCGATGTTTCCGCCAGCGGTTGGGGTGTGACGACACTATATATAAACAAGTGTTTTATTCTATTTAATGTAAGTGTAGTATTGCTATAGCTTTTTATAATTAAAAAATGGATATGTTACGTGATTAACAAGGTTTAAGGGTGAGTAATAATTAAACCGTTAACCAAATCGAAATCAACCAAAAACTAAATTAACTTAAAACTGATTAACCGAAACCCCAATAAACCAAAAACGATTATCAATTTTTTTTGTACCCTCATTTAACCCAAATTAACTGAACTAAATCATTCAGATTTTCATATATTTCCAGCTTGTATACCTTCGGTTCATGTATTTCATATTTATACCCCCATTTTATGTATTTATACCTCCATTTCATGTATTTATACCTAAATTTCATGTATTTCTAACTAAAAGTTTAGCACAAGTTTGGTTTTGGCTATTAACCAAGATTAAATGAATCAAATAAAAAACTGTCAATATAACTGAGTAAACCAAACCGATTAACTGAAAACGGTTTGGTTAATAAAATAGACTAATCGATAACCTCGATTTTGGTCGAGGATAATAATCTAACCAACCGAACAATGCACACTGTGGCAATGTCTGTGTTTCCCGCCGCATCGTGCGCACCTATTGGTAACTAACCAAATCGGTTATCGGTGAGCAATAACTAAACCGTTAACCTAAACCAAACCTAAAACAGACAAAACCAAAATGAACTCAACCAAAAATTGAAAACCAAATTAACCAAAAACTGGTTATCAATTTTTTTGTACTCTTGTTTAACCAAAATTAGTTGAACTGAAGATAATCATTCATATTTTCATATAATTCTAGCTTTTATACATCTATTTCATATATTTCCTATTTTATATCTCCATTTCATATAATTATTCTTTCATTTCATGTATTTATACCTCAATTTCATATATTTCTAGGCAAAAGTTTTAGCCTAAGTTTAGTTTTTGCTATTAATTGAAATTAATTGAACCAAACCAAAACCGTCAATTTAACCGAATAAACCGACGTGATTAAGCAAAAACCTATTAGTTAATAAGATAGACTAATCGATGACTTTGGTTTCGGCTTTCGTTGAGGATAATAACTAAACCTACCGAACGATGCACAACACAATGAAATTGATTACCCGATTACTTCGCTTTTGATGTATATCTATTACAATGATGTTATAATAAAGACTAGCCTAAGATCCCGCGAGTTTCGCGGGTGGCTTAACACAAACATATAATATCTACTGGTATTGAAGCCCATGTAGATCATCATTTTTGTTCTAGACCTTTCCAAACTTAGGCTTCACGTCTAAGGGTCGCCAGATAGATACCTTCTGGACCAAATATTAAAGCACCAAACAAAACTTTAGAATGAAAAGGTAACATAAGGCATTGATGAAGCATGTCGGAACTAAATCACAACATACCACTATATTTTGCGCTTGAATATATGAAAACTCATGGTGTATCAATTTAAAATTAGATTTATATATGCTAAAATATACATATAAGTTGCCTAATATGCAGTAAGTTGCCATCCCATTCCAATTTAAGGAGACATTTGTAAACATCATTTAGTTGAATTTGTAATACACTTACAATAATAAAAAAACTTTCAAGACATTCATTCACCTAGAAGCTAAACAAAAACTGTCGCACAAACTTTAGGGGTTTTGTTCTTCATTATTATATTTATCTGATCCGTTAGAGATAAAAATAAATAAATAAATAAATAAGACGCCCTTAAACATACAACTATCTCGATGCTCAGATAGACTTATATTCGATAGATCATTCATGGCACACTGGTAAAACATCATTAAGATTATACAAATTCAAAGTTTGTGACGTTAAACTCGAGATTTTATTCTTTAAAGCTTAAAAGATTGATTATTTGGTTAAGTTACCTCTAGCATTGGTAATGGCAATGAGTGGTATGAATCAAGAGCTTCGAGAACAACCTTTTTCTGGAGGATTTGTTCTAGATGCAAAAGGCTACCAACGATAAACCGACTGAATATATTTTATTTAACGTACAATTCTATAAAAAAAGGTAATTTTACCAATACATATCAAAAGAAACTTTGTACTGCCATCAAGATAGCTATCCAAATCATACCCACAAGAGTTATTAAATTGTTACAAATTCTTGGTTTCAATGTGAAACCTTTTACCAACGCAAACATAAAAACTTCAACCACAAAACTCAATTTCCCTTCTCTACAAACCGTATTAATCAACATCACACAACTTGGAGGTGTCAAATTAATATTGTACTCCTTCAAAATAGAAAGTAACCTTAAAGCTTCATTCGTCCTCTTACACTCCTGACAAAATCCAGTTAGCCAAATTGTATACAGTGCTGAATCAAAATCTTGCAACTTTATATCCATATCAAGTAATAATCTCACAGGCCTTTCTATTTTGCCTTTTTGGAGATAACCTTAGACCAATTTATGACCTTTTCATCTCGTTTTGGGATGCTTTTTAAATAAGTTGACCATAGATTATAAGTTTTAAATGTCTTTTTTCTTCTACACGACCATTTTGTTAAAAAAAAAAAGATTTCTTCAAAAACTAATGTTTGCAACCTTGCACTATCAACAATTCTATCTGAACCTTGAGTTAGTCTTGAAATAAAGAAAGATTTCTTCAAAATTCCATTTTGTAAAACAAAAGATGAGCTTATTGAGGCTCGCCTGATTTACAAATCCTGTCGATAAGAGAATTAAATGTCACAACAGAAGGTACACATCCACATTTTTCCATTTTGTCTGCATCTCCCACTAACCCATATACACATACCCGATACAAGAATAGTGTAAGTGCAAGCATCCGGAAACTCATCAATTAAATCTCAAGTTTTAGTGAGTGTGCTTCATCCAATAGGCCCACATCACAAATTCCTTTGATCAACGTATTATAAGCTTGAGTATCCGACACCAAATGCTTATCCGTCATGCACTCTACCTTCATCACGCAACCCTCAGATCATGATCGTATACAACACACCATCAGGTGCAATGTCAGCCTCTGTCATTTTCTTAAACATATCATGACCTTTAAACCTTTTCATATAAACAACCCGTCAATAAACAAACAATAAGTATTCAAATCAAGCTCAAACACATCCTTCTCAAATAATAATCGGCACCATGTAGATATCCAACAACATCTAGATAATCAAATAAGCATAATCAGAATCACTTTATACAAACACTTCAAGTTATAATTACTATTTCAACTTGCATTAAGCAGATAACCAGTTTTATAATACGAATCAAAAAAGGAAGCAACAGTCCTTTACCTTCTCATATCCCTTCAAAGCCTTCTCATATAAGGTAAGGTGACAGTTTTGACCCTTTTATTTATATATTGATCTCTTGAATTTATATTTCATATCTAACGGGTCAAAGAGGTGTACACAAAAGTTCATACTTTATCACTATGAGATAAATGTGCGTCAAAAAAGTGAAGAGCAACCATTAACCGGTTCCAAGTTTATGTGGAAGTAGAAAAAAATAAATGGAGAAAAAAATGAAACATACCAATTCTCAAGTTCTCTATATCCCTCATTGTCGTTGCTCACATCGGTTGCCGGAGAAAGGGACCCTTGTTCGGAATCCTAGCCGTAACCCTAAGGTGTTACAAATAACCAATACATACCACCATCACCATAAATTAGTGCCAGTGTTCTATTTAGTTGTAGTTCCAACCAACTTAAGTTAGTTTAATAGGAGGATTGACTTAATTCACAAAGAAGTACCTGGCTACATAATTTAAAGTATGGAGAAGGAGATGAAGGATCCAATGCGAGTGCTATTACATACAAGAATAAAAAAATAAAATTATATGCTTGGTTTCAGTGATTGGATCACATGTAAGAAATAAAGTACAATCGTTTGTTTATTCTTATGATTAAAAAAAATTAACATGAAATTTTTGAACCATGTGATCTATAAAACTTTTAATTAAGGAACCATTCACTCAAGCAGTCAAATGTACATCATGGAGGTGCTGTGAATTTCTCATTGCCTTCATAATCAATGAAAATATTATATTATATTATACAACTATAAAATTTAACACCAAAAGATACAAAGGTAAGTTTTTACAGTACATAGATTAGGCAAATAGTGCATAGATCATCAAATGATTCAAGAGGATCGTCCCCAGAAATCCATGGTCTTGGTAACATCTACAAATGGAAAAGCAAATGATGGAATTATAAGATGCAACATGTGAAAATTTAAAATGCATTTTAAACTAATTCTCATCAACCATATCATCAGTATATAACCTGTTTAATCATATTTAACAAATCAGTAAAACAAATGCTGATGGGCAAGCCATAAATCATGTATACTTTTAGAATATGATATTACCTGTTTCAACTCGCCAGAGGCAACAGAATACAAATCAAATCATCAACCTTCATCATCATCATGAAATACATAAACAAATCTGGAACAATGAACATCAGAATACAAATTGAATCATCAAACATAGCTTATCTATAATACCAGAAAACACAAAACTTTGTAGCATCAAAACCCGAATCAGATATTATTCTAAAACAAACTTAACGGAATTAAAAAAAAATAGAAGATCAAGACATCGATAAGAATACATAACATACCTTGAAGAGGTGCAAGATTGTGATGGTGGGATTATGCAGCGGTGGAACAATCGGCGGCGTTAGGGTTTCGGTACAGGGGAAGAAAACGCACGAATGGAATCAAATAGAATGGAGTGAGATAATTGATAGATACTGGTCGGTGTATGGATCTGTAGGAATCATTGGGAGAAGGGTTTATGCGACAGGGGATTGAAGAAGATCTAGCGATGAGGATGAATTCAAAGAAGATGTAGAGATTGAGCGGCGTGAAGGAGAAGAATGAGACATTTAGGTTTTGAGAACAATTATATATGACCCAAAATCCGACCCGAAGAATTATGGATCCCGCGTCCCATCACGTATTGCCGCTCAAATGAAAAAAAAAAAGAAAGAAACCATCAGATGCCACGTGGCAATTAGTGGATTAAATTTATGCCAAGTGGCACCAAAATGTTTTGTTTTAATATACATTATAGATATAGATTGTTAGTATCATGTATGTATAATTGAGAGAATTTTGGTTTTAATCCATCTTGAAGTAGAAGACTTCCCAAAAACTGCTTATTGTTATGAATATATTTATTATTAATGTGGTTATCAACACCAAAAATAGATTAGCTTTCTCTCCAAGTTTTGTACATCTATATATACCACTATTGTAATCAAATCTATCAATGAAATATCAGTCCCTTTTCTCCCTACATCTCTTTCTCTTATTGTTTGCTATTAGGCTAGTAGGTCGTTGTTTCACAACACGTTATCAGCACGAAAGTGCTCTCATCAAAAACCCTACCCTTCTCTCAAAATTACGAACGGCAACAGGAGACCCCTTCCCCCTCCTCTCGAGACGTCATTCCAGGGGATCAAGTGTGCGGTTAGTGAATCCATAATTATGTAAATCCCTATTTGATGATCTTGTGTTATATATGTGCTATGTTTTGATAACTCTTGTTATGTGTGTTTTGGGATTCATGTATTAAATGAGCCGTCAAATTCCTTATTCACATGGACAGTAATTTATGATCTGAAAGATCCATGTGATATACTGAACAATCACATGAACATGGCTGACACAATTAATTACATTCAAAGTTTATTGGACCATTAATATTGATTTTAATATTTGGATTGGGTCACGACAAAAATTGGCATGCACTATTAAATGGATGTTGCTGTTAGTTGTTTAGGTGGCTGTATGTCTTGTTGACGATGATAATATAATTGCATGATGAAAAGTATATTGAGTTATTTGGCATGTTTGTGAATTAGTATGAAGATGAAACTGTTGAGGAGTGTGGTGAAATCCAATAAAGTCAGGCCCACTCCGATTACACACATACTTGGGTCTGTTTTATTAGTTGGGCCACACTTTGGCGAGACTTTGGACTCGGTTGGTTTAGTACTGATTAATGGACCATAAATTGATATGAATTGTATGTTAGATTCTTGGGTCACGTCTTGAATAATTGGGCCTGGTTATGATGATTAGGCCGCACACCTATGGGGATTAGTTACTGGACCGTTAATAGTTATTTGGGGCATGAAATTATAATGTAAACTTGCTATGACTTCTGAATGATTACATGATGATAATCGGCTGATTATGTTGCATGATTTCGTATATATCCAATTTGAATTATACTTCCTGATTTAAAATTTATATTTTTAATTTATTGATTTTTCCATAAAAAAAAAAAACTATCTAAACCTTTATGTTTATAATAAAAGAGAAAGGTTGTTTATTAGAGCATCAGAAAGAAAAAAAAAATATATATATATATTTTTTTTTTGTTGGTTTCTAGTTCCTGTTCTTTATCAAGAGAATGGATGGTTTATTTCTATGTGCTCTTACATTTATAGGATATATTTTACATAATTATGTTTTTAGTTTACACAATATGAAACCAAATTATTATAACTTTATAACCAAGGGTGGTATAAACGATACTAATTATATTGAGTGGTCAAATGTTTATTGTGTATATGTTTATGTGTTACTACAATAAGGGTATGTATTTGTAAATTCGTGATAACTACATGTCTAAGTTTTATATATATACGTTGTGTGCATATATATGGTTGCTTATTAAGTTGATTAAATAGCTTTTTACACTTATTTGATCATATGTTAATAATATTTGTTCATGTTTCAAATGTGACTGATAAATATCTTATGTAAGATGTATATGTAATTGGTCATGTCGTGATAGGTTTATATAAGCACTATATATCTTTGCTTATAATTGATAAAACGAATATCTTATTTCACATAGTTTTTATTATAACTTGCTTTACATAGCGACATGTTATAATATTATATATTGTATAGTTTGGCTTTACATTGTATTCTATATTCTCTCATTAATACATGTGAATAATATCGAGAGAACAACTATTACCAAAGTTATGGTCTATTATTATTATCATGAAAGAGTACAAATATTTTAGATAAGACACTCAAAGTGTCATACTCACGCATCTCATTACTAAGTTATAAAATGTTGTAAGATGTTAGAATAATAATATTATATGAATCGAACATATAATTACTCCTCAGTTGTTATGTGAGGAGAAGTTTATTTATAAGGGAAATCAGATAAAACAAACTTTGTTTATCAAACCTCAAATATGTTCCCAAAGTGCATCATTAAAAGGATGGATATGAAGGGTTTGAAGTGACTATATATCCGTATGTTCGAGAAAATAATGGAAAACCATGAAACTTGTTTGGTTTTATTTTGATCCATGATCTGAATATATATTTGATCATTGTGATCATGGATATAGTTAAGAAAATTCTAATTATGAGATCGACCATGAGAATTATAATAATAGTCGTGGTAATAATGAGATAGACCACTAGAAGTGGCAAATAAATGGAGTAATCATATCAGAATAACTCATTGAAAGTTTGATATGATAATATGATGTTCTCTCATATTATATATGTTTATTACACAAACAATGTGCACATAAAACAAAGTGCAACTAATACATTATAATCATAAACTAGAAGTTTATGTATCATGATTATTTACTTAGTTGGCATGACCGGTTAGACCACACCGAGTCAATGATGATGTGAAACATAATGAAGAGCAAAAAGATTCTTTAAGCTAATAATTAGCATGTAATGTTTGCTCTCAAGGGATATTTATATTTTGCCAAATAAAGGAGGGTGTGTATCCCTAAATATTCTGGAAGTGATTAAAGGATACATATATCCCAACATGATACCATTTAGTGTTTCTAAATCGATGCATCGTCTAAATAGTTATCAAATCCACAACATGAAGTTTGTGTGATTGTAGCTTAGCTAATGTGATAGCATGCATATTAATTCAGATTAGTATATTTATTTGGTAATAACGAATTTGATTCCCAAGTTATTAATGATCATTGGAATAAGTTGTGATTGTAGCTTAGCTAATGTGATAGCATGCATATTAATTCAGATTAGTATATTTATTTGGTAATAACGAATTTGATTCCCAAGTTATTAATGATCATTGGAATAAGTGTTATTGTTGAGATGATCACTCAACGTATACTATTGATTACAAAGCCAATGATCATGAGAGGAGCAAAAGTTCATTTAGGTACATGTAATTTTACATATAGTACCATTAATTCACATCAAGCCAATAGGTTATAGTTCTCCCCCATACAATTGGTTTTGGTCAGGAACCAAAGATGTCTTATCAAAGATTTTGGTTATGCGACATATATTGAAACTCATCCACCACACCGCACAAAGATGGAACTTCTAAAAAGTTTGAGAATATGTTGGGTATAAATAATAGTCTATGATTGAATACTTAAAGCCATTAGTGAGAATTTGTTTATGGCTCATTGGTTTTCATTTTAGTGAATGAATGTTCCCAACATTAGGGGGAGATAACAAGCAGTTGGAAAATGAAAAGTGAAATGAATTATCATCTTGATCCTCATACTATAAATTATGAACTAGAAGTTTAAAGTATAATTCATTTACCAATATTCAAGAACAAATTACTAGACAAGTTCACTGACCTAAATAGAGTGACTAAGTAAGTCATATAATCAACTGCTTACGCTCCAGTTATATTTGTGTCCCAAGAGGACAAACACATATTTTTGTAATGAGTCTATTGCACGCCTAAAGCGTGGTAGACTAGTTGATTCCAATAATACAATTCCTCGAATGTTGGAGCAAGTAATTAAGATGGTCAAGTCGAGGTTATAGTAATAAGATCTCCTGAAGAGACAGTAGACATGATGGTTCAAGAAGAACCTTAGGTACCTGAAAATAAAGAGATCTCGATAAGTTGTATCATGTCTAATATATACATGGAATCGAAATAAAATCGACGTCGTTATACTTTTGTATATAATTTAGCGCTTGTAATGATGAAATAACGAGGATCAAGATTTAAGATCTGCCTATGAATGAAAATACATAAATGATTGGCCAAAAATGAAAGACGCAAAGTATGGCAGATTTAAATTCTCTAATGAAATGGAAAGTTTTCGGACCAACAGTTCATACAACTGAATTTGTAAAGTATGTTGGATATTAATGGGGCTTTTATGCGAATCATGTGAAAATCAAATTAAATGAGATAAGGCAAATATGGTGCACAAGGATTTTCGCAAAAACTCATGATTGATTATAATGAGACACATTCTCTAGTGGTGGATGTAATGACTTTCCAATATTTTATTAGTCTGGTAATATAAAGAGAGAATTGATATGCGTCTTATGAATATTATGTATCACTTGATACTAAAAGTTTACATGAAAGTCACTCAAGGATTTAAATTATAAAAAATTATGTAAAATGAGTTCTCGAGAACGATATGATCGTTGTATACAAATTCATATTTGAATACGTTGAATATAATTGGAACCCTTGATGAGTATCGTAAAGCATTTAAGTGCTTATAAGGTTAGTTGAAACATCTTAAGGATGTAATTCTTATGCACCAATAACTATACATAGAAAACTTGTGCCTGGTTATTATGGTATCTTAATGTACAATGTATAAGCATGGTACAATATGGATTAAATATTCAAGACATCCTTGCATATGATATAGAAATCAATGAGGAGGTGTATGTAATAGAACTCCTAAAGAGTGAATGCACATACATTGTTTTTCAAAGTTGAAAGAAGTATGTATATGATTGCAAATGCCTGAAGCATTGATTTCAAGTCCTCAAGAATGTATCTTTATAAAGTTAAAGATAGTATGAACTAAAATAGTCAAGTCGAGTGTTGTACAACTCAAGATATATTCTGATAAAGAGCAATATAAGTTTAATAATATTATCCATCTTTATCAAATGTTCTTTCTTAAAAGTTCACTATAATCGCAATTTACAGTGATGATGTCTAAGCATCATCAAGAGAAACTGGCGAGCTTTTAGAAGGGGAAATTTTTAATGACCCTAGCACAGTCTAATTATTACTCGACTTGCAGTTCAAGTATATTTGTAATCATAATTTTATTCATCTATCAAACTATATCTAGAAGATGTTGGTGGGACATTTTAGTATGTAGAGAGCTCAACCTTATAGTATGTTAAAGGTTGTTCATACACTTTTTATAAGAAATGATTATTATCATCTCCTACCAAAGTAGAGATTATCATTTCAAAAGTACCATGGCTAAAGTGCAATTGTGCATTAACTTAACTTTCTAGCTTTGCATGATAATATATATCTTTTATTTGAATTTATCAACATGATATAATACATGTCCAATGAGGAGACATTTGAATGGTAAAGCAGATATGTCGATACTCTAAAGGTAAGAATGATATGTGTCTATATTTTACTAACCCATGAAAGCTAGTTTTGTTAGTCTTGTAGATATCAAGAATGTAACACAAATAGTCTTGGATCTTATGGTATTTGTTCGCAAGAGGAAGCACTAGAAGTCTCACAAGAAGATTTTACAACATTACTCAATATAAAGGATTGCACTTCAAGGCATCAAATGTCAAATCATTCTACAAAAGTTTTGAACAACTTTCGAGGATGATGGACACACTTTACTTACAGGATACATATTATAATGAGGGGGAGATTTATTCAAGTTGCACTCTTTTTCCCTTGACTAAGTTTTGTCCCAATGGGTTTTCTTAGTAAGGTTTTTAATGAGGCAACATACCTGATCTAGAAGTATCAGGGGGAACTAATGCGCATTACACGCTGCACTCTTTTTCCCTTAGCTATGGTTTTGTCCCACCGGGTTTTCCTAGCAAGGTTTTTAACGAGGTAGCATCAAGCGTATTATGTTGATAACCAAGGGGGAGTGTTATGAATATAATTATTATTAATGTGGTTATCAACACCAAAAATAGATTAGCTTTCTCTCCAAGTTTTGTACATCTATATATACCACTATTGTAATCAAATCTATCAATGAAATATCAGTCCCTTTTCTCCCTATATCTCTTTCTCTTATTGTTTGCTATTAGGCTAGTAGGTCGTTGTTTCACAACACTTATCTATTAATCTTGACATCTTTCCATTTTAGTCCCAAACGTTCTAATTTCATGCTTTGGCAATGGCAACAAGTAGAAAGTTATTTTCATAATAAATCTTATTGTTAATGAAGATTCATCTTAAGCCCCTTTGAATAAGTATTACCATTATAACACAAAATAAGTAACGGGTACTTTAGCATGAGATAAATTACATTGGTTATTTAATTCAACAATTTAGATTATTAAACCTAAAAATTGGGATGTTACATGCTTTCAACAATATAAGAAAAAAACATCATGAAACAAAACTATCTTCTATCTACTATAATAAAAGAAACTAATAAGTGACACGTGTCGTTTATTGAAGACGTCTACATTTGTAATTTCCTACCTTTTCATAATTATCTTATATCAATTAATTAAATAATAAATAATAAATAATCAATTAATATTAAATCTTATCTTACTTTGAATATCGGATAGAATCGTTCTATTTTTTCTAATAATAGATTATCTTCAAATTTAAGTTATAAATTAAAGATATTTTTTAAATAATAACACAAAACAATAATCTAAAACTTAAAAAAATAATAATACGCTCATATAAAAAATTTAAAGTACAAACAAAATATACAAAATAACTTATTAGACATTAGATCAACCTTTAAAAAAAACAGTAATTAGGAAAGAGAAGCTAATAATATAATTCTGTTTTTGTTTTTTTCAAATTGGGGTTCTAATCAATTCGAATTAAACTTAACCAAGTTTGTGATTTGATTCGAATTAAACCGAACCAAATTTATGATTTTTTAAACGAATCCAATAGCATATTATTTACTATACAAAATTACATTTATTTAACCCGTGTAATACATGGTGTTTTTAAAGATATAACTTTTTTATTATTTAGTATATATTCGCTCCGCTTGCGGTATACAAGGTTACAAAATTACATTTATTTAACCCGTGTAATACACACTGTTTTTAAAGATATAATTTTTTATTATTATTTAATATATATAATTAGATTTATTCAACCCGTACAATACACATATTTTTATTATTTGGTATATAAAATTACATTTATTCAGTACAATAGATGGGGTTCTTAGAGATATAATTTTTTTATTATTTAATATATAAAATTACATTTGTTCAACTCGTGTAATAAACGAGATTTTTAAAGAATAATTGTTTTAATTTAGTATATAAAATTACATTTATTCAACCCGTGTAATACACGGGGTTCTAACCTAGTTATAGTAATAAAAAAACAAGTATACTTTGCATACTACAAAATCTCCACCAAAATGGGCTTTTACAAGTATGTGTGATGGAAAAACACAAATGGATTTTGTTTATATATTAGTAAGATCACTTACTAGGTATGATAAATTATGTACAAATACTTTATAGTTTATAGGTGTTAAGCGGCTCTTGGAGTTCATCCAAACACTTCAGTAGGAAATCTAAAACAATACATCCCAATGAAGTGTTCAGAGAAACTCTGAGGGACACTTGACTTGATTCAACGTGTTTGATGAATAATCACACCATTGTTACAAGTATATATAGAAAAAAAATATTCCAAGGAAGCATTAGTTCAATAGTTATGTACATTGCAAGGTTGAACATGGTTGGCATTCTGTCCACTATAGTTAAAGAGTATTTTAAGTTTCATGTAAAAAGTTCAAATAGATTCTAAAAGTAAGAAATCTTGGTAAGGACCATATATATGATGACTATTTATATTCTCATTTCATCACCCATCCCTTATATATGACTAGGTTCAAGCTATGACTTCATACATATTGTCCTAGGATTCCATAACCACGGGTCAAGACGTACAAAATTTATCATCACTTTAAACTCGCTCATGATCATCAATGTTTACACTTCTTTAGGAATATAAAAGCACATATGAACAGAATATGAATCTGTTTAACTGAAATAGATTAATATTCCTTTGAAGAAAAGAAAAAATAATTTCGAATGGAATAAATATACAATTATATACCGTTTTGATTTACCAATGACATTTTTGTAAAAGTTAAGATATGAATCTATGATTAATAGCCTTTTTTGTTGCACAGACAGGCTTGGGCCCAAAAAATAAGCCTAAAGCCCAGATTGGTAAAAACTTGATTCAGGCCAGTCCTATGGGCTATGCATATAGACAAACTTAGCAATATTAGATCAACTAGGTTGTCACCACCCGCGCGTTGCGTCGGGAACCGACCTGTTTTGCAAAGAAAAAATGATGCGCTGGTGGAGAGTCCAGGTACGGTCGAGCCATACAGGTGTTCTCTGGTAACATCATTCAATAGTATATAAACAAATACCATTGGTCTTACCTATCTATTAGGAGCAATAATATAGCTTTAAGAAGTTGTGGTCCTTGATTTTTTTTTTTAACCAGCCAAGTCTTAGTATACAAAGATTAATGTTTATAATTATGGGCATCAAAATATGTTAAACTTCCATTCCTTGTCACGTTCATTTTACTAATCACTGTCTTCCTTTTTTGCGTTCTTCAATTGGCTATTGGCATAAAATGTAACAATCACAAAGATTAATATGAAAACACTACACATAACAAACAATACATGAGTAAGATGGAACAAATATTTGTGATAATGTGAAAAGTGTACACATAACTGTTGAAATAGAAGTTTTTTTTTTGGATTGGTCAACACGATTATAAAAAGAAGCAAATAAGATAAATGATAATACAAATACCATCAAAGCATGAACACTTCACCAAAAATCAAGAACTCAACATACCTTGTGAAGTTGTTGAACAACCTCCTCTTGATCATTTTCACCAGAAATCTGAAACCACTCATCAAAAGTTTCAGCAACTTCATGAATCAAGACCAAGCAACTAAATATTTAATGAACACTTTTTTTTGCTAGTACTACATGGTCTCCTAATGCTTGTTCATCAAATGGTTCCTAAATGACAAATAGGACGAGCTTACAAATCACCTCCCTTTTTATGCATCACTTATTAAACCCTTTTTACTGGAATTTCCTTATATTTTATTGACTTAATGTATGTTCAAAGTCCAAATTGATGTAACCTTTGTATCAAAAGAATGCAACTTCATCATATGGGGGTTTGCTATCAGTTATGGTTTACTCTCAGTCCAAGTGTATATATCCATGTCAGTATATACTAACAATTTATTCATACTAAATGAATCAAACATGTTACTACAGATGATGGAAGTGCCTAGTAGATCTATACTAAAGATACCCATTCTGACCCATCACCAACCCAACTGACTCACCCATTTTCGTAGCACTTACCTGACTCGCGACACCAGCTAGGCACTTATTTGTGTGGCAGATACGGGCTATAACACATCCTGTAGCAATCATAGCAGTTGAATCGAAACCATATTCATCAGCACCCATTATTCACAAGACCTGTAAATTAACAAAGCCTGAAGCTTTCTCACAAAAAAGACCCTCCCATGTGGGAAACTGTAAAACAATTTACAAAATGAATCAGTTAATAATAAAATGAATAAGTGGGCACAAATTCATAGTTAAGTAAAAGAGGAAATAAGTGAGTAAACCGTACTATGTTCCCTTGAATACCGTATGCTCCAAAATTCCTTTAACACCCCATAGCGCCTTAATAACATCAGTTTGGTGATTGTTCAAGTTCCAAAGTTTACCATTATGGCTCTGGTGGGTCCACCAAATTGGGTTTTGTTTGAGAACTAGGTATTCATAAAATCTGTTCTCACTCTCCACCCTTTGTCATATGCAAGTGTGTGTCAGTCCTAGAACAGAATATTGATTCTCGGTATTCCACATGCCCATGAGTCCTATAACAAAATTATCTTTACCACATGACAGTGATTTTTAATATTTATTAACATTTCAAAACTGAAGCTCACTTCAAAATCTTCAACTGTTAAATGCCCATTTTACGACTGAGCTTCTTGCCTCTTGAGAGCATATTCTGCCCAAACACGCTGTGAATCAATCCCATGACTTTTGAAAAAGAGAAAGGCAGTCAGAAAACAAATTGCCATAAAAAAATTGTTAGCATTCAAATATATTGGAGATCTTACATCATACACCTGAATATAATGATACAAATTTGGAAACAACGGTCTTCTTCATGACTCATACCACTTCTAATGTGTGTTACACCAACATCTGTGATACTTTTTGGAATCAATATGTGACCCATTGATAACATGCCCAGCCCTCCAATCTCCTTGGGTGTGTAGAAAATCACAAGGGAAAACCTACAGAAAGAAATTCATCAGACGTCATACACTAAATATGGAGGCCACAATAGCTAAAATGTGGTATATAGAATAACGCCTCGCATACGTGAAGCCCTGGCCTCTCGCCCTGACTTTCAAGATCTTGAGTCAAACGCCTCAGATGTTTGCAATTTTTGCTACCAAGGATGAAGTTCTAGTTCCAATCATCACAATATTTTGACACGAAGACAACTCAAGTTTAATATGGTTCCGCATCCTCTACTTTGGAGCAACAACTAATTGGGTATAAGTGATACAAACACTTAATTCATAATTAAAAAAAATGCATCACAATAAAAGAAGTCAGCACTCACCTTCTTTATCCCATATCTGCAAAGGCTAGCTTCTACAAAAACATCCAATTACATAACCAAATAAGAAGCTACCATTTATTCAAAACTACAATATTCCAACAAAAGCACAAACAAAACTATTGAACCAAAAAATACATACCCTAGGTTGTATAAAATGGATAAGAAACCAGAATGGAATGTGTTCTTGTAAATTTGTAGTTGCATCAGATCCGGAACGTTACTGGTCCCCAATTACTGCATTTTTTTTCTTCGGATAGTAAACGAATCCCGCTGTGCTTCTGGTGATGTCATGGATCCGCGGAAGATGCTATTTATCTATAACACAAACAACAAAAACCCTAACACATCAATCATCAACGCTAATTATACAGTCTACTCCACAATATCTCACAAAAATCTCCTTACAAAGATTGGATTTTTATTCAAATTGACAGCTTCTTAAACCTACCATTTGTCGACCACCGTCACCATCGACCACCGACCAACCGACAACATGGCCAAGGCGGCGGATTCAGGACCGCCACCGTCCGGCAGAGGCGGCAGAGTGAAGACGCAGACGGCAGCAACTTCCGTCTGTCTCTATCGCTCTCTCTCTCTCTCTCTCTCTCTCTCTCTCTAGCAACCCTAACGTCGCCGCACTGCGGCTTCGATGAACGGTCGGAGATAAAATGGAAGCAATGCCTGTGGAAATTACCGTTTTGATCTGAGAGGGTGTTGTGGTTATGGATGGTGGCGGTGACCGGTGAGAAAAACAGAAAAAAAACATTTGTTAATGAGATTTACCCACATGCTGATGAGAATCTCATGCTGAGGAGAATCTCATCAACACGTAGTTGTTGGTTTGGTGATGCGGCAACCACCGCCAAAAGGGCCTAATCAGCCCTCACCACCACATCGACCACTTAATGGCACTATTCATTGTGTTTCAAATTTGTGTATATAGATAACAGCCGTTTAAGGAAAGTAAATTTGGAGAATACAAGATCTCCTCTGAGACATAGTATATCATATTCCAATAGGAATTTACGTACCTATTCTGATCTAGAAGCAACTCCAAATGTCATGCATAATCGAACTGGATCATTCATGCCAACAAGTAAGTACTTATTAAGTTTTATACAAGTAAATGTTTTTTTTATATAAATTAATATCATGCAGATTCTTAAAAAACTTTTTTTATATATATTAATAGGTAATTTAAGTTGTCTTACGAACAATGATACTCAACCAACAGACGCTACTCCGGGTCATATTGCGTTTAACCTTACGTCATTTACTGGCACCTCCGGTATTCTTCAAAATTCTTCTTTTGAAAGGTTGTCATCCGGTAAACGTAAGTTAATTGGTAGACCACTAATTACTTCTCCAATACCAATTATGGATTTTACCACAGAGCAGATTGTAGTTCAAGATCCCTTGAAAGGTGTTTCAAAAGGTACATTTCTAATAATTTGTATTCTTCGCTCCAGAAAGTATTAAATGTGTCGACTAAATGTTATTTTCTTTATTACATAACAGTTTTATCATTTTTTTGTTAATTTTCAAAACAGATTATTTGGATCATGGTGACCAATGCGTTACTTGTGAAGTATGTAATGCAAAATTGTGGAATGCAGAAAAAGGAAAAGGAAGAAAAAAGGATGGAAAAGTTTGTTATTTCATTTGTTGTTCTTATGGCATAGTAGAGCTTCCAGATTACAAAGATGCCAGAGGAAGTTATCGAATCCTATTTAGTAACAATAATGATGAAAGCAAGCACTTTTTGAAAAATATTCGACGTTACAATTCAATGTTCGCATTTACTTCAATGGGTGGTAAGGTTGATTCGACGGTTAACAGAGGCAATGGTCCTTTTTGCTTTAGAATTAGCGGTGAGAATTATCATACAATTGGAAGTCTTATGCCAAACAATGGATCGCAACCAAAATTTTGCCAACTATACATATATGATACTGAGAACGAAATTTCAAACAGGCAATCGATATTTAGGTAATGTCCATTGCACATTCTTAGCATAAATCCATTTTTTTTACCTTACTAATTCATATTTTATGATAATTTGAATAATTTTTGATAACATTTTTGTAACAGTGGTTCAGATGGTGCATCTTCTTCTTCTTCGGCAACTATTGATCGTAAACTAATTGAACATATAAAGGATGTATTAGACAATGACAATGAGTTGGTCAAAACTTATAGAAGAGTTAGGGATTCCTTCCAAGACAACCCTAATGTAAATGTGAAGCTTCGAATAATTGGAACACGAGAAAAAGATGGTCGCACGTATAACTTACCAACGGCTGGTGAGATTGCCGCTCTCATTGTTGGTGATATTGAAAATGTGGTTGACAATAGAGATATTGTTGTTGAGACTCAAACAGGTGAACTTAAAAGAATTTGTGAGTTGCATCCATCATATCTCGCACTACAGTATCCGATTTTGTTTCCGTACGGAGATGATGGCTACAGAATTGATATCCCTCATAGAGGTGTTGTTGATGTTGTTAATAAGACACGTCCAAAGTGTACTATGAGAGAGTTCTTTGCGTATCGTATCCAGGATCGGATAAATCAGTTTTCATTAATCCTTAATTCTAAGAGGCTATTCCAGCAGTTCTTGGTAGACGCGTATACTATGATAGAGAGCGAGAGACTTAGGTACATACGATATCAACAAAAAGATCTTAGGTCCGACACATATGAAAGCCTCCGTAAATTAAGAAGTAAAGGTCAAGATGATATATCTAAAGTTGGAAAACGTATATTTTTGCCGTCTTCTTTTACTGGTGGAGCACGATATATGATGCAAAACTACTTAGACGCTATGGCTCTGTGTAAATGCTTTGGTTATCCAGATTATTTTATAACCATAACATGCAATCCCAAATGGCCAGAAGTTCAACAGTTTCTCAAAGACACCAATCTTAGTCCGGAAGATAGGCCTGATATCCTGTCTAGATTGTTCAAAATAAAATTGGATTCAATCTGCAAAGATTTAAAAAAGAATCATCTATTAGGCAAAGCTTCAGCAGGTAATGTTAAAAAGAAAAATCTAAATTATTATTCATCATCAAACCTAACACTTTGTTTTTTTTTCTGTAGTTGTTTACACTATCGAGTTCCAAAAACGTGGTTTGCCTCATGCCCATTTATGCTTATTCATGGAACCTGAATTCAAATTACCTACTGTGGACCATGTTGATTCATTTATATCTGCAGAAATTCCAAACAGAGATGAAGATCCAGAATTATTCATCCTGGTGAAAGAGTATATGATACATGGTCCATGTGGTAATGCTAGGTTGAGCTCTCCATGTATGGTAGATATGAAGTGTTCAAAAGGCTTTCCAAAAAAGTTTCAAGATCATACGACACTAGATTCAAACGGGTTTCCATTACACAGAAGGAGAAATAATGGTGCTTCTGTTGTGAAAAATAAACTTGAACTTGATAACAGGAGTGTGGTTCCGTACAACAAAAAATTATTGAAAAGATATCAAGCTCATATCAACGTTGAATGGTGCAATCAAGCCGCCTCGATAAAATATCTGTTTAAATACATCAATAAAGGTCCTGATAGAGCCACTATAGCTGTTGTGCATGGTGATAATCAACCGAAAGAGCAACCACAAGACGAGATCAAAGAGTATTACGATTGCCGCTATATATCAGCTTGTGAAGCATCTTGGAGGATATTTGCTAATGAAGTACATTATAGAAGACCTTCTGTTATGAGGCTTCCATTCCATCTACCTGGCCAACAACCTGTTGTTTTCGGCCCTGACGAGGATATTAACTCTGTTCTAAACAAACCGTCAGTTAAATCTTCAATGTTTCTATCATGGATGGAACGTAATAAAGATCCAAATGACCTGTTGGCCCGTACACTTACATACGTTCAGTTCCCTATTTTTTATGTATGGAAGCTTGACAAGCGAGTATGGGAACCAAGAAAAGGGAAAAAATCAATTGGCAGGATTCATTCCGTATCTCCGTCTCTAGGTGAAGCTTATTTTTTGAGAATTCTTCTTAACAAGGTTAGAGGACCAACATCCTTTGACGACATTAAAACAGTTAATGGTAAAGTTTACGATATATACAGAGATGCTTGCTACGCACTTGGTCTTTTAGATGATGATTCAGAGTATGTGGAGGCAATAAAAGAAGCAAATTTAACTGGAAGCGCTTCATACATTAGGAATTTATTTTCTACGATGTTGTTATCCAGTAGTCTTTCTAGACCTGAGGTTGTTAGGGAAAGTTCGTGGAGATACATGGCGGACGATTTTGTTTACAGACTAGCAAAATACCATCGAGTTACAGGTACCTTTTGTTTACACTGACTTTTATTACTTATTTTTTTGGAAAAAATGATCTGATGTTTTCATTACTATTTAAGTTAATTTATCTTAATATGATTAAATGGTTTCCCTATTCATAACATGATGTATTTTTCTTTCGTATTGCGTAGCGTTATCAATTCCAGATCACCAACTGAAGAACTATGTTTTGTGCGAAATTGAAAAGTTTTTATTGCAAAATAATTCTTCGTTGCGAAGATTTGAATCAATGCCATATCCAGATATGTCGTCTTCAGGTATTTCAGATTGTCGTTTGATATACGAAGAGCAGGCATATGATACAACATACCTTGGAAATCTGTACGATAGTCAATTGACAATGTTAACTGACGAACAACGCTCTGTTTTTGAAGAGATTATGGCAGCAGTAAACAGTGATAACGGTCGGATTTTTTTCCTTTATGGGTATGGTGGAACTGGTAAAACATTTCTATGGAAGACATTGTCCGCTGCAATTAGATCAAGAGGTCAAATCGTGTTAAATGTGGCTTCAAGTGGAATTGCATCGTTGTTGTTAGATGGTGGCAGGACTGCACATTCCAGGTTTAGCATACCGTTGAATCTTACTGAAGATTCGGTATGTAATATAAAACCAGAAAGTGATCTGTCTAAATTACTTCATGAGACTAAATTGATAATTTGGGATGAAGCACCTATGGTACACAAACATGCATTTGAAGCGCTCGATAGAACAATGAATGACGTTTTCAACATTGACACATCTCTCAATTCAGAAATCCGTTTTGGAGGTAAGGTTATTGTTTTTGGTGGCGATTTTAGACAAATATTACCTGTTGTTCCAAATGGTGGGAGACAAGAGATTGTTAATGCCTCCTTATGTTCGTCTTATCTGTGGAGTAAATGTAAATTGCTAAGACTAACAAGAAACATGAGGTTAACGGTTGGAGCATCTACAGCTGATGTTGATGAAATAAAAAATTTTGGCAAATGGCTTTTGGATTTGGGTGAGGGTAACGTTGGTGGTCCAAATGATGGAGAAGCAACTATTGAAATACCACAAGATCTTTTGATTACTGATGCATCTGATCCAATTGGAAGTTTAATTGATTTTGTTTATCCATCAATCTTGGAAAACGTAGACGCCCATAACTATTTCAGTGACCGGGCTATACTTGCACCTAAAAATGAAGTTGTTCATGAGATTAATAACAGGTTGCTAGCAATGTTTACTGGTGAAGAAAAAGAGTATCTTAGCTCTGACAGTCTTTGTCCGTCTGAAGATGTAAATTCTACACAACAAAGACTTTACTCTCCGGATGTGCTCAATGGTCTTAAAATATCAGGCCTACCAAATCATAGGTTAGTCCTTAAAGTTGGTGTTCCAGTGATGTTATTAAGAAATATTGATCAACGGAATGGATTGTGCAACGGTACAAGGCTACAAGTAAAAAAGCTGCACAACCGTGTAATAGAAACGGAGATAATATCTGGTTCAAATATTGGTACTTGCACATATATCCCTCGATTAAACTTGATACCTTCTGATAAAAAGATTCCTTTTGCTTTTCAAAGGAGGCAATTTCCACTGGCCGTATGTTTTGCAATGACCATCAACAAAAGTCAAGGCCAGTCTCTTTCAAGAGTTGGTTTGTACCTCAAACAACCGGTCTTCTCTCATGGTCAATTGTATGTTGCCTTATCAAGGGTGAAAACAAGAAATGGGGTCAAAATACTCATACTTGACAACAACGGAAAACCTACGGATAAAACAACTAATGTGGTGTATAAAGAGATTTTCAACGAATTGTGATATATACATATTCATGGTTAATAAAAAGTTTTTACATGATCCGTTTAAAGAGGTGTATATATTCTTAACATTTAATGTAAACCACTATGATTAAGGCATATTATCTTTAATCAACCCGTGTAATACACGGGTCCTTATGCTATATTTATATTATTGGTAAGATGACATATTTATATTATTCGTAAGATTAACATGCTTCAAGATTTTAAAAAATTATAATTTTTGCAATAACTTTGAACAAATATTTCAATGATAATATATCATTAACATTGAAATTTTGAGAAACGTTTATATGACAATTAAATTTATAATTTTCTAAAGAGCAGTTTGATTGTTTGACAATTATGAAAAGTCGTTTATACCCTTAAGCTAACTCTTAATATATACACGGAAGTGACATGAAGATCAGATCATCATCTTCACTCACACTGCTCAACATAATCTATTCCAACTCCCAACACTTTCATCTAACACCGAACAGATCATCATTTTCATCGACATCGCTGATCATACCATCTTCATCGCTTAACAGACCAACATCTTTATTGCTGAACAGATCATCTTCATCTTCATCTTCATCAGGTTGATCTTCAAAACATAGGTTTCGTTTTGTTTGACTCTATACTTTCAGATCTCATATGATAATTTGGCTGATTAGAGTACAGATCTAGGTTGTTTGTTTATTTAAACTATCATATTTGTGTCTTTTAATTTCTGAATCAAATGTGAAGAAACAAGTGTGTATTTATTTGAACACATTGATATTGATACTTGAAATGTGAAAAATGATTTTTGCTTAATTTCGAATGGTTTTTGTTGGTTGTTTGAGAACTGTTTAAAAATAACTGATCGGGTCAGTTTTGGATTACTGTGTTCCTCATATTGATTTATGGTTTGATTCGATGATTTGAATGTGTTATTTGGCTATTTTTGGTTTGATTCGATGATTTGCATGTGTTCATCATTTTGATTTTTGGTTTTTGTTTGGTTTGATTCGATGATAATCAGTAATTTGGGTATTTTTTTTGTTTGATTTGATGATTTGAATGTGTTCGTCATTTGATATTTGGTTTTGGTTTGATTCGATGATAATAAGTTATTTCTGTATTTTGGGTTTGATTCGATAATTTGAATGTGTTATTTGGGTATTTTTGGTTTTGATTCAATGATTTGAATGTGTTCCTCATTTTGTTTTCTGGTTTTGGTTTGATTTGTTGATAACGGTTATTTGGTTTTCGTTTGATTCGATGTACAGAATGGCTGCGGATGTAAAGATAAGCAAAACACCAACTACGAAGGCGATAACACTTGACATCCTCCTAGAAGATGGTGCGATGCACATAAGGAAGTGATTGATATGAATGAATATAACCCCAGTGTAGCTCTTCGATTTTCCTTGAAATTCCAGAGCTCGCTAATTACATATCTACCACTTGGGTTATATTCATTCATATCTGCTACATTCCGAAGTGCACCCGTCAGTAAAGATCCACATTTTAGTTTGTCTCTGTATTGTATGTTACGGTCTTTTGTTATCGAGTTTGTAACGTTTTGCCTCTGTATTGTATGTATTAGAAGTTTACATTTAATATACAATATAGGCTTTAATAATTTGGTATATATAGTATACATTTAATTATTAGATTGCATTTATTTAAAAAGAGTTAAGTATTAGATTGCATTTATTTAAAAATAGTTAATTATTATATTGCATTTATTTAAAAAAGAGTTAATACTTTATTAAAAGAGTTAATTTTAATTTTTAAATCAATGATTTCTTAAAAAAAAGCAAGAAATGAATTTAGTGGCTCTGGTTGATATTTCACTCATACCATAGAGACGCAAAGTGTTATTAATATATGCCAAAAGACGGTCTTACCCCTGGCATTAACAGTCAAACGGACGGCACACTGACATAGGTACTCAAAGTGTATATATTCAATACATTTTATGTAACACCCCAACCCAGAAGGGCTGACGTGTCACAATAACAGTAGTATCATAAACAAAAGTCATAATTCCATTTATTTATTTGATAAGGATACAACCACACGACAACTAAACTTAAAATTTATATACAAACGGAAACATTCGACTTGATTAACTAAAATCTTCGGATTTAGTCTTAGGCTTTATTCTTCTCTCTTTACCCCGCCCGAAGTAACCTGTGAACCTGTACATACAAAAGTTTACGGAATGAGCCGAATGCTCAGTACGGAATAATAGGCTCAAATAACAAGTAACGCTTTATATGAAATGTTATCCGAATGGAACTTTATGCGAAAATGATACGATACAAGTAACGAAATTTCATAATCATATCATACGGATGTACCCATGAGCCAAACTTAAAACGTGACAATACACAGGTAGCTACTCCTGCATAATTATCACACGAGATGGCGAGTTGGCATACCCGCTATCCACCTCCTTAACTTAAATCCTAGGATCGATCCATACGCCCCCTAGTAGCTTTGTACCTCACTTGTACCTAGGGACGCCGTGAACTGATCTCTCCGTCACGGATGGAGCACATGATGTCGATGCCGCAACAACATGCTCGTGGGACACTCCACGAGAAGCGATACTCAGGGTATCAGAGTACAAATGGTCTTATTCACATAACTTATCAAAATATGTAACATATATTGGAACATGCGATAATGAGTACAATTAACATAATACTATCGCATGACATGAAAGCTAAATCCAAAGTTATGATTAGAATAGGAATCCAACGGACTGTCAAATGAATCGATAATCAAAGACGTGAGGAGTTTTAAAAGATATATGAATTTAATGGGTTTATAACAATTTGAATATGAAGCAATAAGGAGTGAGGGTAAGGATCCGTACCTTAATAATTTCAAAGTGATGCTACCTTGTGATAATATTTCAGATTTATACGGGCAGAGTTTAGACTACTGATTAGTCTTTTAACCTAATTTAAATAACATGCACACAACTAGGTTAGTAACTTAATACAGCATTTACGATAACTCACGAGATCAAAATCCTCACAACGAATGACAAAGTGCGATACTTAAACATCCATCGGATTCACAACTAATGACAAAGTGAAATCACTTAAACATCCATCGGATTCACAACGAATGACAAAGTGCAAACACTTAAACATCCATCGGAATCACGACTAATGACAAAGTGAAGTTACTTAAACATCCATCGGAATCACGACTAATGACAAAGCATAACCCAAATTTGAGCAGCACTTAAACATCCATTGGATTGATTTCAATCAATCAGACATTGAATCGTATCAGCGATCGAGTTATTACCCTGTGCAGCAGCACCCCGCTATACTAATTAGTGATTCGTGTGTGTTGATTGTGATAAACAGAGCATAACTCGGTGTAATTTGTGAATTTTTACGTCGAACTGAAGCCAGAAATCAAGTCCCAGGCCCCTGTATTTATACCTGAAATTGACATCTCCCGCGTGTCGCGGAAGATGTCCCTAGGTCTGTCGCAACTCGCCTGGGGTACCAACGTAGAGTAGGGTAGGCTTGTCACTAGTATAGGCCTGCTGAGTCGACGTTTCGTGAATTCTCAATTTAGACAACGCATTTTAGAGATAATCATTAGTTAGGGTTTACCCCCCTTAAGTTTTAGGGGCCCTAATCCTGATTCCAAATATTCTGAAAATTTTAGGGATTTATGCAGAATCACTTGGGTGTCTTAATTAGGGTTTCCTATTGGATAATTTATAAATAATAATAATAGTTTTGGTTGATATACAGAAGGATGGATCATAAGATAAATGTTTAGTTTATTCTAAATTATTATTATTCTTTTATTTCTAGAATAATGATTTTAATTTTATGGTCATTACAACTATTACCCCCTTAAAAGAAATTTCGTCCTCGAAATTTTTTCAAATAAGAATATAACATATCATATAAGTAACGGAAACGGAACTTTCATAGCAGAGTTACTAACTTATATAACAAGAATCTCCTAAACACACAGGTGTATCTGAAATTCATAATTACGTTTATGACCATAATTGTCAATTACCTTACTACCATGTCCTAATGGTTCTTCCACTACGTATCTTAATAACATATTTAATAATGCAGAAAATCAACATAGACTTACAGATAACAAGAGTGACTATTGGTACTGATATCTCCTACCTAAACATACTTAATCATAACTAAGATATATTCACATAAGGTAAAGCATGAATGACCGTAAACAGAAACAAATGAACATATATCAAAGAGCAAGATTTACCGTTACTTCGATTAAAATTTTATTACTTAGAATAGATTAGGGTATAGAGAGCGAATTGGGAATTACTTTCCTACGCATAACCCTTTCTTGTCGATCTAAAATGGCTTCTGGTTCTGTGGTTTAGGCTGCCATGGACGTGACTGATTTCCAGAGTTTTGATTTCCTTGCACTTTGTGGTCTTGATGCTGTGGCGTAGTGGATGATTGGCCGATTGCCTGCTTAAATTGTCCTTCCCCGTTTCTCTTCTTATTATCCTCAGTTCGAGATAAAAATTCTTTCCTCTCGAACTCAAAAGTTTTGATTGCATCAGCAACTTCGGTGATATCCTTAAATTTTATGTACATGATCGATTTCCGAATTCGATCATTGACTGCCCACTTGCATTTTTCTGCCTGGGCTTCTGCTGATCCTGCAACGTCTCCTACAATACTAGCCAACCTTGAAAATCTAGTAATGAACTCAGAGGCTGGTTCATCACTCCCCTGTCGAATCACTGCATACTCCCTGATATAAGCTTCTTTATCAGCGGTAGAAAAATACTTGTCGTAAAAGATGGTACGAAAGTCGACCCATGAAAGATTAGCGTCAAAATCATCCCCTCCTTTGACTTGCTTATATCCTTCCCACCAAGTTTGTGCGTCATCTTCAAGTTTATAGGTAGCCAATCTAACTTTGTATTGTTCCGGAACTCCAAGAACTCCGAAGATCTTTTCAACATGAGCTATCCAGTTTCTTGCTTCGACTGTATTAGTAGCGTGACTAAAGGATTTCGGCTTTTGTTTTTGGAATTTAGCAATCCATATGTCTATACTATAGGTAATATGGTTTGTGGTATTCTCACGAATTTCTTCACCAGAGATTGGATTCGTGTTATTACGTTCTGGATGACGAGTTTGTTGAATAACGGCCTCAGCTGTTTGAGCAACAAGGTTTGGAAGCAACCCGGCAACAGCCTGGTTGATAGCATTAATTACGTTTGGATCAACTGGAGTCTCATTCGAAGAAGTGTTGTTACGTACATGGTTAGTACGAGTACTCCTACGTAGCGGACGACGAGGAGGCATCTATAAGAATAGACATAGGAATTAAACAAAATAAGAGACCAAGTTGAATCCTATCATAGATATCTACCCATTCCTCACAGGTTTTTATTTACTATCTTCAAGTTTTCTACAGGAAAGAGCCTTTGCTCTGATACCATAGCTGTAACACCCCAACCCAGAAGGGCTGACGTGTCACAATAACAGTAGTATCATAAACAAAAGTCATAATTCCATTTATTTATTTGATAAGGATACAACCACACGACAACTAAACTTAAAATTTATATACAAACGGAGACATTCGACTTGATTAACTAAAATCTTCGGATTTAGTCTTAGGCTTTATTCTTCTCTTTTTACCCCGCCCGAAGTAACCTGTGAACCTGTACATACAAAAGTTTACGGAATGAGCCGAATGCTCAGTACGGAATAATAGGCTCAAATAACAAGTAACGCTTTATATGAAATGTTATCCGAATGGAACTTTATGCGAAAATGATACGATACAAGTAACGAAATTTCATAATCATATCATACGGATGTACCCATGAGCCAAACTTAAAACGTGACAATACACAGGTAGCTACTCCTGCATAATTATCACACGAGATGGCGAGTTGGCATACCCGCTATCCACCTCCTTAACTTAAATCCTAGGATCGATCCATACGCCCCCTAGTAGCTTTGTACCTCACTTGTACCTAGGGACGCCGTGAACTGATCTCTCCGTCACGGATGGAGCACATGATGTCGATGCCGCAACAACATGCTCGTGGGACACTCCACGAGAAGCGATACTCAGGGTATCAGAGTACAAATGGTCTTATTCACATAACTTATCAAAATATGTAACATATATTGGAACATGCGATAATGAGTACAATTAACATAATACTATCGCATGACATGAAAGCTAAATCCAAAGTTATGATTAGAATAGGAATCCAACGGACTGTCAAATGAATCGATAATCAAAGACGTGAGGAGTTTTAAAAGATATATGAATTTAATGGGTTTATAACAATTTGAATATGAAGCAATAAGGAGTGAGGGTAAGGATCCGTACCTTAATAATTTCAAAGTGATGCTACCTTGTGATAATATTTCAGATTTATACGGGCAGAGTTTAGACTACTGATTAGTCTTTTAACCTAATTTAAATAACATGCACACAACTAGGTTAGTAACTTAATACAGCATTTACGATAACTCACGAGATCAAAATCCTCACAACGAATGACAAAGTGCGATACTTAAACATCCATCGGATTCACAACTAATGACAAAGTGAAATCACTTAAACATCCATCGGATTCACAACGAATGACAAAGTGCAAACACTTAAACATCCATCGGAATCACGACTAATGACAAAGTGAAGTTACTTAAACATCCATCGGAATCACGACTAATGACAAAGCATAACCCAAATTTGAGCAGCACTTAAACATCCATTGGATTGATTTCAATCAATCAGACATTGAATCGTATCAGCGATCGAGTTATTACCCTGTGCAGCAGCACCCCGCTATACTAATTAGTGATTCGTGTGTGTTGATTGTGATAAACAGAGCATAACTCGGTGTAATTTGTGAATTTTTACGTCGAACTGAAGCCAGAAATCAAGTCCCAGGCCCCTGTATTTATACCTGAAATTGACATCTCCCGCGTGTCGCGGAAGATGTCCCTAGGTCTGTCGCAACTCGCCTGGGGTACCAACGTAGAGTAGGGTAGGCTTGTCACTAGTATAGGCCTGCTGAGTCGACGTTTCGTGAATTCTCAATTTAGACAACGCATTTTAGAGATAATCATTAGTTAGGGTTTACCCCCCTTAAGTTTTAGGGGCCCTAATCCTGATTCCAAATATTCTGAAAATTTTAGGGATTTATGCAGAATCACTTGGGTGTCTTAATTAGGGTTTCCTATTGGATAATTTATAAATAATAATAATAGTTTTGGTTGATATACAGAAGGATGGATCATAAGATAAATGTTTAGTTTATTCTAAATTATTATTATTCTTTTATTTCTAGAATAATGATTTTAATTTTATGGTCATTACAACTATTACCCCCTTAAAAGAAATTTCGTCCTCGAAATTTTTTCAAATAAGAATATAACATATCATATAAGTAACGGAAACGGAACTTTCATAGCAGAGTTACTAACTTATATAACAAGAATCTCCTAAACACACAGGTGTATCTGAAATTCATAATTACGTTTATGACCATAATTGTCAATTACCTTACTACCATGTCCTAATGGTTCTTCCACTACGTATCTTAATAACATATTTAATAATGCAGAAAATCAACATAGACTTACAGATAACAAGAGTGACTATTGGTACTGATATCTCCTACCTAAACATACTTAATCATAACTAAGATATATTCACATAAGGTAAAGCATGAATGACCGTAAACAGAAACAAATGAACATATATCAAAGAGCAAGATTTACCGTTACTTCGATTAAAATTTTATTACTTAGAATAGATTAGGGTATAGAGAGCGAATTGGGAATTACTTTCCTACGCATAACCCTTTCTTGTCGATCTAAAATGGCTTCTGGTTCTGTGGTTTAGGCTGCCATGGACGTGACTGATTTCCAGAGTTTTGATTTCCTTGCACTTTGTGGTCTTGATGCTGTGGCGTAGTGGATGATTGGCCGATTGCCTGCTTAAATTGTCCTTCCCCGTTTCTCTTCTTATTATCCTCAGTTCGAGATAAAAATTATTTCCTCTCGAACTCAAAAGTTTTGATTGCATCAGCAACTTCGGTGATATCCTTAAATTTTATGTACATGATCGATTTCCGAATTCGATCATTGACTGCCCACTTGCATTTTTCTGCCTGGGCTTCTGCTGATCCTGCAACGTCTCCTACAATACTAGCCAACCTTGAAAATCTAGTAATGAACTCAGAGGCTGGTTCATCACTCCCCTGTCGAATCACTGCATACTCCCTGATATAAGCTTCTTTATCAGCGGTAGAAAAATACTTGTCGTAAAAGATGGTACGAAAGTCGACCCATGAAAGATTAGCGTCAAAATCATCCCCTCCTTTGACTTGCTTATATCCTTCCCACCAAGTTTGTGCGTCATCTTCAAGTTTATAGGTAGCCAATCTAACTTTGTATTGTTCCGGAACTCCAAGAACTCCGAAGATCTTTTCAACATGAGCTATCCAGTTTCTTGCTTCGACTGTATTAGTAGCGTGACTAAAGGATTTCGGCTTTTGTTTTTGGAATTTAGCAATCCATATGTCTATACTATAGGTAATATGGTTTGTGGTATTCTCACGAATTTCTTCACCAGAGATTGGATTCGTGTTATTACGTTCTGGATGACGAGTTTGTTGAATAACGGCCTCAGCTGTTTGAGCAACAAGGTTTGGAAGCAACCCGGCAACAGCCTGGTTGATAGCATTAATTACGTTTGGATCAACTGGAGTCTCATTCGAAGAAGTGTTGTTACGTACATGGTTAGTACGAGTACTCCTACGTAGCGGACGACGAGGAGGCATCTATAAGAATAGACATAGGAATTAAACAAAATAAGAGACCAAGTTGAATCCTATCATAGATATCTACCCATTCCTCACAGGTTTTTATTTACTATCTTCAAGTTTTCTACAGGAAAGAGCCTTTGCTCTGATACCATAGCTGTAACACCCCAACCCAGAAGGGCTGACGTGTCACAATAACAGTAGTATCATAAACAAAAGTCATAATTCCATTTATTTATTTGATAAGGATACAACCACACGACAACTAAACTTAAAATTTATATACAAACGGAGACATTCGACTTGATTAACTAAAATCTTCGGATTTAGTCTTAGGCTTTATTCTTCTCTTTTTACCCCGCCCGAAGTAACCTGTGAACCTGTACATACAAAAGTTTACGGAATGAGCCGAATGCTCAGTACGGAATAATAGGCTCAAATAACAAGTAACGCTTTATATGAAATGTTATCCGAATGGAACTTTATGCGAAAATGATACGATACAAGTAACGAAATTTCATAATCATATCATACGGATGTACCCATGAGCCAAACTTAAAACGTGACAATACACAGGTAGCTACTCCTGCATAATTATCACACGAGATGGCGAGTTGGCATACCCGCTATCCACCTCCTTAACTTAAATCCTAGGATCGATCCATACGCCCCCTAGTAGCTTTGTACCTCACTTGTACCTAGGGACGCCGTGAACTGATCTCTCCGTCACGGATGGAGCACATGATGTCGATGCCGCAACAACATGCTCGTGGGACACTCCACGAGAAGCGATACTCAGGGTATCAGAGTACAAATGGTCTTATTCACATAACTTATCAAAATATGTAACATATATTGGAACATGCGATAATGAGTACAATTAACATAATACTATCGCATGACATGAAAGCTAAATCCAAAGTTATGATTAGAATAGGAATCCAACGGACTGTCAAATGAATCGATAATCAAAGACGTGAGGAGTTTTAAAAGATATATGAATTTAATGGGTTTATAACAATTTGAATATGAAGCAATAAGGAGTGAGGGTAAGGATCCGTACCTTAATAATTTCAAAGTGATGCTACCTTGTGATAATATTTCAGATTTATACGGGCAGAGTTTAGACTACTGATTAGTCTTTTAACCTAATTTAAATAACATGCACACAACTAGGTTAGTAACTTAATACAGCATTTACGATAACTCACGAGATCAAAATCCTCACAACGAATGACAAAGTGCGATACTTAAACATCCATCGGATTCACAACTAATGACAAAGTGAAATCACTTAAACATCCATCGGATTCACAACGAATGACAAAGTGCAAACACTTAAACATCCATCGGAATCACGACTAATGACAAAGTGAAGTTACTTAAACATCCATCGGAATCACGACTAATGACAAAGCATAACCCAAATTTGAGCAGCACTTAAACATCCATTGGATTGATTTCAATCAATCAGACATTGAATCGTATCAGCGATCGAGTTATTACCCTGTGCAGCAGCACCCCGCTATACTAATTAGTGATTCGTGTGTGTTGATTGTGATAAACAGAGCATAACTCGGTGTAATTTGTGAATTTTTACGTCGAACTGAAGCCAGAAATCAAGTCCCAGGCCCCTGTATTTATACCTGAAATTGACATCTCCCGCGTGTCGCGGAAGATGTCCCTAGGTCTGTCGCAACTCGCCTGGGGTACCAACGTAGAGTAGGGTAGGCTTGTCACTAGTATAGGCCTGCTGAGTCGACGTTTCGTGAATTCTCAATTTAGACAACGCATTTTAGAGATAATCATTAGTTAGGGTTTACCCCCCTTAAGTTTTAGGGGCCCTAATCCTGATTCCAAATATTCTGAAAATTTTAGGGATTTATGCAGAATCACTTGGGTGTCTTAATTAGGGTTTCCTATTGGATAATTTATAAATAATAATAATAGTTTTGGTTGATATACAGAAGGATGGATCATAAGATAAATGTTTAGTTTATTCTAAATTATTATTATTCTTTTATTTCTAGAATAATGATTTTAATTTTATGGTCATTACAACTATTACCCCCTTAAAAGAAATTTCGTCCTCGAAATTTTTTCAAATAAGAATATAACATATCATATAAGTAACGGAAACGGAACTTTCATAGCAGAGTTACTAACTTATATAACAAGAATCTCCTAAACACACAGGTGTATCTGAAATTCATAATTACGTTTATGACCATAATTGTCAATTACCTTACTACCATGTCCTAATGGTTCTTCCACTACGTATCTTAATAACATATTTAATAATGCAGAAAATCAACATAGACTTACAGATAACAAGAGTGACTATTGGTACTGATATCTCCTACCTAAACATACTTAATCATAACTAAGATATATTCACATAAGGTAAAGCATGAATGACCGTAAACAGAAACAAATGAACATATATCAAAGAGCAAGATTTACCGTTACTTCGATTAAAATTTTATTACTTAGAATAGATTAGGGTATAGAGAGCGAATTGGGAATTACTTTCCTACGCATAACCCTTTCTTGTCGATCTAAAATGGCTTCTGGTTCTGTGGTTTAGGCTGCCATGGACGTGACTGATTTCCAGAGTTTTGATTTCCTTGCACTTTGTGGTCTTGATGCTGTGGCGTAGTGGATGATTGGCCGATTGCCTGCTTAAATTGTCCTTCCCCGTTTCTCTTCTTATTATCCTCAGTTCGAGATAAAAATTATTTCCTCTCGAACTCAAAAGTTTTGATTGCATCAGCAACTTCGGTGATATCCTTAAATTTTATGTACATGATCGATTTCCGAATTCGATCATTGACTGCCCACTTGCATTTTTCTGCCTGGGCTTCTGCTGATCCTGCAACGTCTCCTACAATACTAGCCAACCTTGAAAATCTAGTAATGAACTCAGAGGCTGGTTCATCACTCCCCTGTCGAATCACTGCATACTCCCTGATATAAGCTTCTTTATCAGCGGTAGAAAAATACTTGTCGTAAAAGATGGTACGAAAGTCGACCCATGAAAGATTAGCGTCAAAATCATCCCCTCCTTTGACTTGCTTATATCCTTCCCACCAAGTTTGTGCGTCATCTTCAAGTTTATAGGTAGCCAATCTAACTTTGTATTGTTCCGGAACTCCAAGAACTCCGAAGATCTTTTCAACATGAGCTATCCAGTTTCTTGCTTCGACTGTATTAGTAGCGTGACTAAAGGATTTCGGCTTTTGTTTTTGGAATTTAGCAATCCATATGTCTATACTATAGGTAATATGGTTTGTGGTATTCTCACGAATTTCTTCACCAGAGATTGGATTCGTGTTATTACGTTCTGGATGACGAGTTTGTTGAATAACGGCCTCAGCTGTTTGAGCAACAAGGTTTGGAAGCAACCCGGCAACAGCCTGGTTGATAGCATTAATTACGTTTGGATCAACTGGAGTCTCATTCGAAGAAGTGTTGTTACGTACATGGTTAGTACGAGTACTCCTACGTAGCGGACGACGAGGAGGCATCTATAAGAATAGACATAGGAATTAAACAAAATAAGAGACCAAGTTGAATCCTATCATAGATATCTACCCATTCCTCACAGGTTTTTATTTACTATCTTCAAGTTTTCTACAGGAAAGAGCCTTTGCTCTGATACCATAGCTGTAACACCCCAACCCAGAAGGGCTGACGTGTCACAATAACAGTAGTATCATAAACAAAAGTCATAATTCCATTTATTTATTTGATAAGGATACAACCACACGACAACTAAACTTAAAATTTATATACAAACGGAGACATTCGACTTGATTAACTAAAATCTTCGGATTTAGTCTTAGGCTTTATTCTTCTCTTTTTACCCCGCCCGAAGTAACCTGTGAACCTGTACATACAAAAGTTTACGGAATGAGCCGAATGCTCAGTACGGAATAATAGGCTCAAATAACAAGTAACGCTTTAATAATTTCAAAGTGATGCTACCTTGTGATAATATTTCAGATTTATACGGGCAGAGTTTAGACTACTGATTAGTCTTTTAACCTAATTTAAATAACATGCACACAACTAGGTTAGTAACTTAATACAGCATTTACGATAACTCACGAGATCAAAATCCTCACAACGAATGACAAAATGCGATACTTAAACATCCATCGGATTCACAACTAATGACAAAGTGAAATCACTTAAACATCCATCGGATTCACAACGAATGACAAAGTGCAAACACTTAAACATCCATCGGAATCACGACTAATGACAAAGTGAAATTATTTAAACATCCATCGGAATCACGACTAATGACAAAGCATAACCCAAATTTGAGCAGCACTTAAACATCCATTGGATTGATTTCAATCAATCGGACATTGAATCGTATCAGCGATCGAGTTATTACCCTGTGCAGCAGCACCCCGCTATACTAATTAGTGATTCGTGTGTGTTGATTGTGATAAACAGAGCATAACTCGGTGTAATTTGTGAATTTTTACGTCGAACTGAAGCCAGAAATCAAGTCCCAGGCCCCTGTATTTATACCTGAAATTGACATCTCCCGCGTGTCGCGGAAGATGTCCCTAGGTCTGTCGCGACTCGCCTGGGGTACCAACGTAGAGTAGGGTAGGCTTGTCACTAGTATAGGCCTGCTGAGTCGTCGTTTCGTGAATTCTCAATTTAGACAACGCATTTTAGAGATAATCATTAGTTAGGGTTTACCCCCCTTAAGTTTTAGGGGCCCTAATCCTGATTCCAAATATTCTGAAAATTTTAGGGATTTATGCAGAATCACTTGGGTGTCTTAATTAGGGTTTCCTATTGGATAATTTATAAATAATAATAATAGTTTTGGTTGATATACAGAAGGATGGATCATAAGATAAATGTTTAGTTTATTCTAAATTATTATTATTCTTTTATTTCTAGAATAATGATTTTAATTTTATGGTCATTACATTTTATGTAAAGAACGATGATGAAGCGATATTATCTTTAATCAACCCGTGTAATACACCGGTCCTTAGGCTAGTTAATTAATAATTAATAATTAATAATTAATTAATAATAATCTATACTATATAATAAAAGAAACCTGTTTTAGAACACTTGTCATTCTCTCATTTAATTGATTAAAATTATTAATAATACTAATAATAATCTTCTAATATAATAAAAGTAAACTATCTATGGACACGTGTCAATGTGTAGAGCATCTATTTGCTACTTTTCCAGCTCACATTTCCTGATTGTAATTGTAAGGCTATAGGGTTTGGTCATGACCCTCATGATCACCATGACTCTCCACAAAGGCACCACATCATCTATTTTTAATCCATTATTCAAAACCACTACCCTAAGGGTGTGGTCATGACCCAAACCACTATCCCCTTTATTTTTGTTAATTTGTTTTTGTCTTAAAATTATCAAATGGGAGGGTCGTGGTAATCGTGGTTTAATCCATGGGAACCACCATCAATCAAGGAGGGGGATGATATACCATTTAATTAATGATCCTATGTGGAAATAATGTTCCAATCCATGACCCCCACACCCCATAGCCTAATAAGGGTCAAGTTCGGTGCTCCTTTATCGGTTATATAAAAAAAATTAAACAATATCCTATTTTTTGGGAGTAGAGATGGCTTTCAAATTTCAATATCTCCGTCATGTCTATCTCTACCTAAAATCCAGTCAAAGTCAAAAACCCCAATCACTAAATACTCAATAGAACTTTGATTTTAGCTTACATTTCGGTTTATTATCTGTTTAAATTTCATATTCAAATCATTTTTATCTTTATCAAACAACTATTGCGTTATATCCCGTACATAGATCGATTTATAAAGCATGTGTTACCAATTTGTGTTCAACTTGATGTCGCATTCAAAGATCTTTGTCATCATATTTTAGGTCAGATTTCATTGTCTTCATTACTTTCAATTCTTCAAGGAATCATATGCTCATATCATTTACTTCGATTTGTTTTTTTTTTCAGCTACATACTTCCAGTTTATTTTGATTGTTTTCATTCTATTTCTGTTGGGTTTTGATTTGCATTTCTGATTTGCCAAATATATTAATTTTGTTTGGTTTGATGGATTGATTGTATTGTTCTGTTACCTCTTATTCAGAGGTTATATTGTATTTTTTATATTTTCTCTTTTTGGAATGTTTAATGTGGTTCAGATTTACAGGCAGTTGTAATAGAGAAAGCCATACTCGAAATCGAACACTCTGTAGGCAGAAGTGTTCATAGAAATTATGATTTTATATCTTAATCAAATGTTGCATATTGTAGGAGAAATGCAACTCATTCTTGATCATTGCCTTTTGGGTTTACCCACAAACAACAGAGGATTTAAAGTGTGTTTTAAAAGATTTTTTTTTTCATTATTTGATATATAAAACCAACTATTTAATTAGGTTTTAAAAATAAATTATTTAATTATTTAATATATAAATCACATTTTTCAACCCGTGTAATACACGGGGTTCTAACCTAGTTCTTATTATAATAAGTGGACGTCTCTCAGAATTTACACACATACATGTGATAGTTCCAAGTTCAAAAACACAATTTTCATTAGATCTTAATATACTTGAAGTGTTAACACCGTTTGTTACTTCAAAAACCATCTAACAACATTTAGAAACTTTTCAAACACTAGGTATCAACCACCAATTCATTGTTTTGACATATTAAAGTTTTTTTAGATAGGCAAACTTAATATAAACACACACCCTGTTGGCAAATAAAAAACTATCAAAAAATGAGTGTCGAAATACTAAGTGTTGCCCCAGTTACATATATACCCGATCCAAATTCTAAATGGGGAAAGTGAATATGGTGCTGTTAGACGTATAACCTTACGCGCCAAACCAATCAAAACTACGTAGTTTTGATTAAAATCTTTAAAAAGATAAAATAAACCTTTTATTTCTCAAATCCCTAAATTAATGAAACAAAAAGAACGTGGTGCATCCCCAAATCCAAATCACCAATACCTCCCCCATTAATCGACTGCAACTGCAAATCCCATGGCTTCTCTAATTACGAATCTGAAGACAAGATCAATTTTGTTGTGTTCCCGGCTCTACAAGGCCGCACAACCACCAGATTGGTACTCTAGCGGTTGCGTTGAAACAGGCATATGTGACCGGTGGAGCTGTAAACCATCTTGTTTTGTGGGATCTTCGTCCTCTTGGCTTAACCGGTAAGGACTTGTAACTATGTAATTTTGGATGAAATGTTGTTGGTTGATTTGTAATTTTGATTGAATTATGTTATTTGTAATTTGGATGAAATAGTAATTTACTCTTGAGTTTTTTGGGGAATTAGGATTAGCTAGATGTGGTAAGAGCTGTAGATTGAAATGGATGAATTATCTTCGACCGACGGTTAAACGCGGGAATTTTAGTAAAGAAGAAGAAGATCTTATCTGCAAATATCATAGAGAAATGGGAAACAAGTATGTATGATTATATTGTTGATTTAAATCTACTAATTATGTATATCAATAGTTATGCTTATGCAGATTTGTCTGATGTGTTGCAGATGGTCAGCCATTGCTGCAAAATTACCCGGAAGAAGTGATAACGAGATTAAGAACCATTGGCACACGCACCTGAAAAAACGCATACCTGAACACATTCCAGATGTTCTGAAAAAAGAAGAGGGTTCTGGTGAACAAATTATGCAATTTGAAAGATTATGTGCTTCTTCATAAGACACTCATGGGAATCGCTTATACAACAACGTAGTGTATGTGGAAAGCAAAAAACGAGAGAATCTTCAAAGGTGTAAACAGAGAGGATGGGTCGGTAATGGAAGAGATTGTGGCGACCTTCTTTGGCTGGATTAATAGCATGTGCAAGGAGTTGAAATGTGGCTGGGAAGTTTGGAAGATAGCTCCTTGTAACAGCTTTTCTTTTTGTAACATGTAGGCTGTGTGTTTTTTAGCCTTACTGTATTGTCGTTTTGTTTTTTTCTTGTGATTCCAGCTCTTCGCTGGTCTTCCTTTTTAATAATATGTTGCTGTTCAAATTTAAACTTGGCTAGCTGTTTGTAATAAATTGATTTTCTTGTATTGTCTCGAGACTCTTGTATGTATATCTTGTATACTATGAAGTGGTTATCTTATATAAGTTTTGCTTATGATATGCCTTGTTGATTTGGTTAATTTTATATAAGTTTTCATGAAACAATGACATGAGAGACAAGAGAACCACAATAGAGCTATGAAACATCTGAACAAACATCAAACATGCTAAAACCATATTTTGACCCATTTTATATTACTTAACTATATTTTGACACGTTTCATTTTAATTCACTATATTTTGACTCGTTTCATTTAATTCACTATATTTTGACCCGTTTCATTTAATTCACTATATTTTGACCCGTTTCGTTCGCTATATTTTGACCCGTTTCATATTAATTCACTATACTTTGACCCGTTTCGTTTTAGTTCACTATATTTTGACCCGTTTCATTTTAGTTCACTATATTTTGACCCGTTTCATCTTAGTTCACTGTATTTTGACCAGTTCTGTTTAATTCACTATATTTTGACTTGTTTCGTTTAATTCGCTATATTTTGACCCGTCTCATCTTAGTTCACTATATTTTGACCCGTTCCGTTTAATTCATTATATTTTGACCCGTTTCGTTTAATTCACTATATTTTGACCCGTTTCCTTTTAGTTCACTATATTTACCATTGTTCCATTATATTTCTAAATTTTTTGACCCATTAATATCAATTCACTATATATATATTTGCTACTAGTTTGATGTCATTAAATATCAAAACCATTGTAATAAAGAAATTGTAAAACTACAAAAATAAGTTTACTTTCTACAATACTGAAACAAGTGCCACCATAATAAATTTGCAAACTTGCTGATTCTTCAAGCCGGTTCACATTTCATCCTTGTCTTTCTAGTAACGACTCTTCCATCTGAAAAAAATTAATATAAGTATTATACTACCATCAATTAATTATTTATAAATATATAGATCTTACCTTCTTTTTTTGGACAACTGCTGATGTAATGACCTAGTTTCTTGCAATGAGAACAAACTCTCTTTTTTGGTGCTTCAAGGGATGATCTGATTCTAGTTGCACTTTTAGGTCGACCTTTAGTATTAGTATGGACTAGTGGATCCTGAATAGAAATTTGAGGTATCATGTTCACTTGGGAGCTTCCTGCCATAGAATCTTGTGAAGCGGTCTCTAATTGTTTCGACCTTGTTCGAATACTTTGCTCTTTTAAAAACTTCAAAACGATAATGTTTAGTTTCTTTATCTCAACCGGGGAGTCTCTTGCTTGTTCGATCGCTTTTCTAAAATTTGATTGAACATACCATAAAGTTAACGCACTTACTTCATTCTCACTATGTGTGTCTTCGAGCCCAATCATGCAATTATCCACCTTATACCTTGCATCTAGACTCCACCAAGGTAAAATATAATGATCCAGTAGAGTTTCAACATGTCTCTTCTTCAAGACATACAAGATATGCTTGCATAATATCCCATATGTTTCAAACTTTGCACATGAACATGTGACATCTATCTTATTTGAGACACGAAAGTTAACATTTCTCCAATATATTTTATCTATATCCATTTCACCAACCTTATATATGATTTGTTCAGAAGTCTTGCTTATGGTCTCATGAGTTAAATTGAAGGTAGCTTCAATCCATTCTTTTTTGAATACATCAAAGAGTTTTCTCGTGTAACGTGAACTCGCTATTGCCACTAGCAAATTAACAGAAGAAAGAACTGGCTTGGAGTTCATGGTCTTGAAGTCTTCATCTTCTCCGGCAGCCCTTCGAGCCTCGACAGCTTTATCATACTGTATTACGAACTCGTTCAACATGGTCTTGGAATTCACATATCCATAAAAAAGAGTGAGTACTCTCACTTCTTCCGCTTGATGTTATGCCAGCAAAGAAACAATCTTTCAAGAAAGCTTTAGCCCAATATTTACGTTGGTTATACATCTCCGTTATCCAACTGCCGCTTTGAAAATTATTTACCACATAAAAATTCCCAAGGACTTTCAAATTCTTCAATTGTATTACTCTTTACCCACTGCTTATGTAACTCTTCAAAGTCACTATAATGAACTTTTAGAGGTCGAAGACGCTCGGTCTCATGTTTCTTAATATGCCATGAACAATAACGATGTCGAGTGTTTGGAAAAAAAACTTTGTATTGCATTGCAGATAGCTTTATCTTGATCTTTAATCATCGCTGAGGGATACTTATCAAACATTCACTTCAAGAAATTTTTAAATAACCATTCAAAAGTATCTTGCTTCTCATTCTCCAATAGTGTACCACCGAAAAGTATTGACTGGCGATGATGATTTACCCCGACAAAAGGAGCAAATGGCATCTTAAATTCGTTGGTCATGTATGTGACATCAAACACAACAACATCTCCAAACTTTATATATGCATCTCTTGATCTCCCATCTGCCCAAAAAATATTTCTTGGAGATCCATCCTCAAATAAATCCACAACAAAATAGAGGTTTCGATCTTCTATTAGTTTATCTTGGAAATGCTTAATAAGCCCATAGAACTCCTTGCCTTTGTATTGTTTCCGTTCAACAGCTAAGATATCAACACATTGCTTTAATGTAACATCATTTTCACATGGACTTTTCATGGTGTATACGACCTTCCTGATTTAACTAGGTTTCACCCTGGATTGACTAAGTTCCGACATTAGAGATTTGCAAGCTTCTACGCGGTGAAACTTCCCATGAGACCAGTTTTTCATAACTTTGGTCGGAGTAACAGTTAGTTCATGATTGTGTGAATCATTAAATTTATCTACTAGCAATTTTCCATCTTCGCCTTTTGAAATCCTAAGAAATGCTTCACATCCGGTCCTTAATTCCCTACGACGTTTGACATCTCCTTTAGAACTATCACGCTTTAAATCTTTAAACCCCTCTTGGTTGCATACATATTTCCTTCTATAAGGTTCATTTGTTGACTTATCCTTAAAAGTCGAACGAATACGTATTCCAAACCCATGTACAAATGCATAGCGATTGTAGAAATCATATGTGTCACCAAGAGTATCAAATACCTACCTGATCACATCATCATCTACTTCTTTCTCAAACTCAAAATCTTTTATATTCTCTACTTCAACATCGGAATCGCTATGTACGACTAAATACCCATTTGCATCAATATCGTCAATCAAATTCGATTCTAAAGCTTCGTCCTCTGGTTGAACTCTTGAATCCATTAGCTTAGCTTCTGAATGTTCTGCATCAACAAAAATACAAACATGTCGAAACCGATAAATTGATGAACGTACATGGGGAAAAAAGCATTCTAAAAACATGTCGGATCATGATATTTAAGGTAATTTTAGTCAAAACATGGAGATTTATTAACTGAATAGATCATCGATTAGTAAATCATCACAAGTGCTAAATCCATTCTAAGGAACTTTTAAATAAAAAACATAGAGATTAATAAATTGAATACATGATCAATTAGCAAATACCTGATCGATTAATTGAGAGTGGAACACAACAAAATTGATCTTGTCTTCAGATTCGTAATTAGAGGAGCCATGGGATTTGCAGGCGATTTGGATTTGGGGATGAACCACGTTCTTTTTGTTTCAGTTATTTAGGGATTTGAGAAATAAAAGGCTTATTTTATTTTTTAAGGATTTTAATCAAAACTACGTAGTTTTGAACTTTTGATGGGTTTGACGCGTAAAGTTATTTGTCTAACAGCACCGTATTCACTTTCGCCATTCTAATATACATATATCCCTTTTTAATAAACTGTAGGATCGTATTCGGACCTGAACGAGTCTATCAGAAGAGCTATTACTGATTTGAACGGCGGAAACAGACAAATCAGGTTCAATTCAGCGATAATACACTTTAAACTGTCGAATTATATTGATAGAATAACGTTTACAACCTGATGACACTTCGGCAGCACTTCGTGGCTCACCGGAAGACAACACCTAGAACTATCCTTATGATTTCGCCCCTAATGACACTATATATAGTGTCTCTAATTCCGCCCGAAATTACACGACTTATAGGAGCGGAATCACCTTTTAAGATTCCGGGCGAAATCACCTTTTGATATTTAGAGCGAAATCAACTAATACAATTCTATTTCAAACGAACATTCTAATTTGTCTCTTGTGAAGTGATATAATAATGACTTCAACATTATGATGTCATCATCAAAGATGATGACATCATCCTCTTTCAGATCCACAACGAGAACGAGACTCGATATAAGACGAAGACGACAGATGTGTGCACCAACAGACTCCCCCTCAGATGTTGACGAGTCTTAAGTGTCGAGTCTTCTCAATCTTCAGTCTCTATCAGTCTTTGGGCTTTTCTTTGAAGTATCTGATGCTGTAAGTATCCTCAATCTCTATCTTCTCTTCTCTTTTCATCACCAACATACTCCTTCCTTTAAGTATCTTCAGACTCCCCCTTTCGATATGCTGGGATCGCAGCCTGGCTTGTTAAACTCACAGAATCCTCAGGTATCGGAACCTGACTTTTCCTCAAACCTGTACATTCTCTACCACAAACATAAGTTTTCTAATATTAAACTTTAACACACTCAGACATCACTTGTAAATATCACAAAAATGATCTAACATTTAATCTCTGATGAACCTCTTGAAGAAATATCATTTTCAAAACTTCTGATTATCACTTGTAAGATAGACTTTAACTTCTTTCACACACAACACTCCCAAACCAGTTCGTCAAGTTTAGCACTTGGAATTTTGAAAATCAGCTCTCAAACACCAGTTATCGAAAATCTTTTTGTATTTTACAAAATTTATGCTAAAACACACTGAAAATCTTTTTGGATTTTTGAATAGAATGAAATGCATTAAAGAAATATTTACAAACAATATTTTTTGTGAGTTCGTGTAAGAGGATCATATCAGTTTTTGAGACAAATCACCAACACCGTTAAGCTTTAAACAATTTAAGCTCTAAACGATTCACATTGATTGACGATATTGTTGTCCACTTAAACTCAATCTAACAACTTTTGAAATGCTTACCGATACGTTAAGGTATATTTAGATAGCACTAAATTCTTATGGACCCCACGATCTCAGCATATCCCCTCATCATGCAATACACTATCTCAAGTAATGCTTTTAAACTTTTATCAACTGTGATTTGTGCGAAAATAAAGCAGAATGTTTAAACATTAACAATCAGGTCGATACTTCCGTATACGCAGAGAAAGTCCAATGTTTAAACAAAATAAGAAAAATAAAACAAGTTGAAATTGTTTAGGCTTTAACCACCAGGTCGATACTCCCGTATACGCAGAGGAGGTCCAAAGCTTAAACGAAACACCAAATAAACTAAAGCAGAACGTTTAGGCAACAACATCCAGGTTGATACTCACGTATACGCAGAGGATGTCCGATGCTTAAACAAAATAAAGAAATAAAACAAGTTTAAGTCTTTGCAAAATAAAATGCACAATCACAGCGATTTTTCAGCAAAGTTGTGAAAGTTTACAAGCTTAACCAGTTTTATGTCTTTCGACAATCAGCGATTACTGAGTAGGCACACAGTCAAGAAGGACAAAACTAAGTACTATGCTTTCGACCATGTTTCCCACTAGAACTAGGCTTTTTCATTTAGGTTTGTATCGTTATCGCAAATCTACTAATCTAGCTGAGCCTACCGTCACATCTTTAGTGAAACCGTTTATCACATTTTAACTCTCCATTTCTTTAGCATGTTGTGACAGTCCACTGATGTACTATCATTTCCTCTTCTTCACAACAAAACTCATTTTTGATTTTATCATGTTTTTGACTTTTTCAAATTTTCTAATGTTTTTGGATTTTCTGAAATTTTCTACTCCCCCTAAAATGCAAACACATTAAGAAATTTGAAAACAAACTATACAATAAAGTGACAACCGATATCAAATCACCTCAATTCGCTATTCACTTGGCATAAACAATCAGAACTCCCCCTATCAACAAACTATTTTCCCATTTAGATTTCAAAACACTTAAGTTTGTTTTAATCAAAATGGTTTTTCCGGAAAATAAGTTTAGTTGATTTTACCACTTGTAAGTATACTATTTGTAGGTTCGGGGATGTACCACTTGTAAGTATACTATTTGTAGGTTCGGGGATGTGGTTCATTATTTTGTCTTTAACCACTTGTAGAAAATCAAGTACAAATTAATGTCCCTGATTTACCACTTGTACGAAAAACACAATCAAATACAAAGAATGATGCCGATTCATGTTCCACGCTTATCAACCTGGGAACTCCGGCAAGTCCAGAAACTTACTGTTCGTAATATGTACCATCCCAGTCACAAACCAGGGATGGTTCAACTTTATCTTTCTTCGTCTTCTTCTCGTAAAACTCTTTAACCCCTTTGACTTTTCGATCAATCATTTTTCCAAAAATATGTTTTACACTGGGGTTAAAAGCTTTTTCAACATCAAAAACCTTGTTATCATCATAAAATTGGTTTGATGTCTCAACTTTACCAATTTTCTTCTTATAATTTTCAGCACTCAATGGTGGAAAATTTTCATCATCCATCTGAATTACTGACTTTTCACCTTTTTCCTCAACTTGTGGCTCCTCTGATTTTGTGGAATCAGATTCATCGCCAGAAGATAGCTCCTCTGATTTTGACCTATCAGAATCATCGCTAGAGCTACCATCAGATTTCTTAACAACCCATTTCTGGTTGTCAAGATTTCCCCTTTTCTTATAAAACGTGTTTGAACTTTCACCAATCTCAAAAGTTGAGTTTTTGAAAAGTTTGGTTCTATCAATTGGTGGTTCAAATACAACTTCTTTATCTTTCATTTTACGAGAAACTCCCTGTTTTGATTGTATTGCTTTGGAACAATTCTTTGCAATATGACCAACAGTGTTGCATTGGAAACAGGTTCTCGTTTTATTCATCTGATCAGCAAACTTCATCTCTTCGTGCTTCTTCGCAAGGAATTCACTGTTTGACTGCCTCCAGAATTCTTTCTTTTCTTCTTCTTCTGCTGATGTTCCTGAAACAAATGCCATTTTTGATTTAAAATCTCGAACATATTTTTCATTTTTATAATTTTCTGGTGGAATAAATCCAAGACCTTTCTTTTTGAAATTACGGTTAGGGTTTGGTTTCTTGTGAAAACCAGAACCAGAACTGTAACATTTTTTCTTGTTTAATCTTTGTTGTACTCTTGAGGTGTATTTTTTAGGTTTTTCAGTAAGATTTACATCTTTTATTTTAGAAATATTAATTTCTGTTAGTTTGAAAACCTTTTTAATCATTTCAGTTTTAACACCTCTTATTGGAAATTCCTCATCAGAATATAATTTGTCAGAATCATTCAATGTATATGCAACTTTGAATGTTTCGTCATTCAAATTAGATTTTGATAACAGGAATTCTTTGTTGTAAACCCTTTTAACCGTAGATTTTGGATTGTTGTCTGTCGAACTCGAACTTTCAGAACCAGACTTTGACTCTGACTCTGATTTTGACTCTGAGTTTGACTCCAACTTTGACTCCTCAGTTTCATCTCTATCCAACACCTGATCAACAACTTTCTTTATTAACTCGGACTCATGATCAGTGTCAGATGATGTAAACGTCACATCAATATTTTCTGGCAAGTTAACTGACGACTCCAACTCCCACTGTAAATTTGTTGCCTTTTCGACTCTTTCTGAATTTGGATTTCTCGGAGAATATCCATTTTCAAGCGGGGGTGGACACTTGTTGTAACTGAAACTTTGTTTCTTACCAGAATCATTCTCTTTAGTATCCTTCTTCTTTACTTTCTTCTTTTCAGGATTCTTTTCTTCAGAATCTTTCTGTTCTTCAGAATGCTTTGCCTCAGAAGTTTCCTCTTCCTCAAACGCCTTCATGACTTCTACTGTTGGATAGATCCTGTCAATAACATAAGAAGTACATGATAACTTTTCAACAACCGATTTACTCTTTCAGTTTCGATTCTTTGCAGTTCCAGTTTCTGTTAGAGAGCAGCACACTTCTCAATGTAGTTGTTCACAACTTTTTGCTTTATCATGAACGCTCCCTGAAGTGTCTTCATTGCTGTTGCTTGTTCTTCACTTGTATGATTGTATTGATTCATGGCTTTGTTCAGGACATCATAAGATTCCTTCAAACTGTTCAAGTTATAAATCAATGTGTTGTTTTGCTTCTTGATTGCTTCACAGTTTTCACACTTCATAGGAATCTTTTTAGCATCAACTTCTTCATCAACTTTGAACTTTGGAACATCTATTTTCTTTTGTCTTATCACTGGAACAGCTTCATCATCACTACTAACCGGTGTTTTAATCTTTTTCTTTTTCTTTTTGGCCTTTTCATTTTCACTGTCACTCTCTGCCATTGTTTTGAAATGAGCTGTCAAACTTCTTGACCAATATTCACTATCATCATCACTATCCTCTTCAACTCGTCCAACAAAAGCTTTGTGAGCTATAGCTTGATCAGGAACATAATCATTCCATGTGAAATTTTCCCAGCTAAAACCTTCAGGTAATCTTTCATCATCTTGATCAATCACACAGGCTTTAACATTAGATGGAATATATTTATCCCAGTTGAACCCTGTTGATGACTTCATTTCTTCTTGATTAACCGCACAAGCTCTTTTTCCAGAATCTTCAATCACATTCCTTCCATGTGTAGTTTGTGCCTGATGTTGTTGTTGTTGAGGTGGTTGTTGAGCAACTTGATGGTAGATGGCTTTTCGATAGTAATCATTGTTGTTGTTGAAAGGATTCTAAGCTCCACTTACTTCGCGGTTTTTGCACTCCCTCTTGAAGTGACCCTTCTCCCTGCAACGAAAACAAGTGACTTTAGATTTATCAAAACCTAAAGTAGAAATGTTAGCTTCTCGAAGATCATTTCTTCCTGTGATTTGCTTAAATTTCTCAGCTCTCCTTAGAACACCGGCAAAACACCACTTAGTATCCATAAGCTCCATCTCCTCAGCATCAATCTGATCGTAATCCTCTTTTGTAAGCATAGGATTCCCGATCTTTCCGGCCACAAAACTACTGTAAGATTCCAACACCATTCCTAACAAAGACATGTGATTTTTAGCAACTTCCTCGGAGTAATCTTGATCATTCTCAAGATTTAAAACTATGTTGCATTGAAGTTTTCTCCCATTCTTTGTTGCTGAAATGTTCGGATCAAATGATGGAAATGATGAAAAACTTGTGTTGTTGTTTGATCCTTTTGATGAACTACCAGATGAATCTTTTGCATTGAAAGCAGTTTGGATTTTCGGTGACATGTTGGTGGATTTTTCACTAACACCACCTTTGTAATAGAGACTAATGTCTTGTTCACCATCGAAATCTTTCATTCTTGAAACCTTTCTCTGTTCCATCTCCTGAGCTTCAATCTTTTCAATGAATTTGCTGAGTGTTAGACTGCTAAAACCTTTCTTGTTTCTAAGCATCATGAGATATGTGCCCCAAGTCTCGTGTGGCAAAGCATCAGCAAGCTTCTCGATCAACTCTTCATTATCTTTCTTAATGCTCAATCTCTTCATATTAGCTAGCAAATTACAGTATCTTTCTATTATCTGCCTTGTGCTTTCATTTTTCAACCCTCGAAACAAATCGAACTCTTTCTTCAAAAGTGATTTCTTGTTTTTGACCATCTCTTGACTTCCATGAAACTTCAATCTCAATTCTTTCCAGATTGAATAAGAAGTTCCATTATGGTGCAATAAAACCAAGATATCTTCTTTCACTGCTTGTTGTAGAAGACTTAGCATCATTTTCTCATCTTTGTATTTCTTTCTAGCATCGGCACTTAGATCTTTAATAGGAACAACTTCTTCATCATCATTCATCGGTCGAATGTATTTCGTCTCGATACATTCCCAAGCATCTAAGTAATTTGCTTGTACCCAGTTTTCGAACTTTTCTTCCCAACTTTTGTACTCTTCGATGTTCATGAGTTTAGGCGGCTTTTGCATCATGCCCGTTTCATTTTCCAACATCGTGTTCTGTGCAATACTCATCGGGGTAACCGGGGTAGCGAATGCGTTGTAGAAATCTTCGTCCATGTTTCGGATTTTTCATATGAACTGTATCACCTTGAAAAAATACTTGATGACAAACAAACAAACGATCAGTTTAAACAGACTTAATACGTAAAAAAATTTTGGACTCGTGTCGAAGATTTTTGGACTCGTTTCAATGTTGATGACGTGAGATCGCTGAATGAATGAACTTTACCAAAAGATATGAATTCAATTGAGCCGATTAAACTTGATATAGAACACTTTCAACTGGGCTGACAACTAACAAATGATTGGGCTGTTAATGAGGATGCAACTTGGGCCGAGAAACTTTTGATCAGATTAAACCGATGACTTCCTTGACACACATAAATGTTCCAATCACATGGGCTCGGTATAGTGGGCTGACATCAACTACCAACAAAATCCTTTAATCTCTCAAAACTTTTTGATTTGACCACACTTTTACTTGGATTTAATTGGACCTCAAAATCCACTAAGTCGACAAACACACAAGGGTTATACTGATTTACTTTGAACTAATATTCAATAAAGACTAACCGACAATTGTGACTACTGTTCAATTCCCAATATCACATGCAAACACAAATGATTCTCATCACCTCTTGCAAACTGACACAAGACACAAGATTTTCTTTGACCGATGAATGTAACAAGCCGACAAACCAATTCACATGCAAATCTTGAATAAAACACCCATGTGACCAACTGACATCCTTTAACACTTTCACCTGCAAACGATGCACTTTTAAACGGTTTGTCGTTCTCGATAAAGACTTTAATCACATGTACTGACACACACAGTTATGATTTCACACAAGATATATCTTTCAAGTCAGGAGCGAAATCAGAAGTATGGTAGTCAGGAGCGGAATCAGAAGTATGGTAGTCAGGAGCGAAATCAACAATCTACTCAGGAGCGGAATCAAAGTTTAGAGCGGAATCAGGACCAATTTTCGAGCTGAATCACTGTGACGTCATCATATCAATCGAGCAATTATGAGCGAAATCATAAAAATAATCAGTTTTACTTCGAATTTGGACATGAAACTTTCAAGGCTTTGTTAATATGTAATTCCGAGCACACTGTGAAAAATTGAACCAATTTTAACTGTGAAAAGTTTTGATTTTCGAAAAAGAATGGTGTAGAAACAGAAATCGCAGCTGAATTGTATAGAACTCTTCTTCCTGAGCTCTGATACCACTTGTAGGATCGTATTCGGACCTGAACGAGTCTATCAGAAGAGCTATTACTGATTTGAACGGCGGAAACAGACAAATCGGGTTCAATTCAGCGATAATACACTTTAAACTGTTGAATTATATTGATAGAATGACGTTTACAACCTGATGACACTTCGGCAGCACTTCGTGGCTCACCGGAAGACAACACCTAGAACTATCCTTATGATTTCGCCCCTAATGACACTATATATAGTGTCTCTAATTCCGCCCGAAATTACACGACTTATAGGAGCGGAATCACCTTTTAAGATTCCGGGCGGAATCACCTTTTGATATTTAGAGCGAAATCAACTAATACAATTCTATTTCAAACGAACATTCTAATTTGTCTCTTGTGAAGTGATATAATGATGACTTCAACATTATGATGTCATCATCAAAGATGATGACATCATCCTCTTTCAGATCCACAACGAGACTGAGACTCGATATAAGACGAAGACGACAGATGTGTGCACCAACATAAACCAACAATCAACACACCCCAAAACACAATGCTCCAGCGGCTTCATTATCTGTTGGATTCGAGCGGCAACACGAAACAGCGCCGACAATATTTGATATTCTCCGGCGGTTCCTTCATTCTCCGGCCAGTGGCAACACAAAACAGCGCGCACTACTACAAAACAGAGTATTAGACGGGGTGATATGGGTTTTAAGATGGTGCCGTCTTAAAATACACCTTCTTAAAATCAAGTGTTATCAGACGGTGTTCAATTTGAACCCCGCCTTAAACTTGATGAACACCGTCTTTTGATATAAAAACATTTTCACATATATAAGAAAACCAATATTTTTTAACATCGTCTTATAAGCATTTGCTGGAAAAAAATTACAGTACAAAAGTTTTTTCAGAAATACACATCAAGCTTATATACACCAAACCTGTACAAATCAAGCTTATATACACCAATAGAACATTTTCAAATCAACCCAATAGACATTCAATTCGGAAATAAACCCGTCAAATTACAATTCTTTGTTGAATGCATAACAAACTACATTAAATTTTATAAATAAACCACATATATAATCTATATATAAAGCTAAACTAACGAAATACCTAACTCGCTAAAAAACTTCGGCAACAAAATATCTATATCATTATCCGTAGCATCTCTCGTGTCATGCCACATCTAAAATAAAAGTAAATAAAAGAGTGTAAGTTACTTTGTGACTAGATAGTAACGTAAGAACAAAAGAACTAAACTATACGTTATCTTTCGTGTGTCAGCTGGCAGTGAATCAGAATGCGAACGATATCTTGCAATGCAAACTTGCAGAGTTTCTATTGCTTTTGCTAGAGCATTTTCTTCCATGTATATATTTTCAATCGGTTCTAATAACTGCAAAAACAAACGATATTAGACGTTTGCATGCATGATGTTACACAAAGAGGTTAGAAGCTTAAAAGTAGCATTCTCATAGACACCTTTTTAAGATCTTTGAGTTTTCCAGTATAGACTTTTTAAGATTCATCATCAATGTCTTCATACAGCCAGACTTCGGTTTCTTGTAGATTGTTAGTGAGTACCTCCTCTGAATCTGTGGCAAAGCTCCGGTAGGCACCAAATGGCAACTTTAACTTCTTAAGTGGTTATTCCAAATTCTGCCATGTTATTATGCAACTCAAAAAATCAAATGGCAACTTTAACTTCTTAAGTGGTTATTCCAATAAATAAGTACCTAGCTACGAGTAGGGGTGCTAAACGGGTCGTGTTCGTGGGTTGGCAGGTTCAACCCAACCCGAACCCGAAAATTTTAGATAAACCCGAACCCGAAAATCATGTCATACATATAAACTCGAACCCGAACCGAATATTCACATGCTAACCTGAACCCGACCCGTTCAACCTGAATTTCGGGTCGTGTCAGAAATTCACACCCCTAGCTACGAGTGTCATAGACAAAAGACTCAAGCGTGTTTCTTTGGTCCTTGGTTTCCTCCACCTTTATATCTTGTTCTGTCAACTTCTTTTCTTTCTCTTTTGTTTCATGTAGCTCATCGTTCGTTGTTGAGACATCTAAATTCTGAGAAGTTGGAAGGTTCAGTGTCTTAGTGTTGCCCATCAACATCATCTTCCATGTTTTATGGAGTTTATCTTCTAAGATCTAAAGCCACAAACACAATTAAGGATAAGGTGCTATTAATTAACCCATGTTCAACATTGGTGTAATTACTAATATGCAATGCTTACTGTCGCGGAATTTATTTCAACAATTCCAAGTTTCACTTTAAACTAGACCTCCACTTTCTCTGAATCAGAGGTTTCAGATGGACCGATCTATAAGAACAATTAACAATTATATCAAATTAAATATGGGTAAAGTATAGAAAGTGTAAGCACAAATGCCTAAAGAACATGCAATATTCTTACCCCGAAATGACCAACTATATGTGATATTCCTGCAGAGAAATCCCTCTCTAATGTATGTGACTAGAAGATAAAATTGAGTGCTTCCGGTATGGTTCAACAAATTCTGGTTTGGAAATTGACTGCATTTCGGAAAGACCACACATTCTCCTTGTGGTGAAGGAAATACTATCGAGTATGGAAATGACTCCCTAATCTGCAAACAATAAGAAAACATAACATAAGCGAACAACATAATATACATATTAAAGCAAAGAGAGGTGTGCAGTAGTCATGAATGGAAACAACTTAAGCTCTCCTTCAACCTCCTTATACACTTTTCTAATCAACCTCTTAATATGAGAAATCGTTGATTTCAGATTAGCCATAGCAAATGCAGCCCCGACAGCACCCAAAAACCTTTGCTTCTCACCAAAGATACCACAGCAGGCGTCTCATGCTTCTACTCATTATTCAAGAACACATCAACACCACTACGCTTTGCAGCGGCAATAACACAACTCTCATTCCCAATATTAAACCCTATCACACTCATCTCTAAATTCTTTCAAAATCAAACCCTACGTGCACCTAACTTATTCAAACAGCTAATCAGTTCATACACATTCAAAATAACCATCCATATACATATATACATACAGAGATATTTAGTCGATTCAGTAGCAAATAAGGCGCGAAAACACATAGAATGATCACGATCAAGATGTTAACATGTAATATGCTATGTACTCTAAATCAAACCCTACCAGCACCTAATTTATTCAAAGAGCTAATCAGTTCATGACATTCCAGATAACTATCCACATACATACATACAGAAATTTACTCGATTCAATAGCAAATAAAGCGCAAAAAAACATAGAGCGATCACGATCAAGACGTTAACATGTACTAAATCGCTGGGGGCGGGGGTGCAGCTGTAGGGTTTTGCTCCGTTGCTGCGTCGAACTGAAGAGGGCTGCGTCGAAGGGGAAGGGGAGGGTTTTGGTCGATGGTTTCTCCAGTAAGTATGTTAGGGTTTCTCTAGTAAGTATGTTAGGGTTTCTCCGGCATAAGACGGTGTTCACTTCAGCATTAGACGAGGTTCTTTTGAATTTCTTGAATATTTTAATCAAAGTGTATGATGTTTATAAGACGGTGTTCAAAGACAACACCGTCTAAAGGTTGCATAAATTAGTATAAGATGGTGTTTAAGCATTAGACAGGGTTCTTTTGAATTTTCTTGAATATTTTAATCAAAGCAGCACAATGATCATATAGGTATTGATTTTAAGACGGTGTTATTACTTTAACCCCGTCTAAAATAAATATTCAACACCGTCTAATACTCCATTTTGTAGTAGTGGCGGGCGATTCCTTCATTCTCCGGCCTTTGTAACCAGGTTCAAGTTTATGTTTGTGTGATTCGTTATATTTTGAAGCTCTTGCTATGAACTGCTGATTAGGTTTTGAAGGCGAGATAGAGAACGAATAGAAGACAAGGAGGGAAACTCAATGATATCAAATACCTTGGAAGCACACATAGTTTGTACGGTTATGAACAATTGAATATGGTCATTGAACAGTATATTTCAATGTGGCATAGAAGGAAAATATCATAGATTTGACCAACCAAATGATACGAACCGAATCGTATATCAAATGGTCCTAAGAAAATAGTAAGGAACTTGAAGAAATTTAGAAGGAAACAAGAATTTTACTAATTCATTTCTTTGCATAATCCAAACAATAACAATACATGTCATTTTATAGGCTTAACCACTAAAATAACTACCTAACCCACTACTCTAATTTACTGTAAAACAAACAATGAATAATGAAAGATAAAGCAAGTCATGGGTGTCATGCATTGTAACGCCCTGCGTTTTTATACTTTCTATATTTGGAAACCTTTGCTTGAAATCCTATTTTTGGTAACCTTGTGTTCTTGAAATCGTTCTTTCGTTGTAATCGTTGTAAAACCGAGACTTCGATTGTAATGAAATTCATCTTTTGTGAAAAATATTCACTGTTTATACTTGATTACACATTAATACATACTTATGTTTGATACATGATACATGATCCTCCTAAACGTAGATTTAACTCGCAAACAATTACCATGTATTCGTGATTCTTAAGCAAACATTTGGTCATTTGTGAACAAGACGTAAATCCATGTTCTTTACACTTATTTGATACCTAAAGCTTATGTCATACATACTTGTATTGGTTTACTACACATACTTGTGCATAACATGTTTCTTTTTATTTCTTACTTTAAAACATGTTAATACACCTTTTAGGGCCTTGTTACATGTTCGTTATGCACTAGGCCTTATATACTCAACAATAATACATGTCTTAATGTTAAAAAAAAAAAAAAAAAGAATAAAGAAAATTAAAAAAAAGGCAGCAGTCCGATCGCTGATTCATGGACTGTTTTCGTTGTCTTTTTGTATTGTTTAACCACCAATTCCTTGCATGTAACCTTGTTTCTTAATGCATAAATATTATACATGTTATGTACTACAAATAAATGAATTGTATGTTAATTAAACAACAAAAATAAAGACAAGAAAGACAGCAGATGCGGCCGCTAGTATTAGGGATGTTTTGGTTTTGTTATAAAGCTTCCAGCGAATTACAATCTTCCACCAACTACTAATATTATATTTGGTTAATTGATTCATTAATTCAACATGACTAATATCCTACATAACTAACCATTGTCACAGCAATCAAAAAATTAAAATAAAGAGAAGATATCATGGCTGATTAATGTAAGCAGCCATTAAGGGTGTTTATTTTTGTTTTTGTTTTTATGTTTAATCAGCCAACAACTATTTTAAATGCTCACCAACCTAAACCCTAATCCTTCCCTTATAAATACCACTTATAATCAGCCTCCTTACCACTTTACAAACCCAAATCTTACTCTCAAAACTCTCTAAAACGCAGCTGAAATCACAGGTTCGAGCAGATTGTTCAGCCTTCACTAAAGTGAGCATAACTCACTCAATACTTGTCCGATTTAGTCCATTCTTTTTCCTATGTGTTTGGATCGACCTTAGCTTCGATTCCATGGGTTTTTCACAGTAAATAAGTCCCTGGAACTCCGGAAAAAAGGCTCCAAAATTCACTGTTCATTTCTGATTTCATCTAATCTTTACTAAAATTGTTCAACTTGAGTCTAACTCATCTCAAACCTATATCCTTATGCTTATAACCACTTCTATGGTTAGTTAGGCTTAAAAACAAGGTTGAGACATACAAAATCAGAGGTTAATCCTCAAATACTTTCTGTTTTGTTTAGGGTTTTGACCCACAAGTGGTGTTCAAGCTTCAAGCTTGATAAATGTGTGATTGTGGACTAACTTGTGTTGTCCAACATAAAATCCCCACATCCCTTGATGATTTCTCATAGTGTAGATGTTTCTTATTCATGTATTAATATTAGTTCATGACCCTCCTTGTATGTTTTTATATCAAGTGTAGTGGTGAACCATAAGAGGTACCTAAATGGAAGCTTGTTCTTCCTACCTCCTACATGACTTCCATGATACTAGAGGTGCCTAAATGAAGAATAATATTCTACCTCATGCTTGATTAATGGACTAAATAATACCTATAATACTTATACCTATACATACTATTCGAACTCTTGATGGTGGACTTGTGTTCATTTGTCAAGATATTAGAATAAACATCATCTAAAGCATAAGACTTGTTACGATTCTAATGAGTATATTACTCATGAAAACATTAACCCTTGAGGTTTCATAGTGTCAAGAACAAGTACTTAATGTTAAAAGATTATTACTTTCGAATACTTATATTCTTGTGTTTTAACTTCTTAAATCCCTAAACAAACACATTCAACCTTCTAACCTCATCAACTTCGTCACATTGGATAATCGGAAAGCATATGAAAATTTGTGAGTATACTCGCAACCCCCTTTTTATGTTTGTCACTTTTGGGGTGTAACATGTTTACCTATTAAACACACTTAAACTTATTCTTTATGCAATGCATGAAAACAATCCTTATACATGAATACTATGTTAAGATACTTGATGCTTACGTGGACTATACTTATGTGATATGTTTTAGTCATTAGCTTTAACGAGCCTCCATTTGACATGTATAACGCTATAGGAGTAACGCACCGCCCCCTTAAACTTGTGGTCATGTCGAATTAACTAAACTTTCTTGCGTAAACAGAGGATTGGCTAGAAATATTGCATGCCATGTTAGGTTGATCTTGTATAAACTAAGTTGCCATGTGGATTCGTTTTAAACTTTTATACTTATACATATTCCTAAACTTGTATACTCGCCTTTGCTTTTGCATTGAATTGTATTTTAAACATGTTACAGGTTGAGGATTGATGATGCTATGAAAACGGACTAGCAAAGATGTCTAGATACTCACTTAGACGTCTTAGGTCAAATACATTGTATAAATTTCATATTTGTCGTTGTATTATTTTCTTGTATTTTTAATGTATTGTAACATTTATTTATGAATGAAATCAATTTATCTTTAATTCTATTATCACAATTAGCGTTATGTGTGATGAGCAATCTTTCTTCGTCTCACTCCGATGTTTCCGCCATCGGTTGGGGTGTGACAGATTGGTATCAGAGCCATAACTATAGGGAATTAGGTAGAATTGCCATGCCTTTTTACCTAGTCTATAGTTCTAGAGCCTTATTCTTATGTTTTGCTTGAACCACTTGCATGATACATTATTTACTCCTTATTTATTTGCTTTTGGCCTTTTAAACATATATGTCACTTTTGTGTTAATACTTGCTTTGTTTGTTAATACTTGTTGCATCATTCCATCCTTTATGTGCTATCCTTGAAATGTCTTTTAAGTATTATTTCTTGAAATACTTATTATGCTTATACTTGTTATTATTATTTTGAACATAAGTCTTTTACTCGTTTATACTAAAATCAAAACCACTCGTAATACACCAAACGAGACGACTTCACCAAAATAGGCGTGAAACCCACAATTTGGTGAATGACTCTCAATCCATCTACTTTTACTTTTTACGTGAAATTCACCATCAAGATTGGAGTGAAATCCTCACCTTGATGGAGAAATTCAAATCTCAAATTCTAGTGGACCCTCGTCAAAGTGTTGAAATTAAATTTCGACCCGACGAGTACCAACCACACTTAGGATACGAAATCGTTAAGTTAGGGGTGAAACCCGCACCTTGTCGACTAGTTCCGCTACTTGATTTTCATTAATCCCGCCGAGTCTCGAAATTTCAATTGATTTGGGGACATGTATTTTCCGGAAGGGTAAATACCGTTAACCGACTTGTCGGCGAGAGTATTTCACCTATTAGGCCAAAGCATGCTTCTCAAACTCGAAAGACTTTTCGACCACTTTGGTTAGTCAAAGTTTCGTTTTGGAACCATCCCAAATTTTAATCAAACATGTGTTCTACTATTTATTTTATACGATGCAATCTTTCGAATTCGAATTTACTTTCGATATTTACTCCTCACACACACACAACATATTAAACCTTTTTCATACATTTATACATATGCACGATTTCAAAACGTCACTCAATTTTGTTTACATTCTTTGTAACACCAAAATGGAGGCATACCACCGAGATAGGAGTGATTTCCTTACCTTGACGATTAGCTCCACTCCTTCTTTTCTTAAAACGACCTCACCGACGAGTTAGGGGCGATTCCCTTACCTAGGTGATCGTTACCAAAACTTTCCTTCTAAATAATTTATCAAGCAAACACAATCATGTTTCATACCTAAATCATTTATCATTTATCTTAATACCCACTTATATCAATTCCAAAATACATTGTTTTATCAAACGTACTTCTTATCCTACAACCTACTTTCACTTAACTCATATACACGAGATTCTTAAACATGTCTTAAACGTTTTACTACACAAATTTCCAAACCTTATGAACTGCTACCTATCAATTTAATCGGTCCAATGAATCTCTTGTCCATGAACTTCATATTCGATTTAATAACTAAAACACGTTCACATTATACCATCATACTAGGGACTTCTACTCTTAATCAAAATCAAACCAACATTTCTCAATTACTTACAAAATCTTATAGATGTTATATGATCGTTTTACCAAATACTCCTTTCAACCTCAACAAATCATTTGTTAAAACTTTTAACAATCACTATGTCCTTTTGCTAAAATTCTTTTATAAGGATCCTCGTTTTCACAGGAACCTCCTAAATTCATAGTTTCTTGTTTGATGAAACGAACTTACTTTTTATCGAAAACCTTTTTCCTACACCAATTTACAAAACACGTGGGCACGAAGACTTCATGGGGACCTACCATCTTCGGATTACGTAAACTCTTTTAAAACAAAGGTAACATTTCCATTCATTACAAAATACATTATGCTTACCCAATGAGTACTTTATATCCTCTTACCAATGCAAACTATATTCTACCCTTCAAACCAAGCTCAATCTAATTTTGATTCGATAAACTCAACGTTTCGTTTAAACAACTATACATGCATATCATCATACACGTTTTAGTCGTTTCATCGCGACAATTTCATTTATATCATTCGTATTGACATGCTCAATCTTTTGAGCACTTTTACATGCTTAAATTTGTATGTTTCAATTAATACTATATACGCAATCATTAGTATTCGTACTCACACTCACACTCATATTCATAACAATACATTTTATGCTTATACTTATAATCGTATTCATACTTATACTCATACGTTTCATGTTTTTACCTATACTCATATGTTTCATGTTTTTACTTATACTCATACGTTGCATGCTTACACGTATACACATACTACTCGTACGTTTTATGTTGATACACATACTTACGTTCATATTCATACTTAAACTTATACTTATGCTCATACTTTCATTCATACTCATGATTCATACATTTGAACCCGTACGCGAGTGTAATCCGAGTGATTCACTTACGTGGGTCCCATACATACGTAAGCATGGACTTGCTTATATACTATATTCTTATACGTACACATTTTTACTTTTAAAATTATGTATAACTTGATTCATACACAACTAGTACAAGCTACGCGAAACATGCGATGATCAAAATAATCGCGGGTGCACACGGGATTATAGCGATTGGCTCATGAGAACCATAGAGTGTACTACTGTGTATGGTAAGACACAGAAGTAACACGACACCGAATACAAAACGAACGTAACATGGTCAAAACATGGTGGATACACCGCTGGTACTTCCTATATATAAGTGTTTTCACCATGTTACCAAATTTTCGTAAAACGTGCCATGAGAAATTCAGTGTTTTGCAGACCTTTTGGACCTAATTCAACCTTTAAACAACTCACAAACGCATTATATCCGATTATCCACGACGAGACTTCATTCTTAACACGCTACTTTCATCTATCCAACACTTATGCTATTCTTATGCTTGCATTCTTTAAAGAGTCAATCATTCACTTCTATATCCTTTCGTTAACACTGTTTACAATCAAGCCCGTTTGAAGCTTTCGAATCCTAACTCACCTTCCTACCTTGAAAAACTAATTCCTATTCGTTATTTAGTGTAAACATACTTAGTAGACCGTAGCACTTTATTTAAAGTACCAAACTTTCTCGTTCCACTCGAGAAGCAATTTTTATGAATATGTGGTCTTATACTACCTTTAAAACTTCCTATGCAACCTACCTCACTTTTATTGATTTCAAACCATTATATAAAGACCTCCTTCGTAAATGCAATACATTTGTAAAGCAACTCCAAATTTAGTTATTCAAAATCGTTTTAACTATGCACGTTTCACTCATGCCTATGCCTCTAAACCATTTTAGCTAAACAAATCATTTTACAAACCGATTTTGACTATTCTCCCAAAATATCGTACTTTTCAAAACATTTCAAAACTTCCAAGTCTCAATTTTCACCTTTTACCAAAAACACTTTCAAGTCTTCCTCTTAAATAAATTTCGGGACGAAATTTCCTAAAGGATGGGAGACTGTAACGCCCTGCGTTTTCATACTTTCTATATTTGGAAACCTTTGCTTGAAATCCTATTTTTGGTAACCTTGTGTTCTTGAAATCGTTCTTTCGTTGTAATCGTTGTAAAACCGAGACTTCGATCGTAATGAAATTCATCTTTTGTGAAAAATATTCACTGTTCATACTTGATTACACATTAATACATACTTACGTTTGATACATGATACATGATCCTCCTAAACGTAGATTTAACTCGCAAACAATTACCATGTATTCGTGATTCTTAAGCAAACATTTGGTCATTTGTGAACAAGACGTAAATCCTTGTTCTTTACGCTTATTTGATACCTAAAGCTTATGTCATACATACTTGTTGTATTGGTTTACTACACATACTTGTGCATAACATGTTTCTTTTTATTTCTTACTTTAAAACATGTTAATACACCTTTTTAGGGCCTTGTTACATGTTCGTTATGTACTAGGCCTTATATACTCAACAATAATACATGTCTTAATGTTTAAAAAAAAAAGAATAAAAAAAAGGCAGCAGTCCGATCGCTGATTCATGAACTGTTTTGGTTGTCTTTTTGTATTGTTTAACCACCAATTCCTTGCATGTAACCTTGTTTCTTAATGCATAAATATTATACATGTCATGTACTACAAATAAATGAATTGTATGTTAATTAAACAACAAAAATAAAGACAAGAAAGACAGCAGATGCGGCCGCTAGTATTAGGGCCGTTTTGGTTTTGTTATAAAGCTTCCAGCGAATTACAATCGTCCACCAACCACTAATATTATATTTGGTTAATTGATTCATTAATTCAACATGACTAATATCCTACATAACTAACCATTGTCACAGCAATCAAAAAATTAAAATAAAGAGAAGATATCATGGCTGATTAATGTAAGCAGCCATTAAGGGTGTTTATTTTTGTTTTTGTTTTTATGTTTAATCAACCAACAACTATCTTAAATGCTCACCAACCTAAACCCTAATCCTTCCCTTATAAATACCACTTATAATCAGCCTCCTTACCACATTACAAACCCAAATCTTACTCTCAAAACTCTCTAAAACGCAGCTGAAATCACAGGTTCGAGCAGATTGTTCATCCTTTACTAAAGTGAGCATAACTCACTCAATATTTGTCCGATTTAGTCCATTCTTTTTCCTATGTGCTTGGATCGACCTTAGCTTCGATTCCATGGGTTTTTCACAGTAAATAAGTCCCTGGAACTCCGGCAAAAAGGCTCCAAAGTTCACTGTTCATTTCTGATTTCATCTAATCTTTACTAAAATTGTTCAACTTGAGTCTAACTCATCTCAAACCTATGTCCTTATGCTTATAACCACTTCTATGGTTAGTTAGGTTTAAAAACAAGGTTGAGACATACAAAATCAGAGGTTAATCCTCAAATACTTTCTATTTTGTTTAGGGTTTTTGACCCACAAGTGGTGTTCAAGCTTCAAGCTTGATAAAGGTGTGATTGTGGACTAACTTGTGTTGTCCAACATAAAATCCCCACATCCCTTGATGATTTCTCATAGTGTAGATGTTTCTTATTCTTGTATTAATATTAGTTCATGACCCTCCTTGTATGTTTTTACATCAAGTGTAGTGGTGAACCATAAGAGGTACCTAAATGGAAGCTTGTTCTTCCTACCTCCTACATGACTTCCATGATACTAGAGGTGCCTAAATGAAGAATAATCTTCTACCTCATGCTTGATTAATGGACTAAATAATACCTATAATACTTATACCTATACATACTATTCGAACTCTTGATGGTGGACTTGTGTTCATTTGTCAAGATATTAGAATAACATCATCTAAGGCATAAGACTTGTTACGATTCTAATGAGTATATTACTCATGAAAACATTAACCCTTGATGTTTCATAGTGTCAAGAACAAGTACTTAGTGTTAAAAGATGATTACTTTTGAATACTTATATTCTTGTGTTTTAACTTCCTAAATCCCTAAACAAACACATTCAACCTTCTAACCTCATCAACTTCGTCACATTGGATAATCGGAAAGCATATGCAAATTTGTGAGTATACTCGCAACCCCCTTTTTATGTTTACCACTTTTGGGGTGTAACATGTTTACCTATTAAACACAGTTAAACTTATTCTTTATGCAATGCGCGAAAACAATCCTTATACATGAATACTATGTTATGATACTTGATGCTTACGTGGACTATACTTATGTGATATGTTTTAGTCATTAGCTTTCACGAGCCTCCATTTGACATGTATAGCGCTATAGGAGTAACGCACCGCCCCCCTTAAACTTGTGGTCATGTCGAATTAACTAAACTTTCGTGCGTAAACAGAGGATTGGCTAGAAATATTGCATGCCATGTTAGGTTGATCTTGTATAAACTAAGTTGCCATGTGGATTCGTTTTAAACTTTTATACTTATACATATTCCTAAACTTGTATACTCGCCTTTGCTTTTGCATTGAATTGTATTTTAAACATGTTACAGGTTGAGGATGGATGATGCTATGAAAACGGACTAGCAAAGATGCCTAGATACTCACTTAGACGTCTTAGGTCAAATACGTTGTATAAATTTCATATTTGTCGTTGTATTGTTTTCTTGTAGTTTTAATGTATTGTAACATTTATTTATGAATGAAATCAATTTATCTTTAATTCTATTGTCACAATTAGCGTTATGTGTGATGAGCAATCTTTCTTCGTCTCACTCCGATGTTTCCGCCATCGGTTGGGGTGTGACATGCATGGTCTACGTGGGTGGGGGCGGGCACGTAACACCAAATTGATATGCATGTATGGTGTTGATTTACAGGTGATTAAAATCTTTTTTTGTACTGATGAGATCAAAGATTTGCAGATGGATTAAAAAGGCTACTATAACTGAAAGAGAAAAAAAGAAGTGAAATCGATTAAATAGTAAAAATTGGTAAATTTAAAAAAAATTAAGTTTTAGTAAAAGGGTAAAATAGTCGTTCTTTAATTTTATTTTAATAGGGGTAACTTTGTAAAATGTAATCAAGTTTAACAATTGTACTAATTAAATCACTTAAACTTGTTTTGTCTCCTTAAAATCATTAAACTTGTATTAGGTGTTTCAATCTTGCGTAATTCTCAGGTTACCAGGTTACACTTGATGATTTGTCAGGTTCCATCACATTTTTTTTTTATTTTTTAATGGAAAATATTTAGTTACATGGACTTTTTTTTATCTAAAATACTAAATTGAAAACAATGAGATTTAGGCTAGAGGATTGAGTATCTCTTTGATCATTTCCACGTTTTATATTTGGTTCGCAACTTCACGTCATATCATGTCATGATTCATTTGTCTGATATACAAACACAACAATCTAATTTGTTTTCAGTGTTTCGATAATGGATTCCACTCAATGGATATAATATCCAAATGGGTTTTAAAGGTGAGTATCCATGGAGGTTTAACCAAGTGGGTTATTCTGTTTTATTTATTTATTTATTTTAATGTTTTCTTTTGATTTAAGTAGCAATATCAGATCCATAACCTATTGAAGCCTCAACTCCATTCACGAGCTCGCACGCCTCCTCGTTGGATCTGAAAAGTCAGGCATGGTTGGGTACTTGGGTTAGTCGTTGAAGGATCTGAGACGTCGGGCATGGTTGGGTTCACTATCGAAGGTAGGTTCGTTTTCGAAGGATCTGAAACGGCGACCATAGTTGGGTTCGTTGTTGAAGGTCGTTTGTCGTGAAAGATTTGAAACACCGGCGAACATGATGCCGGCCGTGAAAGGGTCAAGTGGTCCAAGAGAATTGAAATTGAAAAGTCGGTTAACTGGTGATAATTGAAAGATCTTTTAAAATATATTTTGAATTTGATAAATTCATCTAATATAAACAAAAATATAAACATAAGCATCAAAAGAAAATAAAAAATAAAAAACAATGGTAACCTAGTGACCTGGTAATTACATAGTTTTAGAACACTTTAATAAAGTTTAGTTATTTTAGTGAAACAAAAAATGTTTGGATGATTTAATTGAAACAGTTAGCAAAGTTAGTTAATTTTATTTGACATTTTCCCTTAATAAAATAAATAAGTTGCTGATGTGTGCGGTGTGTGATAGATTTTTATGTATATTGTAAGCCCTTTTTAACACTTTAGTCAAGTTTTAAATTTATAAAACACGATATTTTACTAACACTAAACACACATATGGGCAAGTGCACCCATCGTGAGCGTAGTATAGCGTTGGTAAGATACCGAGGTCGTCCAAGAACACAAGAGTTTTTAGTACCGGTTTATCCTCAACGTCTAATTAAATCAAAATTTTAGAAAAAGTTTTAAACATGAAAATAAAAACTAAAAATGCTGAAAATAAAAATAAAAATAAAAACACATAGACAAGATGAATCACTTGGATCCGACTCGCCTTTAGTGTAACCTTTGATGATTTCCGCACTTTTACACTTTTTAAGAGATTGTCTTAGTTATAGTAATAGGCCCCTCTTTTGAAGGTGACGTTACCCTCAACTTAGTAGTTAGAATCAGCAAGCATACAATCCTAAATGGTCGGAATATTGAAAGATAATTAATTAAGTTATTAATGCGTAACGTGGTAGGCCCCTCTTTTGAAGGTGACGTTACCCTCGGCTAAGTGGTTTGAGTCAGCAGGGATATAATCCTAAGTAGCCGGGTTAATGTATTAATAGTAGTTTACATATGAGGGGATCAAGCCATTCGCACCCCCGCCATCCAATACCAGTGGATATTGAAGGAGGTCCTAGTAAGCTTGACCCAGGTCCTTGCAGGATCAATACACTGAACAAGGCAAGAATCTTACCAAACCATTCCCTTAACCCCTGACCAGGTAGCCAATATTTCTCTATATAGACTGTAAAGATATGAATGGTGCAAATCTTTTATTTTATATAGACAGCAAAATAACGCCAAGACACCACGAACAAATGATAAGGAAGTTTCACCTTCAACATAAGAAACTAGTTATTAAAGTCATTAATACAAAACCAAATAAAAAGTGCGAAAAGATTAAAAATCAAAAGTATTACACTAAATGCTTGTCTTCACCAAGTGATGTAAGAGACTTAGGCAAACATGGCCTTTGATTGTCAAGAACTCTTACTATCAATCTTGTATCCCGAAACTACTACACACACTCTAGGTGGATGATGGATGATGGTGGTGGATGTGGGAATTGTGATGGTGGTGGAGTGTGGGTGAAGTGGTAGAGAGGTGGTTTGTCAAGGGATGTCTTTGAAGTGAACCAAAGCACCTCTATTTATAGCCTGCACAGAAGCCCAGACACGGCCCCGTGTCCATTGGGCACGACCCCGTGTCCATCCACTTTCTCTTTCTTCATTAATTGCAATTTGTCTGCATTAGCTCCACATGCCCCCGTGTCCGATGGGCACGGCTCCGTGTGCAGAAGCGTATCTCTACTATCAAGATTTGCTTGGATTCTGCGAATCTTAGCGTTGACCATGACCCGTGTCGAGCTGGGCACGCCCCCGTGTCGGGAATAGAAGCTTCTATAGCTTTGTCCTTTCTGCAGACAACTGGCCACGCCCCCGTGTCCGCTAGGCACTGGGCGTGTTCGGCCTTCTGTTTGCTTATTTTTGCTTGGGAAGATGTTGTCGATGGGTCGGGCATGCCACGTTTGTTCATTTTCTTGTATTTATGTTAGATTTTGCTGCATATTTGTTCATTTTGTTCATTTACGCTCATTTAATCCTGAAAATACAAAAGGAAGATAAAAGCACACTTTTTCCAACATTAGTACTAAAAAGGGTTAGTTTTATGCCTCATTTGATGTAATTTATATGTTGCATTTTACACACATCAAATACCCCCACACTTGAATCTTTGCTTTTCCTCAAGCAAAATTCTTTATAATGTGGCTTACACTCCCAAATGGAATGGGTAGAAGAGAAGTTTTTGGGCTTATCTTGAGTGTCGGGAATCCAAGATCTTTATTAGGCTTTATTTTTATGTTATTTACAATCATATTCGTTATGATTTATTTAGAATATTTTATAAGAGAAATTATTTATTTGGGCATAACATGCCTTTTTAAAATTCCATTTATATACAAGTTCACATATCTCACGGGAGATCACTCAACACTCGGCCGAAGTTGTATTTTTGTGAAACACTCGAGACCGGCATGGAACTTACTTCTATCATATGCTTGCCAAGCAATCAATCCTCCTTCTTTTTAACTATAAACCTTCGTAAATATCAAGAGGACTTGGGAAGAGTTAGGCTTGGGCTAAGGGTAGGTGGTTTTGGTTAGTGGTTAGTAAAAAGGGCTAAAAGCGTAAAAAGCGTCGGTTGTCGTGAACCTTTTTTCTGACATTTGTTCAAACTAAGCATATTCAAACAAGATTTTTGAGGAGCTTATTTGATTATTGCAAAATTCTCTTGTTCCTTTTTTTTTCTTTTCTTTTTTTTTCTCTCTCTTTTTTTATTTTTATTTATTTTTTTATTTTATTTTTTTTTGTGTCACAAGATAACCGAGATTTTTACTAAAACAAAAGGGGTTTGAAAAGAAAAAAGGTTTTGGTGGGTAAAAGGTGTTTGTTTTGTGGGTTTTGAAATGAAAAGGTTTAGGCTCAAAGGGGTTAACTAGAAGGATTTCGGGTAGGTGATAAAGAAAATGAAAAATAATGGTGTTGAAAGAAAAATGAGTTAGTCACAATGCCTCCATCATTTACTTACTTGGGTTTATGTTGGTAAGGACCGGGAATGTATTGTCGTGGCAAGTTCTAGAGTCGTAAGAACCAAGCGGCTATTCACATAAGAAACAAAAAATGAGCATTTAGTTTAAAGATGTATGCTTGTATGCTCAATAAAGGCTCAAAACTCACTTTTTGTGGGAATGGGTTTATAATGTGATCAAGTATATATAATCAAATTTTAACTAGATTTATTATGCCGTTTCATAATTTTCTTATGTTGGTTCTTTTTATCACGACGTTATAGGTTGTAAATTTGTAAAAATATAATCTTTTTAGAACTTGTTATTCCCAAATTAAACCAAGACAAGTAAAAAAAATGAAAAGTTTTTTAAAAAATTTGGGGTGATTAGCGGTTCTAATAGAGTTTTGTGTAAGGCTTATTATTAGGACTTATAAAATTCAAGGTTTAGCATCCCCCCACACTTAAATTACACATTGTCCTCAATGTGTCCAAAAAAAAAGTTTTTAGGTTGATTGAATGTGTAAAAAGGTGTTTAAAACAAGGTTTTATGTTACTGGGAAGCTGAACACGAGGTGTGGTGGGCTGAGCACGACCCGTGGTCAGACTGTCAGTATCAAATTAAACAGAAGGCTGGGCACGGGGGCGTGTTCAGTGAACACGGCCCCGTGTCCAGTTACCTGAATTAGGCATTTTCTGCATAACCTCGGCACGGGGGCGTGTTGGGCTGGGCACGGCCCCGTGGTGAACTTGCTGTAATGAAGGAAAATTGTCGAGAGGCTCTGTTTTTGTGCATGGGGTGTGGTTTTAAAGTTCCCTTGGTAACCTCTACCTTTTCGAGTGTGTTTTATTCCTGAAAAGTAAAGTTAAACTAGAAAACATAAAAGTTAATCTAAACTAAAACTAAGGATAGTTCCGCGGAATGCCTCCGTGGTGCGCCACGTTTATAAGGGTCCTTGGCTAGACCAACCTTATCAGGTGGTTCTGGCGCATCTTCAATTAGGGGGGTCGTCATTGCCAATTGGATATTTCATTGGTCGCTCAAGATTGACACATTTTTTGAAGACCCCCTATTGAATGGGTAAGTTGTTTTGCTTCCGATTTTTCAAAGCTTCGTGGGTTCTTACAAAAGGTCGTCCCAACACTAGCGGAGCGTCATCAAGGATGATGAAGTCGGTTGAGATTACCATTTGATTGGTTTGGACTAACACATCTTCAACTATCCCTATTGATTTTATTGTTTTCCGATTAGATAGAAAAATGGGTATTTGAAGTGGAGAAAAATCACCAATACTTAATTTTTTGAAAATGTAGTTTGGCATTATATTAACAAAAAGATCTTTATCAATTGTAATATTACTAATAAAGGAATTTTGAAAGAAACATGGAACCGGTGTAATGTTAATTTCAAATGGATCTTCTTTTATTAGCATAGTTTGATCATTTGTTAACTTAATGCTTACCGTTTCGTCAATTTTAGTGTTAGTGTTTAACTCTTTTAAAAGCTTAGCATGAGTGGGTACTAAACAATGATTTTCGAAAGAAGGTGACAAGAGATTAGTTTCTTTAAAATTAGACTCTTCTTGGATTTTAACGTTGTCGGACTCACCTTTTTCGTTGTTTAACTCATGTGTCGGTTTTTCACTTACTTGTTCTTCCATTTTTACCTTTTCAACTATCTCTTCTTTATTACAAGTTAATTCTTCCCTTGCGCGGGCTTCTTTTATGTAGCGCTCGATAGTTTAAGGTGTTCTATTATCTTATCGGCTATAGGAGTGATAGAATAAGGATCTTCAAAGCTTGAGTTCGGAAGTTCGATCCTTGGTTCCTCATGATACTCATATGAGGTAGATGGTTCACACCATTGTTCCTCATTGTAAGTATATGATGGATAAGGGTCGTAACTTTGTTCTTCATAATACTCATATGAGGTGGGTTGTTCACGCCATGGCTCCTCATAGTAAGTATATGAAGATTGAGTCTTATATCTTGGTTCCTCAAAGTATTAGTATGAAGGTTCATACCTTGGTTCATCAAAATATGAGTATGAGGGAGAAGGATCATACCTTGGGTCTTCATAGGATGTATATGAAGTGGATGGCTCGTACCTGGGCTCCTCATAGTAGTTGTATGAAGTGGATGGTTCAAAGAGATCACAATATTGTACCGAATGAGGGTTACAACAAATGGTGCAATAGTCTTCCCTATAATCATCCTCCACATAGTGGTAGTTATAATCTCCTGAGTATTGATCCATAAGAATCACTCAGCAGACCACAACAGAGTCTCGGGACCAGAAAACAAATATAAAAACGGAAACAGAGGCTGGACACGGCCCCGTGTTCAGTGAGCACGGCCCCGTGTTTAGGTTCTGTATCTGTGTGTTTTAACAAAAGTGACTGGTTTTGTGCAGCACGGGGGCGTGTTCAGTGAGCACGACCCCGTGTTCAGACTCTGTATCTGGGAGTTTGTAAAAAAAAATATGCAGCACGGTTCCGTGTTCAGTGAACACGGCCCCGTGTTCAGTCTACTGTAAATGCAAAAACAAACTAAATGCAGAAAATGTGGGCGCGATTTAAAAAAGGTTTTTGAAAAACTAATTAGGCCGTCTATTTTAAGCTTTCTTAAAATCCTTGTGTCCCCGAAAACGGCGCCAAAAACTTGATCTATGCGGTATGTGACAGGTTTTTATGTATATTTCAAGCCCTTTTTAACACTTTAGTCTAGGGGTGAGCATAAATAGGGTCGGACCGAAAATAACCGAGAACCGACCCTATAAAAAACCGAAACCGAACCGGGATATAACATATAGGGTAGTTAGTCGGTTCCCATTATTCATAAAAGTCGGGTATCGGGTCAGTTCCGGGCCACAAAAGGGAAAACCCGAGTACAACATAAGTGGACCGATTTAAACCAAATCGACTGGGCTTTGGCCTGTTATTCTATTGGACTGACTTTTCACTTTTATACTAAATTCAATACAATACCTAATTTACGTACACACAGATCATCATCAGTCAGCATACGAATTCTTCACTCTCTTGCAATCTGCATTCATCTTTTGTTTTGTTCTTCGTTCTTCAATTGAATGCTCTGTTTCTTCTGATTCATTGATTGGAGGTGTGTATCATCCCAAACCTACTGCAAAATATAACACAAGAATGAAGTGAAGCTGTGAACATGAATGCTCTGTTTCTTCTGATTCATTGATTGTAACTATAGAATTATGTGATGATTCAGGTTAAATCATTAAAGTTGTCGCATGTTTTTCTTAAGTAAACAAACGGTTTGTAACAAACCTGGAAGTGAAGATGTGCTCGGGTCGGTGTTTACCTACTGGACCGACATAACCGAGATCTCTAATACCCGGAACCGACCCGGTCTTATAGGGTAGTGTTTCGGTTCCATGTATTATGCTTTTCCGGTTCTCGGGTCGGGTCGGGTTCTTATAGGATCGGGTCGGGTATCAACTTTTGCTCACCCCTACTTTAGTCAAGTTTTAAATTTATAAAACACAATATTTTACTAACACTAAACACACATATGGGCAAGTGCACCCATCGTGAGCGTAGTATAGCGTTGGTAAGATACCGAGGTCGTCCAAGGACACAAGAGCTTTTAGTACCGATTTATCCTCAACGTCTAATCAAATCAAAATTTTAGAAAAAGTTTTAAACATGAAAATAAAAACTAAAAATGCTGAAAATAAAAATAAAAATAAAAACAGATAGACAAGATGAATCACTTGGATCTGACTCGCCTTTAGTGTAACCTTTGATGATTTCCGCACTTTTGCACTTTTGCACTTTTTAACTGATTATCTTAGTTATAGTAGTAGGCCCTTCTTTTGAAGGTGACGTTACCCTCAACCCAGTAGTTTGAGTCAGCAAGAATACAATCCTAAAGGGTCAGAATATTGAAAGATAATTAATTAAGTTATTAATGCGTAATGTGGTAGGTCCCTCTTTTGAAGGTGACGTTACCCTCGGCTAAGTGGTTTGAGTCAGCAGGGATACAATCCCAGGTAGCCGGGTTAATGTATTAATAGTAGTTTACATATGAGGGGATCAAGCCATTCGCACCCCCGCCATCCAATACCAGTGGGTATTGAAGGAGGTCCTAGAAAGCTTGACCCAGGTCTTTGCAGGATCTATACACTGAACAAGGCAAGAACCTTACCAAACCATTCCCTTAACCCCCGACCAGGTAGCCAACATATCTCTATATAGACCGTAGAGATATGAATGGTGTAAATCTTTTATTTTATATAGACAGCAAAATAACGCCAAGACACCGCGGACAAATGATAAAGAAGTTTCACCTTCAACATAAGAAACTAGTTATTAAAGTCATTAATACAAAACCAAATAAAAAATGCAAAAAGATTAAAAATCAAAAGTATTACACTAAATGCTTGTCTTCACCAAGTGATGTAGGAGACTTAGGCAAACATGGCCTTTGATTGTCAAGAACTCTTACTATCAATCTTGGATCCCGAGACTACTACACACACTCTAGGTGGATGATGGTGGTGGATGTGGGTGTTGTGATGGTGGTGGAGTGTGGGTGAAGTGGTAGAGAGGTGGTTTGCCAATGGATGCCTTTGAAGTGATCCAAGCACCTCTATTTATAGCCTGCACAGAAGCCCAGACACGGCCACGTGTCCATTGGGCACGGCCTCGTGTCCATTGGGCACGGCCCCGTGTCCATCCACTATCTCTTTCTTCATTAATTGCAATTTGTCTGCATTAGCTCCACACGCCCCCGTGTCCGCTGGGCACGGCCCCGTGTGAAGAAGCGTATCTGTACTATCAAGATTTGCTTGGATTCTGCGAATCTTAGCGTTGACCACGGCCCGTGTCGAGCTGGGCACGCCCCCGTGTCGGGAATAGAAGCTTCTATAGCTTTGTCCTTTCTGCAGACAACTGGCCACGCCCCCGTGTCCGCTGGGCATGGGGCGTGTTCAGCCTTCTGTTTGCTTGTTTTTGCTTGGGAAGATGTTGTCGAGGGGTCGGGCATGCCATGTTTCTTCCTTTTCTTGTATTTATGTTAGATTTTGCTGCATATTTGTTCCTTTTGTTCATTTACGCTCATTTAATCTTGAAAATACAAAAGGAAGACAAAAGCACACTTTTTCCAACATTAGTACTAAAAAAGGGTTAGTTTTATGCCTCATTTGATGTAATTTATATGTTGAATTTTACACACATCAGTTGCGCCGCCACCTCATTCTGAATTGCAAACCCTAATCTACCAAAGACAAAACCCCGTCCCCCTGAGGCTGAGCAATTGTTATGGATGACCCGTTTGACCCTGATCAGGAATTGGATAGTTTCTGGCGCTAGGGAGCAAAATGTGTCAATGGCAAAATGGACAAAAACATGTTGGTTCTCTACACAAGCTTTAGCGTGCTTATCAACTTTCTTCGATTCTGCCTTTCTTGCTGCTTGTCCAGCTACAAACTAGTTGTTTCTTAAACCAACCAGAGGGGAAACCCCCGTGAGGTCCACACAAGCATGTTTCCCTCTAGCCCAACCAAAGATGAGCAGATCCACTGGTTGCCCTCTACCTTCTGTCTTGATGTAACTTTGCAAGTATGAATGAAATCGCTATTTATTTAAAATAAATAAATAAATAAATAAAATAAATCAGAATGGGTATATTTTGGTATTTTTAGGTTTAAGGAAGGGGATATATATGTAAATAAAATTTTGGGTTGAGTATGTATGTAATTTATAAGTAAGGGGATATATGTAACTGCCCCATATCAAATAAAGAGCTAAATGTCATTTTAGTCCCTGTGGTTTGGGCCATTTTACCAATTTAGTCTAAAGGTTTCATTTTTCTCTTGTGGGTCCAAAAAGGTTTCACCGTTGCCATTTTAGTCCACTAGTTTAACTTCATCAATTTTTTCTGTTAGCGAGAAGGGCAATTCGGCCATTTTATATGTAATCATATTAACTAGAAGGGAAATTCGTTCATATAAAATGATCAAATTGCCCTTCTCGTTAACAAAAAAATGGATGAAATTAACTCGGTTGACTAAAATGGTGTAACACCCCGTGTTTCGAAAGTCAAAGTCAAGATTGAAGTCAAAGGAAGAAAAGATTGCTAATTGCGATCTGTCACTCCTTGCTCAACTCCTGTTTTGACTTCTTTGACTTATAGTTAATCTATTTATGTTATCGCATTAGTTGTATTATATGGAGTACTTGTTAATAATCGAGGTTTAATCGCATACTAATCGCATGATTAATCGATTTATCGCTTATCGCTATCGCATTCGCAACTCGAATTATGTGTTCTGGATATTGTTTTACATGTGTGTGCTATTATGTGTTACTTGTGCATGTTATGTTTATGTTGAGGTGTTAATCGCAATCGCAATTCTATCGCATCGCAATCGAATCGAGAATGCTAAACACAAGTCAATTATAGTGATTGTATGTTAGATTTAGTAGTTGGGATTTAAAGTAATTTAATGGGTAATTCTATCGTATCGCTCACTTGAATCGCATCGCAAAGTTCTACACACGAATCGAAACGACAAAACTCACCGCGCCGGACTCATGGATCGAGTGGCCAACCGACCGAGTGGCCATCCGATCGGGCTGCCATCCGATCGAGTTGCCACCCGATCGACCAGCCCTTTTTCCTCACTTTCCTTTCTAGGAAACCCTATAAATACCCCAACATGTCACATCACTTGATGTGACAGCTCTCTACTCGACCCAGCCGCACTTCAGCCTCATTTCTCTCGATTTTTCTTAATCCTTGTAAGTTTCCAGCCTAAATCCTGTACTTTCTTGATCTACACGCACTCCTACACCTTTCTATCTTTTGAATCTTAACTTTTAACCGTGAAATCACCGGATTTGAGGTGTTCTAGGGTGATGTCATCATGGAGTTCTTATGAACTTCAATGTTTGGCTTCATTCCACCAAGAACAACTTAGATCCGAAGGATTTCCACAACATTTATCAATAATTTCACTTAGATCTAATCGAATTCATGGATAAAAGGATTGAGAGAAGGTTTTCCAACTTTCTTTCAACTCTTTTACACTCAATGCACTCAAACCCGATGGAATCAGAGCTTGTTCTGATCTTCTACTCATTCTTAGTGATGCATTAGTTCCAGATCTGAATTCTATCTGGGGGAGACATTGATTTCGGGTTTGAACATGAACTACCGACTCAAACCGTGAACCGGTCGGACTAGGGCGATTCCTGTTCGGTCGGGTCACTTGGGTCGAGATAAGGGTTCTGTTGTTCAAGCAAGATATCAAAATGTCTCGTTCAACACTACAACACTCCAAATAGAAACAAGTGTTAGGACGATCAGACCGTCGGAACGGATTATCGTCCGATCGGATTGCCATCCGATCGACCATCCATCCGATCGGGTTGCACTTGGTTCCGTACTTAAACTTTTATTCAAACGTTTCAAGGATCTGAACGTTGAACGGATTACCGCCCGATCGGATTGCCATCCGATCGAGCGACCGTCTGATCGTGTGACGTTTAGGACTTTGGTACTTAAACAATTTTCAACATGTTCAGTACGTACGGATTGCCACCCGATCGGATAGCCATCCGATCGAGTGACCGTCCTGCTGTGAACTTGTTCTCAAAACTGAGAAGTCTCGCCAATCGGATTACTGTCCGATCGAACGACCTGAAAGGTTGAGATACTTCTCTATTTTTAAAATGCTACAACAAAAACTTCAAAGTACAACCATCATACACAAACACATTCTCACCAAACGAGGTGACAATCCAATTGAATGGCCATCCGATCGGATGACCATCCGAAAGGATTGCCACCCGATTGATTGGCCATCCGATCGGATTGCCATCCGATCCTTGGTACACCTACACCATTTTACGCGCCGACTTTCACTTATGCTATCGTTAACTGTTCAGGCTAATTCTGCTCTAGCGCTCCCTTCAATCCATTAACTCTACCGCAGTGAGTATACTCGAACCCTTTTTGCTTTATGCACTTTTGGGTGTTACATACGTTACTTATTCTAAATCACATCGAACATACTACGCAATACTTTAACGCTAACCGCTACCGCATGTTATACGTGACTCGATGAATGCTTGTTTGTTATGTTTACACATAGATTGTTGTCTACCTGCCTTAGCAACGATAGTACTATAGTTTGGACTCAGCACCTGTTCACTCAGGGGTTGTTAAGGACTATTAATCACATGATTCGCAGTGGTGAATATGTGTTACGAACTGCCTCGCGCAGTCAACCCGCAGTCATTGGTATTGATAGGATCATGTCGATAACTTATGTGCTTCACATCACACGTAGTACGTGCTGGTTATGCGTAAACGATTTCGAACTCTATTATGCTATTATCAAACTTGTATGCTCACCTTTACACTATGTGTATTGACTTTTACTTTAACGTATGTGGCAGGTGCTTAAGATGCTAGGATGCCTTGTTTGCTGTGAGATGAAATCGAGGCTAGGAAAGAGTCTAGAAAAAAACAAACAAACTATCATATTTGAAATCTGAGTTGTCGGATCAGTACTTGTTTATGAGATAATTATTTGTAATAACTATTTTATTTAGATATGTTATGGTATGTGACATGACGTTATAAATATCTGGTAATTAATAGTTGTTATGGATACTCATGGACAATCTGTTTCGCTCAGTGCCGCGCCCTGATGTTTCCGCCATCGGTTGGGGTGTGACAGATTGGTATCAGAGCCATAACTATAGGGAATTAGGAAAGACTCGACCTAGTCCGGGTTGATGTCTTAGAACGACCTAGTCTATAGTCTAAGTACCAACAGACCGACTTGTGCATACCCATTAGGGGTTTTGCACAAGCTTACTCGCTATTTCTCGCTCGAACTCGCTGTACACTACACGCTTGCACAAACATCGCATACTACAGTTCTGTGCAAGATCAACCTTTCCTAAGGCTGATTACTCACACAAACGAATTATCTGGTTGAGATTAGGTGAGAAAACCACAAACCCTCGACCAGATTACTCGTTCAAATTACTACTTTACTACAAACAGGAGAAGTTGCGTTGGATCAGGTGTGAAATCCATACTTCGACGCAAACTCTTCTTATCTATCTCGTGGTTTTACCACACAAGCAGGAACGTAGTCGCTAAGTTAGGGGTGAAACCCGAACCTTGATGACTCGTTCTACTCTCTAATGTGGTTTTACAAAACTCTCACCGAAGTCTCGACGGACTCCAACGACTCGAAGTCACACCATAGCTAGAAGGATGCGTGCCGATCACTCAAATCGAAGCGAGAGCACAGTTCCGAAGGCCAAAGTGTGCACTTAAAATCCTTGAGAATAGTCTAATCACCTTGGGCAGTCGAAGTCTACCTAGCTGCAGACAATCTATTCTCAATTTCTATGTGTTTCGATTCTGAGCCCGCAACTGCTGACTCTGATATTTGTCGATTTTATGTGGATTTTATGTAATTTATGTGGTTTTGTTTATTTGTTGGCGTGTTGAGATACTGATGGTTTTGATTTAACGCTTTTTGCTCCGCTTATCACACAACACACTACACAATCGTCAACAAATCGCTGGTGATCGTTCGCAATCGCTGCTCGATACTCGCAACCGCTAAAATTAATCGTTATACATGCTGTGAAGGATAGGGAATACGTGCAACATATAGCTAGGTTTCTGTATTCTGACTGCCTCATGTGTTTCTGTGCCTTACGTGTCTATGTGTTTCTGTGCTCTACGTGAATATGTGCTTATTTGTTTATGTGCCTATGTGATTATGTGGATACGTGTTCCTGAGATTTATGGTAATCGCTAGACTATATTAGGAATAATTGAAATTTTTGTTGAGTCCTGTGGCGATGTCTGTTGCAGACAATGTCATCATCTGGATCTCGTGCTACTCAAGCTGCTCGCCGAAAGCAGGCCGATAAACGCCTCGCCGCTATAATTACTAAGCAAATGGCGAAGGTTGTTCCTCAGATCGTCAGTGAACTGTACGAAAATGTGAGCAAATCTTCTGAAGAGTCCAGGACTGAAACCCCTAAGGCTGCTTTTAGCTTCAAGCAGTTTAAAGCTTGCGGACCGAAAGAATTTACTGGCGAAGATGGTCCTACGGCCTTATTCCAATGGTTTGATTCGATCGAGGTCACCCTGCGCTAGAGTGGCTGTCCTGACGATCTCCGCACTCTGAATGCTACCGGCGTCTTCCAATCCCGAGCGCTAGATTGGTGGACGGTCGAGAGAAACAAACGCGCAAACGATGTAACTTATGGTTTGACGTGGGATGAGTTGAAGGACGTCATGTTGGAAGAGTTATGCCCTCCCCACGAGTGCCAAAAGTTGGAGGACGAATTCTGGTATATCAAGCAGAAGGATGGTGACAATGCTGCTTTAACTGCTCGCTTCAAGCAGCTTAGCATAATCTGTCCTGATCAACTCAAGACTCCTGATGTAGCGATCAAGAAGTATATTCGAGCTCTGCCAGATTGTGTCGCAGATTTTGTGCAAGCTTCAAAACCAGTAACAATCGAGGAAACTTACCTGCTTGCCGCTGAAATAAACGACAAGCGAGTCAAGTCTGGCTACTGGGATAAAGCTGCCAAGAATCTACATCAAGCTACCACCGCACCAACCGCCGAAACCGCCGCCACTCCTCAGTCTTCAAAAGCCTCTCGTCGTAAGAGGAAGAACAACAGCAACTCCAGCAACAAGAACTGTGCTGTAACCACTACTGCCCCACTCCAAGCTGTACCAGCTCAGCAGCAAACTCAACACCGCCAAGTAGCGGCACCGGTAACCCAAGGACCACCGGCAAAGCGTGCTTATACTAGTCCTCACCCTGCCTGCCTGACTTGCACCTATCACCGCCCAGTGGGAATCGCCTGCAGATTTTGTGTACACTGCAACATGTACGGTCATTTCACCGCCAACTGCCGTACAGGTCCTCGACAAGCACCAGCTCCAGCTACTGCTCATCAAGCTCTACTTCCTGCTTCTCAAGGGCAACAAGCAGCTCCTGCACCCACGGTCAATGCTAGAGCCTGCTTTGCATGTGGTGATCCCAACCACTTCGCAAACATGTGCCCCAATCGGGTTGTGAAGCAAGAGCAACAACAGCAGCAGCAGCCTCAGCAATAACAGCAACAAGCCGCTCGTGCTCAAACTTTCAACATTAATGTGCGCCTGGCTCAGGCTGACAACAACGTGGTCAATGGTACGTTCCTTGTGAATGGTATTTATGCTTCGTGTTTGTTTGATACTGGGGCCGATAACTGTTTTGTGTCGTTTGAGTTCGAAAAGCTTCTTAATCGTAAGCGCGCCCATCTCCCCTCGACGTTCGATGTTGAAGTTGCCACCGGAAGAACCGTCACCGTCAATTCTGTTCTTCATGATTGTACTCTCGAACTCAACAATCACATCTTTCCTATCGACCTTATTCCGATGCAGCTCGGTAGTTTTGATGTCATAATAGGCATGGACTTTCTTCGCGAAAACCATGCCGAAGTTGTTTGCTTCGATAAGATGATTCGATTCTCGCTCGCTAATGGTGATCAATTATGTGTGTATGGTGAAACTCTCTTGAAAGACCTCAAGCTCATATCATGTATCCAAGCTAGAAATTATCTCCGCAAGGAATACAGAGCTTTCTTGGCTAACATTGTAGTAGCGGAGAAGGAAAAGAATGTTAAGGAGGTAAGCCAGGTACCCGTTGTACGTGAATTTCCAAATGTTTTCCCGGAAGACCTTCCGGGGTTGCCTCCGAGTCGTGATATCGACTTTCGCATCGACCTCGTTCCTGGAGCAAATCCTGTTGCCAGAGCTCCTTATCGACTCGCTCCATCCGAAATGCGCAAACTCTCGAGTCAGCTACAGGAATTGCTTGACAAAGGCTTTATTCGCCCTAGCACCTCTCCTTGGGGCGCACTAGTCCTCTTCGTTAAAAAGAAGGATGGGTCGTTCCGGATGTGCATCGACTATCGGGAACTGAATAAGCTGACGATCAAGAATCGCTATCCCCTGCCTCGCATTGATGATTTGTTTGACCAGTTACAAGGTGCTACGTGTTTCTCCAAGATCGATCTACGCTCAGGCTACCACCCGTTACGCATACAAGAGGAGGATATTCCCAAAATCGCTTTTCACACTCGATACGGCCACTACGAGTTCGTTGTTATGCCTTTTGGTTTAACCAACGCACCCGCGGTTGTCATGGATCTGATGAATCGCGTGTGTAATCCTTTTCTCGACCGCTTCGTCATCGTGTTCATCGATGATATCCTGATCTATTCCAAGTCGAAAGCCGAACACGCGCAACATCTACGTTTGGTTCTCGAGCTACTCCGGGGGAATCGACTCTATGCCAAGTTCTCCAAGTGTGAATTCTGGCTGGATGAGGTTCAATTCCTCGGTCACATTGTTAATAGTCAAGGTATTCACGTCGACCCAGCGAAGATCGAGGCTGTCAAGAGTTGGGTCACACCCAAGAACCCGTCTGAAGTCCGTTCTTTTCTCGGACTAGCGGGCTATTATCACCGATTTATTGAAGGGTTCTCTAAAATTGTTGTGCCGCTCACCTCTCTCACGCAAAAAGACAAGCCTTTTGTTTGGGGAACTGGACAAGAGACTGCCTTTCAAACCCTCAAGTACATGCTTTGCAATGCTCCTGTTCTCACTTTACCCGACGGAAACGATGACTTTATTGTCTATTGTGATGCCTCGAACCTTGGCCTTGGTTGTGTTCTCATGCAGTGAGACAAGGTTATTGCTTACGCATCTCGTCAGCTCAAGATCCACGAGAAGAACTATACAACCCACAACCTCGAGCTAGGCGCAGTTGTTTTTGCATTAAAGATCTGGCGACACTACCTTTATGGTACCAAGTGTACGATCTTCACCGATCATAGGAGCCTACAACATATCTTTGATCAGAAAGAACTAAATATGCGTCAACGCCAGTGGGTGGAACTTCTCAACGATTATGACTGTGAGATTTGTTATCATCCTGGCAAACCAAATGTCGTTGCTGACGCTCTCAGCAGATGGAGTTATTTGCACAGCGCCCGTAATATTCAAGCCCAATATGATCTTGAAACCCTCATCCGCGAAGCCCAACATGCCTGCTTTAATGAACGTACTTCGAAGAAGGAAAGGATTCTCAATGATGGAGCCCAGCTAGAAAATAAGTCGAATGGCATATTCCATTATCTGGAGCGAATTTGGATTCCTAAGCGAACCAATTTACGACAGATTTTGATGGACGAAGCCCACAAATCCCGATATTCTATTCATCCCGGTGCCGACAAGATGTACCAGGACCTGTGCTACAAGTACTGGTGGCCGGGCATGAAGAGGGATATCGCCCTCTATGTTTCGAAATGCCTGACTTGCTCGAAGGTCAAGGCTGAGCACAAAAGACCCTCTGGCTTAGTTGTTCAACCCGAGATCCCTGTGTGGAAGTGGGAGAGTATAGCTATGGACTTCATAACGAAACTTCTGCGCACGCCCTCGGGTCACGACAACATCTGGGTTGTCATTAACCGTTTGACTAAATCTGCTCACTTTCTGCCAATACGGGAAGACTACAAGGTAGAAAAATTAGCCCGAATCTACACCAAAGAGATCATTTGTCGACATGGGACGCCTCGTGACATCATTTCTGACCACGATGCTCGGTTTACCTTGCGTTGTTGGGAAACATTTCAATCTGCTCTCGGTACTGTGCTTAATCTAAGTATCACATTCCATCCCCAAACCGATGGTCAGACTGAAAGAACGATTCGTACCCTTGAAGACATGCTATGTTCGTGTGTCATAGATTTTGGTGGTAATTGGGATGCATACTTACCTTTGGTCGAATTCTCGTACAATAACAGTTATCATTCCAGCATTCAAATGGCACCATTTGAGGCATTGTATGGAAGAAGATGTCGATCGCCTATTGTATGGCACGAGATCGGACACTCGTAATTAACCGGTCCTAAGCTATTGCAAGAAATGACTGACAAAATCCTCCAAATTCGAGACAATCTACTGAAAGCTCGGAGTCGTCAGAAAAGCTACGCCGATAGACGACGCAAGCCCCTCGAATTTGACGTTGGCGACCATGTACTCCTAAAGGTGTCACCTTGGAAGGGTGTGGTCAGATTCGGCAAGAGAGGAAAGCTCGCGCCTCGATATTTGGGACCATTTAAGATTCTGGAAAGGATCAGAAAAGTGGCTTACAGACTCAAACTACCGGAGGAACTTAACAATGTCCACCGGACTTTCCACGTTTCGAACCTCAGAAAGTGCCTGGCTAAGCATGATTTACATGTACCCCTCGAGGATCTTCAAGTAAACGAAACACTACACTTCGTGAAAAAGTCTGTCGAAATCATGGACCTCCAAACCAAGCAGCTCCGACGCTCACGCATTCCCATTGTGAAGGTCGGTTGGGAAGGCAAACAAGGCGTAGAGTTCACTTGGGAACTCGAAAGCGACATGAAGGCGAAGTACCCGCAGTTGTTTGTTACGACTTCGGCCTAATTTCGGGACGAAATTCCCTTAAGAAGGGGAGGCTGTAACACCCCGTGTTTCGAAAGTCAAAGTCAAAGTCAAGATTGAAGTCAAAGGAAGAAAAAATTGCTAATTGCGATCTGTCACTCCTTGCTCAACTCCTGTTTTGACTTCTTTAACTTATAGTTAATCTACTTATGTTATTGCGTTAGTTGTATTATATGGAGTAGTTGTTAATAATCGAGGTTTAATCACATGATTAATCGATTTATCGCTTATCGCTATCGCATTCCCAACTCGAATTATGTGTTCTGGATATTGTTTTACGTGTGTGTGCTATTATGTGTTACTTGTGCATGTTATGTTTATGTTGAGGTGTTAATCGCAATCGCAATTCTATCGCATCGCAATCGAATCGAGAACGCTAAACGCAAGTCAATTATAGTGATTGTATGTTAGATATAGTAGTTGGGATTAAAATTAATTTAATGGGTAATTCTATCGTATCGCTCGCTCGAATCGCATCGCAAATTTCTACATGCGAATCGAAACGACAAAACTCACCGCGTCGTACTCATGGATCGAGTTGCCATCCGAGGCAAACCACCCTATTGGGTTGCCACCCGATCGACCAGCCCTTTTTCCTCACTTTCCTTTTTAGGAAACCCTATAAATACCCCCCCACATGTCACATCACTTGATGTGACAGCTCTCTACTCGACCCAGCCGCACTTCAGCCTCATTTCTCTTGCTTTTTCTCAATTCTTGTAAGTTTCCAGCCTAAATCCTGTACTTTCTTGATCTACACGCACTCCTACACCTTTCTATCTTTTGAATCTTAACTTTTAACCGTGAAATCACCGGATTTGAGGTGTTCTAGGGTGATGTCATCATGGAGTTCTTATGAACTTCAATGTTTGGCTTCATTCCACCAAGAACAACTTAGATCCGAAGGATTTCCACAACATTTATCAATAATTCACTTAGATCTACACTAATTCATAGATAAAAGGATTGAGAGAAGGTTTTCCAACTTTCTTTCAACTCTTTTACACTCAATGCACTCAAACCCGATGGAATCGGAGCTTGTTCTGATCTTCTACTCATTCTTAGTGATGCATTAGTTCCAGATATGAAATCTATCCGGGAGAGACATTGATTTCGGGTTTGAACATGAACTACCGACTCGAACCGTGAACCGGTCGGACTAGGGTGATTCCTGTTCGGTCGGGTCACTTGGGCCGAGATAAGGGTTCTGTTGTTCAAGCAAGATATCAAAATGTCTCGTTCAACACTAAAACACTCCAAATAGAAACAAGTGTTAGGACGATCAAACCGTCGGAACGGATTGTCGTCTAATCGGATTGCCATCCGATCGACCGGCCATCCGATCGGGTTGCACTTGGTTCCATACTTAAACTTTTATTCAAACGTTTCAAGGATCTGAACGTTGAACGGATTACCGCCCGATCGGATTGCCATCCGATCAAGCGACCGTCCGATCGTGTGACGTTTAGGACTTTGGTACTTAAACAATTTTCAACATGTTCAGTACGTACGGATTGCCACCCGTGTTGTGAACTTGTTCTCAAAACTGAGAAGTCTCGCCAATCAGATTACTGTCCGATCGAACGACCGTTCGAACGACCGACCTGAAAGGTAGAGATACTTCTCTATTTTTAAAATGCTATAACGAAAACTTCAAAGTACAACCATCATACACAAACACATCCTCACCAAACGAGGTGACAATCCAATCGAATGGCCATCAGATCGGATGACCATCCGAAAGGATTGCCACCCGATCGACTGGCCATCCGATCGGATTGCCATCCGATCCTTGGTACACCTACACCGTTTTACGCGCCGACTTTCGCTTATGCTATCGTTAACTGTTCAGGCTAATTCTGTCTAGCGCTCCCTTCAATCCATTAACCCTACCGCAGTGAGTATACTCGAACCCTTTTTGCTTTATGCACTTTTGGGTGTTACATACGTTACTTATTCTAAATCACATCGAACACAGTACGCAATACTTTAACGCTAACCGCTACCGCATGTTATACGTGACTCGATGAATGCTTGTTTGTTATGTTTACGCAGTGGTGAATATGTGTTACGAACTGCCTCGCGCAGTCAACCCGCAGTCATTGGTATTGATAGGATCAGGTCGATAACTTACGTGCTTCACATCACACGTAGTACGTGCTGGTTATGTGTAAACAATTTCGAACTCTCTTATGCTATTATCAAACTTGTATGCTCACCTTTACACGATGTGTATTGACTTTTACTTTAACGTATGTGGCAGGTGCTTAAGATGCTAGGATGCCTTGTTTGCTGTGAGATGAAATCGAGGCTAGGAAAGAGTCTAGAAACAAACAAACAAACTATCATATTTGAAATCTGAGTTGTCAGATCAATACTTGTTTATGAGACAATTATTTGTAATAACTGTTGTATTTAGACATGTTATGTTATGGGACATGACGTTATAAATATCTGGTAATTAATAGTTGTTATGGATACTCATGGACAATCTGTTTCGCTCAGTGCCGCGCCCCGATGTTTCCGCCATCGGTTGGGGTGTGACAAATGGCAACGGTGAAACCTTTTTGGACCCACAGACGAAAAATAAAACCGTTCAACTAAACTGTTAAAATGGCCCAAACCACTGAGACTACAATGACATTTGACTCTAAAATAAATCTTCAATAGCTTAGATTCGTCTAACTCAATATTTATGTTTTCCATTTACTATATTATTATAATTTTTTTATGTAAACTAATTATTGAAAAGTCTTATTTAAGTACCTCTACTAATTTCTTTTAACAGCATACTGATAAACAAAGCAACTATACTTTATTTTGTTATTTTTATAACTAGGTTAGAACCCCGTGTATCACACGGGTTGAATAAATAAATACTATCGTAAGCAGATAACTTTAAGAAATATAATATTGTTAATTTGTTGCTTATAGTTATATTTTGTTGGAACGATTGCTTATAATTATTATGAGATTGATACACAAAGCGGATTAGTACTTTGTTACTAAATATAAGTGAGTGATACGTAACATTCTTTAAAAACCTGTATATTAGGCTATAGGGTGTAGTTATGACCCTCATGACCACCATGACCCTCCACGTCAGTGTCATGTCACGCACCTCTAATCCACCATCCAAAACCACTACTCTAACCTTACAGGATATGACGCTGAAATTATGCTAAGAATTTTGTTTTCTAGAATTGACAACCGAGAATGCGTGTCGTATTTACCAGGCGTTTTCTTGATAATTCTTTCCCGATTTGTAGACCGAGTTCATGACAACCGATAACTCTTTATTGCAAATGTAAAGGCTGTTTTAAGCAAGTTTTAAACATTAAGGCTGGAACCTGCAAATTTGAGAAAACATAAAGGACGTTTTGTGCAATTTACTCTTTATTTTAATTTATCTTTTTCTAAAGAAAAAAGAAATGATTTCTTGAAAAAATGGAAAGGATGACCATGGTTGCTATGGCGAATCATGTTCCTAGGTGGCGAATCATGTCCAAATCATTACCCCCATACCCTTTAGCCTTACAAAAGTGGAATATCATTTAATTAATTATTTGGAATCATATATTAATTAATTTTTTTATTATTGATAAAAATGGTAAAAAATAAATAATTTCTTTTAGGTTAGAAGTTAGATATGTTATGGACAATATATATATAAATAATATTTGATTTCATTAGAAGTTACATAAGGATCATATCTATAAATAATATTTGAATTCATGAATAATTAAAGTATATCATGTTATCAACTATTTTAGAGAAAAAAAATAGGAAAAAAATTATGAGGATGCATAGAAATACGACACGTGTCCTATAAATGGTTTCTTTTATTATATAGTATAGATAGATAAGTGTGGTATAGACATTATTAAACAAAGTAGCTAGGTTAACTATCAAGTATATCTGGTAGTATTTTTAAAAATATAACACTTTTTATTATTTAGTATATAAAATTAGGTTATTCAATCTATGTAATACATAACCTTTTTTATTATGTGGTTTTTATTCAATCTATGTAATACAAGAGGAGAAGAAGAGGCAGACCCAAACTGACATGGGATGAGCAGATTAGACATGATTTACTAGAGTTGCATATTTTCGAGGACATGGTCCAAGATAGGACTTCGTGCAGGCATAGGATTAGGGTTAAGGACTTTTAGAAGATTTTGCAGTAAGGTCTTAGGTGTATTTTAGGGTTGTAGGTTTCTCTTATTCTTTAAGGGACCTTTCCGGTAATTGCCTCTTGTGTTTATGCCCAAATGATGTTGTATGCTACTATACATGATTTACATTATATTCTGTCACTTTGATCACTTTCTTGGTATGTTTGACTTCTAATTTCTATATATCTTTGACTTGGTATGTTGTTCGTTTTCGAGCCGATGGTCTCTCTGGAAGCAGCTTCTCTATCCCTATGGATAGAGACAAGGTCTGTCTACATCCCACCATCCCCAGACCCTATAAGTAGCTTTGCTATTTGTGGGATTTACTGGGTATGGTTGTTGTTATTGTTGTTGTCAATCTATGTAATACACATAGTTTTATTAAGATATATTTTTAATTATTTACTATACAAATTACATTGAGTAAACTTCCGTTTTGCTCCCTGTGGTTTGGTCACTTTAACGGTTTTGCTCCAAACCTTTAAAAATAGCCATTTTACTCCCTGATGTTTCGGTTTTTTTGTCAGTTTGCTCCCCGCCTCTAACTCCATTCAAATTGTTTGTTTTTCCATTTTGCTCCCCGCAGGGAGCAAACTGGCAACAAAACCAAAACATCAGGGAGTAAAATGGCTATTTTTAAAGGTTTGGGGCAAAACCGTTAAAGTGACCAAACCACAGGGAGCAAAACGGAAGGTTACTCAATTACATTTATTCAACACGTGTAATACACGTGGTTTTTAAAGTTATAATTTTTTTATTATTTGTTATATAAATTTTTATTTATTTAACTCGTGCAATACACAGGTTATTTATAGTTTTTTTTTTTAATTTCTTAGTATATAAAATTATATTTATTTCACCCGTATAATACACAGGGTTCTAAACTAGTAACGATATATATAAAGTGAATAAAAGGTTTCGAGGTGATATGCTAAATAAAAAAGATAAGAGAACAAATAATATATTTGATAAGTTTAAGATGGGAGTGAGTATAATAAATAAAAAATAGTTGTAGGAGTGCGTTTATCAACCCCTTTTAAGGCAATGGTAAAAACAAAGAGTAATGAGTTGTTTGTTTACCTCTTAATAAGGTTCTTGATGGTTTAAACCTTTTATTTGTTCAGCACTTAATGATTCAGATTGTTTGTTTCACGAGCAGATGTTTGAATGGTTAAGAAATTTGTCTCTGAATGGTTAAGATTTATACAGAGTGTGAATGGTTAAGACCTCTAATCTGAATGGGTCAGACATTTGTCTCTGAACGGTTAAGCATTATACAGGCTCTTAATGGTTCAGACCCCTTACTAGTTCAGCACTTAATGGTTTAGACTTTTTATTGATTCAGCACTTAACAATTCAGATGTTGCCAAATAGCCCTTAAGAATTTTAAGAAAATACAAGGCAATGGTAAAAACAAAAACTAAGAAAAAGTAGTTGTTTCTATCACCGAAATGGGTTGGTGACTTGGTGGAAGGTACTTTGGGGGAGATACTTCGTCGAAACTTCTTTTCAACTTCGAAGTAGTAGATAGAACCCGCTCCTCATATCCGGACGTCAACGCCGACACTACCTGTGTTGACACTGACACACACCCATTCTCTCCACCATTCTCGGCCCATGTGATCATCAACATCACTGCTACCAATTTTCCGGCAGACTCCTATGACCGCAAATCTGACTCATTGAGGAGGTACGATTGCGAGTTGTAGTTTGTTTTCATTATTATATGTATTAAGTGGTTATATATAGGGTAGACTTTCTTTAATCCGAACTCATTAGCCATCCTAGGGTAGATCTCTGTCGTCGTCTTGGTGTTTAATTAGACTAACCGGTATGGAGAGCCTCAGGGGATGGGCTGCCACGTAAGTGGGGGCCTAAAGGGGTGAGGATGAACCCTTTATATACAGGGGCGGATCCAGGGGGGTTCCGGTTTGGAAAAAAATGGAAAAAGTTAGTGGAAACTTGATCGATTTCGAAAAAATTAGTGAGAAAATACCAAAAGGAACCCCCCAGGAAAAATTCCTGGATACGCCACTGTTTATATATATATGTATGTATGTATAGCTGTGTGTGGGAGTGAGGGGCGTCGCCGGCCATGGTGGTCCTCATACCCACCAGTCTTACACACACATACATCACATGTACGTACATACATACATACATATTTAGGTATTGTGTTAAAAATAATCTCCCAAAAAATCGTTGTAATCCCGCAAACAATGGGTCATTATAAAATGTATCATTGTGAAAAAAATCAACATTATAGTCGTCAGTTCTTCATCACTACTATGTTATTTTATATTCTGGCATGTCTGCAGTTTATGGGTTTAATATATGGTTTGCAATTAGATTGGTTGTTCGTACGAGCATGTACTGTGCTGTGCAGGTATGGAATTGTATTGTGTTAGGGAATGTGTAATGGGGCGCTATATGCCTCTATAAAGCCCCTATAAAGCCCCAAACACCATTACGAGGGGCTTTATGAGACAAAAAAAGTTGGGTGGCGCCATATATATAACGCCGGTGATGGGGGTTGTTTTCAAAGTTTGGACCAATCAAAATAAAGCAAGGTTTTTATAATTAATTAATTAAAACGAAAATTAATAATTAGGTATTGATGGGTAGGGGCTTTATGACTACGGGCTCTAGTGATATAACGCCCCTGTGTGACGTGGCACGACACGTGTCGCATAACGCCCCACAAAGGGCTTTATGACTACGGATGGCCTTAGTATCTAAAGGGTGTACCTATTGGCACACCAATGTGCTTGTATGCACAACAAAAAAGTGGTTTTTTGTCCTATATGCACACCCTGCAGTGTCGAGCTGTGGCCAAAGCGTGACGGTTTGGTCCGGTCAACTAGACAAAGACTGACGGGTGTCTGACGGGTCTGTTGACCGGACCAACACGCGGCCAAAGCTCGGCGTTTTGTCCGGTCAACAGACCCGTCAGACACCCGTCAGTCTTTGTCTGGTTGACCGGACCAAAACGTCGCACTTTGGCCACAGCTCAACACTGCAGGGTGTGCATATAGGACAAAAACCACTTTTTAGGGTTTGAGCCTATTTAATTTAAATCTACATATAATAAGTTGTTATGTATATGTAATTATTATGTGCTTTTGGTAGTTTATTGTCATGTGAGAGAGATAGAGAGTGACTTAAAAAGATGAAATAACCGATGTAAGGCTATGGGTGTGGGACTTTATCAGACATATCAGATCCACGTCAGTCAGGGGGTTTTATCACGCTTTTCCTTAACTTGCAGGGTGTGGGAACGCCCCATATTAAACAAAATAAAAAGAGTTAACTGTCATTTTGCTCCCTGTGGTTTGTTCATTTTAACGGTTTTGCCCCAATAGTTTAAAAATATCTATTTTCCTCCTTGATTTTTCTAACTTATCATCATTTTGCTCCCCGCCTCTAACTCCATCCAAAAAATCCACTAACCGAGTTAGAGCCAGGGAGCAAACTGGCGACAAACTCGAAAGATCAGGGAGGAAAATGTCTATTTTTAAACTATTGGAGCAAAATCGTTAAAATGACCAAACCACAGGGAGCAAAACGAAAGTTAACTAAAAAAAAAAGATTTTATTGGATGAAATGCATGTGGGCCCCACCTGAACACAGCTTCTTCCTCGTTACCATGGTGGCGGACATCCCATGACGCCCCGGTTTAAGTTGCAGGGTGTGGGTGGTGGCGCGGGGGGGCTATCGGAGGTGAGTTGGCACAGTGGCGCCCTCCATACCCTCCAGCCTAAGGAGGGTGGTACATTCATTGAAATATAAAGAGTAAACTGCTAAATTTGTCCCTGAGGTTTGACTCAAATTGCTAGATCAGTCCAAAATCAAGTTTTGTTGCTAAAACAGTCCCTGAGCCTAGTTTCTGTTGCTATTTCAGTCCAATAAATTAACACCGTTAGAACCTCAGTTAATGAATGGGTAAAACTGCTAAATTCGTCCATGAGGTTTGATTCAAGTTGCTAGATCAGTCCAAAATCAAGTTTTTGAATTTGTTAATTATAAACTTATTTAGGTATATAATTTTTCTAGACTTGCATTAATTTTTTGAATTTGTTAATTATAAACTTATTTAGATTATGAACTTATTTAGGTATATAATTTTTCTAGACTTGCATTAATTTTTTGAATTTGTTAATTATAAACTTATTTAGATTATAAACTTATTTAGGTATATAATTTGTTAATTATAACTCAATACTATTTAGATTAAGTGTGATCTTATTTAGATACTTACGTATATAACTACTAAATATTTACAAAGTTATAACAATAATAATAATACCCAAATACAGTTTAAGGCGGGTCCAGTTATATTTATGTTCGTTGAATAAATCATTAATATCACAAGAGAAAAAAAATGGTAGATGACAGGTTCTTAATGCATCAATACCTGTACCAAATGCATTATATATTTTCTTAAATGTCTTAAAATTTAAGATAAATTACAAGTCTACCCTAAATATTACAAATATTAAATTAAAATAATTGATAAATATTAAACATTAAATATTACGATTTAAATAAAAATAAATAAAAATTATGTTAATTTCTTAATATTTAAATTTACATATAATGTTTGTATTTTTCATAACTAAATATTGTTTAAATTAACTGTTGTCTTATTTAAATCATTAATAAATACTAAATATTTACATGGTAACAACAACAACAATAACAACATCAAAATAAAATCAGTATTTAAGGCTGTGCCGGTTAAATTGCGCTCTTCAAAAAAGCTACATTTATATTTTTAAAACTAATTTTATTTAAATTAAGTATTATCTTATTTAAATACTTAAGTATATAATTAGTAAACATTTAATGATAATAATAATAATAATAATAATAATCAAAATAACTAACAAATAATTTTTCTAGACTTGCAAATTATATACCTAAATAAGTTTATAATCTAAATAAGTTTATAATTAACAAATTCAAAAAATTAATGCAAGTCTAGAAAAATTATATACCTAAATAAGTTTATAATTAACAAATTCAAAAAACTTGATTTTGGACTGATCTAGCAACTTGAATCAAACCTCATGGACGAATTTAGCAGTTTTACCCATTCATTAACAGAGGTTCTAACGGAGTTAATTTATTGGACTGAAATAGCAACAGAAACTAGGCTCAGGGACTGTTTTAGCAACAAAACTTGATTTTGGACTGATCTAGCAATTTGAGTCAAACCTCAGGGACGAATTTAGCAGTTTACTCAAATATAAATGAAGGATCTTATAAGTTTAGTACTTATAGAAAGGCTGAGGTTAGAAGTTAAGATACTCTCGCAACCAAAGCTAAGGCCATGGGGTATGGGGCTTGGGTTGGGGGGAAACGCCCAAGCCACCACCCCGGGGGCTTGGGTTGGGGCTTGGGTTTGGGCATGGCTCCCTTTGGCGTGGGTTTGAAGCCGGGCGTGGGGCGGGCTAGCAAGTGACATGGCGGGCTCTCAATGGCCATGTGTCAACTCATGCCCCCAACCCAAGCCCCACCATACCCCATGGGCGTGGGTTTTTTTCCCATTCCACGTGTCAACCAATGCCCAACCCAAGCACCAACCCAAGCCCCACCATACCCCACGGTCTAAGATACTCTCTCAACCAAAGCGGATGAAAAGCACCTTATGTCAGTAATCTACAAATAATTATATTAAAGTTTTAGACATTGACTTACTCCTGAGTCAAGTATACAGTTCTTAATATCTGAAACTTGCGAAGCAACATTCTCTTTCTTTTTGAACTCAATTCAAATTAAATGTTTATTTCATGTACACAGATTGACGTGCTTGTGGCTCATCAATGGCTGTAGTAAAGTATGTTGCAGACTTTTTGATTGAAAACGCTGTTTCTAAATTGTCAGACGGCTTCATACTCTCAATGCATTTTGAAGCCAAACTCGGGGAAATGGAAGAAACTATACAGAGTATGGGACCTATCTTAAAGAACCTAAAAGAAGATCCGGATAGATTGGAAGAAAAAGGGAAGAGATTCATCAAAATACTCGAAAAAGCAGAAGCCTTGGTCCTGCAATGCAAGAATATCAAATGGAATATTTGGAACAGATACCGGTATGCTTCGAAGTTGGACGAAATGAATAAGTCGTTGCTGAATTCTCACTACCAGTTGCAGATTGCTAGGGAAGCAGTATTGGAAACAAAGGCGGAGGAGAGGGGGTTGAAGGAAGGACATTCAAGTGGTGTTCCAATCAAAAAGTGCGTTGCTATAGGGCTTGATAATCCACTTAGGGATTTGAAGGCCATGGTGCTTGGGAATTCTACAGACGGTGATTGCTCAGTTGTCGTTGTTTCCGCTCCAGGAGGGTATGGGAAGACCACTCTCATAACAAATCTCTGCGATGATCCTGATATTAAAGGTATTCAAATCGATATTTTTGCTTATTCTGTATGTCAACTACACTGGCATTTTTTAATTATTCATAGTGTTCTCATTTGAGCAGGAAGATTTCGTACAAACATCTATTTTGTTACAGTCTCACTCGGGTACGATTTGAAAGTCATCATCAAAAATTTACTTGAGAGGAGTCAACTGCATGGTATCGATAGTGATGAAGATGCAATCTCAGAAAGAAACATCAGAAGAAAACTACTTAGGGGGAATTGTGTGCATGATTTTGAGAGTGATGAAGATGCAATCCAGCAGTGGCGGAACTTTTTGGGTCAAAATAAACGTGAAATTCTGTTGGTACTTGATGACGTACGGTCCGTTTCTGTTATTATGGACCTCATGTTCAAGTCACCCGGATACAAGATTCTGGTCGCAACTCGGGAGACTTTTACACAATTCAATACATATCAGTTGCCTGTTTTGAAAGATGAAGATGCCATCAATCTGCTCTGCAGCTCAGCGTTTTCAAAACGTAGTAATATTGATATACCAGATGACCTTATTGTCAAGGTATACAAAACGATGCATTTTTATTTTTCTAGTATCCGTTATGGATATATTTATTCTTATATCTTTTAACGATTTGTGTAGTTGGTCGCGTGTTGCAATAATAATCCACTGGCTCTTAGTCTGACTGGTGGTTTGCTAAAGGAGAAAGCTTTGGCAAAGTGGGAATCTTTGTTCAAGAAGCTAGAAGGAGCAAATAATTCGGTTCTGGATTGTCTAGAAAAGGGTTTGCAACTTTTGGATGAAGAACCTGAAATAAAGCAACGTTACATGGACTTGGCATTATTTCCTGAAGATCAGAAGATACCTACTACAACACTTATGTACATGTGGGAACATTTGTGCGACCATGATGAGGTTACTGCTAACATTTTCGCTGAGCTTTCTTCTAGAAAGCTTGCAACTTTTTTGCCAATAAGGTACTTTACTTCCTAGATTTGTTATAAAATCTCATCCCGCCTTATGTCTAACAACTATATATGGTAGACATTTTTCTTACATGATATAAAACAACCATCTTAAAAGATTCATTTGGTCCTAAACATTGCATTTGAATGTAGGAAAAATTTACCGGACATTGCCAACCATTGGGAGGAAAAATTTGTTACGCAACATAAGATGATGAGGGAGTTAGGTATTCGTTTAAGCAGCCAATAGAACACAGAGAAAGGTTAATCATAAATACAGATGGAAAAGATCTCCCCGAGTTGCCACAAACTGTCAACGCCCGTATATTGTCAATTTCCACAGGTTTGTTAGATTCATTTCACGGTTGTTTTGGAAGTTGATATATATTAAAAACGTAGTCTTATATTTTTTTTTTTATTCTATTAGGGTTTATGGCAGATACAAGATTACTTTCAACATGGAACGAGATTCAATTCCCTAGATTGGAAGTTTTAGTACTGAATTCCATGTCAAAGATTTATTCCTTCCCAAAAGCTATGCAGAAATTGCCAAAATTAAGGGTTTTATCCATCACAAACAACGGATATGACTTTTCAGAGATTCAAAACTTCCCTGCAGCACAGTGTTTATCTGGTCTAACTAGAATGACATTAGATGGTGTTTCAATACCTTCAATTAGTACATCAATACTAATGTTGGAGAACTTGGAGAAATTGTCCATGATCATGTGCAAAATCGACAATGGGTTCAACGAAGGAATCCCCAACAGGTTGAGAAGCCTTTCGGAGATCAAATTTGAATATTGTGATGATTTAGTTACATATCCTGCATCTTTATGCAACTTAGCTCGCCTTGAAAAACTCTGCATCACTAACTGCCCCAAGCTGACTTCACTTTCTGGAGTTGTAAACTTACCAAAGTTGAAAGTTTTGAATCTTGCGTCATGCCCAGAGCTCACAGCATTACCTGATTTCTTAAATCTTGAAAACTTAGAAACCCTTGATCTATCCCACTGTGAAAGACTGTACAAGTTGCCAATGTATATAAGTGAGTTGGGTTTTCTACAAACGGTTGATTTGAGGGGTTGCACGGGTCTGCCTGAACTGCCATCAGTCAAGGATTTTGGCAAAGTGAAAGTGATTTGTGATGAAGAAACCTCACCTACGGGGAGTGATTTTGAGGATGTGAAAGCAGAAGTGGTGGGAGAAGATCCGTTGGTACCTTTTCAGGATCATCCTAATAGGATGTATGAATGCTGAATCATATTTCCAACTTAGTCATGTTTCTTTTCTTGCATATTTACTAATCCTAAGGTATATTTCGTTACTATAAGGAATATTACTGAATCATAACTTCAGTGCTCAATCTCAGCCACAGTTATATTTAGAATGAATATTTGTAATAAAGGTCATCCTTTACTTTAGCTAGATCCATAGAATTAGCCCTTATTCTTGTTCCTTTCCTTTATGTAAATTGTCTATATTAACATTTGTATTCTTTAGTTCAAATTATCAATAACAATATATTTTCCATCCTTATATGGTAATCAGAGCAAGACTACTCCTCTGAGTTCTTTTTTTTTTCGATCCAATCACCTTCCCATTCAGCCACCATGTCTACTTCGTCCACCATTGTTGAGCTCTCTACTGACACCCATTTTCCGATCAAACTAACTGCCAACAATTTTCCCTCATGGCGCAAACAAGTCTTGTCCACACTAACAGGTCTCGAACTAGAACAGTTCGTAGACGGCCGAACCGAACCACCACCAAAAACACTTGAAGGAAAGCCGAATCCTACTTACCGTCTCTGGTTTCGCCAAGACCAAATCCTCCTCGGAGCACTTCTTGGAAGTTGTTCGGATACGATTCAACCAATCGTATCTTCTGCTGACACATCCAACGAGCTGTTCAAACGCCTCACCGAGAGCTACGCCGGCGTCTCGCGGTCCCGGATCATCTCCCTTCGATCCAAACTTGCTACAAACAGCAAAGGCACCAAACCTGTTGCCGAATACCTCAACGAGATGAAAGCTATAGCGGATGAATTAGCCTTGGCTCAAAAGCCGGTTGATGATGACGACCTCATTGTTCACATACTCACGCACCTGGGTGACGATTACAAAGAAATTTCTGCCGCCTTGAAGATTAGAGACACACCAATTACTTTTTCTGATTTCTATGAGAAATTGGTTGACCATGAAAGATCCCTTCAAACTTCAAAACCTGTATCCCTAATTGCTACAGTTAATAACACCCAAAGGCAAGGGCCAAGACAGTATTCAAGGCCTTCTTTTGCAACCAGAAACTCAAACAGGCCCAACTCTTTTGGGCCAAGGGCTATTCAATCCCAAAATTACCACAGTGGCCCATCTCAAAACAACAACAGTGGGCATATGACTCAATTCCGTACTAACCGTAATAATTTATTTTGTCAGTTTTGTAGCATTCCAGGTCACGACACTAAATTTTGCCGGAAGCTTGCACGCTTTCTACAAAACAACAATATTAATGTCTCTACCAACCCAACCGTGAATGCGTCAATGGCAAGCTCGTCACAATTTACACCACCATTAATGTTTGATACCGGGGCATCCGATCATGCGACACCCGACCAATCTTATTTACACCACCTCTCTGAATATGGAGGACCCGATGAGATCGTGCTCGGAAATGGTAAAACTCTATCTATTTCTCACACCGGTCATACCACCATTCCCACCACTTCTCGCACATTAAGTTTAAATAATGGTTTGCTTGTTCCTCATTTACGCAACCATCTTATTTCAGTCGCCAAACTTTGCAAAACTAATCGTGTTTCGGTTGAATTCTTTCCTTTTCATTTTTTTGTTAAGGATCTTCGCACGGGGGCGCGACTCATGCGGGGAGTCAACATCAATGACGTATATTACGCAAACATCTTTCCACAACCTTCCATTAAACAAATCAATGCAAGCATCAAGGCACTTGGTTCACTTCTTTCGTGGCATCACAAGTTCGGCCATCCATCCATCAAAGTCCTAAAGCTTTTACTTAATAATTTAGGACTTGATTACAATAAAATGTCAAATACTTCTTTTCATTGTGATGCTTGTTCTTTAAATAAAAGTCATAAAAAAACCTTTTGGCGAAAACTCTTTCAAAGTGTCCAAACCACTTGAACTTGTCTACTCGGATGTTTGGGGTCCTGTCAAAACATCAAATGATGGATATGCGTACTATGTTATTTTTGTCGATTTCTACTCCAAATATACGTGGTTATATCCAATCAAAAGAAAATCTGATGTCTCAATCTTATTTCCACAATTTAAAACGCTAGTAGAAAATTTTTTTCGCACACCATTAGTTTCATTGTTTTCGGACAATAGAGGAGAATACGTTGGGCTAACTCCGTATCTTCAAAAGAATGGAATTTCTCACTTCACCACTCCTCCACACACACCGGAACAAAATGGTGTTGCCGAACGACGCCATAGACATATTTGTCGAAACCGGGTTATCTTTACTCCATCATGCCAACTTGCCCCTCACTTTTTGGTCACACGCATTTCAAACCGCCGTCTATTTAATTAACCACCTCCCTACACAAATCTTAGATTTTAAATCTCCTTACGAAAAAATTGTATAAAATCAAACCAAAGTATACAAAACTACAACCTTTCGGTTGCTTATGTTTTCCTTGGTTACGTCCCTATGCACCCTCTAAACTTCACCCGCGCTCCATAAAATGTGTTTTTCTCGGCTACTCGTCATCTAAATCCGCCTACAAATGCTATGACCCCACATCTAACCGCCTTTACCACTCTCGTCACGTCGACTTTATTGAGCACATGTTTCCATTCTCAATGCCTGGTACTCTTCCACTCTCTCTTCCTACACCAGATACATTCATTCCACCACCTCCTATCTATAAAAAATCTTCATCAAAAACTCCTACTATTATTCCACATGCTACTGCCACACCACCAAATTCTCCTACCCATATATCCATGGAACAAACCACAAACCCACCATCCCCATCTAACCCACTGCCCACTCCCACTCCCATTACGCCACACATCACCAAAACCTCCTCCATTCCAAATATCAGCCCTTCTTCATCTCCATCAAATTCCAATTATTCCCCACCCCCCACGGATACTTTTTCCACTACCTCCAACCAAAATGACCAAACATCACCTTCTCACCCAACTACTAACTCTCCTGCTCCTACAACCGATTCTCACACTACCACTTCTCCATTACCGCCCACCCTCACTCGTCCACAACGCAACCGCAAACCAAATCCCAAATACTATAACCCACATACTGTTAACGCTACCACCCTCCATCCTCTACCACCCACTCTTGAACCAACCACTCACAATCAAGCTTCCAAAGACCCCAAGTGGCGCGAAGCTATGGATTCCGAGTTCAATGCGCTCATTCATAACCAAACATGGGAACTTGTACCTGCCAACTCCCACACACCAATTGGTTGTAAATGGGTCTTTAGAATCAAACGTAATCCCGACGGTTCAATTGCAAAATATAAAGCCCGTCTTGTGGCAAAGGGTTTTCTACAACAACACGGGAAAGACTACTTTGATACATTCAGCCCCGTTACGAAACCCATCACCATTCGCACTATTCTTTCAATTGCCATCTCGAAAAATTGGTCGTTACGTCAACTTGACGTTAACAATGCCTTTCTTCATGGAACCCTCCATGAAGACGTGTTCATGACTCAACCACCGGGCTACATAAATGCACAATTTCCTAGTCATATTTGCAAACTTAGAAAAGCTCTATATGGTCTAAAACAAGCTCCGCGAGCTTGGTACATTGAGCTAACAAATTTTCTTCTTCGTTTTGGGTTTCGCAAATCTTTAGCAGATGCTTCTTTATTCATCTACCAACAATCAAATATCACTTGCTACTTTATGGTTTATGTGGACGATATCATCCTTACAGGAAATGATTCACATTTTCTCGATCGCTTCATTAAAGCCTTAAGCGAAAAATTCTCCGTCAAAGATCTCGGCATGCTTCATCACTTCCTAGGCGTTGAAGTCATTCCTACGCCAACGGGTCTCTTTTTGTCACAACATCGTTACATTCATGATATTCTACAACAATTTCAAATGGATGGCGCAAAGGATGTCATCACACCTCTTAGTGCCACTGATTCCTTGTCTTCCAACGACTCCTCCCCTTCGGTAGATGTCACTCCTTACCGAAAATTCGTTGGGTCTCTTCAATACCTAGCGTTCACTCGACCGGACATTTCATACGCCATCAACAAGTTGTCTCAATTCATGCACAATCCACGCCAAACTCATTGGCAAGCTCTTAAACGAGTTCTTCGGTACCTTAAAGGCACAATTCATCATGGCCTCTTCCTAAATCGTAATTCCTCTCACAATCTCTCAGCCTTTTCAGATTCAGATTGGGGTGGTGTAAATGACGCTGGTCGGTCAACCACTGCATATGTGCTTTACCTTGGAACAAACATTATCTCATGGAAGTCCGCTCGTCAAAAATCAGTTTCCCGCTCCTCTACAGAGGCGGAGTACAAGGCCTTAGCAAATGCATCTGCTGAACTCACATGGACCAAACATTTACTACATGAACTGGGCAGTCCTACGACTCACACACCGACATTATTTTGTGACAATACAGGAGCCACATATCTTTGTGCCAATCCCGTCTACCATTCTCGAATGAAGCATATTGCACTTGACTATCACTTTGTCCGGGAACAAGTATCAGCCGGTAAATTACGGGTCCTACACATTAGCTCACAAGATCAACTTGCAGACATGCTCACATAACCTTTATCACGGGCACCTTTTCTTCGCAATCGATCCAAGATCGGAGTATCCGATGGATCCTCCATCTTGCGGGGGCGTATAAGGAATATTACTGAATCATAACTTCAGTGCTCAATCTCAGCCACATTTATATTTAGAATGAATATTTGTAATAAAGGTCATCCTTTACTTTAGCTAGATCCATAGAATTAGCCCTTATTCTTGTTCCTTTCCTTTATGTAAATTGTCTATATTAACATCTGTATTCTTTAGTTCAAATTATCAATAACAATATATTTTCCATCCTTATAGTTACTAGACTGTGTATTTCCATTTAAACTGCTTGTGAACCATTGATCATTTGCAAGATGTTTCCACTGCTTTATATGCTGACTTTATGTGGATAGTCAAATTGTGACAGGTTAATCTATGTTGATGTATCAATCTTCTTATTTTTTTTTTTAAATTTCACAGTTTTTATTAGAGTTAACTGAATTTTCACTATCTCCTGGTAGCTAAGGGTGTGAACTTTTACGCGACACAAAAGTCGCGGGTTTTGTTTTAGTCTAAACATGTTAAGATAAGTTTCGGGTCAAATCATTTGAACACGTTTAGCTAAACAAGTCATAACTCATAAGGTTGATGTGTAAATGGTTTACTTAATTTGCTTTTTAAATATGCTTATGTAATAATAACTTTAGCTATTTGTGTATTTTCTGTGCCAAATTTAACAATTTATAAATATTTGACATATTTCTGTGCCATAATTTAACAATTTATAAATATTTGACATATTTTAAACATATTTGCTTCAAAATAATACGTAAACTTAGGGGATGTTTGGGATTGAGTTTGGAAATGACTTATTAATTTATTGAAGCCAATAAGTCAATAAATCAATTGGAAAAGCCTCAAATCCTGCTTTTGGAAATGACTTATTGACTTATTAGCTTTTTAAAAAGAGAAATTTACGAAAATAGCCAAGAAAATGTTTGACTTACCAAAATGGCCAGCTCATGCGTCGGTGGAGCAGGGCATCACTGATTACGAGAGAGCTTATGCGTCTGTAGGGTCATTCATGCGTCCGCCAATGTAGAAGTGACACGTGTCTTAGTGACATCATGCGTCCCATGCGTCCGTGACTCATCCCATGAGTCCGTGACTCATAAAATTTACTTTTAGGAGCTTTGAGGCATCTCATGCGTCCGTGACTCATCCCATCATCCCATGCGTTCGTTTGAGGCATCCCATGCGTCTGTGACTCATCCCATCATCCCATGCGTCCGTGACTCATCCCATGCGTTGCCGACTCATCCCATGCATCCGTGACTCATCCCATGCATCTGTGACTCATCCCATGCATCCCATTTTCGTACTTGCTGCTTCATCCATGCCCCATTCCAACGACGCATGAGCTGGCTATTTTGGTAAGTCAACTTTATTCTTGGCTATTTTCGTAAATTCCTCTTTTAAAAAAACTAACAAGTCAATAAAAAAACTAATAAGTCAATAAGTCATTTCCAAACTCAATCCCAAACACCCTCTTTGATTAATAAAGTATTGATTTGCAAAAAAAGTTTAATCGGGAGGTGTTCATATCAAACTGCGAATACACGACGAATACAAGTGTCGTGTTCAGATTCATGGGGTTTGATCCGCCAACCCATTATGAATCTATCCCCACAATTCATCTTTCCTAATGCTATGTCGATTTATCAAATTGGTGTTTTCACCCTTTTCCCAACCAATATTGATCTCCCCTTTTAAACCCTAATTTCAAACCCATCTTAACTTTGCTTCCTAACATTTGTATATTTTCTACGATCTTTTGTTTATTTTATTTAAATGATGGCTATAGAGTGATCTTTTTGCCATGTATTTTAATAAAAAGACATGAATATGGATACGCTATAATTGGCTCATATGTTGGTGCTCCGGACATAACTAGAATTGAACTCCTATGGAGATGCATATGGAAATAAATATACATAGATGATATCTAAAATGTAAGACCTTGTAAGTTGTAAATATTAAGTTTCTTGAGTTATAAGAGAATAATCTGAACCTTAAAGATGGAATCTTTATGCATCTAAGAAGCTATTATTTATGCATCTAAGAAGCCAGTATAAAAGAAATAGAAACTTATTTTCATAATTAATCTTATTGTTAATAAAGATTCATTTTAAGCCCCTTACAATAAGTATTACCATTATAACACATAATAACTAACGGGTACTTTAGAATGAGATTTGTTATTTTTTAATTCAACAATTTAAATTATTAAACTTAAAAATTAGGATGTTGTTATGAATATATTTATTATTAATGTGGTTATCAACACCTAAAATAAATTAGGCTTGTTCTACAAGTTTTCCTATATTATATATAGTCTCTTGTATCTCTTGTAATATACACCTCAGTCAATGAAATATCAAATCCTTTCTCCCTTTGTTATTATTTTCTTTCTCCTTCTATTGTTTGCTATTAGGCTAGTTTCACAACACGTTATCAGCACGAACATGAATATGTGATTACGCTTAATTAATACAAACATGGAATATGTTCTTTATAAGACATGAACATGAATTCAACATTTCCGTAGTTCCACATCGAAATAATATTTCATATTCATCTCAATTCAGTTATTATGTAGTTATTATATTGTATTCAATTTTAAACCTTTCTTGGGAACATATATATATTTTCTTTTTTGCACAACTGGCCTAGCCCAGTTGGCCAGGAACGATGAAGGTTTGGAAACATGACCGAGAGGTCGTGGGTTCGAGCCGGAGGACCGCCCGAGTTTTCTATTACCGCGCATACTTGCCTAGAGTGTCCGCTCTAGGTGGAGGTGCAACTTCCATCAAGTGGTGGAGGGTGGGAAATTTTCTCGGGGAAAGCCGAGTCACACGGCACAGGGTCCTCTGCACGCAAGGCCCTGGAGTTCGTGGGGCGGTTGGGACTCCCGGCTTGGGAGCTGTGGATTCGTTCACAACCAGATTCGAAATTCACATTTCAAAAAAAAAAAAAAAATCTAAACCTTATAGATTATGGATTCGTTTGTTAGCTTAAAAAGTTAAACAAAACATTTATGAACAAAAGTATATGATTTTTTAAGTTAAAATCACTCATTTGATTACATCAACTGTAACTTTTCTTTTCCTTTAAAAATATTTGGCTTGCTAGTTGATCTAAAAGATTTTTTTTATCAAAAATTAAAATAAATAAAGACTTTGTTTCATGATCTACGGTTATCATGGATTTTTTTATTTGGAAAAATAATAGTTTTTTTTTTTTAATTTGAAATTATATATGGTATAGATTATGCTAAGAATTTAATATTATTCGAAATTTGCATCCTAATTTTTATATCTATTTTTGAAATAAGAGATACGATATACATTGGTATAATTTTGTTATTGATTTACTGCATAGAGTTTTTTTATTATTTTATTGCATAGGAACTGCAATTTATTCTATATTTGTGGCTATGACAATTCATACGGTGAATAGTTAATTTTAATAATCTTTTTATTATTAAATAATTTAGCATTATCTTGTATAACGAGATGTATATTTGTTTCTACCATATATTGTAAGACATAATCATGATTAGTTATTTTGTTGAATATATACTCTGATGAACTTTGATTAGCAACATGTTACTCTAATGGAATATATCATATTTAATCAAATCATATAATTTTATAAATTCATTGATTGTGGCATAAAAGAAACTGAATATATACTTTGATTATCTATAAAGTAGTATTAAATCAACTAATGGTATCCTTCTTTTATTTACCATGATATGATATTTGTAGATGTTATTGTGTCAATGTTTATATTTGAAATATTTGTGTGGAAAAGATATATTTGTAGATCAACAGTAAGAGTTAAGATCCTTTGGATACTTTTATATTATGTTGAACAACGATTTTTTTGTATCATACAAATAGAGCTTTTTAATCATATTTTTATCATGGAAATTTTATGAAGATATTTGTTTATGTTTTAAAGTAATAATAAACATTCATTTTATATGATTATATGATTTATGTGATGACATACTATAATGGCATACGTATTATATAACTTGACCTTATGGTACATCATATATTTTATATGCTATCATTTATTCATTATATGTAATATATATAGTATTCAGTGCATCGTATAAAACATAAAGTTATGTTTTGTTATTACTCTCAAGAAAGAAAATGACACTTGAAGTGTTATACTCCCAAAATCTCATTATCAGTTTAGCGAAGGTCATAAGATTTTAGACTGATAAATCTTATATGGCTCGGTAATCCTAATATACATCTCATTTTTACATTATATGAGAAGAATATTGTTCATAATGTAAAAGTTGATAGAAGATTTCATTTGTCACACCTGAGATATGCTCATGAAGTAGCATTTAGGGCCGTCTCCGAAAATCCTTCAAAAAATTTTTGGCCCTGGACGAGTATAAGAAAACGAGCCCTTATAATATAAAGTGAATAATTCAATTTAAAAAAAAGGAAAGATAAGAATCTTATTTTGATTATAATACATTCCATGAAGTGAATATATATTGATCATTGTGATCATGGACATAATTGAGAAAATTGTAATAGTCATATTAATAATGAAATCGACCATCGGAATGCAACGATGATCATGTTAATAATGAGATTGCCAACACAAGTGGCAAATAAAGAGAGCGAAACTTTGAAGTTTTAGTACATTCTCTCATATTTTACGATTTGTATTACATACGTGCAAGTAATACATATAAAACCGTAAACAAGAAGATTATGGATCATGATTATCTAATTAATTGGCATGACCGGTTAGACCACACCGAGTCAATAATGATATGAAAATGTTTTGAAGAATTGGAAGATTTTTCAAGTTGGTAATCAACATGCAATCTTTGCTCCCATTGAAAATTAATTATTTGTTAATTACAATAGGGTGTGAACCCCTAAATATCTGGAAATGATAAAAGAATTTATATGGATCTTTACATGATACCATTTAGTTTTTAAATCGATGCATCGTCTAAATGGTTATCAAATTCACAACTTGATGTTTGTGTAATTTATGCTTAGCTAATAAGATAGCAAGCACCATATTCCATATTGCATGTATTTATTAGTAGTGACGATAAGTTTATTTTCCAAGCTATTAGTGATCAACAGAATAAGTGTTGAACTTTCTGTAGATTATGTTCATACACGAATTGCTTTTGTTAAGACGATCACTAAACGTCTACGATTGATAGCAAAGCCAGTAATCATGAGAGCAAGTTCATGTTTATATATGAGTACATGTAATTTTACATGCAATAACATTAATTCACATCAAGCCAACAAGTTGTAATAGTTTCTCCCTATTACAGTTGGTTTTTGGTCAGGAACCAAAGATGTCCCTTCTAAGATTTTGGTTATGCGGTATATGTTGAAATTGATCCACCACTACGCACAAAGATGGGACCTTAAAAAGTGGTTGGGAATATATGATAATGAGTAGAGCCATTGACGAGATATTTAATTACGGCTCAATTATTTGATATCCATATCAAGGGATTAACATTCCCAACATCAGGGGGAGATAAAAAGCAGTTGGAAAAGAAATGAGTTGGTATGAATTATCATTGATCCTCAAAAACTAAAAGTGTGAACCAGAAGTTCAGATAATAACTCATTTATAAAGATTAGCAAATCTAATACCAGACACATTCACTGACCTTAAAGAGGTGATTTATATCACATATGCCAACTACTAATGCTCTAATTAAGATAAGTGTCCCAGTAGGACAACCACATGTTTGTGATGGGTCTATTGCACGTCTAATGCGTGGTAGACTAATCGATTCCAATAATAAAATTCCTCGAAAGTTGGAGCAAGTAATTAAGATGGTCAAGTCGGGGTTATATTAATAGGGTCTCCTGAAGAGACATTAGACATGATGGTTCTAGAAGAACCTCAGGTACCTGAAAATAAAGAGATCTCATTATATTGTATCATGTCTATGAAATATATGGAATCAAAACAAAATCGACGTCGTTATACTTTTGTATATAATATAGCGCTTGAAATGATGAGGATCAAAATTTAAGATCTGCATATGAGAAATGATTGGCCAAAATGGAAAGACGCAAATGAGGCAGAGTTGAATTCTCTATTAAAAATGAAAAGTTTTCAGACCAACAGTCCGTACAACTAAAGTTGTAAAACATATTGGATACAAATGGGTCTTTTATGTGAATCATGAATTGAAATCAAATTAAGCGATATAAGACAAAATTGGTGGGACAAAATATTTGCAAAGACCCATGATTGATGATGAGGAGACACATTCTCTAGTGGTGGATGCATTGATTTTACAATATTTTATTAGTCTGGTAATATAAAGAGAAAATTGATATACGTCTTATGAATGTTATGTATCACTTGATACTGATAGTTTACATGAAAGTCCTGAAGGATTAAATTATGTAAGTCATGTAAAGTAAGTTCTCGAGAGCAATGTGATCATTTTACATATTCGGATTTGAACAGGTTATGATTATTTTAAATGTTGGATATAATTGGAACTCCTGATGAGTTTCTAAAGCAATTGAGTGCTTAAAAGGTTAATTGAAACATCTTAACGATGTAATACTTGTGCACTAAGAAACATACATAGAAAACTTGTACCCGGTGATTGTGATATCTCAATAAATAGTGTACACGCATGGTACAATATGGATTTCGGAGATAAAAGCAAGTGTTCATGACATTTTTGCATATAATATAAATATCTATGTGTTAAATAGGCAAATTTTATGTAGCAAAACTTCTAAAGAGTGAAAGCACGTGCATATTTGGATAAGATGGAACAAATTCACTCATGGATTGATAATGCTAGAAGCATTGATGTCAAAACCTCAAGAACATACTATATGAAGTTGACAAAATATGTATGGACTAAAATAGTCGAGTCGAGTGTTGTACAACTCGAGATATTCGCATAAAGAGGGATATAAGTTTGATTAAATTAGCCATGTTTTATCAACATTCTACTTTTAAAAGTTCACTATAATCGCAGTTTACAGTGATGATGTTTAGGCATCATCGAGAGAAACTGTCGAGCTTTTAGATGAAGAATTTTTTTAATGACCTTGGCACGATCTAATTATTACTCGAACTACAGTTCGAGTATATATGTAATTATATTTTATCAATCCCTCAAGTACCTCTAGAAGATAATGTTGGGATATTTTAGTATGAACATAGTTGAACCTTAAAGTATGTTAAAGGTTGTTAAGTCATTTGTTATAAGAAATTCCTATTATCATCTCCTACCAAAGTAGACATTCTCATTCTAGAAGTACCATCATTAAATGCATGTGTGCACTAAAATGTTTTGCTAGCTATGTATGATTATAATATCTTTCACTTGAGCTTATTGTCATGATATAAACTTTGACAAGCGAAGAGACATTGGAATGAGTTCAAAGAAATATTTAAGGTATAAACGATATTTGATTATATTTTACTAATCCATCAAAACAAGTTTGGTTAGTCTTGTAGATGCAAGAATGTAACAAAACACTGTCATGGACATATGATATGTTTTGGAATGAGGCACCTAAAGTCTCGTTAGAAGATTATACAACATTGCTCAACATAAAGGGATCAAGCGACAAATCATTGGCTACAAAAGCTTTGTTCGACTTTCAAGGAAGATGAACACACGTCACTTAAAGGATACATGTTAAAATGAGGGGGAGACTTATTCAAGTTGCACTCTTTTTCCCTTGACTAAGTTTTGTCCCATTGGGTTTTCTTAGTAAGGTTTTTAATGAGGCAACATACCTGATCCAGAAGTATCAGGGGAAGATAATGCGCATTACACGCTGCACTCTTTTTCCCTTAGCTATGGTTTTGTCCCACCGGGTTTTCGTAGCAAGGTTTTTAACGAGACAGCATCAAGCGTATTATGTTGATAACCAAGGGGGAGTGTTATGAATATATTTATTATTAATGTGGTTATCAACACCTAAAATAGATTAGGCTTGTTCTACAAGTTTTCCTATATTATAAATAGTCTCTTGTATCTCTTGTAATATACACCTCAATCAATGAAATATCAAATCCTTTCTCCCTTTGTTATTCTTTTATTTCTCCTTCTATTGTTTGCTATTAGGCTAGTTTCACAACAGATGTTACATACTTTCAATAATTAGGGAAAAAAAACATCATTAAACAAAACCATTCAGTAACAAAAAGTATACACTGCATACTACAAAATCTCCACCAAAATGGGATTTTACAAATATATGTGTGATGGAAAAACACAAATGGATTTTGTTTATATATTAGTAAGATCACTTACAAGGTATGATAAATTATGTGCAAATACGTGGTATGATAAATTATGTGCGAATCCTTTATAGTTTACATGTGTTAAGCGGCTCTTGGAGTTCTCCAAACACTTAAGTAGGAAATCTAAAACATCCCAATGGAGTGTTTAGAGGAACTCTGAGGGACACTTGACTTTGTTCAACGTGTTTGATGAATAATCACGCCATAATTACAAGTATATATAGAAAAATTATGAACACTTCAGTACTTTATAGTTTACATGTGTTAAGCGGCTCTTGGAGTTCCTCCAAACACTTCAGTAGGAAATGTAAAACAATACATCCCAATGAAGTGTTCAGAGGAACTCTGAGGGACACTTGACTTTATTCAACGTATTTGATGAATAATCACGCCATAGTTACAAGTATATATAGAAAAAAAAATATTCCAAGGAAGCATTAGTTCAATAGTTATGTACATTGCAAGGTTGAACAGGGTTGGCATTCTGTCTACTATAGTTAAATAATATTTTAAGGTTCATGTAAAAAGTTCAAATATAGATTCTAAAAGTAAGAAATCTTGCTGAGGACCATATATATGATGAGTATTTATATTCTCATTTCATCACCCATCCCTTATATATGACTAGGTTCAAGCTATGACTTCATACATATTGTCCTAGAATTCCATAAGCACGGGTCGAGACGTACAATATTTATCATCACTTTTAAATTCACTCATGATAATCAATGTTTACACTTCTTTAGGAGTATAATAGCACACATGACCAGAATATGAATCTGTTTAACAGAAATAGATTAATATTCCTTTGAAGAAAAGAAAAAATAATTTCGAATGGAATAAATATACAATTATATACCGTTTTGATTTACCAATGACATTTTTGTAAAAGTTTAGATATGAATCTAATAGCCTTTTTTTGTTGCACAGACAGGCTTGGGCCCAAAAAGACTAAAGCCCAGTTTGGTTAAAACTTGATTCTGTCCGGTCCTATGGGCTATGCATATGGACAAACTTAGTTATAATTAGTGGACCTGTGGACGTCTCTCTGAATTTACACACATACATGTTGATTAGTTCCAAGTTCAAAAACACAATTTTCATTAGATCTTAATATACTTGAAGTGTTAACACAGTTTGTTATTTCAAAAACCATCTAACAACATTTAGAAACTTTTCAAACACTAGGTATCAACCACCAATTCATTGTTTTGACATATTATAGTTTTTTAGATAGGCAAACTTAATATAAACACACACCCTGTTGGCAAATAACTAATCTCGAGAAACAAACCAAACAATTACATGCAAAGGAGTGGATTTGTCAACCACCTGGTACAAAAAACTTTTAACTTTACTACAATGACATGAACACCACAGATAAGAAATTAAAATAATGGAATCAATAAAAATTTATTTATTCCGAGCTCTCCAAATGAATCACCATGATGTGAAAAATGGCTTCAATAACGATCTTTTTTTGTCTAGAAAAAATAATTGTGCCTAACCAACAAATAAGCTAATGAGGACATTTGGAAACCGAAAGATTTATATCGAGCCAACGACTGATACCATCCCAGTTTTAGATTCAATAAAACAATCTCCAAAAAGATGATTCGAATCTTCAACTGTAATAGAGCAAAAAGGGCACATAATAGTCTAGATATCATATCCTTTCCTACTTAAATTCAGTTGAGCAGGAAGACGAAATAAAAGTAATCTTCAAACATGAATATAAACCTTCTTCAAAAGAATTTTATATTTCACCTCGTAGCATGTAACCCATCCGGAAGATAAATATGATCAATATACTTTCGAGCATAGTTGACCGAAAACTCATATTCCATATCCAAATCTCACACCCATCTATCCTCTGAATCACCCAAATTAACGTTAGCCAAAGCCCCCTTTAAATGATTGAGTTGACATTTTAATGTTAAATCATTTTCTACGTTAAGTGCTTGTATGCACAATATTACTAAGGGTTGTCAATATACTTTCGAACCTAGTTGACCGAAAACTTATCTTCCAAATCCAAATCTCACACCCATTTATCCTCTGAATCACCCAAATTAACGTTAGTTAAAACCCCTTTTAATCAAAGTTGGAGAACTCGCTAGTTGCTAGTCGGCCGGTGAGGTAGGGAGTAGCGACTACTCGGGATTAATCGGATCGGATTTTTTATATGTAATTTTCAGTTTTATGTATACATATACACATTTTTATAGGTAAATATTTTAAGTAGCTAGGTTTTAACTCTTACTCAACTCATTTTTTAAGTATACAAGATTAATTGTTGGAATTCACATGGTTTTGCTGAAAACTGACCGGAATTTAGAGGTTTTGGCCGGAGTATACAGGTTTTTTGTCGGAATTTGGTCGGAATCGCCGATTTTTGGCTGGTCGACTTGGTCAGACTAGGCTCGGCAAGCGATTCATGGACTGATTAACGAAAAATTACTCAGTTACTGGCCGACTAGCGATTAATAACCGACTAATCACGATTTTTACAACACTACTTTAAATCACGGAGTTGACATTTTAATGTTTAATCATTTTCTACATTAAATGCTGTATGCACCATATTACTAGGGTTTTCATTCAAGAACATCCATTAGTGATGTCATTTATAAATCATAACACACATTAAAAACCCCCCACTTTGCCCATAATTACTATAGGTCAAGGTAGAGGTGTACAAAAAAACCGGTTTTAGAAGCGAAACCGGGAAAAAAAACCGAAACCGGTTTTTTATAACCGAACCGGTTTTATAACCGAACCGCCGGTTTGTGACCGGTTACTATTCTTGATCTGAAAAACCGATTAATAACCGAAACCGGTTAATTAAAATCCGTTTTTTTTTTTTTTTTTTTTTTTGCAAAAACCGGTCCCAACCGGTTACACCGGTTATTGTTTTGGACTTGAAAAACCGGTTAGTAACCGAAACCGGTTATAAAAAAAAAAACCAGTTTTCGTTTTGGGTGAAAAAACCGGTTCGGTTAATAACCGAAACCGGTTTTTGAAAAAACCGATTTGTACACCTCTAGGTCAAGGTGACTATTTCTCATGAAAATCCTTGACATGTAACTTCCAATTTGTCATGCCTAAACAAAATCAAACTCTCCAGGCACGTTAAAATCATATACTATATATAGTTTTAGTAGTTTACCTAAGCTAAGAGATACCATAATTTGATCCGAAATCCAACTTTTACTATATGGATGATAAAACCTAGTTATAAATCAAGAAATAGCTAGAATGTGAAAAATTACTTACCAAATGAGATATTTAATCATCAAATTTATATAAACTATGAATTCTTTAGGCTCCCGAGTCTAGTTGACTTTGGTACATGAAGCTTGGGCTTAAAGTGGTTTAAGCTTGACTTGATTCGAACTTTTAGCTAACCAATCTCGAGTAGTTTACTAGCAATTCGGCTCGTTTATACTCTAAACGGCTAGAATACATGGTAGTGGCGGATCTAGAAATAATTTCAGGAGTAACATTAAAAAAAATTATTTACTGTACTTTCATACAATATAAATGAAACAAAAATAAAAACAGGATAATAAACGAAATGAAAATAAATTATAGCGTACTTTCATACTTTCAAAAGAAATTTTTTTGGACCAATATCATGAAGTAACGTAAAAATCGTTTCAAAAGTAACGTAAAAATTGTTTTAGGGGTAACGTAATACCATGGCCGGCCCTGGGGGTGGGCGGGGAAGACCACCGGCCAGGGCCCGATATTTCGAGGGGCACGTTTTTTATGAAAAAAACCCGATATGTATATGTAAAATATTTTTTTAATCGGGTACATCCATACAAACACCAATATAGACCCCCTTACAAAACTATTCTTATGGTTTAGATTAGTTATTAACCCCTTTGGCATTAGGTTTAGACCTTTAGTGAGACAAATACCTAATTTCGTTAAGGCCTAAGGGCACACTTTTTCGAGCTCGAACAGGGTACACGAATTCTCAGGGCCGGCCTTGCGTAATACATAAAACGTAAAAAGGAAAAATAAAATAAATTCGACGTAAAAGTTGAGGTATAGCGGACTGCTAGGGGTAACGTTATACATAAAGCATAAAAAGAAAAAAAATAAATTCGGCGTAAAAGTTGAAATATAGCGACTACAAGCTATCTCTGCCACTAAGACCACTCGTAGTGGGGCGTGGTTTTTAAAAAAAATTCAAAAAAACGCCGTATAATGCCCCCCCCCCCCCCAATTACGGTAGGCGTTTTCGGGCGTTATTTTCGAAAAAAAATCAGTTTGGCGTTTTATTTAAAACGCTCGGCACCCATTTGACCGGCCAATCAGAACTCCCCAACGGCTAGATAACGGCTAGTTGTTTATTTATTTATTTATTTTTTTTAACCTTTTAACTATATATATATATATATAAACTCATTCATTTTCAACCAAAACTATCTCAAAAACTCTCTAAAAAACACAACCATTTTATAAAAAAACTTGATGGATTCTCCTAGTTCTTCATCCATGGTAAATTTTTACTACAACGAGTATTTTGCGGGTGGCGATGGTTCCACCGATGAGGAGGTTGAGCAAGAGGCGGTTACGAGTGCTTGTCAACTAGCGGTGAGATATGTGAAGCATTGTCGTCGCCCCCAAGCAGAAAAAAATAAAAGAGGTTATATTGAACGAGACCGACGAGCGGCACACGATCGTTTGATGAAAGATTATTTTGATGAGGCGCCGACATTTTCGAACGAAATGTTTAGGCGTCGTTTCCGAATGAGTAAGCGGTTGTTTCTACGCATAGTCGACGAATTGGAAGCCAACTACGATTATTTTAAACAAAAAGCGGATGCGAGAGGGGCACTTGGATTTACCGGTATCCAAAAGTGTACGTCGGCGTTACGAATCCTTGCTTATGGAAACACTACCGACATCAACGACGAGTATCTAAAAATGGCCGAGAAAACAACGCGAGACAGCTTGGAGCATTTTTGTCGCGGTACAATTCTTATACTTTACTTTTTTTTTTTAACGACGAGTATGTTTACAATTTTTTTTTTTTTGAAGCTTATGTTTGTCTATGTTTTTTTATAAAGGTATTATTGATGTGTACGGTGCGTGTTATCTTAGAACGCCCACATGGGACGACCTTCAAAAGATCTACGAGGTACATATGGCGGAGCATGGTTTGCCTGGTATGATCGGGAGCATAGATTGCATGCATTGGCGTTGGGATAACTGCCCGACCGCATGGCGAGGCCAACACACACGGGGTGACCAAAAAGGACCCACTATTATTCTTTAGGCGGTTGCTTCACGGGACCTTTGGGTTTGGTCGGCTTACTTTGGCGTGGTCGGGTCATGCAATGATATCAATGTTTTTGAACAATCTCCGTTGTTAGAGGAGTGGATTTCTGGCAAAGCTCCAAAAGCGTCGTTTTACGCAAATGGAAACTACTACCCTCATGGATATTATTTGAGCGACGGGATTTATCCTAGGTATTCGATTTTCATGAAGACGTTTAGTGATCCTATTGATGAAAAAAGAGCATACTTTAAAAAGGTTCAAGAGTCTTCACGAAAAGACATTGAGAGATGCTTTAGGGTTCTTAAACAACGCTGGCAGTATTTGAGAAATCCTTGTCGTGCATGGAGCAAGCAAAAAATGAGAGATGCTATGTACGCTTGTATAATCATGCACAACATGATTTTGGAAGACGAAGGAAAGGCGATATGCCAGAATTATGTGCCAGAATCCGTTCAAGAGGACCATCCACAGACGTCAATGGAAGAAAGCGTGAATAATGCGCGAGAGTTGCGTTACGAACCGCACCATTCCCAGTTAATGGTTGATTTGGTACACCACGCATGGTCGGTTCGGTATGTACCACCTGAGGGAGATGAAGAAACGGAGGACGAGGAAGACGAAGTTGGCGAGGGTGAAGAAAGCGAAGACGAAAACTAGTGTTTTTTTTTTTAATTTAATCGGATTTTAATTTTTTTATTTCTAGTATTGTATTTTTTTTTTAATTTAATGAAGTATTTAAAGTTTAAAAAAAATAATAAATGTGAAATGATTGCATGGGCGTTATTGGAATAATGCCCCACTACACCACTTTTGCAATAATGCCTCATGCTGACTGGGATGACACGTGTCTAATACATGGACCCATCTATAACTCTACTAAAAATATTAAATGAAACGAGGTTCCATAAAAAAAAATTGCAAACCCAATTATAAGGGTGTAAGGAGTGGTTAAACACTTTGGAGTGGTAAGCTAAAAAACCGACCAATCAGAGCGCGTCATGTCAATCAGGCAAAAGTGTTTAAACTTTGCTGAAAATTGTTGGCAATGGTTTAAACACTTGGTGAAGTGGTAAACTATTTAAAAAAAAAAAAGGTGTGATTGGTTGAGATAGGAATGGACCCCACCCACAATACCCTCTCTCTCTCTCAATCATCTTCTTCCCCGAATTGGTATGTCATCCCCGCCCCTTTAACTTTGCCGATCAGTAAAGGGGTCGGCGGCGGTGTTCCCGCTCGGCAAACCGAGTTTGCCGCCCCCCTTTACCGCCCACTCCGGACACCCTAAATCCAATGAAATTTTATTCCTGTTACATACATATATACATGTAGAGTTATGATTGTGTGAGAAGTAGTAGGCTGATAATTGAGAAACTTGAGAATTATTTTGTATCATACATTTTTTTCTAAGGAAAAATGCAAAAAAAAAAAATACAAAAAAAAAACGCAAAAATATATATTAATTTTTTTTTTTTTTTTTTTTTTTGAAAAATCGAAGCTTTTCCTATAAAGTTTTTTTTATTTTAATATTTATACACATGTGTATATTGTCAATCTTTTAACTATACATATGTGTACACTGTAAATCTTTTAACTATACATATATGTAAATTGTTAATCTTTTAATTATACATATATGTATATACATGTTTAAAATTGAAAAATAAGTGTTGTACATCTATGATTGAGTTGAATGATGTCGTTTTAGCTTTAGGGTTTAGCATTAAAGGTTAGTTTTAGTGTTTAGTATTAGTATTTAGGGTTTAGTTTTAGTGTTTAGCATTAGTTTTAGTGTTTAGTATTAGTATTTAGGGTTTAGCTTTACCGTTTAGCATTAGGGTTTAGTTTTAGGCTTTAGCATTTAGGTTTTAGCATAGGATTTAGGCTTAGAGTTTAGAGTTTAGCTTTAGGGTTTAGTGTTTAGAGATTTTTGGTTATTGTTCAATGAGTCGGTCCCAATGCAGCTGGAATGAGCTCAATCAACATTCGTTTGATTTGGTTTCCTACACTTCTTAGGTTATGGATATATATATTTTCATGTGTATATAGTTTAAACATTACCTATATACACATGTGTATAATTCAAAATTGACAATATACATATATGTATATATGCAAAAAAAAAAAAAAACCTCTTAAAAATAAGCGATTAGAAGTAAAAAAAATTAAAAAAAGAACCTTTTTTTTGCTTAATGAAATGTATGGTCCGGAATGTTTTATAAATTTATCAAATAAGATGCTAATCTCTTAGAGCATTCACATCCTAGGAATCAAAATATGTGGTGTTTTTAAAATATAAAGAGTATAAAAAGTGGTTGACTGGTTGTGAGTGGAGGAAAGAGAAAATGTTAATGTTTATCTGTATATTTGGGAGGACACTGTTCACTCATTATAATTTTTTAATATATATGTAATGATAAAGTGGTTGACTGGTTGTGAGTGGAGGAAAGAGAAAATGTTACTGTTTATCTGTATATTTGGGGGGGACACTGTTCACCCATTATAATTTTTTAATATATATTGAAAGTGGTTGTGAGTGAAGGAGAGAGAAAAATGTAATGATAAAGGTATAAAAATATTATTTAATTGAAAATGAGAGAGAAAAAGTATTTGTTTTTAGTGAAAATATATTGATATAAGGGGGCGTTTGGTTCGCGGAATGTGTAAGAATTGGAATTGGAATCTGATGGATTCCTTTGAAATCCATAGATGTGTTTGGTTGATAAATGTATTAATGGAATTAGAATTTAAAAATACCTAAAAAGACAAAATTACCCCTAGTTATAAACAATTGGCAAAAGTTTTAAAAACAACTAACTTAGATAAAAATTCAAAAAAATTCTAAAAAATCCAAATAATTATAAAAATTCTAAAAAATTCTAAAAAATCCAAAAAATTCAAAAGTATTAAAAAAATTAAAAAATTGAAAAAATCTAAAAAATAATAAAAAGTTCAAAATATTTTAAAAAATAAAAAAATTTTAAAAATTCTAAAAAATAATAAAAAATCAAAAAATCCTAAAAATTCAAAAATATCTAAAAAGTAATAAAAAATCCAAAAAATTCTAAAAAATAATAAAAAGTTCAAAAAATTCTAAAAAATAAAAAAAATTCTAAAAATAAAAAAATTCTTAAAAAATCTAAAAAATAACAAAAAATCCAAAAAATTCAAAAAAATTCTAAAAAATAATAAAAAGTTCAAAAAATTCTAAAAATAAAAAAAAATCTAAAAAATAATAAAAAGTTCAAAAAATTCTAAAAATAAAAAAAATTCTAAAAAATCAAAAAAATTCAAAAAAATAATAAAAAATCCTAAAAATTCTAAAAATTCTAAAAAAAATTGTTTAGATTTTTTTATATTTTTTTGGTTTTTTAGATTTTTTTTGGGGTTTTTTAGATTGTTTTATTAACTTTTTATTTTTTAGGAGTTTTTAGATTTTTTTGGATTTTTTTATTATTTTTTAGATTATTTTTTGATTTTTTAGAATTTTTTGATTTTTTAGAATTTTTTGGATTTTTTATTTTTTTATAATTTTTTGGATTTTTTATTAGTTTTTTGATTTTTTAGAATATTTTGGATTTTTTAGAATTTTTAGAATTTTTTTATTTTTTGGATTTTTTAGAATTTTTTTGATTTTTAAGATTTTTTTGATTTTTTATTATTTTTTTTTTATTATTATTTTAGAATATTTTGTATTTTTTTGTTATTTTTTGAATTTTTTTATGTTTTAGAATTTTTTTGGATTTTTTTATTTTTTTTATTTTTTTTTTTTTTGGATTTTTTAGAATTTTGTGGATTTTTTATTATTTTTTTATTTTTTAGATTTTTTTTATTATTTTTTTTGATTTTTTAGATTTTTTGAATTTTTATTATTATTTTTAGAATTTTTTTTTTTTCAGAATTTTTTGGATTTTTTAGATTTTTAATATCTTTTGATTTTTTAGAGTTTTTTTATTTTTTAGAATTTTTTGTATTTTTTTATTTTTTGTAATTTTTTATTTTTTAGAATATTTTGGATTTTTTATTATTTTTTTGATTTTTTATAATTTTTCGGATTTTTTTATTATTTTTTTGATTTTTTAGAATTTTTATTATTTTTTGATTTTTTTTGCATTTTTTAGAATTTGTTTATTTTTTTATTATTTTTTGGTTTTTAGACAAAAATGAAAGAGGCAATGGGTTATTTCCGTAACTTTGGAAACATTCCCGTGGTTTTTTAAATTTTCCTTTGAAATTTAGGAGGAATCTGAATTCCATTAAATAAGGGATTTTGTTGGAATTGAAATTCACATGTGTATACTTCAAAATTGACAATATACATATATGTATATATGCAAAAAAAAAAAAAAAAAACTCTTAAAAATAAGCTATTAGAAGTAAAAAAAAAAAAAGGAACCTTTTTTTGGCTTAATGAATTGTATGGTCGAGAATGTTTCATAATTTTCTCAAATAGAATGCGAATCTCTTAGGATCATTACCCTGTACATATAATAACTTTTTTTCTAACATCTAGAGAATTTTTTTAGATGTTACTATTATGATACTAAATCAATGATATTGTTTTACTTTTTGTAACGACAATAATATGCCAAAACAAAACATCGCAGCTTTATTGATAACACGAAAATCCTGTGCTTTTGGTGAGGCAAAAAGTATGAGGATCCAAAGCAGCTTCTTTAGCTGATACCATGTGCCTAAAAACTTGTACACTAGAATAGTAGAAAACGAAAGTGGGATTCTTAATTGGAAATCTATACATAGAACCTTTGACTACAATATATATTAGAGAATAAGGCTATGTGTAATGGATATTATAGGGGTATGAAAGAGTTTGATAATGCCCTTAGCACCATCCCCTTGGGCATGAAAGGGGGGGGGGGGGGGGGGGGGGGGGGGGGGGGGGGGGGGCATTTATAGAATAATGTCCAAAGAGGAGGAAAAAAATGGTAAGTATTGAATGAAATGAGCATTAACCGTTACACATTTTTTGTAGAGCGTTATAATGTTGATGTGTCGAAAAATGCTCCTTAGGGGGCATTAACCATTACATATGGTCTAAGCACAAATAACCGGTTTGACCCTGAGTTTTGGAATCTTTTAAATCATTTCTTGTTAAAAGGAAGTTAATTAACCTAACCATAGTTATAAACAACTGGATTTGATTCAACATGTGAATTTTATGATCATTATAATTTATGTATACAAGTTGGCGTGTAAAGAATTTAATAAAATTACTTTTTCTATAATATAAGTTGCGTTTTAAGGGTGGTTAAGATTCATTTATAAAAATTTCAGCTTTTATATTATTTTGATAAAATACTAATACATATTAAACCTCTTCATACTGAAAATATGAAAAGCAGAACTAATTAAATGTATACTACATGTATCTTTAATAACTTCTTAGGAGTTTTGAGTTGAGTTTTTTTAACGGCTAACAGAATTAATTTCAAGCATTCTTGGGGTACACGCTGGACCAAACGGAGTAATCCGAGTCCACCACCGATTCCGGGGAAAACCCGGAAACCCACCCGCCCGTAGGCACGACGGTGAAATTACCGGTAAAACCCGTTTGGCTCAAGGATCGAACACAGATTTCCCTGGGTCTCCTATCATTGTCCACCATCGAATATAGGTTTTTTTTGATCTCCTATCATCGAACACAAGTTTTGAGTTTAGTATTAGAGATAACCCCCAGACATATATATAATATATTATAAGTATATAAAAAACAATTTGGAAGTACTTTTATGTATTTTCTTTTATCATAATTATTGCACTTTAATGGAAAATATTCGAATGTAGTGTGTTTTCTGGTAGCTGAAATTGTGATTTTGATCTATAATTTGTTGGCAGTAATTCCCGATTCATCACAAGTCGGTGAAGGGAAAGGGTGACAAAGGAGTTTAAGTCACAAGTCGGTGAACTTGAGGGATCAATGTAGTGATGTTGGAACCAGTGACGGATCTAGAAAAAAAAAAACGTCAAGAGACAACGTTTCAAAAATTTCTTTTCTATAGGGGCAGTGAAATCGAACAGACGTCAAATTTATCCAAAATTTACACTACCGTCGGAGCGTAAAGGAGTAGTGAGGGCTACCCCTTGTCTCAAGCTATATCCACCCCTGGCTGGAACAAGATTTATAACCTAATACAAACTAGAAAGCGTAAATTGCAATTTAGAATTAAATTATAAAAAGCATACAACTTATAAAAGTAACGGAAAGATATCGGTATGTAAAACATCTATACAACTCTACATGTAAAGATATATAGATGTGAAGACATATGTATACATGTATCTAGTCGTGAGTTTATATATTTAATTGAGTTGACATAAAATCCATGATGATAGTTGTCTTGTATGAGCAACATCATACACTTTAACCTTTTATGTTTAATCTTAGGACAATCGAACATAAAACATACTAAAAACATATCATTTATCTTTAAGAAAATCAAGATACTAATCTGGGTGACTTGTATCTTTGTAGCCAAAGTTAGAAATAAGTAATCTTAATAGCCACACTATACACGACATCCTCTTATGTTGTATCCATTTAATGCCCGAAGTGATAGGAGACCCAGGGAAACTCGGGTTAGATCCTTGAGCCAAATGGGTCTTACTAGTAAGTTTACCGTCGTGTCTACGGGCGGGTGGGTTACCGGGTTTTCCCCGGAATTGGCGGCGGACGACTCGGGTTACTCTCGAATTACTCCGTTTGTCCAGTGGGTGCTCCGAGAGTGCTCGGAATTGATGTGTTGGCCGTTAAAAAAAATCATGGTACATGGGATCTCATTGTCCCGTATTAGTTTTTTACTTGTGTATTACAACAGGTCTTTGTTAACAATAAAGTGATAGTAATATAGTATTCACACACCTCACCCCTCTATGACCTGTAAAAATATAACTTTTCAAGCTAGTTATAATTCCTGTATATAACAATCTATGAAACAATCAAAAGGCAGAGATGTATCATATTTTTATCAAACATTTGCTATTAATAGGGATGGCAAAAAAGCTCAAGCCCGACAGGTATACCCGAAACCCAAAACATATGGGCCGGGTATACCCAAAGCCCAATGGGTATGGGCCGGGTACGGGCTTAAAAAAAGAAAAAAAATTGGGTACGGGTATGGGATTTAGTGATACCCGCCCGATACCCGGCCCATTTACCCGAATAATACCCGAAAGTATTATACTATAGATTTCCATATATATAAACTTAATGCATGTACTTATTACCTTCTCTATAATCATATGTGGATATGTATTTGGCAGGTGCTTAGTGAACAAATAACTTATTTTTGAACATATATATTGGATATGGAAGTTTTCACCCTTTGTTATTTTGATGTCTATGCAATTAGGTGGTCCTGATACAATTACTTAATTAAGTAATCGTTTTGATTTAGTTTGGTATATCTGGTTTGAATATGATATGTAAGTTATTAATCATATTTTTATTTGTTATAGTCATTAAAATAGTAAACTATATAAACATCAAAGTAAAATTGCACATTTGTCCCAACGGGTATTTTTATGAAATTAACGGGTATACCCGATACCCGACGGGTAATTACCCGACAAATACCCGACGGGTAACGGGCCGGGTATGGGACAAATAATTACAACCGGGTACGGGCCTGGGAATACCAATACCCGGCCCAAGCCCGGCCCATTGCCATTCCAAGCTATTAAAGGACTTCAATTGAGAAAATCATAAAATTGTATTTTATGGAGTTAATATTAGTAAAACAAACTCATATAAAGAGTTATTGTTTGAAAGGTTGCTTGTTGAGGGTGGTGCTTCAGACATGGAAGTCATTGAACTAATATTTTAAGATTTTTCAAATCATGAGATAAATAGATATTGATAGTTTAATTTTAATGTTTAGATCAACTACTCATATGGTATGGTGTGACAAAATTTTCTTAAATTATAAACTATGATCATGTTAAACTATGAATGATAGATAATTTAATTTCTCATTTATAGTGGATGATACACAATTACTTAGAATATCACATGGTTGTTATCCTCATTTAAAATTAAATTAAAGTCTGATAAATTGTAGTTTAATTACTTAGGTGAGCAATCAATTTGCAAGTAGGCCCACAATAAACATCAATTTAACCAAATCTTAGAGGTTTACACAATTTCCCATGATAGCGACAATATGTGCATCTTGGGGGACCACTTAATAATTTACTAATTTAATAGTACTATACCACAATTTTTAATTTACATGAGGTTCTAAATATAGTAGGTGTTTACAATCTTAATGATCATCCGGAATATTGTTACTATTGTTTTTTAACGGTAAACGAATAAAAACCCGCCTATTTGAAAAAACGATCCCACCTATAATTTTAGGAGTTATGCTCACCATACTCGAAATTTTCCTTAGAAGCAAACATATGTCCTTTCTTAGTCTTGAGCTTGGAAATTATTAGGCCCTGTTGATGCACCTAAATTGGTGCCGAACATTATTTTAGGCGCCAAACATTATTGTTGGGTTTGTCCATATCTAGCATTCTCAAGCTTACATCCGATGTGTAACACACAAAGAGCAAGTTAGAAGCAGTGGCGGAGCTTGACCAAAAGTTTCGGGGGGACGGAAAGTCATGGGACCCAATTTTTATATTACGTAAATATTTAGACAAAATAATTAGGGGGTGTGGGCGATCTTTTATAATTTTATAATTTTTGGACGAAAAATAAAAAAATTTACACTTCTAGCCGAAATATTGGAAGAGAGGGGGGGGGGGTGCACCTAGAGGTGTACAAAAAACCGGTTTTAGAACCAAAACCGGGAAAAAAAACCGAAACCGGTTTTTTTATAACCGATTTCTTGATAACCGGTTTTAGAACCGAACCGAACCGCTGGTTGTAGACCGGTTAGGGATATTCATCTTCGAGACCGGTTTTAAAACCGAAACTGGTTATAAAAAAACCGTTTTTTTTTTTTTTTTTGAATAAACCGGTTAAAAACCGGCCGTAACCGGTTGGACCGGTTATAGTTTTGAGTAAAAAAAACCGGTTAGTAACCGAAATCGATTATAAAAAAAAAAACGGTTTTTGTTTTTGATGAAAAAAACCGGTTCGGTTAATAACCGAAACCGGTTTTTGAAAAAAACCGATTTGTACACCTCTAGGTACACCCTCGGGTATCAACTAAGCTACGCTCCTGGTTAGAAGATGACCCGGAGGTGGAGCTACAGGAACGCCATCTGAAGCTCAAATTAGTAATCTATATGAGATAAGCATGTATGTAACAGATTTTTATAATATACTAGCAGGAGCCCGCGCGTTGCGGGTGGGGTTGCACGGTTTTTGGCTGTTGCGTCGCCTCGATGGTTTGTTGATAGCAAGTATAACATGATACACTTTCATCGTTTTAAAACAGGCTATGTGTATTTTTGTGATATGGCAAAGTTCGACGGTCACATACAAGAATTAACTGATGTCGCGCCTGAGCATCTCTTCTGATTATTTTGTAATCAGATGTTTGACAATTGCATAACGCAATTAATTTATGTCGCCATAGAATCTGTACCGAATCTGTTCCGGGCGTTCTGTAATTGGAAGTCCGACAGTCACATCGATGTGGCCTAACTGGCCTAAGCATGTTGTTCTGTAGATGTAAACTTCCAAAGTCCCAAAGTCAGCCCCTATGTGCAGTCAAGGTAACATATTTATTCACTTTCTTGTTTATTTGATGATTTGATGCATGTTTATTTGATTAATACGATCTAATTTTACTTGATAGTCATCTTAACTATTTGTTAGGTAAAAAAATATTTGTATATATGTTTTCATCCCCAAAGAGGGTCATCAAATAAAGTGAAAATATATTTTGAGTTATGTTTGTATATACGTTTGTGTGAAGTGAAGATAACCCGATAGATTTGAAGATTTGAGTTATGTTTTCATCCCCAAAGAGGGTCATCAAATAAAGTGAAAATATTTATGAATCATATTCTTTTTTCTGAATATACCTAATGTATTTCATTAAGTTTTTGTTATTATTATTATAATTATAATTTTTATTTAATATTTATTTAATCTTTATTATAATTTTTATTTAATCTTTACATTTTATTTGATATCTCAATATAACTAATAACTCAAATTCATTGATTTTTAACCTTACTACATTAATTAATAATACAACATATAATTAAAATAACCTTACACGGTTTTTGACTGATGCGTTTGGTCAATCATTTCGTTGGTTTGTTGATAGCAAGTATAACATGATACACTTTCATCGTTTTAAAACAGGCTATGTGTATTTTTGTGATATGCAAAGTCCGACAGTCACGTATAAGAATTGATTGACTCGTACCGTTGTTCCGATCAAACCCCTAAAACATCAGTTTGAAATTCGGTAAAAATAAAACTTAACGGTTTTAAGTTTTTTTTAACAGAGCTCCGATGAGATTTTTTTTATAGGTGGGACCCTAGTGATGATATTTGAAGGTGTCATTATTATTGGCTGTAACAACCCGAAAACAAATTTGGTAATTAAGCCAAATTAACCAGGGATGAGCGGCTAAAACGCCACTAGTAGTAAAGATCAGCCCGGTTAGCACTGGGATTTAAATAATTAAACCTAATGCTAACTAAGGTAACTAAATGATTTATAGAAGATAAAGCTTATAAAAGTGTCAGGCTATCGAGACTTAAACTAAATCGGGTCGGTAGTACTTGGTAACGCCCCAAAGCCCGGTTTTTATTAAGTATTACATTTCTTATGTATGGTATGAAATAAAAGTAACTAAGTTATCTAACTTAGTTAGAAGATGAATTAAATACTAAGAGGTAAATGGGTTAAGTGACTGGCTAAACCTAAGGGATTGAAATTGAATAAGATGGAAAGTTGTTTAATAAGGAAAAAAAGAACCTCCTGGATGTGTGTATGTAGGTCAAGATATACAAGAAGGCCATGGAGGGTTCTTACACACTTCAATCCGGAAATTGGATGTTGAAATTGAAGCCCAACCCTTGCATGATCAAGGATTTCACATAATAAGTTTTTATGTTTGGTGAGTTTTGATGGTATGATGAAATTGATGTTGGAATAGTGTTATAATTGTCGTGTTTGTTAGCATATATGAAGTAATTGAGCAAATTTGAGGATTTGAGTAAAGGTTATACGTGATATGAAGTGGTTATTAACCAAGTGATAAATACCCCAAATTTCTTGTATGATTGTTTGTAGATACTAGTCTTATGATATGAAATTTAGATGATGGAATGTAGTTGAATAACACGAAGTGTGAATATTAGTGAATACATGGTAATTTGCTAAAATTTAGACATATTGGGTGAGGATTAAAAGTAGTGCCCACCAAGTGTTTGATAAAATGCCTAAGTGAGTTTTATCAAACTTGTTAGCGCATCTATATATGTCAACTGGCAACTTGACTTTTAAGAGTCAAACGGACCTATATTAGAATTGAAAGTTAATTATGGTATAAAAGTTCATAAGGTGTTATGGTCATGATATTGGATGACTAATCTAACCATCTTGTGGATAAGATGTAATGGTTTGACTCTTGACATGCTAAGTGAGAGCTTGGAGAGGAATGGTCAAACAGATCAAGTGCACAAGGAAGCTTGAAGGGACACAAAGTAAGTAAAGCTTACACCTCCTAGAATAGAACCATTACTTGCACGATGGAAAGTGGTTTGGTTAATAAACAAAGAATTGTATATATAAGGCTTTATGGTGTAAATCATAACGGGTCAAACGGGTAAAATTTTAGGGAATCACATATTGGTGATTAAAGAATGATTTGTTGAAATAAGGTTTTATGGTGTAAACCATAACGGGTTAAATTGGTTAAATTTAAAGAGTCACATTTTAGTTATTAACAATGATTTGTTGAAATAAGGCTTTATGATGTAAACTATAATGGGTTAGATGGGTGAAATTACATATATATACATGTACATACACAAATATAAATTATACATACACACACACACACCTATATATACACACTTACACATACATATATACTCAAATATAAATAAAATTTATAGTTTTATATGTAGCACTCTATTAGATTTTGGTCCACTATATACAAATTTACAACTATATCTATACGTACTAGCCCAACCACGCAAATAAAAAAATAATATCAAAATTAAAAGTTAAACCCTAAACCAATAAACGACAGTTTGTTCATCACCACAATGCTTCATGTCGTTACCCTAAGTCGATCGTCTACTGCTCTCAACGTAATTGTTCATGTAATATGATTATCGCCTCGTCAGCCACAACATTGCTATTCATAAGATAAATATTATGCCATGAAATGTGCATGTTTTTAAAGACATAAAAACTTGAGACCCAATATTGTCACTATCTCTCAGCAAATTTAAATCGGGCAACACGGTTGTCCAAATCGCTCGAACTTCGCTCGACTCTCGCTCGAAATTTTTAGTGCTCGAAAAATGCTCGCTTGATTTAAGGCTCGGTTTTAAATGAGCCGCTCCGCTCGGTTCTGTTTGTAAACGAGCCAAGAACAAGCAAAGGTCCGCTCGGTTTGGCTCAACTCGTGAACAACCCTATCTGCCTTATTACGAGTGGTTTCAATCTTTTTGTATGTGTGATGAGTTTTAGGTTTGATTTTGAAGGTGGGTGGCTTGTTTTGATGGTAATTGATAGAACAATTGAGAATTGAGAATTGATGGAAATGTCCTTACAATAGTGTTTGTGGTGGTGTTACAGACTGGTAGTGGACCAGCAGTGGTGTAGAAAGTCGCAAAGTGTTAGGGTTTTAATAAGGAGTGTTCAATGTGTTAGGGTTGCGAGATTATCAAAATTCCATTTGAACTAACGGCAGGGGCGGAGCTAAGTAGGAAACTCCGGGTTCCCATGAACCCATTGGGTTTCGGTTTTTAAGTAGCACGACAATACAAAGGATTAAAAGTGAGCCCATTAATAAAACTTAAAGTGAACCCATAAACAAAAGTCGACAAAGGTTCTGGTGGTTAGGTAGCACAATTTTAAGCCACAGGTTGCGTGTTCGATCCCTGCTTATGACCAACTTTTCGATTATTTTTAGTATGTGTATTATTAAAGGAGGGAACAATTATCTAACAAGTAGTGTGGTATGTGGTTTAACTTTCCTCCTAAAAGTCTTGTAACTCGTTGCCTTGGTTTCACCTTTTCCATACTGCTTCATTTTTTTCCACAATAACTTTTCCAACCACCCGGTTCTTTAAATTATAACACCCATGCTAGTTCTTACTTTTTTCCATAATAATTTTCTATGGTAATAACACCCATGCTAGTTCTTATTTTTTGGGTTATTGGATTTTATCACCCCTAACTATTGGCTATTGTCCGATGCCACCCCGAACTAATACTTTGACGCCCGATACCCCCAACTTAACACTTAGTGTTTGATGGCACCACGTTGTTAACTTTACACTAACTTGGTTAGTTTTATTATCCTACGTGTCTATAATTATCCCTTATGGCACGATGATGTGGAATTGGATCCTTTATACACTTTTACACCTTATAAAAACCCCTAAATCACCCTAAAATCATTCACTAAAGAACTACCCTTGAATCCTATTATCAAAATCAAACAAATTGTGAATCCCTACTGTTTGTGATTTGTATGGTGCTACTACTGATGTTAACCTACCGTTTCAAATCTCCGGTTGTGATTTGTATGATGCTACTACAAATCCGGTAGAATGTCGAATTAGCAGAATCCAAACACCCTTGCAGACAAAATACCTTATTTTTCTGAAATTAACAAAACGGTAAGCAATTTTTTCACCAATACCTTTAAAATGCACCATGCATTTTGACCCAGTTTTCCCAATAACCTTCCCGACCCACCAGCCATCGCGATCATAGGCGTTAACGACATTCGACAAACGAAAGGCAGCAGTCGTGGCCGGTCTCTTCCTCACCTCCGGGTAGAAACATTAAATGATTCCACCGGAGTGACAAGATTGGTGCTTTCTACTATCATGGTTGGAGGCTAGTGCGGCGAACCGGAACCCAGGTGCTAGCAACGTCGGCTGCGGCGGTGGCATTCGATCTGTAACAGGAATCGACGTTGTGGGTGTTGTTATGTGGTGTTTGGGAATTTGATGATGAACCGTTGAAGATGAAGAACCGATGAAGATGAAGATGATGATGATCTGATTTTGTATATTGATAAGGGGTTGAAGATGAAGAACCGATGAAGAAGATGATGATTTGATTTTGTATATTGATAAGGGTTGTTTTATTTGGGGATGATTTATTGCCTTTTGTACATATACATACACAGATTGAGGATCATGTACATTAATCCAGAAGTGTGAGAAGTGTATTATAACACTATATAACAACATATAAACACCGTATAACAATATGTAACACCATATAACACTATGTAACACTATATAACAAATATAACACTATAGTTTGTCTGATAGCATGTCTATGATAGATGTATAGTGTTATATATTGTTATATAGTGTCATATGGTGTTATATGGTGTTACATATTGTTATACGGTGTTTATATGGTGTTATATAGTGTTATAATACATTTCTCACACTTCAGAATTAATGTACAGGATCCCTACCCTACATACACATATTGTTATATAGAAACGGGATCGGGAGAAAAAGCTCAAAAGTGTGAGAACGGTAAGAACGCTTCCTGGCCCAACACGTGTCACGCCGCTTAGAAAATGGCGGAGGGGCTTTTTTGTCCTTTCATCTTCTGCTTTTCTAGTTCCGCTTTTTCCCAATGTTGTTTTAATTTTTGGTTTTTAAGATTTTTGGCGTTAACCAAATTCAATAATTAATGGCGTTTTAATGGTTTCATTGTATCAACATTTTGGCGTTTATGGCATTTATTCACATCGTATACCATTGGAACCCAGGGGCCAGGAAATCTATTTGAATGGCGTTTTCCAAGGGGTTTTAAACAAGATGGCCTATTGTTCTATTATTTTTTATAAACATTTTGGCGTTTGTGGTATCTTGGCGTTTTACTATTGTTAAATTATATTTCAACCATAGGAAAAAAAAATACAAGGGAAGGAAATAAATTAAAAATCCTAATCGGATCTCTTTTCCCAATCTTCACTGTCATCGGTCTCTCTCTTCTTTAATAGTACAAGAACTGTCACCAAATATATTGCGTTTTATGTAAAACTTAACAAACCCATCGGTTTGATTTTTTTTTGCCTGCTCGTCTGTTGAACTGGCTTTTTTGTGGATGTTTGGGGACATAGATCTATGGCGTGTGAGTGGGTTTTTCGCTTTTCTTTATCTGGATCTTCATCTTTATAGTGAACCCACTTTTTTCATTGATCTCTTCTCCTCATCCAAACCTTCTTCAAGAACACAAAATACAAAATGCCATATGACTGGCATCAGTATCTTTTTCTTGAAATTTTGTCCATCTCATGCAGCAAAATCTTTCTGAGTTACTCCCCTCTGATAACAATTCATTCAGTTTATTTGTTGGCGTTTTACAGTGGGTGGTATTTAGTAGTATTGGCGTTTGTTTTTTTGGTTTAATCAAATGGAAGTTGCTAAGATGTATCATTTTATAGGATGTCTTTTTTGGCGCCTAAATTAGGCGGTGCATTATTATAATAAAGTATTCGTCTTTTCAGTTACTGTTTTGTAATTAATGTTTTTTATAAGCTTTATCTCTGAAGTCTGTAACACGTCCCATCTTTCAAGTTTGGCGTTTTAGATTCTTCAGTATTACTGATTTTGTATTTACTGTTTCTAGTTACATTTTCAAGTTTGCTTTTTATTTTTTATTATTTTTTTTGGGTTTTTTATAATAATTTTTCAAAGTAATTTTATTATAGTTTGGGAGTTTTTTGATGGCGTTTAACTGGATGATATCGTTTAAACAAGCATTTTGGCTGTTTTGGCGTTTTTATTATATATGGCGTTTTTATTATATAACAATTAACTGAAAAGGAAAATAAAAAAAAATAGAATACATAAACAATTGATCTTCCAAATCTTCTCTGTCACCAACCTCTTTCTTCTTTTTTGAATCATGTTAACTGGCTGGTTCGACTTTCGTATGATTCATTTTGTTTTTTTGTTTTTCAAGTAGTTTTTTGTGTTGCTGTTTGGAAGCACACAGTCTGACATCAGCATCTTTTTCTTGAAGATTTGTCCATCTCATGCAGCAAAATGTTATTGAGTTTAGATCCTTCAGCCAACAATCTTGAATTTTTACAATCAACGATGTTTGATTTTTCAAATTTTTTGGCGTTTTACCGATAAAAAGGACGCCACGAAATAAGATCACCTTAAACCTCAAATTTTGATCATGCTAAAATCAATAATGTTTTGCTGTATGAGATGAACAACATTGTTAATCCTCGGTTAAGAAAGATAACTGACAATGTTGTCCACCCCATACAGCTAAACTTTATTGACAACAAACCTCAATAATGTTTTTGTATGTTTTGGCGTTATAAATTAGATGGAAGTTTAGGATAAGTCAATAATATTTTACTCAATGAAATGGACAATATCCTCACTTAAGGATTTTGTCTATTTCATTGAGCGAAATCTTACTAACAGGCAAACTGAATTTCAAAAAAACGTTTTGGGGTAGGAAGATATTTTATGTTTGGTTTTTTGGCGTTTCTAAGGCGAATGGGTTATATAAAATATGGCGTTTGGGTTTTTGTGTGTGTTTTTAATTGAAGGTCTGAGATGTTGTATATATAGGATTTTTTTGGCGGTTTTTTTAGGCGGGATTTTACTATAATTAAGTTTGGCGTTTTATATTTAATGGCGATTTACTTAGAATGGTCTGTGATTTTTGTTTTTGGCGTTTTATTTCATGAGATGGCGTTTTGTGTGGAGTAGTCAAAAGACTCTTTTACCCTTAATGAAACGCGTCCACGTAATAAAATTGATGTTATTTACGAAAACGCCACCGCGCCAGTCTAGTCCATAGATTGTTTTGATTGGACGATCGTTAAGCGTTCTCACCGTTCTCACACTTTCTACCGTTTTCTCTAAATCCCGACCCTTGTTATATATAATTGGCCACCTCATCATGACACCTCATCAAAAACAAGCCACGTCATTAAAAATTGGCCATGTCAGAAAAAAACTAACCAAGTTAGTGTAAAGTTAACCTGGTGCCATAACACACTAAGTGTTAAGTTGGGGGTGTCGGGCGTTAAAGTGTTAGTTTGAGGTGGCATCGGCCAATAGCCAATAGCTGGGGGTGATAAAATCCAATAACCCTTATTTTTTACATAACAATTTTCTATGGAGATAGATAGTGGGATAAGAAATGCTTTGAAGCATCACAAGGAAAAAAATGTGACTTTAGCGAGATAAAGCCCGACTCGACCCAACCCGAAAATTCTAACGTCGAGTTGACCGAAATTCGAGCATCTATAAAAGTGAACCCAGTTAAAAACAACCCTAGATCCGCCACTGACTGACGGTCAAACTAACGAAGAGTTGATAGAAGGGTGCAAACTGAAGCGAAATGTATATCCACGGGACCCCATTATCCATTTTTTTGAAAATAGAGACTTAGGTTAAATCCGCCATATACCAAAAGAATGCAAATTGCAATTTACTCTAACACAAATGCTATAATCCACTATTGTGATTGAATTCTACTTACACTTCACACGTTTCTTTTCCATCAATAAATATATAAATCGCTTGAACATGTCACACACTGAGTAATGGTACTTCCTCCTGTTTATTTGTTAAAAGCCTTTAAAAAATGCTTTTATACTTTAATTAACACATGCTACATAAGATCGAATTAAATTGATTGTTTAAAATAAGTTATTTAAGAATTTCTGGCAATGTTTTAAAAACCGGCCGGTTATACCGGTATTACCGTTTCCAGATGTAAATCCGGTACGAAACACCCCGGTAAATAAGTGAAACGGCATAAGGTTTGTACCGGCGGTAAAATCCGGTATACCGGTTTGAAACGTAATACCGGTACCGCCCAGGGTTATTTTAGTTTGGGCTGTTACTTATTTTTATTATATATGTTACTTATCTTACGTAATTTTTATATATTATGATTATTCATAACTAAAAGTTCTTATTTAATATTATATGAGACGAAAATCGTTATCCTCTAGTTGATGAGGATAGCAATAATAGTGAATTTCATCTTCTATGCGATCGTGAACTGATGTATTCAACACTCAAATGGCTTAAACATATCGTACACTTTCATTTAAAAGAGCTTCTTAGAAAATTGAATGATTTTCGATTATCTTTTGGATAATTTTTTATTATGGATTTACCTTTGGATCATCTTTTAATATGTAATCATGCATTTTTAGATTAACTTTTGAGTTGATGTTGTAATTTATGAAATTATAGAGTTAGATAGTCAACCCGGTTGAACCGCTCAGTACAACCTGGTTCAACTGGTTGAACCATTTTTTAGCCTAATCCGGTTTGATTTAAAAACCGGTTTTTAAAACATTGATTTCTGGGATTGAAAGGTGGCGTTCATATTTATGTTGGTCCAATATTGTGAAATAAAACCTTTAAGAGGCCACGTGTCAGACAGGTTGCAGATCCCAATATGCCATTCAGACATCAAAACTCTCTGTTTGTGACAGAGGATCAAATCCATCAACCAATGAAAACAACACAAGGACAAATACCGTATTCTTGTTTATATATTTCTTTTCTTCCTATCATAAGTACAAAAGGACCCCACATAACGACGCCTCATAAAAGTAATTTGTCGTATAATTTCTATCACATAATTGTACATTAATCAAGCCTTTAGCCTTGTGACTTTACAGAGTAGAGATTAGCATCTAGTATTCACTTTTTATAGAAATTCGGTATCGGTATTTTTTATCATTATCGATACAATATCGATTTTATAACAAGTACCAATATTGTTAACACTATCGTACCCATAGATTCTGTACAATATTCAATACCTATTTTTTTAGAAATTCGATATCGGTATTTTCGATAATGCATCCTATATTTTATATGAGTCAATTAGTAGTGTGTTGTATCTAATAGACTGCCTATTTTTTAGAACGTTGATTACATCTAACATTTTTTTAGAAACATATGGCAAAAAAAAAAATTATAAGAGGGTAGGCAAAGATGGACAATTCAAATAGTTCTTCTGAAGAGAGTAGGCAAAAATTTTCTGTATTATGGGGATGGGGATGTTGACTTTGTCTTGAGCACAACCTTGATTCTAGCCGAAATACATGGGCGATTTTACCAGAAAAACATCTTGAGCACAACCTCAACTTAATCAGTAAAGAGCGTTTAGCCTAGTAATATTAAGACGTGTTATACAGTTGTTTATTTCTAATTGGTTTAGAGAACTAGTCTCATAGTGAACATTAATGTGGATTTTGGGATAGATTTATAGGGTGAGTTAGCGGATAAAAAAATATTATTATCTAATTTATCATTTTAAATTCCATTATTTGAACCAAATTTGCATAACTAACATGGTGAATCATGTAAATTTCATTTCTCCTCATTGACCTGGGTTCGATTATGAGGGTGAATGAATTGGACGGAGACGGCGGCTGAAGATGTGCGGCGTTGGGTAATATTCAATATATTTGAGGGAGATGCTTTTAGTTTCATGGTGACAGAGGCTGTGCACTTACTTAGTCGAGTTCAAAGGGTCATGCATAGTTATGTTATGACCTCGAGATCTATGAACGTAGTTTTTAAAAGACTTAGTTTTTCTATTCAAAAAGGGTTAGCGGCGCAGCTTGTTACCCGTTTACCATCTATCTTAATATAAATTTAAATAATTTATTTATTTTTTAATTATTCCTTGTTTCTCTACAAAAAAATGTTTTTTAAGCCATAAGAATAAAAAGGCAATTTAAAAAACTCAACAACAAATATTAAGATTGGGCGGTGTGCGTTAGCGTCCCCAACCACATCAGCTGGGTGGCGCTCCCAACACCACCCCTCCCTCGTTAAAGAGGGGCGCCATCAAATGGCTCACCAACCCAATAACGAGCGCCATCACATGCTAAGAGCATTCAAATCCGTCCAACAAATTATATGAATGAGGTTTTTATATTATAAAAAATGGTTGTAAATGTTTGTAAGTGGATGAAAGAGAAAATATTACTATTCATATGTATATTTCAGGGAAATTGTTCACTGTCTATAATTTTTAATATATTTTTTAAGAGGTTATGAGTGGAGTAGAGGGAAAAAGTAATGATGAAGGTATAAAAATATATTATTTAATTGAAATGAGAGAGAAAAAATAGTTGTTTTTAATGCAATTATATAAGGGTTTGATTTGGTGGACCCCATTTGCTACAATCAATCAGATTTTCTTTTCTTTTTTTGTCAAATAAAATAAAATAATAGTTAAGAGACGTTATTTCACAGCAACTTAGTTAAGGGTGGGGCATTAAAACTCACTCTCTATGTGACGTTGATATAACGCAGATGTATCGCTTTAAAGCCCTTAGAGGCTTTATCCCTAGCTTAATAAACATTCATTTAAACGCTAAAAGTGTGATAGTTAAGTGAATAGTAAGAATGATAATGTTGGATCGTTGTTTGACCCGATTGAGTCGTTCAAAAGAGCTTTAAGTCCAGTTCAAAGGCGGAATCAGAGAACTAGACATGAATACAGCTTTTAATCTAATATATGTCTCTTATATTTCATTTAACAACTATTACAACCTTGACAGAAATCCGGCAGCACTTCGTTACAGTTCTAGAAGTCGCGTACTGAATGAACTAACACATGCCCTATATATACTAATGTTAATTCCGCTCCTGATGACATTGAGTCATTTCGGGTGGAATCAGAACCTTCTGATTTCGGTCCTAATGACCTTTTGTCATTTGGGGTGGAATCAGCATCTTAAACCTGACAAACTGTTTCTCAAACCTCGGGCACTGATAATCCTATTCTATCTGATTACATGATACAAGACGAAGTCAATAGACGTAATGCACTAACAGACTCCCCCTCGGATATTGACGAAGTCTTCAGTGACTATTCTTCAGTATGACACCTCTTCAGTCTTGATCATTCTGCCTTCTCATTCAAGTTGTAACATTATAAGCATCTATCAATCTTTCTCTTCTTCCATCAGCTTCAGGCTCCCCCTTTCGTCAAGCTTCCGTGCTTTGGGATCGACACCTAGCTTTCCATCTACAAGCTTCTCTTTGCTTCAAACTTGTCTTCAGACTCCCCCTTAGACTCTGTTCTCGGGATCGTAGTCTGGACTATCATCTGCAATTTCTCAAACATTTATGAGTAACATCATTTTGATTTATCAATCAAATTCTCTAATCCACTCCCCCTATCAATAAACTTCATTGATCTAGCAATGTTAAAGAATCCAACCCCCTTACAGATTATCATCCAAGTTCAAGTTAATGACCTTGGAGATATCACAAACTGTTTTTGAAATTTTTTATTTTAATTCAAGTTTCAAATTAATGAACTTGTTTTATTTTCAGAAACACAATCAGCTTACTTAAATTTTGAAACTCAGCATTTCAGATATCGGTTGTCGAAAATAAAGCAGAAATCAAAATCTTTTTGTATTTTCTGAAAATATAAAGCAGAAAAGAAATATGTACAAACATATTTACACACAATATTTTTGTTTGAGTATGCGTTAGAGGATCATATCAGTTTCTGACAAGTCACAAGTACCGTTGAGCTTAATAACACAATAAGAATTAAACAATTCACTTAGATTGTCGATATACTTGTCCACTTAAATTTTCATACAAACTTCAACTGATTCAGGATACGAATTAGATGTATTAAGAACTTAAACTCATTCATGTGTCCCACCTCTTGAATATACTCCCGTATCCAGATCCCAATATTCAGTCTTACAGGTAATTATAACACAAATGATATCTGTAAGGGGTTAATAAATTATGAAGAATCATGAGAGCTCAGGTCAGAACCATCGTTCAGCAGAGAGATCATGACTCAACTTGTGGGTGTGTCCCCTTTAGAGGATCTTTTTTACAACAGCATTGCTAAGCAATTTTATTGTCTTATCATATATGTTGAGGGTGATGCTATGTTTCAAGCATTTGCGGAAAGTATTATTCGGGGACTAGGTCAGAACTACCGTTCAGCAGAAGTACCGGAATAATACCCCAGATATCACTGAGTATAAAGACCTAGTATATCAGAAAAAGGAACCTTTCAAACGAGATTTCAGGGGTTACCTATATATCCAAGTAGTGTTCCCCACGAAATAAGCAAGTGTGAATTTAGGTTTGTATCCCGAAAAAGTTTACTAAATGTATAAAAATCTACCGACACATCCACGGTGAGATCGTTTAACACATTTAAACTTTCCATTTCTTTAGCGTACTGTAACTGTCTACTGATGTACTATCATTTCCTCTTTTTACGCAAAAACTCAGTTTTCATTTTATCATGTTTTTGACTTTTTGCCAATAGGTTTTATCATGTTTTTGTCATTTTCAAATGTTTTTGTATTTTCTAACAACGTTACTCCCTTAAAATGCAAAACCATTTTAAAAAAATTTGACAACCAACACTGATAGCTTTGTCTCGCCATCCATTTTCTGCTTCACATGCTCCGATTTGCAGAAAATATAACATACCCCCATGATTTACAACACATTGATATTTACAGTTTGAAAACCGTTTTTCAATCTGATGAAAGTAATCATGTTTGTTCAGCCGTGAGGGTTTCGGCGTATTCAATCAACACATATTTTTGGTTTTTCAAATTTTTCAATTTTTAGGGTTTTTGAAATATTGTTTATTTATTTACAGGAAACATATAAACTTCCTGTTTCAACCAACACAGGATTTAGCAGCCTCATCTCCTTGTTGTGCCAGGCTGCTCCAACCTCCATTCTCACAATCATTGAATTCCATGAGCACCTGCACAAACAAACTACTCAATTACTTGAACAATTTAGCCCAGGTCTGTTGAACCTTAGGCATTTCAACACAATAATTTTCATTCAATGCTGAAAATTCTTTGTCATTTTTCACAAAAACTTTCTCAATTTTAACTTCAACTTTCTCATCTTTTATCGAATCGACATATTTCTTAACACTCCATGTTTGACCTTTTGGTGTTCCTCGTTTGTAAAAATGTGATTCTTTTTGAACACTTTGTTTTTGAACAACATTTGGTTTCCAAAATTCTTGTGGTTTTATCATATCAACAGTCGTTTTCCAACTTTGAGTTGTTCTGACTCTGGATGTATGAGAATTCCAGGTCTGTCTAGAATCAAACCTATATGGGTTTGACTTCCAATTTTGATTCGAAGCAAACTTGTTTGTGTTGTCCCTCCAAGTTTGTTTTGAATCAAATCTGGTTGACCTTTGTCTCACATTCTCAGATTTTTGTTTCTCAACATTTTCAGACTCCTTTTTATCAACATCCACAGGTTTCAGATTTGGACACTTTCGTGCAAGATGTCCATTTTGATCACATTTGAAACATGTTCTCTTGGACACATCTTTGACCTGTGGTTGTTGCTTTCTCTTTTTAGCAAAGAACTCATCATTAGACTGTCTCATTTTGAGTTCTTTTTCTTCTTCTAAACTGCCTCCTTGAACAAAACTCATTTTTGCCTGAAAATTCGGCGTCTCATTTTTGTTCCGTTGTTGTTTCTTCTTATAACCCAACCCAGCCTTCATGTTCTTCTTTTTGAAACCAGGTTTGTTATACGAACCTTTATGACTCTTACCAACAAACTTTGAAATCTCAGACTTCTCAATCTCAACCATTTTGAAAACTTTATCAACCTTTTCTGAAATCACATTCTGAATCGGGAATACAACATCTAAGAACAATTTGTCCGATCCAATCATGGTATAAACCAATCCTTTTGAATCATCATTCAAACTTTTCTCGGATATTGTGTTTTTCAGATTTACCTGTATCAACTGACTATTCTTTCAACACACTTTCAACGACTTTACCTACCACCTCTGAATCATGAGAATCATCAGATTTGGAATAGGTTATGTCAATGTTGTCTGGCAATTGGTCTACCATGTTGAAAGCTTTTTCAACCTTTTCCTCATCATAAAATGCAAATTTTCCCGGTGGTGGAACTTGATGAAACTCTGAGCCAATGCCTTTCTTGTTCTGCTCAGACTCACTATCACCCGGTTTTATATTGAAAATTCGTTCAAGCACATATGACGACACGTGGTAACTCTTTAACTTGTTGTTATCCTGTTCTAAATCAGCAATCTGTCGCTTTAACTTAGCAACATCCTCAATATAGGAATTAACAACATCTTGTTTTATAGCATACATTCGTTTAAGCTCTTTGGTTGTTTCAGACAGATAATTCATTCTTGATTGAGCATATTTCATTTCGTCTTTCACTTTTTCATATGACTCTTTTGTAATGTGATATGATAATTTCATTGAGTCGTAATCCTTTTTCATTTCTTGACAAGCAATTTCTTTTTGTTCGCATTCATTTGTCATTTTCAAAACATTTTCTTTCAAAACTTCATTTTCTTTCTCTAATTTGTTACATTTTTCTGAAAGTTTTTCATCATTTTCTTTAAAAACTTTTTCTTTTTCTAACATTTCTTTACATTTTTCTTTGAAAATCTTTTCAATTTTTGTGAACTCAAGATCTCTTGTTCTAAATTGCTCATCTTTTTCAGTACAAGCTCTGCATGATTCCATGCATTTCTTGCACTGATCAATCAGTTTCAAATTTTCAGAATCAGAATTTACCTCAGTGATTGGCACTTCGGTGTTTTTAGCAACCTCTGTCTGCTCAGCAACATTCTGCTTTTCTTCAACACCGACTTCATCACCAACATTATCAGCTTCCTCATTCTCATTCTTTTCTTCTTTTTCTTCTTTCTTCACCTCTTCTTCAATCTGCTGTTCTTCAGTAATAGCTTTCTCAACCTCTTCATTCACAACAACTTCTTCACTTTTGATTTCCTTCACAGCTTCAACTTCAACAGTTTCTGTTTTAACCTCTTCAGCAGCTTCCTTCAGATTGTTCACCATTTCTTCAACATTCTTCTTCATTCTCTCCTCATCCCTTTTTCTCAGACACGATAACATAGCATATCTGATCTCTTTTTCAAATCTCTTAACGTATGTGTCATCTTTCAATACATTTCTACAGTATTCAGCTCTCAACGGGACTTTGAGAAGAACATCATCGAAGATTATGTCTTTCTTGGGAACAACTGGTTCTCCTTCTCTGTTATAATAGCATTCTCTCTTTTTATCCCATCTTTTGCTACCGACAGCCATCTCATACTCCTCTTGCATGTCATCCATTCTGTTGTAGACCACGTTTCTTTCTCTGTAGGTCTTCTCACTCAAGATCTCTTCTCGAGTTTTTTCTTTGATCTCAACTTTTTCTTCATGGACTTCAGTAGTGTCTTTGTCTTTGTTTTCATCTTGAATCTCAGCAACAAAAACAAACTTTATTTCTTCTGTCATAGCTCTCCCTTGAGCTGTTTTACGAACATTCTCTAAACGATCTTCTTCTGGACAAACTGTACTCCAGCCAAATCCTTCATCAGGATAGATTACTGCATATGCTCTTGACTTTTCTTTTGGTTTATCTTCAATCAACTTTGGCTCTTCTCTGCTTCGATGGTAGATTGCCTTTCGATAATAATCATCATTGAATGGATGTTCATTTCCACCAACTGCAGAATTAGTGCATTCTCTCTTGAAATGACCTTTTTTATTGCATTTGAAGCAGGTCACTTTGGATTTATCGAATCCAAGCTTTGTTGATGCACCTCCAAGTGATTGTTTCCCGGTAATCTCCATATACCTCTGAGCTCTGCGAATACAACTGGCTAAATACCAACGGATGTCAATGAGCTCCATCTCTTCCGGATCAATCTGGTCGTAATCTTCTTTGGTCAATTCAGAGTTTCCAATTTTGCCAGCTACAAGACCTTCATATGACTCCAGAACAGATGCAAGGAAACTCTTTTGCTGCTTAGCTGCATTTATGCTCATTGCAGGAGAATTCTTCAGTTTAAGAGCAATGTTGCACATAATTTCTTCAGATTCATCAGAATTCGTCTTTGAAGATGAATGATATCCAGAATGATGACTTGTTGACGTTGTTGGTAGTTCTTTCATCTTTTCACCACTAAATGCTGTTTTTGGTGAACCAACGCCTTTATCAGAAAGCACACTGCCTTTGTAGTACAAGCCAACGTTCTGTTGATGTGAAGAATCAGTCATCTTGTTTTGCTTTTGTAGCTCCAGATCATGACTTTCAATCTTTTCAAACAAAGCATCAAGAGTAATTGTATCATACAAAGCATCATTTTTCAAAATAAAAACAAACGTTTGCCACTGATCAGCTCGTGGTAACGCTTCAATCACTTTATCTATAAGTTCCTCTCTTGTTTTATTTATCTCTAATCTCTCCAATTCAATTTTAAGATGACAGAATCTCTCAATCATTTGTCTCACTGTCTCTCCTTTAATATTATCAAACAGATCAAATTCTTTCTTTAATAAAGCAATTTTGTTCTTTTTAATCTGTTTACCCCCCTCAGCTTTTATTCGTAAAGCTTCCCAAACAGATTTAGATGACCCGTCATGTTTTAGTAATGCAAAAATATCATTTCTGATTGCTGACTGGATCAATGCTATCATTCTCTGTTCAGCTCCGTGTTCAGCTTTATCTTCTCTGGAAAACTTCTTGAATACAAGATCTTCGCCTTTATCATCTTTTGGTTTTTCATATCCATATTCCAGACAGAACCAGCTTTCATGAGCATACGCTTTTGCCCAGTTGATGAAACGTTCTTTCCACCAGGTATAATCTTCAATGCTATCCAGAGTTGGTGGCTTTGAGTGAGTTCCGTAAAAGTTATCGTGCTTGATGTTCTCATTGAGCACCTTAGTGATGGTTTTTGGTGTAACATTTGCAACCTCAGATGATTCGGATGTGAATGCGTTGAAAAACGTGTTGTAGAATTCCTCAGCCATGATGTAAACCTGACAGTCACAAGAAAACAAACACAATTAGTACAAACAATATCAAATATTTTGAAAACAGATTGACACTTGATCGACGTGAAATGATTTTGACACAAAAATCCTATTTTCAAGCTGAATAAGACTTTCGAGCGAAATCACTTTTGGAGTGGAATCACAAATTTGCACTTTGGAGTGGAATCACAAATTTGCATTTTGGAGTGGAATCAGAAGTTTGCACTTTGGAGTGGAATCACAACTGAAGTTGGAGCGGAATCAGCTTTTGAACACTTTAGAGCTGAATCAGAATGTGATCAGGAGCAGAATTAGACTGACTTAGGAGCGGAATCAAGTGAAATGTCGATTTGGAGCGGAATCAGAATCAACTTTCAGACTTTCTAAGCGGAATCAACCTGTAACTTTGGAGCTGAATCTAAAAAATGGTCTCCTGGGGCGGAATCAACCACTAATTATGAGCGGAATCAGAAATATGTTGAAGCTGAGACACCTTTTGGAGCGGAATCAGGAACTAACATTTCGAGCTAAATCAACTCGGGCATCAGTTTTGTCCATTTTTAGTCCATATTTTAACATGAAACTTTCAAGGGTTTATCTATGTCCAATTCCGAGTGCACTGTGAAAAATTGAACCAATTCGGACCGTGAAATCCTGTTTGATTGAAGAAAGAAGGTGTAGAAACTAGAAATTTCAATGAAAATCAGCTGTAAACTGCAAAACTCCTCCAACTAGCTCTGATACCACTTGTTGGATCGTTGTTTGACCCGATTGAGTCGTTCAGAAGAGCTTTAAGTCCAGTTCAAAGGCGGAATCAGAGAACTAGACATGAATACAGCTTTTAATCTAATATCTGTCTCTTATATTTCATTTAACAACTATTACAACCTTGACAGAAATCCGGCAGCACTTCGTTACAGTTCTGGAAGTCGTGTACTGAATGAACTAACACATGCCCTATATATACTAATGTTAATTCCGCTCCTGATGACATTGAGTCATTTCGGGTGGAATCAGAACCTTCTGATTTCGCTCCTAATGACCTTTTGTCATTTGGGGTGGAATCAGCATCTTAAACCTGACAAACTGTTTCTCAAACCTTGGGCACTGATAATCCTATTCTATCTGATTACATGATACAAGACGAAGTCAATAGACGTAATGCACTAACAGATAACTATAAGGATGCATGGTATGGGACGTTATTGCCCTTGTCATCTCAGCCTGAGGGGGCCTATTGATAGCTAGCCAAAACAATAACGAGCAATAGCGACCTTTGTGTGTGTGTGTGAAGTCAAACAAAATGGGGGGGGGTGCCATTGTGTGTGTGTATGGGAGATGGCTCCATCCCATACCATGGTAGGTATTGAGAATAAGGATACACGGGATATGGGGGCATGAAATGGGTTATGGATTGCCACCTAGGATGGTGGATGATGTGCTACACCACCCACTTAAGGAACCCCATGATTCGCATGAATTAAACCACGGCAACCATGCACCCCTCTTGCCTTAATTAGTTAAATCTATTTTACACAAAATAAATTTTTAAAAAAATGGGGATTGTGGTTAGGGTCAGGGGCGAAGTCATGGCCGGCCCTGAGGGTGGGCGGGGAGGACCACCGGCCAGGGTCCGATATTTCGAAGGGCACGTTATTTAAAAAAAAATTGATATCTATATGTAAAAAATAAATTAATAGGGTATACACTCATACAAACACCAACATAGGCCCATTTACAAAACTATTTTTAAGGTTTAGATTAGTTATTAGCCCATTGTCATTAGGTTTTGACCTCCTAATACCCAATTTCGTTAATGCCTAAGGGCACGTTTTTCGAGCTCGAACAGGGTACACGAATTCTCAGGGCTGGCTCTGGGCGAAGTTACATGTATTCGAACGCAGTCACCAGACATCATTGATTTTTGAAGTTTATATAGAGCGTGTAGTATAAAAATTCTGATTGATCCAATGTTTTTAAAACAGTGACAAGTAACAACATAAAAATAATTTGCGTCAGAAAAGAAACAATGGAATCAAGTTTGAGTGGTTAGTCCATTTACTCCAAAAAAAATCCACCCAAGTTCGAAACCGGCTTGTTGCACTTTTTTTCTTTGTACATTCTTTCTTTTTAAGTTTAAGCCCAACTTATACAGACGGAGAATACATTTTATTCAGATACAATAAGTTTCTGAAAATATAGATCTTTATTGTTTTGTTTTGTTTCTTGAGCATGTGATGTTTCATATATTTAGATGTGAAACTTTACTAATTTTAGTTGTTCTTGATTGGAACGTTAGTGATAAAAACCCAACCCGACCTAAATGTTCTTACATGGAGATGATAAAACTCAGTCATAAAAAGAGTGACATCAGTAGAAAAAAATCGTGGCTCCGCCACTGGTTAAGGTCATGACCACACCATATAGGATGGTGGATAGTGAGGTGACATGGCGCTGACATAGAGGGTAATAGTGGTCTTGAGGGTGATAACGATGCCCTATAGCCTAAGCAATGGAGCCCTTTGTCCTACGTGACGATAACATGTTGCAATGGAGCCCGTAACGGGCTCCAGCCTAATATATGAAATTTAAAAACAATTAGAAACGAAATTATCAAACATTCATTTCAAGACCAAGGGTGACAGTTAAGTAAACGGTAAGAGCAATCTAAAACTAATAAAAGAGTGTAAATAATCCCACGTGGCATCTAATACTAAGAAAGGCTTATAAATAATGCCACATGGCATTTGCTCCTTTAATCTTACAATTTTTTTAATTTAATTTATAAATATCACTTAAACTTGTCTTAATCCCTATTATATTATATAAATGTTTTAAAAAAACATCATCAAATTAAGGGTTTTTTTTCATCTATATAACAACTTTCAATCTCAATAAGATTATATATTTATGAGGTTCTTATGGATCAATCACAATCTCAATTCACTTTTTTTCTTATTTCATAATCTTAAGATTTTTAGTTTATTTATCTATACAAATATATAATCTTATTTATCACATTATCTTATATATATATATATATATATATATATATATATATATATATATATATATATATATATATATATATATATATATATATATATATATATATATAGGGCATGGATATATAGGAAACCATTTATTAGGGAGAAAACTAAGGAAACCAAATTGTGACCATTGATCTTGATCATCTAAGGGTTAAGGAATTTTGATGGTTATTGATTTAAATTTAATACATTAGTTATGTTGATGAGTGGGCCAGGAGGGTATTTGTGTCAAAGCATCACCATATCTCATTCTCTCTCTTCTGTCACCATCACCATCAAACATCATCATTCTCTCTCTTCCTTTTCCTTTCTTCTTCTTTAGAATTCAAAATATCTCCTTATCTCTCTATCTTCTTCTTCTGTACACACACCATCATCATCATCATCATCCATTCTATCTCTCTCTCCATGTTTCAAAATAAACACCAAGAACACACACAAGTGTGTGTGTGAGAGAGTTCAGGAGGTAGAGAGAGAGATCCAGATCCGGTGTGGGGATTCTGATTACAAGCCGTCGTTCGACATCCAGATCCGGTACAAATCTTCATCATTTCCGGCGTTTGCAGCGCCGTCTACGGCGGTGGCGGCGGTGTAGAGAAACAAGCCGTCGTTCGACATCCAGATTCTGATTACAAGCCGTCGTTCGACATCCAGATCCGGTACAAATCTTCATCATTTCCGGCGTTTGAAGATCTTCATCGTGTTCATCACACGGTTTCTAGATTCGGTAAGTGTTTTTAGAGAGAGAAAGTTGCTATTTTAGAGAGAGAAACAACAATCTCTTGAGTATTTTATTTTGAAAAATCATTTCACACTTGATGTTTTAGTTAAAATGGTTGTTTATAGGTTTTTGTGTAATGGATGTTTTAAAGATGAACATGATTCTTTTGTTAAAATGGTTGTAAAAATGGGTAAATGTTTATGTAATTTGCAGGTTTTTATTTTTGTGTTAAAATCATTTTTGTGGTAAAAAGTTGTGTTTGGTTTGGTTGCTTGTTTGAGGCTTTTGATCTGAATAGCAACTGTTTTTTTGGGGGGTTGGTTGCTTGTTTGGGCTTTTGATCTGAATAGTAACTGTTATTGTGTGTTATACTAGGAGGTAACACATGTTACATGTGTTACGATAACGAAAGAAGGTAGATGGAGAAACCGATGAAGAATGGGAACAAGAAGTAGATGAAGGGCAAGTGGTGGGTACCTTTGATGTTGTACAGAAGTTACCCTCCAGTGTAACACATGTTACAAACATGTGTTACATATGTTCAACCTCTTTGTTACCAAAAATCAGGGCTGCACATATGTAACATGTGTTACAACATGTTTTTACCTACTTGCACGTCTCTATTACAAATGGATGAAAACAGTTTTTTTAAAACATCCACGATGTAACACTTGTTTATTTGAAAGTTCTTAAAACAACCGTTGTAACACGTGTTACATCTTTTTACTCAGCTGTGCATTTCTCCTTTTTATAATCCCATCCTCAACGTAAAGATACATCCAATGTAACACGTGTTACAAAAGGAAATTACCTACTTACACATCTCTATTACGTTGATTTAAACAGTTATTTAAAAACATCCACTTTGCAACACTTGTTTATTTGAAAGTTCTTAAAACAACCGTTATAACACGTGTTACATCTTTTTACTCAGCTGTGCATTTTCCTTTTTATAATCCCATCCTCAACGTAAAGAGGGGGGTTGCACATATGTAACACATGTTACACTTGTTTATTTGAAAGTTCTTAAAACAACCGTTGTAACACGTGTTACATCTTTTTACACAAGTTACTTGTAGTTACCCCAACCCTTTTTTGGTATTTTCAGCTTTTTGATATTTTCAGTTTGTTGGCCAATAATTTATGGGTTGGGTTTGTGTTAGGTTTTATGAATTGGATTTGCTTTATTTTGTTTTCTGTTTTTTGTTTAAATTGGGCATCCCAATTATTGGTAGATAATTAGTTTGAAAATCCATAATTGTTATAGTAAAGGTTTCAAAATTTTGTTGGCTAAGTTGTTCTTTTTTTATAATTAGTGTTAAATGTTTCAAATTTTTGCAGGCATAACTAGTTACGTATGTTACATTTCTGCCAGCTACATTTCTGCTAGTTAGAAGTCGATGAAGGGCAAGTGGTGGGTACCTTTGATGTTGTACAGAAGTTACCCTCTAGTGTAACACATGTTACAAACATGTGTTACATATGTTCAACCTCTTTGTTACCAAAAATCGGGGCTGCACATATGTAACACGTGTTACAACAGGTTTTTACCTACTTGCACGTCTCTATTACAAATGGATGAAAACAGTTTTTTTAAAACATCCACGGTGTAACACTTGTTTATTTGAAAGTTCTTAAAACAACCGTTGTAACACGTGTTACATCTTTTTACTCAGCTGTGCATTTTCCTTTTTATAATCCCATCCTCAACGTAAAGAGGGGGTTGCACATATGTAACACATGTTACACTTGTTTATCTGCTAGTTAGATTCTAAACTGTTTGTCCTGTATGTTGTAACATATGTTACACTTTCGGACAATATATGGTGCATACATTGTGTTACACATTTTGTTTTGATATGAGTGGATATTGAAATAGTGAATGGTAATTGTTGTATCCTCATCTTAGCAAGTACTCTTTTGCTGACTACTAATATTTGTGTTTTTCATTTCTTGGGCAGGACTGGGACTGGGAAGAAACCTAACAAAACATTATGTGTGAAATGATGCAGATAAAAACTCAAAATTTAGGGAGTCTTCAAGTTCAGGGCATAATTGGGTAGAAGGTAACTAGTGTTAGTTATGTTACTACTATTTTTTTAATTAATAGATTAAAAATACTGGAGTGTAACTTGTGTTATTACGACTTGACCATAGCAGTTGCAACCAAACGAGAAGGGATCTTGGCAGGAAAAAAAAAAGAACTACAATATCGGATATGACAAAAGGTGGCCATAAAGCGAAAGAAGGTAGATGGAGAAACCAACGAAGAATGGGAACAAGAAGTCGATGAAGGGCAGGTGGTGGGTACCTTTGAGGCTTTGACGTTGCAACTATTGATATAAAACTAGTTAGTTTTTTTAAGCATTACAACTATTGATATACAACTAGTTAGTTTGTACGATACTAAGCAGGTCCTAGCTGTTGCTTAATCAGGTTACATATATTACACAAGATGTAACATGTGTAAATTGGAAACACTTGTGTAACACTTCAGTGTAACACATGTTACAGGTTGTATCCCTTAAACTCCAAAGTCAACGTAAGTCATTCTCTAAAACACATAGCAGCCAACAAAAACATTAGCTTGTTTTAGTTCTTCAAGTTTGTCGTCAAGGCTAACTCATCACTAAATAATCATTCTTCCGTCGGATTTCTTGTTTTAGTTCTTCAAGTTTGTCGTCAATGCTAACTCATCAGTAAACAATCTCTCCAAAACATTAGCTTTCTTTCTCTAAAACACATAACAGCCAACAAAAAACACACCATCTTTACCACGAAAACCTAATGATGCGTTGTAATCCTTCGGCGGGCTTCGCTTCTTAATTACCATCTTCATCTTGAACACAAAACATCTATTCACCTATGAACAAAACAAGTACACCAGTATTAATCTTCTATAGTTAAACTTATTGATCTCCTATGTAACATGTGTACATGTGTAAAGTTTTGCTGTAACACCTGTAACAACTATGTGTAATATGTATAACGTGGCTATACATGTGTTACCTCACTAGTCTAACACATGTTATAAACATGTGTTACCTATGTGCAGCCCCCATGTGTGTCCAAAAAAAGGCTGGGGTATCTATAAGTTACTGGTGTAACGTTGTTACTACATATGTAGCTAATTATCCCACAAAAAAACACGACTTTTTATTGGTAAAATTAACGTGATATTCTGAATAAATTATGAAGTTTATACATTTTAGCATTTAACAGCCCATCTAAAAAACATTTTAACATTTAAACTTACTATTACATTATGTATAACTGTGTAAAACCCTGTATGCAACATATATTACCCCGAAGTGAAACACATGTTACAACATATAGGACAAACAGTTTAGAATGTAGCTAGTAGAAATGTAACATATGTAGCTAACATATGTTGCAACATATAGGTCACATGTGTAACCTATATATGTAACATAGGTATACATCTTTAACCAATTGGGTGTAACACATGTAACACCATATATGTAACACATGTTACCCGCAGTAACACACGTATAGCCATCTTACACATGTTACATATGGTCTTCACAACAACATCCATCTTCACAACACATAGCAGCCAACCAAAAAACACACCATCGTCACCATGAAAACCTGATGATGCGTTTTAATCCTTCGGCGGGCTTCGCTTCTTGATAACCATCTTCATCTTGAACACAAAACATCTTTTCACTTGTGAACAAAACAAGTAAACAAGTGTTACAAAGTTGATGTTTTAAAAAAAACTGTTTTCATCCATTTGTAATAGAGACGTGTAAGTAGGTAAAAACCTGCTGTAACACGTGTTACATTTGATGTATCTTTACGTTGAGGAGGGGATTATAAAAAGAAAATGCACGTCTGAGTAAAAAGTTGTAACACGTGTTACAACTGTTGTTTACAGAACTTTCAAATAAGTGACAAGCCGGACGATAGCCAGTGGTACAAATGGATGTTTTGAAAAATCTAACACGTGTTGCGTTGGATGTATCTTCAAGCTGAAGATGGGATTATAAAAAGGAAAATGCACAACATTAAAAAAGTTGTAACACGTGTTACAACGGTTGTTTTAAGAACTTTTAAATAAACAAGTGTTGCAAAGTGGATGTTTTTAAATAACTGTTTAAATCAACGTAATAGAGACGTGTAAGTAGGTAATTTCCTTTTGTAACACGTGTTACATTGGATGTATCTTTACATTGAGGATGGGATTATAAAAAGGAAAATGCACAGCTGAGTAAAAAGATGTAACACGTGTTACAACGGTTGTTTTAAGAACTTTCAAATAAACAAGTGTTACAACGTGGATGTTTTAAAAAAACTGTTTTCATCCATTTGTAATAGAGACATGTAAGGATGTTACACGTGTTGCGTTGGATGTATCTTCAAGCTGAAGATGGGATTATAAAAAGGAAAATGCACAACATTAAAAAAGTTGTAACACGTGTTACAACGGTTGTTTTAAGAACTTTCAAATAAACAAGTGTTGCAAAGCGGATGTTTTTAAATAACTGTTTAAATCAACGTAATAGAGACGTGTAAGTAGGTAATTTCCTTTTATAACACGTGTTACATTGGATGTATCTTTACGTTGAGGATGAGATTATAAAAAGGAAAATGCACAGCTGAGTAAAAAGATGTAACACGTGTTACAACAGTTGTTTTAAGAACTTTCAAATAAACAAGTGTTACAACGTGGATGTTTTAAAAAAACTGTTTTCATCCATTTGTAATAGAGACATGTAAGGATGTTACACGTGTTGCGTTGGATGTATCTTCAAGCTGAAGATGGGATTATAAAAAGGAAAATGCACAACATTAAAAAAGTTGTAACACGTGTTACAACGGTTGTTTTAAGAACTTTCAAATAAACAAGTGTTGCAAAGTGGATGTTTTTAAATAACTGTTTAAATCAACGTAATAGAGACGTGTAAGTAGGTAATTTCCTTTTGTAACACGTGTTACATTGGATGTATCTTTACGTTGAGGATGGGATTATAAAAAGGAAAATGCACAGCTGAGTAAAAAGATGTAACACGTGTTACAACGGTTGTTTTAAGAACTTTCAAATAAACAAGTGTTACAACGTGGATGTTTTAAAAAAACTGTTTTCATCCATTTGTAATAGAGACATGTAAGGATGTTACACGTGTTGCGTTGGATGTATCTTCAAGCTGAAGATGGGATTATAAAAAGGAAAATGCACAACATTAAAAAAGTTGTAACACGTGTTACAACGGTTGTTTTAAGAACTTTCAAATACACAAGTGTTGCAAAGTGGATGTTTTTAAATAACTGTTTAAATCAACGTAATAGAGACGTGTAAGTAGGTAATTTCCTTTTGTAACACGTGTTACATTGGATGTATCTTTACGTTGAGGATGAGATTATAAAAAGGAAAATGCACAGCTGAGTAAAAAGATGTAACACGTGTTACAACAGTTGTTTTAAGAACTTTCAAATAAACAAGTGTTACAACGTGGATGTTTTAAAAAAACTGTTTTCATCCATTTGTAATAGAGACATGTAAGGATGTTACACGTGTTGCGTTGGATGTATCTTCAAGCTGAAGATGGGATTATAAAAAGGAAAATGCACAACATTAAAAAAGTTGTAACACGTGTTACAACGGTTGTTTTAAGAACTTTCAAATAAACAAGTGTTGCAAAGTGGATGTTTTTAAATAACTGTTTAAATCAACGTAATAGAGACGTGTAAGTAGGTAATTTCCTTTTGTAACACGTGTTACATTGGATGTATCTTTACGTTGAGGATGGGATTATAAAAAGGAAAATGCACAGCTGAGTAAAAAGATGTAACACGTGTTACAACGGTTGTAAGTAGGTAAAAACAGTTAGTATTCGGATCAAAAGCCCCAAACAAGCAATCAAACTAACAAAAACAATTACTGTTCAGATCAAAAGCCTCAAACAAGCAACCAAACCAACCACAATTTTTTTTTTGTAAAATAAACGAGATCATCAACGATTATATTATGGACTTTTTAAATGTAACTAATATATAACAACAACAACAACACACAACAACAACAAGAATCATTATCTCAATTCTAAATTTTTTTAATACATTTAAAATAAAAAAAATACCCAACAAACTATCAAATCTATTTTACTAATACACACACAAAATCATTCAACTTTTACCAAATAAATAACATTAAGACATGGAACCAGCCCATGTCATACTTGTGAGTATGTTCTTTGTGTTCTAACAAGTTTTTTTCTCAACCAAAACCCATGTAACTAAACGATTTCTGACCTGCTTCTCTCTCACACAATTGTGTGTGTTCTTGGTGTTCTAACAACTTTCTCTCTCTAAAACCCATGAACCAAATGATTTCTGACCTTCTTCTCACTCACACACTTGTGTGTGTTTTTGGTCTTGGTGTTCCAATAACTTTCCCCCTCTAAAAACTCATGCAACCAAACGATTTCAGCCTGCTTCTCTCGCACACACTTATGTGTGTGTTCTTGGTGTTCTTCATGAACACGATGGAGAATCTTGTTTCTCTTTCTCTCACACGCTTGTGTGTGTGTTTTTGGTGTTTCTCTTTCTTTAACAATAACGAATTCAGGCTTGCTTCTCTCACACACACTTGTGTGTGTGTTCTTGGTGTTTATATTGAATCATGAAGATAGAGAGAGAATGGATGATGATGATGGTGAATATACAGAAGAACAAGATAGAGAGAAGAATGAGATATTTTTGAATTCTCAAATGTGTTATTTTAGAGAGAGAATGGATGGTGATGGTTTGAAAAAGGTGATGGATGATGGGTTGAAAAAGGTGAAAAGTACAAAGCACAATATTCAAAGAAAAAACAGAAAGACCAAAATACCCTTAAAGCATGAGTTTGGATGAGGTGATGTGGATGAATGTGGACCACATATTCTAGTTTCCTAAGTTTTCTCACTAAAATGGGTTTTCTCCATATACTTACACTATATATATATATATATATATAAGAATTATGCATCATAACCATTAATAATCTTTCAAGACTTAAGATATAAAAAAAATCACCTAAATAAATATATAATTTTATTTGTCATTATAATTAAATGTATATCTTATGAATTTTAATTTTCGTAAGATTATCCAATCATGTAACAGTATTAATCAAAAGTAATATTTATTTAGAGGTCTAAAGCACTTAGATAAGAAATTTACTTTAATTCTTATGTTTAGGATTAATCGTCTTAGAATTATTAACGGTCTAGAATTTCATGGAATAAGCATCTATTCTATATCTATACTATATAATAAAAGAAACCGTTTTAAGGACACTTGTCAACACATGAGAGCTTTCTTATTTAATTTGGTTAATTATTATATTTTAGCTTATGGGGTGTTAATAATATATTTGTTAAATATCCACGGTAATTCTCTTTATAGTTTGAAGAGATAATGTGTGAACTTTCAAAACTAACAAATGCTTTTAAAACAAGCAAGTTAATTATGAAAAAAGTATTAGATATAAATTATAATATTATCGATATTTTAGTTATATTTTAATCTATTAGTTTTATTCAAAAATTATTAAAAAAATAGTAATCAATTTACCGTTATTTATTTTAACAGTTTTTTAGAAAATAATTCACTTTTTATCACTTTTATATATTTTGCTTTTGTTTTATAAAAGTTTTTTTATAGCTTTATTTAAAGATTATATAGGTTTTTGGGTTCAAAACGAGTCGGTTCTATTGACGGAATGCGGTATAAATTTTGTTTATTGTTGAAAATACTCGGTTGTGTTTATAATTATTCTCAACATTCCGGTATTAATTTCTAGGTTGCATTTTGTACCCACGACAATTCTTATACCAACATTGCTGAGAGGCGTAAATTTAAAAAGTTGTTTGATTATCATAGATCCAATATGATACCTAAAACAACAAACTCTAACAAGATATCATCATCAAATAATAATATTAAACAATAACTTAACTAAATCTATTTATATTCCACAAATGATGTTTATCTTCATCGTTTAAAAAATGTTTACAATGTAACTATTAGACATTTGCAGTCTCGAACATAACATTTTTACGGTATGTATCTAACTAAAAAGGATTCTAATACATCTTATTCCTTTAATATTTTAATCAAGATTGTGTATTAATTTTGTGATTAAAATAGGAGTCCAATACGCCTTAATCCTCTCATATTTTAATGAATCAATAGTACATCAAAGTTTAGTTTTTTTAAACGTATTAACGACTATATGTGTTAACTGTTACATTATATTTATTCAACTTGTGTATTACACAGGTTTATTCAACCCGTGCATTGCAATACACAATTTTTTTAAAGATATAATTTTTTATTATTATTTAATATACAAAACTATATTATTCAACCCGTGTAATACACGGGGTTCTAACCTAGTGAGAATATATTTATAGATTTAAACATGTAATTTAAATCACTATAGTTTGAAGTATGTCATAGAAATAATTTACTTATGTAAATTTGTGTACACCTTATTAGGCTACTCGGTATGGTGATGGACCATCCTTGGAGGATGACCCGCCACGTAGGCGCCACGTCATAATCCTCCCAAGGATGGTCTATCCTCCAAAACTAGAAGACATGGTAAGATGATCCTAGTCATAGTCCTCCACCACTTTTATATTTTTTTATTTTTTTTAATCTTCAACTTTTTTTTAACATTTAACAAATAAAGTAACAAAATATTTTCATAAATAATAAAACCACATCACATAAACATAAAAAAAAACATAAACTTAAAAAAAAAAACTAAAAAAAAAAACATAAACTTAAAAAAAATAAACTTAAAAATATCCTAATATATTAAAATAAGCTACTAGTCTTCGTCTTCGTCTTCCATGTCGTGGCCGGGTTCGTTTTGAACGTTGTTCCAAATGTACTCCACCAAGTCCGTTTGTAGGTTATGATATGTGTACTCGTTACGTAGAGCGAACATGTTCAAATCTTGTTGTTCCGCACTAACTGGAACAGAATTTCCAGTAGACGCGTTTTCGTCGTACTCGCATATCGCTCTACCTTCGTCTTCAATGACCATGTTATGAAGGATGATACAAGCGTATATAATGTGTCGTAACCTCTTTGGTGTTTGCGAACGTGCTGGATGTTCAATGATGTGCCATTTTTTTTGTAGAACACCAAAAGCCCGTTCAATATCTTTTCTCGCACCCTCTTGAAACTTCGCAAACTTTTTTCTTTTGTCGTCTGTCGGGTGCGGAATAGTTTTAACGATTGTCGAGTACTTTGGGTATATCCCATCGGCTAGGTAGTAACCTCGCCTGTATTCCACCCCCGAAACTGTAAAGCTTGTGTCTGGACCTGTACCCGCCACTACATCCTCAAATATCTGTGACTGGTATATGATGTTAAGGTCATTGAGCGAACCAGGTAGACCAAAAAAAGCATGCCAGATCCAGAGATCCTGTGACGCAACCGCCTCTAGAATAATAGTCGGATGTCCATGATCTCCCCTAGTATACTGACCTTGCCATTGGACTGGGCAGTTCTGCCACGCCCAGTGCATGCAATCAATGCTCCCGATCATTCCTGGGAAACCATGTCTCTGTTCGTGTGCTTGATATAATTTTTGAACGTCGTTTGCGTTCGGGGTCCGCAAGTATCGCTTGCTATACAATTTGACAACCCATTCGCAAAACTTGTGCAAACATCGACGTGCGGTTCTTTCAGACATCCTAATATACTCGTCTAATGCATCGGGTGCGTAACCGTACGCAAGTTGGCGAATGGCCGACGTGCATTTTTGTAAATTACTGAAACCCCTTAGCCCCCTAGCGTCGTTCCGCAATGTAAAAAACGGATCAGACTGGGCCATGTCGCCTGCAATGCGTAAAAACAGTGGACGACTCATGCGGAACCGACGTCGGAAAATCTCGGCTGGGTACACGGGTTCGTCGGCAAAATAATCGGCTAGTAGTTTAGCGTGGCCGGCTATAAATTTAAAACGAAACATAAATGAAATTAATTATAAAATACATTTTCAAATCTATATAAAACATAAGGAAAAAAAAAGTAAAACACCTTCTTGGTCTCGGTTATATTTTGCTCGTCTAGTTAGCCGTTGGGACGACCCTTGATCAGCCGCCATGAAGACTTGAGCCGCGTTCATAATCATGTTGTGCATAATATCATCCTCTTCCGTAGATGATGAATACCACGCAGACGAAGCCGATGAAGACATAGAAGAAATTGAAGAAATGGAAGAGATGGGTGAAGCCATGATAATTTTTGAGCGAGAAATGGGGTGGTAGTGGGTAAAAAACGGTATAAAATATGATGAGTTTTTATAAAAAGGGAAGAGTGGTTATAAAATGTGAGAGAGATGGGGTGGTAGTGGGTGAAAAGTTGTGAAAAAAATGGTTAAAGAGGTGAGTATTTATAAAAATGGAAGTGAAATGAGGGATTTTTTGAATTATAACCGTTTGAAAATTTATGTTTAATTAGAAATAAATTTTGTTTTTTTTACAACGGTTACTTTTTCTTTGGGCCCCACCTCATTTGGATCGTCGCAAACGGCTAAGATCGGACGGGGAGGATGGGACGCGGTGGGGGGGGGGCGGCACGGTGTTCCCTCCGTCGCCGACCCACGACGACCCGGGGCCGAACCCCATACCGACTAGCCTTATAAAATTACATAATTCCATCTTTGAATCCGTGTATTACACGGGTCTATAATCTAGTAATTATAATATACGAAAGTTAAAAACGAAAGATAAAAATTCGATGAACTACAAAACAATTCATCTGATTTACTCAAAAACAAATTTCGTGAGTTTAAACAACTCTCATGCGATTTATTTGTCAAATCGCAGTTCATTATTTTGTTTGGTTCATGTTTTTGTTGAGGAACATTACAGAAATTTATATTAAGAGACGAACTAATAACGCATTTTGTAAGTATGTTATTATTGAGGAATATTTTTTTCGGATTATATAATTATTTGCAGAACATGGTTGGATGATGATTGTGTTTAAAGACCTTCAAAACAAGGTCATCATAAAACCTTTTTATAGACTTTAATAAAAAAAGGTTTCGCTTATATAATTTTTTTCGGTAATTAATAAAGTGTTTTAGTGTTCTTTTAAGTAAAAAAAAAACATCTATAAAAAATGGCCAAGTTTAATATTTTTTTTAGAACAATAACTCCTATGCTCTATATTATAATACTTCTAAGGGTTATTGGATTTTATCACCCTAAATTATTGGCTATTGGCCGCTGCCACCCCTAACTATCACTTTGACGTCCGTCACCCCTAACTTGACACTCAGTGTGTTCTGTCACCACGTCGTTAACTAATCGCTCACTTTTGATCCTGTTACTATACTTTTAGGGGTGTCATATGGATCTTAGGAAGGTTTTAGGGATCTTAGGACACTCCCAAAAGTATAGTAACATGATCAAAAGTTGGTGATCAGTTAACGGCGTGCTGACAAAACACACTAAGTCTTAAGTTAGGGTGACAGGTGTCAAAGTGATAGTTTGGGGTAGCAGCGACCAATAGCCAATAATTAGACGTGATAAAATCCAATAACCCTACTTCTAAATTGCACATTTTTAGTATGGCATAGGGATTGAACGATTGAAAAGACAAAGTCTTATATAAAACTTTGATACCACTAAGGCAGAGACTATTTTGATCAACTAATTGCTTGTTTAGTATAATTTGAATACATATACATACATATATATATATGAGAAAAATCCGTTAGGAACCACCCTTTATTGCGAGAACCGCGAGAACCAATGTGAACACAACAAAAAAATAGCTAAACAACACACAATTTTTTTTTTAATATTTTTTATAAAAAAAATCGCTACTTTTAGTAGTTAATTTTTTTTTAATTTAAAAAAAAAAATTGCTACTAAAAGTAGCGATTTTAATGTAAAAAATATTAAAAAAAAAATTTGTGTGTTTTTTTTTTTTTTTAGGTTTTTTGGGGTTTAGTTTTTAGCATTTTAGCATAGGGAGGGGGGTTTAGTTTTTAGCATTTAGCTTGGGGGGGAGGGGGGTTAGGTTTTTTTTTTTTGGGGGGGGGGGGTTAGGTTTTTTTAGGTTTTTTAGCTATTTTAGGTTGTGTTCACATTGGTTCTCGCGGTTTTCTCGCAATAAAGGTGGTTCTCGCATGAACCTTACCCTATATATATACATACACATACATATAAATATATATATATATATATATATTTATATGTATGTGTATGTATATATGAAAGACTTAATACTGACTGATCATAACTTTAGTTTTACATTACTAATTAAAATAATTTTAACTATATAACTTTGAACAATTTTTTTTTTTGAAAGTTAAACTTCATTAACAAAACAAGAACGCTCGATCCCTAAGGCGAGGACCAAGACGAACAAAATTACATCACGTCACAATTACACCATTCTTCCCAAGTACATTTTGGATTTATATTCCTATTATTATACCACAAGTAACCATATGTTTTAACATCCGAAATAACCTCGTCAATCTTTGTTTTCTTGTCGTTGAAAATACGATCATTACGAGCCTTCCAAATTATCCAACAACCAATAATCATCAAGCCGTGAACCATATTCCTTGTTGCCAAGTTGAGTCAGAGATTCTTGTACATACTCGTAAGGTCTTTTAAATCACATACATAAAAAACTGGAAATCTACACCATTTCGCGATCGCTTGCCATAACATAGTCGAGAATAAACAACCTGTGAATATATGCTCTGCTGTCTCTGCTCTATCTTCACAAAAGATGCAATTGTTGTTTTCCACTTGAATGTTCCTCTTGATCAAAGCTTCTCTCGTCGGTAATCTTTCAAGTCTAGCTCTCCACATAAAGATGTTGCATTTCTTAGGAATCCATTTACACCAATCAAAAAGAGCCGCCATATTTGTATATTCTGTCGATGAAATCCATGCTTTGACATTCGCCACTGTAAATTCGGAGCCGGTACAATGCCACAACCATGAATCTTTCTTAGAAGAAAGTTTCATAGTCGCAATCAAATTAAAACAATCCGTCAATTCCATAGTTTCATCTAAAGATGTCGGATCATGCCTCCATCGCCAAGCAAAACAACTAGCATCACCAACCTTCAACACTCGATCCGACACCTTACAATGTTTTTTGGTTTCTATTCGGTAAAGATTAGGAAAGCGCACCTTTAGAGGTATATCACATATCCACGGATCCAACCATAATCTTATCGTTTCACCATTTCCAATTTCAGCTCTAATTAACGAATTAAAACCCACTTCGGCCACTTTCAAAAAACGGCCCAACTTAACAATGTGAAACCAAGCACCTTTGAATCTTCCTTGGCATGGATAAAGGTCCCAGTTACGAGCTGACAAGTGAATGGAGTCGATGACCTTCTTCCATAATGCATTATTTTCACATCTATATCGCCGTAGCCATTTAACCAAAAGACAATGATTTGAACTTTCCAACCGATTAACTCCCAAACCTCTTTTATCTATCGGAATCGTCACTTTATCCCAAACCATCCAATGTAATTTTTTAACCGTATCACTACTTCCCGACAAGAACTTCTTCATTAACGCTTCTAAATCAGAAATAACCTTTTTCGGGGCTTTGTATAAGGAGAAGTAATAACAAGGTAAGCTTTCGAGAACCGACCTTATGAGAGTTAATCTACCACCTATCAAAAGGACATGGGCTTTCCACCTTGATAAACGAGCCTGAAACACCTCCTTAACTGGTTGTCAACTAGAGACTCGATTCATGTTCGCACCCACCTTAATACCTAAATACACAAACGGAATACAACCCGCCTTACAACCTAAACCATCGGCTATCCTATTAGTTACCTCCGAGTTCACCCCAAAACCATATAAAGTCGACTTATTAATATTAATTCTAAGTCCAGAACAGAGAAAGAAAATTCTCAAGATTCTTTTCAAATTATTAAAATTAAAAGTCGACCATTCTCCCAAAATCATCGCATCGTCTGCATATAGGAAATAATTCACCTCAAGCCCAAGGTTCGGAAGACGAATACCATCAAAAGCACCAATGTCGTTAGCTTTCCTAAACAAACTTGAAAACGCCTCCATAACAATAACAAACAAAAAAGGCGATAAAGGATCACCTTAGAGAATTCTTTTCTTGCAGTCAAACTCAAACGTTGGCGCGTCATTAACAAGAACCGACGCCCTATTTGACGCAAGAATACCCAATGACAAGGTAAAATTATGGAAGTATAAGATGATTTTTGATGATCAGAAAGTCATACCCGATTAGAAAATTGCATACCATACCATCGAGTTGTTACTCATTACTCACTGGGTTTGTAGGTCTATCCATTTTATGGTTTTATTCGTTCGGATACCATTAGTCTGTTTACTCAAAACCTGACCATAAACTCATCATAACAATTGACTTAAATTATAAGGTATTTAAATTTAAATGTATGTGCTTAATTTTAATAATTTTAAATTTCTAACAACTTAAACTTATTATTTACTTTTATTTTAAGATTATACACTAATATATTTTAAGATTATACCTTTATGTTAATATACTAGCTTACAACCCCGTGTAGTACACGAGTTGAATGACGAAAAATGTAAATTATAAACTTGTATATAATCCTTATTAATGAAATGACTTATTTAGATAAATTAGTAAAACAAAAGAATAGTTATATTTTCGTTACTTGTACATGTGATTTGATACTTTATTAGTAACTAGGGTTAAAAGACCAGCCCACGTTGCGGCGCGGGTACATCGTAAACATTGAATGGATTAGTCCAAACGTTATATAATGTATTAACCATATGAAAACACACATTTCGACGTATCCAGTTGAACTCAGTGTAACCTGTATAAGCATTGTCATTGGATCAAACGTAAAGTAAATGAAATTCATATCAAACAATAACTTGAATTTATACGAAACGTACATAAAAATATGCACGTAAAAATGGTTTCTTTAAACGAAAACGTACATAAAAATATGCACGTAAAAATGGTTTCTTTAAACGAAAACGTATTATATTTGACCTGACTCATCTATAAAAAAAGTTTACATCGGAACTCGGAATGTAGAAGAAATCATATCTATATATACCCGTACATAAAATATGCACGTAAAAATAGTTTTTAAGTAAAGGAAGTATAGGGGTAAACCGAAACAAAATATTAGTAAAAAATTTAAGAGGTTAAAAACGTTCGTAAAACTGTGCCAGGTAGCACCAATGCCATAACGGCATCAACTCTCAACATTGTAAAAATAAAATAGATAAAATGGTAAAAATTACACTGAACGAAAAGGAGACTAAAATCGTTGAACCACACACACCCGTTACAGAGTGTTAATGCGAAAAAATTAACCAGAAACGTAAAACGTAGAAAATAATAACTTAGTCGATCTAGGACCCGCCCATTGCGGTGAAGTTTTCAAAAGGGAAAAAATGGACGCGTTGCGACGGGTCTGTCAAATATTGGAAAATAGAGCAAAACGTTGAACCTCACATGCACGCTACAACATGTTAACTCGCAAAATTTAGAACGAACCGTAAAACGAAAAACTTGCGAAAGATAAAAAGTATGGGGGAGCAAAGTTGTAAATAATAAAGTGTTGTGTTAAATTATTAAAGATGAAAAAGTTTGATTTAAGAGTAAAAATTTCAAATGGGTTAAAATGTAAAAGATAAAACTTTAAGGTTGAAAGCGAAAAATCAAGTAATGGGTTAAAATTTAAAAGATAATACTTTAAGGTTGAAAGTAGAATAATTTTTTTTTTTTGAAAAAACCCCCAAGCATAGGGTACAAGTGATGATGCACAAGAAAGTTGCAAATTTATATATAGAATTATTGTTTATATCCAAATAATATATTTTATCTTAACAAATATATATGGTCAGAGTAAAATGAAAACTTCTACAAGTTGTGAGAACTTAGAGAACTCAACCTTACAAAAGGTTTTTGAATTTTTTACAAAGTGAATGAGCTGTTAGAGACTCAAGGTGTTAAACCTTTTAATTTTGGATTCAAATGGCTAAAACCACTAAAACATAGGGACTCAAAAAGTAATTTACTATTAATTAAATTTGAAATTATACGTTTGATCTCTAACTATATTAAATAATATTATACTTATTATATTATTTGATACATTTATATTTGTTATAGATAATTGTTAATTAAATTTGAATTTAGACGTTTATCTCTAACTATATTAATTAATATTTCCAACCTATAAATTAGCAACCAATTGTTGCTTTATGTTGTTGTAATTTGTGCATTGTGAGTTTTTCAAAAAAGTTTTGGCATTTTTCATTTTTAACTTAAAGATTTTTATCTTTTACATGTTAACCCCTTTAACTTTTTTACCTTTAACCCAAAACTTTTCATCTTTTACAATTTAGCTCAAACATTTTTTTTTTCAACTTCCTAATCCCATAATTTTCATCTTTCGCAAGTTTTTCGTTTTATGTTTCGTTTTAAATTTTGTGAGATAACACGCCACAACGTGCATGTGGGGTTTAACGTTTTTCGTCTGTGCTTTCCCGTTTGACAGGCCAGTCGCAACGCGTCAACTGTTCTCCGTTTGACAATTTCGTCGCAACGTGCGGATCCTAAATCGGCTTAGTTATTCTTTTATACGTTTTACGTTTATGTCCAATTTCTTCGCATTAACACGCTGCAACAAGCGTACATGATTCAACGATTTTATGTCTGTTTTTCATTCGGAGTTATCTTTTACATTTTTTTATTTGTACGAGAACTTCTGATGTTGGTGGTCGCTTGCAGTGGTGTGGCATTAGTGCTACTTAGCACGATTTTACGAAGGTATTTAACCTATTAAGTTTTTTACTAATAAATTGTGTTGTTTTTACCATTATACCTCCTTTACTTAAGAAAAACTAATTTTTTACGTGCATATTTTTATGTATGTGTCTATATAAATTTGATTTCCTCTACGTTTCGACGTAAACTTTTTCTGGAAACGAGTTAGGTTAAATATAATACGTTTTCGTTTAAAAAACCATTTTTACTTGCATATTTTTATGTGTGTTTCGGTATAAATTTGAGTTGAGTATGTTTCAACGTAAACTTTTTCTGGAAACGAGTTAGGTTAAATATAATACGTTTTCGTTTAAAAAACCATTTTTACTTGCATATTTTTATGTGTGTTTCGGTATAAATTTGAGTTGAGTATGTTTCGACGTAAACTTTTTTCGGGAAACGCGTCAGGTCAAATGTAATATGTTTTTGTGATTATTTTATGAATGTTTTGTAAATTTTGTTTTAATCCGAGTGGAGTAAAATTGTGGTTTCTTTCTTTCCCTTTTCTAAAAGCTCTAATTAATCTCTTTTGATTATACGTGTACGCTTTTTCCGTTATACCCATTACGTTTTCTATGTATGACTCAGGTCACATATAATATGTTATGATTATACGGTATAAATTTGATTTACTTTATGTTTTGATTCAATCGCAATGTTTATATAGGTTACACCGAGTTCAATCAAATATGTCGAAACGTGTGTTTTCAAAAGATTAACGCATCACATAACGTTTGGAATAATCCATTCGATGTTTGCGATGTACCCGCGCCGCAACGCGCGCGGGACTTATTGCTAGTTATATTATATTTTGTGTATAAATTTAATATGTAATACTGTTAATAAAAGAGATGAGACACGAGAGAGTGACACATGTACAAAAAGATTTTCATTTATTAGTATAGGAAGATTTGTTTCTAGGTAAACATATTTAAGTAATCAAGCGGATATCATATGATATTATATCCGTCCAAAATCTATACAAAATTTTAACTAAGCTCATATATTGTTTTATAATACATAAATACACGTCTTATATGTGCAAGCTTTCCCCATCATAAACATTAAAAAGTCACATTCTTCATTATTACAAGACGTCAAGTTTTGGTTATGATGTGATCTACTCATCTTGTTACGTGTATATAGTTTATCATATATTTTTATTATTGAATTCAGCAGCACACTTGTTATACATATTTTTTATTTCTGAAATTTATCTCGTCATTTAATGAAGATTGTTGTGCGTGTATTGATTCATTTAAATCACCATCATCATACTCTGTAAATTCCACAAATAACAAAGCTAAGGTAGGATCTGAGGAGGATAAGATGTAGACAGCCTTACCTCTATCCCGTAGAAATAGAGAGAATGTTTCCATTGAGACCCCCGACTCGATAGTAGTTCTGTATCAAGTCTTGGACACAAGGCACATAACACTCAACAATTGGGACAAAAGCCGACTAGTGCATGTACCCCCTTGTCTTTCGGCTATCAACGCCACCATATGATGCATGATTAACCGCCCCTCGCTTTTTAACGTTATTTTCACGAAATTAGTAAAATAACGTTAAGATTAGTGTACTTTCACTTTTGCCCCCCGAGGGCCCATACATATATACATTATATGCGCATACCGTAAGTGGGGCATATATTGATTCATTTAAATAAAGCGTATGAAAAACTTAATCCCTTCATTTTTAGGTATTTAAACACTCAAAATCTACCTTTTTGCACTAATTATCGACATGTGTGGTACTAATTGGTCTCATATGACAACGGTGGAATACATGTCTATATGCATTATGTATAACATGTTACAAAGTATCTGATACTCGTTTTCTGTGTGTTATCTGTATACGATGTATCCGACAAACGAGTACCTACCAATTTACCAAACATTTTAAACAATGACACTAATAAAAAAAGTTTCATGAGTCTAGCACCGTTAAACAATAACACTAATAAAAAAAGTTTCATGAATCTAGAACCATATTATATTTTTTTTGAATGACAAATTTCTTTTATTTCTATCGTTTGTGAGACTTAAACCCAAGACCTCTCCCTCTTAAAGTGTTTAAAGGGTTTGACTTTACCAATGGACCAATACCCGATTGGTATATGCCATTATTATATGGCATATCATAAAAGATGTAGTTTAAGTTTACAAGACTCCTATTGCTTTGTAGATATTAAAACACGTAGACATTTAACAAACCATCAACTATTCTTGTAACTTACTTATTTATGACCATATAATCTATATGATTCCGCATTGAATTGTCGGAATCATCTTTAGGCCATTCATTAATTGTTTATTTGATACTCCAAATATATTATATAAATGAAATTTTATTATGCCTTAAGTTTTTTATATTAAGAGTAAATTAAATTTTTCCATCCTTATGATTTTAGCGTGTTATTTGTTGATAGGAGAAATAAAAAGCTGCGAATGACTAAGAGGAGGTTGTTTTACTAGATAAACAATGACGACGACCACAAGCACAACAACAATAACGATCAGTGTTAAGAGTGATATAAGTTTAATAAGCTCACGTAAAAACAATATATTGTGAAAGTTAGAATATGACCGGTTGTTTGTTTTTAAGATCATTTGATGCATTATATACCTATTAATCACGGTGGTCGGTATGAATAGTACCGAGTATTTGTATATATACTTCAAATATGTCGCATCAATTTATAAACCAAGAGCCTGATTCAGTGGTCTTGCCATTCCTGCAAACGCTCGAAGACCGGATGGCGTAGTTCAAATCCCCACTACCTGGTTTTAACTTTTTTTTTTTCGTTTTAACTCACTACCTGGTTTTTACTTTTTTTTTCGTTTTAACTCTGATATAACTAAACTTCAACTACAAAAAATTTTAAATCTTCTTTAAACTAACTAAAATTCATTTCTTATTTAACCTGATTTTTCTAACTAAAACTCTTTTCATATTATTTTTAAATGTTAGTTAATCGGTTCTATATTTCAGGTTTTCTATTTCGGTTGCGATATCGTAACAGTTATTATCATATTATTTTTAAATGTTAGTTAATCGGTTCTATATTTCAGGTTTTCTATTTCGGTTGCGTTAACGTAACAGTTATTAATTTCTTAAAGTCATTTTTCCTTTTTACTCTCTAACAAAAACATTTTATTATTTAACTTAAATTTTTGTAATCAGTAAAAAAAAACAAACGAACCGAACATGTATTGATGCATGTTTGAGCATTTTGGTCTTGACTTTCAAAATATGATATTTTACAAAACTCTGAATTTACCGATGTGACAATACGCTTATTATTATCTGCGTTAGAATTTAAAATTTGAAATTTTCTGTTTCTAATAAAAACCAAAAGAGAAATAGAGATAAACTGAATTCATCCTTCATTCTGTTCAACATTACAATATATAGAGATAAGCATAACCATAAACCCTAAAGCCCATAAGTAATGGGTTGGGCCTAAAATGTCTGGTTTATAACACTCCCCCTCAGACATTTAGAATTATACACAGTTTAACAACATACTTCAGGATAATGTTGAATAGGTACTTCAGGACCTGAATAAAAAAGTGATACTACTGGATCAGCTATGCTGCCTCATTAAAAACCTTACTAAGAAAACCCAGTGTGACAAAACTTAGTTAAGGGAAAAAGAGTACAGCGTGTATAATTCTCCCCCCAGAATTCAACAAACATCTTTCAATCTACGAAGACCGATCTTGTGTTATAGCTACTCGAAACTGCTTTTAGGTAAAGATTTCATGAACAGGTCAGCTAGATTTTCACTTGACTTGATCTGGCGAACATCAATTTCCCCTTCCTTTTGCAAGTCATACGTTGAGAAAAATTTTGGTGAGATGTGCTTTGTTCGATCACCCTTGATATAACTTTCTCTGATCTGAGTTATGCAAGCAGCGTTGTCTTCATAAATAATTGTCGACTCCTTCTTGATCTGTTCTAATCCGCATGCTTCTTATATGTGATTAATCATTGATCTCAACCACACGCATTCTCGACCAGCATCATATAGTGCTATCAATTCGGCATGATTTGATGATGTTGTTGTAAGTGTTTGCTTAGTTGACTTCCAATAAATTGCTGTGCCGCCGTATGTGAATACATAACCTGTCTGAGATTTTGCTTTGTGAGGATCTGATAGATATCCGGCATCAGCATACCCAACAAGCTGGGACTTTTGATCTTTCTGATAGAAAAGACCTAAGTCTTGTGTCCCGCAAATATACCGAAATATGTTTTACACCATTCCAGTGTCTACGTGTTGGATTTGAACTGTATCTCGCTGGTACATGAACCGCAAATGCAATGTCAGGTCTTGTGTTATTTGCGAGATACATAAGAGCACCGATCGCGCTTAAGTACGGTACTTCTGGACCAAGTACTTCTTCGCCTTCTTCTTGAGGGCGATAAAGATCCTTGTGTGGATCTAGCGGTCGGACAACCATAGGTACGCTAAACGGATGTGCTTTATCCATATTGAAACGTACTAACATCTTCTGGATGTAGTTTGATTGATGGACAAATGTGCCATTGCACAGATACTCAAATTGTAGTCTGATGCATACTTTTGTCATACCAAGATCTTTCATCTCAAATTCCTTCTTTAATAACTGAGCAGCTTTCTCTATCTCTTCAGGAGATCCGATAATGTTGATATCGTAAACATAGACTGCTATTATAGTGAAATTTGAGAGTGATCGTTTTATAAAGACACATGGACTGATTACATCAGACTTGTATCCTTCCTTTTCGACATATTCACTAAGTCGATTGTACCACATACGACCAGATTGTTTGAGACCATATAAAGATCTCTGGAGCTTTATAGAACACATTTCTCGAGGTGTTGATTTTAATGCTTCAGGCAATTTTAATCCTTTAGGGATTTTCATGTAGATGTCATTTTCAAGTGTCCCGTATAAGTATGCAGTGACGACATCCATTAGTCTCATATGAAGTCCTTCAGAGATTGTAAGGCCAATTAGGAACCTAAGGGTTATCGCATCCACTACAGGGGAATACGTTTCCTCATAATCAACTCCTGGGATTTGGGAAAACCCTTGTGTTACAAGTCGAGCCTTATATCGTACAATCTCATTCTTTTCATTTCTCTTTATTGCAAACACCCATTTATAACCTACTGGTTTGACGTCTATGGGCGTTCGGACTACAGGTCCAAAAAAAAAAAACATGTCGCTTTTCGAGCGAATTCAATTCGGCGTTTATGGCTTTTTGCCATCTTGGCCAATCATTTCTGTGCATGCACTCTTCTAAAGTTTTAGGTACGTAATCATTTTCATTGATTACATCCGTTGCTATAGCATATGCTAATATATCATCAACACGTGTTTTATTCCGGTTCCACATTGTACTATCTTGTACATAATTAATAGAGATCTCATTTTCGTTCGGTATCGGTGTTTCTTCTGAAACTTCATTTTCCTCTGGATTCATAGTTGTCTCTTCTGGGACATTTACCTCTACCGGGGTTTCACTTATAATCTTTTGTGATTTTTCACCAACTGCGTTACTTTGCTCTTTTCGTTTCCGTGGGTTTTTGTCTTTGGAACCGATTGGTCTCCCACGCTTTCGTTATATAGTAATCGCTTCTGGGATTACTTCAATTCGAGCAGGTGTATTTGATGTTGGTACATGTGACTTTGTCACTCTATTTGTGTCTGTGAATGCATCTGGTAATTCATTCGTTATTCTTTGCAAATGTATAATCTTTTGGACTTCATATTCACATTGACCACTTCGGGGGTCGAGATTTGATAGCGATGATGCATTCCACGTTATTTCTTGTGTTACCAGTCTTTCTTTATCCTTGTCTCCCCCTAAGACTGGGAACATCATTTCATCAAAATGATAGTCAGCATACCGTGCTGTAAACATGTCTCCCGTCATTGGTTCTAAGTATCTAATAATGGACGGTGAGTTAAAACCAATATAGATACCCAGTCTTCTTTGGGGTCCCATTGTAGTACGTTGTGGTGGCGGTATTGGTACATGTATCGTACAACCAAAAATTCTAAGGTGGGACAAACTTGGTTCTCGTCCGGAGACCAGTTGCAATGGGGAGTATTCGTGATTAGCAGTTGGTCTCAATCTAATCAGTGCAGCGGCATGCAAAATAGCATGACCCCATGCAGAAGATGGTAATTTACATCTCATTAAGAGTGGTCTAGCAATTATTTGTAATCGTTTAATCAGAGATTCAACTAAACCATTTTGTGTGTGAACATGAGGTACTGAATGTTCAACATTGATGCCAATTGACATACAATAGTCATTAAAAGCTTGAGATGTGAACTCTCCCGCATTATCCATCCAGATGTTTTTAATTTGATTATCGGGAAAATTGGCTCTCAATTGTATGATTTGAGCTAAAAGTCGGGCAATTGCTACATTTCGAGTAGCTAAAAGGCTCACATGTGACCACCTTGAGGATGCGTCTATTAAAACCAAGAAATAGCGGAATGGTCCACACGGAGGATGAATAGGCCCAGAAATATCCCCTTGGATTCTTTCTAAAAATGATGGGGTTTCATGTATCAATTTAGTTTGTGAGGGCCGAGTTATAAATTTGCCCAGAGAGGATGCTGCACATGATAAGTCTTGTGGTAGCAAAACTTTTAAGTTTTTTTGAGAGGGTGCCCGGTTGCACTTTTGATTATTCGTCTCATCATTATGCTACCAGGGTGACCTAGACGGTCATGTCATATATTGAATGTGTCTTTATCTAACAGCTTTTGGTTACTCACCATGTATGATTCGATATGATTGATATTAGTACAATATAATCCAGAGGATAAGGCTTCTAATTGTTCAACAATTGTTTCTTGGCCATTTTTGTTTGAAGTAATTTGAAGATATTCAATATTATTTTCAGATATTGTTTTTAGGTGGTAACCATTTTTTCGAATATCTTTAAAGCTAAGTAAATTTCTTCTGGTTTTACTAGAATATAATGCATTATCAATAATTAATTGGGTACCCGAAGATAATGTTATGTGTGCTCTGCTGGAGCCTTCGATAAGGTTACTAACACCAGATATAGTACTAATCGGTGTCTCTGCCGGAGACAACTCAGAGAAAAATTTCATATATTTGAGAATAGTGTTAGTACTACCGCTATCTACCAGACATTCATCACCAATAATAGCTCTACTGGAGATAGTATACATATTTCTTCAGGAAATAAAAATAAATAAAAGTTCATTCAAAGAAGTAAAATGAAACATGGCAAGAATTTATAACAAATGCGTTCATATGCCTCAATGAGGTGTTTAGGGGTGCGACATGTGCGGGACCAATGATTTGACATCCCACATTTATAACAAATGTTGCTTTGATTCCCGCTACTTTCCCTTTCCAAGGTCGCCCCGTATTATGTCGACTCGATTCACCACCGCTATGTTTTTAGTGTTCTGGGACTCTCGATGCCATGTATATCCCCGTCCTCGACCACGACCACCACCTCTACTGGGGCCGCGGCCTCTACCTTTATCTCATCCACTTTAAGAATTGGCCACATTCGCTTCAGGGAATGGGCTTGCACCGGCGGGTCGCGATTGATGGTTTTGTAGTAGGAGCTTTTTGTTTTGCTCCGCGACCAGAAGACATAATATCAGTTCGGAATATTTAGTAAATTGGCGTTCCCTATATTGCTGCAACAGGAGCATATTTGAGGCATGGAACATTGAGAAATTTTTTGTTTTTCAAGTATGTCTTCATCGGTTATTTTTTCACCACTTAATTTTAACTCAAAGGTAATGGGGAATAAGGCGGAATTATACTCACTGACAGTCTTAAAATCCTGTAGTCGTAAATGAAGCCATTCATTGCGGGCTTTGGGGAGTAAGACCAACTTCTGGTGGTCAAAACGTTCTTTGATATTTGTCCATAATTCAAGAGGGTCCTCAACAGTTAGATATTCCCGCTTTAGATCTTCGCGAAGATGATGGCGGAAAAATATCATAACTTTCGCTTTATCTTGAGGTGAAGTTTGATTATCATCAATAATTGTCTCCCCCAAATTATTTGCTGTCAAATGAATTTTAGCATCAAGAGTAGTTGTTGCCCGAGAATTCAAGTGCTACGAATTCAAGCTTTGACAAGTTCGACATCTTATTCGGATTGTGTATAAAATTTATATTGTATGAGAACTTCAGGTTCTTGTTAGTGAGAAATGTGGGTTCTATAGCATAAAGAGTGTGCTATATAATCGATTTTTTTTTAAAAAAATGTTTGTATAAATCTCATATTGTGTAATGTGAACCGTATAAAATTATGGATGTAAATCTCATAATGCGTAAACAAATGAGAACCACATACAATTAGGGCTGTAAACGAGTCGAGTCGAGCCGAGTTAGACCCAGCTTGAGCTTGGCTCGAACTCGATTCGAGCTCGAATTTCAAATCGATCTGAGATTTGAGGCTCGAGCTCGACTCGATTAGAATTCGAGCTAGCTCGGCTCGGCTCGATCTAGCTCTAACTAACAAAAAAACGCACAATTTTCTACTTAAAAGCCCTTAAAAATGAATTTCTTCATAGACTAAGGGCCATAATTGCCATTTAATTTAACCATATGACTAAATATGCAAGTATAAATAGTTAATTCACTTTGTACATTGTCTTTACCTTCTTTTATAGGGGAAATATTCCCTTAGTTTTTGTTTTCTAAGTGATGTGGGGAAAAAAAAATGAAGGATGTAAACCTTATCGAGCCAGCTCGCGAGCTCACGAGCCGAGCCAGACCAAGCTCGAGCTCGGCTCGTTTACAAACCGAGCCGAGCCGAGCTGGCTCGTTAAAAATCAAGCCAATTTCGAGCCGAGCTTTCTTCGAGCTTTTTTCGAGCGAGCTGCGAGCCACGAGTTTTTTGAACACCCCTACATACAATTTTGAGAATGAGTTGTGTGCATCTGTAGATGCGATTTGTAAGTTATATATTGACTTTGATTATGGTTATTTTCTTTATCAGAAATAATTGGACTTAAAAAAAAAATAATAATCTTTCTCAGGAAAAAATATAATAATTCTTCTTAACATGTTTTCTCGTTGGGTTCCTTTATATCGGAATTGATGCATTTTCAAAGAACTCTTCTAGAATGATTTTTCATTTTCAGAATTTAAAGGGTGTATGATTTATTATTTATGGTGTATAATCAATTACTGTTATATAAAGATCTACCACCCAAAATATTTGCCCAAAACGAATAATCCACATAATATTCTGCCTACATTTCTATATTTTAAACTTCAAATTTTATTAATTATTAACGTATATAGTAAACTCATTACAACATAATATTTTATTGATTAAAAAGTTATAAGGAATCTTTTCCTAATAATCGAATCGACTTATTTTTTTTTTCATGAACTGTAGATTTAATGAACAAAAATAATAACTAGTGGTGAGCAATTGAATTAATAGTACATGAAGGTTTCAAACCAAAGATTGAGAAAAAAAATCTAATTTACTGTGATTTCATTAATATAACCTTTTACAATGGCCAACATAAAGTCATAAAGTCAGCATCATAAATTGAATGTGGAAAAGTGATGGCCAAAATATTGATTATGATTATAATTTTGTCGTTGTTATAAGAAAAGGCAAATGAGAAATATAACAGTCTGTATTTTCTTCTTTTATGGATTAAGATGACATTTAGAGAATGTTTAAATGAAATAAAAATCCCAACTTTCCACATCTGATATGGTAGCCCATTCGTTGTATCTGTTCAGCCGCCTGAACGGAGAGGCGGGTAAGATTGCTATGTGTGACGGTAGGAACCGTCGTGTGTTTGACAAAAAAAATCTAATTTAATTGTGTATCGGTTCGTTAATTGTTGTGTCGGAGTTGTTTCGAATTCGAAATAATTATTTCGTTTCTGTCCTAATACACAAAAACAGGGCAGTCCTAATTTGTTCTAAAGTTCAAAAGAAAATTGCAGAAAAATTGATAGTGTACCCGGATTTGATGAACGACAATTATCTGAATCCAAGCCTGTAAATTCCCTAATGAATAGAGCGATCGTGCTGATAACGTGATAAAAACCAAAAGAGAAATAGAGATAAACTGAATTCATCCTTCATTCTATTCAACATTACAATATATAGAGATAAGCATAACCATAAACCCTAAAACCCATAAGTAATGGGTTGGACCTAAAATGTCTGGTTTATAACAGTTTTGACTTTTTTTTATCAATTTTGTCAATGAGTTATTTTCATAGAATGAATACGAATGTACAGGTCATCAAAACCGAACCCTAAAAATTTATCACTCCTGTAGTAGCGTTAAAGACTTACAGAAGGTTAAATATATCAAAAACCTCTATAACACTAACACACATTAGGAAAAAAAAAAGAACATTTTGGTATAGGATAACAATATTATATTCCCTTATTTCAAGTTGCAAATAAATTGATAGTGTATACTGCTTTTTAATTAATAAAATAAGCTTCTTTTAAGTAAAAGATATAGAAAAAGAAAGGGACGGCAAACGGTGATAGGAACTTAAGCAACAACTTTGCGAGTCTCAGTCACATGCGTTTTTTTCCTTTTAAATATTTCTGGTTCATGAAATAAGAACACACACTTAAATTTAATTTTCTTGTAATAGTTAAACAACTCATGAAATATGTATTTGAAATCTTTGAAATGACTACCACTAATTTTATATTTATTACTACTATTAATAATATTAACTAGTGAAATAATGGTATCACATGCACTTGGTATCATAACCGAAAAATAAAACCTAAAAAATAAAATTGTGATGTGATCAAAAGGATGCCAACACATAATTTACATTGATTAAAAACCACAGAAAGAAATTTTAGTAACGTTTCCGAAAAAACCAACGCAATCATGTCTATGTGATTTCAAGCTAGATGAAACTAGATCATCAATCTTATCGTGCACACCTGAAACCTGGAGATTGACCACCCTTTTCATATGTTGTTTTCAAATTTAATGCAAGTTTTGTGACAATTAATCAAATCAACCAAATCTCAAGTTTAATTTTAAATATTTAGTTTAATAAATTAGAGTAAATTGTCAAAATCGTCCCTGAGGTTGGGCATGTTTGCCATTTTCATACAAAATATTTTTTTTTTGTATAATATGGTCATTCACTTTTGGGATTTTTTTGTCATTTTTATCCAAACATCTATTTTTCTTTATTTTTTTCTATCAAACATCTGGATGAAAATGACAAAAAATCTCAAATCTCAGGGACGATTTTGGCAAAAAAGTCAAAAGTTTGAATGAAAATGACAAAAAATCCAAAAGTGAAAGACTATATGGTACAAAAAATTGTTTTGAATGAAAATGATAAACGTACCCAAACCTCAGGGACGATTTTGTCAATTTACTCAATAAATTATTTAGCTTTTGAAATTTTCCATTGATTCCTGTTGGTTGATTTGACACCATACTTCTCCTTGCTAGTAAAGGTGAAAAGAACAATCTTTTTAACTTAATTTTGATTGATCTTTAGGTGCCGATCAAAATGACGCCGTTGCTGGGAAATTAATATGCTTAGTGTCAATTGTTTTCTAAAAATCTAAAAAACCATTTTTTTTTAATTTCGTTTAGTATTACACTGGGTGTGTTAGTCTTTGCAGGTTAGTGCATGAGTACCAGGTTTTTGGAAAAATCTTCACCTACGATTTATTATCCGAAAATTGAAAGGGCTGCAAGGAAAAATAGGATTTGCCAACGTTAGAGAATGATAACCCACTCAATTGCTGAAGAATTTGAGGAAGCAACAACATATATGTTTGATCCAAACAACCTGAATAATAACCTCCCACCACATATCGATCATATTCCAACAATTCCATAACAACAACGTCAACCACAACCACAACAACAATTTTAGAAAATTGGTAACGACCAACCCTTTAATTCTCTTTCTACGTTTAGTACATTAAAACTTATTTATATGGAATCTAATCCATATATACACACACAAACATATTTAAATTTTAAAAATTAATATCATCCATATATACACACAAACATATTTAAATTTTAGAGTTAAATGTCATTTTAGTCCCTGTGGTTTGGGCTATTTTACCAATTTAGTCAAAAGGTTTCATTTTTCGCCTGTGGGTCCAAAAATGTTTCACTGTTGTCATTTTTGTCCACTGGGTTAACTTCATCCATTTTTTCTGTTAATGAGAAGAGCAATTCGGTCATTTTATATGGCCGAATTGCTCATCTCGATAAAAGAAAAATTGGATGAAGTTAACCCAGTAGACTAAAATGACAACGATGAAACCTTTTTTTGACTCACGGACGAAAAATGAAATCTTTGTACTAAACTTGGAAAATGACCCGAATCACATAAATTAAAATGACATTTAACTCTCAATTTTAAATATTAATATATAGAGAGAGAGGAGATAAGAGAATAAAAATAGACCGGATGTTGACAAAATTCATGTCACTGTTCTTAGAAGGTCGTTTCTTTGTGTGAAGATTTCTTATCTGGGATCTCTCTCTCCTAACAAAAAAACTAAACTTTCTCTCTCTAAAAACTCCTTTTCTCTCTCTCTCTCTAAAAACCCCTTCTTTCTTCTCAAAGGGAGAGAGAGACGACTGGCCCAGCAGATCGAAAATCTTCATTGTTTTTCTCATATCCATCAACTGATTATCAAAGCTCCTTCAATGGTGTTGCTCACCATTATTATTACTATCAATTAACACTTGGTACATCACCTGTCCTGTCCTGTCTATTTCTTTTTGCTATTTTTGTAATTTGCTTCAGTTTCAAGATTTATCTGCTTCATATGTTAATGCTTTAATAATTCTATTTATTATTTCAGTTTCATCAACAACAAGGATTATGATGATGTGGGTCTAAGGTAAAATTAAAAATTTACTTGCAAGTTCTCACCTTTTTGATTCTTGGAGGCTTTGGGGTCAGTTTACTGTTTGCTTTAATCTTCAGAATTAAAAAATAATTAATTTAGGGTAAAAAATGTTAATTATTTCATTTAGTTATAAAACTTACTTAGTTTATTAATTTATTAATGTAATTATTTTGATTGAAAAGTACTTGGGTTGAATTTACTGAAAGTAGAAATTATGTTACAGGGGAGTAATATGTTAGGGTTCTTAAGTTCTAAAAAGTTTCTTGATTTTTATTTTTTTAAACCTTTTATTTTATTTAGTGGAATCTGAGATAAGCATTATTTGTAGCTCTAGTTGACCAAAAAACAATAATTCTATATGGGATCTTTTGATTTTTGGTATAATTATCTTATTTAGTTATTTAGATTCTCAATCAATATGAACTGCAAATGGGGAAGCTTTTTTAGGGTTCTTGATATGCTAAATTGTGTGTTGTCTAGTCATAGATTATATTTATTTAGCCATGAATTATATCTGAGATTTGAAGTAACACTTTATGTTACTTATAGCCTGGTTCCCTGCCTATAATATGAACATTTGGTACCTAACACAAACTTTTTGTTGTTCTTGATGAGGGATTGTGTAATTTGTTTGACTTTTATGTATATTGTTGACAATTGTTGAGTAGCATGTGAGGGTATAACTACATGTCGTATTCGACTATCATACTTTGCGTTTTCCGTTCGTTTTTATTTTTTGAATATTTATTTTACCAATTAACAGGAATGGGGACAGAAATACACTATAAGAACTCGATTCCAGGATATTACTCCATGAGAAATGCCAATGAAGATTCCAATAATAGCAGCTGGCATCTCTTTAACGCCTTGACGAACGGCCATTATTACGATGGTTTTACTCCAAGAACTGTCACGGATGCGTATTTAGATCAAGATAAAGACGAACTAAAACAGAAAATGCTTCAACACGAGGCCATCTTCAAGGACCAGGTATGTTTTACACTTTTTTCTTACCTTATTTCCTCCAAAACAGAATGCGAAACGTCCCCTTATTGATTTTGTGTTTGTCATACCAGGTTCATGAACTCCATCGCCTTTATAAACGACAAAGAGACATAATGGAAGAGGTTAAACGAAAGGAGCTTCATAAATATCATGTTTCTATCGACACGTCGTCGTCTTCAAACCTCATGCCGTCTCAAAAGCCGTATGAAGATGCTCACAGGTGGCAAAATCCTAACTTCCCATTGGGTAACTCTACGTCCATACCAACCATTTTTGGAGCAGAAATAAGTAATTCGCCGTTAAGCTGCTCAGACGGGAACGGTTCAAAGGATTGCGAGGCTGTGGATTGTAGACCTTCCAAAGTTCGGAAACGATTATTTGATCTTCAACTTCCGGCCCATGAGTACATTGAGCCAGAAGAAGCTGAACATATTGCAGATAACCAGATTTCTGAAAATGGGTTTGTAACTAAAAATGGAGTTAAATCTTTTCTTGATGATGGGGGGAAGAACGATGGCGAAAAAAATACTGCATCTAACGGGTTGGCAGATCTTAATGAACCCGTTAATGGTCAAGATGTTGACTTTCTTGGTCCGGCTGCTAAACCAGCGGGATTCAGTAATTTACCATTTGAGGGTAAAAATAATGGAAGTGATCGGTTTTTTTCATGTCCGCGTGAAGCAGGTAATTTTTATTGTTTCAAAGTATCTAATTTTTGGGTATTATGTGTCTTTTGCCATTTCATAGGTGTCCACATTTACATAAACACACTAAATAATTGCAACACATTAAAAAAACGAGGTAAAACTATTAGATGCGAAAAAAAAGTTAAACTAAAGATCCCGATTTTCGAATTGAGTAAACGTAAATCGAAGGATCATCTACTGTAAAGTTGGCAATTTTGACCCTTTTATGAGAAATGGGTCATTCTGGGTTACAGGTTTTCTTGAACGGGTCAATTGGGTTTTTAACGAAATGGTTTAACTAAAACTGAAATGGATCAATTGGGTTTTTTAACGAAACAATTTAACTAAAAAGTAAATGGGTCAAATGTGTTGAAAGTCATCTGAAGAGTATTGAAATGAATAGAACATCTTAAATCGCTTTATTTAAAATTTAATATTTTGTTTTTTTGGTTAAAGAAAAAAAATTAATATTGTCTTTGTGGGTTGACCTAACCTGACCCAACCCGTTTCGACCACCTATAAGAATTACCCGTTTGACCCGTTATATGGCACGCTCATTTGGCACCTCTAAAACGTTCAATTTCTTAATATATTCGCTAAACTGCATGCCTTTATTTCATACAGGGAATGTTAGAAGCAGTATGAACCACACATCTCAACATTTGTATGGTAAAGAAGTTCAACATCGAGGAATCTATTCAGAAATTTCTTCAAAAGGTCACGATAATTCCCATTTTAATCAAATCCCCTTGCTCTTTAACCCTCCTAGATACCCGTTTACTAGTACCAACGATATAGCGAATTCTTGGGGTCCACCTTGGGGAAAGTCAAATGATAGCTTGACTCACAAGTTAACCATGTTTCAAACGCACTCGCCTTTTATCTCATCTCAGAAGAGCCATGAGGTTTACAGAGACAAGTGGTATAGAAATGGCAACGGGTTATATAACGGGTCATCATCTGGGTCAAAAGAACCATTTGGTAGATTGCATTCGGTTGGGTTTGATTATCGGAACTGCAAAGGCCCGAGCTTTGTTGATTTAACGGGTACTACCAAAGATATGGATTTAAATTCCGTTCAGAATTGTTCTAATGAAAACGATAATTTAAGAAATTGTGACCAAACAGTGCCGCCATGGCTTAAAGCTAAACCGGTTGGTGATGTGGCAAAGAAGAAAGATGATTCTTTGGGTACTGATAAAAAGTTATTAGGATTTCCGATTTTTGGAAACTTTTGTACTTCGAAAAATGATGATTCGTCTGGTGGTTTGACCTCTGCATCGATCGAACACAGAGGAATTGACATCAATGTGGCTTGGGATGATGATGATGATATGGACAAACAGAGTGATGTCAAGAAAGATGCGGAAATCAAGAATCATTTTGACTTGAATTCGTGTGTGACCGAGGATGATGATTTGTTAGTAACGGAGTCTTTTAAAAGCTCAAAAAAGAAAACAATGGAGATAGATTTAGAAGCACCTGCTGTTTCAGAGATCGACGAAGAAGATGAACACAAGGAAACCGAACTAAAACCGGATCATCTTGAGAGCAAAGAGCTTGAAAAGATTGCAGCTGAAGCAATCGTTGCAATATCTACTCAAGCAGCCAATGACGACAATGACAATGACAACGACGACAACAACGATGATCCACTTTTATGGTTTGTTGATGTGATCAATTCTTGTGAGAAAGACGTAGCTTCTGACACCCGTGAAATCGACGAATACGAGATGTTGACTTTAGAACTAGACGAGACTAAAGAAGAAGATTACATGCCAACACCATTGGTTCCTGAATTCGAGGAACCAGATGAAGTGGGCCTCGATTTAACAAATTGTAGACCCCGCAGAGGGCAAGGGAGGAGAGGTAGACCCCGCAGGGATTTCCAAAGGGATATCCTTCCGGGCATCACTTCTTTATCAAGGCATGAGATAACCGAAGATCTTCAAATATTTGGAGGATTGATGAAAGCCACGGGTCATTCTTGGAATTTAGGATCAACAAGGAGGAACGGGAAGCGACATGGGGGCCGGGGTAGGCGGAAGGTGAAGGCGGTGGAGGAAACTCCGGACGCCGCTATATCACCACCAACACCGCTGAAACTGTCACCGCCGTCTAAGCGGGCGAATAGTATTGAGGTGTTGGGATTGGATGAAAGAAGCTTAACAGGGTGGGGAAAGACGACCAGACGACCTCGACGGCAAAGATGTGCTGCTGCGAATTCTGTTGCCGTCCGGATAACCTGATCTTTGTGCAAAGTGATGAGTTGTTGGTTCTCATGAGTTTATATTATTTGAAACAGATGTCTCATGGTTTCTTTGTGATTCATACTATGATCAAGTTGACAAATTTGGTTCGGGAAGTGTTGTCCAAGGTTCTTGGAAACTAACTAGATTATAGGGTTCATTCGAGGAATAGGAATTGCGGTCATTGGTCATGGTAGTGTTTCCAATCGAGTCGACAAAACATATGATACGATACTTCGTCCAGAACTTTATAGTGAGATAGAGAAGCAAACCGTTAGCCTCGTCGGTAGTGTTAGGCCTCATGAACAAACTTCAATTTGTGAGTTGGTCTTGTAATATATTTTTTTGAGAGAGATCAATGTAGCACTAAACATACTAACTACTAAACAGATTTACGATAAACAGATTTACAATCACAACCACTAAGTACTAAACAACAACTGACCAAAAAACTAGAAACGAACGCATTACAAACTTCACCTAGGGTCGATACGCATACTTTCGTCTTGAATCCACAACCATCCCCTTCCCTCCATTCACCTCTAGGTCATGCCTAAATAGCAAATACCAATAACCCAATTAAGAATCCGGTTCGATAACCACATAAGTTAAATTCAAGTTGGGTAATAGGAAAGTTAAAGAATTAACTGGAAAACAAAGTCCGGGATGGTTAGCTGCTCACGAGGAACGTATCTGAAGAGATGAAGAAGCCGATCAACATATATAACCTTTTTCCACACCTGTAAGCGGATATTAATCTAAAATAGTGAGATATTTTAAAAATAAATAAAGCGATATTTAAGGTCAAGAATATATGTGAATACCACTCCATCTACTAAAAGTTGCATTGCGAATACTGCAGCCTTTAGTCCAAAGGTTGGGTGCAGGACATATATAGCCTGCATTTATTAATAATATTCAAAACATAACTTCAGTTTCCTTAAAAACCGCAACGGTAGGGCAAACCAAACAAGCGATAAAGAAAAATTTGTTAATATCACTTACATGAAGATTATGCTGGCTTTTCCTACCAAGTATTTGTTGTAATTTCCTCATCCATCCTAGATCTGGTCGCCTGTAATACATGAACTTAATATTGTTTCATCATTTTCACAATAAAGATAGTTTCTAACGGTTTGAAAAGTTAATAAAGTCTAATATTAACAGTTTGTGCACCGACTGCACGTGTATATAAAGAAAGAAGAATAAAAAGTAATGCATACTAACACTTGTAATGATGCAGCAGAGTGGAGGTAAACAATTGTATATGACTTCTGGATCAAGGGCTCAAACTCCTGTAGATCAACGTTCAAGATGTAAAACACATTTTATGCACAAATAATAGTTGCAAATTTTTATGTGTCAGCTATAGAACATATCTGGTTAATTGATTTATTACCTTTATTACGTAAAGTACAAATTTCTCAAGATCTAGACATCGAAGAAGAAAATGTGCACCAACTACAACCATGACTGGACGACCATCATTATCTACTCCTCCTCGGTACCTGCATTTTGATCGTTATAAACATAAACTTTCGAAAATGAAATACTATTTATGTATTTTTTGAGTATATAGTATATTATATATACATATATACATGAGGTTTTTATTTAATAGTTACTTACACAATTTTCATTTCTGCTATTTCGGAAAGATTAAGAGAGTTAGCTTTGGCAAGGTAACTAGAATGTAGTGAGTATTCTTCAGCAGCTGAAAGTGGGGGCCCACCGACATTACCAAAGCCTAGAAGTTTAGCGAAATTAAACCCATTTTGTGCTTGAGAAGTTTTCTTTAAATGTTCCTTATGTCGCTGATCTGGATCCTTGATTAGAGACATGAAAGCTGGATCAAGATATGAATCCAAATATGAAGAGTTCCTGCTCAATTTGCACATATTTCACAATCTTGAATATAATTCAGCTAAAATTATGTCAACTAAAGTGAGTTTTTCAGGTAACCAACCGTCTAACCAATCTACGATCACTGGCAGGAACATCTACTGAGGCTTGCAGAGATTTTGAAACGGTCTTTTTCATGTTGGGTAATGGTTTTATTCTTATTTTTCTTTCATCTATAATCGTTTCGCCATTTTCATCACCAACATCAGTAGGAAGCTTTGTAATCGCAATTTTTTCCTCGTGTTTGTCACGGGGAAAGTAAAGCGGAAGCAATCTGCATTTGTAAAGATAATATTGTTTAAAAGGATGTTAAAAAAAAGGTTCACTTTTAACATATTAAATCAAAAGTAGTGAAAAAATACACATCAACCAGCTTACCGCTTATATATATCAGTATCATTTTCTGTAGTTGTGCAGAAAACTAAGCCTGTGATTTTATCCTTTTGTTTCTCAAGAAACCGGCGGATGGTTCCTGATGGAAACAAGAACTAAAATAAAAAAGAAAAAAGAAAAAAGAAAAATAAATAAAAACAAGGGAATTGTACGGGTTTTCTTACTTATTGCCACATGAGCAGCTGGTTCGCGTGGATAATGTTTTGCTTCAGTGTATATACAGCCGATGGCAATGCTGTGTTTATAAATTTGAGGGGATAATAAATAATAATTAAGCCACATTTTTTAGTAAGGACAGAATTAATTAATAACGGATGTAGCCTATAGGTATGAAAAAACCTTTTAAGTCCGTTCTCAACGAGAAGTTCTAGACAAGAACGGTAGCAGTGACTCAAAGCATTTTCTGCAGCAGTATGATATTTTACAGCGTATTTGGGCCCGACAGTATGTATGATCTTCCTACATCAAAACCATAACATATCATTTGTTATGGCCAACAATATTGTAAGCTAAAAGTGAAAAGCAAACAATTAACACAACATAAATCTATCGCCTACCTGGCAGGTAAATCATATGCATTCGTTACTATCGCCATCCCTGTTCTGCAGCCATCCTGTGACAGTCAAATGTTACACCACATCATCATGGTATTTTTTCAAGATTTCTCACCAAGAACTTGATTATCCGGATTGTTACCATCGTTACGCATTCTTCAGCAAGACCAGGCCCAGCTGCAGCATGCAAACCAGGGCTGCAGTGTGCTTTATCCATGTTCTGTAATAAGATTTGGACAACATAAGCCAAACCAGATGAAACCAAACCCGTAAGCATAACACAGTTCCTAAATCAATCTTGTTTCGAATACAAATCAATTAATAAAACTGCAACTTCTTTTATTATAATTACTTTAAACAGATACAAAATGACTTCTAAGCATAAAATCACATGGTGTTGTGTTACCATCTTGAACACTCTTATCATCCTATATGTCAGTAAAAATTTAACCGATAACGGCTCACCTCATTTGTGGAGTTGACAACAGCATCAACTTCCAGATTCCAAGGGGTTCCTCTCCACAAATAAATCTTGGAGTTTATTTCATGATCAACTGGAAATCTAGAAACCATACCATTCCCACTCCTCTCTTCCGCGTCAGAACATACAGTTAACGGGTCTCGAAAATGTAATCTCGGGTCTTTGGTTTGATACAAACATCTTAAAGCTACATGACTCCATCGAGGAACTTGGTCCAGAGTCACAACAGCATCCATGGTAGCTTTCAAAAGTTAACCAACAAATGGAAACATAATTATTATATTCTGATTGATTAAACTACTGGAAGTGAAATTGAAAAGATATGATTATCTTGCATCATAAGTATATACAAAATAACATAATAATAGATTAAAAGGTTATGGAAGTAGTGGTACGTGAATTAAACATGTTGATAGTAGAAAGTGAAGGTAGATGAATAAAGACAGAGATACCTTGGTGAGAATGAATGGAGTTATACGAGGTTGATGGAGAAAGATGACGACAATGATTTTGGGTAGAAGAAGTAGGGTTGAAATAGGTGTGATTCTGCATTCGGTGTAGTGTGTACAGAACTCTTGTTTGTCTTCTTGTGTTATTCATGTAATCTGTCAGAATCATCTACATCGGTTTTGCTTTTCTTTTTATTGTTTTGCTTTTCTTTTGTTTTTATTGTTTTTCTATTTGGAGTATTTGTTGCAACGAGCCAAGCAATTTATAAAAACGGCTAAGTAAATTTTCAAGCTCGAGTTTTATTTGTTTATCATTTATTAATATAGAGTAAATTGCCATTATAGTTCCTGAGTTTTTGTCCAAATTGCCATTTTAGTCAAAATAGTTTTTTTTTCACCCCTGGGTTTCTGACTTAGTCTAACTTAGTCTAAAAACCAGGTTATAATCAGGGGTATTTTTGGCATTAAATTATTTTAAGGTTTATAAATTATGTTGTAAACTACCCTTGGTTATCATTACACAACAGTTATGCCAAAAATACCCCTGATTATAACCAGATTTTTAGATCGAGTTAGGCAATGTGATCAAAATGGTAAGAAAATGGAAAAGTCAGGAACTCAGAGGAGAAAAAAAGCTATTTGGACAAAAATGACAATTTGGACCAAATCTCAGGGACTAAAATGGCAATTTACTCATTAATATACTTTCAAAATGTTTCAATTATTTTTTGGGTAATTTATATATAATAACCGTTATAAAAAATATATAACTCTAATATAGTAACAGACTATATAAATAATAGATTCGTATAGACTCGTTTAGGCTCCCAGGTAAGCTCGATAAGTGAAGCTTGAGCTCATTTATTAAATAAAATTATTTTTACGCGCTAGCTCGTTTTAACTCAACTCAATTTAAGGTTTTATCAAGTCGATCTCAACTAGATCATGAGCGGTTTACCTCGTTTACACCCCTAATCATATGTCCGATGAATCTTGTTTAAACCCCTAACACTTGTTTCTTATGGTTTTGAGCTCACTTGAAACTTGAAAGAGGGAAGAGTAACCGGTGACAGACACTGACACTGAGGAAAGAGGGGTGTTAGGTCTAGTCAAATAGACAAAATCTGACACATCAGTCTTTATTGGAAATTGAAAAAGCAATACGACCCATATAGGCCTATACGACTCGTATTGAAGGTGTCGATTTAAGGGTTCAGGTGTGCCAATAATACAACCCATTTTTTATTACTTTTTAATTTTCATCTTTACCTCCATACACTATATATAATAACCATTTTTACTAATTTGGTTTTGCTCTAATAATTTACGTTCATTAGCTTTAAAAAAAAACTTAATACATAATTGTGTTTAATCTTTCGGCATTTGTAAGCTTATATACAAGGACCAGTACCATGACGAACCAAATCGATACTGATTGAATTCCTATCACAAAACGCAGGGAATCCCACTAGTTGTAATTATATAGATATTTACTTAACGTTAACCATAAGTTAATAGATAAACATTCCTTTTTGAAAAAGTTTATAACCGTAAAAACAGACAACTGAATCAAGCCACTAATCACCAAAATCAGGAGTAAAAACACACAAAATAGCAATGGCTTTTGTTGTAAAATCTTTCATCCTTCAAGCATGGCCTTCGCAGCATCTATGAGTATCGGTCTGAACTCATCAGATGCTCTACCAAGAACAGTGTATCCTTCCTTATCTTCTACATCAACATCTGCACCATGCCTGATCAGTAGAAGAGCTACCTGTATCAGTGTCACCAAACAAACACAAAAGATTCAAAACATTATTAAAACTATCTGATTTTTATGTTAAAGTATAAATGCACACAAATACACTGAATAAGTTCTGTATGTACATCTTTGTTATGGCATATCACTGCGGTCATAATGGGAGTTTGTCCTGCTCTATCAACAGCATCTATATCCGCACCTTCCTCAATCAAAAGTTCACACAATTCCGAGTTCCCAGTACTTGCTGCACGGTGCAACGGTGTGCAATCAACCTATATAGCGTGAGCATCAACAAATAAACAACCAATGAGAATATAAAATAGTGTTTAAAGTCCAAAATGGAATTAACCAAAGATGAAGTTACATGCCTTGTCCTTTGCATTGATCTTTGCTCCATTAGAAAGCAAAATTTCAGCTACTTTCACCCAACCCTTGCTGGCAGCGTAGTGAAGAGCGGTTCTGCCACCGTCATTTTTCAAATTTACATCTGCCCCTGTTAATCAAAATCTTGTTCTTTTATTTACTTTTTACTACAGTTAGAAACCAAAAATCTTATTACATAAGTCGGGGTAAATAAGCAATCCAACCCCTGTCCAGCAAAATCTTGACAATCTCGACATTTCCACTGCTTGCAGCAGAATGCAGTGGGGCCCAACCTTCTTCATCAGCACTGTTAATCCCACTAACGGATTGATCAAAACCTGAAAGCATCTTTACCACCTGATTCAACAAAACTAATGTTACACAATGATTAAAACAACTGCCTTCACAGCATTCAGCACCTTTAATTAAAGTTTAACCTCTTCATCAACAACCGCTAAAAAAAGATGCAGAAACGAATGCAGTCAAATGGCCCTAGATTTCTATGTAATTAAAAAGCTTTCAAAACCTAAAGATAGATTCTCATAGAGTTTGATATCAAAACTAAAAACCTCCTAAAAACAAAAGAGTTTCAACGTCTTTAAATAAAGAAATAGATAATAAACACTAATTTCAATATAAGCTAATTGAAAAATTCAAACTTTAAACTCTATCCTTCAAACTTCAAACTCGAACGCAAACTATATCCATGCAGCTCTTCATGCAGCCCTAGCCGTTTTGTGCTTCTTCTAAATTCCCTTAAACGGTTTTCCCTCTTGAATGACAACACCATTCAAGGCCTTCACGACCCACATGTAGTCTTCCTCGTTCATCTACTTGTCCCGTAATCATCATAATGAGGAGGATGATGATAGATAATGTCAACGCCTTCAGGGTGCTCTTCCTTCCCATGATTCTCATCCCAGATGACAGATCTTGGGTTAGTTTTGTGAATCCTGCGACCATCGCTGTCACCAGGATGCTCCTCTTTCCCAGCGTTGAATTACCCAAATTCTGCGACATTATGAATTGAACACAGCTTGACCACTGCCTTTGCACGCAAATCTGCAGTTAAGAAGATAATCTTCTCCACATGTAGCCATCTGAATTACGCTAGGCTCTAATACCAAATTATGCAAAATCGAATGCAGTCAAATGGCTCTAGAATTCTATGTAATCAAAGAGCTTTCAACGTATTTAAACAACTAGACCACTAAGTGATAATGAACAAAAGAGTTTTAACTAATTGAACAACTAAAGAAATAGAAGATAAACACTAATTTAAATAGAAGCTAATTAAAAAATTCAAACTTTCATCTCTCTCTTTCAAGCTTCAAACATCTATCGCAAACCCTGTCCCAATCCATGCAGCTCTTCATGCAGCCCTATCCATTTTATGCTTCTCCATTCGGATCCGGCCCCTGCTCTAGTTCGTGTTCTTTATTCGGGTGGCGGTTCGGGTTCTTTAATCGATTATTGGTATAATAAAAAAAACTAACAAACATCAAAACCCTAGAATAGATTCAATCAATCCTCTAATTTCACTTTCATTAATCTACATAAAAATATGAATAAATTCAAATATTACACCACACTCGTCCTAAAACCCTAATTAGTAATATAATTCAAATTAAACCTAAAAAAAACTCAAATACGAAGTTAATAAACAGATGTTACAGATCAGCTGATAATTAAACACCTCAGAACTCAAATTCAGCCTCCAATTTCTAAACTAAAGAGGTTAACTCATTCAATTTTCTATATATTCATGTAATGTTATCGTCAATAGCAAACTACAAAGTGAAAAAGTAAGAACAATTTAAGTAAGAGGAAGAATAACCTCTGTGTGGCGTGAAGAAACGGCAACGTGAAGTAGAGATCGGCGATCTTCGTTGCGGAGAGTGAGAGAACGGAGCAACTGCGGCTGAGATAAGGATTTGAAGTATGAAACGTCGCCGTTACCGGCGGCGTTGAAGAGATCGTCGTCCTTGATGATTGTTACAGTTTGTTCAGCTTCAGGCGTTGAGTTTGGTGGATCAATCTCCATTTGTGTAGGTGATATTGGAATCGGCGGTGCACTTGATGGTTGGTTTTAGTGGTGGAGTGTGGTGGCCTGACTTGAGGGGAAGCTTGTACAGGAAGAAAGGGGCTGAAATGTAATTTGTGAATAATAATATCTTATATTTGATGTAATAAAATCTTTTACCGTATAAACATTTATGTTTTATAACTAAGTAAATTCCCCGCACTATGCGTCAGGTCCAAATGTAAAGTAATTTGGATTTGTGCAGTAAAGACCTGAATTGTTTATGAACAAAGGTTACGTCAAAACGTAGATAAACTGAAGATGTATATAAAAATAAGCACGGAAACGTATTATATATGGTTTGCCTTATTTGCGAAAGAAATTTACGTCGAACACTAACATGAACTTATATCGACACGTACATAAAAATAAGTAAAAATTTGTTTTTAAGTTAAAATTTGTATCACGCGTTGCGTTGGGGCCGAAACGTAAAGTAAGTCAAATTTGTAAAATAAAATTTATGACAAAACGTAGATCAACTAAAAACGTGCAAAAAAAAAAAAAAAACATATTATATCTGAGCCTATCCATTTTCAAAGAAACGTAATCAACTTCAATTTGTATGACACATACCTAAATATAACAATGTAAAAATGATTATAATTTTTTTAGAAGTTGAAGAGTTGTAACTGTCAATACTAGGTAAAGGCTAAAAAAACAAAAAACTTACTAAAAGACAAAAGAAAAACGTAATCAACTTGAATTTGTAACGAAATATAAGCACGTAAAAATTATTATAAAGTTTTTAGAAAGTTGAAGGTTGTAAGTGCCAATACTAAATGGTGAAGGGTGAATGCTAAAATAAAAGAAAAAAAGTCACTGGAAGACAAAAGAAAGAAAAACTAAAAAAATAAAAGAGTTAATTACCAAAATCATCCCTGAGGTTTGGGCACGTTTGTCATTTTCGTCCAAAATGACATTTTTGTACCATTTTGCCCCCCCACGTTTGGCAATTTTTGTCATTATCATCTAAATGACTAACTTAGTTAAAAAAAACCGTTTAATGAGGGGTATGTTTGAAATTTTACATTTATAAGTAGGGGTATTTTGGTCTTTTGGCTATATTTAATCAAAGTACGACACATTGAGGCCTTCTCTGTCATCTTCTTTAGAGTCATCGAGATGTAGTAACTCATTGATACTATGAGAGTGGGACTCTCTGTTATTTTGATTGTTGTCTGCGCGACAAATTTCAATGGGTAAGATTTGTGTTCACTTTGTAGGTTTAAAAAGAGAATTTATAGAAAGAACTTTAAATGGCAAACTCAAATGAATGTTAATGTTTATAACTGCAGCATTCATAAAGACTTACTTCTTCCATTCACCAACAAATGAATGTGAAAGTTAATGTTAATGTTTATAACTGCAGCATTCATAAAGACTTACTTCTTCCATTCACCAACAAATGAATGTGAATGTTTATAACTTTAGCATTCATAAAGACTTACTTCTTCCATTCACCAATCGTTTATAAGTCATATAGCCAATGCCGCAAAGTAGTGAAAGAACCAGAGCTGAACTAGCAATAGAAATTGCAAGGACTAAATTCGGGGATGATGATTTTCTTTTCGTCTTTGCTTTATCTAGGTACAAAAAATGAGGAAAGTTGAGTTTATGTAGAACATATATATCAAAGCAAGACTTTGAAAGTATTTTGACATTAAAGATATATATCGAAGCCAAAAGACCAAAATACCCCTACTTATAAATGTAAAATTTCAAACATACCCCTCATTAAACGGTGTTTTTTTAACTAAGTTAGTCATTTGAATGAAAATGACAAAAAAATGCCAAACGTGGGGGGCAAAATGGTACAAAAAGATCATTTTGGACGAAAATGACAAACGTGCTCAAACCTCAAGGACGATTTTGGCAATTAAATCAAAACAAAAATAAAAGGGGACCACTGGGCAGCTGACATACAATAGCCTGCCACTGTTGATCCATATTATAATTGTAAGCTTTATGGAACTAGAATTGATTCTCCGCGTTGCAGGGTCCTTTTTTCTTTAATATGATTTGAGCGTACATATTTATTAATAATTAAGAGAAAACAATGAGTGATTACATTTCCAATAATTTAGATACATTTCCAATCATTTAGATAATGATCTTATGGTACGTTAATGCGGTTGAACACACATCTTACCGCAATTTTGTATTTATTAGTTGTAGTTGGATCTCATGAACTGTTTCAAATCGAAATTTTCAATTAATTAAACTTTTAGTAAATATACACAAGACACAAATACTAAACTCATATGACTTTATAAAAGTTAATTCTATTTAGTATTCATATCAATTATAAAATAAGGACGTTACCTAAAAAATAAATTAATTGAACAAATATATATAAGTCATGAAAAATACAACAATATTAATTTAAAATTTTCATATAAAATATGTATTAATTAGTGAGATGACATCACATTCTACATGGTTGGATAAGGTTATATTTGTGAGTAACCTACATGTGAAGATAATTTTAATTGTAGCTAACAACTTGTTCAATTATATATATATAATAATTTGTCATCGCATTAGTCAATATTGATGGATCAATAACTAGTAATCAAGTTGATTAGAAGCCAACTCTAGAGTTACTTTCTACCAATAATCTATTTTTCGCTAGTCGTTTCTCTAGGGATGCTGCCCTAAGACCTCACAAAGGCAAAGCCAACCCTTGAACCTTGTTGTTCGTCAGTGTTGAAAATCAGATTAGTCTTGAACATGCATGCACTCGACACCTTCCTAACTCATAACGAAGTTAATTTAGATATCTCTTTGGTCTTAATTATAGTCGTAATTGACTATAAAACTTTGATGACACCAAAAGTTATCAACATCAATTAATCAATTAGATTACAAGCACTATCTATCATTTGTGTTTAAAAGAAGTAACATATGCAGGTTTATACATTTCTAGCTAGATAAAAGAACAATGCGCTTTTTTTTGTTAAGCTGTTCTTTTTTTAATTAACATACGATAAACTGAAAATTTCACACTCGATCAAGTATAATGATTTTTTAGAAACTTGAACTCAAATTTCAAGCTTACTGAAATTTGCAAAATATCACTAAGGGTGACGACAGGCCAATGGGGAACCCCATTTCTACCCGTTTTGGGCTGTCTATGGGCGGGCCCAACAGAGTACAAGCCCAACCAGAGCCTAACTTGCCCATTAAGGTTTCTCCTTCATAAAACGAGCGGGAAAAGAGGAATCAGAACATGCAGGCATCCATTAATGACTGATAAGAAGAGCATCACGGCTGGCATCGTACTTCTCCTTCTGAAACATTAAATGCCGCTGCTGATCTAACCGTTAGGGGCCAGACACGTGTCTGAGCCCCTCGAGGTCTTCATAAACCCGTTGGATTATCTTAACAAATATCCTACATACATAATAAGGTCTGGGACTTATATAAGGGAGAGGACGGTAACAAAGGCAGGTATCATCTCCGGAGCTATCTCATTTACTACATTCTCATTTAATCTCCTCTCATTAATTCCGACCAACATTCCTATACATTTAATACCCGCATACGTATTTATTAGATTCACACCAAAGAGGAAATATTCCGGTGATTACACTCATCGGAAGAAGCTCCTCTCACTCTCCGGCAAGTTTACTTACTCTCACGCCGGAACTTGGTCACGGATCCCCCTCCCGGGGTCCTCCGTGGAGAGGCTAACGGTTTATTCTTTTGTAGCTTCAAGGAACAGGATATCTCGACGTCAGCGAAGATCCACTTAACGTCAACCGGGATTTGGGTATTCGACATTGGCGCCATCCGTGGGACATCAGCCCGACCGGTGTCTCCACACTGAACTCCGACGTCATAGATAACCCGTTTCAGAAAAGGCAACATGGACACCACACCCGGTTCACAGGTCGTTCAGACAGTACAGAATGATCATGACAAAGTTACGGTGGAAGATATAACCCATGAGGAAGAGAATGAGACCCGGGCAGAATTGCTGGAAAAAGAAGAGACCATCACCCCGGACTTCGTGGCCATGCACAAAGAAAAGCTGAGAAAGTGTCTCAAGGACCTAGAAAGACAAGAGAAACTCGACAGTATCAGGGCCAAACTATCGTTTGATACACCCTCTAACCAAGAAAAGGCAGACCCTCAAAACAAGGGCAGTGGAAGCGACCCACTGGAAACGTTCATGACAGCCCTCAGACAAATGTCCTCGGAAGAAAGGGAGGATCTCATTACGGGAAAGAAACCAAAAGGAAAAGAAAAGGAAAAGGAAGATCCAAGCAGCGACGGCCTGGATCAACCCTACCTCCCACGGGACTTAGCTGAAGTCTCAAAGTTCACACGAAGGATCGCAGAAGCACCAATGCCCCCCAAAACAAAGTTACCCCCAAACTTCGACCGCTATGACGGAACAAGAGACCCTGAAGATCATCTCCATGCCTTCAGGGGAGCAGGACAACTTGGGCGATGGTCCATGCCTGTATGGTGCCACATGTTCGTACAAACTCTGACGGAGGGGGCCCGGCTCTGGTTTGACAGCCTCCCTCCGGGGGGAATCGATAGTTATGAAGAGTTAAGCGAGAAGTTCCTCAGGAACTTTGGTCAGCAGAGAAAAGTGGTCAAGAATCCAAACGAGATCCTCCACATAAGGCAAAGGGACAATGAGCGAATATATCAGTATATGGAGAGGTTTGTTAAGGAGAGCATGAACATCAAAGATGTCCCGGAGGTCATGAAGATTAGCAGTTTCATAAACGGGCTAAAACATGCCCAGCTGTGTGAGAAACTGGGGGAAGAGTTCCCCCACTCATTTGACAATCTTATGGACAGGGTCAGAGCCTTTGTCAAAAGGAAGGACACGGTCAGCAAAGCCAAGGAGACGGACGTCGCACCTCGGAGGATCGCCCCAGCTGTAAAGCCCCCTGACAAAGGTACACCCTACCCCAGAAAACCCACTTTTGATAGAATGTTGCACGACAGAGCAAGGCCCTCATATTCCCCATACAGACCTCGGGGGAGAGGTCCCCCTCCTTACCCTGATCATTTCACCCCTCTCACCAAGACCCCGAGTGAGATACTGGCCACTGAGAGGGTAAAGAACTCCTTCCCGAGGCCACCACCCATAAAGCCTGGGCCAAAGGCACAACCAAACGAGTATTGTGAATTCCACAAAGGTTTCGGGCATAAAACCGATGACTGCATGTATTTAAAAAGAGAAATAGAGACTGCAGTAAAGACGGGAAGGCTGGCCCACTTGGTTAAGGAAATTAAGGAGGGGGGAGGGGACCGCAAGGGAAGAGATGTAAGGGAGCCTGGGCGGGCAGATGTTGATATGATTAGAAGAGGAAATGAATTCGATACCACCCGACGTGTAAAGGCCAGAATCCTGGGCTCCCCGGACTGCATGAAAGCTCCCATTCTTATGCCACACTTGGAAGAAAATGAAGTGCAACGACTCCCCCTGAACATCTCAGCCATAATAGCTGGCCACAAGGTGTCTCGAATACATGTGGACGGAGGGTCCGGTGTCGAAGTGATATACGAGCATTGTTTCCTCAGATTTGACAGGGATGTAAGAGATCGGCTCGAAGAAGATTCCATCCCCTTAGTGGGATTCAACAACAGTGTGTCACACCCCCTGGGAAAAATCAGGCTTCCATTCACAGTCGGGGTAGGGGATCGGGTCCGAACGATAAACCTGACCTTCACGGTGGTCCGGGCACCTTCAAAGTACAATGCAATCTTAGGAAGACCCGGAATTGGGGACCTACAAGCACAGGCATCCACCCCCCACGGAGCTTTAGTGTTTCAAACACCGAAGGGTTTAGCCTGGGTTAAGTCCGCTTATGAAGTAGTTTCTTCCGTATCCGAAGGTGAGGTATCCGAGAAGCCCCGGAAGGAGGGGGTAGAGGAGTGGGTCCTTTGCGACAGGTTCCCAGAACAAACGATCAAAGTAGGAAGTCACTTAAGTGACAAATGCAAGAGTGCTCTGAAGGAGCTGCTTCTCCTCAACGTAGATGTGTTTGCATTCCAACATGGAGACATGACAGGAATCCCCAGGAGCCTAACTGAACACCAGCTCAACACTTACACATGGGCAAAACCGGTAAGGCAGAAAAAGCGAAGCATGGGACCCAACAAAAGGACAGCTGCTTGTGAGGAAACCAGAAAACTGCTCAGGGCAGGAACAGTCAGAGAAGTGAAGTATCCGTCCTGGATCGCCAATCTAGTCATGGTTCAGAAGAAAGACAAGGGATGGAGGATGTGCATTGACTTCCAAGATCTAAACAAAGCATGTCCTAAGGACTGCTATCCCCTCCCAGAAATAGACGTCCAGGTAGACTCTTTGTCTCAGTACCCCCTGGAATGCTTCCTGGATGCCTACAAGGGATACCACCAGATCCAGATGTCAATAGAGGACGAAGAGAAAACCGCCTTCATCACAGACGAAGGGACATTCTGTTATACCAAGATGCCCTTCGGTCTTAAAAACGCTGGGGCCACATATCAGAGATTCATGAACACCCTGTTCAGGGAACAACGGGGAAAGAACCTAGAAGTATACGTTGATGACATTGTTATCAAAAGCTTGACAGAGATGGCCATGATAGACGATATAGCTGAAACTCTCAACACTATGCAAGATGTGAATATGAAGTTAAACCCTGGAAAATGTTGTTTTGGGGTAGAGGAGGGGAGTTTCCTGGGGGTAGTAGTCACTAAAGGGGGAATCAAAGCTAACCCGGAAAAAACTCAAGCTGTGGCTGAAATGCGATCCCCAGGTCCCTAAAGGACATTCAACAACTGAACGGGAGATTGATAGCATTAAACCGTTTCTTATCAAAGGTAGCCGACAGGACCCTCCCCTTCATGAAGGTGTTGAAGGACTGCCTCCAAACGAACAAGTTCAAATGGACCCCAGAAGCGGAGGCTGCCTTCCAAGAAATGAAAACTTACATCTGCGAGCTCCCAACATTAGCCACCCCAGTGCCCGGGGAACTCTTGCTCCTGTACTTGTCCGCCTCGAAGACAACCATAAGTGCAGTCATGATGGTAGAACGGGAAGGGAAGCAGATCCCCATATATTTCATCAGCAGAACACTTAAAGGCCCCGAGGAACGCTACATGCCCCTGGAGAAACTGGCGTTAGCCCTTGTTTTCGCATCCCGGAGGCTCAGGAGGTACTTCCAAGGGCACAAGATTACCCTGATGACTGATCAACCTCTCCAAAAGGTACTCAGGAGGCCGGAGCTGTCGGGACGGTTGGCTAAATGGGCTGTGGAGCTGGGGGAACACTCTCTGGAGTTTAAGCCCAGGACGGCCATGAAGGGGCAGATACTGGCCGACTTTTTAGCAGAGGTCCCCGAGGATGAAGAGAAGGAACTTTTAAAATGGGAAGCCTTGGAAGAAGAAGAAAGAGAAAAGGAGGACGAGGCTGTGTGGAAATTATTCACCGACGGGGCCTCTAGTGAAGAAGGGAGCGGAGCAGGCATCACACTGATAAGTCCCGAGGGGATTGAGCTGACATACGCCATAAGACTGGACTTCGAAAACACCAACAACACTGCAGAGTATGAGGCCCTCTTGGCAGGAATGAGGCTGGCACAAAAAATGAAAGCAAGACACGTGGAAGCTAGCACTGATTCACAACTGGTAGTAAAACAGTACCAAGGAGAGTATGAAGCCAAAGACAACATCATGGCTCAGTATGTGGCGAAGGTAAAGGAAACAGCCAAGGCATTCAAAACTTTCAGATTAGAATACATCCCCAGAGGAAGGAACAGAAAATCTGACGCCCTCAGTAAATTGGCTTCGGTGGCATTCGACCACCTGGCAAGAGAAGTCAAAGTTGAAGTTCTAACCGCCCCCTCCCTCAACATGAAGGAGGTAACCGCAATCGAAAATGGGCAGGAAACATGGATGACACCGATCATTAAGTTCCTCAGGGACGGGACGTTGCCTGGCGGGGAATGGGCAGCCAGGAAGGTAAGGGTCAAGGCCCTGCAGTATGAGCTGATTGATGGGGAGTTGTATCGAAGATCATATCTGGGCCCATCCCTGAAATGTGTTGATATGGACGAAGCTGAGTATGTGATTAGGGAGATGCATGAAGGAATCTGTGGAATGCATTCGGGGCCAAGGACGATAGTAAAGAGGGCAATGAATGCGGGGTTCTATTGGCCACGAATGTATGAAAGAGCATCTGAAGAGATCAAGAGGTGTGATAATTACCAGGCACATGCACCAATGACCCACCGGCACAAACACCCCATGATACCAGTCTCAACGTCCTGGCCCTTACAAAAATGGGCTATCGACATAATCGGGCCATTCCCGGAGGGTCCAGGAGGGGTCAAGTATGTGGTAGTGGCCATCGATTATTTTACCAAGTGGATTGAGGCGAAGCCCTTGGCAAAATAACTGGGGAACAGATGAGGCGGTTCGTATTAGACAACATCATCTGCAGGTATGGGGTCCCAAAGGAGCTGGTAAGCGATAATGGCGTTCAATTTGCTGGAAGACCTTTTAAGCCATGGTGCGAGCAGATGCATATTCAACAAGTGTTCACCTCTATCACCCACGCCCAAAGTAATGGATTGGTAGAGAGAGCTAACCAAAGCGTCATCAAGGGAATGAAGGGAAGACTCGGGAGGAAGCAAAAAGGATGGCTGGAAGAACTACCATTCGTGTTATGGGCATACAGAACAACTCCTAAAGGTTGCAATGGGGAGACTCCTTTCAGCCTAACCTACGGGACAGAAGCTGTCATCCCAGCTGAGATAGGATCCCCAACTGCCCGAATGAGGCTCCGGGAGGAGGAAAATGAGCAAGACCTCAGGACGGACTTGAACCTCTTGGAAGAAAGAAGAGAAATAGCAGCAGTCAGGGAGGCCAAATACAAGAGGTAGCTGGAGAGTTATTACAACGCCATGATGAAAAAGCTCAACCTTGTCCCCGGGGACCTAGTCCTAAGAGCAAATGAAGCCAGCCTGCAGGAAAGCACCGGAAAGCTAGGCCCCAACTGGGAGGGACCCTACCGAGTCATATGGGCAAACGGAAAAGGAACTTGCAAATTGGAAACACTCGAAGGCCCCTCAGGACCTGGAATCTCATGCAGCTTAGGAAATATTATGTGTAAGGGGTCTGCCCCCAAGGAAAACGGCCAAGAGCCACTTTTGTAGCAGTTAACTATTAATCTGGGGTTCCCCTAAAGACAGATCTTTTGTAACAATTTATGGCGGGAAGTATAAATCCCCAAGGAGTAAATGAAAAACGGACAGTCAACATGTCCTCTTTTGACAAAACAATGGGCATTACACCTAGGCAGACGTGCCCAGGAACACCATTAAACCTAATTAACAGGCAAACACATGTGTATAAGGCATCTCAAACATGCCAAAAGCCCGGCCGTGGGGCAAATAAGGGTCTAGCTAACCCAAAGAAAACGGACAAAACAAGTCAAAAACATAATGCCACATTATAAACTTGTCTATCGATTGGCCTCGAACAGACAATCATGGTTTAACAAACAAACAAAAAATACAACACACTTCTGTAAACAAAACCACAAAAGGAAGTTTTCTTTATTTATATAAGGTACATACACAAAGAAAGGCCTCAGTAACCTTGGCAAGAGTAAACGACACACGAAATAACAAATATAGCAAAACGAGACAAAGATATAGCTCCTCGCTAAACAGTCTAAAAGTCTCCAGGGAAGCACCGAACTGACCCTCGGTAAAAGCCCCTGCAAAACAAACAGCCACAACAAGAAACAGGCAAAAAACAAGGAAGCAATACACAGTTATAAACTACATGATTAGATACTAAGGAGGCCCCCGACACGAAGGACCCCCTCCCAAGCAACCAAACAAAGTTCAAAAGTGTCCTAGGGCAGGTAAGTTATCCATATTACAACCATATTGAAAGATGTTAAATGTCTGAAATTCACTGGGGATCACCCCCGGATAGAGATGGTGGAGACGAAGGGCCGGCAGAGGAGAACAGGGCTTTTAATTCATCAACAGATATCAGGGGATGCTCCAGGATTTTCTCAAGGATGGCCGGGGTTTTACGCCCAAACTCCTCATTTAGCTTGGACAACCTCTTCTTTGCCTTGGAATTGTAAAGAGAAGTCTCCTTTCTGCCCAGGCCTTGAGCGGAATAGTATCCTTCAATCCTGACTGGTAGCCAACATCCCTGTATGCCCTGTACACCTCCTCCAGGCCACTCTTGAAATCCTCCGACTGGGCAACAACAGCAAGGAAGGCTCCAAAGCCTTCAGTAATTAACCAGTGCTTTTCCCTTGCCAATCGTTGATTATCGTCAGAGGTTATCCCATAGTCCGCATACATGGTGTTAAGTTGCTCCTGTGAAACGGAGCCAACCTCCTTCAAATATTTCAACTCTGCGGCCAACCCTTCTTTCTCTTCCACCAACATTGCCATCTCATGCTCCCAAGCCCGCTTCTTCTTCTCCAGCATGGCTCCAGCCCCCTGAACAAAAGGTCAGTTTACAAAAAAAAAAAAAAAAAAAAAAAAAAAAAAGAGGGGGGGGGGGGGGGGGGAAGGAAGGAAGGTCTATATACCTTCTCCTCCTGCAGCTTCCTCTCAGCTTCAACCACCTGGCACCTAAGACCAGCAACAACAGATTGGGAGGCCTTAAGCTCAGCTTTGAGTCCATCATTCGCCCTCCTCAGATCATCAATCCTCTGCAGCATACCAGCCCCCCTAAAAAAGCTCTCACAAAGAGACATACTATATTGATCTTCGAAAAGATCATCCCTCAAAACGGAATTTACAAATTTATGGGAAGGAGGAACAACATGACTCAGGAAGTCCCTGGCTGCCTCGGGAGTCCCTATCACCGAGGACTGGGTTACCTTCCATTTAGGGACATAGGTAAAGGGGATGGCATCAGCAAACAAAGGAGCCAAAGGGGACCGAAGGCTTACTGGTCCCCGTAGCATGAAGAGGAGAAAGCTCAAAGGCTGAGGTAAGGTGGGCCAAACCTGCTTCCGGGGTCTTGTGCCGTACACGGGAAGACGAGGGACCAGTGGGGATCTCTATAGGATCACGAGAACTCCCCTGCACCAAGAGAAACATCAGAAGTAAAACAGAGATGAGACATAATAGACAAGAGGAAAAAAAGACTCACCAGCAAAGGTGCACTCACAAGACTTGAAGACCTCAAATGCTTGGACAAAGAACCTTTGACCCCAGCGGGGGGAAGTTCGGAAGCAGCCTTCGAAGGAGGAGGGAGCTTCTGCCCACTGGCACTCCGGAGCCTTTGCCGGATATCACGGGGAAGGGGGGCTAGCTGAGGACTTGTAACTTTCCTCTTGCGGACTAAACGAATCTCCAGATCTTCATCATCACTTCCATCAGAACGCTTAACAGGGGCAGGGTCAGGGGAACTCTCCTCCCCATCAGAGGAAGTGTTCTCACCCCCCTCTACAGCAACAGAACCCCCTGCCTGGGTAGACCCCCCGGTAACCTGCACCATCCCACTCCGGTTCAAGCCCGGAACGACTTCACCATCAACCACGAACTTCACATCTTTAGAGTCCCCCTGAAGTAGCTTCCATAAAGTCAACTCTGCGAGAAGGAGACACTAAAGATGACTGCACAAATACCAAAAAACAAAAACAAACAAAGGGGGATCCAAGACAAAAAGATACCTTTTTTAACAAAGAAAGCCTTGGGGCGAACAGGGTAAAAAGGACTCAACCCTCCCATGGCTAAAATACCCTCAGAAAAGGTGAAAGCCCTAGTAGGGTTCTCACACATGCGTTTCCATTGAACAGTCTCATTAGCCGATAGGGTAGGAACGGCATCCTCAATGGGGGCATCAACATCCCTAGGCGAAGGGGACCCTGGCATCATGGCAGCGGAGACAAAAATAAACCTGCTTTTCCAATCCTTCGGGTAAGTGGAAGTCGGCATAAAGGTGTAACAGGGTTGTGATACGTTGTTCTGTCTCTTAGCAAATGTGAACCAGTCTCCGTCGGAAATCAGTTTGTAGAACATACAAAACAAAGGAATGGAAGGTTCACCGGAAATAGCCACACAGGACAACTCGAAATGCACCACTCTCATCAACCCTAAGGGGTGCAACTGAGAAAAGTGAACCCCAAAATGACGGAGCAGATCAACCTTGAAAGCGGAAAGAGGATATCGGACTCCGCAAGAGGAGAAAGCCAAGATATAGAGAGGGATCCTATCCGGCGTAAATACTGCCGGTTCATTGGGACCTGGCAGGGTAGGGGAAAATTGTTCCGAAATGTTATACGTCTTGACAAAAGACTTCAGGTCCTTCGCCGTCAAGACGGACTTGATCACAGACCGGCCGGAACGACTCGTGATCGGAAAAGAAATAATAATCGGAGAAGTTATGATGAACAAAGGGAAGGAACCAGAGGGATTAGATAGGAAATTCGAGAAGAAACTGGGTATTTAAAGAAAGTAACTGACGCACAGTAACCGTCCCAACCTCTGTCCAGCAAAATCTTGACAACCTCGACATTTCCACTGCTTGCAGCAGAATGCAGTGGGGCCCAACCTTCTTCATCAGCACTGTTAATCCCACTAACGGATTGATCAAAACCTGAAAGCATCTTTACCACCTGATTCAACAAAACTAATGTTACACAATGATTAAAACAACTGCCTTCACAGCATTCAGCACCTTTAATTAAAGTTTAACCTCTTCATCAACAACCGCTAAAAAAAAAAAAAAAAGATGCAGAAACGAATGCAGTCAAATGGCCCTAGAATTCTATGAAATTAAAAAGCTTTCAAAACCTAAAGATAGATTCTCATAGAGTTTGATATCAAAACTAAAAACCTCCTAAAAACAAAAGAGTTTCAATGTCTTTAAATAAAGAAATAGATAATAAACACTAATTTAAATATAAGCTAATTGAAAAATTCAAACTTTAAACTCTATCCTTCAAACTTCAAACTTCAAACTCGAACGCAAGCTATATCCATGCAGCTCTTCATGCAGCCCAAGCCGTTTTGTGCTTCTTCTAAATTCCCTTAAACGGTTTTCCCTCTTGAATGACAACACCATTCAAGGCCTTCACGACCCACATTCACGACCCACATGTAGTCTTCCTCGTTCATCTACTCGTCCCGTAATCATCATAATGAGGAGGATGATGATAGATAATGTCGGCCTTCAGGATGCTCTTCCTTCCCATGATTCTCATCCCAGATGACAGATCTTGGGTTAGTTTCGTGAATCCTGCGACCATCGCTGTCACCAGGATGCTCCTCTTTCCCAGCGTTGAATTACCCGAATTCTGCGACATTGTGAATTGAACACAACTTGACCACTGCCTTTGCCGGCAAATCTGCAGTTAAGAAGATAATCTTCTCCACAAGTAGCCATTTGAATTACGCTAGGCTCTAATACCAAATTATGCAAAATCGGATGCAGTCAAATGGCTCTAGAATTCTATGTAATCAAAAAGCTTTCAATGTATTTAAACAACTAGACCACTAAGTGATAATGAACAAAAGAGTTTTAACTAATTAAACAACTAAAGAAATAGAAGATAAACACTAATTTAAATAGAAGCTAATTAAAAAATTCAAACTTTCATTTCTCTATTTCAAGCTTCAAACATCTATCGCAAACTCTATGTCTCAATCCATGCGGCTCTTCATGCAGCCCTATCCATTTTATGCTTCTCCATCCCCTTCTCCATTCGGATCCGGCCCCTGCTCGAGTTTGGGTTCTTTATTCGGGTTGCGGTTCGGGTTCGGGTTCGGGTTCTTTAATCGATTATTAAAAACTAACAAACATCAAAACCCTAGAATACATTCAATCAGTCCTCTAATTTCACTTTCATTAATCTACATAAAAATATGAATAAATTCAAATATTACACCACACTCGTCCTAAAACCCTAATTAGTGATATAATTCAAACCTAAACCTAAAAAAACTCAAATACGAAGTTAATAAACATATGTTACAGATCAGCTGCTAATTAAACACCTCAGAATTCAAATTCAGCATTACTCATTCAATTTTCTACATATTCATGTAATGTTATCGTCAATAGCAAACTACAAAGTGAAAAAGTAAGAACAAATTAAGTAAGAGGAAGAATAACCTCTGTGTGGCGTGAAGAAACGGCAACGTGAAGTAGCGATCGGCGATCTTCGTTGCGGAGAGTGAGAGAACGGAGCAACTGCGGCTGAGATAAGGATTTGAAGTATGAAACGTCGCCGTTACCGGCGGCGTTGAAGAGATCGTCGTCCTTGATGATTGTTACAGTTTGTTCAGCTTCAGGCGTTGAGTTTGGTGGATCAATCTCCATTTGTGTAGGTGATATTGGAATCGGCGGTGCACTTGATGGTTGGTTTTAGTGGTGGAGTGTGGTGGCCTGACTTGAGGGGAAGCTTGTACAGGAAGAAAGGGGCTGAAATGTAATTTGTGAATAATAATATCTTATATTTGATGTAATAAAATCTTTTACCGTATAAACATTTATGTTTTATAACTAAGTAAATTCCCCGCACTATACGTCAGGTCCAAATGTAAAGTAATTTGGATTTGTGCAGTAAAGACCTGAATTGTTTATGAACAAAGGTTACGTCAAAACGTAGATAAACTGAAGATGTATATAAAAATAAGCACGGAAACGTATTATATATGGTTTGCCTTATTTGCGAAAGAAATTTACGTCGAACACTAACATGAACTTATATCGACACGTACATAAAAATAAGTAAAAATTTGTTTTTAAGTTAAAATTTGTATCACGCGTTGCGTTGGGGCCGAAACGTAAAGTAAGTCAAATTTGTAAAACAAAATTTATGACAAAACGTAGATCAACTAAAAACGTGCAAAAAAAAACATATTATATCTGAGTCTATCCATTTTCAAAGAAACGTAATCAACTTCAATTTGTACGACACATACCTAAATATAACAATGTAAAAATGATTATAATTTTTTTAGAAGTTGAAGAGTTGTAACTGTCAATACTAAATGTTGAAGGGTAAAGGCTAAAAAAAAACAAAAACTTACTAAAAGACAAAAGAAAAACGTAATCAACTTGAATTTATAACGAAATATAAGCACGTAAAAATTATTATAAAGTTTTTAGAAAGTTGAAGGTTGTAAGTGCCAATACTAAATGTTGAAGGGTGAATGCTAAAATAAAAGAAAAAAAGTCACTGAAAGACAAAAGAAAGAAAAACTAAAAAATAAAAGAGTTAATTACCAAAATCATCCCTGAGGTTTGGGCACGTTTGTCATTTTCGTCCAAAATGACCTTTTTGTACCATTTTGCCCCCCACGTTTGGCAATTTTTGCCATTATCATCTAAATGACTAACTTAGTTAAAAAATCGTTTAATGAGGGGTATGTTTGAAATTTTACATTTATAAGTAGGGGTATTTTGGTCTTTTGGCTATATTTAATCAAAGTACGACACATCGAGGCCTTCTCTGTCATCTTCTTTAGAGTCATCGAGATGTAGTAACTCATTGATATTATGAGAGTGGGACTCTGTTATTTTGATTGTTTTCTGCGCGACAAATTGCAATGGGTAATATTTGTGTTCACTTTGTAGGTTTAAAAAGAGAATTTATAGAAAGAACTTTAAATGGCAAACTCAAATGAATGTTAATGTTTATAACTGCAGCATTCATAAAGACTTACTTCTTCCATTCACCAACAAATGAATGTGAATGTTTATAACTTTAGCATTCATAAAGACTTACTTCTTCCATTCACCAATCGTTTATAAGTCATATAGCCAATGCCGCAAAGTAGTGAAAGAACCAGAGCTGAACTAGCAATAGAAATTGCAAGGACTAAATTCGGGGATGATGATTTTCTTTTCGTCTTTGCTTTATCTAGGTACAAAAATGAGGAAAGTTGAGTTTATGTAGAACATATATATCAAAGCAAGACTTTGAAAGTATTTTGACATTAAAGATATATATCGAAGCCAAAAGACCAAAATACCCCTACTTATAAATGTAAAATTTCAAACATACCCCTCATTAAACGGTGTTTTTTAACTAAGTTAGTCATTTGAATGAAAATGACAAAAAAATGCCAAACGTGGGGGGCAAAATGGTACAAAAAGATCATTTTGGACGAAAATGACAAACGTGCTCAAACCTCAAGGACGATTTTGGCAATTAACTCAAAATAAAAATAAAAATAAAAGGGGACCACTGGGCAGCTGTCATACAACAGCCTGCCACTGTTGATCCATATTATAATTGTAAGCTTTATGGAACTAGAATTGATTCTCCGCGTTGCGGGGTCCTTTTTTCTTTAATATGATTTGAGCGTACATATTTATTAATATTATTTATTTTTTTTCCAATTGTCTTTGAAGAGAAAACAATGAGTGATTACATTTCCAATAATTTAGATACATTTCCAATCATTTAGATAATGATCTTATGGTACGTTAATGCGGTTGAACACACATCTTACCGCAATTTTGTATTTATTAGTTGTAGTTGTATCTCATGAACTGTTTCTAATCGAACTTTTCAATTAATTAAACTTTTAGTAAATATACACACGACACAAATACTAAACTCATATGACTTTATAAAAGTTAATTCTATTTAGTATTCATATCAATTATAAAATAAGGACGTTACCTAAAAAATATAATTAATTGAACAAATATATATAAGTCATGAAAAATACAACAATATTAATTTAAAATTTTCATATAAAATATGTATTAATTAGTGAGATGACATCACATTCTACATGGTTGGATAAGGTTATATTTGTGAGTAACCTACATGTGAAGATAATTTTAATTGTAGCTAACAACTTGTTCAATTATATGTATATAATAATTTGTCAACGCATTAGTCAATATTGATGGATCAATAACTAGTAATCAAGTTGATTAGAAGCCAACTCTAGAGTTACTTTCTACCAATAATCTATTTTTCGCTAGTCGTTTCTCTAGGGATGCTGCCCTAAGACCTCACAAAGGCAAAGCCAACCCTTGAACCTTGTTGTTCGTCAGTGTTGAAAATCAGATTAGTCTTGAACATGCATGCACTCGACACCTTCCTAACTCATAACGAAGTTAATTTAGATATCTCTTTGGTCTTAATTATAGTCGTAATTGACTATAAAACTTTGATGACACCAAAAGTTATCAACATCAATTAATCAATTAGATTACAAGCACTATCTATCATTTGTGTTTAAAAGAAGTAACATATGCAGGTTTATACATTTCTAGCTAGATAAAAGAACAATGCGCTTTTTTTTGTTAAGCTGTTCTTTTTTTAATTAACATACGATAAACTGAAAATTTCACACTCGATCAAGTATAATGATTTTTTAGAAACTTGAACTCAAATTTCAAGCTTACTGAAATTTGCAAAATATCACTAAGGGAATGGATATAACAACCTTAAAAATTATTAATTTGTTATATATAGTATTACAGTTACTAAAAAAAATCGTAACAAATTGTTACACATCTATACTATATAATAAAAGAAACCTGATTTGGGACACATGTCATTCAAGGAGGGCATCAACAATTTATTGATAAATTTTAAATTTTAAATTAAAAAGATTTAAATATTATATTAGAATTTTATTTTAATTGTAAATCTAAAGTCTAAAATGTGTTTTAAATCTAATCTATAATTTATGGATTTAATTTTGATTTGAAATTGTTAAACAAAGACATTTTATTAATAAAATTAGATTAGATTAAATTTATATGTAATGAGTTAAAATAGTTATCATATCAATATTTTAAAATTTGTTATATGTGATACGCTTCTTGTTATTCAAAGAGGTTAATGACGTGGATTTCTACTAATTTTAGTTACATTATTTAGTTTATCTTCTCATAATTTTCATAAAGCATGTTTTAAAGATTGAGTAAAAAATTTATATCACTCAATCTGTAAACATATATTATTTCTCATCGTTTATTTCTTGTATTTTTATATGCTTATCCAATCTAATTTTATTTAAATCGGGTAAAGTAAATCTATATCTATCTGTACTATTAAAAGAAATCAGATTTGGAACACATGTCATTCAATGAGGGCATCAATAATTTATTGATAAATTTTAAATTTTAAATTAAAAAGATTTAAATATTATATTAGAATTTTATTTTGATTGTAAATCTAAAGTCTAAAATGTGTTTAAATCTAATCTATAATTTATGGATTTAATTTTGGTTTGAAAATTTTAAACAAAAACCCATAAAATTAGTAACCATTTAATCAATTTCGTAAGTTTTACTTTCACTTCTAGAATCAAATTAGATTTTTTGATAATTAAAGTTTTGTCAATAATATAAAAAATCATTATTTAATATTCAATATATTACATCAAATATTTAGAATTAAACTCCACTTCATTCTAAATACTAGGTATGTTTTTTTACTCTTCATATGCTATGCATATTATCTATGTCACATAGAAAACATCATGTATTTTTAGATAAGTTAGATATATGTGTTTTAAAACAAGGTAAACTCTTAACATACATATTTTTTCCTATTGTAACTAAGATGTAGAGGTCTGTGAAAGGTATTTTCACATTCGGAATGTCATAACTTTTTTTTTAAATTTAGATTTACTTAGTTGTCGTATGGTGTCTCATGTCTTTCTTTCTATTTTTTCACTTATATATATGTTTCATTGGTTCAATTGTACATGTAAAGTATTACACTATACATAGTATTTTCTCAACTATAGTTAATTGGTTTTATTGATTCAATTTTTGTCTATTCATTTAAATTACTTTTATCTGTCTAGATGTCTCTTTTCAAGACCTTTCAAATGGTATGGGACATATTACATTATCAATAGTTTTTATTGGTTTCCCTACTAATTGTGATAAAAGTAATTATTTCGTACAATTCATATTGGTTTATAGCTTTGAATACGAGCATACCTTATATTAATGTTAATGATAGCGAAAGTAAGGAAACTATATTTGGATGGTAGAAAATATAATATTATGCCAACATTAACCGCCAGAATAATCTATTATCAGATAAAATCTGACATGTTACCTTTGAACAAGAAAATGTCACAATAAATATTAGTAGTGGTACAAAATTTTAAGTTCCTATGACAAATCCTAAAACAAATAACAGATCATATTATTATGAATGGCTATACAAACTTCGATATTTATTTCGTATTTGGTCTGCATATTACTCTATATTATATATACTTAGATCAAATTATGAACATATTTTTTTTATTTCACATTATAATTATGATTCACCCCGTGTATTACACGGGGCAATAACCTAGTTTATCTTTAATAACAAATCATGAAGAGGCTTATAAATAGTGGTTTTTTCCCTTTTGTGTTTTATGGTTTTTTGAATTTAGTGTTTTTTTTATCTTTTATAGTTTTTACTTTAGTGGTTTTTTGGTTTTTTTATTGAAATCGTTAAAACTGATATTCGCCTTTATTGATATTTGTTTTTAGGGTTTTCAATGAGTACCACCTATAACGACCAAAGTCACGTTGCATAGTACATGGGAAAACTTGTTCTTTTATTTTTTTAATTTGAGCAAATTACAAGTTTTTTTCCTTTATGTTTATACCAAATTGCAGGCGGTGTCCCTTGCCTTTAAAATTGATGGATTTTGTACTTAATGTTTCAAAATCTTGCACAGTATATCTTTTGAGCCTAACCCAGTTTATTTTTTTTGTTAAATCTGGTCATGTACCACGCACATGAGGACATTCTTGTCATTTAACCATTCCAAGAGTTATTATGTAAATAATATATAGATAGGGACTGTTTTATAAAAATAAAAAAGATTTTTATCTCTTTCTTCTACTATCTCTCTCTCTCACTCTAACTTTCTCCCCCTCTTTATTCTTCTTTTTCTTCTCTCTCTCTCTCTAACTTCATCGCACCACACCCACCCACCCACCACCACCACCACACCTGGATGGGCCAATCCTCTTCCACCCATGCGCCACCGCGGTCAACCCACCGCCACCATCGCTCCACCAGCGTCTCCTCCTCCTTCTCCACCCGATCAGACATCTTCTCTTTCATCCACTCCAAACCCAACAACACTATCGAAACTCCAATAATCATTTTAGATCAAATCATTCCCACCACAATAGACTACACATCTGAAATTCCGGACAAATGTTTAGCCTTAATCTTCCAATTCCTCACCTCCACCGCCTGGCCCTCAACGCTCAAGCAGACGTTCTACCACTCATTCCATCTATTTTCTCCCGATTCGACTCCGTTACGAAGCTCGCTCTCCGCTGTGATCGTAGATCCGTATCTATAGCGGATGAAGGATTGTTTCTGATATCCCAACGGTGCCCTAACCTCACGCGCCTTAAGCTAAGCGACGGCGGTGGGAGGTGTAAGGTGGTCGATTGGATTGGTGCAATGGTGATGATGGGTGGTGGTGGTGGGTGGGTGCGATGGTGATGATTGGTGGCGGTGGTGGGATGTGTACGATGGTGGATTTTGGATGGTGAAGGTGGGTTTGCGGTGTTGGAGGTGGAGGTGGTGTTAGGGGTGTTGCAGGTGGTTGTGGCCGGAGTGGTGTATTTTGGATGGTGAAGGTGGGTTAGGTGGTGGTGGGAGGTGGTGTTAGGGGTGTTGCAGGTGGATTGATGTTGAAGATAGGTAGAGTTATAAATTATTTTGTTTTATTTTTTAAAATGATATTAAATAAATAGGGTAAAAAGACTAAAATACCCCTGGGTGACCAGATTTAATAAATAAAATTAACTGGGTTAGGCTCAAAGGACATAACGTGCAAGATTTTGAAACATTAAGTACAAAACCCGTCAATTTCAAAGGCAAAGGACACCGCCTGCAATTTGGTGTAAACATAAAGGACAAAACTTGTAATATACTCTTTTAATTTGTATTATTGGAACTGATATCAATATTTGCTTTTATGCTTTTCCGATGAGTCGAGCCGATAACGATCAAAGTCAAGTCGCGTAACAAAAAGGAAAACCGATCATACTCCCGTCGCGTAGTGCGAGGAAAAAACCCGGTATTGATATTCGCTTTTATGGCTCCCGATGAGTCGAGCCAATAACGACTAAAGTCATGTCACGTAGCATGGGGAAAACAATCAAACTCCCGTCGCGTAACGCGGGGGTACAAATCTTTCTTTTCTTTTAATTGGTATTATCGGAACCGGTATCGATATTCGATTTTATCGATCTTTGATTTTATAGTTTCCGATGAGTCAAACCAATAACGACCAAAGTCACGCTGCGTACCACAGGAAAAAAACGACCAAACTCCCGCCGCATAGCGCGGTGGAGTCCTTCTAGTTATGTAACAAAAATGTTACACAGAATACATATACCACAATAACAATTCAAATATTGTGAGAACCGTGAGAACAAATGAAAAAACCATGAGAATTTGGTCAAAAACAATTCAAATTCAAAATTTTTTTCTACACTTAGCATTATTATTCGAATACAATGTTAGAAATTTAATTTACACGTTTAAATTTACGTGAATTCGTAAATAAAGAAAGTTTACACATGTGTAAGTTTGCCATTTACACATGTGTAAATCTGTTACATTTACACATGTGTAAAAAATCTAAAAACAGTGATTTTGAAAGGAGAAATGAATGATTTGATGTTGTAAATTCTTTTTTTGATGTTGTATCTTAATTACAATGAGCTTTGTATTAAAAAAATGGTTTTGATTGGTTTTTTCATTCGTTCTCACGGTTCTCGCAATATTTAGCGTTCTCAAGATAACCCTCCCCTATATATATATATATATATATATATATATATATATATAGGGCAAAGATCCGTTAGGAACCACCCCTTATTGCGAGAACCGCGAGAACCAATGTGAACACGTGGCAAACTTGTAATTAATGATATTTAATTAAAAACACGCGCTCCTTATATCTTGTTCACTGCCGTGGTTTTCAAAGCAGGGTATATCTTCACTGTTGTCTTTTTCAAACTAGGGTTTCGTTGGAGATTTTGCATAATCGACGACGGCGGCGACTGATTTCTACAGATTCACGGCGGCGACTGATGTTCTACGTTTTCACGGCGGCGTGGATGATGGTGATGGAGGATCTAAAGCAGCAGCAGCTGCTGCATCGGTTTCATGCTCGATTCGCCTCGATGTTGTGGCGGATGGCGGCGATCGGTCCATGGCAAAGCTCCAATGTGGCCATCAGTTTCATTTAGGTTAGTAGCTTGTTTTAGTTTTTTTTTAGGTAGATTGTGAATTTAAGTTGTTTTGTTTGATGTGAATTGAATAATTCTGATTGATTGATTCTGATTTGTGTTATAAAGATGGTTGCTTTGTAGTTGAATGGTTGTTGGGAGGTAGTATGATGATATGATTTGGTCATCTGAAAGGATATTTGGTGTTAGTTTTGATTTTTGTTACGTTATAAATATGTTGTTATTAAACGTTTAAACCTTTATGATGTGTGTCAATTATTCAATGTATGAAAGTTTACAACTTTTGATGGATGATGGTATGTAACTCATAGAATGTCTAGAAGTTGAAACTTGAAAGTAGGTTGAAAAGTGGGTCGGTAACTTCTTTCGATTTTGGGAATTGTGGGTAATGGTTTTTATTTGTTATGCACATGTGCAGGTGTCGCTCAATATACCTGAACAAACAGTAAGCTGTACGGCAATCTTACAGCGGCGACTGATATCCAAAGAATAGCATAATCTTCAATTGAGTTTTCCTGTTTCTATCTTTCGCCAATCCTCACACAGTTCTTCAATCGGTTTTGGATTTATATGATACCATTCAAACGCAGGAATACCTATTTTTCATCCGATTTTGGATTCTGCTTCGATTATCTTCATTATTCACTGATTTGTTCGATTTTCTTCATAATCTGCAGGTTTTAGTTTTCGAATCCAATTCAGATGTTTATGCTATGATTTCAATTTATGATTTGCCCTTGATTCGAATCTCGTTTTGAAAGATTATTTGGTTGTTCTGGAATCGAAACAAGTTGCAATGACAGGACGATGGCTGCTGTAAGTAATTCAATTTTACATATAGCATACTCCAACAGGTATTATGTTGAATGTAAACGATGTTTATACTTTTGTAAATGATATTGTATTAAATGATGTGCACATGTGCATTATATTGATTGTAAATGATGTTGTATTAAATTATATGCACATGTGCATCATGTTGATTGTGAATGATATTGTATTAACTTATATGCACATGTGCATTATGTTGAAAATTATACCATGTCGTTGATGTATGGATTCTGTTTATGTATGGATTCTGAACAGGTGCCTTATGGATGACTATCCAATTATGTACAGAATGGCATTAAACAAAGGGTCTTGGGTGGCGGACAACTACAAAAAAAAAATATGGAAGAACAAGCCGACAACCGGGGAGGCATGGTGGAGTTTATGCATCTTATGGCGTGCTGAGAAACACCAGAGTGAAGACGGGTCAAGATGGGTGGGGTTGGCACTGATGTTGATGCTGAATTCCCTACTCTAAATAGAACGTTTAATCACTAGGAGGACATTGTGATGATGTACAACACTTATGATACAACAACTGGATTTTTCACACGCAACTACTTATATATTGATTATCACTTGTTTTTTGTTTACATTATTGTTTATACTTATTGTTTATCTACTTAATTGTGTAATATTCATTGTTTTATTCATGTCCATTTAACATAAATTACCAATATGTCCACTATTTCAACACATGCACATGTGCATTACCCAAGGCGTGCATTTTCAACATTTAAACCGTAGCATCTAAACTTGTCGATTCACTGTTTCTAATGTCATTATGTTTTAAGTGCATGTACTCCATTTTCAATCCACATATTATACATTGCAACATATACATTATGCACATGTGCATTGCCACCATATACTATGTCAAGCAACATTAAACATTACTACCTTTACGTTATGCACATGTGCATTGCCAACATAATTTATGCCACAAATTATATCACATCAATATGTGTCTGGGCATTTCCAACATATATTATACCATACACCATACAACATTGTAAACTACATATCCTATACCAAACACCATCATGAAAATTAAATATAAGCGAAAGAAAGCCGATAAGCGAAAGAAGGCCGCACGTTTATGCAACAAATGTAACAAATATGTTTTCGGCCATGATTCACGCAACTGCGAAAAAAATCAAGGCTGCCAAACTTGCTGCACGAGCAGATAAACGTGTTGTTGCTATTACTGTTGTACTACCTGCTCCGTCTGAATCCGGTTCTGTGAATCCGGTTCTGATGATGTTGATCTTAATGACACCGATGAGTATTCTGATGAGAATTCTTCTTCTTCTGATGACAACCCTGAAGTCCCTACATATGTGCAAGAACCCGAGCAAACTCTTAGACGTTCGAACAGACGTCGTAAATCAACCAACCCGACTTGTGATTCTTGATTTATCTATTACCTATTACAACTTATGGTTATCGAACTTAACTACTTATGAATATCAATATTTGTTTTGATTATGTTTCTTAATGGACTATTTATGCGTTTTTTAATATATTCATCGTTGGCATCATTCTAATTTGTTATCAATTATGTATTACACGTAACCATTTGTGATTTTATTATTACCCACTTAACATAATGTAATTTTATTACTACCCATTTAACTTACAATATTAATATTAATGCCTAACTTACAATATGCACATGTGCATACATATCGACCAGTTGTATCTAACAGTTGAATCATCTTGTTTATTGATATACCATTGTTTATTATTATACCTGTTACTAATATTAATATAAAACCGTTTGTTATGCCTTACATATAACTATACCCATTTGTAATACATTACATACTACACTGTACGTTATATAACTTTATGCACATGTGCATACCCATCATATAATTTATTAACCAACATAATATAACATATTTTAACAATCGTGTACATCTATGACACATTATATATTACTAACACACATTTAATCATTACTAACATTCATTACCAACCATCTTGTTAGTTTAACAATTTTAATGCACATGTGCATAAACAGCAACAACCAATACGAACTCCAAACATCGATTACTATATCAGCTAAAATACCAACTGATTACTATATCAACTACTATACCATCTGTTGTCAACCAAAAGTATTAGTGTCATAATAGACCACTTCCAACCACATTTAACCAAAACTATAAACGACATCATAACAAAGTACCATCTGACGTGTTAAAACAAACAAAACAAAACAAAGTACTAGTTTCATTAACATAAATCACAAACAAAACAGAAATACTATATGTTCCTAAAGTTAATAACCTGCTGTGTTAACTCGTACCCTCAAACTTATCCTCATTCTTCCATTTGTCAAGCATATTCCAACATTTTTCTTGTTTCATCACCTCTTTGTCTAACGTTTTCTGCATTTTTTCATCTTTCAAACCACGTGTTTTCTCTTTTGCAAGTTCCATAACAGTTTCATTGTACATGTTTGCCTCTGATAATAACAGTTTTGTTGATATCTTCATCCTCAAGTTTTTCAGTTGCATGTCTTGAATATCTTTCCGCGTACTAAAACCGCTTTCAAACTTGACATCGCTCCATTTGTACATCTCCATGTGTCGCATAGCGAACACACCGCAATCGTTGAAATTATCACTCGTTGCCCATTCCAATTTTTTATGTTTAACCTATGTGCAAACACATTAATACATGTATGAAATGTTTGTACACACTAATGCACATGTGCATTTTGAATATTGATTAAAATTTCTAAATAACACATACCATCAACAACATTGTCATCTTTATCACCAACTTTAGATGTTGATAACCTTCTGTTCTTTACCATGCGCACCTCACCAACACCTTTGTTTGGTGTTTCCACCTGTTTCCGTTTATTATTCCTCACCTTCATGTCCTTTTTTACAACTTTTTTCACATATGCATTCATAAACTCAATATGTTTATACAAATTATATTAATACAAAACAACATTAATGTAATGATGCACATGTGCATGAAATAACTTTTAATTAATGAACATCCAAAATATTAATTATAAATAATCAAATATTCTAACCTTTTTGTTTACCATGCATATACTTTTCCGGTGTGACTGCGTCTTACAATGATGACCCTTCGTCCCTCGACTTTAATACCAATATAACTTTTTTTCATTTTCTTTTCCAACTTTCTTTCCATTGCAATTCTGCAATGAACATGTGCATATACGTTAAATACCTTAATAACCTAGTATGACAAATTATGCGCATGCGCATAGTAACATATTTTGTCAGTTTATGCACATGTGCACATATGTATATATCACACCACAATATCCTGTTACCACATTCTAACATAAAATACATTTGTGCATAACTATTCACATGTTATTACAAAATATGCACACGTGCATATTAAATTAATATGACAATCTTTGCACATGTTCATAACTATATATCACACAAACTTACCTTAATAACATATTCTATTAAACATCTGATGTAAACATATGCACATGTGCATGACAATATTTCTCATAATACACACCAAGGTTTGAATTAACAAATTATATGTAATATAAAGAAGTACGAACGAATTGTGTAAACTTGCAAACTGTCGCGCGAACTATGCACATGTGCATATTGAACTATTATGAACATATGCACATGTGTATAACTTATATCACACAAACTTACCTTAATAACATATTCTATTAAACCTAGTTAAATCTATGATGTAAACATATGCACATGTGCATAACAAAATATATCACAGTGCAGAATGAAGTTTGAATCGCCAAATTATATATCATATAATGAAGTACGAACGAATTGTATAAACTTGCAAAGTAACTTGAGTTATATGACAGAGTTCTATTACAATATCTATGTTACATTGCACAATATCTATGTTAAACCGTTGCCCTAATTACGAACGAAATAGAGATCCACAATGTTTTTAATCATGTTGCCGTAATTACAAATTGATGAAGAATATACGATCGATGATTATGTTCCTAATATAAATTATACGACTCATTATGGACGAATTTTAGGAACTAACCTCAATTATATGACGAAATCTGAAATATATGCTTGTAAAATATCAAATCTCTGAGAAAAATGTCACTCCAAATGCTTCAAAACGGTGAACTGATGATCGTGAATGTGATCATGTATTTGAGTCGATGATGTAATTGTTTGTAACAGAAGAACTGATTCAATATGATGGTGAAATGTTGAGATAATCGTGAAAGATAATCAGATTCAAATTGGGGAGATAGATTGGGGATTTTTGTTGGACGTGAATGATATTATTGAATATAGTTAATTTTCTAATTGAAGTCCGATCATATGCGCGTGTTTTAAAAGTTGATTGGGTATTTACAAAATTGCCCCTTTTCACATTGGTTCTCGCGGTTCTCGCAATAAAGGTGGTTCTCGCATGAACCCTACCCTATATATATATATATATATATATATATATATATATATAGGGAGGGGTTAACGTACATTAAGTGTTATCGTACATCACATACGCGAAGCAGGGAACCGTCGGATCCGGCCCTAATCACGCATGGGACACAAAAATGACGCATGGGATCATTTTTGTAAGATAATCACGCATTGGACCCTAATTACGCTAGTTCATTTGATGAAACCTTGTTGATAATCACGCATGGACTCTAATTACGCTAGTTGTCGTACGTTAATGTAGGTTAAGGGTTTTTGTACATTATACTTTCTCTTCTCTCTCTCTCTATATATATATATATATATATATATATATTTATTCCCACTTCTTTAATCCCGAGAGTTTCAAGGAATACAAGTTCCATTTTTGGTAACAATACGATCACCATTCATTTTTTCTATAAGTTATTGTCCATTCACGCATTCTACCACCAAGGTCAAATACTTCCATATATCCACTATTTATCCATCCTCAGTTTTTTTTATCACAAATCAAAATCCTATAATATAATAATGGCAGACAACGACGATGACAAGAACAGCCCTAAACCATCCAATTCTGAGCTTATGGCTAGCGCCAAGGTGATGTCGGAGGCGGTCATGGGCCAGGAGACCGACATGGGCAAGATAGCTGGTGCAGCCGCAGACGTTCTAGACGCCGCGGCTGCTTATGGAGTCATAGATGAGACACAAGGGATAGGGAAGCTTGCGGACCAAGCAGAGGGTTACCTCCATAAATATGAAACAACCCACTCCACCACAGTCACCAAAACCGACGCTTCCGGCAACCAGACCAGCGAAACCACCACCACAACGAGCACCACTGCTCCAGCAGATGATGCTGACAAATAAACCTAGAGGTGGATATGGATATGTCATGATAAGATGATCACTTTTTTTTTTTTTTTTTTTTTGTTTTACCTCAGTATCCCCCCCTTTGTTACAAGAAAATTAATTTTCAGATGCATGTGTTACTGTTATAATTATATATTTTGTTTATTAATTTCTAACTTCGAAGCATTACTTAAACACCCTTTGTGAATTAGATGGCCAAAGGAGTATGATCATGCAAGATATTTTTTGTTTTGTTAACATCATTTAACTTTATGGTTTAAAAATGTAATATGAAATTCGGTCTGCGGTATTAGAAGGCATATTGTTTGGATTTTGGACATCAAGCACTCAAAATATGAACTAACACCAGGCAGTGTGGGCGTTCAAAAATGACGTTGTTGCTTCTCAACGCCGTGATATTGATTAGGCGGGGGAATCTCCACCAGCGTGGAAGAGTTTTTGGCGTCGACGTGGCACGTGGTTAATGGACGTGGATGTTAGCCATTTAACCCCAACGGTTAACTTTTAAAATTTTAAAAACTTAACTTTTTTAAAAATTCAAATTTTAGACTATAAATACAACCCACTTCATTATTTTTTACAAACTCCACCAGTTCACCCAAATTTATATAAACTCTCAACCATTTTAGAACGATCCGTCTTGATTGCAAAAGATTCAAGGCGATCCACACCGCCGTGGAGCACAAGGGTGGTGACCTCGGGGAGGACGACATCATTCAAGTGGCTCTTATCAACTTTAGGCACGAGCACCACCGTGAATTCAAGCTCCGTTCGGCGTGGGAAATCATTAGATTTTTTTATTTAAATTATGTGTTTTTTAGTTTCGTATTTTTATTTAGAATAAATTGCCATTTTAGTCCTCAAGGTTTGGTCCAAATTGCCATTTTAGTCCAAATTGTTTTTTTTCTCCTCTGGGTACTTTTCCATTTTCTTGCCATTTTAATCACATTGCCTAACTTAGTCTAAAATCTGGTTATAACCAGGGGTATTTTTGGCATAACTGTTGTGTAGTGATAACCAGGGGTAGTTTACAACATAATTTATAAACCTCATAATAATTTAATGCCAAAAATACCCATGATTATAACCTGGTTTTTAGACTAAGTTAGGTAATATGATCAAAATGGCAAGAAAAAGGAAAAGTCAGGGACCTAGATGAGAAAAAAAACTATTTGGACTAAAATGGCAATTTGAACAAAAACTCAGGGACTAAAATGGCAATTTTTATTTTAGTGTTATGTATTTGTTTAATTACTAGTAATATTTCTATAAGTTTTTAATACATTTTATATAATTTTAATTATAAAATAATACAAAAGATGTGTGACACATGTCAAAAAACGCCATGTTTCCAAGCCCCGGGCCACACTGTCCGTTTTAACACCATGCCCCGTTCTGACGCGTGGTCCACATGTCGCATAATGCCCCATCTCAAGCCCTTCCACACCATGTGGTCTAAGACTCTAAGAGCAATGCATCCCCTTTTAAATGCCCATGGACACATCATATAATCATAAGAGTAAATTACAAAAATCGTCATTTATGTATGTCACTTATTGCAAACTGTGTCATTTGTCTTCAATAATTACAGAAAACGTACTCGATGTTTGCAAACACTTGCAAGTTATGTCCTTTAGCCCTAACTCAGTTAATTTTTGTGGTTAAATCTGACCAAGTGGACCCCACATGAGGGTATTTTTGTGGTTAAATCTGACCAGATGGACCCCACATGAGAGTAAAATAACCAAATACCCTCATGTGGGGTCCATTTTGTCAAATTTAACCACAAAAAATTAACTGAGTTAGGGCTAAAGGACATAACTTGCAAGGGTTTGCAAACATCGAGTATGTTTTCTGTAATTATTGAAGACAAAGGACACAATTTGTAATAAGTGAATTACATAAAAGACGATTTTTGTAATTTACTCTAAACGTAAACAAATGATTTTCTTTGTGAATCAACCACAATAATTCATGAATAATACGTGATTAATAAGATGGGAAAAAATTCAAAAAAAATCTCTCCTTCACTTCTCACGTTAAGCCAATTTGTATGTTACGACTCATTTGTATAATAGCTTAACCCTATAATTCTATTCTACATAACTAGTTCTCCTCGTCTTGGTTTTAAAATGCATGTGCATAATGCGCGCATGACATGATGCAGTGATGAGATTGCATCACACGATGCGATTCCAAGATATGCGTATCACATGATGTGGTTTGATGCAACGCCTTATATAGTTAGACCGATATTTGAACAAGTTGGACCATGATTGCAATGGGTCAAATTTTACAAATCTGATCAAACAAATCTTACCATCATTTGAGCAAAGGGTTGAGTATTTGAACATATTAGACTATCAATTGAACAAATTTGACTAGAGTTGATAAGAACATCTTATATTTTACTTTTTAAAAGTTAACAAGTTAAAATATTATTTTATGAACAGACTTAAAATACTATCTATAAATAACCTTTTAGTATTTTTTTTAATAACGAACACGTTGCATATGTGATTTTAAAAACAAAGCTCTGTATGCCCATGAACAAACAACAAGCAAACAAAATCTGCATTGCTAAATGCAGTCAGGTTTCCTTAGGTCGGTTTCTTCACACTGCTGGGTTAAGGGATGATAGGTTGGGATTGGGCTTCATGGGGGCTTTTAAGAGAGCGGTAAAGGGCCCTAATTTTAGTATTAGGCTGATATTGAGTGGGAGTTCATTAGCCCACTGGGCCTTTATTGGGTCCGCCCCGGCCTGGTGTAAAACTAAAATGAGATATACCGGGCTAAGATTCGAGTTACAGGAAAATGGCCAAACCAACCACCTAAGAATGGAATCGTCGAGCGAAAACACTTGACAACCTCCTGGAAGCAGCTTTTTTAGCCACCAGACCTTTCTCCATCAATTAGGAATCTGATGCCGTCACTAAACACATTCCTTAAATTGAAGCCATTTTTGAGTTTTTATTTTTTGGTGTCTAATCCGCATATATAGCACCATTGCTCTTGATTTTCTTGACTGTATATCTCTTAAATGTCAACATATACACGTGTGATTTAGTTTACGGAGATTTTTCAATGCCGAGAACCTCGAACAGAGAGTAAAAATGGCGTAAGGTTCACAATGGTGTAAAACTAAAATGGGATATACCGGGCTAGGAATCGAGTTACAGGAACAAGGGCCAAACCAACCACCTAAGAATGGAATCGTCGAGCGAAAACACTTGACAACCTCCTGGAAGCAGCTTTTCTTGCCACCAGACCTTTATCCATCAAGTAGGAATCTGATGCCGTCACTAAACACATTCCTTAAATTGTAGCCATTTTTTGAGTGTTTATTTTCTGGTGTCTAATCCGCATATATATCACCATTACTCTTGATTTTCTTGACTGTATATCTCTTAAATGTCAACATATACACGTGTGATTTAGTTTACGAAGATTTTTCAATGCCGAGAACCTCGATCAGAGAGTAAAAAAAACGTAAGGTTCACAATGGTGTAAAACTAAAATGAGATATACCGGGCTAGGATTCGAGTTATAGGAACAAGGGCCAAACCAACCACCCAAGAATGGAATCGTCGAGCGAAAACACTTAACAACCTCCTGGAAGCAGTTTTTCTTGCCACCAGACCTTTCTCCATCAATTAGGAATCTGATGCCGTCACTGAACACATTCCTTAAATGGTAGACATTTTTTGAGTGTTTATTTTTTAGTGTATAATCCGCATATATATTACCATTGCTCTTGATTTTCTTGACTGTATATCTATTAAATGTCAACATATACACGTGTGATTTAGTTTACGAAGATTTTTCAATGCCGAGAACCTCGATCAGAGAGTAAAATAGGCGTAAGGTTCACAGTGGTGTAAAACTTAAATGGGATATACCGGGCTAGGATTCGAGTTACAGGAACAAGGGCCAAACCAACCATCCAAGAATGGAATCGTCGAGCGAAAACACTTGACAACCTGCTGGAAGCAGCTTTTCTTGCCACCAGACATTTCTCCATCAATTAGGAATCTGATGCAGTTATTGAACACATTCCTTAAATTGTAGCCATTTTTTGAGTTTTTATTTTTTTGTGTCTAATCCGCATATATATCACCATTGCTCTTGATTTTCTTGACTGTATATCTCTTAAATGTCAACATATACACGTGTGATTTAGTTTACGAAGATTTTTCCATGCCGAGAACCTCGATCAGAGAGTAAAAAAGGCGTAAGGTTCACAATGGTGTAAAACTAAAATGGGATATACTGGGCTAGGATTCGAGTTACCAGAACAAGGGCCAAACCAACCACCCAAGAATGGAATCGTCGAGCGAAATACTTGACAACCTCCTGCAAACAGCTTTTCTTGCCACCAGACCTTTCTCCATCAATTAGGAATCTGTTGCCGTCACTGAACACATTCCTTAAATTGTAGCCATTTTTTGAGTGTTTATTTTTTGGTGTCTAATCCGCATATATATTAACATTGCTCTTGATTTTCTTGACTGTATATCTCTTAAATGTCAAGATATACACGTGTGATTTAGTTTACGAAGATTTTTCAATGCCGAGAACCTTGATCAGAGAGCAAAAAAAGGCGTAAGGTTCACAATGATGTAAACTAAAATGGGATATACCGGGATAGAATTCGAGTTACAGGAATAAGGGCCAAACCAACCACCCAATAATGGAATCGTCGAGCGAAAACACTTGACAACCATCCTGGAAGCAGTTTTTTTTGCCACCAGACCTTTCTCCGTCAATTAGGAATCTGATGCCGTCACTAAACACGTTCCTTAAATTGTAGCCAATTTTTGAGTGCTTATTTTTTGGTGTCTAATCCGCATATATATCACCATTGCTCTTGATTTTCTTGACTGTATATCTCTTAAATGTCAACATATACACGTGTGATTTAGTTTGTGAAGATTTTTCAATGCCGAGAACCTCGATCAGAGAGTAAAAAAGACGTAAGGTTCACAATGGTGTAAAACTAAAATTGGATATACCGGGCTAGGATTCGAGTTACAGGAACAAGGGCCAAACCAACCACCTAAGAATGGAATCGTCGAGCGAAAACACTTGACAACCTACTGGAAGCAGCTTTTCTTTCTACCAGACCTTTCTCCATCAATTAGGAATCTGATGCCGTCACTGAACACATTACTTAAATTGTAGCCATTTTTTGAGTGTTTATTTTTTGGTTTTAATCCGCATATATATTACCATTGCTCTTGATTTTCCTTACTGTATATCTCTTAAAGGTCAACATATACACGTGTGATTTAGTTTACAAAGATTTTTCAATGCCGAGAACCTCGATCAGAGAGTTAAAAAGGCGTAAGTGATGTGTGCTAAACAGACTACTAAAATTAACTACTTTAGACTCTCTAAGCTAGACACTAAAAAGCTTTAATTCTAGACTCGACCTAAACCACACAATCGGCAAGTGTACCGATCACTATAGTATGACCTAAGGAAGTCCGGATATCGAACCACGAGACTCTACTAATCACGCTAATTAAACTCTAACAGACTCCGACAGACACGACTCAAACTGTTTAATTGTTTTTTTTTGGGGGGGGGGGGGGGTTACTGAAAATCTAAGGAAATCTATTAAACTAATTATTAACTAGAACTATGCTAATACGAACTAATATGAAGACTTTACTTAGATGAGGATGAAGACCACCTAGACTAGAATCCTGGATTGATTTTTAAGAATTTACCAATTAAGTTAACCGCATGTTTTATGAAACCGGGATCTTGTGATACTAAACCTATTAAGACACCAACTAAGCCCCTCAACCCTTCTCGAGGTGAAACTTATGGCAATACCTAGGCCGTTAATCCTACCGGTTATTAGACTTCCTTTCGGTTATCTAATTATTGTGTAAGTACCCTAATATTGACCTACTCTTTTCCAATTATATGTGACAACCCTCAAAATCCCATGTATTCCGTACAATTTATTATTGATAATTTAAGTGTTTGACGACTGTGTGGAATTACTTAACTGCTCTCTGATTTCTGTGTTATATTTACATGCGTTTGTTAACATGCTAATAGTATAGAGAAAAGTTACTAAATAGTCCGGTATGTGAAACACCCTAACACGTAATAACTTAAAAACGACGCAGCGGAAAAAGAGCCTTAAAAAAAATTAATTTCTTGACAATCATAAACCATTCGAATCAACTTGATTTAAATCTTTTACATTATTCATACCTAATCAAGAAAATTACATTACAAATGGTTTCCAACATGTGATCACATCCCCGTACAATCCTTGATCTTGACTCGACCCTCGATCACTAGTCCGCCAAGAATATCCGACTAACCTGCGGTCACCCGACACGTTAATAATTGGCGACATCATATTCATTAGTATAAAGACATAAAAATATACATAACCACTTAGCAATCTATCATTTTATACAACTCCGATATAATATTCTTTTGAGTTCATTCTTTACACTAAGCGTCCAATCTTTTTTAAGCCCAATACTTACATATCTGCATTCCTGTTCCATTCTCAAGGTACACCATTAGTAACGTGACTATTCAAACATGTTAGAGCTATATATATACATAATATAAGATCCTTTCTTTCATGCACAACAAATCCTACTTCATGGATAAGTACCTACACACGTATGTTCACACACATTTCATACCTACATACATACATGCATACATAAACACGTCTATACGTACATGCTTACATACTTACATATAGTTATACAATGCATATAACATAGTTAGATAGCCTTCACACGAGTTTGGAGTTGAAGAATGCAAAAAAAAAATAAAATAAGAAAGAACCAGCGATTGGCGCAAGAAGAAACCCATCTGGCGCAACCTTGTGCCAGTTCTGGCGCAATACAGAAGACATCAGTCAGGGGCGCAACCTTGTGCCAGGGGGGGCGCAACCTTGCGCCTGGTTCAGACCTGCAACTTTCAGCTTAACGAATTTTTACCATTTTGGTCATAACTTTCTCATTTCTTGTCCGTTTTACGATCCGCTTCTTCCTACATGATCGTAAATTAATATTCTATCATGTGATCTTGAAATCCAACATCCGGGTTAAGGAAATTCTTAACTTATACTTTTTCGGCTTATTATTCATTTACGAATTATTGACCCTTTCATACATTTATCATCATAACATGTTTATTTGACCTTAATTTCACACAAACCTTATAATTTCAAGGTCGTCTATCATATAAGGTTCAATTCCCGGATTCCTTACATCTTCATAACCCATTTTTGCTCAAAAGCTTATTTTGACCCGTTAAGGGTATTTACGCGTTTTTAAGGTCTTTGACTTACAAAAATCATACTCCTCACTCACACACTGGTCCAAAGCGTTCACTTAATCAATTAACTTGTTTCTAAACAACTTTTAAAATCGTTTGCCCGATATGCCTATCAAGGGCATTTTGGTCAACTTTGTTTCGTCCTTTACGACAAAGGACTTCATTACACATTTTACAATTCCCATGATTTAACTACAACTCTTATCGCACATACCTGGCTCGGATCAAGGCTATGACCCGCTTTAATACTTCATCCTCTAACTTGCTATATAATAGCAACACAAACCCTTTCGCTATACATTCTGTGAATTCATAATACTTGACAAAACAATTCATTAGTTGATAACGCCAAATGGTGACATCTCCACCATTTGACCCGTTAAATCTAAATGTCCACTTTACCCTTGTGGGGTTTTAATTATTCATTATCCCATCCATGTAACTTATTTCTTCGTTAACTTGTAACCAGAATTACCATAATACCCTTTTCACCCTTTAAAAACATCAACCTTAATTTCTTATCATACCCACATATTCCGACTCGTATCAAATACTTGTCGGAACATCATACTTCACATATTTACTTACCATGTTCGTATTCAATGCAATGAATAGATATTCTACAAAAAGGGGTGTAAGCTTTACTTACCTCACATCCAAATATGTTTCCCGTGCGTATGAGTCCCGTTTGACCCGCTTCTTTCCCAAGCTTCCTTGCCGCTTACCAAGCATCAACTATCATATATCATTCTTATGATAGTTAGTTTATTCATCATTCGTCACAACCCTTTCATCACACGGATCTTATATGGAATTTATCATTCAACCTTATAACATGCTAATCTATCATTTCTTATCCGATTTCTTTGAACATTCACACACATGTATGATTTCAAACATCATTAACATAAGTAAATCATCATTTTCATCACATTATCTAAAACCCACTTCATAACTACTTTGTTAATCGCTTACAAGTGATCTAGTCTCAATTACCTCATAATTTCATCATACATTTGGTGAGTATACTACCTCCTAAGCATAGTGTACAACTAATTCATGCGTATTCTTCTAATCTCACACATAATTCATCAAATCCTCCTACTAATTAACATGTATCATCCACACATAAACATTCAAACATATTATCATCATATTTCTTTCAATTCCTCTAACAAGAATCCATATTACTCACATAATACATCAACATTCAACAAGAATTAGACATGGATGATGATTCAAGTCATCATTCTCACCATAACTAATGGGTTTCACCTCTAAGCATCAAATTAACCTAAATCATGCATAACCCATGTTCTATATGATGATTCTAACATATCCTCATACTCAATTTCATACCAATTCACGATTTACAACATAACCCACTTCGTGCATAATCACCAATCTAACTTTTAAGACATACCTTACGATCCCCTTGTGAAGGTGATCATTAATCCATGTTCCTTCTTGAATTTGAGCTACAATTAACCCTTTAATTTGGTGATCTTCATAATTAGGGTTTGTGAGCTTTCATGGAGCTCCTGGCTCTTTCTCGAACACACGTACGTGTGTGTGTGTGTGTGTTTGTGTGTGTATTTTATAATTAAATTCATCTTTCATTTTACCCCACTTTAGTCCCTCAAGTTGTCACTAAATATATTTGGGACAACCTTCATCCTCTAATTGTTTCTACCATACTCTTAACTCGGTTAAATAACCTAGTTATTTATTTCTTGATGTACCATATCAAAACATTTAATGATTATAAACATTCGGGTTTTGGGGTGTTACAAGTCTACCCCACTTAAATAAGGTTTCGTCCCCGAAACCTTTCTCACTTCCATTTACACATACACATACACATATCTATGTTTAACTTTATGGTCACATCATAATTATAACTAATCATCCTATCTCATTTCATAATTATTTATACAATTGACTTCTTCCTAACAAGTCTATACTTTCCATGCCATACTTCCACGTAACCTTCTCATTTCCTTGACCGTTTAGTAACAGTTTAATGTACATATTCATTCAAACTTATAATAATGCTTACTTTCATATGATCCGTTTATAACAATTCTAATACCTTCATCTCATACTTTAAGATCACATTCTATACATATATTACATAACATTTAATTTTGTTTCGTTATCGCAACGAAGTTACTATTTCATACTCATGCATTCGTGCTTAACTCCAAAGTTAACATCATTCTTCATTTTCTATAGTTATTTGTACCATACATATTCTTATGTTACCTTCAACTCACCCTATTCATTATACATTACTATTTCTCTCATTTCATGCATTATTTAATTTGCATAAGCCCACGTGTCACGCAAACTCATTATATGAGAGTTTAACCAATTCTCGAAATTTTCACTCAAAACCCTTGAGATTCACTTCTTAATGACATAGTTTTCTTCTTATGTCAACTATTAGGAATCAAACATTCCATACTATACCATACTCATTCCACCATTCATTTTGTAGGACGTTTTCAATTTATTAATTCGTACTTATCCGTCATAAATTAAAACATTTTACTTACCTCGATTTCATTCCATACTTCGGCGATCCGTAAATCAGACCTGTCCATATTCTTCACGAGTACTAGCCGTACCAGGCTAGATTTTATTCATCCATGTAATGTGCCTCCAATCGTACACGTCCTTCCACCAATTCAATTGGTTTCATCACATCAAGTGTTCTAACATTATCATTAACAAATTTAGCAGTTAGCACATTTCATTTCTCACACGAAATTCTTTCATTCTAGTTACTTATTTCGTCAACCTTCATTTGACTTTTCAAGGCTACACTGATATTTCTTAATTATCGTATATGTATTGAGGCACACGTTCATACTTCTTTCCATTCATGCTTACTTGCAAAAACATTCATTACATCATTTCGGTATTCTTAACAAAACTTATCCTTCTTGTTCATACTAAAATCATTGTCTGGGTCGTAGCCCGTCATTTATTATGACTCCTAGGTGTCGATTACTAACACATTTAACACATAACTTGTTCAAAACTTCTTTCTTTGGTCTTAAAATTTAGGTTTGTGTGCCAATTATGATCATTCTTTCATTCAGTTACTTTACATTTACTCATATGACTCGTTTGACGCAACCAAGGTCAAACTATCGGCACATTCTGATGTGGGCTAATTTCATCCTTTTTATATTTTTTTAAGTCTGTCCTGCGGATTCAAACGTTACATCCATACCTTTCATTACTTCTATGTTTCGAATCCGTCCAGCGGTTCCAACGTACCATTCGTACCTTTTCTTCCTTCTATGATTTGAATCCATCTAACGGATTCAAACATATCATTCACATCTTTCATTCCTTACATGTGTTGAATCCGTCTCGCGGATTCAGACATATCATTTCTACATTTCATTTCCTTGAATCCGTTTTACGAATTCAAACATTCCATTCATGCCTTTCATTCCTTGAATCCGTCTCGCGGATTCAAACAGGTCATTCATACTTCATTCCTTTCATGCTTCGAATCCGTCCTGCGGATTCTAACATATCATTCATACTTTCATTCCTGAAAGTCTTACATTTATCTTTACCCTCATGTCCACCTACTACCTAATTCTAACGGACATACCTGTAACAATTATCACGGTCTCACGGACGTCATACGTTTCTTGTGTACTGGCCAGGTACACAATCCACATACTAGTTTCGTGTCTTCGTGTAATTGTCACCTTATGTCCGAGGAATTAGGTTTCGGCACGTGTAACATTTTCAAAACTTCATTACCATTCTATTATTACATTTCATTTAAATTTTTCCTTCACTTGATTGATTTTATCATTACATGCACCCACATGTTAACTTTACGTACCTGGGGTCAATTCGTCTTATTACATGCCTTGGTGCCGATCCTAGACTGCATTCACGGATCATCCTCTCTAAGCAATTATGCTTACCTTACATGTAACATACTGTTAGTTTTCTTCAAATACATACTTAAGCACATACTTACCTTTGCTTCTACCCTTAGATCTTGATCGAGTCTCGGATTATACGGGTTCCTTGTCACAAGAGCACACAGGTTTGAGTTCAAGTATTTACCTCCTCATACTTGATTTCCCTCAAATCATGGCTCTGATACCAACTTGAAACACCCTAACACGTAATAACTTAAAAACGACGCAGCGGAAAAAGAGCCTTAAAAAAAATTAATTTCTTGACAATCATAAACCATTCGAATCAACTTGATTTAAATCTTTTACATTATTCATACCTAATCAAGAAAATTACATTACAAATGGTTTCCAACATGTGATCACATCCCCGTACAATCCTTGATCTTGACTCGACCCTCGATCACTAGTCCGCCAAGAATATCCGACTAACCTGCGGTCACCCGACACGTTAATAATTGGCGACATCATATTCATTAGTATAAAGACATAAAAATATACATAACCACTTAGCAATCTATCATTTTATACAACTCCGATATAATATTCTTTTGAGTTCATTCTTTACACTAAGCGTCCAATCTTTTTTAAGCCCAATACTTACATATCTGCATTCCTATTCCATTCTCAAGGTACACCATTAGTAACGTGACTATTCAAACATGTTAGAGCTATATATATACATAATATAAGATCCTTTCTTTCATGCACAACAAATCCTACTTCATGGATAAGTACCTACACACGTATGTTCACACACATTTCATACCTACATACATACATGCATACATAAACACGTCTATACGTACATGCTTACATACTTACATATAGTTATACATTGCATATAACATAGTTAGATAGCCTTCACACGAGTTTGGAGTTGAAGAATGCAAAAAAAAAAAAAATAAGAAAGAACCAGCGATTGGCGCAAGAAGAAACCCATCTGGCGCAACCTTGTGCCAGTTCTGGCGCAATACAGAAGACATCAGTCAGGGGCGCAACCTTGTGCCAGGGGGGGCGCAACCTTGCGCCTGGTTCAGACCTGCAACTTTCAGCTTAACGAATTTTTACCATTTTGGTCATAACTTTCTCATTTCTTGTCCGTTTTACGATCCGCTTCTTCCTACATGATCGTAAATTAATATTCTATCATGTGATCTTGAAATCCAACATCCGGGTTAAGGAAATTCTTAACTTATACTTTTTCGGCTTATTATTCATTTACGAATTATTGACCCTTTCATACATTTATCATCATAACATGTTTATTTGACCTTAATTTCACACAAACCTTATAATTTCAAGGTCGTCTATCATATAAGGTTCAATTCCCGGATTCCTTACATCTTCATAACCCATTTTTGCTCAAAAGCTTATTTTGACCCGTTAAGGGTATTTACGCGTTTTTAAGGTCTTTGACTTACAAAAATCATACTCCTCACTCACACACTGGTCCAAAGCGTTCACTTAATCAATTAACTTGTTTCTAAACAACTTTTAAAATCGTTTGCCCGATATGCCTATCAAGGGCATTTTGGTCAACTTTGTTTCGTCCTTTACGACAAAGGACTTCATTACACATTTTACAATTCCCATGATTTAACTACAACTCTTATCGCACATACCTGGCTCGGATCAAGGCTATGACCCGCTTTAATACTTCATCCTCTAACTTGCTATATAATAGCAACACAAACCCTTTCGCTATACATTCTGTGAATTCATAATACTTGACAAAACAATTCATTAGTTGATAACGCCAAATGGTGACATCTCCACCATTTGACCCGTTAAATCTAAATGTCCACTTTACCCTTGTAGGGTTTTAATTATTCATTATCCCATCCATGTAACTTATTTCTTCGTTAACTTGTAACCAGAATTACCATAATACCCTTTTCACCCTTTAAAAACATCAACCTTAATTTCTTATCATACCCACATATTCCGACCCGTATCAAATACTTGTCGGAACATCATACTTCACATATTTACTTACCATGTTCGTATTCAATGCAATGAATAGATATTCTACAAAAAGGGGTGTAAGCTTTACTTACCTCACATCCAAATATGTTTCCCGTGCGTATGAGTCCCGTTTGACCCGCTTCTTTCCCAAGCTTCCTTGCCGCTTACCAAGCATCAACTATCATATATCATTCTTATGATAGTTAGTTTATTCATCATTCGTCACAACCCTTTCATCACACGGATCTTATATGGAATTTATCATTCAACCTTATAACATGCTAATCTATCATTTCTTATCTGATTTCTTTGAACATTCACACACATGTATGATTTCAAACATCATTAACATAAGTAAATCATCATTTTCATCACATTATCTAAAACCCACTTCATAACTACTTTGTTAATCGCTTACAAGTGATCTAGTCTCAATTACCTCATAATTTCATCATACATTTGGTGAGTATACTACCTCCTAAGCATAGTGTACAACTAATTCATGCGCATTCTTCTAATCTCACACATAATTCATCAAATCCTCCTACTAATTAACATGTATCATCCACACATAAACATTCAAACATATTATCATCATATTTCTTTCAATTCCTCTAACAAGAATCCATATTACTCACATAATACATCAACATTCAACAAGAATTAGACATGGATGATGATTCAAGTCATCATTCTCACCATAACTAATGGGTTTCACCTCTAAGCATCAAATTAACCTAAATCATGCATAACCCATGTTCTATATGATGATTCTAACATATCCTCATACTCAATTTCATACCAATTCACGATTTACAACATAACCCACTTCGTGCATAATCACCAATCTAACTTTTAAGACATACCTTACGATCCCCTTGTGAAGGTGATCATTAATCCATGTTCCTTCTTGAATTTGAGCTACAATTAACCCTTTAATTTGGTGATCTTCATAATTAGGGTTTGTGAGCTTTCATGGAGCTCCTGGCTCTTTCTCGAACACACGTACGTGTGTGTGTGTGTGTGTGTTTGTGTGTGTATTTTATAATTAAATTCATCTTTCATTTTACCCCACTTTAGTCCCTCAAGTTGTCACTAAATATATTTGGGACAACCTTCATCCTCTAATTGTTTCTACCATACTCTTAACTCGGTTAAATAACCTAGTCATTTATTTTCTTGATGTACCATATCAAAACATTTAATGATTATAAACATTCGGGTTTTGGGGTGTTACAGTATGCCTTCCTGAGTGTTGAAAATTAAAAACGCTACAAAAAAATATATATAAGACACTTTACGGATTGATTAAGCACTTTAACAGAACAGTGTCAAACCGAACACCCGGACTTTACCCGGAACATAAAAATATTGTCAATAACATTACTTATCCTTTTCTGAGCCAGTTAGGGTCCCCGAATACCTTAACACCCGTTACAAAACACTACACACTAATAACTAAATTAATCACCTAACTAGACTAAATATCACCTAACTAGTTAGTCCAAATCCAACCATATTACCCCTCGCATTGATCCGATCGGTTCCCCTAGGGAACACACACCACACAAATTATGATTATTTTATTTGAGTTGTCTAATATCTTGGGTACACATTACACAATGGGCATTAGGGTATATGGTGTTATAAGAATACATGAGGGATAAGATCATCTCACTTTAAACACTTAACAAAAAAAAATTGCTTTCTTCTCTTCCCACTCCTTTGGTTCGGCCGAGAACCATAACCCACCCACCATCACCTTCAATCTTGCTAAATCACATACAATCTAAGGTGCAAGAGATCATACGAGGAGACCCGGTGCTTACGGAATCACAAGGACCTCTCTACATCGCTTTTATCCACCTAGTTTTCGCTTTGATTCTTCCCTAGCCTTGAGCTAGTTGTAAGTGATTCTAAACACACTCTTGATCTTGTCTAAGGTGGTTAATAAGAGATTTAACGGATAAGAATCATAAACACTAAAGATCAAATCTAAAAGTCTTGGACAAAAGATGAATAAGATGGATAAAGAGAAGTTATGTGTGTAAATCATGTAGATCTTGTGTTGTTATGATTCTTGGTTGATTATCTGATATTTTGCTGGTTAATATTGATGTTTGATGTTGTTGTGATCACTAAACATGTTAACGGAATCAATCGAACGCGCTTTAGAGTGTTAAAGACTGAAAATAGTAGGCTATTTAATGATTAGTTGGCTGTAACAGGACCGTAACTTAACGAAAAATGTAGTTTTTGAAGTCTAGACTTATGTACTATGAAATACGGTTCTAATGGCACCGGAATCATAATTTTTGGACTCCGTTTACTATTTTTAAAGTGTTATTTGGTAACAGCAGCTAGAGCTGCATTTTTCTGCTGAAAATATGCGTTTTGTTTTCTGTCATAACGTGAGTTCTGTGTAGAGTTAGATCAGGAAAATTGTACTGTAAATGACAACTGAAGTATTTGTAATTACCCCACTAGAATTTCGTAAATCGGACTTACGATGAATTTTTAATAAATTGTTCCGTGGACTGTGGTCAGAAAAAGATAAATCTGAGTTCAGTCCGGAAAATGAATTTTTATAAAATATTAGTAATAAACTGGACCCCGATATTTTTACACAATAAAATTTGGAACGTTTAAGACCTTCTGTAGAAATTTGGGAATTTTTGGAATAAGTTAACTATTTATTTACAAAGTCCGAAAACAGCCCGGTTTTGAATATTTATGCTGAAATGACATAAGCTGTAATTTGCGTGTCTAAATGTCGAATATGCTATCTGTGAATGATCTAACATGTTATATGTGTTATGTGCATTATCGTATGTTTGCTTATGAGTGGGGAATGGATGGGAAGTATATATGGGCATAAACCGTTAAAGTGATGCATGTTATGTGATAGATAAGTGTAGGAACTTTGTGCTCTATTTGAAAATCACTAAATGACTAACTGGTAATCATATTAGGATGTGATTGACCGACCTTGACTGTTAGCTATATTTGAGAGTCTAACCGAGCAAACCTAGGTGAGTTCACACCCTTACTAAGGCATGGGATTCCCGGTGGCTGGGAATGGGATTGAATAACTATTTATATTATCAACACTACTAGACTACCTACTACTGTCCTCGGATTGAGAAGGGCACGTACGTAAAACCTACGTACACTCACACTTACTACTGTCCTCGGATTGAGAAGGGCACGTACGTAAAACCTACGTACACTCAAACTTAACACCATCCTCGGATTAGGAAGGACACGTACGTAAAACCTACGTACACTCATACTTACTACTGTCCTCGGACTGAGAAGGGCACGTACGTAAAACCTACGTACACTCAAACTTAACACCGTCCTCGGATTGGGAAGGACACTTATGGATACGCCTAGTCTAGTAACATACATAATGGGAAGCCCCCACTAATTACGGATATGGTTTGGATAATGAAAAGGAACTGGTTAAACATACTTTCAACTACGGGGTAACCCCCACGGCAAATAAGCCAACGAAAGTCAAACCACGTTTTTCAGAAACAACTTAAAACTAAACAACCAAACGTGAACTCACTCAACTTTGTTGTTGACTCGTTGTTACATGCCTTACAGGTCGCTAGATGCTTACGGAGCTTGCACGAGGAGAAGGTTGTTGTGGAATACGGATTGTTAAGTCCCGTACTAAACTTCTAAACCTTATGAACTTATTAAACCTACGTTTGGACTTTAAACTTATGAACTATGGGACTTATGTTTTGAACTTACGTTTAATGCTTCCGCTGTCAACCTAAAATCGGTTTACTTCCTTTTGGTCACCAATCGTATTGTGTTTGGTTTTATTTACTTAATTGTGTTGTTCAATATGATTGGTGGCTCGATCCTGGTCACGTCACGCCTCCAAGCGATGATACTCCGCATGGTGGATTTTGGGGGTGTGACATTATAGATCTAGGGTAGTTTGAGTTTCTTAACTTGACTTGATAGACTAATAAACCGACAGGGCAACTAAGGCATGACTTTTTCCAAAGACTGTCTAAAACAATTCGCCGGGCAAGACCTACCAATAGCCTTGCACCTTCCAGCTATTAGGACTAGTAGAATACTGAAATCTAGCAAATTATTAACTATCACTTCTAAGGTTTATTGGCCAATTCACCCTAAAGGTCAAAGACATGAGGTCAAAGATCTAGGATGAACCTATTCCGTAGCAGACAACCACCTAGATTCACACGAAGCAATTGATAATAATTAACCAAATTAAAGTACGCATACACACCAAATTAATAAACCAAACCTTTTACAAAACACAATTTATCCATAAACACATGCAATTAACTAAAAAGGTTCAAACTTTATTTCAATCCATTCATCATAGTCTAGGTGGTTTAAGCATTTAGCCAATACTCATTGTTTCAAACATCATAATAATCATGACCATAACAGAATTCATCATGAAACAAGTTGGAATTAAACGAAACGAGAAAAAGACGGGAAGATTAAACCCGAATGCTTCACTCCGAATGCTCCCGAACTCGTACCCGATGATTCCTATGCTTCAAAACCTTCGAACAGCCTCTGATTAGCCTCTGATATGTATAAGAATGGTCCAAAACTCGCTGACTTCGTAACTCGTCGATAACAGCCGATATATAGATTATATAAACCTCAAACCCTAAAAACCTAGCTGTTTTCGTAAAATTCTGCCGCCACAAGGATGTGGCGGCCCGCGATAACCCTTAGACAAAAGTGTCGCGGGTGGCGGCCCCCCTAAATAATTCTGTTTCTTTTCTTATTCATGGCGGCCCGCGATAACGTTCTTTGAAACCCGTCGCGGGTAGCCAAAACCCTCCAGAACTGCAATTTCTTCATTGTTTTAACTTTCAAACTTTCGTTTCTTGCCACGACACTTTATCTTGTCATACTTTACTCGTTTCCTGCACTTTCAGCTACTAAGACCTGGAAAACGCAAAAATATCAAAAGTATGCACAATCTACACTAAAACGAAACTAAAACTATCTATAGACGACTAAACACGAACGCGAATAAAGATGTATTTTACAATACATCAGTAAGGTTCACAATGGTGTAAAACTAAAATGGGATATACCGGGCTAGGATTCGAGTTACAGGAACAAGGGCCAAACCAACCACCCAAGAATGGAATCACCGAGTGAAAACACTTGACAACCTCCTGGAAGTAGCTTTTCTTGCCAACAGACCTTTCTCCATCAATTAGGAATCTGATGCCGTCATAAAAACACATTCCTTAAATTGTAGCCATTTTTTAAGTGTTTATTTTTTGGTGTCTAATCCACATATATATCACCATTGTTCTTGATTTTCTTGACTGTATATCTCTTAAATGTAAACATATACACGTGTGATTTAGTTTACGAAGATTTTTCAATGCCGAGAACCTTGATCAGAGAGTAAAAAAGAAGTAAGGTTCACAATGGTGTAAAACTAAAATGGGATATACCGAGATAGGATTTGAGTTACAGGAATAAGGGCCAAACCAACCACCCAAGAATGGAATCGTCGAGAAAAAACACTTGACAACCTCCTGGAAGCAGCTTTTCTTACCACCAGACCTTTCTCTGTCAATTAGGAATTTGATGCCGTCACTGAACACATTCCTTAAATTGTAGCCAATTTATGAGTGTTTATTTTTTGGTGTCTAATCCTCATATATTTTACCATTGCTCTTGATTTTCTTGACTGTATATCCCTTAAATGTCAACATATACATGTATGATTTAGTTTACGAAGATTTTTCAATGCCGAGAACCTCGATCAGAGAGTAAAAAAGGCATAAGGTCCACAATGGTGTAAAACTAAAATGGGATATACCGGGCTAGGATTCGAGTTACAGGAACAAGGGCCAAACCAACCACCTAAGAATGGAATCGTCGAGCGAAAACACTTGACAGCCTCCTAAAAGCAGTTTTTCTTGCCACCAGGCCTTTCTCCATCAAGTAGGAATCTGACGCCGTCACTGAACTCATTTCTTAAATTGTAGCCATTTTATGAGTGTTTATTTTTTGGTTTCTAATCCGCATATATATTACCATTGCTCTTGATTTTTTTGACTGTATATCTCTTAAAGGTCAACATATACACGTGTGATTTAGTTTACGAAGATTTTTCAATGCCGAGAACCTCGATCAGAGAGTAAAAAAGGCGTAAGGTTCAAAATGGTGTAAAACTAAAATGGGATATACCGGGCTAGGATTCGAGTTACAGGAACAAGGGCCAAACCAACCACCCAAGAATGGAATCGTCGAGCGAAAACACTTGACAACCTCCTGGAAGCAGCTTTTCTTGCCACCAGACCTTTCTCCATCAATTAGGAATCATATGCCGTCACTAAACACATTACGTAAACTGTAGCCATTTTTTGAGTGTTTATTTTTTGGTCTCTAATCCGCATATATATCACCATTGCTCTTGATTTTCTTGACTCTATATCTCTTAAATGTCAACATATACACGTGTGATTTAGTTTATGAAGATTTTTCAATGCCGAGAACCTCGATAAGAGAGTAAAAAAGGTGTAAGGTTCACAATGGTGCAAAACTAAAATGGGATATACCGGGCTAGGATTCGAGTTACAGGAACAAGGGCCAAACCAACCGGCCAAGAATGGAATCGTCGAGCGAAAACACTTGAAAACCTCCTGGAAGCAGCTTTTCTTGCCACCAGACCTTTCTCCATTAATTAGGAATCTGATGCCATCACTAAATATATTCCTTAAATTGAAGCCATTTTTTGAGTGTTTATTTTTTGGTGTCTAATCCACATATATATCACCATTGCTTTTGATTTTCTTGACTGTATATCTTTTAAATGTCAACATATACACATGTGATATAGTTTACGAAGATTTTTCAATGCTGAGAACCTTGATCAGAGAGTAAAAAAGGCGCAAGGTTCACAATGCTGTAAAACTAAAATGAGATATCCCGGGCTAGGATTCGAGTTACAGGAATAAGGGCCAAACCAACCACCCAAGAATGGAATCGTCGAGCGAAAACACTTGACAACCTCCTGGAAGCAGCTTTTCTTGCCACCAGACCTTTCTCCATAAACTAGGAATCTAATGCCGTCACTGAACACATTCCTTAAATTGTAGCCATTTTTTGAGTGTTTATTTTTTGGTGTCTAATCCGCATATACATCACCATTGCTCTTGATTTTCTTGACTGTATATCTCTTAAATGTCAACATATACACGTGTGATATAGTTTACGAAGATTTTTCAATGCCGAGAACCTTGATCAGAGAGTAAAAAAGGCGCAAGGTTCACAATGCTGTAAAACTAAAATGGGATATCCTTGGCTAGGATTCGAGTTACAGGAATAAGGGCCAAACCAACCACCCAAGAATGGAATCGTCGAGCGAAAACACTTGACAACCTCCTGGAAGCAGTTTTTCTTGCCACCAGACCTTTCTCCATAAATTAGGAATCTAATGCCGTTACTGAACACATTCCTTAAATTGTAGCCATTTTTTGAGTGTTTATTTTTTGGTGTCTAATCCGCATATACATCACCATTGCTCTTGATTTTCTTGACTGTATATTTCTTAAATGTAAACATATACACGTGAGATTTAGTTTACGAAGATTTTTCAACGCCAAGAACCACGATCAGAGAGTAAAAAAGGCGTAAGGTTCATAATGGTACAAAAATAAATGGGATATACCGGGCTAGGATTCGAGTTACAGGAACAAGGGCTAAACCAACCACCCAAGAATGGAATCGTCGAGCGAAAACACTTGACAACCTCCTCGAAGCAGCTTTTCTTACCATCGGACCTTTCTCCATCAATTCGGAATCTGATGCCGTCACTAAACACATTCATAAAATTGTAGCCATTTTTTGAATGTTTATTTTTTGGTGTCTAATCCGCATATATATCACCATTGCTCTTGATTTTCTTGACTGTATATCTCTTAAATGTTAACATATACACGTGTGATTTAGTTTACTAAGATTTTTCAATGCCAAGAACCTCGATAAGAGAGTAAAAAAGGTGTAAGGTTCACAATGGTGCAAAACTAAAAGGGGATATACCGGGCTAGGATTCGAGTTATAGGAACAAGGGCCAAACCAACCACCTAAGAATGGAATCGTCGAACGAAAACACTTGACAGCCTCCTAAAAGCAGTTTTTCTTGCCACCAGACCTTTCTCCATCAATTAGGAATCTGACGCCGTCACTGAACTCATTTCTTAAATTGTCGCCATTTTATGAGTGCTTATTTTTTGGTTTCTAGTCCGCATATATATTACCATTGCTCTTGATTTTCTTGACTGTATATCTATTAAAGATCAACATATACACGTGTGATTTAGTTTACGAAGATTTTTCAATGCCGAGAACCTCAATCAGAGAGTAAAAAAGGCATAAGGTTCACAATGGTGTAAAACTGAAAGGGGATATACCGGGCTAGGATTTGAGTTACAGGAACAAGGGCCAAACAAACCACCAAGAATGGAATCGTCGAGCGAAAACACTCGACAACCTCCTGGAAGCAGCTTTTCTTGCCACCAGACCTTTCTCCATCAATTAGGAATCTGATGCCGTCACTAAACACATTCCTTAATTTCTAGCCATTTTTTGATTGTTTATTTTTTGGTGTCTAATCCGCGAATATATTTCCATTGCTCTTGATTTTCTTGACTGTATATCTATTAAATGTCAACATATACACGTGCAATTTAATTTATGAAGATTTTTCAATGCCGAGAACCTTGATCAGTGAGTAAAAAAGGCGTAAGGTTCACAATGGTGTAAAACTAAAATGGAATATACCGGGCTAAGATTCGAGTTATAGGAACAAGGGCCAAACCAACCACCCAAGAATGGAATCGTCGAGCGAAAACACTTGACAACCTCCTAGAAGCAGCTTTTCTTGCCACCAGACCTTTCTACATCAACTAGGAATCTGATGCCATCACTAAACACATTCCTTAAATTGTAGTGATTTTTGAGTGTTTATTTTTTGGTGTCTAATCCGCATATATATCACCATTGCTCTTGATTTTCTTGACTGTATATCTCTTAAATGTCAACATTTACACGTGTGATTTAGTTTATGAAGATTTTTCAATGCCGAGAACCTCGATCAGAGAGTAAAAAAGGTGTAAGGTTCACAATGGTGTAAAACTAAAATGGGATATACCGGGCTAGGATTCGAGTTACAGGAACAAGGGCCAAACCAACCACCTAAGAATGGAATCATCGAGCGAAAACACTTGACAATCTCCTGGAAGCAGATTTTCTTGCCACGAGACCTTTCTACATCAACTAGGAATCTGATGCCGTCACTAAACACAATCCTTAAATTGTAGCGATTTTTTGAGTGTTTATTTTTTGATGTCTAATCCGCATATATATCACCATTGCTCTTGATTTTTCTTGACTGTATATCTCTTAAATGTCAACATATACACGTGTGATTTAGTTTACGAAGATTTTTCAATGCCGAGAACCTTGATCAGAGAGTAAAAAAGGCGTAAGGTTCACAATGGTGTAAAACTAAAATGGGATATACCGGGATAGGATTCGAGTAACACGAACAAGGGCCAAACCAACCACCCAAGAATGGAATCTTCGTGCGAAAACACTTGACAACCTCCTGGAAGCAGCTTTTCTTGCCACCAGACCTTTCCCCATCAATTAGGAATCTGATTCCGTCACTAAACACATTCCTTAAATTGTAGCCATTTTTTGAGTATTTATTTTTTGGTGTCTAATCCGCATATATATCACCATTGCTCTTGATTTTCTTGATTGTATATCTCTTAAATGTCAACATATACACGTGTGATTTAGTTTACGAAGATTTTTCAATGCCGAGAACCACGATCAGAGAGTAAAAAAGGCGCAAGGTTCACAATGGTGTAAAACTAAAATGGGATATACCGGGCTAGGATTCGAGTTACTGGAACAAGGGCCAAACCAACCACCCAAGAATGGAATCGTCGAGCGAAAACACTTGACAACCTCCTGGAAGCAGCTTTTCTTGCCACTAGACCTTTTTCCGTCAATAAGGAATCTGATGCCGTCACTGAACACATTCCTTAAATTGTAGCCATTTTTTGAGTGTTTATTTTTTGGTGTCTAATCCGCATATATATCACCATTGCTCTTGATTTTCTTAACTGTATATCTCTTAAATGTCAACATATACACGTGCGATTTAGTTTACGAAGATTTTTCAATGTCGAGAACCCCGATCAGAGAGTAAAAGAGACGTAAGGTTCACAATGGTGTAAAACTAAAATGGGATATACCGGGCTAGGATTTGAGTTACAGGAACAAGGGCCAAATCAACCACCCAAGAATGGAATCGTCGAGCGAAAAAACTTGACAACCTCCTGAAAGCAGCTTTTCTTGCCACCAGACCTTTCTTCATCAATTAGGAATCTGATGCCGTCACTGAACACATTCCTTAAATTGTAGCCATTTTTTTGAGTGTTTATTTTTTGGTGTCTAATCTGCATATATATTACCATTGATCTTGATTTTCTTGACTGTATATCTCTTAAATGTCAACATATACACGTGTGATTTAGTTTACGAAGATTTTTCAATGCCGAGAATCTCGATCAGAGAGTAAAAAAGGCGTAAGGTTCATAATGGTGCAAAAATAAAGGGGATATACCGGGCTAGGATTCGAGTTACAGGAACAAGGCCAAACCAACCACCCATGTATGGAATCGTCGAGCGAAAATACTTGACAACCTCCTGGATGCAGCTTTTCTTGCCACCAGACCCTTCTCCATCAATTAGGAATCTTATGCCGTCACTAAACAAATTCCTTAAATTGTAGCCATTTTTTGAGTGTTTATTTTTTGGTGTCTAATTCGCATATATATCACCATTGCTCTTGATTTTTTTGACTATATATCTCTTAAATGTCAACATATACACGTGTGATTTAGTTTACGAAGATTTTTCAATGCCGAGAACCTCGATCAGAGAGTAAAAAAGGCGTAAGGTTCACAATGGTGTAAAACTGAAAGGGGATATACCGGGCTAGGATTTGAGTTACAGGAACAGGGGCCAAACAAACCACCAAGAATGGAATCGTCGAGCGAAAACACTCGACAACCTCCTGGAAGCAGCTTTTCTTGCCACCAGACCTTTCTCCATCAATTAGGAATCTGATGCCGTCACTAAACACATTCCTTAATTTGTAGCCATTTTTTTAATTGTTTTTTTTGGTGTCTAATCCGCATATATATTTCCATTGCTCTTGATTTTCTTGACTGTATATCTATTAAATGTCAACATATACACGTGCGATTTAATTTATGAAGATTTTTCAATGCCGAGAACCTTGATCAGTGAGTAAAAAAGGCGTAAGGTTCACAATGGTGTAAAACTAAAATGGGATATACCGGGCTAAGATTCGAGTTAAAGGAACAAGGGCTAAACCAACCACCCAAGAATGGAATCGTCGAGCGAAAACACTTGACAACCTCCTGGAAGCAGCTTTTCTTGCCACTAGACCTTTCTCCATCAACTAGGAATCTGATGCCGTCACTGAACACATTCCTTAAATTGTAGCCATTTTTTGAGGGTTTATTTTTTGGTGTCTAATCCGCATATATATCACCATTGCTCTTGATTTTCTTGACTGTATATCTCTTAAATGTCAACATTTACACGTGTGATTTAGTTTATGAAGATTTTTCAATGCCGAGAACCTCGATCAGAGAGTAAAAAAGGCGTAAGGTTCACAATGGTGTAAAACTAAAATGGGATATACCGGGCTAGGATTCGAGTTACTGGAACAAGGGCCAAACCAACAACCCAAGAATGGAATCGTCGAGCGAAAACACTTGACAATCTCCTGGAAGCAGATTTTCTTGCCACCAGACCTTTCTACATCAATTAGGAATCTGATGCCGTCACTAAACACATTCCTTAAATTGTAACGATTTTTTGAGTGTTTATTTTTTGGTGTCTAATCCGCATATATATCACAATTGCTCTTGATTTTTCTTGACTGTATATCTCTTAAATGTCAACATATACAAGTGTGATTTAGTTTACGAAGATTTTTCAATGCCGAGAACCTCGATCAGAGAGTAAAAAAGGCGTAAGGTTCACAATGGTGTAAAACTAAAATGGGATATACCGGGCTAGGATTCGAGTTACAGGAACAAGGGCAAAACCAACCACCCAAGAATGGAATCGTCGAGCGAAAACACTTGACAACCTCCTGGAAGCAGCTTTTCTTGCCACCAGACCTTTCTCCATCAATTAGGAATCTGATGCCGTCACTAAACACAATCTTTAAATTGTAGCTATTTTTTGGTGTCTAATCCGCATATATATCACCATTGCTCTTGATTTTCTTGACTGTATATCTCTTAAATGTCAACATATACAAGTGTGATTTAGTTTACGAAGATTTTTCAATGCCGAGAACCTCGATCAGAGAGTAAAAAAGGCGTAAGGTTCACAATGGTGTAAAACTAAAATGGGATATACCGGGCTAGGATTCGAGTTACAGGAACAAGGGCAAAACCAACCACCCAAGAATGGAATCGTCGAGCGAAAACACTTGACAACCTCCTGGAAGCAGCTTTTCTTGCCACCAGACCTTTCTCCATCAATTAGGAATCTGATGCCATCACTAAACACATTCCTTAAATTGTAGCCATTTTTTGAGTGTTTATTTTTTGGTGTCTAGTCCGCATATATATATATATATATATATATATATATATATATATATATATCACCATTCCTCTTGATTTTCTTAACTGTATATCTATTAAATGTCAATATATACACATGTGATTTAGTTTACGAAGATTTTTCAATACCGAGAACCTTGATCAGAGAGTAAAAAAGGCGTAAGATTCACAATGGTGTAAAACTAAAATGGGATATACCGGGCTAGGATTCGAGTTACCGGAACAAGGGCCAAACCAACCACCCAAGAATGGAATCGTCGAGCGAAAACACTTGACAACCTCCTGGAAGCAGCTTTTCTTGCCAACAGACCTTTCTCCATCAATTAGGAATCTGATGCCGTCACTAAACACATTCCTTAAATTGTAGCCATTTTTTGAGTGTTTATTTTTTGGTGTCTAATCCGCATATATATCACCATTGCTCTTGATTTTCTTGGCTGTATATCTCTTAAATGTCAACATATACACGTGTGATTTAGTTTACGAAGATTTTTCAATGCCGAGAACCTCGATCAGAGAGTAAAAAAGGCGTAAGGTTCACAATGGTGTAAAACTAAAATGGGATATACCGGGCTAGGATTCGAGTTACAGGAACAAGGGCCAAACCAACCACCCAAGAATGGAATCGTCGAGCGAAAACACTTGGCAACCTCCTGGAAGCAGCTTTTCTTGCCACCAGACCTTTCTCCATCAATTGGGAATCTGATGCCGTCACTAAACACATTCCTTAAATTGTAGCCATTTTTTGAGTGTTTATTTTTTGCTGTCTAATCCGCATAAATATCTCCATTGCTCTTGATTTTCTTGACTGTATATCTCTTAAAAGTCAACATATACACGTGTGATTTAGTTTACGAAGATTTTTAAATGCCGATAAACCTCGATCAGAGAGTAAAAAAGGCGTAAGGTTCACAATGGTGTAAAACTAAAATGGGATATACCGGGCTAGGATTTAAGTTACAGGAACAAGAGCCAAACCAACCACCCAAGAATGGAATCGTCGAACGAAAACACTTGACAACCTCCTGGAAGCAGCTTTTCTTGCCACCAGACCTTTCTCCTTAAATTAGGAATCTGATGCCGTCACTAAACACATTCCTTAAATTGTACCCATTTTTTGAGTGTTTATTTTTTGGTGTCTAATCCGCATATATATCACCATTGCTCTTGATTTTCTTGATTGTTAATCTCTTAAATGTCAACATATACACGTGTGATTTAGTTTACAAAGATTTTTCTATGCCGAGAACCTCTATCAGAGAGTAAGAAAGACGTAAGGTTCACAATGGCGTTAAACTAAAATGGGATATACCGGGCTAGGATTCGAGTTACAGGAACAAGGGCCAAACTAACCACCCAAGAATGGAATCGTCAAGCGAAAACACTTGACAACCTCCTGGAAGCAGCTTTTCTTGCCACCAGACCTTTCTCAATCAATTAGGAATATGATGCCGTCACTAAACCCATTCCTTAAATTGTAGCCATTTTTTGAGTGTTTATTTTTTGGTGTCTAATCCGCATATATATTACCATTGCTCTTGATTTTCTTGACTTTATATCTCTTAAATGTCAAGATATACACGTGTGATTTAGTTTACGTAGATTTTTCAATGCCCAGAACCTTCATCAGAGAGTAAAAAAGGCGTAAGGTTCACAATGGTGTAGAACTAAAATGGGATATACCGAGCTAGGATTCGAGTAACAGGAACAAGGGCCAAACCAACCACCCAAGAATGTAATCGTCGAGCGAAAACACTTGACAACCTCCTGGAAGCAGCATTTCTTGCCACCAGACCTTTCTCCATCAATTAGGAATCTGATGCGGTCAATAAACACATTCCTTAAATTGTAGCCATTTTTTGAGTGTTTATTTTTTGGTGTCTAATCCGCATATATATCACCATTGCTCTGGATTTTCTTGACTGTATATCTCTTAAATGCCAACATATACACGTGTGATTTAGTTTACGAAGATTTTTCAATGCCGAGAACCTCGATTAGAGAGTAAAAAAGGCGCAAGGTTCACAATGGTGTAGAACTAAAATGGAATATACCGGGCTAGGATTCGAGTTACAGGAACAAGGGCCAAACCAACCACCCAAGAATGGAATCGTCGAGCGAAAGCACTTGACAACCTCCTGGAAGCAGCTTTTCTTGCCACCAGACCTTTCTCCATCAATTAGGAATCTGATGCCGTCACTGAACACATTCCTGAAATTGTAGCCATTTTTTGAGTGTTTATTTTTTGGTGTCTAATCCGCATATATATCACCATTGCTTTGATTTTCTTGACTGTATATCTCTTAAATATCAACATATTCATGTGCAATTTAGTTTACAAAGATTTTTCAATGCCGAGAACCTGGATCATGAGTAAAAAAGGCGTAAGGTTCAAAATGGTGTAAAACTAAAATGGGATATACTGGGCTAGGATTCGAGTTACAGGAAGAAGGGCCAAACCATGGAATAGTCGAGCGAAAACACTATACAACCTCCTGGAAGCAGCTTTTCTTACGACCAGACCTTTCTCCATCAATTAGGGATCTGATGCCGTCACTGAACACATTCCTTAAAGTGTAGCCATTTTTTGATTGTTTATTTTTTGGTGTCTAATCCGCATATATATCACCATTGCTCTTGATTTTTATGACTGTATATCTCTTAAATGTCAACATATACACGTGCGATTTTGTTTACGAAGATTTTTCAATGCCGAGAATCTCGATCAGAGAGTAAAAAAGGCGTAAGGTTCACAATGGTGTAAAACATAAATGGGATAAAAAGGGCTAGGATTCGAGTTACAGGAACAAGGGCCAAACCAACCACCCAAGAATGGAATCGTCGAGCGAAAACACTTGACAACCTCCTGGAAGCAGCTTTTCTTGCCACCAGACCTTTCTCCATCAATTAGGAATCTGATGCCGTCACTGAACACATTCCTTAAATTGTAGCCATTTTTTGAATGTTTATTTTTTGGTGTCTAATCCGCATATATATCACCGTTGCTCTTGATTTTCTTGACTGTATATCTTTTAAATGTTAACATATACACGTGCGATTTAGTTATGAAGGTTTTTTAATGCCGAGAACCTCGATCAGAGAGTAAAAAGGGCGTAAGGTTCACAATGGTGTAAAACTAAAATGGGATATACCGGGCTAGGATTTGAGTTACAGGAACAAGGGCCAAACAAACCACCCAAGAATGGAATTGTCGAGCGAAAACACTTGACAACCTTCTAGAAGCAGCTTTTCTTGCCACCAGACCTTTCTCCATCAATTAGGAATCTGATGCCGTCACTGAACACATTCCTGAAATTGTAGCCATTTTTTGAGTGTTCATTTTTTGGTGTCTAATCCGCATATATATCACCATTGCTTTGATTTTCTTGACTGTATATCTCTTAAATGTCAACATATACACGTGCGATTTAATTTACGAAGATTTTTCAATGCCGAGAACCTCGATCAGAGATTAAAAAAGGCGTAAGGTTCAAAATGGTGTAAAACTAAAATGGGATATACCGGGCTAGGATTCGAGTAACAGGAAGAAGGGCCAAACCAACCACCCAAGAATGGAATTGTCGGGCGAAAACACTTGACAACCTCCTTGAAGCAGATTTTCTTGCCACCAAACCTTTCTCCATTAATTAGGAATCTGATGCCGTCACTAAACACATTCCTTAAATTGTAGCCATTTTTTGAGTGTTTATTTTTTGGTGTCTAATCCGCATATATATCACCATTACTATTGATTTTCTTGACTGTATATATCTTAAATGTCAACATATACATGTGTGATTTAGTTTACGAAGATTTTTCAATGCCGAGAACCTCGATCAGAGAGTAAAAAAGGCGTAAGGTTCACAATGGTGTAAAACTAAAATGGGATATACCGAGTTAGGATTCGAGTTACAGGAATATGGGCCAAACCAACCACCCAAGAATGGAATCGTCGAGCGAAAACACTTAACAACCTCCTAGAAACAGCTTTTCTTACCACCAGACCTTTCTCCATCAATTAGGAATCTGATGCCGTCACTAAACACATTCTTTAATTTGTAGCCATTTTTTGAGTGTTTATTTTTTGGTGTCTAATCTGCATATATATCACCATTGCTCTTGATTTTCTTGACTGTATATCTCTTAAATCTCAACATATACACGTGTAATTTAGTTTACAAAGATTTTTCAATGCCCAGAACCTCGATCAGAGAGTAAAAAGGCGTAAGGTTCTCAATGGTGTAAAACTAAAATGGGATATACCGGCTAGGATTCGAGTTACAGGAACAAGGGCCAAACCAACCACCCAAGAATTGAATCGTCGAGCGAAAACACTTGACAACCTCCTGGATGCAGCTTTTCTTGCCACCAGACCTTTCTCCGTCAATTAAGAATCTGATGCCGTCACTAAACACATTCCTTAATTTGTAGCCATTTTTTGAGTGTTTATTTTTTGGTGTCTAATCCGCATATATATCACCATTGCTCTTGATTTTCTTGACTGTATATCTCTTAAATGTCAACATATACACGTGTGATTTAGTATACGAAGATTTTTCAATGCCGAGAACCTCGATCAGAGAGTAAAAAAGGCGTAAGGTTCACAATGGTGTAAAATTAAAATGGTATAAACCGGGCTAGGATTTGAGTTACAGGAACAAGGGCCAAACCAACCACCCAAGAATGGAATCGTCGAGCGAAAACACTTGACAACCTCCTAGAAGCAGCTTTTCTTACCACCAGACCTTTCTCCATCAATTAGGAATCTGATACCGTCACTAAACACATTCTTTAATTTGTAGCCATTTTTTGAGTGTTTATTTTTTGGTGTCTAATCCGTGTATATATTACCATTGCTCTCGATTTTCTTGACTGTATATCTCTTAAATGTCAACATATACACGTGTGATTTAGTTTACGTAGATTTTTCAATGCCGAGAACCTCGATCAGAGAGTAAAAAAGGCGTAAAGTTAACAATGGTGTAAATTTAAATGGGATATAACTGGCTAGGATTCGAGTTACAGGAACAAGGGCCAAACCAACCACACAAGAATGGAATCGTCGAGCGAAAACACTTGACAACCTCCTGGAAGCAGCTTTTCTTGCCACCAGACCATTCTCCATCAATTAGGAATCTGATGCCGTCACTAAACACATTCCTTAAATTGTAGCCATTTTTTGAGTGTTTATTTTTTGGTGTCTAATCCGCATATATATCACCATTGCTCTTGATTTTCTAGACTGTATATATCTTAAATGTCAACATATACACGTGTGATTTAGTTTACGAAGATTTTTCAATGCCGTGAACCTCGATCAGAGTGTAAAAAAGGCGTAAGTTTCACAATGGTGTAAAATTAAAATAGTATAAACCGGGCTAGGATTCGAGTTACAGGAACAAGGGCCAAACCAACCACCCAAGAATGGAATCGTCGAGCGAAAACACTTGGCAACCTCCTGGAAGCAGCTTTTCTTGCCACCAGACCTTTCTCCATCAATTAGGAATCTGATGCCGTTACTAAACACATTCCTTAAATTGTAGCCATTTTTTGAGTGTTTACTTTTTGGTGTCTAATCCGCATATATATCACCATTGCTCTTGATTTTCTTGACTGTATATCTCTTAAATGTCAACATATACACGTGTGATTTAGTTTATGAAGATTTTTCAATGCCGAGAACCTCGATCAGAGTGTAAAAAAGGCGTAAGGTTCACAATGGTGTAAAACTAAAATGGGATATACCGGGCTAGGATTTGAGTTACAGGAACAAGGGCCAAACCAACCACCCAAGAATGGAATCGTCGAGCGAAAACACTTGACAACCTCCTGGAAGCAACTTTTCTTGCCATCAGACCTTTCTCCATCAATTAGGAATCTGATGCCGTCACTAAACACATTCCTTAAATTGTAGCCATTTTTTGAGTGTTTATTTTTTGGAGTCTAATCCGCATATATATCACCATTGCTCTTGATTTTCTTGACTGTATATCTCTTAAATGTCAACATATACACGTGTGATTTAGTTTACGAATATTTTTCAATGCCGAGAAGCTAGATCAGAGAGTTAAAAAGGCGTAAGGTTCACAATGGTGTAAAACTAAATTAGGATATACCGGGCTAGGATTCGGGTTATAGGAACAAGGGCCAAACCAACCACCCGAGAATGGAATCGTCGAGCGAAAACACTTGACAACCTCCTGGAAGCAGCTTTTCTTACCACCAGAACTTTCTCCATCAATAAGGAATCTGATGCCGTCACTAAACACATTCCTTAAATTGTAGCCGTTTTTTGAGTGTTTATTTTTTGGTGTCTAATCCGCATATATATCACCATTGCACTTGATTTTCTTGACTGTATATCTCTTAAATGTCAACATATACACGTGTGATTTAGTTTACGAAGATTTTTCAATGCCGTGAACCTCGATCAGAGTGTAAAAAAGGCGTAAGTTTCACAATGGTGTAAAATTAAAATGGTATAAACCGGGCTAGGATTCGAGTTACAGGAACAAGGGCCAAACCAACCACCCAAGAATGGAATCGTCGAGCGAAAACACTTGGCAACCTCCTGGAAGCAGCTTTTCTTACCACCAGACCTTTCTCCATCAATTAGGAATCTGATGCCGTTACTAAACACATTCCTTAAATTGTAGCCATTTTTTGAGTGTTTACTTTTTGGTGTCTAATCCGCATATATATCACCATTGCTCTTGATTTTCTTGACTGTATATCTCTTAAATGTCAACATATACACGTGTGATTTAGTTTATGAAGTTTTTTCAATGCCGAGAACCTCGATCAGAGTGTAAAAAAGGCGTAAGGTTCACAATGGTGTAAAACTAAAATGGGATATACCGGGCTAGGATTTGAGTTACAGGAACAAGGGCCAAACCAACCACCCAAGAATGGAATCGTCGAGCGAAAACACTTGACAACCTCCTGGAAGCAACTTTTCTTGCCATCAGACCTTTCTCCATCAATTAGGAATCTGATGCCGTCACTAAACACATTCCTTAAATTGTAGCCATTTTTTGAGTGTTTATTTTTTGGAGTCTAATCCGCATATATATCACCATTGCTCTTGATTTTCTTGACTGTATATCTCTTAAATGTCAACATATACACGTGTGATTTAGTTTACGAATATTTTTCAATGCCGAGAAGCTAGATCAGAGAGTTAAAAAGGCGTAAGGTTCACAATGGTGTAAAACTAAATTAGGATATACCGGGCTAGGATTCGGGTTATAGGAACAAGGGCCAAACCAACCACCCGAGAATGGAATCGTCGAGCGAAAACACTTGACAACCTCCTGGAAGCAGCTTTTCTTACCACCAGAACTTTCTCCATCAATAAGGAATCTGATGCCGTCACTAAACACATTCCTTAAATTGTAGCCGTTTTTTGAGTGTTTATTTTTTGGTGTCTAATCCGCATATATATCACCATTGCACTTGATTTTCTTGACTGTATATCTCTTAAATGTCAACATATACACGTGTGATTTAGTTTACGAAGATTTTTCAATGCCGTGAACCTCGATCAGAGTGTAAAAAAGGCGTAAGTTTCACAATGGTGTAAAATTAAAATGGTATAAACCGGGCTAGGATTCGAGTTACAGGAACAAGGGCCAAACCAACCACCCAAGAATGGAATCGTCGAGCGAAAACACTTGGCAACCTCCTGGAAGCAGCTTTTCTTACCACCAGACCTTTCTCCATCAATTAGGAATCTGATGCCGTTACTAAACACATTCCTTAAATTGTAGCCATTTTTTGAGTGTTTACTTTTTGGTGTCTAATCCGCATATATATCACCATTGCTCTTGATTTTCTTGACTGTATATCTCTTAAATGTCAACATATACACGTGTGATTTAGTTTATGAAGTTTTTTCAATGCCGAGAACCTCGATCAGAGTGTAAAAAAGGCGTAAGGTTCACAATGGTGTAAAACTAAAATGGGATATACCGGGCTAGGATTTGAGTTACAGGAACAAGGGCCAAACCAACCACCCAAGAATGGAATCGTCGAGCGAAAACACTTGACAACCTCCTGGAAGCAACTTTTCTTGCCATCAGACCTTTCTCCATCAATTAGGAATCTGATGCCGTCACTAAACACATTCGTTAAATTGTAGCCATTTTTTGAGTGTTTATTTTTTGGAGTCTAATCCGCATATATATCACCATTGCTCTTGATTTTCTTGACTGTATATCTCTTAAATGTCAACATATACACGTGTGATTTAGTTTACGAAGATTTTTCAATGCCGAGAAGCTAGATCAGAGAGTTAAAAAGGCGTAAGGTTCACAATGGTGTAAAACTAAATTGGGATATACCGGGCTAGGATTCGGGTTATAGGAACAAGGGCCAAACCAACCACCCAAGAATGGAATCGTCGAGCGAAAACACTTGACAACCTCCTGGAAGCAGCTTTTCTTACCACCAGACCTTTCTCCATCAATTAGGAATCTGATGCCGTCACTAAACACATTCCTTAAATTATAGCCGTTTTTTGAGTGTTTATTTTTTGGTGTCTAATCCGCATATATATCACCATTGCACTTGATTTTCTTGACTGTATATATCTTAAATGTCAACATATACACGTGTGATTTAGTTTATGAAGATTTTTCAATGTCGAGAACCTCGATCAGAGATTAAAAAAGGCGTAAGTTTCACAATGGTGTAAAATTAAAATGGGTTATACCGGGCTAGGATTCGAGTTACAGGAAAAAGGGCCAAACCAACCACCCAAGAATGGAATCGTCGAGCGAAAACACTTGACAACCTCTTGGAAGCAGCTTTTCTTGCCTCCAGACCTTTCTCCATCAATTAGGAATCTGATGCCGTCACTGAACACATTCCTTAAATTGTAGCCATTTTTTGAGTGTTTATTTTTTTGGTGTCTAATCGGCGTATATATCACGATTGCTCTTTATTTTTCTTGACTGTATATCTCTTAACTGTCAACATATACACGTGTGATTTAGTTTACGAAGATTTTTCAATGCCGAGAACCTCGATCAGAGAGTAAAAATGGCGTAAGGGTCACAATGGTGTAAAACTAAAACGTGATATACCGGGATAGGATTCGAGTTACAGGAACAAGGGCCAAGCCAACCACCCAAGAAAGGAATCGTTGAGCGAAAACACTTGACAACCTTCTGGAAGAAGCTTTTCTTGCCACCAGACCTTTCTCCATCAATTAGAAATCTGATGCCGTCGCTAAACACATTCCTTAAATTGTATCCATTTTTTGAGTTTTTATTTTCTTGACTGCATATCTCTTAAATGTCAACATATACACGTGTGATTTAGTTTACGAAGATTTTTCAATGCCGAGAACCTCAATCAGAGAGTAAAAAAGGCGTAAGGTTCACAATGGTGTAAAACTAAAATGGGATATACCGGGCTAGGATTCGAGTTACAGGAACAAGGGCCAATCCAACCACACAAGAATGGAATCTTCGAGCGAAAACACTTGACAACCTTCTGGAAGTGGCTTTTCTTGCCACCAGACCTTTCTCCATCAATTAGGAATCTGATGTCGTCGCTAAACACATTCCTTAAATTGTAGCCATTTTTTGAGTGTTTATATTTTGGTGTCTAATCCGCATATATATATCCCCATTGCTCTTGATTTTCTTGACTGTATATCTCTTAAATGTCAACATATACACATGTGAATTAGTTTACGAAGGTTTTTCAATGCCGAGAACCTCGATCAGAGAGTAAAAAAGGCGTAAGGTTCACAATGGTGTAAATCTAAAATGGGATATACCGCGCTAGGATTCGAGTTACAGGAACAAGGGCTAAAGCAACCACACAAGAATGGAATCGTCGAGCGAAAACACTTGACAACCTCGTGGAAGCGGCTTTTCTTGCCTCCAGACCTTTCTCCATCAATTAGGAATCTGATGCCGTCACTAAACACATTCCTTAAATTGTAGCCATTTTTGAGTGTTTATATTTTGGTGTCTAATCCGCATATTTATATCACCATTTCTCTTGATTTTCTTGACTGTATATCTCTTAAATGTGAACATATACACGTGTTATTTAGTTTACGAAGATGTTTCAATGCCGAGAACCTCGATCAGAGAGTAAAAAAGTCGTAAGGTTCCCAATGCTGTAAAACTAAAATGGGATATACCGGGCTAGAATTCGAGTAACAGGAACAAGGGCCAAACCAACCACCCAAGAATGGAATCGTCGAGCGAAAACACTTGACAACCTCCTGGAAGCAGCTTTTCTTGCCACCAGACCTTTCTCCATCAATTAGGAATCTGACGCCGTCACTAAACACATTCCTTAAATTGTAGCAATTTTTTGAATGTTTATTTTTTGGTGTTTAATCCGCATATATATCACCATTGCTCTTGATTTTCTTAAGTGTATATCTCTTAAATGTCAACATATACACCTGTGATTTAATTTACGAAGATTTTTCAACGCCGAGAGCCTCGATCAGAGAGTAAAAAAGGCGTAATGTTCAAAATGGTGTAAAACTAAAATGGGATATACCGGTCTAGGATTCGAGTTACAGGAACAAGGGCCAAACCAACCACCAAAGAATGGAATCGTCGAGTGAAAACACTTGACAACCTCCTGTAAGCAACTTTTCTTGCCACCAGATCTTTCTCCGTCAATTAGGAATCTGATGCCGTCACTGAACACATTCCTTAAATTTTAGCCATTTTTTGAGTGTTTATTTTTTGGTGTCTAATCCACATATATATCACCATTGCTCTTGATTTTCTTGACTGTATATCTCTTAAATGTCAACATATACACGTGTGATTAAGTTTACGAAGATTTTTCAATGCCGAGAACCTCGATCAGAGAGTAAAAAAGGCGTAAGGTTCACAATGGTATAAAACTAAAATGAGATATACCGGGCTATGATTTGAGTTCCAGGAACAAGGGCCAAACAAACCACCCTAAAATAGAGTCGTCAAGCGAAAACACTTGACAACCTCCTAGAAGAAGCTTTTCTTGCCACCAGACCTTTCTCCATCAATTAGAGATCTGATGCTGTCACTAAACACATTCCTTAAATTGTAGCTCTTTTCTGAGTGTTTATTTTTTGGTGTCTAATCCGCATATATATCACCATTGCTCTTAATTTTCTTGACTGTATATCTCTTAAATGTCAACATATACAAGTGTGATTTAGTTTACGAAGATTTTTCAATGCCGAGAACCTCGATCAGAGAGTAAAAAAGGCGTAAGGTTCACAATGGTGTAAAACTAAAATGGGATAAACCGGGCTTGAATTTGAGTTACAGGAATAAGGGACAAACCAACCACCCAAGAATGGAATCCTCGTGCGAAAACACTTGACAACCTCCTGGAAGCAGCTTTTCTTGCCACCAGACCTTTCTCCATCAATTAGGAATCTGATGCCGTCGCTAAACACATTCCTTAAATTGTATCCATTTTTTGAGTGTTTATTATTTGGTGTCTAATCCGCATATATATCACCATTGCTCATGATTTTCTTAACTGTATATCTCTTAAATGTCAACATATGCACGTGTGAATTAGTTTACAAAGATTTTTCAATGCCGAAAACCTCGATCAGAGAGTAAAAAAGGCGTAAGGTTCACAATCGTGTAAAACAAAAATGGGATATACCGGGCTAGGATTCGAGTTACAGGAACAAGGGCGAAACCAACCACACAAGAATGGAATCGTCAAGCGAAAACACTTGACAACCTCCTGGAAGCGGCCTTTCTTGCCACCAGAGCTTTGTCCATCAATTAGGAATCTGATGCCGTCACTAAACACATTCCTTAAATTGTAGCCATTTTTTAAATGTTTATATTTTGGTGTCTAATCCGCATATCGATATATATATATATATATATATATATATCACCATTGCTCCTGATTTTCTTGACTGTATATCTCTTAAATGTCCACATATACAAGTGTGATTTAGTTTACGAAGATTTTTCAATGCCGAGAACCTCGATCAGAGAGTAAAAAAGGCGTAAGGTTCCCAAAGGTGTAAAACTAAAATGGGATATACCGGGCTAGGATTCGAGTTACAGGAACAAGGGCCAAACCAACCACCTAAGAATGGAATCGTCGAGCGAAACACTTGACAACCTCCTGGAAGCAGCTTTTCTTGCCACCAGACCTTTCTCCATCAATTAGGAATCTGACACCGTTACTAAACACATTCTTTAAATTTTAGCCATTTTTTGAATATTTATTTTTTGGTGTCTAATCCGCATATATATCAACATTGCTCTTGATTTTTTGACTGTATATCTCTGAAATGTCAACATATACACGTGTGATTTAGTTTACAAAGACTTTTCAATGCCGAGAACCCCGATCAGAGAGTAAAAAAGGCGTAAGGTTCACAATGCTGTAAAACTAAAATGGGTTATACCGGGCTCGGATTCGAGTTACAGGAACAAGGGCCAAACCAACCACCCAAGAATGGAATCGTCGAGCGAAAACACTTGACAACCTCCTGAAAGCAGCTTTTCTTGCCACCAGACCTTTCTCCATCAATTAGGAATCTGATGTCGTCACTAAATACATTCCTTAAATTGTAGCCATTTTTTGAGTATTTATATTTTGGTGTCTAATCTGCATATATATCACCATTGCTCTTGATTTTCTTAAGTGTAAATCTCTTAAATGTCAAATTATACACGTGTGATTTTATTTTCGAAGATTTTTCAACGCTGAGAACCTCGATCAGAGAATAAAAACGGTGTAATGTTCAAAATGGTGTAAAACTAAAATGGGATATACCGGTCTAGGATTCGAGTTACAGGAACAAGGGCCAAACCAACCACCCAAGAATGGAATCGTCGAGCGAAAACACTTGACAACCTCCTGTAAGCAACTTTTCTTGCCACCAGATCTTTCTCCATCAATTAGGAATCTGATGCCGTCACTGAACACATTCCTTAAATTGTAGCCATTTTTTGAGTGTTTATTTTTTGGTGTCTAATCCACATATATATCACCATTGCTCTTGATTTTCTTGACTGTATATCTCTTAAATGTCAACATATACACGTGTGATTTAGTTTACGAAGATTTTTCAATGCCGAGAACCTCGATCAGAGAGTAAAAAAGGCGTAAGGTTCACAATGGTATAAAACTAAAATGAGATATACCAGGATATGATTTGCGTTAAAGGAACAAGGGCCAAACAAACCACCCTAAAATGGAGTCGTCGAGCGAAAACACTTGATAACCTCCTGGAAGCAACTTTTCTTGCCACCAAACCTTTCTCCATCAATTAGGAATCTGATGCCGTCACTAAATACATTCCTTAAATTGTAGCTATTTTTTCAGTGTTTAGTTTTTGGTGTGTAATCCGCATATATATCACCATTGCCCTTGATTTTCTTGACTGTATATCTCTTAAATGTCAACATATACAAGTGTGATTTAGTTTACGAAGATTTTTCAATGCTGAGAACCTCGATCAGAGAGTAAAAAAGGCGAAGGTTCACAATGGGGTAAAACTAAAATGGGATATACCGGGCTAGGATTTGAGTTACAGGAATAAGGGACAAACCAACCACCCAAGAATGGAATCCTCGAGCGAAAACACTTGACAACCTCCTGGAAGCAACTTTTCTTGCCACCAGACATTTCTCCATCAATTAGGAATCTGACGCCGTCACTAAATACATTCCTTAAATTGTAGCCATTTTTTGAATGTTTATTTTTTGGTGTCTAATCCGCATATATATCAACATTGATCTTGATTTTCTTGACTGTATATCTCTTAAATGTCAATATATACACGTGTGATTTAGTATACGAAGATTTTTCAATGCCGAGAACCTTGATCAGAGAATAAAAAAGGCGTAAGGTTCACAATGGTATAAAACTAAAATAGGATATGCCGGGCTAGGATTCGAGTTACAGGATCAAGGGCCAAACAAACCACCCGTGAATGGATTCGTCGAGCGAAAACACTAGACAACCTCCTGGAAACAGCTCTTCTTGCCACCAGACCTTTCTCCATCAATTAGGAATCTGATGCCGTCACGGAACACATTCCTTAAATTGTAGCCATTTTTTGAGTGTTTATTTTTTGGTGTCTAATCCGCATATATATCACCATTGCTCTTTATTTTCTTGACTGTATCTCTCTTAAATGTCAACATATACACGTGTAATTTAGTTTACGAATATTTTTCAATACCGAGAACCTCGATCAGAGAGTAAAAAAGGCGTAAGGTTCACAATGGTGTAAAACTAAAATAGGATATACCGGGCTAGGATTCGAGTTACAGGAACAAGGGCCAAACCAACCACACAAGAATGGAATCCTCGAGCGAAAACACTTGACAACCTCCTGGAAGCAGCTTTTCTTGCCAACAGACCTTTCTCCATCAATTAGGAATCTGACGCCGTCACTAAACACATTCATTAATTTGTAGCCATTTTTGAGTGTTTATTTTTTGGTGTCTAATCCGCGTATATATTACCATTGCTCTTGATTTTCTTAACTGTATATCTCTTAAATGTCAACATATACACGTGTGATTAAGTTTATGTAGATTTTTCAATGCCGAGAACCTTGAATAGAGAGTAAAAAAGGTGTAAGGTTCACAATGGTGTAAAACTAAAATGGGATATACCGGGTTAGGATTCGAGTTACAGGAACAAGGGCCAAACCAACCACTCAAGAATGGAATCGTCGAGCGAAAAGACTTGACAACCTCCTGGAAGCAGCTTTTCTTGCCACCAGACCATTCTCCATCAATTAGGAATCTGATGCCGTCACTGAACACATTCCTTAAATTGTTGCCATTTTTTGAGTGTTTATTTTTTGGTGTCTAATCCGCATATATATCACCATTGCTCTTGATTTTCTTGACTGTGTATCTCTTAAATGTCAACATATACACGTGTGATTTAGTTTACGAAGATTTTTCAATGCCGAGAACCTCGATCAGAGAGTAAAAAAGGCGTAAGGTTTACAATGGTGTAAAACTAAAATGGGATATACCGGGCTAGGATTCGAGTTACAGGAACAAGGGCCAAACAAACCACCCGAGAATGGATTCGTCGAGCGAAAACGCTTGACAACCTCCGGGAAACAGCTTTTCTTGTCACCAGACATTTCTCCATCAATTAGGAATCTGTTGCCGTCACTGAACACATTCCTTAAATTGTAGCCATTTTATGAGTGTTTATTTTTTGGTGTCTAATCCGCATATATATCACCATTGCTCTTGATTTTCTTGACTGTATCTCTCTTAAATGTCAACATATACATGTGTAATTTAGTTTACGAATATTTTTCAATGCCGAGAACCACGACCAGTGAGTAAAAAAGGTGTAAGTTTCACAATGGTGTAAAACTAAAATGCGATATACTGGCTAGGATTTGAGTTACAGGAACAAGGGCCGAACCAACCACCCATGAATGGAATCGTCTAGTGAAAACACTTGACAACCTCCTGGAAGCAGTTTTTTCTTGCACCACTAGACCTTTCTCCATCAATTAGGAATTTGATGCCGTCACTAAACACATTCCTTAAATTGTAGCAATTTTTTGTGTGTTTATTTTTTGGTGTCTAATCCGCATATATATCACCATTTCTATTGATTTTCATGACTGTATATCTCTTAAATGTCAACATATACACGTGTGATTTTGTTTACGAATATTTTTCAATGCCGAGAACCACGATCAGAGAGTAAAAAAGGTGTAAGTTTCACAATGGTGTAATACTAAAATGTGATATACCGGGCTAGGATTCGAGTTACATGAACAAGGGCCAAACCAACCACCCAAGAATTGAATCGTCGAGCGAAAACACTTGACAACCTCCTAGAAGCAGCTTTTCTTGCCACCAGACCTTTCTCCATCAATTAGGAATCTGATGCCGTCGCTAAACACATTCCTTAAATTGTAGCCATTTTTTGAGTGTTTATTTTTTGGTGTCTAATCCGCATATATATCACCATTGCTCTTGATTTTCATGACTGTATATCTCTTAAATGTCAACATATACACGTGTAATTTAGTTTACGAATATTTTTCAATGCCGAGAACCATGATCAGAGAGTAAAAAATGTGTAAGTTTCACAATGGTGTAAAACTAAAATGCGATATACCGGCTAGGATTCGAGTTACAGGAACAAGGGCCGAACCAACCACCCAAGATTGGAATCGTCTAGTGAAAACACTTGACAACCTCCTGGAAGCATCTTTTCTTGTCACTAGACCTTTCTCCATCAATTAGAAATCTGATGCCGTCACTAAACACATTTCTTAAATTGTAGCAATTTTTTGAGTGTTTATTTTTTGGTGTCTAATCCGCATATATATCACCATTTCTCTTGATTTTCTTGACTGTATATCTCTTAAATGTCAACATGTACACGTGTGATTTAGTTTACGAAGATTTTTCAATGCAGAGAACCTCGATCAGAGAGTAAAATAGGCGTAAGGTTCACAATGGTGTAAAACTAAAATGGGATATACCGGGCTAGGATTCGAGTTACAGGAACAAGGGCCAAACCAACCACCCAAGAATGGAATCTTCGAGCGAAAACACTTGACAACCTCCTGGAAGCAGCTTTTCTTGCCACCAGACCTTTCTCTATCTATTAAGAATCCGATGCCGTCTCTAAACACATTACTTAAATTGTAGCCATTTTTTGAGTGTTTATTTTTTGGTGTCTAATCCGCATATATATCACCATTGCTCTTGATTTCTTGACTGTATATCTCTTAAATGTCAACATATACACGTGTGATTTTGTTTACGAAGATTTTTCAATGCCGAGAACCTCGATCAGAGAGTAAAAAAGGCGTAAGGTTCACAATGGTGTAAAACTAAAATTGGATATACCGGGCTAGGATTCGAGTTACACGAACAAGGGCCAAACCAACCACCCAAGAATGGAATCGTCGAGCGAAAACACTTGACAACCTCCTGGAAGCGGCTTTTCTTGCGACCAGACCTTTCTCTATCAATTAGGAATCTGATGCCGTCTCTAAACACATTCCTTAAATTGTAGCCATTTTTTGAGTGTTTATTTTTTGGTGTCTAATCCGCATATATATCACCATTGCTCATGATTTTCTTGACTGTATATCTCTTAAATGTCAACATATACACGTGTGATTGAGTTTACGAAGGTTTTTCAATGCCGAGAACCTCGATCAGAGAGTAAAAAAGGCGTAAGGTTCACAATGGCGTAAAACTAAAATGGGATATACCGGGCTAGGATTCGAGTTACAGGAACAAGGGCCAAACCAACTATCCAAGAATGGAACCATCGAGCGATAACACTTGACAACCTCTTGGAAGCAGCTTTTCTTACCACCAGACCTTTCTCCAACAATTAGGAATCTAATGCCGTCACTAAACACATTCCTTAAATTGTAGCCATTTTTTGAGTGTTTATTTTTTGGTGTCTAATCCGCATATATATCACCATTCCTCTTGATTTTCTTGACTGTATATCTCTTAAATGTCAACATATACACGTGTGATTTAGTTTACGAAGATTTTTCAATGCCGAGAACCTCGATCAGAGAGTAAAAAAGGCGTAGGGTTCAAAATGGTGTAAAAATAAATTGGAATATACCGGGCTAAGATTCGAGTTACAGAAACAAGGGCCAGACCAACCACCTAAGAAGGGAATCGTCGAGCGAAAACACTTGACAACCTCCTGGAAGCAGCTTTTCTTGCCACCAGACCTTTCTCCATCAATTTGGAATCTGATGCCGTCGCTAAACTCATTCCTTAAATTGTAGCCATTTTTTGAGTGTTTATTTTTTGGTGTCTAATCCGCATATATATCACCATTGCTATTGATTTTCTTGACTGTATATCTCTTAAATGTCAACATATATACACGTGTGATTTAGTTTACGAAGATTTTCAATGCCGAGAACCTCGATCAGAGAGTAAAAAAGGCGTAAGGTTCATAATGGTGTAAAACTAAATTGGGAAATACCGGGCTAGGATTCGAGTTACAGGAACAAGGGCCAAACCAACCACCCAAGAATGGAATCGTCGATTGAGAACACTTGACAACCTCCTGGAAGCAGCTTTTCTTGCCACCAACCTTTCTCCATCAATTAGGAATATGGTGCCGTCATTAAACACATTCCTTAAATTGTAGCCATTTTTTGAGTGTTTATTTTTTGTGTCTAATCCGCATATATATCACCATTGCTCTTCATTTTCTTGACTGTATATCTCTTAAATGTCAACATATACACGCATGATTTAGTTTACTAAGATTTTTCAATGCCGAGAACCTCGATCAGAGAGTAAAAAAGGCGAAAGGTTCACAATGGTGTAAAACTAAATTGGGATATAGCGGGCTAGGATTCGAGTTACAGGAACAAGGGCCAAACCAACCACCCAAGAATGGAATCATCGAGCGAAAACACTTAACAACCTCCTGGAAGCAGCTTTTCTTGCCACCAGACCATTCTCCATCAATTAGGAATCTGATGTCGTAACTAAACGCTTTCCTTAAATTGTATCCATTTTATGAGTGTTTATTTTTTGGTGTCTAATCCGCATATATATCACCATTGCTCTTGATTTTCTTAAAACTGTATATCTCTTAAATGTCAACATATACACGTGTGATTTAGTTTATGAAGATTTTTCAATGCTGAGAACCACGATCAGAGAGTAAAAAAGGCGTAAGGTTCACAATGGTGTAAAACTAAAATGGGATATACCGGGCAAGGATTCGAGTTACATGAACAAGGGCCAAACAAACCTCCCAAGAATGAAATCGTCAAGCGAAAACACTTGACAACCTCCTGGAAGCGGCTTTTCTTGCCACCAGACGTTTCTCTATCAATTAGGAATCTGATGCCGTCTCTAAACACATTCCTTAAATTGTAGCCATTTTTTGAGTGTTTATTTTTTGATGTCTAATCCGCATATATATCACCATTGCTCTTGATTTTCTAGACTGTATATCTCTTAAATGTCAACATATACACGTGTGATTTAGTTTACGAAGATTTTTCAATGCCGAGAACCTCGATTAGAGAGTAAAAAAGCCATAAGGTTCACAATGGTGTAAAATTAAATGGGATGTTCCGGGCTAGGATTCGAGTTACAGGAACAAGGGCCAAACCAACCACCTAAGAATGGAATCGTCGAGCAAAAACACTTGACAACATCCTGGAAGCATCTTTTCTTGCCACCAGACCATTCTCCATCAATTTGGAATTTGATGCCGTCGGTAAACTCATTCCTTAAATTGTAGCCGTTTTTTGAGTGTTTATTTTTTGGTGTCTAATCCGCATATATATCACCATTGCTCTTGATTTTTTTGAGCGTATATCTCTTAAATGTCAACATCTACACGTGTGATTTAGTTTACGAAGATTTTTCAATGCCGAGAACCTCGGCCAGAGAGTAAAAAAGGCGTGAGGTTCACAATGGTGTAAATCTAAAATGAGATATACCGGCTAGGATTCGAGTTACAGGAACAAGGGCCAAAACAACCACCTAAGAATGGAATTGTCGAACGAAAACACTTGACAACCTTCTGGAAGCAGCTTTTCTTGCCATAGACCTTTCTCCATCAATTTGGAATCTGATGCCGTCGCTAAACTCATTCCTTAAATTGTAGCCATTTTTTGAGTGTTTATTTTTTGGTGTCTAATCCGCATATATATCACCATTACTCTTGATTTTCTTGACAGTATATCTCTTAAATGTCAACATATACACGTATGATTTAGTTTACGAAGATTTTTCAATGCCGAGAACCTCGATCAGAGAGTAAAAAAGGCGTAAGGTTCACAATGGTGTAAAACTAAAATTGGATATACCGGGCTAGGATTCGAGTTACATGAACAAGGGCCAAACCAACCACCCAAGAATGGAATCGTCGGGCGAAAACACTTGACAACCTCCAGGAAGCGGCTTTTCTTGCGACCAGACCTTTCTCTATCAATTAGGAATCTGATGCCGTCTCTAAACACATTACTTAAATTGTAGCCATTTTTTGAGTGTTTATTTTTTGGTGTCTAATCCGCATATATATCACCATTGCTCATGATTTTCTTGACTGTATATCTCTTAAATGTCAACATATACACGTGTGATTTAGTTTAAGAAGATTTTTCAATGCCGAGAACCTCGATCAGAGAATAAAAAAGGCGTAAGGTTCACAATGTCGTAAAACTAAAATGGGATATACCGGGCTAGGATTCGAGTTACAGGAACAAGGGCCAAACAAACTATCCAAGAATGGAATCGTCGAGCGAAAACACTTGACAACCTCTTGGAAGCAGCTTTTCTTACCACCAGACCTTTCTCCAACAATTAGGAATCTAATGCCGTCACTAAACACATTCCTTAAATTGTAGCCATTTTTTGAGTGTTTATTTTTTGGTGTCTAATCCGCATATATATCACCATTGCTCATGATTTTCTTGACTGTATATCTCTTAAATGTCAACATATACACGTGTGATTTAGTTTACGAAGATTTTTCAATGCCGAGAACCTCGATCAGAGAGTAAAAAAGGCGTAAGGTTCACAATGGTGTAAAAATAAATTGGAATATACCGGGCTAGGATTCGAGTTACAGGAACAAGGGCCAAACCAACCACCTAAGAATGAAATCGTCGAGCGAAAACACTTGACAACCTCCTGGAAGCAGCTTTTCTTGCCACCAGACCTTTCTCCATCAATTTGGAATCTGATGCCGTCGCTAAACTCATTCCTTAAATTGTAGCCATTTTTTGAGTGTTTATTTTTTGGTGTCTAATCCGCATATATATCACCATTGCTCTTGATTTTCTTGACTCTATATCTCTTAAATGTCAACATATATACGTGTGATTTAGTTTACGAAGATTTTCAATGCCGAGAACCTCGATCAGAGAGTAAAAAAGGTGTAAGGTTCATAATGGTGTAAAACTAAATTGGTATATACCGGGCTAGGATTCGAGTTACAGGAACAAGGGCCAAACCAACCACCCAAGAATGGAATCGTCGATTGAGAACACTTGACAACCTCCTGGAAGCAGCTTTTCTTGCCACCAACCTTTCTCCATCAATTAGGAATATGGTGCCGTCATTAAACACATTCCTTAAATTGTAGCCATTTTGAGTGTTTATTTTTTGGTGTCTAATCCGCATATATATCACCATTGCTCTTGATTTTCTTGACTGTATATCTCTTAAATGTCAACATATACACGTATGATTTAGTTTACTAAGATTTTTCAATGCCGAGAACCTCGATCAGAGAGTAAAAAAGGCGAAAGGTTGACAATGGTGTAAAACTAAATTGGGATATAGCGGGCTAGGATTCGAGTTACAGGAACAAGGGCCAAACCAACCACCCAAGAATGGAATCATCGAGCGAAAACACTTAACAACCTCCTGGAAGCAGCTTTTCTTGCCACCAACCTTTCTCCATCAATTAGGAATCTGATGTCGTCACTAAACACATTCCTTAAATTGTATCCATTTTATGAGTGTTTATTTTTTGGTGTCTAATCCGCTTATATATCACCATTGCTCTTGATTTTCTTAAAACTGTATATCTCTTAAATGTCAACATATACTCGTGTGATTTAGTTTATGAAGATTTTTCAATGCCGAGAACCACGATCAGAGAGTAAAAAAGGCGTAAGGTTCACAATGGTGTAACACTAAAATGGGATATACCGGGCAAGGATTCGAGTTACATGAACAAGGGCAAAACCAACCTCCCAAGAATGGAATCGTCGAGCGAAAACACTTGACAACCTCCTGGAAGCGGCTTTTCTTGCCACCAGACCTTTCTCTATCAATTAGGAATTTGATGCCGTCTCTAAACACATTCCTTAAATTGTAGCCATTTTTTGAGTGTTTATTTTTTGGTGTCTAATCCGCATATATATCACCATTGCTCTTGATTTTCTAGACTGTATATCTCTTAAATGTCAAAATATACAAGTGTGATTTAGTTTACGAAGATTTTTCAATGCCGAGAACCTCGATTAGAGAGTAAAAAAGGCGTAAGGTTCACAATGGTGTAAATCTAAAATGGGATATACCGGGCTAGGATTCGAGTTACAGGAACAAGGGCCAAAACAACCACCTAAGAATGGAATCGTCGAACGAAAACACTTGACAACCTTCTGGAAGCAGCTTTTCTTGCCATAGACCTTTCTCCATCAATTTGGAATCTGATGCCGTCGCTAAACTCATTCCTTAAATTGTAGCCATTTTTTGAGTGTTTATTTTTTGGTGTCTAATCCGCATATATATCACCATTACTCTTGATTTTCTTGACTGTATATCTCTTAAAAGTCAACATATACACGTATGATTTAGTTTACGAAGATTTTTCAATGCCGAGAACCTCGATCAGAGAGTAAAAAAGGCGTAAGGTTCACAATGGTGTAAAAGTAAAATAGGATATACCGGGCTAGGATTCGAGTTACAGGAACAAGGGCCAAACCAACCACCCAAGAATGGAATCGCCGAGCGAAAACACTTGACAACCTCTTGGAAGCAGCTTTTCTTGCCACCAGACCTTTCTCCATCAATTAGGAATCTGATGCCGTCGCTAAACACATTCCTTAAATTGTAGCGATTTTTTGAGTGTTTATTTTTTGGTGTCTAATCCGCATATATATATCACCATTGCTCTTGATTTTCTTGACTGTATATCTCTTAAATGTCAACATATACATGTGTGATTTAGTTTACTAAGATTTTTCAATGCCGAGAACCTCGATCAGAGAGAAAAAAAGGCGTAAGGTTCACAATGGTGTAAAACTAAATTGGGATATAGCGGGATAGGATTCGTGCTACCAGAACAAGGGCCAAACCAACCACCCAAGAATGGAATCGTCGAGTGAAAACACTTGACAACCGCCAGGAAGTAGCTTTTCTTGCAACCAACCTTTCTCCATCAATTAGGAATCTGATGCCGTCACTAAACACAATCCTTAAATTGTATCCATTTTAAGAGTGTTTATTTTTTGGTGTCTAATCCGTATATATATCACCATTGCTCTTCATTTTCTTGACTGTACATCTCTTAAATGTCAACATATACACGTGTGATTTTGTTGACGAAGATTTTTCAATGCCGAGAACTTCGATCAGAGAGTAAAAAAGGCGTAAGGTTCACAATGGTGTAAAATTAAAATTGGATATACCGGGCTGGGATTCGAGTTACATGAACAAGGGCCAAACCAACCACCCAAGAATGGAATCGTCGAGCGAAAACACTTGACAACCTCCTGGAAGCGGCTTTTCTTGCGACCAGACCTTTCTCTATCAATTGGGAATCTGATGCCGTCTCTAAACACATTCCGTAAATTGTAGCCATTTTTTGAGTGTTTATTTTTTGGTGTCTAATCCGCATATATATCACCAATGCTCATGATTTTCTTGACTGTATATCTCTTAAATGTCAACATATACACGTGTGATTTAGTTTAAGAAGATTTTTCAATGCCGATAACCTCGATCAGAGAATAAAAAGGCGTAAGGTTCACAATTGCGTAAAACTAAAATGGGATATACCGGGCTAGGATTCGAGTTACAGGAACAAGGGCCAAACCAACTATCCAAGAATGGAATCGTCGAGCTAAAACACTTGACAACCTCTTGGAAGCAGCTTTTCTTACCACCAGACCTTTCTCCAACAATTAGGAATCTAATGCCGTCACTAAACACATTCCTTAAATTGTAGCCATTTTTTGAGTGTTTATTTTTTGGTGTCTAATCCGCATATATATCACCATTACTCTTGATTTTCTTGACTGTATATCTCTTAAATGTCAACATATACACGTGTGATTTAGTTTACGAAGATTTTTCAATGCCGAGAACCTCGATCAGAGAGTAAAAAAGGCGTAAGGTTCACAATGGTGTAAAAATAAATTGGAATATACCGGGCTAGGATTCGAGTTACAGGAACAAGGGCCAAACCAACCACCTAAGAATGGAATCGTCGAGCGAAAACACTTGACAACCTCCTGGAAGCAGCTTTTCTTGCAACCAGACCTTTCTCCATCAATTTGAATCTGATGCCGTCGCTAAACTCATTCCTTAAATTGTAGCCATTTTTTGAGTGTTTATTTTTTGGTGTCTAATCCGTATATATATCACCATTGCTCTTGATTTTCTTGACACTATATCTCTTAAATGTCAACATATATACGTGTGATTTAGTTTACGAAGATTTTCAATGCCGAGAACCTCGATTAGAGAGTAAAAAAGGCGTAAGGTTCATAATGGTGTAAAACTAAATTGGGATATACCGGGCTAGGATTCGAGTTACAGGAACAAGGGCCAAACCAACCACCCAAGAATGGAATCGTCGATTGAGAACACTTGACAACCTCCTGGAAGCAGCTTTTCTTGCCACCAACCTTTCTCCATCAATTAGGAAATATGGTGCCGTCATTAAACACATTCCTTAAATTGTAGCCATTTTTGAGTGTTTATTTTTTGGTGTCTAATCCGCATATATATCACCATTGCTCTTGATTTTCTTGACTGTATATCTCTTAAATGTCAACATATACACGTATTATTTAGTTTACTAAGATTTTTCAATGCCGAGAACCTCGATCAGAGAGTAAAAAAGGCAAACGGTTCCCAATGGTGTAAAACTAAATTGGGATATAGCGGGCTAGGATTCGAGTTACAGGAATAAGGGCCAAACCAACCACCCAAGAATGGAATCATCGAGCGAAAACACTTAACAACCTCCTGGAAGCAGGTTTTCTTGCCACCAACATTTCTCCATCAATTAGGAATCTGATGTCGTCACTAAACACATTCCTTAAATTGTATCCATTTTATGAGTGTTTATTTTTTGGTGTCTAATCCGCATATATATCACCATTGCTCTTGATTTTCTTAAAACTGTATATCTCTTAAATGTCAACATATACACGTGTGATTTAGTTTATGAAGATTTTTCAATGCCGAGAACCAACATCAGAGTGTAAAAAAGGCGTAAGGTTCACAATGGTGTAAAACTAAAATGGGATATACCGGGCAAGGATTCGAGTTACATGAACAAGGGCCAAACCAACCTCCCAAGAATGGAATCGTCGAGCGAAAACACTTGACAACCTCCTGGAAGCGGCTTTTCTTGCCACCAGACCTTTCTCTATCAATTAGGAATCTGATGCCGTCTCTAAACACATTCCTTAAATTGTAGCCATTTTTTGAGTGTTTATTTTTTGGTGTCTAATTCGCATATATATCACCATTGCTCTTGATTTTCTAAACTGTATATCTCTTAAATGTCAACATATACACGTGTGATTTAGTTTACGAAGATTTTTCAATGCCGAGAACCTCGATTAGAGAGTAAAAAAGGCGTAAGGTTCACAATGGTGTAAAATTAAAAGGGATATTCCGGGCTAGGATTCGAGTTACAGGAACAAGGGCCAAACCAACCACCTAAGAATGGAATCGTCGAGCAAAAACACTTGACAACCTCCTGGATGCATCTTTTCTTGCCACCAGACCATTCTCCATCAATTTGGAATCTGATGCTGTCGCTAAACTTATTCCTTTAATTGTAGCCTTTTTTGAGTGTTTATTTTTTGGTGTCTAATCCGCATATATATCACCATTGCTCTTGATTTTCTTGAGCGTATATCTCTTAAATGTCAACATATACACGTGTCATTTAGTTTACGAAGATTTTTCAACGCCGAGAACCTCGGCCAGAGAGTAAAAAAGGCATAAGGTTCACAATGGTGTAAATCTAAAATGGGATATACCGGGCTAGGATTCGAGTTACAGGAACAAGGGCCAAAACAACCACCTAAGAATGGAATCGTCGAATGAAAACACTTGACAACCTTCTGGAAGCAGCTTTTCTTGCCACAGACCTTTCTCCATCAATTTGCTATCTGATGCCGTCGCTAAACTCATTCCTTAAATTGTAGCCATTTTTTGAGTGTTTATTTTTTGGTGTCTAATCCGCATATATATCACCATTGCTCTTGATTTTCTTGACAGTATATCTCTTAAATGTCAACATATACACGTGTGATTTAGTTTACGAAGATTTTCAATGCCGAGAACCTCGACCAGAGAGTAAAAAAGGCATAAGGTTCATAATGGTGTAAAACTAAATTGGGATATACCGGGCTAGGATTCGAGTTACAGGAACAAGGGCCAAACCAACCACCCAAGAATGGAATCGTCGATTGAGAACACTTCACAACCTCCTGGAAGTAGCTTTTCTTGCCACCAACCTTTATCCATCAATTAGGAATCTGGTTCCGTCAATAAACACATTCCTTAAATTGTAGCCATTTTTGGAGTGTTTATTTTTTGGTGTCTAATCCGCATATATATCACCATTGCTCTTGATTTTCTTGACTGTATATCTCTTAAATGTCAACATATACACGTGTGATTTTGTTTACGAAGCTTTTTCAATGCCGAGAACCTCGATCAGAGAGTAAAAAAGGCGTAAGGTTCACAATGGTGTAAAACTAAAATGAGATATAATGGGATAGGATTCGAGTTACAGGAACAAGTGCAAAACCAACCATCCAAGAATGGAATCGTCGAGCGAAAACACTTGACAACCTCCTGGAAGCAGCTTTCCTTTCCACCAGACCTTTCTCCATCAATTAAGAATCTGATGTCGTCACTAAACACATTCCTTAAATTGTAGACATTTTTTGAGTGTTTATTTTTTGGTGTCTAATCCGCATATATATCACCATTGCTCTTGATTTTGTTGACTGTTTATCTCTTAAATGTCAACATATACATGTGTGATTTAGTTTACAAAAATTTTTCAATGCCGAGAACCTCGATCAGAGAGTAAAAAAGGCGTAAGGTTCACAATGGTGTAAAACTAAATTGGGATATACCGGGCTAGGATTCGAGTTACAGGAACAAGGGCCAAACCAACCACCCAAGAATGGAATCGTTGAGCGAAAACACTTGACAACCTCCTAGAAGCAACTTTTTTTTGCCACCAGACCTTTCTCCATCAATTAGAAATCTGATGCCGTTACTAAACACATTCCTTAAATTGTAGCCATTTTTTGAGTGTTTATTTTTTGGTGTCTAATCCGCATATATATCACCATTGCTCTTCATTTTCTTGACTGTATATCTCTAAAAATGTCAACATTTACACGTGTGATTTAGTTTATGAAGATTTTTCAATTCCAAGAACCTCAATCGGAGAGTAAAAAAGGCGTAAGGTTCACAATGGTGTAAAACTAAAATAGGATATACCGGGATAGGATTCGAGTTACAGGAACAAGAGCGAAAACACCAGACAACTTCCTGGATGCAGCTTTTCTTGCCACCAGACCTTTCTCCATCAATTAGGAATCTGATGCCGTCCCTAAACACATTCCTTAAATTGTAGCCATTTTTTGAGTGTTTATTTTTTGGTGTTTAATCCGCATATGTATCATCATCGCTCTTGATTTTCTTGACTGCATATCTCTTAAATGTCAACATATACACGTGTGATTTAGTTTACGAAGATTTTTCAATGCCAAGAACCTCGACCAGAGAGTAAAAAAGGCGTAAGGTTCACAATGGTGTAAAACTAAAATGGGATATACCGGGCTAGGATTCGAGTTACAGGAACAAGGGCCAAACCAACCACCCAAGAATGGAATCGTCGATTGAGAACACTTGACAACCTCCTGGAAGCAGCTTTTCTTGCCACCAGACCTTTCTCCATCAATTAGGAATCTGATGCCGTCGCTAAACACATTCCTTAAATTGTAGGCATTTTTTGAGTGTTTATTTTTTGGTGTCTAATCCGCATATATATCACCATTGCTCTTGATTTTCTTAACTGTATATCTCTTAAATGTCAACATATACACGTGTGATTTAGTTTAAGAAGATTTTTAATGCCGAGAACCTCGATCAGAGAGTTAAAAAGGCGTAAGGTTCACAATGGTGTAAAACTAAAATGGGATATACCGGGCTAGGATTCGAGTTACACGAACAAGGGCCAAACCAATCACTCAAGAATGGAATCGTCGAGCGAAAACACCAGACAACCTCTTGGAAGCAGCTTTTTTTGCCACCAAGCTTTCTCTATCAATTAGGAATCTGATGCCGTCACTAAACATGTTCCTTAAATTGTAGCCATTTTTTGAGTGTTTTTTTTGGTGTCTAATCCGCTTATATATCACCATTGCTCTTGATTTTCTTGACTGTATATCTCTTAAATGTCAACATATACACGTGTGATTTAGTTTATAAAGTTTTTTCAGTGCCGAGAACCTCGATTAGAGAGTAAAAAAGGCGTAAGGTTCACAATGGTGTAAAACTAAAATGAGATATACCGGGCTAGGATTCGAGTTACAGGAACCAGGGCCAAACCAACCACCCAAGAATGGAATCGTCGAGCGAAAACACTTGACAACCTCCTGGAAGCAGCTTTTCTTGCCACCAGACCTTTCTCAATCAATTAGGAATCTGATGCCGTCACTAAACACATTCCTTAAATTGTAGCAATTTTTGAGTGTTTATTTTTTGGTGTCTAATCCGCATATATATCACCATTGCTCTTGATTTTCTTGACTGTATATCTCTTAAATGTCAACATATACACGTGTGATTTTGTTTAAGAAGATTTTTAATGCCGAGAACCTCGATCAGAGAGTAAAAAAGGCGTAAGGTTCACAATGGTGTAAAACTAAAATGGGATATACCGGGCTAGGATTAGAGTTACACGAACAAGGGCCAAACCAATCACACAAGAACGGAATCGTCGAGCGAAAACACCTGACAACCACCTGGAAGCAGCTTTTTTTGCCACCAACCTTTTCTCCATCAATTAGGAATCTGATGCCGTCACTAAACACGTTCCTTAAATTGTAGCCATTTTTGAGTGTATATTTTTTGGTGTCTAATCCGCTTATATATAACCATTGCTCTTGATTTTCTTGACTGTATATCTCTTAAATGTCAACATATACACGTGTGATTTAGTTTATAAAGATTTTTCAGTGCCGAGAACCTCGATCAGAGAGTAAAAAAGGCGTAAGGTTCACAATGGTGTAAAACTAAAATGAGATATACCGGGCTAGGATTCGAGTTACAGGAACAAGGGCCAAACCAACCACCCAAGAATGGAATCGTCGAGCGAAAACACTTGACAACCTCCTGGAAGCAGCTTTTCTTGCCACCAGACCTTTCTCCATCAATTAGGAATCTGATGCCGTCACTAAACACATTCCTTAAATTGTAGCCATTTTTTGAGTGCATATTTTTTTGTTGTCTAATCCGCATATATATCACCATTGCTCTTGATTTTCTTGACTATATATCTCTTAAATGTCAACATATACACGTGTGATTTAGTTTACGAAGATTTTTCAATGCCAAGAACCTCGATCAGAGAGTAAAAAAGGCGTAAGGTTCACAATGGTGTAAAACTAAAATGGATATACCGGGCTAGGATTCGAGTTACAGGAACAAGGGCCAAACCAACCACCCAAGAATGGAATCGTCAAGCGAAAACACTTGACAACCTCCTGGAAGAAGCTTTTCTTGCCACCAAACCTTTCTCCATCAACTAGGTATCTGATGCCGTCACTGAACACATTCCTTAAATTGTAGCCATATTTGAGTGTTTATTTTTTGGTCTCTAATCCGCATATATATCACCATTGCTCTTGATTTTCTTGACTGTATATCTCTTAAATGTCAACATATACACGTGTGATTTAGTTTACGAAGATTTTTCAACGCCGAGAACCTCGATTATAGAGTAAAAATGGCGTAAGGTTCACAATGGTGTAAAACTAAAATGGGATATAACAGGCTAGGATTCGAGTTACAGAAACAAGGGCCAAACCAACCACCCAAGAATGGAATCGTCGAGCGAAAACACTTGACAACCTCCTGGAAGCTAATTTTCTTGCCACCAGACCTTTCTCCATCAATTAGGAATCTGATGCCGTCACTAAACACATTCCTTAAATTGTATCCATTTTTTGAGTGTTTATTTTGTGGTGTCTAATCCGCATATATATCACCATTGCTCTTGATTTTGTTGACTGTATATTTCTTAAATATCAACATATACACGTGTGATTTAGTTTACGAAGATTTTTCAATGCCGAGAACCTTGATCAGAGAATAAAAAAGGCGTAAGGTTCACAATGGTGTAAAGCTAAAATGGGATATACCGGGCTAGGATTCGAGTTACAGGAAAAGGGACGAACCAACCACCCAAGAATGGAATCATCGAGAGAAAACACTTCACAACCTCCTAGAAGCAACTTTTCTTGGCACCAGACCTTTCTTCATCAATTAGGAATCTGATGCCCACACTATACACATTCCTTAAATTGTAGTCATTATTTGTGTGTTTATTTTTTGGTGTCTAATCCGCATATATATCACCATTGCTCTTGATTTTCTTGACTCTATATCTCTTTAATGTAAACATATACACGTGTGATTTAGTTTACGAAGATTTTTCAGTGCCGAGAACCTCGATCAAAGTGTAAAAAAGGCATAAGGTTCACAATGGTGTAAAACTAAAATGGGGTATACCGGGCTTGGATTCGAGTTACAGGAACAAGGGCCAAACCAACCACCCAAGAATGGAATCGTCGAGCGAAAACACTTGCAACCTCCTGGAGGCAGCTTTTCTTGCCACCAGACCTTTCTCCATCAATTAGGAATCTGATGCCGTCACTAAACGCATTCCTTAAATTGTAGCCATTTTTTGAGTGTTTATTTTTTGGTGTCTAATCCGCGTATATATTACCATTGCTCTTGATTTTCTTAACTGTATATCTCTTAAATGTCAACATATACACGTGTGATTTAGTTTACGAAGATTTTTCAATGCCGAGAACCTCGATCAGAGAGTAAAAAAGGCTTAAGTTTCACAATGGTGTAAAACTAAAATGGTATATACCGGGCTAGGATTCGAGTTACAGGAACAAGGGCCAAACCAACCACCCAAGAATGGAATCGTCGAGCGAAAACACTTGACAACCTCCTGGAAGCAGCTTTTCTTGCCACCAGACCTTTCTCCATCAATTAGGAATCTGATGCTCTCACCAAACACATTCCTTAAATTGTACCCATTTTTTGAGTGTTTATTTTTTGGTGTCTAATCCGCATATATATCACTATTGCTCTTGATTTTATTGACTGTATATCTCTTAAATGTCAACATATACACGTGTGATTTAGTTTACGAAAATTTTTCAATGCCAAGAACCTCGATCAAAAAGTAAAACAGGCGTAAGGTTCACAATGGTGTAAAACTAAAATGGGATATACCGGGCTAGGATTCGAGTTACAGGAACAAGGGCCAAACCAACCACCCAAAAATGGAATCGTCGAGCGAAAACACTTGGCAACCTCCTGGAAGCAGCTTTTCTTGCCACAAGACCTTTCTTCATCAATTTGGAATCTTATGCCAACACTAAACACATTCCTTAAATTGTAGCCTTTTTTTGAGAGTTTATTTTTTGGTTTCTAATCCGCCTATATATCACCATTGCTCTTGATTTGCTTGACTGTATATCTCGTAAATGACAACATATACACGTGTGATTTAGTTTACGAAGATTTTTCAATGCCGAGAACCTCGATTAGAGAGTAAAAAGGGCGTAAGGTTCACAATGGTGTAAAACAAAAAATGAGATACACCGAGCTCGGATTCGAGTTACAGGAATAAGGGCCAAACCAACCACCCAAGAATGGAATCGTCGAGCGAAAACACTTGACAACCTCCTGGAGCAGCTTTTTTTGCCACTGGACCTTTCTCCATCAATTAGGAATCTGATGCCGTCACTAAGCACATTCCTTAAATTGTAGCCATTTTTTGAGTGTTTATTTTTTGGTGTCTAATCCGCATATATATCACCATTGCTCTTGATTTTCTTGACTGTATATCTCTTAAATGTCAACATATACACATGTGATTTAGTTTACGAAGATTTTTCAATGCCGAGAACCTCGATTAGAGAGTAAAAAAGGCGTAAGGTTCAGAATGTTGTAAAACTAAAATGGGATATACCGGGCTAGGATTCGAGTTACAGGAACAAGGGCCAAACCAACCACCCATCAATGGAATCGTCAAGCGAAAACACTTGACAACCTCTTGGAAGCAGCTTTTCTTGCCACCAGACCTTTCTCCATCAATTAGGAATCTGATGCCGTCACTAAACACATTCCTTAAATTGTATCCATTTTTGAGTGTTAATTTTGGGTGTCTAATCCGCATATATATCACATTTCTCTTGATTTTCTTGACTCTATATCTCTTAAATGTCAACATTTCTCTTTACTCTATATCAGAGAGTAAAAAAGGCGTAAGGTTCAGAATGTTGTAAAACTAAAATGGGATATACCGGGCTAGGATTCGAGTTACAGGAACAAGGGCCAAACCAACCACCCATCAATGGAATCGTCAAGCGAAAACACTTGACAACCTCTTGGAAGCAGCTTTTCTTGCCACCAGACCTTTCTCCATCAATTAGGAATCTGATGCCGTCACTAAACACAATCCTTAAATTGTAGCCATTTTTTGAGTGTTTATTTTTTGGTGTCTAATCCGCATATATATCACCATTGCTCTTGATTTTCTTGACTGTATATCTCTTAAATGTCAACATATACACGTGTGATTTAGCATACGAAGATTTTTCAATGTCAAGAACCTCGATCAGAGAGTAAAAAAGGCGTAAGGTTCACAATGGTGTAAAACAAAAATGGAATATAACGGGCTAGGATTTGAGTTACAGGAACAAGGGCTGAACCGACCACCCAAGAGTGGAATCATCGAGCGAAAACACTTGACAACCTCCTGGAAGCAGCTTTTCTTGCCACCAGACCTTTCTCCATCAATTAGGAATCTGATGCCGTCACTAAACACATTCCTTAAATTCTATCCATTTTTGAGTGTTAATTTTGGGTGTCTAATCCGCATAGATATCACATTTCTCTTGATTTTCTTGACTCTATATCTCTTAAATGTCAACATTTCTCTTGACTCTATATCAGAGAGTAAAAAAGGCGTAAGGTTCACAATGTTGTGAAACTAAAATGGGATATACCGGGCTAGGATTCGAGTTACAGGAAAAGGGCCAAACCAACCACACAAAAATGGAATCGTCAAGCGAAAACACTTGACAAACTCCTGGAAGCAGCTTTTCTTGCCACCAGACCTTTCTCCATCAATTAGGAATCGGATACCGTATCTATACACATACCTTAAATTGTAGCCTTTTTTTGAGTGTTTATTTTTTGGTGTCTAATCCGCATATATATCACCATTGCTCTTGATTTCTTGACTGTATATCTCTTAAATGTCAACATATACACGTGTGATTTAGTTTACGAAGATTTTTCAATGCCGAGAACCTCGATCAGAGAGTAAAAAAAGCGTAAGGTTCACAATGGTGTAAAACTAAAATGGGATAAACCGGGCTAGGATTTGAGTTATAGGAACAAGGGCCAAGACAACCACCCAAGAATGGAATCGTCGAGCAAAAACACTTGACAACCTCCTGGAAGAAGCTTTTCTTGCCACCAGACCTTTCTCCATCAATTAGGAATTTGATGCCGTCACTAAACACATTCTGTAAATTGTAGCCATTTTTTGAGTGTTTATTTTTGGTTCCTAATCTGCATATATATCACAATTGCTCTTGATTTTCTTGACTGTATATCTCTTAAATGTCAACATATACACGTGTGATTTAGTTGACGAAGATTTTTCAATACCGAGAACCTCGATCAGAGAGTAAAAAGGAGTAAGGTTCACAATGGTGTAAAACTTAAATGGGATATACCGGGCTGGGATTCGAGTTAAAGGAACAAGGGCCAAACCAACCACCCAAGAATGGAGTCGTCGAGCGAAAACACTTGACAACCTCCTGGAAGCAGCATTTCTTGCCACCAGACCTTTCTGCATCAATTAGGAATCTGATGCCGTTACTAAACACATTCCTTAAATTATAGCCATTTTTTGAGTGTTTATTTTTTGGTGACTAATCCGCATATATATCACCATTGCTCTTGATTTTCTTAACGGTATATCTCTTAAATGTTAACATATACACGTGTGATTTAGTTCACGAAGATTTTTCAATGCCGAGAACCTCTATCAGAGAGTAAAAAAGGCGTAAGGTTCACAATGGTGTAAAACTAAAATGGGATATACCGGGCTAGTATTCGAGTTACAGGAACAAGGGCCGAACCAACCACCCAAGAATGGAATCGTCGAGCGAAAACACTTGACAACCTCTTGGAAGCAGCTTTTCTTGCCACCAGACCTTTCTCCATCAATTAGGAATCGGGTGCCGTAAGTAAACACATTCCTTAAATTGTATCCATTTTTGAGTGTTTATTTTTTGGTGTCTAATCCGCATATATATCACATTGCTCTTGATTTTCTTGACTCTATATATCTTAAATGTCAATATATACACGTGTGATTGAGTTTACGAAGATTTTTCAATGCGGAGAACCTCGATCAGAGAGTAAAAAAGGCATAAGGTTCACAAGGGTGTAAAACTAAAACGGGATATACCGGGATAGAATTCGAGTTACAGGAACAAGAGCCGAACCAACCACCCACGAATGGAATCGTCGAGCGAAAACACTTGACAACCTCCTAGAAGCAGCTTTTCTTGCCACCAGACCTTTCTCCATCAATTAGGAATCCAATGCCGTCACTAAACACATTCCTTAAATTGTAGCCATTTTTTGAGTGTTTATTTTTTGGTGTCTAATCCGCATATATATCACCATTGCTCTTGATTTTCTTGACTGTATATCTCTTAAATGTCAACATATACACGTGTGATTTAGTTTATGAAGATTTTTCAATGCCGAGAACCTCGATCAGAGAGTAAAAAAGGCGTAAGGTTCACAATGGGGTAAAACTAAAATGGTATATACCGGGCTAGGATTCGAGTTACAGGAACAAGGGCCAAACCGACCACCCAAGAATGGAATCGTCGAGTGAAAACACTTGACTACCTCCTGGAAGCAGCTTTTCTTGCCACCAGACCTTTCTCCATCAAATAGGAATCTGATGCCGTCACTAAACACATTCCTTAAATTGTAGCCATTTTTTGAGTGTTTATTTTTTGGTGTCTAATCCGCATATATATCACCATTGCTCTTGATTTGCTTGACTGTATATCTTTTAAATGTCAACATATACACGTGTGATTTAGTTTTCAAAGATTTTTCAATGCCGAGATCCTCGATCAGAGAGTAAAAAAGGCGTAAGGTTCACAATGGTGTAAAACTAAAATGGGATATACCGGGCTAGGATTCGAGTTACAGGAACAAGGGCCAAACCAACCCACCCAAGAATGGAATCGTCGAGCGAAAACACTTGACAACCTATTAGAAGCATCTTTTCTTGCCACCAGACCTTTCCCCATCAATTAGGAATCTGATGCCGTCACTAAACACATTCCTTATATTGCAGCCATTTTTTGAGTGTTTATTTTTTGGTGTCTAATCCGCATATATATCACCATTGCTCTTGATTTTCTTGACTGTATATCTTTTAAATGTCAACATATACACGTGTGATTTAGTTTTCAAAGATTTTTCAAAACCTCGATCAGAGAGTAAAAAAGGCGTAAGGTTCACAATGGTGTAAAACTAAAATGGGATATACCGGGCTAGGATTCGAGTTACAGGAACAAGGGCCAAACCAACCCACCCAAGAATGGAATCGTCGAGCGAAAACACTTGACAACCTACTAGAATCATCTTTTCTTGCCACCAGACCTTTCTCCATCAATTAGGAATCTGATGCCGTCACTAAACACATTCCTTATATTGCAGCCATTTTTTGAGTGTTTATTTTTTGGTGTCTAATCCGCATATATATCACCATTTCTCTTGATTTTCTTGACTGTATATCTCTTAAATGTCAACAAATACATGTGTGATTAAGTCTACGAAGATTTTTCAACGCCGAGAACCTCGATCAGAGAGTAAAAAAGGCGTAAGTTTCACAATGGTGTAAAACTAAAATGGGATATACCGGGCTAGGATTCGAGTTACAGGAACAAGGGCCAAACCAACCACCCAAGAATGGAATCGTCAAGTGAAAGCACTTGACAACCTCCTTGAAGCAACTTTTCTTGCCATCAGACCTTTCTCCATCAATTAGGAATCTGATGCTGTCACTAAACACATTCTTTAAATTGTAGCCATTTTTTGAGTGTTTCTTTTGGTGTCTAATCCGCATATATATCACCATTGCTCTTGATTTTCTTGACTGTATATCTCTTAAATGTCAACATATACACGTGTGATTTAGTATACGAAGATTTTTCAATGCCGAGAACCTCGATCAGAGAGTAAAAAGGCGCAACGTTCACAATGGTGTAAAACTAAAATGGGATATACCAGGCTAGGATTCGAGTTACAGGAACAAGGGCCAAACCAACCACCCAAGAATGGAATCGTCGAGCGAAAACACTTGACAAATTCCTTAAAGCAGCTTTTCTTGCCACCAGACCTTTCCCCATCAATTAGGAATCTGATGCCGTCACTAAACACATTCCTTAAGTTGTAGCCATTTTTTGAGTGTTTATTGTTTGGTGTCTAATTTGCATATATATCACCATTGCTCTTGATTTTCTTGACTGTATATCTCTTAAATGTCAACATATACACGTGTGATTTAGTCTACGAATATTTTTCAATGCCGAGAACCTCGATCAGAGAGTCAAAAAAGCGTAAGGTTCACAATGGTGTAAAACTAAAATGGGATATACCGGGCTAGGATTCGAGTTACAGGAACAAGGGCCAAACCAACCACCCAAGAATGGAATCGTCGAGCGAAAACACTTGACAACCTCCTGGAAACAGCTTTTCTTGCCACCAGACCTTTCTCCATCAATTAGGAATCTGATGCCATCACTAAACACATTCCTTAAATTGTAGCCATTTTTTGAGTGTTTATTTTTTGGTGTCTAATCCGCATATATATCACCATTGCTCTTGATTTTCTTGACTGCATATCTCTTAAATGTCAACATATACACGTGTGATTTATTTTACGAAGAGCTTTCAATGCCGAGAACCTCGATCAGAGAGTAAAAAAGGCGTAAGGTTCACAATGGTGTAAAACTAAAATGGGATATACCAGGCTAGGATTCGAGTTACAGGAACAAGGGCCAAACCAACCACCCAAGAATGGAATCGTCGAGCGAAAACACTTGACAACCTCCTGGAATCAGGTTTTCTTGCCACCAGACCTTTCTCCATCAATTAGGAATCTGATGCCGTCACTAAACACATTCCTTAAATTGTGCCATTTTTTGAGTGTTTATTTTTTGGTGTCTAATCCGCATATATATTGTTGGTCCCAGTTTGGACTTAAAAACTTCTTTTCACGTAATATGGTAAGTGATTGCAATAGATGTGAAAATAGTGTGCGGAAATAGAAATAAGACTTTCAAGAAACAAGACCTATAGAATTTTTAAGTATATATCACTTTGAAACAAAATGGTTTACAAGGTGATTGTAAGATTATTATCTATTACAAATGAATACTTGTGAATTCTGAGGTGAAAGGACAATGGAGTTTGTAGTATGTATTGAATGCTAGGCTTAACTCATTGTTCTCTGCTTGAGGAGCCTTCTATTTATAGACGGCTTGAATACATGAATAAACATTTGTTTATTCATGTATATTACCTGCAAAAAGTAGCTTCTTAACATATTCATTGAATCCAATAATCAAGTTGCCTTTGTCATCATGATATCCAATAATGTCAAGTTGCTTCGGTTATTGTGGGGTTTTATCAGAATTTCTGATAACCACTTCATCAGAAATTCTGGTGAACAAATCATCAGAAAATCTGATGATCAGAATCGTCAGAAACTGATGATATTTCATCAGAAATATCATCAGATCCATTAGAAAGACCTTCTCTGATAATCTTCTTCAGCTCTTGATGAACTTATGATACTTTGAAGTAGATATTGTTCTTTTCAGTTGTCCTATCCGATCTTCTTCTTGTTGTATTGATCTTCAGGACTTTTATCTTCTTCATAGATCAAGCTGAACCTGATTTTCTTCAATACTTACAAATAAAGTTTCCTAACAGTTTCCCCCTAAGTATTGTAAGAAAATGAACTGTCTATATCAAACATAAACAAACTTCAACTAATCCTTGAAAAGAAAGTTCAAACAACTAATTTTCAGAAACATAAAACAGAATCAAACCAACCATTGTTCAAAGCAAACATAAATAAAATATTGTTCTCAAAACCATAAATTTTAAACTCATGAATTCATTAATTGATCTTCACTCAACTTCTGTATTTGTCTCCTAGTTTCAGCCTTTTCTTGTAGTCAATTGCCTTTTGAGTTGTCTTGTAAAGTTCTTTGTACCATCCTCTGGCTTCCATCCATTTTTTAATGCTATCTTCAATTGCCTTCCTCAGCTGTTCATTGTTCTTCCCCTTCTTCTTGAGCTGCTCTTGTTTCTCATTCATGCAGTTCTTTATATATTTCAGAGTTTGATTAGAATATCTGCTTATTTCACTGATTCTGAATAGAGCTTTCTCATTATGAGCATCTTTGAAAACCACACACATTTCTGGTTTGTCAAAGATTGCTCCAGTTCTCACTTGTTTGGGAGGAATTTCAGCTGGGATAATGTTGTTAGGAGGAGGTATTAGCACCTTGTTGCTATACTCAAAATTGATACATAAATCAAAGTCTGTCAGTGCAGCCCTTTTATATAACTTTTCTCCTGCACTTTTGATGTTGTCAAGAGCTCTTCTGAGAACAACTGAAGCACTTTTCTCTTTATCAATGATCTGCTTCATCTTTACTAGGCCCAGTGGGTGAATATCATCAGCCAGGTCTCCATCAGTAACATTCTCTTCACTTCTATCTTTTCTGATCAAGGTGTATTTGTTCTGTCCACCAGTACCTAAAACACCTCCTGAAGCATTTATAGTGATGATTTTCTCAATAGAAACTATTGGATTTGTCATTGTTTTGTGCAGAATTTCCCAGCTTCCATCATTCCTGAGTTGAACAATATTTTGCTCATTGGAGAGAGTGGTCTCTCTGGATTGTCTTCTGGACCTTTCCAGTAGTAGTGCTTCAAATGTTCTTCAGGGTACATGATTGTGTGTAGATCTCCTTTCAGCATTGTGAATTCTCTGAGTTTTCCCTATGGATCTTCTCCAATCACTGTTCTTGGTCTTTTTGAAGATGTTACTTCATCTTCCATTCTTCTCTTTTCTTTTACATTCAGATGTCTACTGAATTCTGTTTCGTCTGTGATAGCTATGGAAGATGATTGAACTGGAACAGCTTCTTTCATTGGCACCCTTGATGTGTCTGGCTTTGGGATATTTGTTGGAGGACCCATGAGTAACTTTGGCTTACTGGGAGGAGGACCCATGGGTTGCTTCTGTTTTTGTGTTACTGAAGCTTCTGATTGTTTGGTTGGATCTTGTTGAGTGACTTCTGGTTGCTTGAATTGTTGTTGAGGAGTTTCTGACTCTCCTGCAGGTTTTTCTGATAGAATTGGAGCTTTCAGTTCATGAAGATCAACTTTTGCCAGTCTGGCAACATTGTACTGCAAGCTCTTTACTAACAGATGAACATCAACAAGAGTTTGAGCATTTGTTTCTTCTTGTTTCTGTGCAGACAATTCCACCATCAGCTTCTCAAAGGCCTCAGCCATGCTACTGTTGTTGGCTCTGAGGAACTGAATTTCTTCAAGTATTCTTCCAGAACTTGAGCTTTCCTCTGCACTTACAACCTCAGCCATCTGTGTCTTGATTTCTTGCAGTTCTTTGAGAGCTTTCTTGAATTCTAATGAGCTCTCTCTATTTTCTGATGACTCTGTAGTTTGTTGAGGGCTGCAGTGTTATTATCTGTTTGTTTCTGTACAGCTTTGATAGTTTCTGATAAGGCTTTAATATCTGACTTTTGATTTCTGATCTCTTTCAGTATCAGATCAAGCTTTTCTTATGTTGCTGATTTCCCAGTACAAACAACTTTTATGTCATCAAGCTCTTTGTGCAGTTGTTCAGTTGACATAGATTGATGTTTTTGGGTAACAGGAGGAACAACAGATGTTCCACCTATAACACCAGCAGAAAACACATTCTCTGCTGTTCTAAGGTTAAGAGGACTGAAATATTCCATATTCTCTATACCCTCACCAGAAAATTGAAACTCATTCAAATTCTGGTTTTCCTCATATCCTTGAGCCTTTTCAGATTCTCCATGAGTGGTTGAGAAACTATTATTTTTCTCAACCAGGTTTCCTTGATCAGTAGACTGATCTCCACCTGTTACCACCTAATTCTCCTCCCCAGAATCTGATTCAGAGAATGGGTCTTTGGTTTTACTCACATCTTGTCTTTCAAAAATAGTGTCTCTATGTGAAATTTCATAATTTCCTTGAATTGAATCATCAGAATCACTCTCAGAATTATGAACAATATTAAGTTTAGAGTGTTGTGCACCTGTTTCTCCCATATGTGAGATTTCTGCATAATGTTCTTCTTCCACAGGACTCATGTGCACATCTTCATCAGCTTGATGAGGTTCTGATTCACCCTGCTGCTCTATTCTTGGTGCACTTGATTCTTGTGCATCATGCTCCATGGGGGACACACTATCAAAAACTTCTTTGTTCTCTGGCTTCTTGCTTAACATCCTTAGATATTCTGCTCTGTAAGGTGAATCTTCTGGTACCAGTTTCATCATTCTTTCTGACAGAACAGGTACATCATAATCTGACTTCCAAGACCCTACAACAGTCCAAGGTCTCATGATTTATGTACTCCACATATTTTCTGATGTAGGAATTTCTAGGTTCCTTTCAGAAAATGCATCAGAAATTATGACTGACAGAAATCTGGGAAAAGGTAGATGTGAATCTATCCTTCCTGTGTTAGTCAGAATTGATCTTCTGATCATATTAAATATCTCTGTTCCATAATCAATGTTCAACCCACTAATGAGACTGAACATGATTGTCAGAACATTTTTATTTATCTGATCTGTACCCCCAATCTTTGATGATAAACACTTGTTCAGAATTTCCATCAACACTTGCCAAAAGGCAGGCAACTTATTTCTCTTGAATTCACTAATCTTTGAGATTTTTGACTTGTAACCCATGACAACATCAAGTAGTGTAAACAGATCTTCCTTTTCTGGTGCTTCTTCGTAATTTTGACTTAAGGGCAGTTCCAAACATTCCCTTATTTTCTCTGGTGTGATTGTAATGAAGATGTTTCCCCATACATGTGTTGTAAGCTCGATTTGATTTGAGAGTTTGAGTGTCTTTACAACTTGTTGTATAAGTTTTTCTGGTACTTCTCTGGTCTTTGTATCATATTCTTCAATGTTGTCATTCATTGCTTCATTGTTGCTCTTTAATGGAAGAAATTCAGCTTCGGTGATGAGTGGAACAGAGTGTTCAACTGGTGGCATATTGATGTTGATAGCAGCCATTGAGAATTGAGGTTTTTGTTTCGGAAAAGGGTTTTTAGGGTTTTGCTTTTGAAGAGGAAGGTTGAAGATGGAAGTCTCTGTTTTTGAATGAGGTATTTATAGTGTTTTGAGACAGAGATCTTTTGAGTGTTTTTCGTGGGTTGTTTGTATTTAAGGTGGTTTATGACACCTTAATGATATTTTTAATCCGTTTAGGAAACAACCGTTTTTGAAAACTTTTGGTTTATCTCTAATTTAATATAAATCTTTTATTTGGAAATCAGAGATTCCAAGGTTTTAGTAGATAAACACTAATGTTCAACTTGCACCTTTTCTTCATGTGGGACCCCTTTTGTTGTAAAAAGGTCCAATAAAAACCTTTTTAAGATTGTGTATCTTCCCAAGTTTTCCTTTTGATGATGTATATCAGAAAATCCTTGAATAAACCTTTGTGAGTTGGATTTTCTTCATATTTCATCAGAATACATTTGATTTATATTTAGAGATTGAATCACCTTTTTTTTAAATTTAAACAAAAGAAAAAAAAACAATTGAAAAACAGACTATTCACAGTTATGAGTTTATGCAAATATGAGATATGAAAGAAGATAGAAACTTCATAAAATTTTCTGATGATCAGTGATTATTCTTGTTTCAACAAAGTTTCTGATGTTTTATCTGAATTTCTGATGATTTCATCAGATTTTCTGATAATTCTTCAGATTTTCTGATAAATCATCAGATTCATTGATGATTTATCATATCTTCTGATATTCCATCATATTGATGGATTTCTTTATCAGAAACCTGTTGAATTATTCTTTGATTATCAGAATTTTCTTCTTGATCTTCATCAGTTTGGTTTTCAGTTTGTGGCCTTTTGTTTTCTGAAACATCTTCATCTTTTATGTTAACCATGCCAAGTTTGCTGATTAAAAAATTGTGTCTCTTTTCATCAAGAGGTTTTGTAAAAATGTCGGCAATTTGGTTTTTTGTTGGAACAAAGTATATTTCTATGTTACTTTTTTCAACATGATCCTTTATGAAGTGATATCTGACATCTATGTGCTTGGTTCTAGAGTGATGAACTGGATTTTCTGTTATTGCAATTGCACTCTTTGAATCACATAGGATGGGTATCTTTGTCAGTTTACTCCATAATCTTTCAGCTGAGTTTGTATCCACAGCACTTGTGAACAGCAGCTTGCTGCTGCTACATATTCTGATTCAGTTGTTGATGTTGCAACACAGTTTTGTTTCTTACTTGCCCAACATACCAATTTTTCTCCCAAGATTTGACATGCACCAGATGTGCTTTTTCTGTCAATCTTGTAACCTGCATAATCTGCATCTGTATATGCAATTAGTTTAAGGTTTGTATCCTTTAGATACCAGAGACCAAGTTCTGATGTGCCTTTTAGATATTTAAAAACCCTTTTTATAGCTTTTAGGTGGGATTCTTTAAGATTGCATTGATATCTGGCCAGAAAGCATGTTGCAAACATAATATCTGGTCTGCTTGCAGTTAAGTATAACAATGATCCTATCACCCCCTATAGGTTTTAATATCTACACATATTCCATCTTTATCAGAATCCAATTTGTTCCCTGTTTCCATGGGAGTTTTTGAAATTGAGCAATTTTCAAGTGAGTATTTTTTCAGAATTGTTTTCACATACTTTGATTGACTAAAAAATATTCCATCAATTCTTTGTTTTACTTGTAAACCTAAGAAAAAAGTTAACTTACCCATCATGCTCATTTCAAAGTGGCTGGTCATTAACTTTTGAAAATTTTTACAGAACTTCTCATTTGTTGATCCAAATATAATGTCATCAACATATATTTGGACTAACAAAGTATGACCTTTATGTGTTTTGAGGAAAAGTGTTGTATCAATAGTACCTTTAGTGAAGCCAGAATTGAGTAAGAAGTTTGAAAGTGTTTCATACTATGCTCTTGGAGCTTGCTTCAAACCATACAAGGCTTTGTTTAATTTGTAAACATGGTTTTGAAATTTTGGATCAAGAAAGCCTTCAGGTTGATACACATAAACTTCTTCCTCAATTTTACCATTCAGGAATGCAGATTTCACATCCATTTGGTATACTTTGAAGTCTTTGGATGCAGCAAAAGCAAGAAAGATTCTTACTGCTTCTAATCTGGCCACTGGTGCAAAGGTTTCATCATAGTCAATACCTTCTTGTTGACAATAACCTTTGACCACTAACCTTGCCTTATTCCTGGTTATTATGCCATTTTCATCTGATTTATTTCTGAATTCCCACTTTGAGCCTATGACAGATTTGTCATTTGGCTTAGGCACCAGATCCCATACCTTGCTCTTTTCAAACTGATCAAGCTCTTCTTGCATTGCTTGAATCCAGTCTGAGTCATTTAGAGCTTCTTTGACAGACTTGGGTTCTATCTTGCTTAAGAACCCAACGAATGCACACTCATGTGCTGTTGCAGATCTTGTCTTTACACCATCTTCTGGATTTCCAATAATGTCAGAATGAACATGTCCTTTTATCCATCTTAACTTGTTGTGAAAAGTTGTTGGTTTGGATGGATTTGAAGTATCCCCCTGAACAGTTGCCTCAGTTGCATGGAATGTATCAGAATTTTGATTGTCAGACTTAATTTCATTGTTCTGATTAAAGATTTCTGATGCATTTTCCATTTGTTCTGCAGGGTTAGTACATGAATTATCTATTGATTTGTTTGTAAGAGATTTATCATGTTCTAAGAAATCTTTTGTTCTTATTTCAAAAAGATGTTCATATTTTTCTTGTTTATCAAAAAAGTTTATTTCCTTCATATATTCATCAGAAACTTCTGTTTCTAATGAGTCATCAAAAGATACATATAAACTTTCTCTGATTGTCCTTGTGTTTAGAATAAAAATTCTATAAGCTTTTGAGGACAAATAATAACCAAGAAAAATACCCTTCTCTGCTTTTCTGTCAAATTTCTCAAGGCTTTCAAAATAATTGAAAACAAAACATCTACAACCAAATGTATGCAAAAATTTTACTCTTGGAATTCTTTCATTTATAATGTGGTAGGGTGTTTTATTGTGCCTTTTGTTGATTATGGATATGTTTTGGGTAAAACAAGCATTTGCTATTACTTCTGCCCAAAAATGAGTGGACATTTTAGCATGAGCAAGCATTGTTCTGGCTGCTTCCACTAAGGTTCTATTTATTCTTTCTACCACCCCATTCTATTGGGGTGTTATGGGAGCAGAAAAGTCATGAGAGATTCCTTTGCTTACAAGGAAGCTCTCAATTTTTGAATTTTTAAATTCTGTTCCATTGTCTGATCTGATCCTTCTGACTGTTGATTTTAACAGATTTTCAATTTTTCTGATAAAATTAATGATCAGATCAGGAGTTTCACTTTTCTTTCTTAAAAATTCTACCCATGTGTATCTGGAAAAAGCATCTACAATTACAAGTATGTATTTCTTTCCAGAAAAGCTTTCTGTACTTATGGGTCCACAAAGATCCATATGAAAAAGTTCCAAATTTTGTGTTATAGAAGATTCAGAAATTGCTTTGTGTGAGCTTCTTTTGGATTTTCCCATTTCACAAGCTTCACAAATTTTATCCTTCTTTGAGGATATGAAAGGTAATCCTTTTACCAGGCCTTTGCTTGCTAATTTGCTTAAATTTTTGAAGTTTAAGTGGGCTAACCTCTTGTGCCACAACCAACTACTACCCTTGTTAATTTTTGAAAATAAACATAATTTTGGATGTTCATTTTCTTCTTTGAAATCAAAATAGTAGATTAATTGTCTTATTCTTTTTCCACTTAAATAAATTTTATTATCATCCATACCAATTAACAAGCATTTTTCTGGTAAAAAGGTTACCTGAAAACCTTTATCACAGAATTGACCACAACTCAGCAGATTGTACTTTAAGCCTTCTACATAGGCTACTTTTTCTATGGTCAAACATCCATACCTTATGCATCCATATCCCATAATCCTCCCTTTTACTCCATTCCCAAAGTTTAACATTTTACCCAGTTTTGAAACGAAGTTACTGAGTAAGCTCCTGTCCCCAGTCATGTGCTTGGAGCTTCCAGAATCGCAGTACCAGATCTGCTGCACATGATGGTCCCGAAATGGAAAAATTAGAGGGTTTTTGGTACCCAGACTTTCTTGGGTACTCTTTCTGATGAGATTTTAAACATATTGTTTTCTCTTGATGGTCTTTCATTAAAATATCTGTTGCATGCTGAGCCATGAACAGATTTTTCATTTTTCTTTTGGAGATGGTGTTGAACCAGCTTCAGTATGCCAACACACATACAAGATTCTTTATCAGAATTTTCTGATATCTTTTCTTGTGATGGAATGAGTGGATAATTTTGAAATAATGAGTGAACTTCTACTGAAATATTTAAAGATTTTTGTTTTGATTCACACCTTTTTGCTTTAAAGTTGGGTTTTTCAAAAGAGTACTTAGAACTGGTTGATTTGCATGATTCAGAATCAGATTCTGATGTAAGTTTATCAGAAATCTGATGTGTTGCTTTCACAAAGATGGTGGGTTTAATTTCACTTGTTTTCACATACCCTAAACCCTCTCCTTTGTTCTTTGGTGTGGACTCAATAAAATTTATGAATTCCTTAGCTTGTTGAAAACCTCTTACATTAATTTCCTTATCATGAATTTTCTTGTAAAGATCTTTTCTTTCCTTTTCATAGAATTCAATTTTAGCTCTTTGATCTAAACTTTCTTCTATCAGTAATTGGTTTTCAAGTATAATTTTATTCATGGTCCTTTGCAACTCATCAGATTTTTTACTATCTGATTTCTGTTTATCTTGCAGATTTAGAAAATCTGACATGAGCTTGTTTAGCTTGTGTTCAAGATCAAGATTATTTAAATTTACCTTCTGTCCTGATGTTTCTGGTAGTTCATCAGAAAGTGCCATAAGGCAGAAATTAGCCATTTCTTCTTCTTCTTCTTCTTCTTCATCAGAAGAATCATCAGACAATCATGTATCTGTCCCTGCAATCAAACTGACTTGTTGTTGCTTCTTTGCTTCTTCCAACTTATTCTCATAATATGCAACATCCTTCAGTTTCTTGGTTTTGCATTATGATGCATAGTGACCTCTCTGTTTGCATTTATAACACACAACTTCAGCCTTTCCCTTATCCTTAGATCTACCTTCTTCCCTAGATCTTCCATCCATCCTCCCTTTGTCACTTTTCTGATATCTTTGGCCTCCTCCCCTCAAGCTCTGCTCAAAGGTTTTAGTGAGCAGTGCAATTGCTTCAGCAAAAGCTAAAAAATCTGATGATGTATCAGAAATTTCAAGATTTTGACTGTTTGAAGGTTGTGGATCATTGGTAGGTGTTCTTTGTGAGTTTGAGATTAAAGCTAAAGATCCCCCTCTTTGAATGGATTCTTCAAATATTTCTTCTTCTCTGGGGACCAGAATGCTGTATAAGTCATGAAGACTCATATTACCTAGTTCTAAGGTGGAGGACAAAGTCATGGTTAGACTTCTCCATTCTCTAGGTAAGGCATCCAGAAATTTTATGTTTCATTCATCATTTGATTTTGTTATCCCAAATTTCTTTAGCTCATTCAAAAGTTTTGTAAATCTTTGATATGTTTCATTTAATCTTTCATTTGGTAAGCTTTTGAATCTCTCATATGAGGAAACATTGTTTGTTCTTTTGTTTCTTTTCATCCTTTCTCCTCCTTCACAAAGATTTTCCAACTGATCCCATATTTCCTTAGCTGATGCACATGCATCAACTTGAGAAAATATGTCATTAGGGATAGCCATTATTAAAAGTGACTTTGCCCTTTCATCTGAAGCCGCCAGATCCTTGTCTTCTGGGCTCCAAAGTGTTTCACTTTTGGGAGCCCGGGAGGCAGGGATTCCTGGTGATTGATCAGTTGCTGGAATAGCTGGTATTTCAGTCATTGGTACATGTGGACCCCTTTCAATGGATTGAAACAGAGCTCGGTCATGTCCATTAAGGAAATTGACCATCCTGATTTTCCATTGAGGGTATTCCTCTCTGACCAGAGTCGGAGGTTTAGACATTGAACCAATGTTAAAAGCATTATTCCATGTTTGAAAACTGGCCATGTTTAGAGAAAAGAAGATGAGCGATTGATTGTTTGAAAATGATTTATTCAATCTGCTCTGATACCAATTGTTGGTCCCAGTTTGGACTTAAAAACCTCTTTTCACGTAATATGGCAAGTGATTTCAATAGATGTGAAAATAGTGTGCGGAAATAGAAACCAGACTTTCAAGAAACAAGACCTACAAAATTTTCAAGTTTATATCACTTTGAAACAAAATGGTTTACAAGGTGATTGTGAGATTATTATCTATTACAAATGAATACTTGTGAATTCTGAGGTGAAAGGACAATGGAGTTTGTAGTATGTATTGTATGCTAGGCTTAACTCATTGTTCTCTGCTTGATGAGCCTTCTATTTATAGACGGCTTGAATACATGAATAAACATTTGTTTATTCATGTATATTCCCAGCAAAAAGTAGCTTCTTGACATATTCATTGAATCCAATAATCAAATTGCCTTTGTCATCATGATATCCAATAATGTCAAGTTGCTTCAGTTATTGTAGCAGGATAGAACTGATTTTTAGACAAGTGAGGTTTTATCAGAATTTCTGATAACCACTTCATCAGAAATTCTGGTGAACAAATCATCAGAAAATCTGATGATAAGAATCGTCAGAAACTGATGATCAGATCCATCAGAAAGACCTTCTCTGATAATCTTCTTCAGCTCTTGATCAACTTATGATACTTTGAAGTAGATATTGTTCTTTTTAGTTGTCCTATCCGATCTTCTTCTTGTTGTATTGATCTTCAGGACTTTTATCTTCTTCATAGATCAAGCTGAACCTGATTTTCTTCAATACTTACAAATAAAGTTTCCTAACATATATCACATTGCTCTTGATTTTCTTGACTGTATATCTCTTAAATGTCAACATATACACTTGTGATTTAGTTTAAGAAGATTTTTCAATGCCGAGAACCTCGGTCAGAGAGTAAAAAAGGCATAAGATTCACAATGGTGTAAAACTAAAATGGGATATACCAGGCTACGATTCGAGTTACAAGAACAAGGGCGAAACCAACCACGCAAGAATGGAATCGTCGAGCGAAAACACTTGACAACCTCCTGGAAGCAGCTTTTCTTGCCACCAGACCTTTCTCCATCAATTAGGAATCTGATGCCGTCACTAAACACATTCCTTAAATTGTAGCCCTTTTTTGAGTGTTTATTTTTTGGTGTCTAATCCGCATATATATCATCATTGCTCTTGATTTTCTTGACTGTATATCTCTTAAATGTCAACATATACACGTGTGATTTAGTTTACGGAAATTTTTCAATGCCGAGAACCTCGATCAGAGAGTAAAAAGGCTTAAGGTTCATAATAGTGTAAAACTAAAATGGGAAATACCGGGCTAGGATTCGAGTTACAGGAAAAAGGGCTAAACCAACCACCCAAGAATGGAATCGTCGAGCGAACACACTTGACAACCTCCTGGAAGCAGCTTTTCTTGCCACCAGACTTTTCTCCATCAGTTAGGAATCTAATACCATCACTAAACACATTCCTTAAATTGTAGTCGTTTTTTGAGTGTTTATTTTTTGGTGTCTAATCCGCATATATATATATATATATATATATATATATATATATATATATATATATATATATATATATATATATATATATATATATATCACCATTGCTCCTGATTTTCTTGACTGTATATCTCTTAAATGTCAACATATACACGTGTGATTTAGTTTACGAAGATTTTTCAATGTCGAGAACCTCGATTCGAGAGTAAAAAAGGCGTAAGGTTCACATTGGTGTAAAACTAAAATGAGATATACCGGGCTAGGATTCGAGTTACATGAACAAGGGCCAAACCTGTCACACCCCCAAAATACCACCTAGGGAGTGTCCCTGATAGGCGTGTGACGTACCGACAAAGAGCCACTAATTACATTGAACCCATACAAGTTTCAAAATAAAGTTCTCAATCATTAATAAATTACCATCAACAAGTTTATACGAAAACCAATATGTTCAGCGGAAGCAAATAATGAACCAAAGTTAAATTATTTAAAACAAAGTATAGTATCAAGAATTCAATCACATCAATCACTCCAAACGACCCATGATCACTTCTGCTACTCCAGACAGCAAGTATCCAAATCCATGAAACCTAACGACCTGCGAGCATGCAACAAGTGTATCAGACAAAGCTGGCGAGTTCACAGTTTATGAAAACCGTTTGTTACCAAGAGTTTATTCCAGTTCATTAACGAAAACAAAAGTAATATTGATAATATCTCGATACTGAACAAGACGGCTCCTAATGTATGTTTTGCCCGTTCCCCAGTGCTCCTATCAAAGCACTAGGCCCGACTGTGTCATTAGTTCACAACCGTCCTCCCCGGTACGGTGTGAGGGTGCCAAACCTAAGTAGCGCTACCAACTAATACCCCGTTACCTCCCCGGTAACAAAAGATGGGACTTAAAGGTGAGAGAATGAGATAATTATCCAATATTCCTGTTTTTACCCAAAAGACTTATCCCTCCCCGGGATACCCACTGATTGTCCCAACCACCGGGACACATTCTCAAAAGTAGTGAACTCACCTTAGACTGCTCGGTATGTTATGTCACGTTATTCACAGTTGGTCAACAAATCCTAACATGGTTACCAATAATAATTAGTTCCGTAAGCATTTAGATTACATACCCAATGTTCACATTACACCATTAGCATACTAGCAAAGCACGTAACATGATACTAATCATGGCAGTTAATTAGTCACCTATCCGTTCACAATCATCACATTGCATACAATGCACATACTCTCATGATAATTCTTGTCATTCAGTACACGCATCGGTTCATAACACAGTTTCACAGTTTTAATTAACAACATAGCTTGGTATGTCATAAAATTAATCACATTTTATGATTACACTACTGTTTGGATCACCTATACAACGCGCATCACCAACCACACTTAACCACTAATATGGTAATCATAACAATGCTCGGCCCAATCAGGTTATGCCCAACTTAATAACGTGGCTCGGTTCTCTTTTGTGCGATCCCTTTCTAATCCGTGGCCCATAACCGATGACTGGTTTCAAGTTATACGGCCCGACACCAACCCGAATATGTGCGGCCCAATGTTAACCAAGATGTGTGTGCGGCCCAATACAAGTGTTTCATGGATCGGGTAGGCAGCCCACCCCAAACATAACCCAAATTTCACAATAACTATCCACAACTTTACATTAATCCTACTTGTACCTTAAGGTGCATTATGTAACACTTATTTGGAACATGAATACGCATAACTCAGGAGTCCCAATTATTCAATAAACACCTATCATGATTGGTAATACATAACCCAATCTAGTAACAACTTTCCACATAATTATATCAATCCAACTTTTCACCCTAGGAATGATCACATATCAGTTACAACATTACCATTCATATTCCAAGGGTTCCATTCATTCTCATAAACACATATTATCATACAACAGACATCATGAATGGCACAACATAACCCATCCCTTATTTCAAAATAATCGACCCAAGTCATCATCTAGTAATTATATCACCATTATGTGTTTTATTATGTCCTACCAACTACCATCGACATCACAACACATTTATCACATAATTATTAATTACCACAAGAGACTCCTAAGTCATGAACTAACCGTTGCTAACACCCACCCAGACTTACTAGATTTATTCCATACTCCTTATATATTGGTTAACAATCATGTAGCATCATGAATATTCAAAAACCACAAGAAGTCAGTTTTTATTATAATATAAATTCCTCCACTAACATGCATCCCTACGTATAGAATTTCTGATAGTAACCCTAGTCACACACTTTCATGAACATTACACCAATCACAATGCTTCGCACACCAACAAGCATAATTAATCGAGATGCATACAGTCCGATTACGGTTTCTATCTTCTCTAAATTATAAGGACTCGTTTGACCATAAATACAAATCACACAGATTCGCGCATCAACAAAACAATCAATCAGATTCAGCACCGGGATGATTATACTAACCGAGAGGTTGTAGAGAGTGCACTGGAGCGATCGAGTGGAGGATGATTCTTCGAGTGGTCTAGCAGCCGTCGCCTGTTCTAAATGCCTAGGGTTGCAACTGTTGTGAGAGAAGTTGTGTACACCCTCTTATGATAGCGCGTAATCAAGGTCACAGGGAATGGATTGGGCTTCAATCAGTTGGGCTCGAGGGTATGTGTGTATGTGGGCCGAGACTTCGAGAAAAACTCAAGTCCCGCGAATAACTCATAGTGACGAAGAACCTTTGGTTCTTCGTATAGCAGGTTTTTCGTGTGATCAGGTTTTTCGTGGGCATTAGCATGGCCAAGGGTTCTTCGTCGAGGTTTATCAACAACAGGTCATGCAGCAATATGCAAAAACCGAAGCATAACAAACAGTAGGAAACTGTCTAAACAGATTGTATGTAGAACTGAACCGAGTCGTGTCCATAATTAATGTGTCAACATTAAACAAAGTAACTTTCATTCACTCACAACATACGCAACGTTAACCAATTTTATTAGTTCACGTAATGAGCATGGAATTATAATGTACGACTAAATATAATTAGAAGCGGTGCATTAGCTGAAGGATCTTGGAGACTCGAGTTGTCACATCATCCCCAACTTGAAAGAAATTTCATCCCGAAATTTGGTATGCAATCTCAGAAAAGTGGAGTGGTAGATCAAGATAACTGTGGATTTCTTTCGGGTGCCACATCATCCCCAACTTGAAAGGGAATTTCGTCCCGAAATTCATCAGTCGCATCGAGATTAGATCTAGCAGCTTTGAATAACTAAGGGTACTTAAACTTGAGTTCCAATGACCCTCGTATCTGGAATTCGATTGTGCCTTGGTTCCTCAACTTTCAATAGGTTTCTCAACACACTGTGACTTATCGTCGGCCTATGGTTCTTGCAAAGAGACCGCAAGTGTTTCGTCGGACAAACACTTCTTTGGATTTGAGACGTGAACAACAACGTGAACGTTGGCCAGTTTGTAATATACTCGGGTTTGTAGGCCACCATACCGATTCCCTCCAGAATTTCCGAATGGCCCAACGTATCGTGAATTAAGTTTGCTGCGCTTCCCAAAGCGCACCACACCCTCCCAGGGTGAAACTTCCAACATAACATAATTTCCTTCTGTGAATTCTAAGGGTTTCCTACGTTTAACGGCTTTTCTAACGGTCACGCACTACCGCCTTACGATTTCCGATCTAGCAATCTTCTCAAGAGTTTCGAGTACAAGTCCTGGACCTGTGATTAGGTTGTTACCACCTTAATCCAACAAGAAGATTAGCGTTACTGTCCATGCAATGCCTCAAACAGAGTTGTCTGAATACTAGAATGATAACTACTATCGTAGAACTCAGCCAGAGGTATGTGTCCTTCCAATTTCTACTAAGTCAATCCCACACGTGCTCGTGTCTAGTCGTGTGCCAAGAGTGTTGTGTAGCGCCTGTCATAAATCGGGTATGGATCAAATTCAGGGATACAGGAGTTGGCACCTCGTGCCTAATTAGCTGCCTCTCTTAGAGGAATGTGCACAACTGTGAAAACTCGTCAGTTTTCTTGATTGCAAGAAAGTGTGCTGGTAACTTGAGTCTATCAATGATCACCCATGTGATAAGGTTTTCGTTTCGAGTTGTAAGTAGACCAGTGACAAACTCCATGGCCGTCTGTTCCAATCTCCAAATAGGTGTTTCTGATTACTGACACGAACCAGAAGGTTTCTGATGTTCCACCTTGACTTTAGTACAAGTCAAACGTCGTTCTCATGCTTCGCTGTGTAGGCCTTCAAGCCCAGTTGCCAGTACAAGATCCTCCGATCCTAACCTATTCCATCAAATCCAGATGACCAGCATATCGAGGCTGGTGTGCTTTGCTCAACACAAGTTCCCTACAGTTGCCGTATAATGAGTCCCACATTCGTTCCATGAGGTAGCGAATATCGTCCAACTTGCCAAAAGTTGCTCCTCCATGCCCCACATGGACTCAACTTGAAAACTCTCTTCCTTCAGTGCTTCTATGCAAACAGGGCGCATCTGATCAGGTAGGCTGGAGTCGATGGTGAGTTGTAAGCTCATACACGTTTAGTTTCCATAGTCGTATTCACTCGAGAGTTTCATCCAGCGATGCCATCACATAATTAGCTCTCTCAAAACAAAGGTACACGGGAGGCCCTTGTGATCGGTCTAAGTAGTGTATTTGGTACCGTCCAAGTAATGCCTCCAGCTTAAATCCAAGACCATGGCTTCCACCGCCGGTTGTGACTCGGGCATTTCTTCTTGTAAATCCACTACGTAAGCCATCACCTTCTCGTTTTGCATCGGCGTGTAACTGGGACTCTGACTCGAACCATCATGGTATACCACTAGATCACCCGTACCCTCAGGTAAAGACGATGCTTAGTGTATTGCAGAGTTGGGATTTGAAAGCTGAAAAGAAGTCCTCCTGTTTTGTCTTCCCCGAACACAACACCCTGTTGTGCTAAAGAAATTCAAGCTGCGCGATCTTTGAAAATCCAGTGATGAATCTGCGATAGTATTCAGCGAAACCAAGAAATTGCTGTATCCCCGAAGGAATCTTTGGTGTCGATCAGTTTCTAACCAAATGGATCCTAGCAAGATCCACATGCATTCCCATTTCGTTGGTTACATGATCAAAATGCATCTCTCGAATCTAGATGTTACATTTAACAAGACTTCACACGCAATGGCTCCCCCCTCAGGAGCTCTAAAATATGATATAGATGTCGTCCATGATGTTCCTTTCTCCTGGAAATGATTCGACACGTCATCAATAAGCATAGTTGATTCATGTGATCAATAAAACTACTGGTGTGATGATTAACTCAAATGTCATGGAGTACGATGTTGCAATGACCGCACTGCGTTCGATATGCCGTTTTAAGAATCTTCTCCCCTTGAACTTCCATCTTGTTGAGTTCTCGATAATCAGTACACATACGAAAAGGCTTATCTTCACGGATATAACTGGGCTCCCCAAATCGAAAAGCTAGGTCCGACAAAACTCTTGTTCAACAGTTCCTGTAGTTGATTAGACAGCTCTTGCAACCTTCCTGGTGCAAGACAGTAAGAGTACGAGTAATCAGAACTGCCTCTGGCATGAGATCAAACTGAGATTCCACCTAATAGTTGTTGAAGTAAACCTGAAAGTTCCTCAAGTAGCACGCTGAGAGGAATCACGAACAAATGGTGGATCCTCGATCCTCTTTCCTTAGCCCACACATTAGTAATGGTTGCCAACCTAGCGGGGTAGTCCCTCCGTAGACGCTCCTGGCTTTCATTGCTGAAATGATACTAACCTTTACACCACACTGATGCTTTAGGACATAGGGTTCGCCACTATGGAGAGGGATACTCAAAATTTCCCCCTCACAAGGTATACCCGTGCGTTATCTGGATAACCAATCCACACTAACTACTACAACAAAACTACCAAGGGTAAATGTCGAACACTTGTCTCACTAGGTCGAGTTTGCATCCCAACGAACATAGGAGGTTTCCATTGACTTGCCATCAGTCGATTCCACATCAAATTCAGTTCCAAGAAGTATCAGGGTTGAGCAAAATAGGGACGAGACGATTTGTTACCAAAAACGTGTAGGCCACCATGTTGCTATCATCCTGGCGTCACCCATGTCAATTCCTAAATGTGGTGTTATCATTACGAGGATTTCCAGTACTGACGTCGTTCCCTTGGTTGTTGTCGTCTTGATTTAACAACGACCAATCCATGTCGTGAGCACCTCCATTTCCATACTGTAGGCCATGGTTACAAATACCTTGATGTTGCCGTGACTGTTGTTTCTAACGTCGTCTCTTGAAACGGAGCCCTACGATTTTTCACCGTCAAAGTCCATCTTTTCACATTCTACGCCACGTCCCAATGCGCTACCCACTATGCTGGCAGTTTCACACATTCCATACTATAATCTGTTGTCATTGGTAGTATCCCGATTGATTCGTAAAAGTTGACTCCCACGAGTTGCTGACTACGGTTAAAAATTCTATTGAAGTCAGTTCGCTGGTGTTCGTTGCCGGTAATCAGGGTCGTCCTAATACTGAGGTCGGTAAGGTACTACGCTCATCCTCTCATCCTCTCGTCCATCGTTCCAGCAAGTTGTTTGAGTAACACACGGTATGTTGCTAGAGTGTTACAGGAGTGATCGCACTTACGGAATCTAAAGCGTCAATACATTGAGTTTCCAGCCAACGAAGAGGAGTGAGAAAGGTATCGACCAATCATTCGACGCTGCGACATCCAACTCAGGGACATTCGTACAAGCACCTAACATTCTACACGGTTCGCTAGGCGTTCAGGTGGGTGTTCAGGTAATACTCGATAGCATCAAGATTCGTGAGAATTCTGAGAGAGGTGAAAAGGTCACATTAGAGTAGGAGACAATCACTGCTATGACTCCTATAGACTGTTGTATTTCACATCGATCAAATAACGGAACGAAACCCCTTTTCACTTGTTAAGCCTCACTGGGACTCGCATGCACCCCACATTATTATTATGTGTGCACCCACAATAACATTGTGATTTGCATGCCCATCTCAGCTCCTCCTAACTCATGTCAAATGGTTCCTCAAACTTGAGTAGCAAACCAAGAGCATTACGAAACGTGAGTCATTAATGTTTAGGGAATACCACCCTATAATCACATAACACATACAGGTAATACATGAATTCATATTGTTGTGCTAAACGTGCAATCACATGCAATATCATATGTAAGTGTTCACTAGTTATGCAGTACAATGAGTATACGAGAGGCGAACCTTGCAGTCTGGAGCTGAGTGTCATGGTCGATTTCGGAATTGTTCGGTTATAGTCTGGTTTTATAAAAACGTTTTAAAACCAAGTTCACTATAACCAGTGGCTCTGATACCAAACTGTCACACCCCCAAAATACCACCTAGGGAGTGTCCCTGATAGGCGTGTGGCGTACCGACAAAGAGCCACTAATTACATTGAACCCATACAAGTTTCAAAATAAAGTTCTCAATCATTAATAAATTACCATCAACAAGTTTATACGAAAACCAATATGTTCATTGGAAGCAAATAATGAACCAAAGTTAAACTGTTTAAAACAAAGTATAGTATCAAGAATTCAATCACATCAATCACTCCAAACGACCCATGATCACTTCTGCTACTCCAGACAACAAGTATCCAAATCCATGAAACCTAACGACCTGCGAGCATGCAACAAGTGTATCAGACAAAGCTGGCGAGTTCACAGTTTATGAAAAATGTTTGTTACCAAGAGTTTATTCTAGTTCATTAACGAAAACAAAAGTAATATTGATAATATCTCGATACTGAACAAGACGGCTCCTGATGTATGTTTTGCCCGTTCCCTAGTGCTACTATCAAAGCACTGGGCCCGACTGGGTCATTAGTTCACAACCGTCCTTCCTGATACGGTGTGAGGGTGCCAAACCTAAGTAGCGCTACCAACTAATACCCCGTTACCTCCCCGGTAACAAAATATGGGACTTAAAGGTGATAGAATGAGATAATTATCCAATATTCCTGTTTTTACCCAAAAGACTTATCCCTCCCCGGGATACCCACTGATTATCCCAACCACCGGGACGCATGCTCAAAAGTAGTGAACTCACCTTAGACTGCTCGGTATGTTATGTCACGTTATTCACAGTTGGTCAACAAATCCTAACATGGTTACCAATAATAATCAGTTCCGTAAGCATTTAGATTACATACCCAATGTTCACATTACACCATTAGCATACTAGCAAAGCACGTAACATGATACTAATCATGGCAGTTAATTAGTCACCTATCCGTTCACAATCATCACATTGCATACAATGCACATACTCTCATGATAATTCTTTTCATTCGGTACACGCATCGGTTCATAACACAGTTTCACAGTTTCAATTAACAACATAGCTTGGTATGTCATAAAATTAATCAGATTTTATAATTACACTCCTGTTTGGATCACCTATACAACGCAGATCACCAACCACACTTAACCACTAATATGGTAATCATAACAATGCTTGGCCCAATCAGGTTCGGCCCAACTTAATAACATGGCCCGATTCTCTTTTGTGCGATCCCTTTCTAATCCGTGGCTCATAACCGATGACTGGTTTCAAGTTATACGGCCCGACACCAACCCGAATGTGTAGGGCCCAATGTTAACCAAGATGTGTGTGCGGCCCAATACAAGTGTTTCATGGATCGGGTAGGCAGCCCACCCCAAACATAACCCAAATTTCACAATAACTATCCACAACTTTACATTAATCCTACTTGTACCTTAAGGTGCATTATGTAACACTTATTTGGAACATGAATACGCATAACTCAGGAGTCCCAATTATTCAATAAACACCTATCATGATTGGTAATACATAACCCAATCTAGTAACTACTTTCCACATAATTATATCAATCCAACTTTTCACCCTAGGAATGATCACATATCAGTTACAACATTACCATTCATATTCAAAGGGTTCCATTCATTCTCATAAACACATATTATCATACAACAGACATCATGAATGGCACAACATAACCCATCCCTTATTTCAAAATAATCAACCCAAGTCATCATCTAGTAATTATATCACCATTCTGTGTTTTATTATGTCCTACCAACTACCATCGACATCACAACACATTTATCACATAATTATTAATTACCACAAGAGACTCCTAAGTCATGAACTAACCGTTGCTAACACCCATCCAGACTTACTAGATTTATTCCATACTCCTTATATATTGGTTAACAATCATGTAGCATCATGAATATTCACAAACCACAAGAAGTCAGTTTTTTATTATAATATAAATTCCTCCACTAACATGCATCCCTACGTATAGAATTTCTGATAGTAACCCTAGTCACACACTTTCATGAACATTACACCAATCACAATGCTTCGCAAACCAACAAGCATAATTAATCGAGATGCATACAGTCCGATTACGGTTTCTATCTTCTCTAAATTATAAGGACTCGTTTGACCATAAATACAAATCACACAGATTCGCGCATCAACAAAACAATCAATCAGATTCAGCACCGGGATGATTATCCTAACTGAGAGGTTGTAGAGAGTGCACTGGAGCGAGCGAGTGGAGGATGATTCTTCGAGTGGTCTAGCAGCCGTCGCCTGCTCTAAATGCCTAGGGTTGCAACTGTTGTGAGAGAAGTTGTGTACGCCCTCTTATGATAGCGCGTAATCAAGGTCACAGGGAATGGATTGGGCTTCAATCAGTTGGGCTCGAGGGTATGTGTGTATGTGGGCCGAGACTTTGAGAAAAACTCAAGTCCCGCGAATAACTCATAGTGACGAAGAACCTTTGGTTCTTCGTATAGCAGGTTTTTCGTGTGATCAGGTTTTTCATGGGCATTAGCATGGCCAAGGGTTCTTCGTCGAGGTTTATCAACAACAGGTTATGCAGCAATATGCAAAAACCGAAGCATAACAAACAGCAGGAAACTGTCTAAACAGATTGTCTGTAGAACTGAACCGAGTCGCGTCCATAATTAATGTGTCAACATTAAACAAAGTAACTTTCATTCACTCACAACATACGCAACGTTAACCAATTTTATTAGTTCACGTAATGAGCATGGAATTATAATGTACGACTAAATATAATTAGAAGCGGTGCATTAGCTGAAGGATCTTGGAGACTCGAGTTGTCACAAAACCAACCACCCAAGAATGGAATCGTCGAGCGAAAACACGTGACAACCTCCTGGAAGCAGCTTTTCTTGCTACTAGATATTTCTCCATCAATTAGGAATCTGATGCCGTCACTAAACACATTCCATAAATTGTAGTCATTTTTTGAGTGTTTATTTTTTGAGTGTCTAATCCGCATATATATCACCATTGCTCTTGATTTTCTTGACTGTATCTGTCACACCCCCAAAATCCACCTGCGGAATACCACCGCTTGGAGGCGTGACTGACCAGGATCCAGCCACCAATCATATTGAACAAGCATGTAAGTGATTATAAAAGTCCAACCCATACAATTGGTGTCCAAACAAAACATAGTTAAGTTGCAAGCGGAAGCATAATGTTTAAAACCAAAACATAAGTTTAATTGTTTCATAGTTTAACATGGCACACAGCTGTCCATGTCCCACAATGACTCTCTTCAATGCAAGCTCCAGCTAAGTACCTATTGTCCTGCAAAGCATGTAGTAACGAGTCAACAACAAGTTGAGTGAGTTCACAGTTGGGTGTTCATTTTAAGTTGTTTCGAAAACAGTTTCCTTTATCTGGCATCCTGCCGTGGGGGTTACCCCATAGTTGAAAACGCGACTTGTTTATTCCTGGTTACTCTGGCAATCCAGCCGTGGGGGCTACCCCATGTTAATTATCTGGCATTTCGGCCGTGGGGGCTACCCCGTGTTTGGTTATCTGGCATTTCGGCCGTGGGGGCTACCCCATATATCTACTAGACTCGTTACCATATCGACTGCTGACTGTAGTCATGTTTATGTGCCCTGAAACTGTCAATGTCTATCAGCATTGACGTGCTCCAGATCCATTAGTTCACGCCCGTCCTCTGCGGCACGGTGTGAGGTTTGTCAGACCTAAATAGCGCTATCTAACTAATGACCCGCTCGCCATTGGCCCGGCGATTAAGTCGATATAAAAAGGAGGGACTTCGTGATAGAGTTTTGGTCTAGTACGAGATATCTGTCCATGAGGACGAGGAATTACATTCCTGAACCAATACTGTCCTACCCAAGAAAGGACGAGGAATCCATATTCCTTAACCCCATTCCCAACCCCTGGGAATCCCATGCTTTGTAGAGGGTGTGAACTCACCTTGGTTTGCTCGGCAAATACACAGAAAAGTCAAGTCTAGATGCTAGTGGTCAACCACGTCCTAACATGGTTACCATACATGTCAGGTTCAAACCAAGAAATGCACGTATGTTTTCTACACGTATACTAGCAAGTTGCATACAGGTATTATTCATGGCATACACGTATAAACATGGCGGTTTACAATAATACCTACGAGTTTGAACAGTAGCATGTATATTAATAAACAAAGCCCAAAAGTCCGGCCCAATCACCTAAGCCCGTAACAATGCAAGTCCAATTCAGCGAGTATGGGTACGTGGTCTCGAGTCGAGACTAGAGATATCGAGTTACAGCCTATGAGTTCTCGAGTCGCAACCATGGAGGTCTCGAGTCATGCATGTACTAGTCGAGACCAGACGGTCTCGAGTCGCAACCGGACTCGCAACCGTGGTCTTGAGTTATGTTGCTTGTGTGAGGGAGTTGTGGTCTCGAGTCGAGACTAGGGGTTCTCGACCCGCAACCGCTGATCTCGAGTTGGCTTCTAGATGGTCTCGAGTCGAAACCAGGGGTCTCGACTCCCAGCACCTGCTGATTCTGCATAGTGTACTAACCAATAGGATTTTGATTTCATGAACTTGTGTACTATCCAACCAAAGTGCCTCAACATGTTTTCTTGTCTAACAATCAATTAAAATGGATCAAACAACTAGTTTTCAAATATTCAAGACACCTTCATATCATATTCATGTTGTTCTTCATGTATTCAAGTCATTCATCATGATCATTCAAACTTGTTCATCATATTTTAGGGTTTTTGGCATCAATCACAATCATAACATGAACAACAATCAAAACACTTGAACATACTCATCTAAGGGTTTCAAATCATCACATAACACCCCAAAATCGACTCTACACTAATCCGATTAACATGAACATTATCTAATACACATATGCAAGCCGATTTCATGAACATTAACAACTAATGGTTTAAACCACATTCAAACACAAGATATCATTAACTCATCATGCAATATATCCGTAATCAAGACATGTTAACCGATTATCATCATCATACACATCCGATTCACAAGAACATCATCATTCGTACAAACTATTCTAGTTAACTCATGTCATTCATAACATCTAACAACAAGCATCATAAAACACTAACCGGTTGATGAGGAGTGTGTGAAGGAGAGTAGGTTTGTTGTCTGAAAGTTTCCGAGTGAAGAACACAAGCAAATCTGAGAGCTTGGCTTGCTACTCTTGATCCGACACAAGGTAAGAGGGTGGTGTTGCTAGGGTTTTAGTGAGAGGGAATGTAGGAGTGTGTGTGTAGGAGAGTGTGTGTAAGTTGCCCAAGGATAGTGATGTTGGCTAATCAACAAGGTTATATACTAGCTTCAAGTTGATGCACCCTAATGGGTTTCGGACGGATCAAATGGCCCAACCGGCCCAAATAGTTACACTACTCGAGACCGAGTGGTCTCGAGTTGGGTTCTTGTGTTTCGGGTCACATACATATACGCATACAAATAAACACAACACATAATCACATAGAAGGTTCACTTATATCATTAATCACACAAACATGTCAACTAGTTACATATCGTTCAACGTGTTGCATCGAGGTACAAGAAAGGGTTCGAAATTACGAGTTGTCACATTATCCCCAAGTTGAAAGAAATTCGTCCCGAAATTTGGTAAGTACTCACTGAGGAAGCTAGTTAAGTTGTATGGTTTTCCTGGTTTTCCCGGGGTGTCACATCCACCCCCCGTTGATCTGGAATTTTGTCCCGAAATTCCGTAGCTTCAGCCTCAGTAGTGGTTGTACTGTTTGCAAACAGTTGGGGATACTTTTGTTTCATCTGATCTTCGCGCTCCCAGGTGAACTCTGGGCCGCGACGTGAGTTCCAACGAACTCGAACAAGAGGTATTCTAGTGCTCTTGAGGACCTTAACATCCTGGTCCGTGATTTCAACTGGTTCCTCGACGAATCGTAACTGCTCGTCGATGGTGAGTTCCTTCAGAGGAACTATGTGGGTCTCATCTGACAGACACTTCTTCAGATTTGACACGTGGAAAACGTTGTGAACTGCACTGAGTTCTATTGGTAAGTTCAGTTTGTAGGCCACCCTGCCTATTTTCTCGATGATTTCAAAAGGTCCGACGTATCGTGGGTTAAGTTTGCCTCGTTTACCAAAACGAACCACACCCTTCCAGGGTGAAACTTTGAGTAATACCCGCTCCCCAACCTGGAGCTCAAGTGGTTTCCTGCCCTTATCGGCGTAGAATTTCTGGCGGTCACGAGCTACCGCCATGCGTTGTCGTATTTGAGCAATTCGCTCGGTTGTGTCTACCACAAGTTCTGGACCAGTGATCTGACTATCCCCCACCTCTGCCCAACAGAGAGGTGACCGGCATTTACGCCCGTACAATGCCTCAAACGGAGCAGCTTTAATGCTGGTGTGGTAGCTGTTATTGTACGAGAATTCCACAAGTGGCAGATGCTTTTCCCAGCTGTTGCCAAAGTCGATTACACATGCACGAAGCATGTCTTCTAAGGTTTGAATAGTGCGCTCAGACTGCCCGTCCGTCTGAGGGTGATACGCTGTGCTCATGTCTAACCGTGAGCCAAAAGATTTGTGCATTGCTTGCCACAGCTCTGAAGTAAATCGTGCATCTCGATCCGAGATAATAGAGGTGGGCACCCCGTGCCTCGAAACAACTTCCTTAAGATATATGTCTGCTAAGGTGAAGAACTTATCTGTTTCCTTGATAGCCAAGAAGTGAGCAGACTTTGTGAGTCGATCCACGATCACCCAAATAGTATCATTTCCGCGCTGAGATCTAGGCAGGCCGGTAACGAAATCCATGGAAATTTGCTCCCATTTCCATTGTGGTATCTCTGGTTGTTGGAGTAGGCCTGAGGGTTTCTGGTATTCAGTCTTGACTCTCGCACAAGTCAAACACTTGCTGACGTAAGTTGCGATGTGGGCCTTCATGCTAGGCCACCAATACGTAGTTTTGATATCGTGGTACATCTTATCCGAACCAGGATGTACCGAGTAGCGAGACTTGTGTGCTTCATCCATCACAAGCCCTCGTAAGTTGCCATAGAGTGGGACCCAAATGCATCCCGTTACGTAGTAAGCACTGTCTTCCTTCTGTTCTAAGCGTTGCCTTGAGCCGCGCAGGGCTTCAGCCCTGATGTTTTCTGGTTTCAATGCCTCTACCTGAGTGTCTCGCATTCGGGAAGGAAGACAAGAATGTATAGTGAGCTGCAAAGCTCGTACGCGCTTAGGCGCAGTGTCCTTTCGACTAAGGGCATCAGCCACAACATTGGCTTTGCCAGGATGGTACTTGATTGCACATTCATAATCGTTTAATAACTCGACCCATCATCGTTGACGCATGTTTAGTTCCTTCTGTTTGAAGATGTGCTCGAGACTCCTGTGGTCGGTGTAAATGGTGCACTTGGTGCCGTACAGGTAATGTCGCCATATCTTAAGTGCAAAAACAACAGCTCCCAGCTCTAAATCGTGTGTAGTGTAGTTCTTCTCATGAACTTTAAGTTGGCGTGAGGCGTAGGCTATAACCTTATCCCGTTGCATCAGCACACAACCAAGACCCTGAATTGATGTGTCGCAGTAGACCACGAAGTCGTCTGTGCCCTCTGGCAATGAAAGGATAGGTGCGCTGCAAAGTCTATCCTTTAAATGCTGAAATGCTAGTTCCTGTGCATTCCCCCATCGATAAACAACGCCTTTCTGCGTCAGTGAGGTAAGAGGCTGTGCAATCTTGGAAAAATCCTTAATGAATCTCCTGTAGTAACCTGCCAAGCCCAAGAATTGGCGAATTTCCGTTGGTGTGCGAGGTGCAGGCCAGTTCTTAATCGAGTCTACCTTGGATGGATCAACGTGGATCCCATCCTTGTTCACCACATGGCCTAAGAAATGGACTTCACGAAGCCAGAAGTCGCATTTCGAGAACTTTGCGTAAAGTTGTTCTGTTCGAAGGAGTTCCAAAATAAGTCATAGATGCTGCTCGTGTTCCTCCTGACTCTTAGAATAGATCGGGATGTCGTCGATGAATACTATAACGAACTTGTCCAGGTAAGGCTTGCACACTCGATTCATCAAGTCCATGAAAATCGCAGGTGCGTTTGTCAGCCCAAAAGGCATGACTAAAAACTCATAGTGGCCATATCGAGTTCTAAAGGCTGTTTTGGAGACGCCCTCTTCTCGGACTCTCAGCTGGTGATATCCCGACCTCAGATCAATCTTTGAATAGTAGCTCGACCCTTGTAGCTGGTCGAACAAGTCGTCAATACGCGGTAGAGGATAACGATTCTTCACCGTCACCTTGTTGAGTTCACGGTAGTCGATGCACATTCTGAAGGTACCGTCTTTCTTCTTCACAAACAGAACTGGAGCTCCCCAAGGAGAAGAGCTAGGTCGAATAAAACCCTTGTCCAAGAGTTCTTGTAGTTGCATAGAGAGTTCTTCCAACTCTGATGGAGCTAAGCGATAAGGTGCACGTGCTATTGGCACAGCTCCAGGAGCTAGTTCAATTTGAAACTCGACCTGGCGATGAGGCGGAAGGCCAGGTAATTCCTCAGGAAATACCTCAGGATAGTCGCGTACAATTGGAAAGTCTTCTATCTTCTTTTCTTTCTTTCTCCGAGGTGTCAGTAACGAGTGCCAAAATGGCAGTGTGGCCCTTTCGCAAGCACTTCTGGGCCTTAAGGAGAGAGATGATGTTCTCAACAGCACCCCTCTTGTCGCCATGAATCATGAGAGGTTCACTACTGGGACCAGGAATACGAACAATCTTCTCGTTGCAAAGGATCTCTGCTCGGTGTTGGGATAACCAATCCATCCCAATGACAACGTCGAAACTACCCAAGACGATTGGAATAAGGTCGATAGAGAAGGTCTGGTTAGCAAGAACAAGTTTACAACCTTTGACTACGTGTGTGGCCTCTAAACTCTTACCATTTGCTAGCTCTACAGTGTGCTTGTTGTTCAAAGGTGTTGGAATACGCTTAAGCATTCGACTAACTTCTAGTGACATGTAGCTAGTATCGGCACCCGAATCAAATAAAACTGTAACATAAAAGTCGTCGAGAAGGAACTTACCCGCCACAACATTGGGGTCATTCCTTGCTTCACCTTGGCCAATCACGAACGCCCGCCCCCTGGCACCATTGTTGTTGTTGTTCCCATTGTTACCATTCCCTTGGTTATTGTTGTTGTTGTGGTTGTTGTTCTGGTTCCTGTTCAGTTGGGGGAAATCCCTCTTGAAATGGCCTTCAGCTCCACACTGAAAGCACCTTTTGTTATCACCTTGCTGCTGCTGCTGACGTTGGTTCTGTTGAGCTTGCTGACGATTCTGATTGGCGGGATACACGCTCCTGCAATCCTTTGCAGCGTGACCTGGCTTGTTGCACCGATGACAGTTACCCCTGGTGCATGGCCCGTTGTGGTGTAGGCTGCAGCGATTGCATTTGGGGTGATTCCCTTTGTATCCACCATGACTTTGACCACCAGATGATTGCTGACTAGGGCTTTTGTAGTCTTCAGTCTTTCTCTGCTGAGACTGAGACTGAACAGAAGTCGAACCCTTACTTGAAGCTCCATCCCATTTTCGTTTGTTGTCATTAAGAGCACCTGAAGTAGTTGCCACACCTATGCGCTTTGGTAACCTGTTCTGCTCCACCGCCTGATCAGTAAGACGGTGAGCCAACTGAGCAACCTGCTGGATAGTGGCGAGGTTAACTGAAGTCACATGACTTTGGATTTCTGGCACTAGGCCCTTGAGAAATAGTTCGATGCATTTGATGGGAGGATCCACCATAGTAGGACACAGAATTGCCAGTTCGTTCGACCTTTTCACATAAGCTTCAATTTCTGACCCCGTCATCTTGAGGTTGAAAAACTCTACCTCCAGTTTGTGAATCTCATCACGATTGCAATACTCCTCTTTGATCATTTCCTTAAAGTTGTTCCATGGGGTGGCGTTAGCAGCAACCAACCCCAGCATTTGAACCTGGGCGTTCCACCACGTGAGCGCCAAACCCTCTAGAGTACCGGTAGCATACTTCACCCTGCGCTCATCAGGGCATTCACACATCTCGAAAACAGATTCGAGTTTTTCAAACCAGTGGAGGAGACCTACGGCTCCTTCAGTGCCGCTAAAAGTAGTTGGTCGGCAGTCCATAAAAGTTTTGAAGGTGCACACAGGTGGTTGTGCATGTTGACCTGTTGTGGGTGAAAGAAAGGACAGAGTTTAACACAAAGGTTGGTTCACGAGAGTAGGATCTAAAGATCCTAGGGTGAGTTTGGACTGCAGGATATACCTCCTGCGTGTGCAGCTGCAAGTGCCGCAGCAACTCGTTCGTTAATCAGAGCCGTCAACTGGGCTTGTGTCATGTTTACGCGTCCAGACATGATCTTCATATCAAGAGGAACGTGAGTGAGAAAGGGGTTCGCGAAAATGTGATGACAGAAGAGAGTAAGCACACACGTGTTCAAGCAACAGTAGATATACTAACCAAGCATACCATGAACAATTTACTATGTAACTAACAAGTAGGCAATCATATCACCTAGAATGTCGAGCCTTGCATGTGGAGTGAAGCGTCGTTGTGGATCGTAGAGCACTGTACAGGTTATAGTCTGATTTTAATAAATCTTTTTCCCCTTATTAAAACCAAGTTCACTATAACCAATGGCTCTGATACCAATCTGTCACGCCTCCAAGCGGTGGTATTCCGCAGGTGGATTTTGGGGGTGTGACAGTATCTCTTAAATGTCAACATATACACGTGTGATTTAGTTTTCGAAGATTTTTCAATGTCAAGAACCTCGATCAGAGAGTAAAAAAGGCGTAAGGTTCACAATGGTGTAAAACTAAAATGAGATATACCGGGCTAGGATTCGAGTTACAAGAACAAGGGCCAAACCAACCACCCAAGAATGGAATCCTCGAGCGAAAATGCTTGACAACCTCCTGGAAGGAGCTTTTCTTGCCACCAGACCTTTCTCCATCAATTAGGAATCTGATGCCGTCACTAAACACATTCCTTAAATTGTAGCCATTTTTTTAGTGTCTAATCCGCATATATATCACAATTGCTCTTGATTTTCTTGACTGTATATCCCTTAAATGTCAACATATACATGTGTGGTTTAGTTTACAAAGATTTTTCAATGCCGAGAACCTCGATCAGAGAATAAAAAAGGCGTAAGCTTCACAATGGTGTAAAACTAAAATGGGATATAACGGGCTAGTATTCGAGTTACCGGAACAAGGGCCAAACCAACCACCCAAGAATGGAATCGTCGAGCGAAAACACTTAACAACCTCCTGGAAGCAGTTTTTTTTTACCACCAGACTTTTCTCCATCAATTAGGAATCTGATGCCATCACTAAACATATTCCTTAAATTGTAGCCATTTTTTGAGTGTTTATTTTTTGGTGTCTAATCCGCATATATATCACCATTGCGCTTGATTTTCTTGACTGTATATCTCTTAAATGTCAACATATACACGTGTGATTTAGTTTACGAAGATTTTTCAATGCCGAGAACCTCTATCAGAGAGTAAAAAAGGCGTAAGGTTCACAATGGTGTAAAACTAAAATGGGATATACCGGGCTAGGATTCGAGTTACAGGAACAAGGGCCAAACCAACCACCCAAGAATGGAACCGTCGAGCGAAAACACTTGACAACCTTCTGGAAGCAGCTTTTCTTGCCACCAAACATTTCTCCATCAATTAGGAATCTGATGCCGTCACTAAACACATTCCTTAAATTGTAGCCATTTTTTGAGTGTTTATTTTTTGAGTGCCTAATCCGCATATATATCGCCATTGCTCTTGATTTTCTTAACTGTATATCCCTTAAATGTCAACATATACATGTGTGATTTAGTTTACGAACATTTTTCAATGCCGAGAACCTCGATCGGAGAGTAAAAAAGGCGTAAGGTTCACAATGGTGTAAAACTAAAATGGGATATACCGGGCTAGGATTCGAGTTACAGGAACAAGGGCCAAACCAAACACCCAAGAATGGAATCGTTGAGCAAAAACACTTGGCAACCTCCTGGAAGCAGCTTTTCTTGCCACCAGACTTTTCTCCATCAATTAGGAATCTGATACCATCACTAAACACATTCCTTCAATTGTAGCCATTTTTTAGTGTTTATTTTTTGAGTGTCTAATCCGCATATATATCACCATTCCTCTTGATTTTCATGACTGTATATCTCTTAAATGCCAACAAATACACGTGTGATTTAGTTTTCAAAGATTTTTCAATGTGGAGAACCTTGATCAGAGAGTAAAAGAGGCGTAAGGTTCACAATGGTGTAAAACTAAAATGAGATATACCGGGCTAGGATTCGAGTTACAGGAACAAAGGCCAAACCAACCACCCAAGAATGGAATCCTTGAGCAAAAACACTTGACAACCTCCTGGAAGCAGCTTTTCTTGCCACCAGACCTTTCTCCATCAATTAGGAATCTGATGCTGTCACTAAACACATTCCCTAAATTGTAGCAATTTTTGAGTGTTTATTTTTGAGTGTCTAATCCGCATATATATCACCATTGCTCTTGATTTTCTTGACTGTATATCCCTTAAATGTCAACATATACACGTGTGATTTAGTTTACGAAGATTTTTCAATGCTGAGAACCTCGATCAGAGAATAAAAAAGGCGTAAGGTTCACAATGGTGTAAAACTAAAATGGGATATACCGGGCTAGTATTCGAGTTACAGGAACAAAGGCCAAACCAACCACCCAAGAATGGAATCGTCGAGCGAAAACACTTGACAACCTCCTGGAAGCAGCTTTTCTTGCCACCAGACTTTTCTCCATCAATTAGGAAACTGTTGCCATCACTAAACATATTCCTTAAATTGTAGCCATTTTTTGAGTGTTTATTTTTGGTGTCTAATCCGCATATATATATATCACCATTGCTCTTGATTTTCTTGAATGTATATCTCTTAAATGTCAACATATACACGTGTGATTTAGTTTACAAAGATTTTTCAATGCCGAGAACCTCGATCAGAGAGTAAAAAAGGTCTAAGGTTCACAATAGTGTAAAACTAAAATGGGATATACCGGGCTAGGATTCGAGTTACAGGAACAAGGGCCAAACCAACCACCCAAGAATGGAATCATCAAGAGAAAACATGTGACAACCACCTGGAAGCAGCGTTTCTTGCCACCAGACCTTTCTCCTTCAATTCGGAATCTGATGCCGTCACGAAACACATTACTTAAATTGTAGCCATTTTTTGAGTGTTTATTTTTTGAGTGTCTAATCCGCATATATATCACCATTGGTCTTGATTTTCTTGGCTGTATATCTCTTAAAAGTCAACGTATACACGTGTGATTTAGTTTTCGAAGATTTTTCAATGCCGAGAACCTCGATCAGAGAGTAAAAAAGGCGTAACGTTGACAATGGTGTAAAACTAAAATGGGATATACCGGGCTATGATTCGAGTTAAAGGAACAAAGGCCAAACCAACCACCCAAGAATGGAATCATCAAGCGAAAACACTTGATAACCTCCTCGAAGCAGCTTTTCTTGCCACCAGACCTTTCTCCATCAATTAGGAATCTGAGGCCGTCACTAAACAAATTCCTTAAATTGTAGCCATTTTTTGAGTGTTTTTTTAGTGTTTAATCCGCATATATATCATCATTGCTCTTGATTTTCTTGACTGTATATCCCTTAAATGTCAACATATACACATGTGATTTAGTTTACGAAGATTTTTCAATGCCGAGAACCTCGATTAGAGAATAAAAAAGGCGTAAGGTTCACAATGGTGTAAAACTAAAATGGGATATACCGGGCTAGTATTCGAGTTACAAGAACAAGGGCCAAACCAACCACCAAAGAATGGAATCGTCGAGCGAAAACCCTTGACAACCTCCTGGAAGCAGATTTTCTTGCCACCAGACTTTTCTCCATCAATTAGGAATCTGATGCCGTCACTAAACACATTACTTAAATTGTAGCTTTTTTTGAGTGTTTATTTTTTGGTGTCTAATCCGTATATATATTACCATTGCTCTTCATTTCCTTGACTGTATATATCTTAAATGTCAACATATACACGTGTGATTTAGTTTACGAAGATTTTTCAATGCCACGAACCTCCATCAGAGAGTAAAAAAGGTGTTAGGTTCACAATGGTGTAAAACCAAAATATGATATACCGGGATAGGATTCGAGTTACAGTAACAAGGGCCAAACCAACCTCACAAGAATGAAATCGTCGAGCGAAAACACTTGACAACCTCCTGGAAGCAGCTTTTCTTGCCACCAGACCTTTCTCCATCAATTAGGAATCTGATGCCGTCACTAAACACATTCCTTAAATTGTAGCCATTTTTTGAGTGTTTATTTTTTGATTGTCTAATCTGCATTTATATCACCATTGCTCTTGATTTTGTTGACTGTATATCCCTTAAATGTCAACATATACACGTGTGTTTTAGTTTACTAAAATTTTTCAATGGCGAGCACCTCGATTAGAGAGTAAAAAAGGCGTAAGGTTCACAATGGTGTAAAACTAAAATGGGATATACCGGGCTAGGATTCGAGTTACAGGAACAAGGGCCAAACCAACCACCCAAGAATGGAATCGTCGAGCGAAAACACTTGACAACCTCCTGGAAGCAGCTTTTCTTGCAACTAAACACATTCCTTAAATTTGAGCCATTTTTTTAGTGTTTATTTTTTTGTGTCTAATCAGCATATATATCACTATTGCTCTTGATTTTTTTGACTGCGTATCTCTTAAATGTCAACATATACACGTGTGATTTAGTTTACGAAGATTTTTCAATGTCGAAAACCTCGATGAGAGAGTAAAAAAGGCGTAAGCTTCACAATGGTGTAAAACTAAAATGGGATATACCGGGCTAGGATTAGAGTTACAAGAACAAGGGCCAAAACAACCACCCAAGAATGGAATCGTCGAGCGAAAACACGTGACAACCTCCTGGAAGCATCTTTTCTTGTACCTTTCTCTATCAATAAGGAATTTGATGCCGTCACTAAACACATTCCTTAAATTGTAGCCATTTTTTGAGTTTTTATTTTTTGAGTGTCTAATCCGCATATATATCACCATTACTCTTGATTTTCTTGACTGTATATCTCTTAAATGTCAACATATACACGTGTGATTTAGTTTTCGAAGATTTTTCAATGCCGAGAACCACGACCACAGACTAAAAAAGGCGTAAGGTTCACAATGGTGTAAAACTAAAATGGGATATACCGGGCTAGGATTCGAGTTACAGGAACAAGGGCCAAACCAACCACCCAAGAATGGAATCGTCGAGCGAAAACACTTGACAACCTCCTGGAAGCAGGTTTTCTTGCAACCAGACCTTTCTCCATCAATTAGGAATCTGATGCCGTCACTAAACACATTCCTTAAATTGTAGCCATTTTTTGAGTGTCTAATCCGCATATATATCATCATTGCTCTTGATTTTCTTGACTGTATATCCCTTAACTGTTAACATATACATGTGTGATTTAGTTTACGAAGATTTTTCAATGCCGAGAACCTCGATCAGAGAATAAAAAAAGGCGTAAGGTTCACAATGGTATAAAACTAAAATGGGATATACCGGGCTAGTATTCGAGTTACAGGAACAAGGGCTAAACCAACCACCTAAGAATGGAATCGTCGAGCGAAAACACTTGACAACCTCCTGGAAGCAGCTTTTCTTGCAACCAGACCTTTCTCCATCAATTAGGAATCTGATGCCGTCACTAAACACATTCCTTAAATTGTAGCCATTTTTTGAGTGTCTAATCCGCATATATATCATCATTGCTCTTGATTTTCTTGACTGTATATCCCTTAACTGTTAACATATACACGTGTGATTTAGTTTACGAAGATTTTTCAGTGTCGAGAACCTCGATCAGAGAGTAAAAAAGGCGTAAGGTTCACAATAGTGTAAAACTAAAGTGGGATATAACGGGCTAGGATTCGAGTTACAGGAACAAGGGCCAAACCAACCACCCAAGAATGGAATCGTCGAGTGAAAACACTTGACATCCTCCTCGAAGCAGCTTTTCTTGCCACCAGACCATTCTCCATCAATTAGGAATCTGATGCCGTCAATAAACACATTCCTTAAATTGTAGCCATTTTTTGAGTGTTTATCTTTTGGTGTCTAATCCGCGTATATATCACCATTGCTCTTTATTTTCTTGACTGTATATCTCTTAAATGTCAACATATACACGTGTGATTTAGTTTACGAAGATTTTACAATGCCGAGAAACTCGATCAGAGAGTAAAAAAGGCGTAAGGTTCACAATGGTGTAAAACTAAAATGGGATATACCGGGCTAGGATTCGAGTTACAGGAACAAGGGCCAAACCAACCACCTAAGAATGGAATCATCGAGCAAAAACACTTGACAACCTCCTTAAAGCAGCTTTTCTTGCCACCAGACCTTTCTCCATCAATTAGGAATTTGATGCCGTCACTAAACACATTCCTTAAATTGTAGCCATTTTTTGAGTGTTTATTTGTTGGTGTCTAATCCGCATATATATCACCATTGCTCTTGATTTTCTTGACTGTATATCTCTTAAATGTCAACATATACACGTGTGATTTAGTCTACGAAGATTTTTCAATGTTGAGAACCTCGATTAGAGAGTAAAAAAGGCGTAAGGTTCACAATGGTGTAAAATTAAAATGGGATATACCGGGATAGGATTCGAGTTACAGGAACAAGGGCCAAACCAACCACCCAAGAATGGAATCATTGAGTGAAAACACTTGACAACCTCCTAGAAGCAGCTTTTCTTACCACCAGACCTTTCTCCATCAATTAGGAATCTCATGCCCTCACTAAACACATTCCTTAAATTGTAGCCATTTATTGAGTGTTTTTTTTTGTGTCTAATCCGCATATATATCAACATTGCCCTTGATTTTCTTGACTGTATATCTTTTAAATATCAACATATACACGTGTGATTTAGTTTACGAAGATTTTCCAATGCCGAGAACCTCGATCAGAGAGTAAAAAAGGCGTAAGGTTCACAATGGTCTAAGATTAAAATGGGATATACCGCGCTAGGATTCGAGTTACAGGAACAAGGGCAAAACCAACCACCCAAGAATGGAATCGTCGAGCGAAAACACTTTACAACCTCCTAGAAGCAGCTTTTCTTTCCACCAGACCTTTCTCCATCAATTAGGAATCTCATGCCGTCACTAAACACATTCCTTAAATTGTAGCCATTTATTGAGTGTTTTTTTTGGTGTCTAATCCGCATATATATCACCATTGCCCTTGATTTTCTTGACTGTATATCTCTTAAATGTCAACATATACACGTGTGATTTAGTTTACGAAGATTTTTCAATGCCAAGAACCTCGATCAGAGAGTAAAAAATGCGTAAGGTTCACAATGGTGTAAAATTAAAATGGGATATACCGGGCAAGGATTCGTGTTACAGGAACAAGGGCCAAACTAAGCACCCAAGAATGGAATCGTCGAGCGAAAACACTTGACAACCTCATAGAAGCAGCTTTTCTTACCACCAGACCTTTCTCCATCAATTTGGAATTTGATACCGTCACTAAACACATTCTTTAAATTGTAGCCATTTGTTGAGTGTTTTTTTTTTGGTGTCTAATCCGCATACGTATCACCATTGCCCTTGATTTTCTTGACTGTATATCTCTTAAATGTCAACATATACACGTGTGATTTAGTTTATGAATATTTTTCAATGCCGAGAACCTCTATCAGAGAGTAAAAAAGGCGTAAGGTTCACAATGGTGTAAAATTAAAATGGGATATACCGGGCTTGGATTCGAGTTACAGGAACAAGGGCCAAACCAACCACCCAAGAATGGAATCGTCGAGCAAAAACACATGATAAACAACCACCCAAGAATGGAATCGTCGAGCGAAAACACTTGACAACCACCTAGAAGCAGCTTTTCTTGCCACCAGACCTTTCTCCATCAATTAGGAATCTGATGCCGTCACTAAACACATTCCTTAAATTGTAGCCATTTGTTGAGTGATTTTTTTTTGGTGTCTAATCCGCATATATATCACCATTGCCCTTGATTTTCTTGACTGTATATCTCTTAAATGTCAACATATACACGTGTGATTTAGTTCACGAAGAATTTTCTATGCCGAGAACCTCGATCAGAGAGTAAAAAAGGCTTAAGGTTCACAATGGTGTAAGATTAAAATGGGATATACCGGGCTAGCATTCGAGTTATAGGAACAAGGGCCAAACCAACCACCCAAGAATGGAATTGTCGAGCGAAAACACTTGACAACCTCCTAGAAGCAGCTTTTCTTGCCACCAGACTTTTCTCCATCAATTAGGAATCTGATGCCGTCACTAAACACATTCCCTAAATAGTAGCCATTTGTTGAGTGTTTTTTTTGGTGTCTAATCCGCATATATATCACCATTGCCCTTGATTTTCTTGACTGTATATCTTTTAAATATCAACATATACACGTGTGATTTAGTTTACGAAGATTTTTCAATGCCGAGAACCTCGATCAGAGAGTAAAAAAGGCGTAAGGTTCACAATGGTGTAAAATTAAAATGGGATATACCGGGCAAGGATTCGAGTTACAGGAAAAAGGGCCAAACCAACCACCCAAGAATGGAATCGTCGAGCGAAAACACTTAACAACCTCCTAGAAGCAGCTTTTCTTGCCACCAGACCTTTCTCCATCAATTAGGAATCTGATGCCGTCACTAAACACATTTCTTAAATTGTAGCCATTTGTTGAGTGTTTTTTTTGGTGTCGAATTCGCATATATATCACCATTGCCCTTGATTTTCTTGACTGTATATCTCTTAAATATCAACATATACACGTGTGATTTAGTTTACGAAAATTTTTCAATGCCGAGAACCTCGATCAGAGAGTAAAAAAGGCGTAAGGTTCACAATTGTGTAAAATTAAAATTGGATATACCGGGCTAGGATTCGAGTTACAGGAACAAGGGCCAAACCAACCACCCAAGAATGGAATCATCGAGCGAAAACACTTGACAACCTCCTAGAAGCAGCTTTTCTTGCCACCAGACCTTTCTCCATCAACTAGGAATCTGATGCCGTCACTAAACACATTCCTTAAATTGTAGCCATTTGTTGAGTGTTTTTTTTTTGGTGTCTAATCCGCATATATACCACCATTGCCCTTGATTTTCTTGACTGTATATCTCTTAAATGTCAACATATACACGTGAGATTTAGTTTACGAAGATTTTTCAATGCCGAGAACCTCGATCAGAGAGTAAAAAAGGCGTAAGGTTCACAATGGTGTAAAATTAAAATGGGATATACCGGGCTAGGATTCGTGTTACAGGAACAAGGGCCAAACCAACCACCCAAGAATGGAATTGTCGAGCGAAAACACTTGACAACCTCCTAGAAGCAGCTTTTCTTGCCACCAGACCTTTCTCCATCAATAAGGAATCTGATGCCGTCACTAAACACATTCCTTAAATTGTAGCCATTTGTTGTGTGATTTTTTTTGGTGTCTAATCCGCATATATATCACCATTGCCCTTGATTTTCTTGATTGTATATCTCTTAAATGTCAACATATACACGTGTGATTTAGTTTACGAAGATTTTTCAATGCCGAGAACCTCTATCAGAGAGTAAAAAAGGCGTAAGGTTCACAATGGTGTAAAATTAAAATGGGATATACTGGGCTAGGATTCGAGTTACAGGAACTAGGGCCAAACCAACCACCTAGGAATGAAATCGTCGAGCGAAAACACTTGACAACCTCCTAGAAGCAGCTTTTCTAGCTACCACACCTTTCTCCATCAATTAGGAATCTGATGCCGTCACTAAACACATTCCTTAAATTGTAGCCATTTGTTGAGTGTTTTTTTTTTGTGTCAAATCCGCATACATATCACCATTGCCCTTGATTTTCTTGACTGTATATCTCTTAAATGTCAACATATACACGTGTGATTTAGTTTACGAATATTTTTCAATGACGAGAACCTCTATCAGAGAGTAAAAAAGGCGTAAGGTTGACAATGGTGTAAAATTAAAATGGGATATACCGGGCTAGGATTCGAGTTACAGGAACAAGGGCCAAACCAACCACCCAAGAATGGAATCGTCGAGCAAAAACACATGATAACCAACCACCCAAGAATGGAATCGTCGAGCGAAAATACTTGACAACCACCTAGAAGCAGCTTTTCTTGCCACCAGACCTTTCTCCATCAATTAGGAATCTGATGCCGTCACTAAACACATTCCTTAAATTGTAGCCATTTGTTGAGTGATTTTTTTTGGTGTCTAATCCGCATATATATCACCATTGCCCTTGATTTTCTTGAATGTTTATCTCTAAAATGTCAACATATACACGTGTGATTTAGTTCACAAAGAATTTTCAATGCCGAGAACCTCGATCAGAGAGTAAAAAAGGCGTAAGGTTCACAATGGTGTAAGATTAAAATGGGATATACCGGGCTAGCATTCGAGTTATAGGAACAAGGGCCAAACCAACCACCCAAGAATGGAATTGTCGAGCGAAAACACTTGACAACCTCCTAGAAGCAGCTTTTCTTGCCACCAGACTTTTCTCCATCAATTTGGAATCTGATGCCGTCACTAAACACATTCCTTAAATAGTAGCCATTTGTTGAGTGTTTTTTTTGGTGTCTAATCAGCATATATATCACCATTCCCTTGATATTCTTGACTGTATATCTTTTAAATATCAACATTTACACGTGTGATTTAGTTTACGAAGATTTTTCAATGCCGAGAACCTCGATCAGAGAGTAAAAAAGGCGTAAGGTTCACAATGGTGTAAAATTAAAATGGGATATACCGGGCAAGGATTCGAGTTACAGGAACAAGCGCCAAACCAACAACCCAAGAATGGAATCGTCGAGCGAAAACACTTGACAACCTCCTAGAAGCAGCTTTTCTTGCCACCAGACCTTTCTCCATCAATTAGGAATCTGATGCCGTCACTAAACACATTTCTTAAATTGTAGCCATTTGTTGAGTGTTTTTTTTTCGTGTCTAATCCGCATATATATCACCATTGCCCTTGATTTTCTTGACTGTATATCTCTTAAATATCAACATATACACGTGTGATTTAGTTTACGAAAATTTTTCAATGCCGAGAACCTCGATCAGAGAGTAAAAAAGGCGTAAGGTTCACAATTGTGTAAAATTAAAATTGGATATACCGGGCTAGGATTCGAGTTACAGGAACAAGGGCCAAACCAACCACCCAAGAATGGAATCATCGAGCGAAAACACTTGACAACCTCCTAGAAGCAGCTTTTCTTGCCACCAGACCTTTCTCCATCAATTAGGAATCTGATGCCGTCACTAAACACATTCCTTAAATTGTAGCCATTTGTTGAGTGTTTTTTTTTTGGTGTCTAATCCGCATATATATCACCATTGCCCTTGATTTTCTTGACTGTATATCTCTTAAATGTCAACATATACACGTGTGATTTAGTTTACGAAGATTTTTCAATGCCGAGAACCTCGATCAGAGAGTAAAAAAGGATTAAGGTTCACAATGGTGTAAAATTAAAATGGGATATACCGGGCTAGGATTCGTGTTACAGGAACAAGGGCCAAACCAACCACCCAAGAATGGAATTGTCGAGCGAAAACACTTGACAACCTCCTAGAAGCAGCTTTTCTTGCCACCAGACCTTTCTCCATCAATTAGGAATCTGATGCCGTCACTAAACACATTCCTTAAATTGTAGCCATTTGTTGTGTGATTTTTTTTGGTGTCTAATCCGCATATATATCACCATTGCCCTTGATTTTCTTGTTTGTATATCTCTTAAATGTCAACATATACACGTGTGATTTATTTCACGAAGAATTTTCAATGCCGAGAACCTCTATCAGAGAGTAAAAAAGGCGTAAGGTTCACAATGGTGTAAAATTAAAATGGGATATACTGGGCTAGGATTCGAGTTACAGGAACTAGGGCCAAACCAACAACCTAAGAATGAAATCGTCGAGCGAAAACACTTGACAACCTCATAGAAGCAGCTTTTCTTGCTACCACACCTTTCTCCATCAATTAGGAATCTGATGCCGTCACTAAACACATTCCTTAAATTGTAGCCATTTGTTGAGTGTTTTATTTGGTGTCTAATCCGCATATATATCACAATTGCCCTTGATTTTCTTGACTGTATATCTCTTAAATGTCAACATATACAAGTGTGATTTAGTTTACGAAGATTTTTCAATGCCGAGAACCTCGATCAGAGAGTAAAAAAGGCGTAAGGTTCACAATGGTGTAAAATTAAAATGGGATATACCGGGCTAGGATTCGAGTTACAGGAACAAGGGCCAAACCCACCACCCAAGAATGGAATCGTCGAGCGAAAACACTTGACAACCTCCTAGAAGCAGCTTTTCTTACCACCAGACCTTTCTCCATCAATTAGGAATCTGATGCTGTCACTAAACACATTCCTTAAATTGTAGCCATTTGTTGAGCGTTTTTTTTGGTGACTAATCCGCATATATATCACCATTGCCCTTGATTTTCTTTACTGTATATCTCTTAAATGTCAACATATAAACGTGTGTTTTAGTTTACGAATATTTTTCAATGCCGAGAACCTCTATCAGAGAGTAAAAAAGGCGTAAGGTTCACAATGGTGTAAAACTAAAATGGGATATACCGGGCTAGGATTCGAGTTACAGGAACAAGGGCCAAACCAACCACCCAAGAATGGAATCGTCGAGCAAAAACACATGATAACCAACCACCCAAGAATGGAATCGTCGAGCGAAAACACTTGACAACCACCTAGAAGCAGCTTTTCTTGCCACCAGACCTTTCTCCATCAATTAGGAATCTGATGCCGTCACTAAACACATTCCTTAAATTGTAGCCATTTGTTGAGTGATTTTTTTTTGGTGTCTAATCCGCATATATATCACCATTGCCCTTGATTTTCTTGACTGTTTATCTCTTAAATGTCAACATATACACGTGTGATTTTGTTCACGAAGAATTTTCAATGCCGAGAACCTCGATCAGAGAGTAAAAAAGGCGTAAGGTTCACAATGGTGTAAGATTAAAATTGGATATACCGGGCTAGCATTCGAGTTATAGGAACAAGGGCCAAACCAACCACCCAAGAATGGAATTGTCGAGCGAAAACACTTGACAACCTCCTAGAAGCAGCTTTTCTTGCCACCAGACTTTTCTCCATCAATTTGGAATCTGATGCCGTCACTAAACACATTCCTTAAATAGTAGCCATTTGTTGAGTGTTTTTTTTGGTGTCTAATCCGCATATATATCACCATTGCCCTTGATATTCTTGACTGTATATCTTTTAAATATCAACATATACACGTGTGATTTAGTTTACGAAGATTTTTCAATGCCGAGAACCTCGATCAGAGAGTAAAAAAGGCGTAAGGTTCACAATGGTGTAAAATTAAAATGGGATATACCGGGCAAGGATTCGAGTTACAGGAACAAGGGCCAAACCAACCACCCAAGATTGGAATCGTCGAGCGAAAACACTTGACAACCTCCTAGAAGCAGCTTTTCTTGCCACCAGACCTTTCTCCATCAATTAGGAATCTGATGCCGTCACTAAACACATTTCTTAAATTGTAGCCATTTGTTGAGTGTTTTTTTTTGGTGTCTAATCCGCATATATATCACCATTGCCCTTGATTTTCTTGACTGTATATCTCTTAAATATCAACATATACACGTGTGATTTAGTTTACGAAAATTTTTCAATGCCGAGAACCTCGATCAGAGAGTAAAAAAGACGTAATGTTCACAATTGTGTAAAATTAAAATTGGATATACCGGGCTAGGATTCGAGTTACAGGAACAAGGGCCAAACCAACCACCCAAGAATGGAATCATCGAGCAAAAACACTTGACAACCTCCTAGAAGCAGCTTTTCTTGCCACCAGACCTTTCTCCATCAATTAGGAATCTGATGCCGTCACTAAACACATTCCTTAAATTGTAGCCATTTGTTGAGTGTTTTTTTTTGGTGTCTAATCCGCATATATATCACCATTGCCCTTGATTTTCTTGACTGTATATCTCTTAAATGTCAACATATACACGTGTGATTTAGTTTACGAAGATTTTTCAATGCCGAGAACCTCGATCAGAGAGTAAAAAAGGCGTAAGGTTCACAATGGTGTAAAATTAAAATGGGATATACCGGGCTAGGATTCGTGTTTCAGAAACAAGGGCCAAACCAACCACCCAAGAATGGAATTGTCGAGCGAAAACACTTGACAACCTCCTAGAAGCAGCTTTTCTTGCCACCAGACCTTTCTCCATCAATTAGGAATCTGATGCCGTCACTAAACACATTCCTTAAATTGTAGCCATTTGTTGTGTGATTTTTTTTGGTGTCTAATCCGCATATATATCACCATTGTCCTTGATTTTCTTGATTGCATATCTCTTAAATGTCAACATATACACGTGTGATTTAGTTTACGAATATTTTTCAATGCCGAGAACCTCTATCAGAGAGTAAAAAAGGCGTAAGGTTCACAATGGTGTAAAATTAAAATGGGATATACTGGGCTAGGATTCGAGTTACAGGAACTAGGGCCAAACCAACCACCTAAGAATGAAATCGTCGAGCGAAAACACTTGACAACCTCCTAGAAGCAGCTTTTCTTGCTACCACACCTTTCTCCATCAATTAGGAATCTGATGCCGTCACTAAACACATTCCTTAAATTGTAGCCATTTGTTGAGTGTTTTATTTGGTGTCTAATCCGCATATATATCACAATTGCCCTTGATTTTCTTGACTGTATATCTCTTAAATGTCAACATATACAAGTGTGATTTAGTTTACGAAGATTTTTCAATGCCGAGAACCTCGATCAGAGAGTAAAAAAGGCGTAAGGTTCACAATGGTGTAAAATTAAAATGGGATATACCGGGCTAGGATTCGAGTTACAGGAACAAGGGCCAAACCCACCACCCAAGAATGGAATCGTCGAGCGAAAACACTTGACAACCTCCTAGAAGCAGCTTTTCTTACCACCAGACCTTTCTCCATCAATTAGGAATCTGATGCTGTCACTAAACACATTCCTTAAATTGTAGCCATTTGTTGAGCGTTTTTTTTGGTGACAAATCCGCATATATATCACCATTGCCCTTGATTTTCTTTACTGTATATCTCTTAAATGTCAACATATAAACGTGTGTTTTAGTTTACGAAGATTTTTCAATGCCGAGAACCTCGATCAGAGAGTAAAAAAGGCGTAAGGTTCACAATTGTGTAAAATTAAAATGGGATATACCGGGCTAGGATTCGAGTTACAGGAACAAGGGCCAAACAAAACACCCAAGAATGGAATCATCGAGCGAAAACACTTGACAACCTCCAAGAAGCAGCTTTTCTTGCCACCAGACCTTTCTCAATCAATTAGGAATCTGATGCCGTCACTAAACACATTCCTTAAATTGTAGCCATTTGTTGAGTGTTTTTTTTGGTGTCTAATCCGCATATATATCACCATTGCCCTTGATTTTCTTGACTGTATATCTCTTAAATGTCAACATATACACGTGTGATTTAGTTTACAAAGATTTTTCAATGCCGAGAACCTCGATCAGAGAGTAAAAAAGGCGTAAGGTTCACAATTGTGTAAAATTAAAATGGGATATACCGGGCTAGGATTCGAGTTACAAGAACAAGGGCCAAACCAACCACCCAAGAATGGAATCATTGAGCGAAAACACTTGACAACCTCCTAGAAGCAGCTTTTCTTGCCACCAGACCTTTCTCCATCAATTAGGAATCTGATGCCGTCACTAAACACATTCCTTAAATTATAGCCATTTGTTGAGTGTTTTTTTTGGTGTCTAATCCGCATATATATCACCATTGCCCTTGATTTTCTTCATTGTATATCTCTTAAATGTCAACATATACACGTGTGATTTAGTTTACGAAGATTTTTCAATGCCGAGAACCTCGATCAGAGAGTAAAAAAGGCGTAAGGTTCACAATGGTGTAAAATTAAAATGGGATATACCGGGCTAGGATTCGAGTCACAAGAACAAGGGCTAAACCCACCACCCAAGAATGGAATCGTCGAGCGAAAACACTTGACAACCTCCTAGAAGCAGCTTTTCTTACCACCAGACCTTTCTCCATCAATTAGGAATCTGATGCTGTCACTAAACACATTCCTTAAATTGTAGCCATTTGTTGAGCATTTTTTTTGGTGACTAATCCGCATATATATCACCATTGCCCTTGATTTTCTTTACTGTATATCTCTTAAATGTCAACATATAAACGTGTGATTTAGTTTACGAAGATTTTTCAATGCCGAGAACCTCGATCAGAGAGTAAAAAAGGCGTAAGGTTCACAATTGTGTAAAATTAAAATGGGATATACCGGGCTAGGATTCGAGTTACAGGAACAAGGGCCAAACCAAACACCCAAGAATGGAATCATCGAGCGAAAACACTTGACAACCTCCTAGAAGCAGCTTTTCTTGCCACCAGACCTTTCTCAATCAATTAGGAATCTGATGCCGTCACTAAACACATTCCTTAAATTGTAGCCATTTGTTGATTGTTTTTTTTGGTGTCTAATCCGCATATATATATCACTATTGCCCTTGATTTTCTTGACTGTATATCTCTTAAATGTCAACATATACACGTGTGATTTAGTTTACGAAGATTTTTCAATGCCGAGAACCTTTATCAGAGAGTAAAAAAGGCGTAAGGCTAACAATGGTGTAAAATTAAAATGGGATATACCGGGCTAGGATTCGTGTTACAGGAACAAGGGCCAAACCAACCACCCAAGAATGGAATTGTCGAGCGAAAACACTTGACAACCTCCTAGAAGCAGCTTTTCTTGCCACCAGACCTTTCTCCATCAATTAGGAATCTGATGCCGTCACTAAACACATTCCTTAAATTGTAGCCATTTGTTGTGTGATTTTTTTTTGGTGTCTAATCCGCATATATATCACCATTGCCCTTGATTTTCTTGATTGTATATCTCTTAAATGTCAACATATACACGTGTGATTTAGTTTACGAAGATTTTCAATGCCGAGAACCTCTATCAGAGAGTAAAAAAGGCGTAAGGTTCACAATGGTGTAAAATTAAAATGGGATATACTGGGCTAGGATTCGAGTTACAGGAACTAGGGCCAAACCAACTACCTAAGAATGAAATCGTCGAGCGAAAACACTTAACAACCTCCTAGAAGCAGCTTTTCTTGCCACCACACCTTTCTCCATCAATTAGGAATCTGATGCCGTCACTAAACACATTCCTTAAATTGTAGCCATTTGTTGAGTGTTTTTTTGGTGTCTAATCCGCATATATATCACAATTGCCCTTGATTTTCTTGACTGTATATCTCTTAAATGTCAACATATACACGTGTGATTTAGTTTACGAAGATTTTTCAATGCCGAGAACCTCGATCAGAGAGTAAAAAAGGCGTAAGGTTCACAATGGTGTAAAATTAAAAAGGGATATACCGGGCTAGGATTCGAGTTACAGGAACAAGGGCCAAACACACCACCCAAGAATGGAATCGTCGAGCGAAAACACTTGACAACCTCCTAGAAGCAGCTTTTCTTACCACCAGACCTTTCTCCATCAATTAGGAATCTGATGCCGTCACTAAACACATTTCTTAAATTTTAGCCATTTGTTGAGCGTTTTTTTTTGTGACTAATCCGCATATATATCACCATTGCCCTTGATTTTCTTTATTGTATATCTCTTAAAGGTCAACATATAAACGTGTGATTTAGTTTACGAAGATTTTTCAATGCCGAGAACCTCTATCAGAGAGTAAAAAAGGCGTAAGGTTCACAATGGTGTAAAATTAAAATGGGATATACCGGGCTAGGATTCGAGTTACAGGAACAAGGGCCAAACCAACCACCCAAGAATGGAATCGTCGAGCGAAAACACTTGACAACCAACCACCCAAGAATGGAATCGTCGAGCGAAAACACTTGACAACCTCCTAGAAGCAGCTTTTCTTGCCACCAGACCTTTCTCCATCAATTAGGAATCTGATGCCGTCACTAAACACATTCCTTAAATTGTAGCCATTTGTTGAGTGATTTTTTTGGTGTCTAATCCGCATATATATCACCATTGCCCTTGATTTTCTTGACTGTATATCTCTTAAATATCAACATATACATGTGTGATTTAGTTTACGAAGATTTTTCAATGCCGAGAACCTCGATCAGAGAGTAAAAAAGGCGTAAGGTTCACAATGGTGTAAGATTAAAATGGGATATACCGGGCTAGGATTCGAGTTACAGGAACAAGGGACAAACCAACCACCCAAGAATGGAATCGTCGAGCGAAAACACTTGACAACCTCCTAGAAGCAGCTTTTCTTGCCACCAGACCTTTCACCATCAATTAGGAATCGGAAGACGTCACTAAACACATTCCTTAAATTATAGCCATTTGTTGAGTGTTTTTTTTGGTGTCTAATCCGCATATATATCACCATTGCCCTTGATTTTCTTGACTGTATATATCTCTTAAATATCAACATATACACGTGTGATTTAGTTTATGAAGATTTTTCAATGCCGAGAACCTCGATCAGAGAGTAAAAAAGGCGTAAGGTTCACAATGGTGTAAAATTAAAATGGGATATACCGGGCAAGGATTCGAGGTACAGGAACAAGGACCAAACCAACCACCCAAGAATGGAATCGTCGAGTGATAACACTTGACAACCTCCTAGAAGCAGCTTTTCTAGCCACCAGATCTTTCTCCATCAATTAGGAATCTGATGCCGTCACTAAACACAATCCTTAAATTGTAGCCATTTGTTGAGTGTTTTTTTTGGTGTCTAATCCCCACATATATCACCATTGCCCTTGATTTTTTTGACTGTATATCTCTTAAATATCAACATATACACGTGTGGTTTAGTTTACGAAGAGTTTTCAATGCCGAGAACCTCGATCAGAGAGTAAAAAAGGCGTAAGGTTCACAATGGTGTAAAATTAAAATGATATATACCGGGCTAGGATTCGAGTTACAGGAACAAGCGCCAAACCAACCACCCAAGAATGGAATCGTCGAGCGAAAACACTTGACAACCTCCTAGAAGCAGCTTTTCTTGCCACCAGACCTTTCTCCATCAATTAGGAATCTGATGCCGTCACTAAACACATTCCCTTAAATTGTAGCCATTTGTTGAGTGTTTTTTTTGGTGTCTAATCCGCATATATATCACCATTGCCCTTGATTTTATTGACTGTATATCTCTTAAATGTCAATATATACACGTGTGATTTAGTTTACGAAGATTTTTCAATGCCGAGAACCTCGATAAGAGAGTAAAAAAGGCGTAAGGTTCACAATGGTGTAAAATTAAAATGGGATATACCGGGCTAGGATTCGTGTTATAGGAACAAGGGCCAAACCAACCACCCAAGAATGGAATCGTCGAGCGAAAACACTTGACAACCTCCTAGAAGCAGCTTTTCTTGCCGCCAGACCTTCTCCATCAATTAGGAATCTGATGCCTTCACTAAACAGATTCCTTAAATTGTAGCCATTTGTTGAGTGTTTTTTTTGGTGTCTTATCCGCATATATATCACCATTGCCCTTGATTTTCTTGGCTATATATCTCTTAAATATCAACATATACACGTGTGATTTAGTTTACGAAGATTTTTCAATGTCGAGAACCTGGATCAGAGAGTAAAAAAGGCGTAAGGTTCACAATGGTGTAAAATTAAAATGGGATATACCGGGCTAGGATTCAAGTTACAGGAACAAGGGCCAAACCAACCACCCAAGAATGGAATCGTCGAGCGAAAACACTTGACAACCTCCTGGAAGCAGGTATTCTTGCCACCAGACCTGTAGGTCCCCTATTCGTAGGGATCGTTCACATAATTGTCTTTCCAATCAAGAGTGCGGAATCCTCTTGATCAGAATATCACAGAAACAAGTAGAAAACAGAAACAGCAAATCACTTTCAAACTGGATCTTTATTGATTATCAATCAACTGAATTACAATCAATCAAGATCCCTAACAACCTAAATTTCGTCCAAGTCTAAGCACTCTCACGAATTTGCTCTCAAACAATGTTCTGGCTGATTAACCTAAACCCTAAAGCCTAACCTTGTTTATATAACACAAGGTTGCAACTTTAGACATGGGTTCCTACATGGGCTAGGCCCATTTCGTCCCCCATCACCCAATGTGGGTTTTGTTTAGCCCAAACTCTATTAACTCACTAATACAAAGCTAAACCCGCTAACTGTTTATCGTTTATCTAATTACAAGATATCCAAAGACCAAATCTAAGCTGTTGTCACAAACATGCACCAACAAACTCCCCCTTGACAATAGCTTCATAAAATAACTTTGTCTTCAGTCTTCTTGCAATCTTCATGTAGTCTTGCACTGTCTTTGGTCTTTGGATAGCTTCAGCTTCAACAGCTTCTGTCAGCAACAGACTCCCCCTAAGCTGATGCATCCAATCACCAAATCTTCAAAAACTTTAGCATTTGAGTAAACTCCAGTTCAGCATTTGTATAGCAATCTTCACACTCTTCAGCTTTGTCTGCAATGTAGAAAGGAGGTTCTACCATGCATCCAATCAAACTCTCATCTTCACAGCAACTCAGCACTTTAACTTCTCAGCAACATACTGCTTCAATCTGTATACTATAAAACAAACATCTCGAGAAACCATAAGAATTTTTCAACAAAGTTAAATAAATTATTATTTTTCAAGAGATTATATCACAGATTAAGCATTCTCAATTCATTACCAACACACAAAACTTTTTAATCACACACCCTATAACCCGCATGATTTAAAATTTTGAACTCACTTTCTAACACCGTCTCCCCCTATCAGTAACAAATCCTCCAAGAATAACAGTTTTTCGTACGTTAAGAATTTTAACAGAAAAAGACACTATTTTTGTATTTTTGTATTTTCTGAAAGCAAATAAATACGAAAAGCAATAAACACTCTATTTTTGTGAGAATCACTGGTAAGAAGATCATATCAGCATAATCAAACTGTTTTCACACTTTTAGATAATTCTATATTTAATTTTTCATGAAAAGCAGTCCAAGACGATTACCAGTATGTTTGTCCACTTAAACAAAATGCATGAACATTTCAAGTACCATTACCGTATGATACGTTAAGGTAATTTTATTTACTGATATACTAGTGTGTCCCACTTCAGGATATACCCCCGCGATCAAGGTATGCACAAAGATTCATCGTAGTAGGTGAGTATACTGAAGTCATCCTTTAAGATATCCTGACAGTGCCTAGGTCTGCATATAATCTGTTTTATCATGTTTTAATTGCTTAACTATGAACACCCAAATAAATACTAATCAAATCCTTGAAATAGAAACAACACACTCTATCATGCAAGTATCTTCCCTACCACATATTTCACAAGTCCAATCCAGATTTCTGAAATCTTAACTGGGAATAGGTTGAGAAGAGAATAGAATAGATCTTTAGGAGAGATGGTATAATATACAGATCAAATGAGTTTTTCTCAATTTGATATAGGTTTCTTGGGTTTCATTTGGGCACTAGAGGGCCTCTTTCGGGTGTATTAGATCTATAGCGCGACAACGTACAGCTAGGTCAGCATGTATCTGGATGCAGCAGAAGCTGTCGTTGCCTAGCACCTCCAGGTCAGCATATATCTGGATGCAGCAAAGGAGGTACACGATTTTGTCAGAGAAGATTTCAGAATCAGATCAAAATTGTGTGTATCGGGACAACATACAGACATTCAAATAGAAATGAGCTAATTCCAAGTGACTTTCTTTCCTGGGGTCATGTACAATTTTAGTTCTGAACAGAAAGACAGTCAAGATATCCCCAGATGAAATAACAGTATAAAGACCCAAAACTTCAGATTTTGGCAATCTATCAACGCAAGATTTAAGGTCATTAAACCATACACCACTGATGTGTTCCCCACTCATACACAATTTATTTAGGTTTATATCACATTGGTAAGTTGATTATTTCATGCTTTTTGCCTACTGGTACATCATATGATGAAGCTGCTATCACACTTAAGCAATTTAAATTTCAGTTTCAGTGTGACAGTCTAACTTGCTGATGTACTATCATTTCTCCTTTTTCACACAGTGATAACTCATTTTTAATTTTCTATTTTTTTTTTATGTTTTTGATTTTTCAAATTTTTTTTATTTTTGATTTTTAAGAAAAGCAGTAAACTATTTACAAAAATTCTTATGAAAAACCAGTTATTCAGGATTCCTCATCCCGTTGAGTTCGACTAAGTGTTCAAAGCGAGCCCTGTCAAAAGCTTTAGTATAAAGATCTGCCAGGTTATCTTCTGTGTCGACTTAGCACTTTGAACTTCAATTTAAATCAATCAATATAAATATATCTACAATCTCACATCCCCCTGTCATGTGCCTAGAGCAGCCATTATCAACATAAGTTAATAATCCTCCTTAGCAGCTCCTGCACACACCAACTAAGAAATTAGTTAGATTGGGGGACCCAAGCCTTAATGGTCTTGGGTCGTCCAAATTCACCAACTACTGGAACATCCATCCAATATCCATTACTCCTAACTGGAGTCTTGGATCTCAGACCTGTTGATGGAAATGGGTTTTGATTTCCATAAGGTCTCTGGTCCTGAGGGTTCCTATATACATTTGGACTATTTGACCTTTGAAAATTTTGGTTTTGATACCTTGAATTTTGATTCCAAGAAGCATTATTGTTATAATTTCTAAAGCCATTGTTATAAAAATTTCGACAACCATTATTTTGGTATCGATTTTGATATTGACCTTGACTTCTGAAATTATTAGCATTATAATTGTTCATTCTTGGTGAACTGCTTCTAGGTCTCTCAAATCTGCCTGGTGGAGATCTAGGCTGAAACCTTGGTTGATTTCTTTGAAAACGAGGAACTTGTGGAGTTCCTTTTTCAGCCTTATCTTCACCAACAGCAACATTCTCTGGTTGCTTAGCAGCAGATTTCTTTGGAGAATTTGCAACTTTCTCCTGTTTATCACCACTATTCTCTGGTGACTTCTCTCTCTTCTCCTCACTCACTTGTGCTTCACTCTTTTTGTTAGGACAGCAACTAGCTACATGTCCCTTGGTGTGACATTTGAAGCACGATTTCTTTTTCGAAGACTTCTTTTCTGAAGCCTTAGAACTAGATTCGGGTTTTTCTTCTGATGATGCCTTAGAAGGATTTGGTTCAGTTTGCTTAATTTCAGAATTTTCTATGTTCTTGTTTTTAGCAAACTCTATATTAGATTCATTTTCAATAACAGCTGTTTCGTTTTTCATGTCACTTCCTTGAACAAAATTAACCTTTTTAACAAAAGTTGGATTGTTATTTTTAGGATGTGATGTATTCTTTTTCAAAACAGGTTTGCTGTTATTATCCTTCTTAGCATCAGCATTCTCAAACACATTTCCTTGACGTGACGTGGAACTACTTGGCAATGTTGACCCAAAGTCCATGAGCTCATCTTCATTAGGCAATAAAGAATAGTCATGACTAACAGGAGGTGGAACTTCATTGAAACCATGAAATCCCACACTGGTTTTGTCATTACTTTTCTTCAAGCCACCCATCATGTGTTTCATAACAAAAGTAGAGTCCCTGAATTGACCTAATTTCTTTTCAAGTTCAACAATTCTTAGTTGTGCATCTGACAACTCTTTGCATTTATCAGAAATCTCTTTTGTTTTCTCAGCCATCATGTCATGAGCTAAGTTTATGACTTGAAGTTTTTCATTTAGTTTACAGGTTACAGCTTCAATTTTAGTTTCATAACCTTTTATTTTCTTCAAGTATGACGATTCGTTTCTTTTTGCAAAAAAGTTTGCTTCTTTTATGGTAGACATCTCGCCCACCAGACTTTGGTTTTGTGTGGACAACCTATCAACTTCACCCTGTAATTCACGACATTTTAAACACACATAATTAGACTTTACCTCTCCTGTTTGTTTGTCAAGGTTGGCCATTAGAGCCGCAAGCTGAGCTTCCATTCTTTTATACTTAGCATCCTTTTCTTCAGCTTCCCGTTCCTGGTCAGACTTTTGCGTTTCCTTTTCAGCAACTGTTGTCTGATCAACCTTCTTTTCTTCATCTTTATTCTCTATTTTCACCTCTGCCTCAGCATCACTTTTCTTCTCAACTTTAACATCATCTACTGTAGCTTCACCATCATCAATTTGCGTTATCTCTGCCATGAACGCCTGAGTGACATTGTCATCATTCTCCAAGTGAACACTCCAGTCATATGAACCTTCTCTAGCAGTAGAGATCAGCGCTCTCGAGTTAGAGTTGTTTGAAGCATTTCTATTGTTTGAACTCTGACTCGAAGTATCCTGCTTTTGTTTTTGACATTCCCTGGCGAAATGCCCATAACTTTGACAGTTGAAGCATCTCACTTTGGTCTTATCAAAACCAACAGTCTTTCCTATAAACTTTCTTCCAGTTCGGTTCATAAACCTCTTCACTCTTCTAGTAATCATGGCCATTTGCCACTGCAAATCCATATCTTCAAGATCATCAGGGTCAATCTGATCGTAATCTTCATCTAAAGTGGCAGGATCAGATATCTTCCCCTGAATGTAGTTTTCATATGAAGCAACAAATGAAGCAAGTAGAGCAAGATGCTCTTCAGCAGACTTCACACTCATTGGCATCGACTTAACACCACTACTCTGCTTAGAACCAGATGTTCTCTTAGCTCCTGTTGATCCACCTGAAGCAGCTACAAAACACACATCACCATCATCATTTACTGTGACCTGCTCATTTTCATGCGAGAGAAAAGCAGTGGCTGAGTCGCTAGAAGCATCATGAGATGAAGAAGATGTAAGCCCATTGTAGATCCCTGGATCTTGAACCTGATCATATCCAGTGTCCTTCTTCTTCTTCATGTTGAGCTCATAAGCTCTTAGCTTTCGAACCATTTCTTCTAGCTCCTTTGTGTCATAATCTGCTTCTCCTTTTATCATGAGAGTGTAGATATCCCATTTAGCAGGTAGAGCATCCAGCAGCTTGTCATTTTTCTCTATGTCAGTATAGCAATCTATGTCATAATTGTCCAATTCTGACATCAAATGATAGTATCGAGTGATGACGTCCTCAAGAGACTTGTTTTTCATGTACTTAAACACTGCAAACTGCTTCTTCAGTAAATCAACTTTGTTCTTCTTGACATCAGGATTTCCTTCATATCTCTTCTCTAGCGCATCCCACATTTCCTTTGAAGTAGTGTACTTCTTAAAGGTATGCTTGATGCCATCAGGTAAAGACATTTTAATGGCTGCCAAGGCTCTCTTTTCAGCCTCATACATTTTCTTCTGTTCAGCATCCATATCAACATAAGCAGTTACACGTTGTCTTCCCTCAAAGTCATGAGTTGGGTTCGCATACCCATCGTCTATACATATCCACATACGAGTGTCCTGGTACTCAATAAAGGATTGAAACCGATCCTTCCATGTCAAGTAGTTCTCCACCTTCATCATCTTAGGTGGTTTGTTCGTTGTGCCTACCTCATGTTCCATTCTTAAGAGTTCGTTCAATTTAGACATGTTCGACATTTTAACTTAATCAGACTGTTAAAAACCGTACAAAAATTTTTCGAAGACAGTGGTTACCAAATTACACCGTTAGAATCGTATCGAAAAGACGAGTCTAATGATATATAATGTCAAAAACCGTATTCGGGATTTTCCAGAGTTTTTTTTTTTTTTTTTTTTGTTGTCCTAAAAATACGAGGAATACAACGGTGCAAACGGTTCTGTCTAACGAGCTACGGATCAATTTCTATTTGCAAAACACTGAAATTTTATCGACGCTTGCCAACTGAAATTCCACCACTTTAAATTTGCTGATCCTTAAATTTGCTGATAATTTCGCTGGGAAGCTGTTAATTTCGCTGGTCAGAAGATCAAATTCGCTGGTCTATTTCGCTTGAAAGTTCAAGTTCGCAGGTCAAGTTCGCTGGTCAAATTCGCTGTGTATTTTCGCTATTACGACGACTAGTGAAGTCGCTGAAACCGTGAAGATTTCGCTGTGGACAATCACACGGTTACCAAAGTCGCCTTTGGATTTAACGTCGCCGATAAATGTGCTGGTCTCACTTAATTTCGCTGGTCTCCCAAATTCGCTGGTTCTGAAAATTGGAAACTTAATCTTTCCGAAATTCTGAAGATTCTCCAACACAAATCTGCAAAATCAAAACAGCAAATCAGCAAGCTTTTTACGAAATTCTTATGAACTTAATGAAGAACACGAAGAACAGCTTTCGAATCTTCAAGAAATTCAGCCAAAAACTCTTCCAGAATCAACCAAAACTTTCCAGAAATCCTGCAAAACACCAAACAAACAAACCAGAAGATCAAAACAGCCAAAAATCCGAAAATTTTATCAAACCAACAGAAAAATTCGAAAATTTTAAAAACCCTAATTTTTCAAAAATTTCGAAAACTCCCTGTTTCTGCCAAGAACAATTCTGAACCGAGCCTTCAAGAGCCTAATGCTCTGATACCAATTGTAGGTCCCCTATTCGTATGGATCTTTCACAGAATTGTCTTTCCAATCAAGAGTGAGGAATCCTCTTGATCAGAATATCACAGAAACAAGTAGAAAACAGAAACAGCAAATCACTTTCAAACTGGATCTTTATTGATTATCAATCAACTGAATTACAATCAATCAAGATCCCTAACAACCTAAATTTCGTCCAAGTCTAAGCACTCTCACGAATTTGCTCTCAAACAATGTTCTGGCTGATTAACCTAAACCCTAAAGCCTAACCTTGTTTATATAACACAAGGTTGCAACTTTAGACATGGGTTCCTACATGGGCTAGGCCCATTTCGTCCCCCATCACCCAATGTGGGTTTTGTTTAGCCCAAACTCTATTAACTCACTAATACAAAGCTAAACCCGCTAACTGTTTATCGTTTATCTAATTACAAGATATCCAAAGACCAAATCTAAGCTGTTGTCACAAACATGCACCAACAAGACCTTTCTCCATCAATTAGGAATCTGATGCCGTCACTAAACACATTCCTTAAATTGTAGCCATTTGTTGAGTGTTTTTTTTTGGTGTCTAATCCGCGTATATATCACCATTGCCCTTGATTTTCTTGACTGTATATCTCTTAAATGTCAACATATACACGTGTGATTTAGTTTACGAAGATTTTTCAATGCCGAGAACCTCGATCAGAGAGTAAAAAAGGCGCAAGGATCACAATGGTGTAACTTTAAAATGGGATATACCGGGCAAGGATTCGAGTTACAGGAACAAGGGCCAAACCAACCACCCAAGAATGGAATCGTCGAGCGTAAACACTTGACAACCTCCTAGAAGCAGCTTTTCTTGCCACCAGACCTTTCTCCATCAATTAGGAATCTGATGCCGTCACTAAACAGATTCCTTAAATTGTAGCCATTTGTTGAGTGTTTTTTTTGGTGTCTTATCCGCATATATATCACCATTGCCCTTGATTTTCTTGACTGTATATCTCTTAAATATCAACATATACACGTGTGATTTAGTTTATGAAGATTTTTCAATGCCGAGAACCTCGATCAGAGAGTAAAAAAGGCGTAAGGTTCACAATGGTGTAAAATTAAAATGGGATATAACGGGCAAGGATTCGAGGTACAGGAACAAGGGCCAAACCAACCACCCAAGAATAGAATCGTCGAGTGATAACACTTGACAACCTCCTAGAAGCAGCTTTTCTAGCCACCAGATCTTTCTCCATCAATTAGGAATCTGACGCCGTCACTAAACACAATCCTTAAATTGTAGCCATTTGTTGAGTGTTTTTTTGGTGTCTAATCCCCATATATATCACCATTGCCCTTGATTTTCTTGACTGTATATCTCTTAAATATCAACATATACACGTGTGGTTTAGTTTACGAAGATTTTTCAATGCCGAGAACCTCGATCAGAGAGTAAAAAAGGCGTAAGGTTCACAATGGTGTAAAATTAAAATGGGATATACCGGGCTAGGATTCGAGTTACAGGAACAAGCACCAAACCAACCACCCAAGAATGGAATCGTCGAGCGAAAACACTTGACAACCTCCTAGAAGCAGCTTTTCTTGCACCAGACCTTTCTCCATCAATTAGGAATCTGATGCCGTCACTAAACACATTCCCTTAAATTGTAGCCATTTGTTGAGTGTTATTTTTGGTGTCTAATCCGCATATATATCACCATTGCCCTTGATTTTATTGACTGTATATCTCTTAAATGTCAATATATACACGTGTGATTTAGTTTAAGAAGATTTTTCAATGCCGAGAACCTCGATCATAGAGTAAAAAAGGCGTAAGGTTCACAATGGTGTAAAATTAAAATGGGATATACAGGGCTAGGATTCGTGTTACAGGAACAAGGGCCAAACCAACCACCCAAGAATGGAATCGTCGAGCGAAAACACTTGACAACCTCCTAAAAGCAGCTTTTCTTGCCGCCAGACCTTCTCCATCAATTAGGAATCTGATGCCGTCACTAAACAGATTCCTTAAATTGTAGCCATTTGTTGAGTGTTTTTTTTGGTGTCTTATCCGCATATATATCACCATTGCCCTTGATTTTCTTGGCTATATATCTCTTAAATATCAACATATACACGTGTAATTTAGTTTACGAAGATTTTTCAATGTCGAGAACCTCGATTAGAGAGTAAAAAAGGCGTAAGGTTCACAATGGTGTAAAATTAAAATGGGATATACCGGGCTAGGATTCGAGTTACAGGAACAAGGGCCAAACCAACCACCCAAGAATGGAATCGTCGAGCGAAAACACTTGACAACCTCCTGGAAGCAGGTATTCTTGCCACCAGACCTTTCTCCATCAATTAGGAATCTGATGCTGTCACTAAACACATTCCTTAAATTGTAGCCATTTGTTGAGTGTTTTTTTTGGTGTCTAATCCGCATATATATCACCATTGCCCTTGATTTTCTTGACTGTATATCTCTTAAATGTCAACATATACACGTGTGATTTAGTTTACGAAGATTTTTCAATGCCGAGAACCTCGATCAGAGAGTAAAAAAGGCGCAAGGATCACAATGGTGTAACTTTAAAATGGGATATACCGGGCAAGGATTCGAGTTACAGGAACAAGGGCCAAACCAACCACCCAAGAATGGAATCGTCGAGCGAAAACACTTGACAACCTCCTAGAAGCAGCTTTTCTTGCCACCAGACCTTTCTCCATCAATTAGGAATCTGATGCCGTCACTAAACACATTCCTTAAATTGTAGCCATTTGTTGAGTGTTTTTTTTGGTGTCTTATCCGCATATATATCACCATTGCCCTTGATTTTCTTGACTATATATCTCTTAAATATCAACATATACACGTGTGATTTAGTTTACGAAGATTTTTCAATGTCGAGAATCTCGATTAGAGAGTAAAAAAGATGTAAGGTTCACAATGGTGTAAAATTAAAATGGGATATACCGGGCTAGGATTCGAGTTACAGGAACAAGGGCCAAACCAACCACCCAAGAATGGAGTCGTCGAGCGAAAACACTTGACAACCTCCTAGAAGCAGCTTTTCTTACGACCAGACCTTTCTCCATCAATTAGGAATCTGATGCCGTCACTAAACATATTCCTTAAATTGTAGCCATTTGTTGAGTGTTTTTTTTGGTGTCTAATCCGCATATATATCAACATTGCCCTTGATTTTCTTGACTGTATATCTCTTAAATATCAACATATACACGTGTGATTTAGTTTACGAATATTTTTCAATGCCGAGAACCTCGATCAGAGAGTAAAAAAGGCGTAAGGTTCACAATGGTGTAAAATTAAAATGGGATATACCGGGCTTGGATTCGAGTTACAGGAACAAGGGCTAAACCAATCACCCAAGAATGGAATCGTCGAGCGAAAACACTTGACAACCTCCTAGAAACAGCTTTTCTTACCACCAGACCTTTCTCCATCAATTAGGAATCTGATGCCGTCACAAAACACATTCCCTAAATTGTAGCCATTTGTTGAGTGTTTTTTTGGTGTCTAATCCGCATATATATCACCATTGCCCTTGATTTTCTTGACTGTATATCTCTTAAATATCAACATATACACGTGTGATTTAGTTTACGGAGAATTTTCAATGCCGAAAAACTCGATCAGAGAGTAAAAAAGGCGTAAGGTTCACAACGGTGTAAAATTAAAATGAGATATACCGGGCTAGGATTCGAGTTACAGGAACAAGGGCCAAACCAACCACCCAAGAATGGAATCGTCGAGCGAAAACACTTAACAACCTCCTAGAAGCAGCTTTTCTTGCCACCAGACCTTTCTCCATCAATTAGGAATCTGATGACGTCACTAAACACATTCCTTAAGTTGTAGCCATTTGTTGAGTGTTTTTTTTTGGTGTCTAATCCGCATATATATCACCATTGCCCTTGATTTTCTTGACTGTATATCTCTTAAATATCAACATATACACGTGTGATTTAGTTTAAGGAGATTTTTCAATGCCGAAAAACTCGATCAGAGAGTAAAAAAGGCGTAAGGTTCACAATGAAGTAAAATTAAAATGGGATATACCGGGCTAGGATTCGAGTTACAGGAACAAGGGCCAAACCAACCACCCAAGAATGGAATCGTCGAGCGAAAACACTTGACAACCTCCTAGAAGCAGCTTTTCTTACCACCAGACCTTTCTCCATCAATTAGGAATCTGATGGCGTCACTAAACACATTCCTTAAATTGTAGCCTTTTGTTGAGTGTTTTTTTTGGTGTCTAATCCGCATATATATCACCATTGCCCTTGATTTTCTTGACTGTATATCTCTTAAATATCAACATATACACGTGTGATTTAGTTTACGAAGATTTTTCAATGCCGAAAAACTCGATTAGAGAGTAAAAAAGGCGTAAGGTTCACAATGGTGTAAAATTAAAATGGGATACACCGGGCTAGGATTCGAGTTACAGGAACAAGGGCCAAACCAACCACCCAAGAATGGAATCGTCGAGCGAAAACACTTGACAACCTCCTAGAAACAGCTTTTCTTACCACCAGACCTTTCTCCATCAATTAGGAATCTGATGCCGTCACTAAACACATTCCTTAACTTGTTGCCATTTGTGGAGTGTTTTTTTGGTGTCTAATCCGCATATATATCACCATTGCCCTTGATTTTCTTGACTGTATATCTCTTAAATATCAACATATACACGTGTGATTTAGTTTACGAAGATTTTTCAATGTCGAGAACCTCGATCAGAGAGTAAAAAAGGCGTAAGGTTCACAATGGTGTAAAATTAAAATGGGATATACCGGGCTAGGATTCGAGTTACAGGAACAAGGGCCAAACCAACCACCCAAGAATGGAATCGTCGAGCGAAAACACTTGAAAACCTCCTAGAAACAGCTTTTCTTACCACCAGACCTTTCTCCATCAATTAGGAATCTGATGCCGTCACTAAACACATTCCCTAAATTGTAGCCATTTGTTGAGTGTTTTTTTTGGTGTCTAATCCGCATATATATCACTATTGCCCTTGATTTTCTTGACTGTATATCTCTTAAATATCAACATATACACGTGTGATTTAGTTTACGGAGATTTTTCAATGCCGAGAACCTCGATCAGAGAGTAAAAAAGGCGTAAGGTTCACAATGGTGTAAAATTAAAATGGGATATACCGGGCTAGGATTCGAGTTACAGGAACAAGGGCCAAACCAATCACCCAAGAATGGAATCGTCGAGCGAAAACACTTGACAACCTCCTAGAAACAGCTTTTCTTACCACCAGACCTTTTTCCATCAATTAGGAATCTGATGCCGTCAATAAACACATTCCCTAAATTGTATCCATTTGTTGAGTGTGTTTTTTGGTGTCTAATCCGCATATATATCACCATTACCCTTGATTTTCTTAACTGTATATCTCTTAAATATCAACATATACACGTGTGATTTAGTTTACGGAGATTTTTCAATGCCGAAAAACTCGATCAGAGAGTAAAAAAGGCGTAAGGTTCACAACGGTGTAAAATTAAAATGGGATATACCCGGGTAGGATTCGAGTTACAGGAACAAGGGCCAAACCAACCACCCAGGAATGGAATCGTCGAGCGAAAACACTTGACAACCTCCTAGAAGCAGCTTTTCTTACTACCAGACCTTTCTCCATCAATTAGGAATCTGATGCCGTCACTAAACACATTCCTTAAATTGTAGCCATTTGTTGAGTGTTTTTTTTTGTGTCTAATCCGCATATATATCACCACTGCCCTTGATTTTATTGACTGTATATCTCTTAAATATCAACATATACACGTGTGATTTAGTTTACGGAGATTTTTCAATGCCGAAAAACTCGATTAGAGAATAAAAAAGGCGTAAGGTTCACAACGGTGTAAAATTAAAATGGGATATACCGGGCTAGGATTCGAGTTACAGGAACAAGGGCCAAACCAACCACCCAAGAATGGAATCGTCGAGCGAAAACACTTGACAACCTCCTAGAAACAGCTTTTCTTGCCACCAGAACTTTCTCCATCAATTAGGAATCTGATGCCGTCACTAAACACATTCCTTAAGTTGTAGCCATTTGTTGAGTGTTTTTTTTTGGTGTCTAATCCGCATATATATCACCATTGCCCTTGATTTTCTTGACTGTATATCTCTTAAATATCAACATATACACGTGTGATTTAGTTTAAGGAGATTTTTCAATGCCGAAAAACTCGATCAGAGAGTAAAAAAGGCGTAAGGTTCACAATGGTGTAAAATTAAAATGGGATATACCGGGCTAGGATTCGAGTTACAGGAACAAGGGCCAAACCAACCATCCAAGAATGGAATCGTCGAGGGAAAACACTTGACAACCTCCTAGAAGCAGCTTTTCTTGCCACCAGACCTTTCTCCATGAATTAGGAATCTGATGCCGTCACAAAACAAATTCCTTAAGTTGTAGCCATTTGTTGAGTGTTTTTTTGGTGTCTAATCCGCATATATATCACCATTGCCCTTGATTTTCTTGACTGTATATCTCTTAAATATCAAAATATACACGTGTGGTTTAGTTTAAGGAGATTTTTCAATGCCAAAAAACTCGATCAGAGAGTAAAAAAGGCGTAAGGTTCACAATGGTGTAAAATTAAAATGGGATATACCGGGCTAGGATTCGAGTTACAGGAACAAGGGCCAAACCAACCACCCAAGAATGGAATCGTCGAGCGAAAACACTTGACAACCTCCTAGAAGCAGCTTTTCTTGCACCAGACCTTTCTCCATCAATTAGGAATCTGATGCCGTCACTAAACACATTCCCTTAAATTGTAGCCATTTGTTGAGTGTTATTTTTGGTGTCTAATCCGCATATATATCACCATTGCCCTTGATTTTATTGACTGTATATCTCTTAAATGTCAATATATACACGTGTGATTTAGTTTAAGAAGATTTTTCAATGCCGAGAACCTCGATCATAGAGTAAAAAAGGCGTAAGGTTCACAATGGTGTAAAATTAAAATGGGATATACAGGGCTAGGATTCGTGTTACAGGAACAAGGGCCAAACCAACCACCCAAGAATGGAATCGTCGAGCGAAAACACTTGACAACCTCCTAGAAGCAGCTTTTCTTGCCGCCAGACCTTCTCCATCAATTAGGAATCTGATGCCGTCACTAAACAGATTCCTTAAATTGTAGCCATTTGTTGAGTGTTTTTTTTGGTGTCTTATCCGCATATATATCACCATTGCCCTTGATTTTCTTGGCTATATATCTCTTAAATATCAACATATACACGTGTGATTTAGTTTACGAAGATTTTTCAATGTCGAGAACCTCGATCAGAGAGTAAAAAAGGCGTAAGGTTCACAATGGTGTAAAATTAAAATGGGATATACCGGGCTAGGATTCGAGTTACAGGAACAAGTGCCAAACCAACCACCCAAGAATGGAATCGTCGAGCGAAAACACTTGACAACCTCCTGGAAGCAGGTATTCTTGCCACCAGACCTTTCTCCATCAATTTGGAATCTGATGCTGTCACTAAACACATTCCTTAAATTGTAGCCATTTGTTGAGTGTTTTTTTTGGTGTCTAATCCGCGTATATATCACCATTGCCCTTGATTTTCTTAACTGTATATCTCTTAAATGTCAACATATACACGTGTGATTTAGTTTACGAAGATTTTTCAATGCCGAGAACCTCGATCAGAGAGTAAAAAAGGCGCAAGGATCACAATGGTGTAACTTTAAAATGGGATATACCGGGCAAGGATTCGAGTTACAGGAACAAGGGCCAAACCAACCACCCAAGAATGGAATCGTCGAGCGAAAACACTTGACAACCTCCTAGAAGCAGCTTTTCTTGCCCCCAGACCTTTCTCCATCAATTAGGAATCTGATGCCGTCACTAAACACATTCCTTAAATTGTAGCCATTTGTTGAGTGTTTTTTTTGGTGTCTTATCCGCATATATATCACCATTGCCCTTGATTTTCTTGACTATATATCTCTTAAATATCAAGATATACACGTGTGATTTAGTTTACGAAGATTTTTCAATGTCGAGAATCTCGATTAGAGAGTAAAAAAGATGTAAGGTTCACAATGGTGTAAAATTAAAATGGGATATACCAGGCTAGGATTCGAGTTACAGGAACAAGGGCCAAATCAACCACCCAAGAATGGAGTCGTCGAGCGAAAACACTTGACAACCTCCTAGAAGCAGCTTTTCTTACGACCAGACCTTTCTCCATCAATTAGGAATCTGATGCCGTCACTAAACATATTCCTTAAATTGTAGCCATTTGTTGAGTCTTTTTTTTGGTGTCTAATCCGCATATATATCAACATTGCCCTTGATTTTCTTGACTGTATATCTCTTAAATATCAACATATACACGTGTGATTTAGTTTACGAATATTTTTCAATGCCGAGAACCTCGATCAGAGAGTAAAAAAGGCGTAAGGTTCACAATGGTGTAAAATTAAAATGGGATATACCGGGCTTGGATTCGAGTTACAGGAACAAGGGCTAAACCAATCACCCAAGAATGGAATCGTCGAGCGAAAACACTTGACAACCTCCTAGAAACAGCTTTTCTTACCACCAGACCTTTCTCCATCAATTAGGAATCTGATGCCGTCACAAAACACATTCCCTAAATTGTAGCCATTTGTTGAGTGTTTTTTTTGGTGTCTAATCCGCATATATATCACCATTGCCCTTGATTTTCTTGACTGTATATCTCTTAAATATCAACATATACACGTGTGATTTAGTTTACGGAGATTTTTCAATGCCGAAAAACTCGATCAGAGAGTAAAAAAGGCGTAAGGTTCACAACGGTGTAAAATTAAAATGGGATATACCGGGCTAGGATTCGAGTTACAGGAACAAGGGCCAAACCAACCACCCAAGAATGGAATCGTCGAGCGAAAACACTTAACAACCTCCTAGAAGCAGCTTTTCTTGCCACCAGACCTTTCTCCATCAATTAGGAATCTGATGACGTCACTAAACACATTCCTTAAGTTGTAGCCATTTGTTGAGTGTTTTTTTTTGGTGTCTAATCCGCATATATATCACCATTGCCCTTGATTTTCTTGACTGTATATCTCTTAAATATCAACATATACACGTGTGATTTAGTTTAAGGAGATTTTTCAATGCCGAAAAACTCGATCAGAGAGTAAAAAAGGCGTAAGGTTCACAATGAAGTAAAATTAAAATGGGATATACCGGGCTAGGATTCGAGTTACAGGAACAAGGGCCAAACCAACCACCCAAGAATGGAATCGTCGAGCGAAAACACTTGACAACCTCCTAGAAGCAGCTTTTCTTACCACCAGACCTTTCTCCATCAATTAGGAATCTGATGCCGTCACTAAACACATTCCTTAAATTGTAGCCTTTTGTTGAGTGTTTTTTTTGGTGTCTAATCCGCATATATATCACCATTGCCCTTGATTTTCTTGACTGTATATCTCTTAAATATCAACATATACACGTGTGATTTAGTTTACGAAGATTTTTCAATGCCGAGAACCTCGATCATAGAGTAAAAAAGGCGTAAGGTTCACAATGGTGTAAAATTAAAATGGGATATACAGGGCTAGGATTCGTGTTACAGGAACAAGGGCCAAACCAACCACCCAAGAATGGAATCGTCGAGCAAAAACACTTGACAACCTCCTAGAAACAGCTTTTCTTACCACCAGACCTTTCTCCATCAATTAGGAATCTGATGCCGTCACTAAACACATTCCTTAACTTGTTGCCATTTGTGGAGTGTTTTTTTGGTGTCTAATCCGCATATATATCACCATTGCCCTTGATTTTCTTGACTGTATATCTCTTAAATATCAACATATACACGTGTGATTTAGTTTACGAAGATTTTTCAATGTCGAGAACCTCGATCAGAGAGTAAAAAAGGCGTAAGGTTCACAATGGTGTAAAATTAAAATGGGATATACCGGGCTAGGATTCGAGTTACAGGAACAAGGGCCAAACCAACCACCCAAGAATGGAATCGTCGAGCGAAAACACTTGAAAACCACCTAGAAACAACTTTTCTTACCACCAGACCTTTCTCCATCAATTAGGAATCTGATGCCGTCACTAAACACATTCCCTAAATTGTAGCCATTTGTTAAGTGTTTTTTTTTGTGTCTAATCCGCATATATATCACTATTGCCCTTGATTTTCTTGACTGTGTATCTCTTAAATATCAACATATACACGGGTGATTTAGTTTACGGAGATTTTTCAATGCCGAGAACCTCGATCAGAGAGTAAAAAAGGCGTAAGGTTCACAATGGTGTAAAATTAAAATGGGATATACCGGGCTAGGATTCGAGTTACAGGAATAAGGGCCAAACCAATCACCCAAGAATGGAATCATCGAGCGAAAACACTTGACAACCTCCTAGAAACAGCTTTTCTTACCACAAGACCTTTCTCCATCAATTAGGAATCTGATGCCGTCACTAAACACATTCCCTAAATTGTAGCCATTTGTTGAGTGTTTTTTTTGGTGTCTAATCCGCATATATATCACCATTGCCCTTGATTGTCTTGACTGTATATCTCTTAAATATCAACATATACACGTGTGATTTAGTTTACGAAGATTTTTCAATGCCGAAAAACTCAATCAGAGAGTAAAAAAGGTGTAAGGTTCACAATGGTGTAAAATTAAAATGGGATATAACGGGCTAGGATTCGAGTTACTGGAACAAGGGCCAAACGAACCACCCAAGAATGGAATCGTCGAGCGAAAACACTTAACAACCTCCTAGAAACAGCTTTTTTTACCACCAGACATTTCTCCATCAATTAGGAATCTGATGCCGTCACTAAACACATTCCTTAACTTGTTGCCATTTGTGGAGTGTTTTTTTGGTGTCTAATCCGCATATATATCACCATTGCCCTTGTTTTTCTTGACTGTATATCTCTTAAATATCAACATATACACGTGTGATTTAGTTTACGAAGATTTTTCAATGCCGAGAACCTCGATCAGAGAGTAAAAAAGGCGTAAGGTTCACAATGGTGTAAAATTAAAATGGGATATACCGGGCTAGGATTCGAGTTACAGGAACAAGGGCCAAACCAACCACCCAAGAATGGAATCGTCGAGCGAAAACACTTGAAAACCTCCTAGAAACAGCTTTTCTTACCACCAGACCTTTCTCCATCATTTAGGAATCTGATGCCGTCACTAAACACATTCCCTAAATTGTAGCCATTTGTTGAGTGTTTTTTTTGGTGTCTAATCCGCATATATATCACTATTGCCCTTGATTTTCTTGACTGTATATCTCTTAAATATCAACATATACACGTGTGATTTAGTTTACGGAGATTTTTCAATGCCGAGAACCTCTATCAGAGAGTAAAAAAGGCGTAAGGTTCACAATGGTGTAAAATTAAAATGGGATATACCGGGCTAGGATTCGAGTTACAGGAACAAGGGCCAAACCAATCACCCAAGAATGGAATCGTCGAGAGAAAACACTTGACAACCTCCTAGAAACAACTTTTCTTACCACCAGACCTTTTTCCATCAATTAGGAATCTGATGCCGTCAATAAACACATTCCCTAAATTGTAGCCATTTGTTGAGTGTGTTTTTTGGTGTCTAATCCGCATATATATCACCATTACCCTTGATTTTCTTAACTGTATATCTCTTAAATATCAACATATACACGTGTGATTTAGTTTACGGAGATTTTTCAATGCCGAAAAACTCGATCAGAGAGTAAAAAAGGCGTAAGGTTCACAACGGTGTAAAATTAAAATGGGATATACCCGGCTAGGATTCGAGTTACAGGAACAAGGGCCAAACCAACCACCCAGGAATGGAATCGTCGAGCGAAAACACTTGACAACCTCCTAGAAGCAGCTTTTCTTACTACCAGACCTTTCTCCATCAATTAGGAATCTGATGCCGTCACTAAACACATTCCTTAAATTGTAGCCATTTGTTGAGTGTTTTTTTTTGTGTCTAATCCGCATATATATCACCACTGCCCTTGATTTTATTGACTGTATATCTCTTAAATATCAACATATACACGTGTGATTTAGTTTACGGAGATTTTTCAATGCCGAAAAACTCGATTAGAGAATAAAAAAGGCGTAAGGTTCACAACGGTGTAAAATTAAAATGGGATATACCGGGCTAGGATTCGAGTTACAGGAACAAGGGCCAAACCAACCACCCAAGAATGGAATCGTCGAGCGAAAACACTTGACAACCTCCTAGAAACAGCTTTTCTTGCCACCAGAACTTTCTCCATCAATTAGGAATCTGATGCCGTCACTAAACACATTCCTTAAGTTGTAGCCATTTGTTGAGTGTTTTTTTTTGGTGTCTAATCCGCATATATATCACCATTGCCCTTGATTTTCTTGACTGTATATCTCTTAAATATCAACATATACACGTGTGATTTAGTTTAAGGAGATTTTTCAATGCCGAAAAACTCGATCAGAGAGTAAAAAAGGCGTAAGGTTCACAATGGTGTAAAATTAAAATGGGATATACCGGGCTAGGATTCGAGTTACAGGAACAAGGGCCAAACCAACCATCCAAGAATGGAATCGTCGAGGGAAAACACTTGACAACCTCCTAGAAGCAGCTTTTCTTGCCACCAGACCTTTCTCCATCAATTAGGAATCTGATGCCGTCACAAAACAAATTCCTTAAGTTGTAGCCATTTGTTGAGTGTTTTTTTTGGTGTCTAATCCGCATATATATCACCATTGCCCTTGATTTTCTTGACTGTATATCTCTTAAATATCAAAATATACACGTGTGATTTAGTTTAAGGAGATTTTTCAATGCCAAAAAACTCGATCAGAGAGTAAAAAAGGCGTAAGGTTCACAATGGTGTAAAATTAAAATGGGATATACCGGGCTAGGATTCGAGTTACTGGAACAAGGGCCAAACCAACCACCCAAGAATGGAATCGTCGAGCGAAAACACTTGAAAACCTCCTAGAAACAGCTTTTCTTACCACCAGACCTTTCTCAATCAATTAGGAATCTGATGTCGTCACTAAACACATTCCTTAAATTGTAGCCATTTGTTGAGTGTTTTTTTTGGTGTCTAATCCGCATATATATCACCATTGCCCTTGATTTTCTTGACTGTATATCTCTTAAATATCAACATATACACGTGTGATTTAGTTTACAGAGATTTTTCAATGCCGAAAAACTCGATCAGAGAGTAAAAAAGGTGTAAGGTTAACAATGGTGTAAAATTAAAATTGGATATACCGGGCTAGGATTCGAGTTACAGGAACAAGGGCCAAACCAACCACCCAAGAATGGAATCGTCGAGCGAAAACACTTGACAACCTCCTAGAAGCAGCTTTTCTTACCACTAGACCTTTCTCCATCAATTAGGAATCTGATGCCGTCACTAAACACATTCCTTAAATTGTAGCCATTTGTTGAGTGTTTTTTTTGGTGTCTAATCTGCATATATATCACCATTGCCCTTGATTTCTTGACTGTATATCTCTTAAATGTCAAGATATACACGTTTGATTTAGTTTACGAAGATTTTTCAATGCCGAAAAACTCGATCAGAGAGTAAAAAAGGCGTAAGGTTCACAATGGTGTAAAATTAAAATGGGATATACCGGGCTAGGATTCGAGTTACAGGAACAAGGGCCAAACCAACCACCCAAGAATGGAATCGTCAAGCAAAAACACTTGACAACCTCCTAGAAGCAGCTTTTCTTGCCACCAGACCTTTCTCCATCAATTAGGAATCTGATGCCGTCACTAAACACATTCCTTAAGTTGTAGCCATTTGTTGAGTGTTTTTTTTTTGGTGTCTAATCCGCATATATATCACCATTGCCCTTGATTTTCTTGACTGTGTATCTCTTAAATATCAACATATACACGTGTGATTTAGTTTACGGAGATTTTTAAATGCCGAAAAACTCGATCAGAGAGTAAAAAATGCGTAAGGTTCACAATGGTGTAAAATTAAAATGGGATATACCGGGCTAGGATTCGAGTTACAGGAACAAGGGCCAAACCAACCACCCAAGAATGGAATCGTCGAGCGAAAACACTTGACAACCTCCTAAAAGCAGATTTTCTTGCCACCATACCTTTCTCCATCAATTAGGAATCTGATGCCGTCACTAAACACATTCCTTAAATTGTAGCCATTTGTTAAGTGTTTTTTTTTGGTGTCTAATCCGCATATATATCACCATTGCCCTTGATTTTCTTGACTGTATATCTCTTAAATATCAACATATACACGTGTGATTTAGTTTATGAAGATTTTTCAATGCCGAAAAACTCGATCAGAGAGTAAAAAAAGGCGTAAGGTTCACAATGGTGTAAAATTAAAATGGGATATATCGGGCTAGGATTCGAGTTACAGGAACAAGGGCCAAACCATCCACCCAAGAATGGAATCGTCGTGCGAAAACACTTGACAACCTCCTAGAAACAGCTTTTCTTACCACCAGACCTTTCTCCATCAATTAGGAATCTGATGCCGTCACTACACACATTCCTTAAATTGTAGCCATTTGTTGAATGTTTTTTTTTTTTGGTGTCTAATCCGCATATATATCACCATTGCCCTTGATTTTCTTGACTATATATCTCTTAAATATCAACATATACACGTGTGATTTAGTTTACGGAGATTTTTCAAGGCCGAAAAACTCAATCAGAGAGTAAAAAAGACGTAAGGTTCACAATGGTGTAAAATTAAAATGGGATATACCGGGCTAGAATTCGAGTTACAGGATCAAGGGCCAAACCAACCACCCAAGAATGGAATCGTCGAGCGAAAACACTTGATAAACTCCTAGAAGCAGCTTTTCTTACCACCAGACCTTTCTCCATCAATTAGGAATCTGATGCCGTCACTAAACACATTCCTTAAATTGTAGCCATTTGTTGAGTGTTTTTTTTGGTGTCTAATCCGCATATACATCACCATTGCCCTTGATTTTCTTGACTGTATATCTCTTAAATATCAACATATACACGTGTGATTTAGTTTACGAAGATTTTTCAATGCCGAAAAACTCGACCAGAGAGTAAAAAAGGCGTAAGGTTCACAATGGTGTAAAATTAAAATGGGATATACCGGGTTAGGATTCGAGTTACAGGAACAAGGGCCAAACCAACCACCCAAGAATGGAATCGTCGAGCGAAAACACTTGACAAACTCCTAGAAACAGCTTTTCTTACCACCAGACCTTTCTCCATCAATTAGGAATCTGACGCCATCACTAAACACATTCCTTAAATTGTAGCCATTTGTTGAGTGTTTTTTTTGGTGTCTAATCCGCATATATATCACCATTGCCCTTGATTTTCTTGACTGTATATCTCTTAAATATCAACATATACACGTGTGATTTAGTTTACGGAGATTTTTCAATGCCGAAAAACTCGATCAGAGAGTAAAAAAGGCGTAAGGTTCACAATGGTGTAAAATTAAAATGGGATATACCGGGCTAGGATTCGAGTTACAGGAACAAGGGCCAAATGAACCACCCAAGAATGGAATCGTCGAGCGAAAACACTTGACAACCTCCTGGAAGCAGCTTTTCTTACCACCAGACGTTTCTCCATCAATTAGGAATCTGATGCCGTCACTAAACACATTCCTTAAATTGTAGCCATTTGTTGAGTGTTTTTTTTGGTGTCTAATCCGCATATATATCACCATTGCCCTTGATTTTCTTGACTGTGTATCTCTTAAATATCAACATATACACGTGTGATTTAGTTTACGAAGATTTTTCAATGCCGAAAAACTCGACCAGAGAGTAAAAAAGGCGTAAGGTTCACAATGGTGTAAAATTAAAATGGGATATACCGGGTTAGGATTCGAGTTACAGGAACAAGGGCCAAACCAACCACCCAAGAATGGAATCGTCGAGCGAAAACACTTGACAAACTCCTAGAAACAGCTTTTCTTACCACCAGACCTTTCTCCATCAATTAGGAATCTGACGCCATCACTAAACACATTCCTTAAATTGTAGCCATTTGTTGAGTGTTTTTTTTGGTGTCTAATCCGCATATATATCACCATTGCCCTTGATTTTCTTGACTGTATATCTCTTAAATATCAACATATACACGTGTGATTTAGTTTACGGAGATTTTTCAATGCCGAGAACCTCGATCAGAGAGTAAAAAAGGCGTAAGGTTCACAATGGTGTAAAATTAAAATGGGATATACCGGGCTAGGATTCGAGTTACAGGAACAAGGGCCAAACCAACCACCCAAGAATGGAATCGTCGAGCGAAAACACTTGACAACCTCCTAGAAGCAGCTTTTCTTGCCACCAGACCTTTCGCCATCAATTAGGAATCTGATGCCGTCACTAAACACATTCCTTAAGTTGTAGCCATTTGTTGAGTGTTTTTTTTTTTGGTGTCTAATCCGCATATATATCACCATTGCCCTTGATTTTCTTGACTGTGTATCTCTTAAATATCAACATATACACGTGTGATTTAGTTTACGGAGATTTTTAAATGCCGAAAAACTCGATCAGAGAGTAAAAAATGCGTAAGGTTCACAATGGTGTAAAATTAAAATGGGATATACCGGGCTAGGATTCGAGTTACAGGAACAAGGGCCAAACCAACCACCCAAGAATGGAATCGTCGAGCGAAAACACTTGACAACCTCCTAAAAGCAGATTTTCTTGCCACCAGACCTTTCTCCATCAATTAGGAATCTGATGCCGTCACTAAACACATTCCTTAAATTGTAGCCATTTGTTAAGTGTTTTTTTTTGGTGTCTAATCCGCATATATATCACCATTGCCCTTGATTTTCTTGACTGTATATCTCTTAAATATCAACATATACACGTGTGATTTAGTTTATGAAGATTTTTCAATGCCGAAAAACTCGATCAGAGAGTAAAAAAAGGCGTAAGGTTCACAATGGTGTAAAATTAAAATGGGATATATCGTGCTAGGATTCGAGTTACAGGAACAAGGGCCAAACCATCCACCCAAGAATGGAATCGTCGTGTGAAAACACTTGACAACCTCCTAGAAACAGCTTTTCTTACCACCAGACCTTTCTCCATCAATTAGGAATCTGATGCCGTCACTACACACATTCCTTAAATTGTAGCCATTTGTTGAATGTTTTTTTTGATGTCTAATCCGCATATATATCACCATTGCCCTTGATTTTCTTGACTATATATCTCTTAAATATCAACATATACACGTATGATTTAGTTTACGGAGATTTTTCAATGCCGAGAACCTCGATCAGAGAGTAAAAAAGGCGTAAGGTTCACAATGGTGTAAAATTAAAATGGGATATACCGGGCTAGGATTCGAGTTACAGGAACAAGGGCCAAACCAACCACCCAAGAATGGAATCGTCGAGCGAAAACACTTGATAAACTCCTAGAAGCAGTTTTTCTTACCATCAGACCTTTCTCCATCAATTAGGAATCTGATGCCGTTACTAAACACATTCCTTAAATTGTAGCAATTTGTTGAGTGTTTTTTTTGGTGTCTAATCCGCATATACATCACCATTGCCCTTGATTTTCTTGACTGTATATCTCTTAAATATCAACATATACACGTGCGATTTAGTTAACGAAGATTTTTCAATGCCGAAAAACTCGACCAGAGAGTAAAAAAGGCGTAAGGTTCACAATGGTGTAAAATTAAAATGGGATATACCGGGTTAGGATTCGAGTTACAGGAACAAGGGCCAAACCAACCACCCAAGAATGGAATCGTCGAGCGAAAACACTTGACAAACTCCTAGAAACAGCTTTTCTTACCACCAGACCTTTCTCCATCAATTAGGAATCTGATGCCATCACTACACACATTCCTTAAATTGTAGCCATTTGTTGAGTGTTTTTTTTGGTGTCTAATCCGCATATACATCACCATTGCCCTTGATTTTCTTGACTGTATATCTCTTAAATATCAACATATACACGTGTGATTTAGTTTACGAAGATTTTTCAATGCCGAAAAACTCGACCAGAGAATAAAAAAGGCGTAAGGTTCACAATGGTGTAAAATTAAAATGGGATATACCGGGTTAGGATTCGAGTTACAGGAACAAGGGCCAAACCAACCACCCAAGAATGGAATCGTCGAGCGAAAACACTTGACAAACTCCAAGAAGCAGTTTTTCTTACCATCAGACCTTTCTCCATCAATTAGGAATCTGATTCCGTCACTAAACACATTCCTTAAATTGTAGCAATTTGTTGAGTGTTTTTTTTGGTGTCTAATCCGCATATACATCACCATTGCCCTTGATTTTCTTGACTGTATATCTCTTAAATATCAACATATACACGTGCGATTTAGTTTACGAAGATTTTTCAATGCCGAAAAACTCGACCAGAGAGTAAAAAAGGCGTAAGGTTCACAATGGTGTAAAATTAAAATGGGATATACCGGGTTAGGATTCGAGTTACAGGAACAAGGGCCAAACCAACCACCCAAGAATGGAATCGTCGAGCGAAAACACTTGACAAACTCCTAGGAACAGCTTTTCTTACCACCAGACCTTTCTCCATCAATTAGGAATCTGATGCCATCACTAAACACATTCCTTAAATTGTAGCCATTTGTTGAGTTTTTTTTTTGGTGTCTAATCCGCATATATATCACCATTGCCCTTGATTTTCTTGACTGTATATCTCTTAAATATCAACATATACACGTGTGATTTAGTTTACGGAGATTTTTCAATGCCGAAAAACTCGATCAGAGAGTAAAAAAGGCGTAAGGTTCACAATGGTGTAAAATTAAAACGGGATATACCGGGCTAGGATTCGAGTTACAGGAACAAGGGCCAAATGAACCACCCAAGAATGGAATCGTCGAGCGAAAACACTTGACAACCTCCTAGAAGCAGCTTTTCTTACCACCAGACGTTTCTCCATCAATTAGGAATCTGATGCCGTCACTAAACACATTCCTTAAATTGTAGCCATTTGTTGAGTGTTTTTTTTGGTGTCTAATCTGCATATATATCACCATTACCCTTGATTTTCTTGACTGTATATCTCTTAAATGTCAACATATACACGTATGATTTAGTTTACGAAGATTTTTCAATGCCGAGAACCTCGATCAGAGAGTAAAAAAGGCGTAAGGTTCACAATGGTGTAAAATTAAAATGGGATATACCGGGCTAGGATTCGAGTTACAGGAACAAGGGCCAAACCAACCACCAAAGAATGGATTCGTCTAGCGAAAACACTTGACAACCTCCTAGAAGCAGCTTTTCTTGCCACCAGACCTTTCTCAATCAATTAGGAATCTGATGCCGTCACTAAACACATTCCTTAAGTTGTAGCCATTTGTTGAGTGTTTTTTTTTGGTGTCTAACCCGCATATATATCACCATTGCCCATGATTTTCTTGACTGTATATCTCTTAAATATCAACATATACACGTGTGATTTAGTTTACGGAGATTTTTCAATGCCGAAAAACTCGATCAGAGAGTAAAAAAGGTGTAAGGTTCACAATGGTGTAAAATTAAAATTGGATATACCGGGCTAGGATTCGAGTTATAGGAACAAGGGCCAAACCAACCACCCAAGAATGGAATCGTCGAGCGAAAACACTTGACAACCTCCTAAAAGCAGCTTTTCTTGCCACCAGACCTTTCTCCATCAATTAGGAATCTGATGCCGTCACTAAACACAGTCCTTAAATTGTAGCCATTTGTTGAGTGTTTTTTTTTTGGTGTCTAATCCGCATATATATCCCCATTGCCCTTGATTTTCTTGACTGTATATCTCTTAAATATCAACATATACACGTGTGATTTAGTTTACGAAGATTTTTCAATGCCGAAAAACTCGATCAGAGAGTAAAAAAGGCGTATGGTTCACAATGGTGTAAAATTAAAATGGGATACACCGGGCTAGGATTCGAGTTACAGGAACAAGGGCCAAACCATCCACCCAAGAATGGAATCGTCGAGCGAAAACACTTGACAACCTCCTAGAAACAGCTTTTCTTACCACCAGACCTTTCTCCATCAATTAGGAATCTGATGCCGTCACTAAACACATTCCTTAAATTGTAGCCATTTGTTGAGTGTTTTTTTTTGGTGTCTAATCCGCATATATATCACCATTGCCCTTGATTTTCTTGACTGTATATATCTTAAATATCCACATATACACGTGTGATTTAGTTTACAGAGATTTTTCAATGCCGAAAAACTCGATCAGAGAGTAAAAAAGGCGTAAGGTTCACAATGGTGTAAAATTAAAATGGGATATACCGGGCTAGAATTCGAGTTACAGGAACAAGGGCCAAACCAACCACCCAAGAATGGAATCGTCGAGCGAAAACACTTGACAACCTCCTAGAAGCAGCTTTTCTTACCACCAAACCTTTCTCCATCAATTAGGAATCTGATGCCGTCAATAAACACATTCCTTAAATTGTAGCCATTTGTTGAGTGTTTTTTTTGGTGTCTAATCAGCATATATATCACCATTGCCCTTGATTTTCTGGACTGTATATCTCTTAAATGTCAACATATACACGTGTGATTTAGTTTACGGAGATTTTTCAATGCCGAAAAACTCGATCAGAGAGTAAAAAAGGCGTAAGGTTCACAATGGTGTAAAATTAAAATTGGATATACCGGGCTAGGATTCGAGTTACAGGAACAAGGGCCAAACCAACCACCCAAGAATGGAATCGTCGAGCGAAAACACTTGACAACCTCCTAAAAGCAGCTTTTCTTGCCACCAGACCTTTCTCCATCAATTAGGAATCTGATGCCGTCACTAAACACAGTCCTTAAATTGTAGCCATTTGTTGAGTGTTTTTTTTTGGTGTCTAATCCGCATATATATCCCCATTGCCCTTGATTTTCTTGACTGTATATCTCTTAAATATCAACATATACACGTGTGATTTAGTTTACGAAGATTTTTCAATGCCGAAAAACTCGATCAGAGAGTAAAAAAGGCGTATGGTTCACAATGGTGTAAAATTAAAATGGGATACATCGGGCTAGGATTAAAGTTACAGGAACAAGGGCCAAACCATCCACCCAAGAATGGAATCGTCGAGCGAAAACACTTGACAACCTCCTAGAAACAGCTTTTCTTACCACCAGACCTTTCTCCATCAATTAGGAATCTGATGCCGTCACTAAACACATTCCTTAAATTGTAGCCATTTGTTGAGTGTTTTTTTTTGGTGTCTAATCCGCATATATATCACCATTGCCCTTGATTTTCTTGACTGTATATATCTTAAATATCAACATATACACGTGTGATTTAGTTTACGGAGATTTTTCAATGCCGAAAAACTCGATCAGAGAGTAAAAAAGGCGTAAGGTTCACAATGGTGTAAAATTAAAATGAGATATACCGGGCTAGAATTCGAGTTACAGGAACAAGGGCCAAACCAACCACCCAAGAATGGAATCGTCGAGCGAAAACACTTGACAACCTCCTAGAAGCAGCTTTTCTTACCACCAGACCTTTCTCCATCAATTAGGAATCTGATGCCGTCAATAAACACATTCCTTAAATTGTAGCCATTTGTTGAGTGTTTTTTTTGGTGTCTAATCAGCATATATATCACCATTGCCCTTGATTTTCTTGACTGTATATCTCTTAAATGTCAACATATACACGTGTGATTTAGTTTACGGAGATTTTTCAATGCCGAAAAACTCGATCAGAGAGTAAAAAAGGCGTAAGGTTCACAATGGTGTAAAATTAAAATTGGATATACCGGGCTAGGATTCGAGTTACAGGAACAAGGGCCAAACCAACCACCCAAGAATGGAATCGTCGAGCGAAAACACTTGACAACCTCCTAAAAGCAGATTTTCTTGCCACCATACCTTTCTCCATCAATTAGGAATCTGATGCCGTCACTGAACACAGTCCTTAAATTGTAGCCATTTGTTGAGTGTTTTTTTTTTTGTGTCTAATCCGCATATATATCCCCATTGCCCTTGATTTTCTTGACTGTATATCTCTTAAATATCAACATATACACGTGTGATTTAGTTTACGAAGATTTTTCAATGCCGAAAAACTCGATCAGAGAGTAAAAAAGGCGTATGGTTCACAATGGTGTAAAATTAAAATGGGATATACCGGGCTAGGATTCGAGTTACAGGAACAAGGGCCAAACCATCCACCTAAGAATGGAATCGTCGAGCGAAAACACTTGACAACCTCCTAGAAACAGCTTTTCTTACCACCAGACCTTTCTCCATCAATTAGGAATCTGATGCCGTCACTAAACACATTCCTTAAATTGTAGCCATTTGTTGAGTGTTTTTTTTTTGTGTCTAATCCGCATATATATCACCATTTCCCTTGATTTTCTTGACTGTATATCTCTTAAATATCAACATATATACGTGTGATTTAGTTTACGGAGATTTTTCAATGCCGAAAAACTCGATCAGAGTGTAAAAAAGGCGTAAGGTTCACAATGGTGTAAAATTAAAATGGGATATACCGGGCTAGAATTCGAGTTACAGGAACAAGGGCCAAACCAACCACCCAAGAATGGAATCGTCGAGCGAAAACACTTGACAACCTCCAAGAAGCAGCTTTTCTTACCACCAGACCTTTCTCCATCAATTAGGAATCTGATGCCGTCAATAAACACATTCCTTAAATTGTAGCCATTTGTTGAGTGTTTTTTTTTTGTGTCTAATCAGCATATATATCACCATTGTCCTTGATTTTCTTGACTGTATATCTCTTAAATGTCAACATATACACGTGTGATTTAGTTTACGAAGATTTTTTAATGTCGAGAACCTCGATCAGAGGGTAAAAAAGGCGCAAGGTTCACAATGGTGTAAAATTAAAATGGGATATACTGGGCTAGGATTCGAGTTACAGGAACAAGGGCCAAACCAACCACCCAAGAATGGAATCGTCGAGCGAAAACACTTGACAACCTCCTAGAAGCAGCTTTTCTTACCACCAGACCTTTCTCCATCAATTAGGAATCTGATGCCGTCAATAACCACATTCCTTAAATTGTAGCCATTTGTTGAGTGTTTTTTTTGGTGTCTAATCAGCATATATATCACCATTGCCCTTGATTTTCTTGACTGTATATCTCTTAAATGTCAACATATACACGTGTGATTTAGTTTACGAAGATTTTTCAATGCCGAGAACCTCGATCAGAGGGTAAAAAAGGCGTAAGGTTCACAATGGTGTAAAATTAAAATGGGATATACCGGGCTAGGATTCGAGTTACAGGAACAAGGGCCAAACCAACCACCCAAGAATGGAATCGTCGAGCGAAAACACTTGACAACCTCCTAGAAGCAGCTTTTCTTACCACCAGACCTTTCTCCATCAATTAGGAATCTGATGCCGTCACTAAACACATGCCTTAAGTTGTAGCCATTTGTTTAGTGTTTTTTTTGGTGTCTAATCCGCATATATATCACCATTGCCCTTGATTTTCTTGACTGTATATCTCTTAAATATCAACATATATACGTGTGATTTAGTTTACGGAGATTTTTCAATGCCGAAAAACTCGATCAGAGAGTAAAAAAGGCGTAAGGTTCACAATGGTGTAAAATTAAAATGGGATATACCGGGCTAGAATTCGAGTTACAGGAACAAGGGCCAAACCAACCACCCAAGAATGGAATCGTCGAGCGAAAACACTTGACAACCTCCAAGAAGCAGCTTTTCTTACCACCAGACCTTTCTCCATCAATTAGGAATCTGATGCCGTCAATAAACACATTCCTTAAATTGTAGCCATTTGTTGAGTGTTTTTTTTTGGTGTCTAATCAACATATATATCACCATTGTCCTTGATTTTCTTGACTGTATATCTCTTAAATGTCAACATATACACGTGTGATTTAGTTTACGAAGATTTTTTAATGTCGAGAACCTCGATCAGAGGGTAAAAAAGGCGCAAGGTTCACAATGGTGTAAAATTAAAATGGGATATACCGGGCTAGGATTCAAGTTACAGGAACAAGGGCCAAACCAACCACCCAAGAATGGAATCGTCGAGCGAAAACACTTGACAACCTCCTAGAAGCAGCTTTTCTTACCACCAGACCTTTCTCCATCAATTAGGAATCTGATGCCGTCAATAACCACATTCCTTAAATTGTAGCCATTTGTTGAGTGTTTTTTTTGGTGTCTAATCAGCATATATATCACCATTGCCCTTGATTTTCTTGACTGTATATCTCTTAAATGTCAACATATACACGTGTGATTTAGTTTACGAAGATTTTTCAATGCCGAGAACCTCGATCAGAGGGTAAAAAAGGCGTAAGGTTCACAATGGTGTAAAATTAAAATGGGATATACCGGGCTAGGATTCGAGTTACAGGAACAAGGGCCAAACCAACCACCCAAGAATGGAATCGTCGAGCGAAAACACTTGACAACCTCCTAGAAGCAGCTTTTCTTACCACCAGACCTTTCTCCATCAATTAGGAATCTGATGCCGTCACTAAACACATGCCTTAAGTTGTAGCCATTTGTTTAGTGTTTTTTTTGGTGTCTAATCCGCATATATATCACCATTGCCCTTGATTTTCTTGACTGTATATCTCTTAAATATCAACATATACACGTGTGATTTAGTTTACGGAGAATTTTCAATGCCGAAAAACTCGATCAGAGAGTAAAAAAGGCGTAAGGTTCACAATGGTGTAAAATTAAAATGGGATATACCAGGCTAGGATTCGAGTTACAGGAACAAGGGCCAAACCAACCACCCAAGTATGGAATCGTCGAGCGAAAACACTTGACAACCTCCTAGAAGCAGGTTTTCTTGCCACCAGACCTTTCTCCATCAATTAGGAATCTGATGCCGTCACTAAACACATTCCTTAAATTGTAGCCATTTGTTGAGTGTTTTTTTTGGTGTCTAATCCGCAAATATATCACCATTGCCCTTGATTTTCTTGACTGTATATCTCTTAAATGTCAACATATACACGTGTGATTTAGTTTACGAAGATTTTTCAATGCCGAGAACCTCGATCAGAGAGTAAAAAAGGCGTAAGGTTCACAATGGTGTAAAATTAAAATGGGATATACCGGGCTAGGATTCGAGTTACAGGAACAAGGGCCAAACCAACTACCCAAGAATGGAATCGTCGAGCGAAAACACTTGACAACCTCTGTCACACCCCCAAAATCCACACGCGGAGTATCACCGCTTGGAGGCGTGACTGACCAGAATCAAGCCACCAATCATATTGAACATAACAAGTAATAAGTAAAATTCAACCACACAATATGAAAAAGTGGTCCAAACCAAAAGCGTAGTTAAGTGTTTAGCGGAAGCATAATTGTAAAAACCAAAGCAAGTATTAAGTACGAAATAAAGTAATGTTTAATAGCATGGCACACAATGCCATGTCCCACAACGACCGCGCCTCCCTGTGCAAGCTCCAAGAGTACCTAACGACCTGCAAGGCATGTAGCAACGAATCAACAACAAGTTGACTGAGTTCACAGTTGGTTGTTTAGTTATAGCATTCGTTTCGTAAATCGTATGTTCGTTTTGTAAACCATGTATCGTATTAATTCGTATCGCGGTCTCCCAGACATGTTTGCGAAGATAGTGGGGGCTTCCCATGTGTTACTAGACCACGCGTATCGACTGCTACGAAAATGTAAGAGGTGCCCTAAGTCAATGTCTATCAGCATTGACCCTTTGGCCATAGTCCATTAGTACACGCCCGTCCGACTGGCACGGTGTGAGGTTTGTTAAACCTAATAGCGCTATTAACTAATGACCCGCTCGCCATAGGCCTCGGCGATTAAGTCGATAATTGAGGGACTTAAAATGATAGAGTTGATGGTCTTATGGTAGTACGTATCCTGTTGTATGGGGAATACGCAAGTTTGTAGTTATCATTCAGTTCTTTAACCAATTCCCAACCCTTGGGAATCCCATGCCTTGGAGAGAGTGTGAACTCACCTTGGTTTGCTAGACTATGTGTTCACAAGTAATCAGTCAAATCCTATAATTATGCACGTATACACAATCAGTACATGTTGGTAAAGTTTCACATACAATTCTATGTCACAAAGTGTGCTTAGGCAATCATTATCAAGTAGCACATAACCGTTATTTCATGTTCGTACCATTCGTGTTTCACGTAATTGAGTTTTCAGTCTATTCTAACATGGATTATCAATTAACAGGTTAACAGAGTTAACATGTAACAGAGTTAACGTATCAACAGAGTCATCGTTCTAACAGAGTTAACATGCTAACAGGGGTGACATACCAACATAGTTAATAAACTTTACAAAGTTAACATAGTTAATGACTTAACAGAATTAATAAACTAACAGAGTTACTAAACTTGACGGAGTTAACATACTTAACATAGTTAATACTCAACAGGGTTCATATACTTAACATACTTAACGGAGTTAACACAACCTAGTTAACATACTTAACACAGTCGACATTTTTAACAGAGTTATTAGACTTAACATAGTTACTGTGTCACAACACTCACGAAATCTCTTTTGTGGCGAAAACACTTGTGGCGAAATCCCTTTTGTGTTTTCGTCGAGATGGTGATTTCATCGAACAGTGTTTTCATCGGTTACATTCTCATCATCAATGTCAGTTACGTGCAATGGCAACCCTAATTATTTCAAACAGTTTCGCTTACTATGACAAACAATCGATCATAACTTCTCAATCATTAATACAATCCTAATTAACATCCATGTGAGATGTATACAGCATCAACATTCAGTTCAGCAACTAAGCATATCAACATGTATCATCCACTCGAATAGCAAAACAAATCATATAATCGAACACTATTGGCATGTTAATCTGTTTTCAAATCCATATCACAATAATACCATTCAAACCTTTCAATACTATGCATTCGATCCTAACAATCCTGCTCAACATGTTTCGCATGTAGTTACATAATCAATTAAATCAAGTATGTCGAAATCAGGAACAAAACGTGTAAATCACTAACCCAAGCAGAAGAGACAATGAATCGATCAATGTATGAGGCTCGAGTGGCTCACGGCTGCCGTTGGGTCTCACAGGAGAGCGAGAGGGAAAGTGAGAGATGATTAGGGTTTTGCCGGTTACCCTTTTGCGTGAAGATTAAGAACAACATTATAACTACTCACTACTGGGCCAAAGCCCATTTGTTGTTTCGTTGGCCACATGTGGATGAAAACACATGAAGTGTTTTCGTGGGTGGGTGGGTTTTCGGCTAGAGATAATTTCGGTCATGGCTCCATTGTTGTTCTTAATTACACAACACTTTAACAATACAAAGTGTATTATTGACACACCAATATATATATATATATAAAACACACTATGATGCACACCAAATACATACCATAAAACATATTAGTCACAATACGATTTAACATATTACGAACGTGTACAGTTGTGAAACAAACAAGTCGTGTAAACAAACAACCTAAACAGTTAACGCGCAATTAATGCGAAGGTGGAAAACTTGGAAACTCGAGTTGTCACAACCTCCTAAAAGCAGCTTTTCTTACCACCAGACCTTTCTCCATCAATTAGGAATCTGATGCCGTCACTAAACACATTCCTTAAATTGTAGCCATTTATTGAGTGTTTTTTTTGGTGTCTAATCCGCATATATATCACCATTGCCCTTGATTTTCTTGACTGTATATCTATTAAATGTCAACATATACACGTGTGATTTACTTTACGAAGATTTTTCAATGCCGAGAACCTCGATCAGAGAGTAAAAAAGGCGTAAGGTTCACAATGGTGTAAAATTAAAATGAGATATACCGGGCTAGGATTCGAGTTACAGGAACAAGGGCCAAACCAACCACCCAAGAATGGAATCGTCGAGCGAAAACACTTGACAACCTCCTAGAAGCAGCTTTTCTTACCACCAGACCTTTCTCCATCAATTAGGAATCTGATGCCGTCACTAAACACATTCCTTAAATTGTAGCCATTTATTGAGTGTTTTTTTTTTGTGTCTAATCCGCATATATATCACCACTGCCCTTGATTTTCTTGACTGTATATCTCTTAAATGTCAACATATACACCTGTGATTTAGTTTACGAAGATTTTTCAATGCCGAGAACCTCTATCAGAGAGTAAAAAAGGCGTAAGGTTCACAATGGTAAATGGGATATACCGGGCTAGGATTCGAGTTACATGAACAAGGGCCAAACCAACCACCCATGAATGGAATCGTCGAGTGAAAACACTTGACAACCTCCTAGAAGCAGCTTTTCTTGCCACCAGACCTTTCTCCATCAATTAGGAATCTGATGCCGTCTCTAAACACATTCCTTAAATTGTAGCCATTTGTTGAGTGTTTTTTTTGTGTCTAATCCGCATATATATATCACCATTGCCCTTGATTTTCTTGACTGTATATCTCTTAAATATCAACATATACACGTGTGATTTAGTATACGAAGATTTTTCAATGCCGAGAACCTCGATCAGAGAGTAAAAAAGGCGTAAGGTTCACAATGGTGTAAAATTAAAATGAGATATACCGGGCTAGGATTCGAGTTACAGGAACAAGGGCCAAACCAACCACCCAAGAATGGAATCGTCGAGCGAAAACACTTGACAACCTCCTAGAAGCAGCTTTTCTTACCACCAGACCTTTCTCCATCAATTAGGAATCTGATGCCGTCACTAAACACATTCCTTAAATTGTAGCCATTTATTGTGTGTTTTTTTTTTGGTGTCTAATCCGCATATATATCACCACTGCCCTTGATTTTCTTGACTGTATATCTCTTAAATGTCAACATATACACCTGTGATTTAGTTTACGAAGATTTTTCAATGCCGAGAACCTCTATCAGAGAGTAAAAAAGGCGTAAGGTTCACAATGGTGTAAGATTAAAATGGGATATACCGGGCTAGGATTCGAGTTACAGGAACAATGGCCATACCAACCACCCAAGAATGGAATCGTCGAGCGAAAACACTTGACAACCTCCTAGAAGCAGCTTTTCTAGCCACCAGACCTTTCTCCATCAATTAGGAATCTGATGCCGTCACTAAATACATTCCTTAAATTGTAGCCATTTGTTGAGTGTTTTTTTTTGTGTCTAATCCACATATATATAACCATTGCCCTTGATTTTCTTGACTGTATATCTCTTAAATATCAACATATACGCGTGTGATTTAGTTTACGAAGATTTTTCAATGCCGAGAACCTCGATCAGAGAGTAAAAAAGGCGTAAGGTTCACAATGGTGTAAGATTAAAATGGGATATACCGGGCTAGGATTCGAGTAACAGGAACAAGGGCCAAACCAACCACCCAAGAATGGAATCGTCGAGCGAAAACACTTGACAACCTCCTAGAAGCAGCTTTTCTTGCCACCAGACCTTTCTCCATCAATTAGGAATCTGATGCCGTCACTAAACACATTCCTTAAATTGTAGCCATTTGTTGAGTGTTTTTTTGGTGTCTAATCCACATATATATCACCATTGCCCTTGATTTTCTTGACTGTATATATCTCTTAAATATCAACATATACACGTGTGATTTAGTTTACGAAGATTTTTCAATGCCGAGAACCTCGATCAGAGAGTAAAAAAGGCGTAAGGTTCACAATGGTGTAAGATTAAAATGGGATATACCGGGCTAGGATTCGAGTTACAGGAACAATGGCCATACCAACCACCCAAGAATTGAATCGTCGAGCGAAAACACTTGATAACCTCCTAGAAGCAGCTTTTCTTGCCACCAGACCTTTCTCCATCAATTAGGAATCTGATGCCGTCTCTAAACACATTCCTTAAATTGTAGCCATTTGTTGAGTGATTTTTTTTTGGTGTCTAATCCGCATATATATCACCATTGCCCTTGATTTTCTTGACTGTATATCTCTTAAATATCAACATATACACGTGTGATTTAGTTTACGAAGATTTTTCAATGCCGAGAACCTCAATCAGAGAGTAAAAAAGGCGTAAGGTTCACAATGGTGTAAGATTAAAATGGGATATACCGGGCTAGGATTCGAGTTACAGGAACAATGGCCATACCAACCACCCAAGAATGGAATCGTCAAGCGAAAACACTTGATAACCTCCTAGAAGCAGCTTTTCTTGCCAACAGACCTTTCTCCTTCAATTAGGAATCTGATGCCGTCTCTAAACACATTCCTTAAATTGTAGCCATTTGTTGAGTGTTTTTTTTTGTGTCTAATCCGCATATATATCACCATTGCCCTTGATTTTCTTGACTGTATATCTCTTAAATATCAACATATACACTTGTGATTTAGTTTATGAAGATTTTTCAATGCCGAGAACCTCGATCAGAGAGTAAAAATGGCGTAAGGTTCACAATGGTGTAAAATTAAAATTGGATATACCGGGCTAGGATTCGAGTTACAGGAACAAGGGCCAAACCAACCACCCAAGAATGGAATCGTCGAGCGTACAAATAAACGTGATAACATGATGTGGTTCACTTTTGATCGCCGTCCTCCGCGGCTTCACACTCAGTAACCCTCCCAGAAAGCAAATTTTTCAACCCATTCAATTTTAAAAGATAGTTAAATCTTTTTCGATCAAAAGGTTTAGTGTAAAAATCAGCCTTCTGTTCATCGGTGTGCAAATATTCAATTCTGATTAATTTCTTTTCATAGCATTCACGTATGAAGTGATGCCGAATCTCAATGTGTTTAGTTTTCGAGTGATGAACCTGGTTTTTAGTAATGTTTATTGCCGCTTCATTGTCCACAAATATAGGTGTATCCAAGAATTGCAAACCATAATCCCTCATCTGCTGTTGGATCCAAAGGATCTGTGAACAACAGCTGGAGGCCGAAACGTATTCAGCCTCACATGTAGAGAGAGCGACCGTGGTTTGTTTCTTGCAATGCCAAGTAACAAGTCGAGTTCCGAAGAACTGACACCCAGCAGTGGTGGACTTAGCATTCTGCTTGCAACTTCCAAAGTTAGAATTAGCGAAACCTGTTAGAGAAAAGTCACCCAAATGAGGATACCACAAGCCGATGCTTGGGCAGCCTTTCAAATACCGTAATATCCTTTTGAAAATTGTCAGGTGTGACTGCTTGGGGCTCGACTGATATCTGGCGCAAAGACATGTCGTGTACATGATGTCCGGTCGGGAAGCAGTGAGATACATTAAGGATCCGATGATTGACCGGTACAATGTCTCCTCCACCTTGACACCAGTTTCGTCAGGACAAATACCATGATTCTGTGCAAGGGGGGTTGCGGCTGGACTGCATTGAGCCATATCAAACTTTTCAAGCACGTCCTTCACATATTTCGTTTGATGAATGAAGATTCCATCGGGCATCTGCTCCACCTACAGCCCGAGGAAGAACTTCATCTCCCCCATCGAACTCATTTCGAATTTCTTCTTCATAACATTCTCAAATTCTTTGCATAACTCGTCGTTGGTCGAACCAAAAATGATATCGTCAACGTAGATCTGCACAATTAGGAGATGACCTGCAACTTCCTTTGTAAACAATGTACTATCAACTGTCCCTCTGATGAACCCGTTGGCCAGCAGATGTTGGGAAAGCGTCTCATACCAGGCTCTCGGGGCCTGGTGTAAACCGTAGAGCGCCTTATCTAGCAGATAGACCTTGTTCTTGTGTTGTGGATCAGTGAACCCCGGTGGTTGTCCCACATACACCTCTTCTTTAATCTTTCCGTACAGGAAGGCAGATTTAACATCCAGCTGGTACACTTTGAAATTTTTCCATGATGCAAACGCCAGAAATATCCGAATAGCTTCAAGTCGAGCAACTGGCGCGTAAACCTCATCATAGTCGATGCCTTCTTGCTGACTAAAGCCTTGTACCACTAATCGTGCTTTGTTCCGAACCATGACTCCTCTATCGTCTCTCTTACATTTGAAAACCCATTTCGTTTTAATCAACTTTTGATTCTCAGGGAGGTCTACTAGTCTCCACACTCCCAACTTCTCGAATTGTTGCAGCTCCTCCTGCATAGCATTCACCCAGCTATCTTCAGTCAACGCTTCTTTATACGTTCTGGGCTCGATCTGCGAAATAAAACATTTCAGTGAGAATTCCTCTTGTAAAGGAGCAACCGATGAATAAAAACATGTAAGTGCTCGGTTGATTTGATCTCTTGTTTTAACACCACTTTGCAGGTCACCGATAATCTGTTCTGACGGATGATAAGACAAGGTTCGAGGCATGACGGTGTCAGGCACATCAACTTCCGATTGCAAGCTCGTTATGTCTAGATCACCGGTGTGATCCTCAGCTTCCGTCGTAGCAACGTTTGGTTCCTCGTAAAAAGTAGGAGTGGATTCCTCTTCTGAGTCGTCAGAGTTGTCAAACGTTGGAGCTGGTTCCTCTGTTAGTTCGTGAACGGTTCCACTTGGACCGGCTTCGTGATCGTTTGTGCCACCTGTAGGAATGCTTGTATCCATTTCAGGTTGTGAAACTACCAAAGGCCTTGGCACTTGATCTTGTGAGCTAGATTGTTGCTGTTGGTATAGCAGAATAAGCTCTTCAATAGTTGGCTCGGTCGGAAGATGAAACGACTCCCAGAGTTTATCATAATCGAACAAGAATCTTTGTCCGGGAAGTTGTGGTGATGCAGTGTGCTTCTGACAATCCACATGCAGAACTTGTATTACTTTTCCCAGGCAAGGTATGAACACCCTTTTCAACGGGCTCGCGTAACCTACAAAGAAACCATCATTTGACTTAGCACCGAATTTACCATTTTCATCAATAAAAGTACATGGAGACCCAAACGGCTCCAGAAACTCTAGATTTGGCTTGTAACGATGTAGCAACTCAAAACTTGTTTTCTTGTACTTCTTGACGGTGAGCACACGGTTCAAAGTGTAACAAGCTGCAGCCACTGCTTCGCTCCAGAAGAAGATCGGTAACTTGGAATCGGCTAACATAGTTCGAGCAGTTTCTATAAGGTGCGATTCTTTCTTTCAGCAATGCCGTTCTGTTGTGGAGTATATGGCGCACTGAATTCATGAAGAATCCCCTTTTCATTGCAGAAACCGAGCATCTTGTTATTCTTGAATTCCGTTCCGTTATCACTACGTATTCTTCGGATAGGCAGTTTATACAGCGTCTCCATCTTTTTGAACAGAACCATCAGTGACTCGAACGTCTGATCTTTTCTTTCCAAGCACACAACCCATGAAAATCTTGTATAATCATCAGTGACTACCAAGCAGTACAAATCACCACTGATGCTTTTTACATTGACCGGCCCGAAGAGATCCATGTGGAGTCTCTCAAGCGGTACTCTGATCGAATTTAGCAACTTCTGTGGGTGTGACTTCATGGTCTGCTTTCCCTTTTTACAAGCTACACAATCATCAGACAAATGAAAATTCTTCAAATTCACACCTTCAACTAAATCATTATGCACCAGAAAATTCATTTTTCTAACATGTATGTGGCCCATCTTTCGATGGCACATAATAGACTCTTTTTCTGTTGCTTTTGTTTTCGACACAAAACATTGTTTTTGATGATTTGTTGGTGTTGCGACACTCATATCAAGAATATACAAGTCGTTCTCTCGTGGAGCACGCAACAACACTGTTGGTGCACGAATGTCTAAAGCCTACGTCTTAGTCTTAGTTGTTTAATGTATAGGGTCTAGATGTGTTGATTATGTATTGTATAGGGGTTGAATATGAAAATTTGGGATTTTAATGTTCTGATTTCGCTTATATGGACATGTGACATATGAGCAAAATCCCAAGAAGCTGATTTCGCTCATATGAACATGGTCATATAAGCGAAACCCTCACCCCTATATATAGTCAAGTTGTTTTCTCATTATGTACGTTTATGTCCAGTGTGTAGCCGAACTGCTGCCCGTATATTTCTTGAAGAATTAATGAGAAAACCAGTTTAAAGTGATCTGTTTCTGTTTCTACTCATTTCTGCTTTGATTCATGCCGATTTTGTATTTCCGCTGCATTTTCGGTAGTTGCTAGCTCTGATTGACTCACACGACTGTCAATAACGGTCCTACAATTGGTATCAGAGCCAGTTGTGAGCTAGTTGACCCGAATCAAAGCCTTTTTCTAGCATTTTTTGAGTTTCTGGACTTTCCGACAGACAAAATGGACTTAAATTTGAGTATATAGTATAAAATTGACTAATAACAAACCCTTGAGATTTTCAGAACTAAAATCGGCTTAAAAGTGACCTAAAATGGCTCGTGTATAGGTTCCGCTTATTTGGTATCTTGAGGGGTTTCGCTCATAGGGTTTCGCTCATAAGGTCCTTTGAGAGGTTTCGCTCCAAGTGACATATTATTTGGTTTCGCTCATATAGACATTAAGTGGTTTGGCTCATCCGGTCATTAACTAGTTTCGCTTTTGTGAACCTAGTAGTTTCGCTTATTTGTCTTGTAACAGGTTTCGCTTATAAGGACAGTTATAGGTTTCACTTATAAGGGTAGTTCCAGGTTTCGCTCTTAAAGAAAAGTTGATTTTGCTCATAGGTCAAAATCTGGTTTCGCTTGTGTGAACATTAGGTGTTTCGCTCATTTTGTCTGATTTCTCTTATTTGACCTGTGTTTGAGTAAAAGTCATGGTTTGAGCGTTAAGTCCATTTCGTACGTGATCGAGTGTTGGAAACTCAGTCTGTGTTAAAATTTTTTCGATAAAAACAACCTGTTAATCAAAAAGTTAAACATTTTTCGAAATTTGTCACTAAAAATGGAACATCAAGATTTTTATAACTTGTTTGCGGGAAGCGGTTTGACGGCTACGCAAAGTTCAGCAAGTATTATTCAGAATGTTAATATGGAAAATGAATTGGGAACAATGCAGAAACCACCAAAGCTGATGAACTTAGATGAATTCTCAGGTTGGTCTGGAAGATTTAGAAACTGGGTTCAGGCTAACCACTTTGAAAGCTGGATGAAGGTTGAGGCACCATATATTCCACCGGTAGATGCTCGAAATCAACCGAAATTGATTGGAAGTTTGACGCAAACAGAGCAGAATGATTTCAAAGCAGAGAAAAAGATGATTAGCATTCTTGAGCAAGCAATCAAGGAGGATATTTTGGTGTTGCTGCAACACGATAATAATGCTTATTCTATTTGGGAGGCATTGAAATTAAAATTTAAAGGAAGTGAATCCATGCTCAAGAACAAAAAGGCTTTGTTAAAGAAAGAATTCGACATTTTCACTTACATGAAAGGTGAAACCACAAAAAGTTTGATTGATAGGTATTGCCATTTAGTATTGGAGTTGAAAAGATTGGAAATTACCAAGACAAATGAAGAATTAATCGACAAATTGGCAGATGCATTGCCATATGATGAGTGGGGTACTTACTTGATGATGTTGAAAAACACTCCAGGTTTTGGTAATCTGAATCTTAGTGGTTTCATAGAAAAAATTGAAGCTCACGAGCTGGAATTGCTGAAAATCAAGAAAATGAACTTAGCAAGTGTGCAGCAAGATGTATCTCTGTATTACAAAGGCAACCCTTCAGTTTCAATCAATTAAAGCCCAAAAATACAGACAGGGTTCATTGCTGATAATACTTCAAGTGTTTCTACAAACACTCCTCAATCCAGCAATTTTTCACCATTCTCAAACTTTGAACCAAATGTCAAAGCTCAGGAACAGCCTTCACCTCAAAGCTCAACAGGATCAAATCATCAGGCATATGTTTATGGGATTCAATGCAACATCGCGGTGAATATTAAGAATGGAAATGAAATTACTGAAACAGCCGCGAAACAACACATTGCGGTACTTGCTTCCGTTCTAGAGGCTTATGAAGGTTTAGTGGCGGGTAGGATTGGTAATCCCGATATGACAAAAGAGGATTACGATCAGATCGACCCGGAAGAGCTTGAGTTGATTGATATAAAATGGGGCATGGCAAGTTTGGTTAGGAGGGCTCAACGTTTCATGGAAATTACAGGCCGGAACAGTTTATCAGGCCCCGATCAGAAGTTAGGGTTCGATAAGTCAAAAGTTACTTGTTTTAAATGTAAAGAACGTGGTCACTTCAAACGAGAATGTCCCAACCGTGAAGTAAACAATCATCAAAACCCGTTCACCAACGACTACTACAGGCAAGCGATTTATCACCGACCAAATCAACAGCCAACTGTTCAAAGGCCACAAATTGAAAATAAACCGGAAAAAGCGCTGATCGTGAATCAAGACGATGAGAAGGTAGCTGCAGGTTTCAGCTGGGATAAATATATCCCCGGTAGCGATGGACAGGCAATGATGGCTGAAGTTGTTGAAATTTCTGAGATGGTGTCTGAACTGGAAACAGTTACTGAAGATGTTTCTGTAGTTGTTGAAGAGGTTTCTGCTGAAAAGGCGGACAATTTTGAAGAAATAGCTGCTGAAGTGTATTATTATCAGTCTGAGCAGGAGGTTTTGGGAAGTTTAATGAAATCTGTATTGCCTTCTAACATTTCTGAATCTTTTGCAGGTTACTTTGAAGAACCAAGGACCGGATCATGCCCAAGGTTTGAAGAGAAGAAAGAATCTGTTGAAGAAATGATTGATGTGACAAAGGAAATGACTGAAGACATTTTGAAAGAAATTGCTGACAAGGCTCTCATGGCGAAACTGAAAGAGGTAGACACAGAACTTGTGAAGTCCGAGTCTGTCGATATCGAGTCAGTTCAAAAGGAGTCGTATCAGGAGTCAGGAATTGAGGAGGTCAAATCTGAGAAAGTGTCTGAGTCAGAGTTCAAAAATGTCGGTAAACAGGAAGTGAAAATTGCTCATGAAGCAGAAATTGTTGAGAAAGTGAATTCAATATATGAAACACCATGCCAAAAGTGTTTACAACTGTGCATGGAGTGTCTTGAAAAAGACACTAAGTTTCAGGAATTGAAAGAACATGCTGACATATTAAAATTTGATCTAGGACAAGTCAAAGAAGCATATGATACACTAGCCAGATCAGTTAAAATGATTAAAGAAGAAAGTGTCGAAAATGATAAAGCCACAAAACTAGCAAAAGCAACACTTTTTGATAAACAAGTGGAAGTTAATTTTCATATTGACACAATCGCATCATTAAAGAAAGAATTGGAATTGACTAAAATTGAAAATGAGCGAATTGATAAGAAATTGATGAGCTATGTTGCATCGTCCTATGTTCTTGAACAAATTGTTCCACAACAGCCCAATACTGCACCGGTCTTTAACAGTGTTCCACCCCCAATGTAGAATCATTATACTCAAAAATATCCAGATGGGGTGGAATCTGCATTGAATCTCAAGTTGAAAACAATTGAGGATGAATTGCCTGAGAGCATAGATGTTACATTCTCTGCATCTGACACCGACAGCGAGTCACAGGTCATCAAGACTGTTGTCGATCAGGTGTTAGATGAAGAGAGTGATAACTCTGATGTTGAAGTTATGAAATCTCATTCTGAGAAGTCTGTTACTGATTCTGAAGATGAGGGTAATTTTTTAGATTGTTTCATACCGAAATCAGACAAGAGTACGAATGATGATCCGATTATGGTGGTCTACACTATGATTGGAACGGACAAGCTTTATTCTGATTTCGAGTATCCTCTTCAGAATGTTAAGATTGAAAGTGTCGAGAAAGTTTTCAAATTGGTTGAAATGGACATTAATGTGGTAAACAACAAAGAATTTTTTTCGAAAACTAAAAAGTCATTTGTTACAACACGTGTCAACAACTCGGGGAAAAAGGAATGGGAAGGTAATGGTAATAAGAAAAATGGTAACAACTTTAAAAACAAAGGAATTGGTTTTGAGAAAAAGATGGCTAAGAAGGTTGTCAAGCCAAAAGATAAAATGAATGATGTTTTTGTTGTTGGACCAAGTGTGGATGATGAGAAGGAATACATTTTTAGTCAAAAAGCAGTTGACGATTTCAAGAAATTGATGAGCGAATTGATAAGAAATTGATGAGCTATGTTGCATCGTCCTATGTTCTTGAACAAATTGTTCCACAACAGCCCAATACTGCACCGGTCTTTAACAGTGTTCCACCCCCAATGTAGAATCATTAAACTCAAAAATATCCAGATGGGGTGGAATCTGCATTGAATCTCAAGTTGAAAACAATTGAGGATGAATTGCCTGAGAGCATAGATGTTACATTCTCTGCATTTGACACCGACAGCGAGTCACAGGTCATCAAGACTGTTGTCGATCAGGTGTTAGATGAAGAGAGTGATAACTCTGATGTTGAAGTTATGAAATCTCATTCTGAGAAGTCTGTTACTGATTCTGAAGATGAGGGTAATTTTTTAGATTGTTTCATACCGAAATCAGACAAGAGTACGAATGATGATCCGATTATGGTGGTCTACACTATGATTGGAACGGACAAGCTTTATTCTGATTTCGAGTATCCTCTTCAGAATGTTAAGATTGAAAGTGTCGAGAAAGTTTTCAAATTGGTTGAAATGGACATTAATGTGGTAAACAACAAAGAATTTTTTTTGAAAACTAAAAAGTCATTTGTTACAACACGTGTCAACAACTCGGGGAAAAAGGAATGGGAAGGTAATGGTAACAAGAAAAATGGTAACAACTTTAAAAACAAAGGAATTGGTTTTGAGAAAAAGATGGCTAAGAAGGTTGTCAAGCCAAAAGATAAAATGAATGATGTTTTTGTTGTTGGACCAAGTGTGGATGATGAGAAGGAATACATTTTTAGTCAAAAAGCAGTTGACGATTTCAATGCGGCTAAGAAACTGAAAGTAGAATCATTCAAGTCAACTTTTGTCGAGTATGACAAAAGGGTTTGTTATCACTGCAATGAAATCGGGCACATGGCAAAACAATGCAAGAAAGTTTTTGAAAAACTTGTCATTAAACCTGTTGTTCAAAAACCTCGACCTAAGTCACCAGTTGACAAAAAGGGTAAAAAACAAATGGTTTCACAAATCCGCATCTTGAAAAGAGGTGAATCATTGAAGTCGGAAGATAATCCGAAATCGACATTCGAAATTGGCGAATCTTCAAAGTCGCAAAAGACTTCAAAGATTTATCCGAAAACAAAAATTTTTGAAACTCAATCATGGGTAGTTAAATCAAAACAATCAGTTGAGGTGAAGAAAATGGAGAATGAGTTAAATTTTGATTCAAAAGTCTTTAATTCCAATGTTTTAAATATTTTTGGAAAAATGGTTGACAGAAAAGTCAAAGGGGTAAAGGAATTTTATGAATCAAAAGTGGGTGCTAATGATAATCATGAATTTGAATTTGAGCTTGATAAGTTTCTTGCAGAGTTTCCCCCGATCACAAATGAAGTAAAACATAAAGCTAAAACTGATGTTTCGAATGTCACATTTAATTTTCCTAAGACTGATGAGAAGTGTGATGTAATGTTTGGGAGTGTTTCAGCAGTTAAGAAGTCATGGAGTTCATTGTTTGAATAAATTCGCTATGATATTTGCAGGGGCTGCCCAAGTCGATACTGTCAAAGTGGATTATGGATAGTGGAGCTTCAAGGCATATGACTGGGACGCTTGTTTTGCTCTATGATGTCAAATCCATAAACGGAAGCTATGTTGGATTTGCTGGGAACCAAGGTGGAAGGATCGTTGGTCAAGGAACGCTGTCAAATGGCGTAATTTCGTTCGACAAAGTGAACAACATAGTAGAGTTAACAAACAATTTACTCAGTATTTCACAAATCTGTGATAAAGCGTTTAGTGTACACTTTACTAAAACTGAATGTGTTGTGTTGAAACCAGGGTTTAAAATCCCTGATGAGATGGTGCTGTTGCGTGCTCCGCGGGAGAATGATCTTTATTACCTAGATATGAACGTCGCAACACCAATATCTCATCAGAAACAGTGTTTTGTGTCTAAAACTAAAGCGACAGAAAAGGATTCGATAATGTGGCATCGTAAGATGGGCCACATTCATGTTCGCAAAATGAACTTTTTAGTACACAATGATTTGGTTGATGGTGTTAATCTGAAGAATTTTCACTTAAATGATGATTGTGTAGCGTGTAAGAAAGGAAATCAGACTCGAAAGTCACACCCATTGAAGATGATGAATTCAATCAGGTTACCTCTTGAGAGATTGCACATGGATCTCTTCGAGCCTGTCAATGTAAAGAGCATCAGCGGAGACTTATATTGCTTGGTGGTGACTGATGACTTTACGAGATTTTCTTGGGTAGTGTGCTTGGAACGAAAAGATCAAACTTTTGAGTCTTTGATGGTGCTGTTCAAGAAAATGGAAACTGTGTATAAACTGCCAATCCGAAGGATTCGGAGCGATAATGGAACGGAATTCAAGAACAACAAGATGTACGAGTTCTGCAACGAGAAGGGAATTCTTCATGAATTCAGTGCGCCGTACACACCACAGCAGAATGGCGTAGCTGAACGAAAGAATAGGACCCTGATTGAGACATCACGTACAATGTTAGCCGATTCCAAGCTACCAATTTTTTTCTGGAGTGAAGCAGTATCAGCAGCCTGTTATACATTGAATAGAGTTCTCACTGTCAAGAAGTATAAAAAGACTTGCTTTGAGCTGTTGCACCGTTATAAGCCGAATCTTGAGTTTTTGGAGCCATTCGGGTCTCCTTGTACTTTTATTGATGAAAACGGTAAATTTGGCGCTAAATCTAATGAGGGTTTCTTTGTAGGTTACGCTAGCCCACTCAAGAGGGTGTTCGTACCATGCCTGGGTAAGGTGATTCAAGTTCAACACGTGGATTATCAGAAGCACACTCCATCATCACAACTTCCCGGACAAAGATTCCTGTTCGACTATGATAAGCTCTGGGAGTCGTTTCATCTGCCGGTCGAGCCGAGTGATGAGGAACTAGCTCTTATGTACCTGTATCAGCAAAATGTGTCACAGGAACAAGTATCTAGACCGCTAGAAGTTTCTCAACCCACCGTGGGTACTCACGATGATGAAGCAGGACCAAGTGGAACAGCTCATGAACCACCAGAGGAACCAGTTCCATCGTTTGACGAATCTGACGACTCAGAAGCGGAACCTGCTCTGACTTTTGACGAGGATCCAACGGAAGCTGAGGATCTAACCGTTGATCTTGACATATCGAGCTTGGAATCGGAAGTAAATGTGTCTGACAATGCTATGCCACGGACGTTGTCTTATCATCCCCCAGAACAGATTATTGGCGAACTGCAAAGTGGTGTTAAAACCCGACATCAAATAGATCGAGCTCTTACATGTTTCTATTCATCTATTGCTGATATGCAGAAAGAAGTCTCATTAAAATGTTTTATTTCGCAGATAGAGCCCAGAACCTACAAAGAGGCATTGACTGAGGATAGCTGGGTGAATGCAATGCAGGAGGAGCTGCAACAATTCGAAAAGCTGGGCGTCTGGAAACTTGTCGATTTGCCACAAAACCAGAAATTAATCAAGACGAAATGGGTTTTTAAGTGCAAACGTGATGACAGAGGTGTTGTGGTGAGAAACAAAGCGCGACTTGTGGTTCAAGGCTTTAGTCAACAGGAAGGAATAGATTATGATGAAGTTTACGCACCGGTTGCCAGACTTGAGGCAATTCGGATCTTTTTAGCCTTCGCATCTTGGAAAGATTTTAAAATGTATCAACTTGACGTCAAATCTGCCTTCCTCTACGGAAAGATCAAAGAAGAAGTGTACGTGGGGCAACCACCGGGGTTCACAGATCCACTGCACAAAAACAAGGTGTATCTATTGGACAAAGCATTGTACGGACTTCACCAGGCCCCGAGAGCCTGGTACGTGACGCTTTCTAAATACTTGTTGGACAACGGGTTCACAAGAGGCACAGTAGACAGCACTTTGTTCACGAAGGAAGAAGCAAGCCACATTTTGATCGTGCAAATATATGTTGACGATATCATTTTTGGATCCACCAACGACGACCTATGCAAAGAATTTGAGAAGGTGATGAAAAATAAGTTCGAGATGAGTTCAATGGGGGAGATGAAGTTTTTCCTCGGGCTGCAGGTGGAGAAAATGCCCGATGGAATCTTCATTCACCAAACGAAATATGTGAAAGACGTGCTTGACAAGTTCGACATGACAGATTGCAGTCCTGCATCAACCCCCCTCGCGCAGAATCATGGAATTTGTCCAGACGAGAATGGATTGAAGATGGACGAGACATTGTATCGATCAATCATTGGATCTCTGATGTATCTCACGGCTTTCCGTCCAGACATCATGTACCCGACATGTCTCTGCGCCAGATATCAGTCAAATCCAAAGCAGTCACACCTGACCATAGGGAAACGTATCTTACGGTATTTGAAAGGTTGCCCAAGCATCGGCTTGTGGTATCCTCGATCGGGTGACTTTACTTTATCTGGTTTTGCTGATTCTGATTTTGGGAGCTGCAAGTAAAACGCAAAGTCCACCACTGCTGGGTGTCAGTTCTTCGGAACTCGACTCGTTACCTGGCAGTGTAAGAAACAAACCGCAGTAGCGCTCTCTACTTGTGAGGCTGAATACATTTCAGCCTCCAGCTGTTGCTCGCAGATCCTTTGGATCCAACAGCAGAAGCGGCTATTAACATCACTAAGAATCCGGTTCACCATTCAAGATCGGTTTGCAGTTCTTAGATACACCTATCTACATGGACAATGAAGCGGCTATTAACATCACTAAGAATCCGGTTCACCATTCAAAAACAAAACACATTGAGATCCGTCACCATTTTATCCGTGATTGTCACGAGAAAAAGTTAATTCGGATTGAACATTTGCACACCGATGATCAGAAAGCGGATTTCTATACTAAACCATTTGACAAAAAGAGATTTTATTATCTTTTGAAATTAAACGGGATGAAAAATCTGCAATCTGGGAGGGTTATTGAATGTGAAGCCGAGATCGGTGGCGATTTGACGTGAACCATATCGTGTTGTAAAATTTGTTTGTACAGTTTGTTTTCTGCTTTTCGATAAAAACAAAAACACAAAAATATGTTTTTCTTTTTAGGGGGAGAAAGGTTGCAGAAAAATACAAAAACATGATAAAATTAGAAAAACCAAAAACATTTGAAAAAGTAAAAATGAGTTTGTGTAAAAAAGGGAAATGATAGTACATCAGCTAGACAGGTGCAGTACGCTAAAGAAATGTAATGTATAAATGTGTTAAGTAGTCTTGTACTTGATATGCCGATAGATTTTTACACATTTAGTAGATATGTTTGGGATATAAACATAAAATTTACTTGCTTTTGTGTGGGGAACATCTCTCGGATATATGGGTAACCCCCGAAATCTTGTTTGAAAGGTCCCTCTTTCTGAGATACTAGGTCTTTATGCTTAGTGATATCTGGGTATTATCCCGGGACTTCTGATAATGCGGAAGCAATGGCCTAGTCCCCGGAGAATACTTTACTGCATGCTTGAAATATAGCGCCGCCCTCAGCAGAAATAGACAATAAAATTGCTAACTCAATGCTGTTGTAAAAAAGATCCTCTAAAGGGGACCCACCATCGAAGAAGTCGTCATCTCTCTGCTGAACGGAAGTTCTGACCTGAGCTCTCACGACCTTCGCATCTAACCCTCTACATATATCATCTAGGTATACTCACCTGTAAGACTGAATATTGGGATCTGGATACGGGAGTATATTCTGAGGTGGGACACATATAAAAGTTTAAGTCTTAAAACATTAAATCCGTATCCTGAACAGATTGAAGTTTGTGTGAAAATTTAAAGTGGACCAGTATATCGACAATCAATGCAAACTGTTTAATATTGAAAATGTAATCCAGCTTAACGGTACTTGTATCTCGTCGGCAGCTGATATGATCCCCTAACACGCTCACAAAAAGATTGTGTGTACAGTTTTCAGTTTATCTAGTTAAAAATCCAAAAAGATTTTAGTTTCTTATTTTATTTTCGACAACTGACATTGGGAATCGGACGATCAAAGCTTAGTGCAGATCATGTCAGTGTTTGATGAGGGCTGGGTAAGCTGGTGTTGCAGTATAATGATTGGTACAGTGTTTGACAGTTGAAAAGTGTTTGGAAGTTCAAAATGTTCAAAAGTTCATTCATTTGAACTATTTTCAGAATGAAATAATTGTATACATCATAATTCGGTCATCCAAGGTCATTAACTTGGACTTGGTAGGCCAAGCAGTTGACCAAGGTCATTGATTTGGACTTGGTTAACTGGGTGTGACAGTGTTTAATCAGAAAAGTGTTCAAAAATCAAAGTTTTGAAAACAACATCCTGATTTTGCTCATATGTCACTGAACAATAATTTTGAAAATTAAAAGGTTTAAAATTTGATTGTAAAGTTTTAAGTTTAGTTGTTTGGATTCTTTATATAGTCAAATCTTTATAGGATTGTGAAAGAACCAGATCATAAATTCTGGACATTTAAAATGTTTATTCTTATAAATGTTTGAGGTTTGCAGGTGAAAGATCCAGATTAAGATCCCGATAGCAGAGTCTTAGGGGGAGTCTGAAGATGAGTTTGATGCAAAAGGAAGCTTGTTGCTGGTAATCCAGGTGTCGATCCCAAAAGCACAGAAGATTGATAAAAGGGGGAGCCTGCGAAAGAGAAATAGAAGCTTAGGAAGTTGCTGAAGAAGTCTAAGCATCGTGAAGGAAAATTCAAGTCCCTGTAAAGTTTGAAGACCAAGACTGAAGACTGCGGCTTTATCCAAGGGGGAGTTTGTTGGTGCACGAATGTCTAAAGCCTACGTCTTAGTCTTAGTTGTTTAATGTATAGGGTCTAGATGTGTTGATTATGTATTGTATACGGGTTGAATATGAAAATTTGGGATTTTAATGTTCTGATTTCGCTTATATGGACATGTGACATATGAGCGAAATCCCAAGAAGCTGATTTCGCTTATATGAACATGGTCATATAAGCGAAACCCTCACCCCTATATATAGTCAAGTTGTTTTCTCATTATGTACGTTTATGTCCAGTGTGTAGCCGAACTGCTGCCCGTATATTTCTTGAAGAATTAATGAGAAAACCACTTTAAACTGATATGTTTCTGTTTCTACTCATTTCTGCTTTGATTCATGCCGATTTTGTATTTCCGCTGCATTTTCGGTAGTTGCTAGCTCTGATTGACTCACACGACTGTCAATAACGGTCCTACAAACACCATATCATCAGGGATTTTAAACCCAGGTTTTAAAACCAAGCATTCGTTTTTCGTGAAATGTACAGTAAACGATTTATCACAGATTTGAGAAATACTAAGCAAGTTATTTTCCAATTCTATGATGTAATTCACTTCCTCAAACGAAATAACCCCATTCGTCAGGGTTCCTTGTCCTACAATCCTGCCACCCTGGTTTCCGGCAAATCCCACTTAACCTCTGTTCTTTGATTTAACGTCATAAAGCAATGCTAGCATTCCAGTCATGTGTCTTGAAGCTCCGCTGTCCATTATCCACTTTGAGATATATGACCTCGGCAGCCCCTGCATTTATCATAGCAAATTTATTCAAACAATGAAGCCCATGACTTCTTTTCCTGTGGAACACTACCAAACACTAAATCACTTTTCCCATCAACTTTTGGAATACTAAAGATCACATTTTGGACAACAAGTTCAGATTTTGTTTTTAAGTTTTCATCTTTAATTGGTGGAAACTCTGCAAGAAACTTCTCCAATTCAAATTCAAATTTATGATCATCATTAGCAACCACTTTTGATTCATAAAATTCCTTTACCCCTTTTACTTTTCTGTCAACCATTTTTCCAAAAATGTTTAGAACATTGGGGTTAAAGACTTTTGATTCAAACTTTAACTCATTCTCCATTTTATTCACCTCAACTGATTGTTTTGGTTTAACCACCCATGATTGAGTTTCAAAAATTTTTGTTTTTGGATAAATCTTTGAAGTCTTTTGTGACTTTGAAGATTCGCCAATCTCGAATGTCGATTTCAGCTTATCTTCAGACTTCAATGATTCACCCCTCTTCAAGATGCGGATTGGTGAAACCATTGGTTTTTTTACCCTTTTTATCAACTGGTGACTTAGGTCGAGGTTTTTGAACAACATATTTTATGACAGGTTTTTCGAAAACTTTCTTGCATTGTTTTGCCATGTGTCCGATTTCATTGCAGCGATAGCAAACTCTTTTGTCATACTCGACAAAAGTTGACTTGAACGACTCTTCTTTCAGTTTCTTCGCCGCATTGAAATCGTCAACGGCTTTTTGGCTAAAAATGTATTCCTTCTCATCATCCACACTTGGTCCAACAACAAAAACATCATTCATTTTATCCTTTGGCTTAACAACCTTCTTAGCCATCTTTTTCTCAAAACCAATTCCTTTGTTTTTAAAGTTGTTTCCATTTTTCTTGTTGTTACCATTCCCTTCCCATTCTTTCTTTCCTGAATTGTTAGAACGTGACATAACAAACGACTTTTTCGGTTTCGAAAAGAATTCTTTGTTATTTACTTCAGCAATGTCAATTTCAACCAGTTTAAAAATTTTCTCAACATTTTCAATCTTAACGTTCTGAAGCGGATACTCGAAATCAGAATAAAGCTTGTCCGTTCCAATCATAGTGTAAACCACCATAATCGGATCATCATTCGTACTCTTTTCTGATTTCGGTATAAAACGATCTAAAAAGTTACCCTCATCTTCAGAATCAATAACAGACTTTTCAGAATGAAATTTCATAACATCAGCCTCAGAGTTATCACTCTCTTCATCTAACACCTGATCGACAACAGTCTTGATGACCTGTGACTCGTTGTCTGTGTCGGATGCAGAGAATGTAACATCAATGCTTTCTGGCAATTCTTCCTCAATTGTTTTCAACTTGAGGTTCAATGCAGCTTCCACCCCATCTGGATACTTTTGAGTATAATGATTCCACATTGGGGGTGGAACACTGTTAAAGACTGGTGCAGCATTAGGCTGTTGTGGAACAATTTGTTTAAGAACATAGGACGATGCAACATAGCTCATCAATTTATTATCGATTCGCTCATTTTTAATTTTAGTCAATTCTAATTCTTTCTTTAATGATGCGATTGTGTCAAGATGAAAATTAACTTCCACTTGTTTATCAAAAAGTGTTGCTTTTGCTAGTTTTGTGGCTTTATCATTTTCGACACTTTCTTTTTTAATCATTTTAACTGATCTGGATAGTGTATCATATGCTTCTTTGACTTGTCCTAGATCAAATTTTAACATGTCAGCATGTTGTTTCAATTCCTGAAACTTAGTGTCTTTTTCAAGACACTCCATGCACGGTTGTAAACACTTTTGGTATGGGGTTTCAGACATTGAATCCACTTTCTCAACAATCTCTGCTTCATGAGCAGTTTTCAATTCCTGTTTACCGACATCTTTGGACTCTGACTCAGACACTTTCTCAGATTTGACCTCCTCAATTTCTGACTCCTGATCCAACTCCTTTTGAACTGACTCGGTACCGACAGACTCTTGTTTCACAAGTTCTGTGTCTACCTCTTTCAGTTTCGCCATGAGAGCCTTGTCAGCAATTTCTTTCAAAGTGTCTTTGGTCATTTCCTTTGTGACATCGATCATCTCCTCGACAGACTCTTTCATCTCCTCATATCGTGGACACAATCCAGTCTTTGGTTCTTCAAAGAAACTTGCAAAAGATTCAAAAATTTTAGGAGGCATGATAGATCTCAAAGAACTGGCTAATACCTCCTGCTCAGATTGATAGTAATGAACTTCTGCATTTAATTCCTCAATGTCAACCACATTATCCACATAAACATCTTCAACAACCACTTCTGGTTCAACAACACTTTCAGTCACTTCAACTATCTCAGCCATCATAGCCTGTCCATCACTTCCAGGGATGTATTTATCCCAGCTGAATCCCTCAGCAACTTTCTCGTCATCCTGGTTCACAATGAGAGCTTTCTCTGGTTTGTTCTCGATTTGTGGTCTTTGAACTACAGGTTGCTGATTTGGTCGGTGATAAATTGCCTGCTTATAATAATCATTCGTGAACGGATTTTGATGATTATTTACTTCTCGATTCGGACACTCTCTTTTGAAATGGCCTCTTTCTTTGCACTTGAAGCAGGTTACTTTAGACTTGTCGAAACCTAGCTTCTGATCAGGTCCAGAAAGGCTGTTTCTACCAGTGATTTCCATAAAGCGCTGTGCTCTCCTCACAAGACTAGCCATGCCCCATTTAATATCTATCAACTCAAGCTCCTCCGGATCGATCTGATCGTAATCCTCTTTGGTCATTTCCGGATTTCCGATCTTACCCGCTACCAGAGACTCATATGACTCTAACACGGAAGCCAACAATGCAATGTGTTGCTTCGCAGCTGATTCAGTGAATTCATTCCCATTTTTGATATTAACTGCGATGTTGCATTGAATCCCAGAAACATAAGCCTGATTGTTTGAGCTGGTCGAGGTTTGAGGTGATGTCTGTTCAGAAGCTTTGAAATTTGGCTTGTAGCTGGCAAATGGTGAAGGCTTGTTTGTTTGTGGAGTATTTGATGAAGCACTTGATGATGTGTCAGCACTGAAACCAGTTTGTATCTTTGGACTCTGATTTGTTGTAACTGGAGTACTGCCTCTGTAGTACAAAGATACATCTTGTTGAACATTTATTGAGTTCATCTTTCTAATTTTTAGCAACTCCAACTCTTGAGCTTCAATCTTTTCTATGAATGCACTAAGATTTAGATTCCCAAAATCTGAATTGTTTTTCAACATCATCAGATAAGTGCCCCACTCTTCATATGGTAATGCATCAGACAACTTATCAATCAATTCTTCATTGTTCTTTTCAATGTCTAATCTCTTCATCTCAAGTACTAAATGGCAATATCTATCGATCAGTTGCTTTGTTGTTTCACCCTTCATGCTGGTAAAAATATCAAACTCCTTCTTTAATAAAGCCTTCTTATTCTTGACCATTGACACACTACCTTGAAACTTCAATTTCAATGCATCCCACATAGATTGAGCATTGTCTTCATGTTGTAATAACACTAAAATGTCCTCTTTGATGGCCTGCTGAAGGATACTAATCATATTTTTCTCGGCTTTGAAATCATTCTGTTCTGATTCTGTCAAACTTCCAATACCCTTTGGATAATTTCTCCCATCAACAGGTGGAACATACTTCACTTCTATCTTCATCCAGCATTCGAAGTGGTTAGCCTGAACCCAGTTCTTAAATCTGCCTGACCATCCTGAGTATTCATCTATATTCATAAGCTTGGGAGGCTTTTGCATCGTTCCCAATTCATTCTCCATGTTGACGTTTTGCATAAGATTACCCGAGGTTTGTCCTGCTACCATACCACTGCCCGCAAAGAAGTTGTAAAAATCTTGGTTTTCCATTTTTAGATTTACCGAATAGTTTTTTTTAGGTTTTCAAACACACACTTTTCACAAAATCAGACGATCGAACAGTATCACGAACACTATGGACTTTTTTAAGAAATCAGCTATACTCACGCGAAATCCGTTTTCAAGATGAAAACAATTTTCAAGCGAAACTTGTGATTCAAACGAAACCTCAGCAAAGTTCAAGCGAAACCTCAGAATATTTCAAGCGAAAGCTGGTTTCAAGCGAAACCACAACAATAGTCGGTTTCTCTTGAAATATCCTTACACTTTTCAAGCGAAACGTGAAAATTCAAGCGAAAGCCAACAGTTCGTTCAAGTGAAACCAGGTTTTCAGGTCATTTTTACAAGTTTTACTTCGAATTTTAAGCTGATATTCTCAAGGGTTTGTTAAAACTCAGTTTCACACACACTGTCCAAAATTCAGTCCATTTTGTCCGTGTAAAAGTCCAGAAATCAGATTTTGTGTAGAAAAATGCTTTGATTCAGGTATATTGGCTCATGACTGGCTCTGATACCAATTGTAGGATCGATATTGACGATCTATTGAGTCAATCTGAGTCAAAATACCACTGTTTATGTGGCGGAATCACACAAACAGTTTGAATCAAAGAGAATGGAGTAGAAATAGAAAGAATATCACTTTAAACACTGTTTCTCATTCATATATCACAGAAAAATCCAGCAGCAGTTCGGCACCAGAACAATGGGAATGTTACAAATGAGAAACAACTAGCACCTATATATAGGCCCTGGGTTTCGCTTGAACCAGTCTCAAGCGAACCCTAATCATCAGGTTTCGCTTGAACTTGACATGTACCACCTTCAAGTGAAACCCCTTAAACATAAACTAAAACTTACAATTTTGACCCCTGTACTATACAATCATGACATATTTAGACCCTAGACTTAAGACATAGGCTTTAGACATCATGCACCAACAGAAAACACTTGACAACCTCCTAGAAGCAGCTTTTCTTGCCACCAGACCTTTCTCCATCAATTAGGAATCTGATGCCGTCACTAAACAAATTCCTTAAGTCGTAGCCATTTGTTGAGTGTTTTTTTTGGTGTCTAATCCTCATATATATTGTGACAACCCGAACTTTACGGTTAGTGTCTTTCAATCTTGTGATTCCGATTCCTCACTATTATCACTTCCTTGCATACTCTTTGTTTTAGTGAATCTGTTAATGCTTGGGATTTTGTTAAACTGGTTAAACATAAATGATTATTGGGTTTCGTTGTATCACATAACTAATCTTTGGGCCGGTCATTAGTGTTCCGGGCCGCCAAGACTATAATTGTTCTTAAACTACCTTGGGCCGGTTGTTAGTGTGTTTGGGCCACCTGTATTTGGACCGCACACACACGGTGTGTATCTGGGCCGCGACATTCCCCCTTAGCTACCCACCTCCTCTTGTTTCTAAACCCGTCGACCCACAAAGGTGATATTAGGCCGATCATGCAAGTCCAAAGCCCAAAACCTTGTTGTGGATTATATATGATTATATATTAGTTACGTAGTTGGTTTTTTATAACAAAACCATAGAAACACCTGGTGAACGGCAACAAGAAGATTACCTCGCTGATCCCCTCCCTTGCGTGATTAATCCTCTAAATCGCCTTAATTCATTGTCGGGTTAGTGCTTATTCAATTACCCAAAATGTATTCATGTATTAACGTGATGTGGTTATGAATATGCTATGTGATGTTGTATGATCGTTGGTTCGATGAGTGTTTGTTATTATCAGTTGTGTTGATTGATGTCAATATGTGCGATTGCTTGATAGTGATTTGTAGAAACTTTTGATATAATTTGCATTCGATTTCTCATTAGACCTCAACAGATTACTCATGGAATATGATATAGTGACCGACAACTTTATATATATCACATGCAATTCTGACAAATCAATGAAAAAGTGGCCGACTAATATGAATCAATATCAAATCACATGCAAATTTAAATAGATCTGATCACATGAAACCATGATTGGGCCGATGATATGGACTTTGAATTTATATTTCAATAACTGTTATTAAAAGTCTTAGATTGATCGGTAGAGGCGAACCAGAAATAGAAGGCTGTAACTGTTGAAACAGCGACGAAACCCTACCTCCTGACGAAAAGTTGGTCGACGAAACTCCTTGATGTTTCGTCGACACATTCCCGACGAAACCCCGGGATATTTCGTCGACACATCCTTGACGAAACAAGGTGTTACGTCGCTTGAGGTTGATCGCTGAGCTCATTCGCATGTGGTGTGACGTTTTGTCCCTTCTGATTATGTTTGATTGATTTTGTGTCATGATGGATGCATGTGATTAATGCTTTAAACGTCTGCACATGTTCAAGTTCTTGAATAAAACCAACCAAGTCTCAATCATACATGTGGTTGTTTAATTTTAAACAAATGGGTAAATAAGTGGGCCGCACATGGGACTTGGATGTTCAAGTAATCTAAGGTAATTGAATTTTTGATTAAATGAATATAAGTGATCAAACTGTTATATTGTGACTAGACTTTGGGAATTGAAAATCACTAGTGGGTCGCATATGATATCATTGAACTACTTAACTGTGAATGTTAATTGTAATAATGGGTTGTGTATGCTAGTTGTTTTAAATTAAGTACCGATACATGTCATGCCATGATTTTATGATAAAAGCATTCTGTGTAATCATGTGTGGTTTACTGTATGTTGATGTATGACATGAATGAATTCAAAACTGATTACCTTTAGTAACCACGGTAGGGTTTGGTTGACCAACTGGGAACTGGTAGAGTAGATTAATAAACCGAGCAATCTCAGGTGAGTTCACTGCTCTTTTCCAAGCATGCATCCCGGGAAGGGATATCGGGTAACGTTTTCAGGGAAGAATGTCAGGTTAATGGGATGTTTGTTATTACTCAGTTTCTATCATATAAGACCCCTTACATCTACCGATTGTTGCCGGGAAGGCAACGAGGTATTTAGTTGATAGCGCTATTAGGTTTGGCACCCTCACACCGGGCCGGAATGGACGGGCGTGAACTATTTACCTTGACCACTTGACCAATGCTTTGATAGAGGCATTGGGGGTTGGGCAAACACATTTAGTAGCCACATACGATAATCGAGTTAATGACAACATCAAAACATAACGTTGAACTGTTTTAAACACACAACTGGTAACTAAAACGCGTTAACAAAACCTTGAACTCACCAGCATCGTCTGACACACTTGTCTGCATGCTTGCAGGTCTGTAGGGTTTTATTATGGAACTTGCTGTCTGGAAGGCTGGAGTGGTCATGGGTCGAGATACATGGAGTCACAACACAAGACTAATGGTTTTTACATGTGGTTTACAAACACTTAACAAATGAATTATGCTTCCGCTGTATACTGTGAATTATTTGTAACGTTGTAACACTTAAGGTTAATAAATGAAAGTTTTATTTAAATATATCTATGAGTATAATGTGGTTGGTGGCTAGATCCTGATACGTCACATGCCCCGCGATGTTTTCGCAAGTGGTATTTTAGGGGTGTGACAGTTTGGTATCAGAGCCACTGGTTATAGTGAACTAGGTTTTAAAACGATTTTTATAAAACCAGACTATAACCGAACAGTTCTGAAGACGTGAATACGACCATGACACTCAGCTCCAGACTGCAAGGTTTGTCTCTCGTATACTCACTGTACTGCATAACTTGTGAACACTTATATATGATATTGCATGTGATTGCACATTTAGCACAACAGTATGAATTCATGTATTACCTGCATGTGTTATGTGATTGATAGGGTGGTATTTCCCTAAACATTCATGACTTACATTTTGTGATGCTCTTTGTTTGCTACTCGAGTTAGAGGAACCATTCGACATGAGTTAGGAGGAGCTGAGATGAGCATGCAAATCACAATATTATTGTGGGTGCACACATAATAATAATGTGGGGTGCATGTGAGTCCCAGCGAGGCTTAACAAGTGAAGAAGGGGTTATGCTCTGTTATTTGATCAGTGTGAACCGTAACAAATTTATAGGAGTCATAACAGTGATCGTTTCCTACACGAATGTGACCTTTTCACCTCTCTCTGAATCCTTTCAAATCTCGATGCTATTGAGTATTCCCTGAACACCCCTCTGAACGCCTAGCGAACCATGTAGAATGTTAGGTGCTGGTACAAACGTCCTTGAGTTGGATGTTGCAACGTCAATGATTAACCTATCTCACTTCTCATCGTATGGTGGAACTCAAGGATTTGGCGCATTAGATCCAGAAGTGTGATCACTTCTGCAACACTCTCGTAGCAAACCGTGTAGTATTTAATCAACTTGGAAGAACGATGGACAAGAGGGTAAATGTAGTATTTTACCGACTTCAGCATTTGAACGACCCTAGTTACTGGCAACGAACATCAGCGATTTGACTCCAAACGAATCCTTAACCCTAGTCAACAACTTATGGGAGCCGACTTTTACATAAACGATGACAATTGACCTTGATGTGGAATGTGTAACTGCCAGCACAATGAGTGGCGCCTTGGAACGTGGCACGGAATGTGAAGAGATGGACATTGTTGGTGAAAGATCGCAGGACTTCATTTCGAGCAACAGCACTAGAAGTAACAGTCACGATGACAGCAAGGTACTCGCAAATCATGACTTTGGGTATGGAAATGATGGTGGCTTCAACAGGGAACGGCCGATGTTAAGGCAAGATGCCAACAACCCAGGGAGCAAAGACAGTCTTAGGAATTCTAGTAGCAGTAGCAACAACACTGGATATGGTACCCACGAAGGACATTTAGGATTGGCGTGGGCGACGCCAGGATTATAACAACATGGTGGCCTACACGTTCTTAGTAACTAATCGCTTCGTCACTGTTTTGCTTAACCCTGATGCTTCTTGAAACCGAACCTGCTGTGGAATCGGCTGATGGCAAGTCAGATGGAACCGCATATGTTAGTTGGGATGCAAACTCGACCTAGTGGGGCAGGTAATCGACACCGATCTTCTTTCTACTATCCTAGATGGCTACAATGCAGTAGTTAGTGTGGACTGGTTATCTAGAACTCGCGCGGATGTACCCAGGGGGGAGAAAATTTTGTGTGGTGAATTGTTATTTGTTCTAAAGCATTAGACTGGTGCAAGGGTTAGCGCCATTTTGGCTATGAGGGCCCAAAAGTGTATATGGAGGGATGACCCCGCTATAATAGCAACCGTTTCTGATGATAAGGCTAAGGAAAATAGGATCGAGGATCCACCAATTATTGTGACTCATCTCAGTGTGCTATTCGAGGAACTTCCAGGATTACTTCCACAACTGTTAGGCAGAAACTCAGTTTGATCTCACGCCAGGTGCAGCTCTGAATATTCGTACTCTTACCGTCTTGCACCAGGAGGGTTGCAGGAGCCGTTTAATCAATTACAGAAACTGTTGAACAGGAGTTTTGGCGGACCTAGCTTTTCGCTTTGGGGAGCCCCAGTTACACCCATGAAGACAAGCCTTACCGTACGTGTACTGGTTATAGAGAACTTAACAAGGTGACAGTCGAGAACCGTTTGCCTCGACCATGTAGTGACAACCTGTCGACTAGTTGCGAGGGACAAGCTTTCATTCGAGGATTGATTTACGAACGGACTATTATCAGAGGGGAGTCCAAGGGGAGAATGTTCCTAAAGCGGCATATCAAACGCAGTATGGCCATACGACTTTGTGCACCATGACCATTGAGTTAATCAACACACGAGCAGCTTTATGGATCACGTGAATCGACCATGTTATTTGATGACGTTTTGAAACACTACCAGGGGAAAGGAACACCATGAACGACACCTGTATTTTGTCCTAGAGCTCCTAGGGGAGGAACAACTTCACGCGAAGTCTACCTAAGTGTGACTTCAGGATTTTCGAGGATTTCGCAACTTTAACCTCTTTAGCACAGCAGGGTGCTGTGTACTCGTGGGAGACAGGCGGGAGACGTCATTTCAGCTTTCAATTCCCAACTCTACAATGCACTGAGCATCGTCTTTACCTAAGGGTATGGGTGATCTAGCAGTATACCATGATGCTCCGAATCAGAGTCCCAGTTACACGCCGATGCAACATGAGAGAGTGATGACTTACGTAATGGTGTTACGAAGAGGAACTGCACGACATGCAATCTGCGGTGGAAACCATGGTCGTTGGATTTAAGTAGGAGGCATTACTTGGACGGTACCGAATGCACTACTTAGACCGATAACAAGGGCCTCCCGTGTACCCTGGTTACGAGAGAGTTAAATCAGCTAATGGCATCACTGGATTAAACTTTTGAATGAATACGACCGTGAAACCTGGACGTGCACGAGCTTGGCAGCTCGCTATCCACTCTAACATACCTGATCAGATCCACCTTGTTCAAACTGAAGAACTGAAGGAAGAGAGTTCACAAGATCGACCCATGCGAGGCATGGGGAAGAAACCTTTGGCAGGTCGGACGATATTTGCTACTTCATGGAACGAATATGGATCTCACTATACAGCAACATTAGGGAACTGGTGCAGGAAAAGCACACGGGTTTCGATATCCTATTCATCTAAGTTTTGATAGGATGTACTAAAACCTGAAGACTATGTACGGGTGACCGGGCCTGAAGGCCCACATAACCACGCAAGGGAACGAATTTTGACATGTGGGAAAGTCAAGGTGGGATATTAGCAACCAGAAACACATGTATGGGAAATGAGAACAGACTGCCATGGATTTTGTCACTAGTCTACTTACAACTCGAAACGGAAACATTATCACCTGGGTGATCATTGATGGACTCAAGTTACCAGCACACATTCTTGCAAACAAGAAAACTGACGATTCTTCACAGTTGTGAATGTTCCTCTGAGAGAGGCGGCTTTTAGGCACAAGGTGCCAACTCCGGTTACCTCTGAATTTGATCTATGCATGATTTATGTCAAGCAATATACAACACCCTTGGCTCATGGCAGGACCAGAGCATTGCTTATAGCCGTTGGGCAAACGATCAGAGAAAATGAACTCTCCTGGCACTCGAAGACATGCTGCAAGCATGTGTGTGACTAGCTTTGGTGCAAATTGGAAGGACTCTTACCTATGGTTGAGTACTACTGCGGCAGTTATCATCTTGGTAACCAGACAGCTCTGTTGAGGCATTACATAGACAATAATGACGACCTTCTTGTTAGATTGAGATGGTTGACAACTTAATTACTGGTCCAGGACTGGTACTCGAAACTATTGGGAAGGTTGTTTGGATCAGGAGTCGATTGGTGGCAACGCGTGACCGTCAGGAAAGCTCATAAACTTAGGAAACGCTGGAAGATCGCTGTAGGCGATCGTATCATGTTGAAAGTTTCACCCTGGGAGGGTATGGTACGCTTGGGAAGCGTGAGAAGCTTAATTTACGTTACGTTGGGTTATTCCGAATTCTGGAAAGAATCGGTCACGTCGCCTAAAACTTAAGTTACCCGACGAATTGGGTAACGTTCATGATGTCATTTATGTCGTGAGTCTAAAGCAGTGTTTCTCCGACGAAACGCTTGTGATACCTTCTTAGAGTCTGAGACTAACGACAAGTTGCAGTTGTCAATGTGCCTATTGAAAACATGCCCCAGGAGGTTAAGGTTTGCGAGCACTGTCAAATTCCAATTATGAGAGTTCGTTGGAACTCGAGACTAAGTATCCGCAATCGTACGTATCTGCTGAATCAATTCCGATGCAACTGGTGAATTTCGAGGACGAAATTTCCTTTCTAGTTGGGGATGATGTGGTACCCGAGGAAAACCCACAGTCATCCACAGTTATCTTGAACTACCACTTCATTTCTCTAAGACTTCTTGTCAAATTTCGGGACGAAATTTCTTTCAAGTTGGGGATGATGTGACAACCCGAACTTTACGGTTAGTGTCTTTCAATCTTGTGATTCCGATTCCTCACTATTATCACTTCCTTGCATACTCTTTGTTTTAGTGAATCTGTTAACTCTCGGGATTTTGTTAAACTGGTTAAACATAAATGATTATTGGGTTTCATTGTATCACATAAATAATGTTTGGGCCGGTCGTTAGTATTCGGGGCCGCCAAGACTATAATTGTTCTTAAACTACCTTGGGCCAGTTGTTAGTGTGTTTGGGCCACCTGTATTTGGACCGCACACACACGGTGTGTATCTGGGCCGCGACATTCCCCCTTAGCTACCCACCTCCTCTTGTTTCTAAACCCGTCGACCCACAAAGGTTATATTAGGCCGATCATGCAAGTCCAAAGCCCAAAACCTTGTTGTGGATTATATATGATTATATATTAGTTACGTAGTTGGTTTTTGATAACAAAACCCTAGAAACACCTGGTGAACGGCAACAAGAAGAGTACCTCGCTGATCCCCTCCCTTGCGTGATTAATCCTCTAAATCGCCTTAATTCATTGTCGGGTTAGTGCTTATTCAATTACCCTAAATGTATACATGTATTAACGTGATGTGGTTATGAATATGCTATGTGATGTTGTATGATCATTGGTTCGATGAGTGTTTGTTATTATCAGTTGTGTTGATTGATGTCAATATGTGTGATTGCTTGATAGTGATTTGTAGAAACTTTTGATATAATTTGCATTCGATTTCTCATTGGACCTCAACAGATTACTCATGGAATATGATATAGTGACCGACAACTTTATATATATCACATGCAATTCTGACAAATCAATGAAAAAGTGGCCGATTAATATGAATCAATATCAAATCACATGCAAATTTAAATAGATCTGATCACATGAAACCATGATTGGGCCGATGATATGGACTTTGACTTTATATTTCAATAACTGTTATTAAAAGTGTTAGATTGATCGGTAGAGGCGAACCAGAAATATAAGGTTGTAACTGTTGAAACAGCGACGAAACCCCACCTCCCGACGAAAAGCTGGTCAACGAAACTCCTTGATGTTTCATCGACACATTCCCGACGAAACCCCGGGATATTTCGTCGACACATCCTTGACGAAACAAGGTGTTACGTCGCTTGAGGTTGATCGCTGAGCTCATTCGCATGTGGTGTGACATTTTGTCCCTTCTGATTATGTTTGATTGATTTTGTGTCATGATGGATGCATGTGATTAATGCTTTAAACGTCTGCACATGTTCAAGTTCTTGAATAAAACCAACCAAGTCTCAATCATACATGTGTTTGTTTAATTTTAAACAAATGGGTAAATAAGTGGGCCGCACATGGGACTTGGATGTTCAAGTAATCTAAGGTAATTGAATTTTTGTTTAAATGAATATAAGTGATCAAACTGTTATATTGTGACTAGACCTTGGGAACTGAAAATCACTAGTGGGTCGCATATGTTATCATTGAACTACTTAACTGTGAATGTTAATTGTAATAATGGGTTGTGTATGCTAGTTGTTTTAAATTAAGTACCGATACATGTCATGCCATGATTTTAAGATAAAATCATTCTGTGTAATCATGCGTGGTTTACTGTATGTTGATGTATGACATGAATGTATTCAAAACTGATTACCTTTGGTAACCACGGTAGGGTTTGGTTGACCAACTGGGAACTGGTAGAGTAGATTACAAACCGAGCAATCTCAGGTGAGTTCACTGCTCTTTTCCAAGCATGCATCCTGGGAAGGGATATCGGGTAACGTTTTCAGGGAAGAATGTCAGGTTAATGGGATGTTTGTTATTACTGTGACAACCCAAACTTTCAAGGTTAGTATCTTTCTATCTTTCTGCCTGGTGATTTCTCATTAGTTCTCTTGCACGTCCTCCGCTTTAGTGAATCTGTTAAACGCTTGTAATTTCTATAAACTTGTTTAACGCATAACGTATTTGAGTATGTTTGTGCGTGTAGTGGGTTTTCTATTGGGTCAATGGCTAGGTTTGGGCCGCACGTAAAGGTGGGACACTCACACACTTTAGTTCCTCATATTATCTCGACCCACACGTGAAACCGGTCCGGGTCGAATGAGCCCACTCCTCATGGACACTACACATGGTTAGCTAGGACCATGTAACCCTTGTAGTTTACCTTAAACCTTGTTACACCTCGAGCCCATCTTATTTGTTTAAGTAGAATGTGTTTATGAATACTTAAATTATTTATTAATTGTATCAAGATTATCGGCCCAAAAGAAGCCCACCCTTGTCCCACTTAATTCCTTGAACGCATATATGCACCTTAGGGTGTGGGGTTCGGTGGTTCTATTCCTAATTGAAGCACAAACAAAATCAACTAAACAATTCCTTTTCTCCTCAAGATTGACGGCAGTAGTGGTCCCCGAAGCCTCATTCTTATTTTTGTAATCAAGTGTGGATTAAAACTCATTTGGTATGATTTACGTCTAAATTGATCATGTTTCTTTTTTATTATATTGAATTTAATTATATGGTTTCATGTTGTGAGTATGTTTAATGATTTGGTCTCTAAACATTCACTGTTTTCAATCGAATAGAAGGATGGTTGGCAAAATTGTTGGTTATTTGGACTAGTAGACAAGTGTGTTGGTGATCTGTTTGAATATTGTTTTAATGATGGAAGTATATTGAAATCGATGAGCTAGTTGTTGAATTCTGGAAATCATTAGGCTGGTTAATCTGTTGGAATGTTGTGTGATTATAGAGATTGTGTTTGCAATAAATATAGAAAGATTGCATAGGATATTCGATCTTTGATTTTGTTTGAATGCGGATGTTAATGGTGTTTTGATTCGAGTAGGAAGTATAGTATAAAACTATTAATTGATGAAGATTAAGGTTCATGAATTTCAATCCTTGAATCTGTTTGACCGATTTTTGGATAGATGGTTGTTGTTAATTGTTGCTAGCAATAAATGTGGAAAGTTGTTGACCGTGTAACAGATTAGTAAGCCAAATAAATGAAATTAAACTTGTAATGGATTGGTCCAATTGTATTATGGTAAATTGTGTAACTGATTCCCTAATTTAAGACTAAAACGGACTGGTCGCATACTGTAAGGTTGCACACTAGTGTGCGTACCAACTAGATTGCATGCGGTACAATAGGTTGAATCACACTATTAATGTAATCGCACACTAAATTCTGATTCGCACACTTGTGTGATCATACTACTAGCCGCACCCTTTTTAATAAACTGTCACGATAATTTGGGCCGCACATTCATCTTTGGACTTGAATTATGAAACCGTGTGTGTGTAAATGGGTACGTATTTGTAACATGATATTTGTCTTCTACTTGACTTGTGACATATACCAATACGTGAAATATTTAAATACGAATTTAATTAGATGTGATAATTATATTAGGACGTGATTGACTGAAGTGTTTTGAAAAGTAACTAGTCATACCGAGCAAAACAAGGTGAGTTCACACACTTTCTAAGGCATGGGATTCCCGGTGGTTGGGAATGGGTTAAAGAATTAAAACGGAACCTACATATCCTCCTTGGGTAGGATATGTACCTCCATCCTCCATGGGTAGGATGCCAATATTAATCCTGCGTATTCTCCTTGGGTAGAATACGTACGTTCGTCCTCCTTGGGTAGGACAACAACCTTAAACTTACTAGACAAAACTCTATCATGAAGTCCCTCATTTTTATATCGACTTAATCGCCGGGCCAATGGCGAGCGGGTCATTAGTTAATAGCGCTATTAGGGTTGACAAGCCTCACACCGTGCCGGTAGGACGGGCGTGTACTAATGGATCTGGGCACTTAGTCAATGATGATAGACATTGACGTAGGGCACAACTTATTTTCGTCAGTTTTCGATATGGTAACGGTCTAGTGGTTCACATGGGGAAGCCCCCACTGATTATGGATATGGTTTGGGAAACAAAGTTACTGGTTAACTCGTGGTTTACGAAACAACTTATGGTTTTCAAAACAAACTTTTAAAACTAAACAACCAACTGTGAACTCGCTCAACTTTGTTGTTGACTAGTTGTTACATGCCTTGCAGGTCTATATGCTTATATTATTTGGAACTTGCTGTCTGGGAGGCTGGAGTGGTCATGGGTCGAGACACATGGAATCTCCAAAACAAGCTTAACGGTTTATGTACTCTGGGTTTACTAAACACTTAACAAATGATTTATGCTTCCGCTGTATACGATGAATGATATGTAACGTTAGTAACGCTTTATGTTAATAAATGAAAGTTTTATTTAATTTTAATTATGAGTTCAATGTGATTGGTGGCTTGGATCCTGGTATGTCACACGCCTCGCGGGGGTTTCCGCACGTGGTATTTTGGGGGTGTGACAATTATTCAGTTTCTATCATACAAGACCCCTTACATCTACCGATTGTTGCCGGGAAGGCAACGAGGTATTTAGTTGATAGCGCTATTAGGTTTGGCACCCTCACACCAGGCCGGAATGGACGGGCATGAACTATTTACCTTGACCACTTGACCAATGCTTTGATAGAGGCATTGGGGTTTGGGCAAACACATCTAGTTGCCACATACGGTAATCGAGTTAATGACAACATCAAAACATAACATTGAACTGTTTTAAACACATAACTGGTAACTAAAACGCGTTAACAAAACCTTGAACTCACCAGCGTAGTCTGACACACTTGTCTGCATGCTTGCAGGTCTGTAGGGTTTTATCATGGAACTTGCTGTCTGGAAGGCTGGAGTGGTCATGGGTCGAGATACATGGAGTCACAACACAAGACTAAAGGTTTTTACATGTGGTTTACAAACACTTAACAAATGAATTATGCTTCCGCTGTATACTGTGAATTATTTGTAACGTTGTAACACTTAAGGTTAATAAATGAAAGTTTTATTTAAATGTATCTATGAGTATAATGTGGTTGGTGGCTAGATCCTGATACGTCACATGCCCCGCGATGTTTCCGCAAGTGGTATTTTAGGGGTGTGACATATATCACCATTGCCCTTGATTTTCTTGACTGTATATCTGTTAAATATCAACATATACACGTGTGATTTAGTTTACGAAGGTTTTTCAATGCCGAGAACCTCGATCAGAGAGTAAAAAAGGCGTAAGGTTCACAATGGTGTAAAATTAAAATGGGATATACCGGGCTAGGATTCGAGTTACAGGAACAAGGGCCAAACCAACCACCCAAGAATGGAATCGTCGAGCGAAAACACTTGACAACCTCCTAGAAGCAGCTTTTCTTGCCACCAGACCTTTCTCCATCAATTAGGAATCTGATGCCGTCACTAAACACATTCCTTAAATTTTAGCCATTTGTTGAGTGATTTTTTTTGGTGTCTAATCCGCATATATATCACCATTGCCCTTGATTTTCTTGACTGTATATCTCTTAAATGTCAACATACACATGTGTGATTTAGTTTACGAAGATTTTTCAATGCCGAGAACCTCGATCAGAGAGTAAAAAAGGCGTAAGGTTCACAATGGTGTAAAATTAAAATGGGATATACCGGGCTAGGATTCGAGTTACAGGAACAAGGGCCAAACCAACCACCCAAGAATGGAATCGTCATGCGAAAACACTTGACAACCTCCTAGAAGCAGCTTTTCTTGCCACCAGACCTTTCTCCATCAATTAGGAATCTGATGCCGACACTAAACACATTCCTTAAATTGTAGCCATTTGTTGAGTGTTTTTTTTTGTGTCTTATCCGCATATATATCACGATTGCCCTTGATTTTCTTGACTGTATATCTCTTAAATATCAACATATACACGTGTGATTTAGTTTACGAAGATTTTTCAATGCCGAGAACCTCGATCAGAGAGTAAAAAAGGAGTAAGGTTCACAATGGTGTAAAATTAAAATGGGATACACCGGGCTAGGATTCGATTTACTGGAACAAGGGCCAAACCAACCACCCAAGAATGGAATCGTCGAGCGAAAACACTTGACAACCTTCTAGAAGCAGCTTTTCTTGCCACCAGACATTTCTCCATCAATTATGAATCTGATGCCGTCACTAAACACATTCCTTAAATTGTAGCCATTTGTTGAGTGTTTTTTTTGGTGTCTAATCCGCATATATATCACCATTGCCCTTGATTTTCTTGACTGTATATCTCTTAAATGTCAACATATACACGTCTGATTTAGTTTACGAAGATTTTTCAATGCCGAGAACCTCGATCAGAGAGTAAAAAAGGCGTAAGGTTCACAATGGTGTAAGATTAAAATGGGATAAACCGGGCTAGGATTCGAGTTACAGGAACAAGGGCCTAACCAACCACCCAAGAATGGAATCGTCAAGCGAAAACACTTGACAACCTCCTAGAAGCAGCTTTTCTTGCCACCAGACCTTTCTCAATCAATTAGGAATCCGATGCCGTCACTAAAGACATTCCTTAAATTGTAGCCATTTGTTGAGTGTTTTTTTTGGTGTCTAATCCGCATATATATCACCATTGCCCTTTATTTTCTTGACTGTATATCTCTTAAATGTCAACATATACACGTGTGATTTAGTTTACGAAGATTTTTCAATGCCGAGAACCTCGATCAGAGAGTAAAAAAGGCGTAAGGTTCACAATGGTGTAAAATTAAAATGCGATATACCGGGCTAGGATTCGAGTTACAGGAACAAGGGCCAAACCAACCACCCAAGAATGGAATCGTCGAGCGAAAATACTTGACAACCTCCTAGAAGCAGCTTTTCTTGCCACCAGACCTTTCTCCATCAATTAGGAATCTGATGCTGTCACTAAACACATTCCTTAAATTGTAGCCATTTGTTGAGTGTTTTTTTTGGTGTCTAATCCGCATATATATCACCATTGCCCTTGATTTTCTTGACTGTATATCTCTTAAATATCAATATATACACGTGTGATTTAGTTTATGAAGATTTTTCAATGCCGAGAACCTCGATCAGAGAGTAAAAAAGGCGTAAGGTTCACAATGGTGTAAGATTAAAATGGGATATACCGGGCTAGGATTCGAGTTACAGGAACAAGGGCCAAACCAACCACCCAAGAATGGAATCGTCGAGCGAAAACACTTGACAACCTCCTAGAAGCAGCTTTTCTTGCCACCAAACCTTTCTCCATTAATTAGGAATATGATTCCGTCACTAAACACATTCCTTAAATTGTAGCCATTTGTTGAGTGTTTTTTTTTTGTGTCTAATCCGCATATATATCACCATTGCCCTTGTTTTCTTTACTGTATATCTCTTAAATGTCAACATATACACGTGTGATTTAGTTTACGAAGATTTTTCTAAGCCGAGAACCTCAATCAGAGAGTAAAAAAGGCGTAAGGTTCACAATGGTGTAAGATTAAAATGGGATATACCGGGCTAGGATTCGAGTTACAGGAACAAGGGCCAAACCAACCACCCAAGAATGGAATCATCGAGCAAAAACACTTGACAACCTCCTAGAAGTAGCTTTTCTTGCCACCAGACCTTTCTCCATTAATTAGGAATCTGATGCCGTCACTAAACACATTCCTTAAATTGTAGCCATTTGTTGAGTGTTTTTTTTGGTGTCTAATCCGCATATATATCACCATTGCCCTTGATTTTCTTGACTGTATATCTCTTAAATGTCAACATATACACGTGTGATTTAGTTTACGAAGATTTTTCAATGCCGAGAACCTCGATCAGAGAGTAAAAAAGGCGTAAGGTTCACAATGGTGTAAGATTAAAATGGGATATACCGGGCTAGAATTCGAGTTACAGGAACAAGGGCCAAAGCAACCTCCCATGAATGGAATCGTCGAGCGAAAACACTTGACAACCTCCTAGAAGCAGCTTTTCTTGCCACCAGACCTTTCTCCATCAATTAGGAATCTGATGCCGTCACTAAACACATTCCTTAAATTGTAACCATTTGTTGAGTGATTTTTTTTTGGTGTCTAATCCGCATATATATCACCATTGCCCTTGATTTTCTTGACTCTATATCTCTTAAATGTCAACATATACACATGTGATTCAGTTTACGAAGATTTTTCAATGCTGAGAACCTCGATCAGAGAGTAAAAAAGGCGTAACGTTCACAATGGTGTAACATTAAAATGGGATATACCGGGCTAGGATTCGAGTTACAGGAACAAGGGCCAATCCAACCACCCAAGAATGGAATCGTCGAGCGAAAACACTTGACACCCTCCTAGAAGCAGCTTTTCTTACCACCAGACCATTCTCCATCAATTAGGAATCTGATGCCGTCACTAAACACATTCCTTAAAATGTAGCCATTTGTTGAGTGTTTTTTTTTTGTGTCTAATCCGCATATATATCACCATTGCCCTTGATTTTCTTGACTGTATATCTCTTAAATATCAACATATACATGTGTGATTTAGTTTACGAAGATTTTTCAATGCCGAGAACCTCGATCAGAGAGTAAAAAAGGCGTAAGGTTCACAATGGTGTAAAATTAAAATGGGATTTACCGGGCTAGGATTCGAGTTACAGGAACAAGGGCCAAACCAACCACCCAAGAATGGAATCGTCGAGCGAAAACACTTGACAACCTCCTAGAAGCAGCTTTTCTTGCCACCAGACCTTTTTCCATCAATTAGGAATCTGATGCCGTCACTAAACACATTCTTTAAATTGTAGCCATTTGTTGAGTGTTATTTTTTGGTGTCTAATCCGCATATATATCACCATTGCCCTTGATTTTCTTGACTGTATATCTCTTAAATATCAACATATACACGTGTGATTTAGTTTACGAAGATTTTTCAATGCCGAGAACCTCGATCAGAGAGTAAAAAAGGCGTAAGGTTCACAATGGTGTAAGATTAAAATGGGATATTACGGGCTAGGATTCGAGTTACAGGAACAAGGGCCAAACCAACCACCCAAGAATGGAATCGTCGAGCGAAAACACTTGACAACCTCCTAGAAGGAGCTTTTCTTACCACCAGACCTTTCTCCATCAATTAGGAATCTGATGTCGTCACTAAACACATTCCTTAAATTGTAGCCATTTGTTTAGTGTTTTTTTTTGGTGTCTAATCCGCATATATATCACCATTGCCCTTGATTTTCTTAACTGTATATCTCTTAAATGTCAACATATACACGTGTGATTTAGTTTACGAAGATTTTTCAATGCCGAGAACCTCGATCAGAGAGTAAAAAAGGCGTAAGGTTCACAATGGAGTAAAATTAAAATGGGATATACCGGGCTAGGATTCGAGTTACAGGAACAAGGGCCAAACCAACCACCCAAGAATGGAATCATCGAGTGAAAACACTTGACAACCTCCTAGAAGCAGCTTTTCTTTCCACAAGACCTTTCTCCATCAATTAGGAATCTGATGTCGTCACTAAACACATTTCTTAAATTGTAGCCATTTGTTTAGTGATTTTTTTTTGGTGTCTAATCCGCATATATATCACCATTGCCCTTGATTTTCTTGACTGTATATCTCTTAAATGTCAACATATATACACATGTGATTCAGTTTACGAAGATTTTTCAATGCCGAGAACCTCGATCAGAGAGTAAAAAAGGCGTAACGTTCACAATGGTGTAACATTAAAATGGGATATACCGGGATAGGATTCGAGTTACAGGTACAAGGGCCAAACCAACCACCCAAGAATGGAATCGTCGAGCGAAAACACTTGACAACCTCCTAGAAGCAGCTTTTCTTACCACCAGACCTTTCTCCATCAATTAGGAATCTGATGCCGTCACTAAACACATTCCTTAAAATGTAGCCATTTGTTGAGTGTTTTTTTTGGTGTCTAACCCGCATATATATCACCATTGCCCTTGATTTTCTTGACTGTATATCTCTTAAATGTCAACATATACACATGTGATTCAGTTTACGAAGATTTTTCAATGCCGAGAACCTCGATCAGAGAGTAAAAAAGGCGTAACGTTCACAATGGTGTAACATTAAAATGGGATATACCGGGCTAGGATTCGAGTTACAGGAACAAGGGCCAATCCAACCACCCAAGAATGGAATCGTCGAGCGAAAACACTTGACACCCTCCTAGAAGCAGCTTTTCTTACCACCAGACCATTCTCCATCAATTAGGAATCTGATGCCGTCACTAAACACATTCCTTAAAATGTAGCCATTTGTTGAGTGTTTTTTTTTGTGTCTAATCCGCATATATATCACCATTGCCCTTGATTTTCTTGACTGTATATCTCTTAAATATCAACATATACATGTGTGATTTAGTTTACGAAGATTTTTCAATGCCGAGAACCTCGATCAGAGAGTAAAAAAGGCGTAAGGTTCACAATGGTGTAAAATTAAAATGGGATTTACCGGGCTAGGATTCGAGTTACAGGAACAAGGGCCAAACCAACCACCCAAGAATGGAATCGTCGAGCGAAAACACTTGACAACCTCCTAGAAGCAGCTTTTCTTGCCACCAGACCTTTTTCCATCAATTAGGAATCTGATGCCGTCACTAAACACATTCTTTAAATTGTAGCCATTTGTTGAGTGTTATTTTTTGGTGTCTAATCCGCATATATATCACCATTGCCCTTGATTTTCTTGACTGTATATCTCTTAAATATCAACATATACACGTGTGATTTAGTTTACGAAGATTTTTCAATGCCGAGAACCTCGATCAGAGAGTAAAAAAGGCGTAAGGTTCACAATGGTGTAAGATTAAAATGGGATATTACGGGCTAGGATTCGAGTTACAGGAACAAGGGCCAAACCAACCACCCAAGAATGGAATCGTCGAGCGAAAACACTTGACAACCTCCTAGAAGGAGCTTTTCTTACCACCAGACCTTTCTCCATCAATTAGGAATCTGATGTCGTCACTAAACACATTCCTTAAATTGTAGCCATTTGTTTAGTGTTTTTTTTTGGTGTCTAATCCGCATATATATCACCATTGCCCTTGATTTTCTTAACTGTATATCTCTTAAATGTCAACATATACACGTGTGATTTAGTTTACGAAGATTTTTCAATGCCGAGAACCTCGATCAGAGAGTAAAAAAGGCGTAAGGTTCACAATGGAGTAAAATTAAAATGGGATATACCGGGCTAGGATTCGAGTTACAGGAACAAGGGCCAAACCAACCACCCAAGAATGGAATCATCGAGTGAAAACACTTGACAACCTCCTAGAAGCAGCTTTTCTTTCCACAAGACCTTTCTCCATCAATTAGGAATCTGATGTCGTCACTAAACACATTTCTTAAATTGTAGCCATTTGTTTAGTGATTTTTTTTTGTTGTCTAATCCGCATATATATCACCATTGCCCTTGATTTTCTTGACTGTATATCTCTTAAATGTCAACATATATACACATGTGATTCAGTTTACGAAGATTTTTCAATGCCGAGAACCTCGATCAGAGAGTAAAAAAGGCGTAACGTTCACAATGGTGTAACATTAAAATGGGATATACCGGGCTAGGATTCGAGTTACAGGAACAAGGGCCAAACCAACCACCCAAGAATGGAATCGTCGAGCGAAAACACTTGACAACCTCCTAGAAGCAGCTTTTCTTACCACCAGACCTTTCTCCATCAATTAGGAATCTGATGCCGTCACTAAACACATTCCTTAAAATGTAGCCATTTGTTGAGTGTTTTTTTTGGTGTCTAACCCGCATATATATCACCATTGCCCTTGATTTTCTTGACTGTATATCTCTTAAATATCAACATATACACGTGTGATTTAGTTTACGAAGATTTTTCAATGCCGAGAACCTTGATCAGAGAGTAAAAAAGGCGTAAGGTTCACAATGGTGTAAAATTAAAATGGGATTTACCGGGCTAGAATTCGAGTTACAGGAACAAGGGCCAAACCAACCACCCATGAATGGAATCGTCGAGTGAAAACACTTGACAACCTCCTAGAAGGAGCTTTTCTTACCACCAGACCTTTCTCCATCAATTAGGAATCTGATGCCGTCACTAAACACATTCCTTAAATTGTAGCCATTTGTTGAGTGTTTTTTTTGGTGTCTAATCCGCATATATATCACCATTGCCCTTGATTTTCTTGACTGTATATCTCTTAAATATCAACATATACACGTGTGATTTAGTTTACGAAGATTTTTCAATGCCGAGAACCTCGATCAGAGAGTAAAAAAGGCGTAAGGTTCACAATGGTGTAAAATTAAAATGGGATTTACCGGGCTAGGATTCGAGTTACAGGAACAAGGGACAAACCAACCACCCAAGAATGGAATCGTCGAGCGAAAACACTTGACAACCTCCTAGAAGCAGCTTTTCTTGCCACCAGACCTTTTTCCATCAATTAGGAATCTGATGCCGTCACTAAACACATTCCTTAAATTGTAGCCATTTGTTGAGTGTTATTTTTTGGTATCTAATCCGCATATATATCACCATTGCCCTCGATTTTCTTGACTGTATATCTCTGAAATATCAACATATACACGTGTGATTTAGTTTACGAAGATTTTTCAATGCCGAGAACCTCGATCAGAGAATAAAAAAGGCGTAAGGTTCACAATGGTGTAAGATTAAAATGGGATATACCGGGCTAGGATTCGAGTTACAGGAACAAGGGCCAACCCAACCACCCAAGAATGGAATCGTCGAGCGAAAACACTTGACAACCTCCTAGAAGCAGCTTTTCTTGCCACCAGACCTTTCTCCATCAATTAAGAATCTGATGCCGTCACTAAACACATTCCTTAAATTATAGCCATTTGTTGAGTGGTTTTTTTTGGTGTCTAATCCGCATATATATCACCATTGCCCTTGATTTTCTTGACTGTATATCTCTTAAATGTCAACATATACACGTGTGATTTTGTTTACGAAGATTTTTCAATGCCGAGAACCTCAATCAGAGAGTAAAAAAGGCGTAAGGTTCACAATGGTGTAAAATTAAAATGGGATATACCGGGCTAGGATTCGAGTTACAGGAACAAGGGCCAAACCAACCACCCAAGAATGGAATCGTCGAGCGAAAACACTTGACAACCTCCTAGAAGGAGCTTTTTTACCACCAGACCTTTCTCCATCAATTAGGAACCTGATGCCGTCACTAAACACATTCCTTAAATTGTAGCCATTTGTTTAGTGTTTTTTTTGGTGTCTAATCCGCATATATATCACCATTGCCCTTGATTTTCTTGACTGTATATCTCTTAAATGTCAACATATACACGTGTGATTTAGTTTACGAAGATTTTTCAATGCCGAGAACCTCGATCAGAGAGTAAAAAAGGCGTAAGGTTCACAATGGAGTAAAATTAAAATGGGATATACCGGGCTAGAATTCGAGTTACAGGAACAAGGGCCAAACCAACCACCCAAGAATGGAATCATCGAGTGAAAACACTTGACATCCTCCTAGAAGCAGCTTTTCTTTCCACAAGACCTTTCTCCATCAATTAGGAATCTGATGTCGTCACTAAACACATTTCTTAAATTGTAGCCATTTGTTGAGTGTTTTTTTTTGGTGTCTAATCCGCATATATATCACCATTGCCCTTGATTTTCTTGACTGTATATCTTTTAAATATCAACATGTACACGTGTGATTTAGTTTACGAAGATTTTTCAATGCCGAGAACCTCGATCAGAGAGTAAAAAAGGTGTAAGGTTCACAATGGTGTAAAATTAAAATGGGATACACCGGGCTAGGATTCGAGTTACTGGAACAAGGGCCAAACCAACCACCCAAGAATGGAATCGTCGAGCGAAAACACTTGACAACCTCCTAGAAGCAACTTTTCTTGCCCCCAGACCTTTCTCCATCAAATAGGAATCTGATGCCGTCACTAAATACATTCCTTAAATTGTAGCCATTTGTTGAGTGTTTTTTTTGGTGTCTAATCCGCATATATATCACCATTGCCCTTGATTTTCTTGACTGTATTTCTCTTAAATGTCAACATATACACGTGTGATTTAGTTTACGAAGATTTTTCAATGCCGAGAACCTCGATCAGAGAGTAAAAAAGGCGTAACGTTCACAATGGTGTAACATTAAAATGGGATATACCGGGCTAGGATTCGAGTTACAGGAACAAGGGCCAAACCAACCACCCAAGAATGGAATCGTCGAGCGAAAACACTTGACAACCTCCTAGAAGCAGCTTTTCTTGCCACCAGACCTTTTTCCATCAATTAGGAATCTGATGCCGTCACTAAACACATTCCTTAAATTGTAGCCATTTGTTGAGTGTTATTTTTTGGTGTCTAATCCGCATATATATCACCATTGCCCTCGATTTTCTTGACTGTATATCTCTTAAATATCAACATATACACGTGTGATTTAGTTTACGAAGATTTTTCAATTCCGAGAACCTCGATCAGAGAATAAAAAAGGCGTAAGGTTCACAATGGTATAAGATTAAAATGGGATATACCGGGCTAGGATTCGAGTTACAGGAACAAGGGCCAACCAAACCACCCAAGAATGGAATCGTCGAGCGAAAACACTTGACAACCTCCTAGAAGCAGCTTTTCTTGCCACCAGACCTTTCTCCATCAATTAAGAATCTGATGCCGTCACTAAACACATTCCTTAAATTATAGCCATTTGTTGAGTGGTTTTTTTTGGTGTCTAATCCGCATATATATCACCATTGCCCTTGATTTTCTTGACTGTATATCTCTTAAATGTCAACATATACACGTGTGATTTTGTTTACGAAGATTTTTCAATGCCGAGAACCTCAATCAGAGAGTAAAAAAGGCGTAAGGTTCACAATGGTGTAAAATTAAAATGGGATATACCGGGCTAGGATTCGAGTTACAGGAACAAGGGCCAAACCAACCACCCAAGAATGGAATCGTCGAGCGAAAACACTTGACAACCTCCTAGAAGGAGCTTTTTTTACCACCAGACATTTCTCCATCAATTAGGAACCTGATGCCGTCACTAAACACATTCCTTAAATTGTAGCCATTTGTTTAGTGTTTTTTTTGGTGTCTAATCCGCATATATATCATCATTGCCCTTGATTTTCATGACTGTATATCTCTTAAATGTCAACATATACACGTGTGATTTAGTTTACGAAGATTTTTCAATGCCGAGAACCTCGATCAGAGAGTAAAAAAGGCGTAAGGTTCACAATGGAGTAAAATTAAAATGGGATATACCGGGCTAGAATTCGAGTTACAGGAACAAGGGCCAAACCAACCACCCAAGAATGGAATCATCGAGTGAAAACACTTGACATCCTCCTAGAAGCAGCTTTTCTTTCCACAAGACCTTTCTTCATCAATTAGGAATCTGATGTCGTCACTAAACACATTTCTTAAATTGTAGCCATTTGTTGAGTGTTTTTTTTTGGTGTCTAATCTGCATATATATCACCATTGCCCTTGATTTTCTTGACTGTATATCTCTTAAATATCAACATGTACACGTGTGATTTAGTTTACGAAGATTTTTCAATGCCGAGAACCTCGATCAGAGAGTAAAAAAGGGGTAAGGTTCACAATGGTGTAAAATTAAAATGGGATACACCGGGCTAGGATTCGAGTTACTGGAACAAGGGCCAAACCAACCACCCAAGAATGGAATCATCGAGCGAAAACACTTGACAACCTCCTAGAAGCAACTTTTCTTGCCCCCAGACCTTTCTCCATCAATTAGGAATCTGATGCCGTCACTAAACACATTCCTTAAATTGTAGCCATTTGTTGAGTGTTTTTTTTGGTGTCTAATCCGCATATATATCACCATTGCCCTTGATTTTCTTGACTGTATTTCTCTTAAATGTCAACATATACACGTGTGATTTAGTTTACGAAGATTTTTCAATGCCGAGAACCTCGATCAGAGAGTAAAAAAGGCGTAACGTTCACAATGGTGTAACATTAAAATGGGATATACCGGGCTAGAATTCGAGTTACAGGAACAAGGGCCAAACCAACCACCCAAGAATGGAATCATCGAGTGAAAACACTTGACATCCTCCTAGAAGCAGCTTTTCTTTCCACAAGACCTTTCTCCATCAATTAGGAATCTGATGTCGTCACTAAACACATTTCTTAAATTGTAGCCATTTGTTGAGTGTTTTTTTTTGGTATCTAATCCGCATATATATCACCATTGCCCTTGATTTTCTTGACTGTATATCTCTTAAATATCAACATGTACACGTGTGATTTAGTTTACGAAGATTTTTCAATGCCGAGAACCTCGATCAGAGAGTAAAAAAGGTGTAAGGTTCACAATGGTGTAAAATTAAAATGGGATACACCGGGCTAGGATTCGAGTTACTGGAACAAGGGCCAAACCAACCACCCAAGAATGGAATCGTCGAGCGAAAACACTTGACAACCTCCTAGAAGCAACTTTTCTTGCCCCCAGACCTTTCTCCATCAATTAGGAATCTGATGCCGTCACTAAACACATTCCTTAAATTGTAGCCATTTGTTGAGTGTTTTTTTTTGTGTCTAATCCGCATATATATCACCATTGCCCATGATTTTCTTGACTGTATTTCTCTTAAATGTCAACATATACACGTGTGATTTAGTTTACGAAGATTTTTCAATGCCGAGAACCTCGATCAGAGAGTAAAAAAGGCGTAACGTTCACAATGGTGTAACATTAAAATGGGATATACCGGGCTAGGATTCGAGTTACAGGAACAAGGGCCAAACCAACCACCCAATAATGGAATCGTCGAGCGAAAACACTTGACAACCTCCTAGAAGCAGCTTTTCTTGCCACCAGACCTTTTTCCATCAATTAGGAATCTGATGCCGTCACTAAACACATTCCTTAAATTGTAGGCATTTGTTGAGTGTTATTTTTTGGGGTCTAATCCGCATATATATCACCATTGCCCTCGATTTTCTTGACTGTATATCCCTTAAATATCAACATATACACGTGTGATTTAGTTTACGAAGATTTTTCAATTCCGAGAACCTCGATCAGAGAGTAAAAAAGGCGTAAGGTTCACAATGGAGTAAAATTAAAATGGGATATACCGGGCTAGAATTCGAGTTACAGGAACAAGGGCCAAACCAACCACCCAAGAATGGAATCATCGAGTGAAAACACTTGACATCCTCCTAGAAGCAGCTTTTCTTTCCACAAGACCTTTCTTCATCAATTAGGAATCTGATGTCGTCACTAAACACATTTCTTAAATTGTAGCCATTTGTTGAGTGTTTTTTTTTGGTGTCTAATCTGCATATATATCACCATTGCCCTTAATTTTCTTGACTGTATATCTCTTAAATATCAACATGTACACGTGTGATTTAGTTTACGAAGATTTTTCAATGCCGAGAACCTCGATCAGAGAGTAAAAAAGGGGTAAGGTTCACAATGGTGTAAAATTAAAATGGGATACACCGGGCTAGGATTCGAGTTACTGGAACAAGGGCCAAACCAACCACCCAAGAATGGAATCATCGAGCGAAAACACTTGACAACCTCCTAGAAGCAACTTTTCTTGCCCCCAGACCTTTCTCCATCAATTAGGAATCTGATGCCGTCACTAAACACATTCCTTAAATTGTAGCCATTTGTTGAGTGTTTTTTTTGGTGTCTAATCCGCATATATATCACCATTGCCCTTGATTTTCTTGACTGTATTTCTCTTAAATGTCAACATATACACGTGTGATTTAGTTTACGAAGATTTTTCAATGCCGAGAACCTCGATCAGAGAGTAAAAAAGGCGTAACGTTCACAATGGTGTAACATTAAAATGGGATATACCGGGCTAGAATTCGAGTTACAGGAACAAGGGCCAAACCAACCACCCAAGAATGGAATCATCGAGTGAAAACACTTGACATCCTCCTAGAAGCAGCTTTTCTTTCCACAAGACCTTTCTCCATCAATTAGGAATCTGATGTCGTCACTAAACACATTTCTTAAATTGTAGCCATTTGTTGAGTGTTTTTTTTTGGTGTCTAATCCGCATATATATCACCATTGCCCTTGATTTTCTTGACTGTATATCTCTTAAATATCAACATGTACACGTGTGATTTAGTTTACGAAGATTTTTCAATGCCGAGAACCTCGATCAGAGAGTAAAAAAGGTGTAAGGTTCACAATGGTGTAAAATTAAAATAGGATACACCGGGCTAGGATTCGAGTTACTGGAACAAGGGCCAAACCAACCACCCAAGAATGGAATCGTCGAGCGAAAACACTTGACAACCTCCTAGAAGCAACTTTTCTTGCCCCCAGACCTTTCTCCATCAATTAGGAATCTGATGCCGTCACTAAACACATTCCTTAAATTGTAGCCATTTGTTGAGTGTTTTTTTTTGTGTCTAATCCGCATATATATCACCATTGCCCATGATTTTCTTGACTGTATTTCTCTTAAATGTCAACATATACACGTGTGATTTAGTTTACGAAGATTTTTCAATGCCGAGAACCTCGATCAGAGAGTAAAAAAGGCGTAACGTTCACAATGGTGTAACATTAAAATGGGATATACCGGGCTAGGATTCGAGTTACAGGAACAAGGGCCAAACCAACCACCCAATAATGGAATCGTCGAGCGAAAACACTTGACAACCTCCTAGAAGCAGCTTTTCTTGCCACCAGACCTTTTTCCATCAATTAGGAATCTGATGCCGTCACTAAACACATTCCTTAAATTGTAGCCATTTGTTGAGTGTTATTTTTTGGTGTCTAATCCGCATATATATCACCATTGCCCTCGATTTTCTTGACTGTATATCCCTTAAATATCAACATATACACGTGTGATTTAGTTTACGAAGATTTTTCAATTCCGAGAACCTCGATCAGAGAGTAAAAAAGGCGTAAGGTTCACAATGGAGTAAAATTAAAATGGGATATACCGGGCTAGAATTCGAGTTACAGGAACAAGGGCCAAACCAACCACCCAAGAATGGAATCATCGAGTGAAAACACTTGACATCCTCCTAGAAGCAGCTTTTCTTTCCACAAGACCTTTCTCCATCAATTAGCAATCTGATGTCGTCACTAAACACATTTCTTAAATTGTAGCCATTTGTTGAGTGTTTTTTTTTGGTGTCTAATCCGCATATATATCACCATTTCCCGTGATTTTCTTGACTGTATATCTCTTAAATATCAACATGTACACGTGTGATTTAGTTTACGAAGATTTTTCAATGCCGAGAACCTCGATCAGAGAGTAAAAAAGGTGTAAGGTTCACAATGGTGTAAAATTAAAATGGGATACACCGGGCTAGGATTCGAGTTACTGGAACAAGGGCCAAACCAACCACCCAAGAATGGAATCGTCGAGCGAAAACACTTGACAACCTCCTAGAAGCAACTTTTCTTGCCCCCAGACCTTTCTCCATCAATTAGGAATCTGATGCCGTCACTAAACACATTCCTTAAATTGTAGCCATTTGTTGAGTGTTTTTTTTGGTGTCTAATCTGCATATATATCACCATTGCCCTTGATTTTCTTGACTGTATTTCTCTTAAATGTCAACATATACACGTGTGATTTAGTTTACGAAGATTTTTCAATGCCGAGAACCTCGATCAGAGAGTAAAAAAGGCGTAACGTTCACAATGGTGTAACATTAAAATGGGATATACCGGGCTAGGATTCGAGTTACAGGAACAAGGGCCAAACCAACCACCCAAGAATGGAATCGTCGAGCGAAAACACTTGACAACCTCCTAGAAGCAGCTTTTCTTGCCACCAGACCTTTTTCCATCAATTAGGAATCTGATGCCGTCACTAAATACATTCCTTAAATTGTAGCCATTTGTTGAGTGTTATTTTTTGGTGTCTAATCCGCATATATATCACCATTGCCCTCGATTTTCTTGACTGTATATCTCTTAAATATCAACATATACACGTGTGATTTAGTTTACGAAGATTTTTCAATTCCGAGAACCTCGATCAGAGAATAAAAAAGGCGTAAGGTTCACAATGGTGTAAGATTAAAATGGGATATACCGGGCTAGGATTCGAGTTATAGGAACAAGGGCCAACCCAACCACCCAAGAATGGAATCATCGAGCGAAAACACTTGACAACCTCCTAGAAGCAGCTTTTCTTGCCACCAGACCTTTCTCCATCAATTAAGAATCTGATGCCGTCACTAAACACATTCCTTAAATTATAGCCATTTGTTGAGTGGTTTTTTTTGGTGTCTAATCCGCATATATATCACCATTGCCCTTGATTTTCTTGACTGTATATCTCTTAAATGTCAACATATACACGTGTGATTTAGTTTACGAAGATTTTTCAATGCCGAGAACCTCGATCAGAGAGTAAAAAAGGCGTAAGGTTCACAATGGAGTAAAATTAAAATGGGATATACCGGGCTAGAATTCGAGTTACAGGAACAAGGGCCAAACCAACCACCCAAGAATGGAATCATCGAGTGAAAACACTTGACATCCTCCTAGAAGCAGCTTTTCTTTCCACAAGACCTTTCTCCATCAATTAGGAATCTGATGTCGTCACTAAACACATTTCTTAAATTGTAGCCATTTGTTGAGTGTTTTTTTTTGGTGTCTAATCCGCATATATATCACCATTTCCCGTGATTTTCTTGACTGTATATCTCTTAAATATCAACATGTACACGTGTGATTTAGTTTACGAAGATTTTTCAATGCCGAGAACCTCGATCAGAGAGTAAAAAAGGTGTAAGGTTCACAATGGTGTAAAATTAAAATGGGATACACCGGGCTAGGATTCGAGTTACTGGAACAAGGGCCAAACCAACCACCCAAGAATGGAATCGTCGAGCGAAAACACTTGACAACCTCCTAGAAGAAACTTTTCTTGCCCCCAGACCTTTCTCCATCAATTAGGAATCTGATGCCGTCACTAAACACATTCCTTAAATTGTAGCCATTTGTTGAGTGTTTTTTTTGGTGTCTAATCCGCATATATATCACCATTGCCCTTGATTTTCTTGACTGTATTTCTCTTAAATGTCAACATATACACGTGTGATTTAGTTTACGAAGATTTTTCAATGCCGAGAACCTCGATCAGAGAGTAAAAAAGGCGTAACGTTCACAATGGTGTAACATTAAAATGGGATATACCGGGCTAGGATTCGAGTTACAGGAACAAGGGCCAAACCAACCACCCAAGAATGGAATCGTCGAGCGAAAACACTTGACAACCTCCTAGAAGCAGCTTTTCTTGCCACCAGACCTTTTTCCATCAATTAGGAATCTGATGCCGTCACTAAACACATTCCTTAAATTGTAGCCATTTGTTGAGTGTTATTTTTTGGTGTCTAATCCGCATATATATCACCATTGCCCTCGATTTTCTTGACTGTATATCTCTTAAATATCAACATATACACGTGTGATTTAGTTTACGAAGATTTTTCAATTCCGAGAACCTCGATCAGAGAATAAAAAAGGCGTAAGGTTCACAATGGTGTAAGATTAAAATGGGATATACCGGGCTAGGATTCGAGTTACAGGAACAAGGGCCAACCCCACCACCCAAGAATGGAATCGTCGAGCGAAAACACTTGACAACCTCCTAGAAGCAGCTTTTCTTGCCACCAGACCTTTCTCCATCAATTAAGAATCTGATGCCGTCACTAAACACATTCCTTAAATTATAGCCATTTGTTGAGTGGTTTTTTTTTGTGTCTAATCCGCATATATATCACCATTGCCCTTGATTTTCTTGACTGTATATCTCTTAAATGTCAACATATACACGTGTGATTTTGTTTACGAAGATTTTTCAATGCCGAGAACCTCAATCAGAGAGTAAAAAAGGCGTAAGGTTCACAATGGAGTAAAATTAAAATGGGATATACCGGGCTAGGATTCGAGTTACAGGAACAAGGGCCAAACCAACCACCCAAGAATGGAATCGTCGAGCGAAAACACTTGACAACCTCCTAGAAGCAGCTTTTCTTACCACCAGACCTTTCTCCATCAATTAGGAACCTGATGCCGTCACTAAACACATTCCTTAAAATGTAGCCATTTGTTGAGTGTTTTTTTTGGTGTCTAATCCGCATATATATCACCATTGCCCTTGATTTTCTTGACTGTATATCTCTTAAATGTCAACATATACACGTGTGATTTAGTTTACGAAGATTTTTCAATGCCGAGAACCTCGATCAGAGAGTAAAAAAGGCGTAAGGTTCACAATGGAGTAAAATTAAAATGGGATATACCGGGCTAGAATTCGAGTTACAGGAACAAGGGCCAAACCAACCACCCAAGAATGGAATCATCGAGTGAAAACACTTGACATCCTCCTAGAAGCAGCTTTTCTTTCCACAAGACCTTTCTCCATCAATTAGGAATCTGATGTCGTCACTAAACACATTTCTTAAATTGTAGCCATTTGTTGAGTGTTTTTTTTTGGTGTCTAATCCGCATATATATCACTATTGCCCTTGATTTTCTTGACTTTATATCTCTTAAATATCAACATGTACACGTGTGATTTAGTTTACGAAGATTTTTCAATGCCGAGAACCTCGATCAGAGAGTAAAAAAGGTGTAAGGTTCACAATGGTGTAAAATTAAAATGAGATACATCGGGCTAGGATTCGAGTTATTGGAACAAGGGCCAAACCAACCACCCAAGAATGGAATCGTCGAGCGAAAACACTTGACAACCTCCTAGAAGCAACCTTTCTTGCCCCAGACCTTTCTCCATCAATTAGGAATCTGATGCCGTCACTAAACACATTCCTTAAATTGTAGCCATTTGTTGAGTGTTTTTTTTGGTGTCTAATCCGCATATATATCCCCATTGCCCTTGATTTTCTTGACTGTATTTCTCTTAAATGTCAACATATACACGTGTGATTTAGTTTACGAAGATTTTTCAATGCCGAGAACCTCGATCAGAGAGTAAAAAAGGCGTAACGTTCACAATGGTGTAACATTAAAATGGGATATACCGGGCTAGGATTCGAGTTACAGGAACAAGGGCCAAACTAACCACCCAAGAATGGAATCGTCGAGCGAAAACACTTGACAACCTCCTAGAAGCAGCTTTTCTTACCACCAGACCTTTCTCCATCAATTAGGAATATGATGCCGTCACTAAACACATTCCTTAAAATGTAGCCATTTGTTGAGTGTTTTTTTTGGTGTCTAATCCGCATATATATCACCATTGCCCTTGATTTTCTTGACTGTATATCTCTTAAATATCAACATATACACGTGTGATTTAGTTTACGAAGATTTTTCAATGCCAAGAACCTCGATCAGAGAGTAAAAAAGGCGTAAGGTTCACAATGGTGTAAAATTAAAATGGGATTTACCGGGCTAGAATTCGAGTTACAGGAACAAGGGCCAAACCAACCACCCATGAATGGAATCGTCGAGTGAAAACACTTGACAACCTCCTAGAAGGAGCTTTTCTTACCACCAGACCTTTCTACATCAATTAGGAATCTGATGCCGTAACTAAACACATTCCTTAAATTGTAGCCATTTGTTGAGTGTTTTTTTTGATGTCTAATCCGCATATATATCACCATTGCCCTTGATTTTCTTGACTGTATATCTCTTAAATGTCAACATATACACATGTGATTTTGTTTACGAAGATTTTTCAATGCCGAGAACCTCAATCAGAGAGTAAAAATGGCGTAAGGTTCACAATGGTGTAAAATTAAAATGGGATATACCGGGCTAGGATTCGAGTTACAGGAACAAGGGCCAAACCAACCACCCAAGAATGGAATCGTCGAGCGAAAACACTTGACAACCTCCTAGAAGGAGCTTTTTTTACCACCAGACCTTTCTCCAACAATTAGGAACCTGATGCCGTCACTAAACACATTCCTTAAATTGTAGCCATTTGTTTAGTGTTTTTTTGGTGTCTAATCCGCATATATATCACCATTGCCCTTGATTTTCTTGACTGTATATCTCTTAAATCTCAACATATACACGTGTGATTTAGTTTACGAAGATTTTTCAATGCCGAGAACCTCGATCAGAGAGTAAAAAAGGCGTAAGGTTCACAATGGAGTAAAATTAAAATGGGATATACCGGGCTAGAATTCAAGTTACAGGAACAAGGGCCAAACCAACCACCCAAGAATGGAATCATCGAGTGAAAACACTTGACATCCTCCTAGAAGCAGCTTTTCTTTCCACAAGACCTTTCTCCATCAATTAGGAATCTGATGTCGTCACTAAACACATTTCTTAAATTGTAGCCATTTGTTGAGTGTTTTTTTTGGTGTCTAATCCGCATATATATCACCATTGCCCTTGATTTTCTTGACTGTATATCTCTTAAATATCAACATGTACACGTGTGATTTAGTTTACGAAGATTTTTCAATGCCGAGAACCTCGATCAGAGAGTAAAAAAGGTGTAAGGTTCACAATGGTGTAAAATTAAAATGGGATACACCGGGCTAGGATTCGAGTTACTGGAACAAGGGCCAAACCAACCACCCAAGAATGGAATCGTCGAGCGAAAACACTTGACAACCTCCTAGAAGCAACTTTTCTTGCCCCCAGACCTTTCTCCATCAATTAGGAATCTGATGCCGTCACTAAACACATTCCTTAAATTGTAGCCATTTGTTGAGTGTTTTTTTTGGTGTCTAATCCGCATATATATCACCATTGCCCTTGATTTTCTTGACTGTATTTCTCTTAAATGTCAACATATACACGTGTGATTTAGTTTACGAAGATTTTTCAATGCCGAGAACCTCGATCAGAGAGTAAAAAAGGCGTAACGTTCACAATGGTGTAACATTAAAATGGGATATACCGGGCTAGGATTCGAGTTACAGGAACAAGGGCCAAACCAACCACCCAAGAATGGAATCGTCGAGCGAAAACACTTGACAACCTCCTAGAAGCAACTTTTCTTACCACCAGACATTTCTCCATCAATTAGGAATCTGATGCCGTCACTAAACACATTCCTTAAAATGTAGCCATTTGTTGAGTGTTTTTTTTGGTGTCTAATCCGCATATATATCACCATTGCCCTTGATTTTCTTGACTGTATATCTCTTAAATATCAACATATACACGTGTGATTTAGTTTACGAAGATTTTTCAATGCCGAGAACCTCGATCAGAGAGTAAAAAAGGCGTATGGTTCACAATGGTGTAAAATTAAAATGGGATTTACCGGGCTAGAATTCGAGTTACAGGAACAAGGGCCAAACCAACCACCCATGAATCGAATCGTCGAGCGAAAACACTTGAAAACCTCCTAGAAAGAGCTTTTCTTACCACCAGACCTTTCTCCATCAATAGGAATCTAATGCCGTAACTAAACACATTCCTTAAATTGTAGCCATTTGTTGAGTGTTTTTTTTGGTGTCTAATCCGCATATATATCACCATTGCCCTTGATTTTCTTGACTGTATATCTCTTAAATATCAACATATACACGTGTGATTTAGTTTACGGAGATTTTTCAATGCCGAGAACCTCGATCAGAGAGTAAAAAAGGCGTAAGTTTCACAATGGTGTAAGATTAAAATGGGGTATACCGGGCTAGAATTCGAGTTAGAGGAACAAGGTCCAAACCAACCACCCATGAATGGAATCGTCTAGCGAAAACACTTGACAACCTCCTAGAAGCAGCTTTTCTTGCCACCAGACCTTTCTCCATCAATTAGGAATCTGATGCCGTCACTAAACACATTCCTTAAATTGTAGCCATTTGTTGAGTGATTTTTTTTGGTGTCTAATCCGCATATATATCACCATTGCCCTTGATTTTCTTGACTGTATATCTCTTAAATGTCAACATATACACATGTGATTCAGTTTACGAAAATTTTTCAATGCCGATAACCTCGATCAGAGAGTAAAAAAGGCGTAACGTTCACAATGGTGTAACATTAAAATAGGATATACCGGGCTAGGATTCGAGTTACAGGAACAAGGGCCAAACCAACCACCCAAAAATGGAAAGGTCGAGCGAAAACACTTGACAACCTCCTAGAAGCAGCTTTTCTTACCACCAGACCTTTCTCCATCAATTAGGAATTTGATGCCGTCACTAAACACATTCCTTAAAATGTAGCCATTTGTTGAATGTTTTTTTTAGTGTCTAATCCGCAATTATATCACCATTGCCCTTGATTTTCTTGACTGTATATCTCTTAAATATCAACATATAAACGAGTAATTTAGTTTACGAAGATTTTTCAATGCCGAGAACCTCGATCAGAGAGTAAAAAAGGCGTAAGGTTCACAATGGTGTAAAATTAAAATGGGATTTACCGGGCTAGGATTCGAGTTACAGGAACAAGGGCCAAACCAACCACCCAAGAATGGAATCGTTGAGCGAAAACACTTGACAACCTCCTAGAAGCAGCTTTTCTTGCCACCAGACCTTTTTCCATCAATTAGGAATCTGTTGCCGTCACTAAACACATTCCTTAAATTGTAGCCATTTGTTGAGTGTTATTTTTTGGTGTCTAATCCGCATATATATCACCATTGCCCTCGATTTTCTTGACTGTATATCTCTTAAATATCAACATATACACGTGTGATTTAGTTTACGAAGATTTTTCAATGCCGAGAACCACGATCAGAGAATAAAAAAGGCGTAAGGTTCACAATGGTGTAAGATTAAAATCGGATATACCGGGCTAGGATTCGAGTTACAGGAACAAGGGCCAACCCAACCACCCAAGAATGGAATCGTCGAGCGAAAACACTTGACAACCTCCTAGAAGCAGCTTTTCTTGCCACCAGACCTTTCTCCATCAATTAAGAATCTGATGCGTCACTAAACACATTCCTTAAATTATAGCCATTTGTTGAGTGGTTTTTTTTGGTGTCTAATCCGCATATATATCACCATTGCCCTTGATTTTCTTGACTGTATATCTCTTAAATATCAACATATACACGTGTGATTTTGTTTACGAAGATTTTTCAATGCCGAGAACCTCAATCAGAGAGTAAAAAAGGCGTAAGGTTCACAATGGTGTAAAATTAAAATGTGATATACCGGGCTAGGATTCGAGTTACAGGAACAAGGGCCAAACCAACCACCCAAGAATGGAATCGTCGAGCGAAAACACTAGACAACCTCCTAGAAGGAGCTTTTTTTACCACCAGACCTTTCTCCATCAATTAGGAACCTGATGCCGTCACTAAACACATTCCTTAAATTGTAGCCATTTGTTTAGTGTTTTTTTTGGTGTCTAATCCGCATATATATCACCATTGCCCTTGATTTTCTTGACTGTATATCTCTTAAATGTCAACATATACACGTGTGATTTAGTTTACGAAGATTTTTCAATGCCGAGAACCTCGATCAGAGAGTAAAAAAGGCGTAAGGTTCACAATGGAGTAAAATTAAAATGGGATATACCGGGCTAGAATTCGAGTTACAGGAACAAGGGCCAAACCAACCACCCAAGAATGGAATCATCGAGTGAAAACACTTGACATCCTCCTAGAAGCAGCTTTTCTTTCCACAAGACCTTTCTCCATCAATTAGAAATCTGATGTCGTCACTAAACACATTTCTTAAATTGTAGCCATTTGTTGAGTGTTTTTTTTTTGTGTGTAATCCGCATATATATCACCATTGCCCTCGATTTTCTTGAATGTATGTCTCTTAAATATCAACATGTACACGTGTGATTTAGTTTACGAAGATTTTTCAATGCCGAGAACCTCGATCAGAGAGTAAAAAAGGTGTAAGGTTCACAATGGTGTAAAATTAAAATGGGATACACCGGGCTAGGATTCGAGTTACTGGAACAAGGGCCAAACCAACCACCCAAGAATGGAATCGTCGAGCGAAAACACTTGACAACCTCCTAGAAGAAACTTTTCTTGCCCCCAGACCTTTCTCCATCAATTAGGAATCTGATGCCGTCACTAAACACATTCCTTAAATTGTAGCCATTTGTTGAGTGTTTTTTTTGGTGTCTAATCCGCATATATATCACCATTGCCCTTGATTTTCTTGACTGTATTTCTCTTAAATGTCAACATATACACGTGTGATTTAGTTTACGAAGATTTTTCAATGCCGAGAACCTCGATCAGAGAGTAAAAAAGGCGTAACGTTCACAATGGTGTAACATTAAAATGGGATATACTGGGCTAGGATTCGAGTTACAGGAACAAGGGCCAAACCAACCACCCAAGAATGGAATCGTCGAGTGAAAACACTTGACAACCTCCTAGAAGCAGCTTTTCTTACCACCAGACCTTTCTCCATCAATTTGGAATCTGATGCCGTCACTAAACACATTCCTTAAAATGTAGCCATTTGTTGAGTGCTTTTTTTGGTGTCTAATCCGCATATATATCACCATTGCCCTTGATTTTCTTGACTGTATATCTCTTAAATATCAACATATACACGTGTGATTTAGTTTACGAAGATTTTTCAATCCCGAGAACCTCGATCAGAGAGTAAAAAAGGCGTAAGGTTCACAATGGTGTAAAATTAAAATGGGATTTACCGGGCTAGAATTCGAGTTACAGGAACAAGGGCCAAACCAACCACCCAGGAATGGAATTGTCGAGCAAAAACACTTGACAACCTCCTAGAAGGAGCTTTTCTTACCACCAGACCTTTCTCCATCAATTAGGAATCTGATGCCGTCACTAAACACATTCCTTAAATTGTAGCCATTTGTTGAGTGTTTTTTTTGGTGTCTAATCCGCATATATATCACCATTGCCCTTGATTTTCTTGACTGTATATCTCTTAAATATCAACATATACACGTGTGATTTAGTTTACGGAGATTTTTCAATGCCGAGAACCTCGATCAGAGAGTAAAAAAGGCGTAAGGTTCACAATGGTGTAAGATTAAAATGGGATATACCGGGCTAGAATTCGAGTTAGAGGAACAAGGTCCAAACCAACCACCCATGAATGGAATCGTCTAGCGAAAACACTTGACAACCTCCTAGAAGCAGCTTTTCTTGCCACCAGACCTTTCTCCATCAATTAGGAATCTGATGCCGTCACTAAACACATTCCTTAAATTGTAGCCATTTGTTGAGTGATTTTTTTTGGTGTCTAATCCGCATATATATCACCATTGCCCTTGATTTTTTTGACTGTATATCTCTTAAATGTCATCATATACACATGTGATTCAGTTTACGAAGATTTTTCAATGCCGATAACCTCGATCAGAGAGTAAAAAAGGCGTAACGTTCACAATGGTGTAACATTAAAATAGGATATACCGGGCTAGGATTCGAGTTACAGGAACAAGGGCCAAACCAACCACCCAAAAATGGAATCGTCGAGCGAAAACACTTGACAACCTCCTAGAAGCAGCTTTTCTTACCACCAGACCTTTCTCCACCAATTAGGAATTTGATGCCGTCACTAAACACATTCCTTAAAATGTAGCCATTTGTTGAGTGTTTTTTTTGGTGTCTAATCCGTAATTATATCACCATTGCCCTTGATTTTCTTGACTGTATATCTCTTAAATATCAACATATACACGTGTGATTTAGTTTACGAAGATTTTTCAATGCCGAGAACCTCGATCAGAGAGTAAAAAAGGCGTAAGGTTCACAATGGTGTAAAATTAAAATGGGATTTACCGGGCTAGGATTCGAGTTACAGGAACAAGGGCCAAACCAACCACCGAAGAATGGAATCGTCGAGTGAAAACACTTGACAACCTCCTAGAAGCAGCTTTTCTTGCCACCAGACCTTTTTCCATCAATTAGGAATCTCATGCCGTCACTAAACACATTCCTTAAATTGTAGCCATTTGTTGAGTGTTATTTTTTGGTGTCTAATCCGAATATATATCACCATTGCCCTCGATTTTCTTGACTGTATATCTCTTAAATATCAACATATACACGTGTGATTTAGTTTACTAAGATTTTTCAATGCCGAGAACCTCGATCAGAGAATAAAAAAGGCGTAAGGTTCACAATGGTGTAAGATTAAAATGGGATATACCGGGCTAGGATTCGAGTTACAGGAACAAGGGCCAACCCAACCACCCAAGAATGGAATCGTCGAGCGAAAACACTTGACAACCTCCTAGAAGCAGCTTTTCTTGCCACCAGACCTTTCTCCATCAATTAAGAATCTGATGCCGTCACTAAACACATTCCTTAAATTATAATCATTTGTTGAGTTTTTTTTTGGTGTCTAATCCGCATATATATCACCATTGCCTTTGATTTTCTTGACTGTATATCTCTTAAATGTCAACATATACACGTGTGATTTTGTTTACGGAGATTTTTCAATGCCGAGAACCTCAATCAGAGAGTAAAAAAGGCGTAAGGTTCACAATGGTGTAAAATTAAAATGGGATATACCGGGCTAGGATTCGAGTTACAGGAACAAGGGCCAAACCAACCACCCAAGAATGGAATCGTCGAGCGAAAACACTTGACAACCACCTAGAAGGAGCTTTTTTTACCACCATTCCTTTCTCCATCAATTAGGAACCTGATGCCGTCACTAAACACATTCCTTAAATTGTAGCCATTTGTTTAGTGTTTTTTTTGGTGTCTAATCCGCATATATATCACCATTGCCCTTGATTTTCTTGACTGTATATCTCTTAAATGTCAACATATACCCGTGTGATTTAGTTTACGAAGATTTTTCAATGCCGAGAACCTCGATCAGAGAGTAAAAAAGGCGTAAGGTTCACAATGGTGTAAGATTAAAATGGGATATACCGGGCTAGAATTCGAGTTAGAGGAACAAGGTCCAAACCAACCACCCAAGAATGGAATCGTCGAGCGAAAACACTTGACAACCTCCTAGAAGCAGCTTTTCTTACCACCAGACCTTTCTCCATCAATTAGGAATCTGATGCCGTCACTAAACACATTCCTTAAATTGTAGCCATTTGTTGAGTGTTTTTTTTTTGTGTCTAATCCGCATATATATCACCATTGCCCTTGATTTTCTTGACTGTATATCTCTTAAATATCAACATGTACACGTGTGATTTAGTTTACGAAGATTTTTCAATGCCGAGAACCTCGATCAGAGAGTAAAAAAGGTGTAAGGTTCACAATGGTGTAAAATTAAAATGGGATACACCGGGCTAGGATTCGAGTTACTGGAACAAGGGCCAAACCAACCACCCAAGAATGGAATCGTCGAGCGAAAACACTTGACAACCTCCTAGAAGAAACTTTTCTTGCCCCCAGACCTTTCTCCATCAATTAGGAATCTGATGCCGTCACTAAACACATTCCTTAAATTGTAGCCATTTGTTGAGTGTTTTTTTTGGTGTCTAATCCGCATATATATCACCATTGCCCTTGATTTTCTTGACTGTATTTCTCTTAAATGTCAACATATACACGTGTGATTTAGTTTACGAAGATTTTTCAATGCCGAGAACCTCGATCAGAGAGTAAAAAAGGCGTAACGTTCACAATGGTGTAACATTAAAATGGGATATACTGGGCTAGGATTCGAGTTACAGGAACAAGGGCCAAACCAACCACCCAAGAATGGAATCGTCGAGTGAAAACACTTGACAACCTCCTAGAAGCAGCTTTTCTTACCACCAGACCTTTCTCCATCAATTTGGAATCTGATGCCGTCACTAAACACATTCCTTAAAATGTAGCCATTTGTTGAGTGCTTTTTTTGGTGTCTAATCCGCATATATATCACCATTGCCCTTGATTTTCTTGACTGTATATCTCTTAAATATCAACATATACACGTGTGATTTAGTTTACGAAGATTTTTCAATCCCGAGAACCTCGATCAGAGAGTAAAAAAGGCGTAAGGTTCACAATGGTGTAAAATTAAAATGGGATTTACCGGGCTAGAATTCGAGTTACAGGAACAAGGGCCAAACCAACCACCCAGGAATGGAATTGTCGAGCGAAAACACTTGACAACCTCCTAGAAGGAGCTTTTCTTACCACCAGACCTTTCTCCATCAATTAGGAATCTGATGCCGTCACTAAACACATTCCTTAAATTGTAGCCATTTGTTGAGTGTTTTTTTTGGTGTCTAATCCGCATATATATCACCATTGCCCTTGATTTTCTTGACTGTATATCTCTTAAATATCAACAAATACACGTGTGATTTAGTTTACGGAGATTTTTCAATGCCGAGAACCTCGATCAGAGAGTAAAAAAGGCGTAAGGTTCACAATGGTGTAAGATTAAAATGGGATATACCGGGCTAGAATTCGAGTTAGAGGAACAAGGTCCAAACCAACCACCCATGAATGGAATCGTCTAGCGAAAACACTTGACAACCTCCTAGAAGCAGCTTTTCTTGCCACCAGACCTTTCTCCATCAATTAGGAATCTGATGCCGTCACTAAACACATTCCTTAAATTGTAGCCATTTGTTGAGTGATTTTTTTTGGTGTCTAATCCGCATATATATCACCATTGCCCTTGATTTTTTTGACTGTATATCTCTTAAATGTCAACATATACACATGTGATTCAGTTTACGAAGATTTTTCAATGCCGATAACCTCGATCAGAGAGTAAAAAAGGCGTAACGTTCACAATGGTGTAACATTAAAATAGGATATACCGGGCTAGGATTCGAGTTACAGGAACAAGGGCCAAACCAACCACCCAAAAATGGAATCGTCGAGCGAAAACACTTGACAACCTCCTAGAAGCAGCTTTTCTTACCACCAGACCTTTCTCCATCAATTAGGAATTTGATGCCGTCACTAAACACATTCCTTAAAATGTAGCCATTTGTTGAGTGTTTTTTTTGGTGTCTAATCCGTAATTATATCACCATTGCCCTTGATTTTCTTGACTGTATATCTCTTAAATATCAACATATACACGTGTGATTTAGTTTACGAAGATTTTTCAATGCCGAGAACCTCGATCAGAGAGTAAAAAAGGCGTAAGGTTCACAATGGTGTAAAATTAAAATGGGATTTACCGGGCTAGGATTCGAGTTACAGGAAAAAGGGCCAAACCAACCACCCAAGAATGGAATCGTCGAGTGAAAACACTTGACAACCTCCTAGAAGCAGCTTTTCTTGCCACCAGACCTTTTTCCATCAATTAGGAATCTCATGCCGTCACTAAACACATTCCTTAAATTGTAGCCATTTGTTGAGTGTTATTTTTTGGTGTCTAATCCGAATATATATCACCATTGCCCTCGATTTTCTTGACTGTATATCTCTTAAATATCAACATATACACGTGTGATTTAGTTTACTAAGATTTTTCAATGCCGAGAACCTCGATCAGAGAATAAAAAAGGCGTAAGGTTCACAATGGTGTAAGATTAAAATGGGATATACCGGGCTAGGATTCGAGTTACAGGAACAAGGGCCAACCCAACCACCCAAGAATGGAATCGTCGAGCGAAAACACTTGACAACCTCCTAGAAGCAGCTTTTCTTGCCACCAGACCTTTCTCCATCAATTAAGAATCTGATGCCGTCACTAAACACATTCCTTAAATTATAATCATTTGTTGAGTTTTTTTTTGGTGTCTAATCCGCATATATATCACCATTGCCCTTGATTTTCTTGACTGTATATCTCTTAAATGTCAACATATACACGTGTGATTTTGTTTACGGAGATTTTTCAATGCCGAGAACCTCAATCAGAGAGTAAAAAAGGCGTAAGGTTCACAATGGTGTAAAATTAAAATGGGATATACCGGGCTAGGATTCGAGTTACAGGAACAAGGGCCAAACCAACCACCCAAGAATGGAATCGTCGAGCGAAAACACTTGACAACCTCCTAGAAGGAGCTTTTTTTACCACCAGACCTTTCTCCATCAATTAGGAACCTGATGCCGTCACTAAACACATTCCTTAAATTGTAGCCATTTGTTTAGTGTTTTTTTTGGTGTCTAATCCGCATATATATCACCATTGCCCTTGATTTTCTTGACTGTATATCTCTTAAATGTCAACATATACCCGTGTGATTTAGTTTACGAAGATTTTTCAATGCCGAGAACCTCGATCAGAGAGTAAAAAAGGCGTAAGGTTCACAATGGAGTAAAATTAAAATGGGATATACCAGGCTAGGATCCGAGTTACAGGAACAAGGGCCATACCAACCACCCAAGAATGGAATCGTCGAGCGAAAACACTTGACAACCTCCTAGAAGCAGCTTTTCTTACCACCAGACCTTTCTCCATCAATTAGGAATCTGATGCCGTCACTAAACACATTCCTTAAATTGTAGCCATTTGTTGAGTGTTTTTTTTTTGTGTCTAATCCGCATATATATCACCATTGCCCTTGATTTTCTTGACTGTATATCTCTTAAATATCAACATGTACACGTGTGATTTAGTTTACGAAGATTTTTCAATGCCGAGAACCTCGATCAGAGAGTAAAAAAGGTGTAAGGTTCACAATGGTGTAAAATTAAAATGGGATACACCGGGCTAGGATTCGAGTTACTGGAACAAGGGCCAAACCAACCACCCAAGAATGGAATCGTCGAGCGAAAACACTTGACAACCTCCTAGAAGCAACTTTTCTTGCCCCCAGACCTTTCTCCATCAATTAGGAATCTGATGCCGTCACTAAACACATTCCTTAAATTGTAGCCATTTGTTGAGTGTTTTTTTTGTGTCTAATCCGCATATATATCACCATTGCCCTTGATTTTCTTGACTGTATTTCTCTTAAATGTCAACATATACACGTGTGATTTAGTTTACGAAGATTTTTCAATGCCGAGAACCTCGATCAGAGAGTAAAAAAGGTGTAACGTTCACAATGGTGTAACATTAAAATGGGATATACCGGGCTAGGATTCGAGTTACAGGAACAAGGGCCAAACCAACCACCCAAGAATGGAATCGTCGAGCGAAAACACATGACAACCTCCTAGAAGCAGCTTTTCTTACCACCAGACGTTTCTCCATCAATTAGGAAACTGATGCCGTCACTAAACACATTCCTTAAATTGTAGCCATTTGTTGAGTGTTTTTTTTGGTGTCTAATCCGCATATATATCACCATTGCCCTTGATTTTCTTGACTGTATATCTCTTAAATGTCAACATATACCCGTGTGATTTAGTTTACGAAGATTTTTCAATGCCGAGAACCTCGATCAGAGAGTAAAAAAGGCGTAAGGTTCACAATGGAGTAAAATTAAAATGGGATATACCAGGCTAGGATTCGAGTTACAGGAACAAGGGCCATACCAACCACCCAAGAATGGAATCGTCGAGCGAAAACACTTGACAACCTCCTAGAAGCAGCTTTTCTTACCACCAGACCTTTCTCCATCAATTAGGAATCTGATGCCGTCACTAAACACATTCCTTAAATTGTAGCCATTTGTTGAGTGTTTTTTTTTTGTGTCTAATCCGCATATATATCACCATTGCCCTTGATTTTCTTGACTGTATATCTCTTAAATATCAACATGTACACGTGTGATTTAGTTTACGAAGATTTTTCAATGCCGAGAACCTCGATCAGAGAGTAAAAAAGGTGTAAGGTTCACAATGGTGTAAAATTAAAATGGGATACACCGGGCTAGGATTCGAGTTACTGGAACAAGGGCCAAACCAACCACCCAAGAATGGAATCGTCGAGCGAAAACACTTGACAACCTCCTAGAAGCAACTTTTCTTGCCCCCAGACCTTTCTCCATCAATTAGGAATCTGATGCCGTCACTAAACACATTCCTTAAATTGTAGCCATTTGTTGAGTGTTTTTTTTTGTGTCTAATCCGCATATATATCACCATTGCCCTTGATTTTCTTGACTGTATTTCTCTTAAATGTCAACATATACACGTGTGATTTAGTTTACGAAGATTTTTCAATGCCGAGAACCTCGATCAGAGAGTAAAAAAGGTGTAACGTTCACAATGGTGTAACATTAAAATGGGATATACCGGGCTAGGATTCGAGTTACAGGAACAAGGGCCAAACCAACCACCCAAGAATGGAATCGTCGAGCGAAAACACATGACAACCTCCTAGAAGCAGCTTTTCTTACCACCAGACGTTTCTCCATCAATTAGGAAACTGATGCCGTCACTAAACACATTCCTTAAATTGTAGCCATTTGTTGAGTGTTTTTTTTGGTGTCTAATCCGCATATATATCACCATTGCCCTTGATTTTCTTGATTGTATATCTCTTAAATATCAACATATACACGTGTGATTTAGTTTACGAAGATTTTTCAATGCCGAGAACCTCGATCAGAGAGTAAAAAAGGAGTAAGGTTCACAATGGTGTAAAATTAAAATGGGATTTACCGGGCTAGGATTCGAGTTACAGGAACAAGGGCCAAACCAACCACCCAAGAATGGAATCGTCGAGCGAAAACACTTGACAACCTCCTAGAAGCAACTTTTCTTGCCACCAGACCTTTCTCCATCAATTAGGAATCTGATGCCGTCACTAAACACATTCCTTAAATTGTAGCCATTTGTTGAGTGTTTTTTTTGGTGTCTAATCCGCATATATATCACCATTGCCCTTGATTTTCTTGACTGTATTTCTCTTAAATGTCAACATATACACGTGTGATTTAGTTTACGAAGATTTTTCAATGCCGAGAACCTCGATCAGAGAGTAAAAAAGGCGTAAGGTTCACAATTGTGTAAAATTAAAATGGGATATACCGGGCTAGGATTCGAGTTACAGGAACAAGGGCCAAACCAACCACCCAAGAATGGAATCGTCGAGCGAAAACACTTGACAACCTCCTAGAAGGAGCTTTTTTTACCACCAGACCTTTCTCCATCAATTAGGAATCTGATGCCGTCACTAAACACATTCCTTAAATTGTAGCCATTTGTTTAGTGTTTTTTTTGGTGTCTAATCCGCATATATATCACCATTGCCCTTGATTTTCTTGACTGTATATCTCTTAAATGTCAACATATACACCTGTGATTTAGTTTACGAAGATTTTTCAATGCCGAGAACCTCGATTAGAGAGTAAAAAAGGCGTAAGGTTCACAATGGAGTAAAATTAAAATGGGATATACCGGGCTAGGATTCGAGTTACAGGAACAAGGGCCAAACCAACCACCCAAGAATGGAATCATCGAGTGAAAACACTTGACAACCTCCTAGAAGCAGCTTTTCTTTCAACAAGACCTTTCTCCATCAATTAGGAATCCGATGCCGTCACTAAACACATTTCTTAAATTGTAGCCATTTGTTGAGTGTTTTTTTTTTTTGGTGTCTAATCCGCATATATATCACCATTGCCCTTGATTTTCTTGACTGTATATCTCTGAAATATCAACATGTACACGTGTGATTTAGTTTACGAAGATTTTTCAATGCCGAGAACCTCGATTAGAGAGTAAAAAAGGTGTAAGGTTCACAATGGTGTAAAATTAAAATGGGATACACCGGGCTAGGATTCGAGTTACTGGAACAAGGGCCAAACCAACCACCCAAGAATGGAATCGTCGAGCGAAAACACTTGACAACCTCCTAGAAGCAACTTTTCTTGCCACCAGACCTTTCTCCATCAATTAGGAATCTGATGCCGTCACTAAACACATTTCTTAAATTGTAGCCATTTGTTGAGTGTTTTTTTTTGGTGTCTAATCCGCATATATATCACCATTGCCCTTGATTTTCTTGACTGTATATCTCTTAAATATCAACATGTACACGTGTGATTTAGTTTACGAAGATTTTTCAATGCCGAGAACCTCGATCAGAGAGTAAAAAAGGTGTAAGGTTCACAATGGTGTAAAATTAAAATGGGTTACACCGGGCTAGGATTCGAGTTACTGGAACAAGGGCCAAACCAACCACCCAAGAATGGAATCGTCGAGCGAAAACACTTGACAGCCTCCTAGAAGCAGCTTTTCTTGCCACCAGACCTTTCTCCATCAATTAGGAATCTGATGCCGTCACTAAACACATTCCTTAAATTGTAGCCATTTGTTGAGTGTTTTTTTTTGTGTCTAATCCGCATATATATCACCATTGCCCTTGATTTTCTTGACTGTATTTCTCTTAAATGTCAACATATACACGTGTGATTTAGTTTACAAAGATTTTTCAATGCCGAGAACCACGATCAGAGAGTAAAAAAGGCGTAACGTTCACAATGGTGTAACATTAAAATGGGATATACCGGGCTAGGATTCGAGTTACAGGAACAAGGGCCAAACCAACAACCCAAGAATGGAATCGTCGAGCGAAAACACTTGACAACCTCCTAGAAGCAGCTTTTCTTACCACCAGACCTTTCTCCATCAATTAGGAATCTGATGCCGTCACTAAACACATTCCTTAAATTGTAGCCATTTGTTGAGTGTTTTTTTTTGGTGTCTAATCCGCATATATATCACCATTGCCCTTGATTTTCTTGACTGTGTATCTCTTAAATATCAACATATACACGTGTGATTTAGTTTACGAAGATTTTTCAATGCCGAGAACCTCGATCAGAGAATAAAAAAGGCATAAGGTTCACAATGGTGTAAAATTAAAATGAGATTTACCGGGCTAGAATTCGAGTTACAGGAACAAGGGCCAAACCAACCACCCAAGAATGGAATCGTCGAGCGAAAACACTTGACAACCTCCTAGAAGCAACTTTTCTTGCCACCAGACCTTTCTCCATCAATTAGGAATCTGATGCCGTCACTAAACACATTCCTTAAATTGTAGCCATTTGTTGAGTGTTTTTTTTGGTGTCTAATCCGCATATATATCACCATTGCCCTTGATTTTCTTGACTGTATTTCTCTTAAATGTCAACATATACACGTGTGATTTAGTTTACGAAGATTTTTCAATGCCGAGAACCTCGATCAGAGAGTAAAAAAGGCGTAAGGTTCAAAATGGTGTAAAATTAAAATGGGATATACCGGGCTAGGATTCGAGTTACAGGAACAAGGGCCAAACCAACCACCCAAGAATGGAATCGTCGAGCGAAAACACTTAACAACCTCTTAGAAGCAGCTTTTCTTGCCACCAGACCTTTCTCCATCAATTAGGAATCTGATGCCGTCACTAAACACATTCCTTAAATTGTAGCCATTTGTTGAGTGTTTTTTTTGGTGTCTAATCCGCATATATATCACCATTGCCCTTGATTTTCTTGACTGTATATCTCCTAAATATCAATATATACACGTGTGATTTAGTTTACGAAGATTTTTCAATGTCGAGAACCTCGATCAGAGAGTAAAAAAGGCGTAACGTTCACAATGGTGTAACATTAAAATGGGATATACCGGGCTAGGATTCGAGTTACAGGAACAAGGGCCAAACCAACCACCCAAGAATGGAATCGTCGAGCGAAAACACTTGACAACCTCCTAGAAGCAGCTTTTCTTACCACCAGACCTTTCTCCATCAATTAGGAATCTGATGCCGTCACTAAACACATTCCTTAAATTGTAGCCATTTGTTGAGTGTTATTTTTTGGTGTCTAATCCGCATATATATCACCATTGCCCTTGATTTTCTTGACTGTATATCTCTTAAATATCAACATATACACGTGTGATTTAGTTTACGAAGATTTTTCAATGCCGAGAACCTCGATCAGAGAGTAAAAAAGGCGTAAGGTTCACAATGGTGTAAGATTAAAATGGGATATACCGGGCTAGGAATCGAGTTACAGGAACAAGGGCCAAACCAACCACCCCAGAATGGAATCGTCGAGCGAAAACACTTGACAACCTCCTAGAATCAGCTTTTCTTGCCACCAGACCTTTCTCCATCAATTAAGAATCTGATGCCCTCACTAAACACATTCCTTAAATTATAGCCATTTGTTGAGTTGTTTTTTTTGGTGTCTAATCCGCATATATATCACCATTGCCCTTGATTTTCTTGAATGTATATCTCTTAAATGTCAACATATACACGTGTGATTTTGTTTACGAAGATTTTTTAATGACGAGAACCTCAATCAGAGAATAAAAAAAGGCGTAAGGTTCACAATGGTGTAAAATTAAAATGGGATATACCGGGCTAGGATTCGAGTTACAGGAACAAGGGCCTAACCAACCACCCAAGAATGGAATCGTCGAGCGAAAACCCTTGACAACCTCCTAGAAGGAGCTTTTCTTACCACCAGACCTTTCTCCATCAATTCGGAATCTGATGCCGTCACTAAACACATTCCTTAAATTGTAGCCATTTGTTTAGTGTTTTTTTTGGTGTCTAATCCGCATATATATCACCATTGCGCTTGATTTTCTTGACTGTATATCTCTTAAATGTCAACATATACACGTGTGATTTAGTTTACAAAGATTTTTCAATGCCGAGAACCTCGATCAGAGAGTAAAAAAGGCGTAAGGTTCACAATGGAGTAAAATTAAAATGGGATATACCGGGCTAGGATTCGAGTTACAGGAACAAGGGCCAAACCAACCACCCAAGAATGGAATCATCGAGTGAAAACACTTGACAACCTCCTAGAAGCAGCTTTTCTTACCACAAGACCTTTCACCATCAATTAGGAATCTGATGTTGTCACTAAACACATTTCTTAAATTGTAGCCATTTGTTGAGTGTTTTTTTTTTTGGTGTCTAATCCGCATATATATCACCATTGCCCTTGATTTTCTTGACTGTATATCTCTTAAATATCAACATGTACACGTGTGATTTAGTTTACGAAGATTTTTCAATGCCGAGAACCTCGATCAGAGAGTAAAAAAGGCGTAAGGTTCACAATGGTGTAAAATTAAAATGGGATACACCGGGCTAGGATTCGAGTTACAGGAACAAGGGCCAAACCAACCACCCAAGAATGGAATCGTCGAGCGAAAACACTTAACAACCTCTTAGAAGCAGCTTTTCTTGCCACCAGACCTTTCTCCATCAATTAGGAATCTGATGCCGTCACTAAACACATTCCTTAAATTGTAGCCATTTGTTGAGTGTTTTTTTTGGTGTCTAATCCGCATATATATCACCATTGCCCTTGATTTTCTTGACTGTATATCTCCTAAATATCAATATATACACGTGTGATTTAGTTTACGAAGATTTTTCAATGTCGAGAACCTCGATCAAAGAGTAAAAAAGGCGTAACGTTCACAATTGTGTAACATTAAAATGGGATATACCGGGCTAGGATTCGAGTTACAGGAACAAGGGCCAAACCAACCACCCAAGAATGGAATCGTCGAGCGAAAACACTTGACAACCTCCTAGAAGCAGCTTTTCTTACCACCAGACCTTTCTCCATCAATTAGGAATCTGATGCCGTCACTAAACACATTCCTTAAATTGTAGCCATTTGTTGAGTGTTATTTTTTGGTGTCTAATCCGCATATATATCACCATTGCCCTTGATTTTCTTGACTGTATATCTCTTAAATATCAACATATACACGTGTGATTTAGTTTACGAAGATTTTTCAATGCCGAGAACCTCGATCAGAGAGTAAAAAAGGCGTAAGGTTCACAATGGTGTAAGATTAAAATGGGATATACCGGGCTAGGAATCGAGTTACAGGAACAAGGGCCAAACCAACCACCCCAGAATGGAATCGTCGAGCGAAAACACTTGACAACCTCCTAGAATCAGCTTTTCTTGCCACCAGACCTTTCTCCATCAATTAAGAATCTGATGCCCTCACTAAACACATTCCTTAAATTATAGCCATTTGTTGAGTTGTTTTTTTTGGTGTCTAATCCGCATATATATCACCATTGCCCTTGATTTTCTTGAATGTATATCTCTTAAATGTCAACATATACACGAGTGATTTTGTTTACGAAGATTTTTTAATGACGAGAACCTCAATCAGAGAATAAAAAAAGGCGTAAGGTTCACAATGGTGTAAAATTAAAATGGGATATACCGGGCTAGGATTCGAGTTACAGGAACAAGGGCCTAACCAACCACCCAAGAATGGAATCGTCGAGCGAAAACACTTGACAACCTCCTAGAAGGAGCTTTTCTTACCACCAGACCTTTCTCCATCAATTCGGAATCTGATGCCGTCACTAAACACATTCCTTAAATTGTAGCCATTTGTTTAGTGTTTTTTTTGGTGTCTAATTCGCATATATATCACCATTGCGCTTGATTTTCTTGACTGTATATCTCTTAAATGTCAACATATACACGTGTGATTTAGTTTACAAAGATTTTTCAATGCCGAGAACCTCGATCAGAGAGTAAAAAAGGCGTAAGGTTCACAATGGAGTAAAATTAAAATGGGATATACCGGGCTAGGATTCGAGTTACAGGAACAAGGGCCAAACCAACCACCCAAGAATGGAATCATCGAGTGAAAACACTTGACAACCTCCTAGAAGCAGCTTTTCTTACCACAAGACCTTTCACCATCAATTAGGAATCTGATGTTGTCACTAAACACATTTCTTAAATTGTAGCCATTTGTTGAGTGTTTTTTTTTTTGGTGTCTAATCCGCATATATATCACCATTGCCCTTGATTTTCTTGACTGTATATCTCTTAAATATCAACATGTACACGTGTGATTTAGTTTACGAAGATTTTTCAATGCCGAGAACCTCGATCAGAGAGTAAAAAAGGCGTAAGGTTCACAATGGTGTAAAATTAAAATGGGATACACCGGGCTAGGATTCGAGTTACAGGAACAAGGGCCAAACCAACCACCCAAGAATGGAATCGTCGAGCGAAAACACTTAACAACCTCTTAGAAGCAGCTTTTCTTGCCACCAGACCTTTCTCCATCAATTAGGAATCTGATGCCGTCACTAAACACATTCCTTAAATTGTAGCCATTTGTTGAGTGTTTTTTTTGGTGTCTAATCCGCATATATATCACCATTGCCCTTGATTTTCTTGACTGTATATCTCCTAAATATCAATATATACACGTGTGATTTAGTTTACGAAGATTTTTCAATGCCGAGAACCTCGATCAGAGAGTAAAAAAGGCGTAAGGTTCACAATGGTGTAAAATTAAAATGGGATATACCGGGCTAGGATTCGAGTTACAGGAACAAGGGCCAAACCAACCACCCAAGAATGGAATCGTCGAGTGAAAACACTTGACAACCTCCTAGAAGCATTTTTTCTTGCCACCAGACCTTTCTCCATCAATTAGGAATCTGATGCCGTCACTAAACACATTCCTTAAATTGTAGCCATGTGTTGAGTGTTTTTTTTTGTGTCTAATCCACATATATATCACCATTGCCCTTGATTTTCTTGACTGTATATCTCTTAAATATCAATATATACACGTGTGATTTAGTTTACGAAGGTTTTTCAATGCCGAGAACCTCGATCAGAGAGAAAAAAGGCGTAACGTTCACAATGGTGTAACATTAAAATGGGATATACCGGGCTAGGATTCGAGTTATAGGAACAAGGGCCAAACCAACCACCCAAGAATGGAATCGTCGAGCGAAAACACTTGACAACCTCCTAGAAGCTGCTTTTCTTACCACCAGACCTTTCTCCATCAATTAGGAATCTGATGCCATCACTAAACACATTCCTTAAATTGTCGCCATGTGTTGAGTGTTTTTTTTGGTGTCTAATCCACATATATATCAACATTGCCCTTGATTTTCTTGACTGTATATCTCTTAAATATCAACATATACACATGTGATTCAGTTTACGAATATTTTTCAATGCCGAGAACCTATATCAGAGAGTAAAAAATGCGTAACGCTCACAATGGTGTAACATTAAAATGGGATATACCAGGCTAGGATTCGAGTTACAGGAACAAGGGCCATACCAACCACCCAAGAATGGAATCGTCGAGCGAAAACACTTGACAACCTCCTAGAAGCAGCTTTTCTTACCACCAGACCTTTCTCCATCAATTAGGAATCTGATGCCGTCACTAAACACATTCCTTAAATTTTAGCCATTTGTTGAGTGATTTTTTTTGGTGTCTAATCCGCATATATATCACCATTGCGCTTGATTTTCTTGACTGTATATCTCTTAAATATCAACATATACACATGTGATTCAGTTTACGAAGATTTTTCAATGCCGAGAACCTCGATCAGAGAGTAAAAAAGGCGTAACGCTCACAATGGTGTAACATTAAAATGGGATATACCGGGCTAGGATTCGAGTTACAGGAACAAGGGCCAAACCAACCACCCAAAAATGGAATCGTCGAGCGAAAACACTTGACAACCTCCTAGAAGCAGCTTTTCTTACCACCAGACCTTTCTCCATCAATTAGGAATCTGATGCCGTCACTAAACACATTCCTTAAATTGTAGCCATTTGTTGAGTGTTTTTTTTGGTGTCTAATCCGCATATATATCACCATTGCCCTTGATTTTCTTGACTGTATATCTCTTAAATATCAACATATACACGTGTGATTTAGTTTACGAAGATTTTTCAATGCCGAGAACCTCGATCAGAGAGTAAAAAAGGCGTAAGGTTCACAATGGTGTAAGATTAAAATGTGATTTACCGGGCTAGGATTCGAGTTACAGGAACAAGGGCCAAACCAACCACCCAAGAATGTAATCGTCGAGCGAAAACACTTGACAACCTCCTAGAAGCAGCTTTTCTTGCCTCCAGACCTTTCTCCATCAATTAGGAATCTGATGCCGTCACTAAACACATTCCTTAAATTGTAGCCATTTGTTGAGTGTTATTTTTTGGTGTCTAATCCGCATATATATCACCATTGCCCTTGATTTTCTTGACTGTATATCTCTTAAATATCAACATATACACGTGTGATTTAGTTTACGAAGATTTTTCAATGCCGAGAACCTCGATCAGAGAGTAAAAAAGGCGTAAGGTTCACAATGGTGTAAAATTAAAATGGGATATACCGGGCTACGATTCGAGTTACAGGAACAAGGGCCAAACCAACCACCCAAGAATGGAATCGTCGAGCGAAAACACTTGACAACCTCCTAGAAGCATTTTTTCTTGCCACCAGACCTTTCTCCATCAATTAGGAATCTGATGCCGTCACTAAACACATTCCTTAAATTGTAGCCATGTGTTGAGTGTTTTTTTTTGTGTCAAATCCACATATATATCACCATTGCCCTTGATTTTCTTGACTGTATATCTCTTAAATATCAATATATACACGTGTGATTTAGTTTACGAAGATTTTTCAATGCCGAGAACCTCGATCAGAGAGAAAAAAGGCGTAACGTTCACAATGGTGTAACATTAAAATGGGATATACCGGGCTAGGATTCGAGTTACAGGAACAAGGGCCAAACCAACCACCCAAGAATGGAATCGTCGAGCGAAAACACTTGACAACCTCCTAGAAGCAGCTTTTCTTACCACCAGACCTTTCTCCATCAATTAGGAATCTGATGCCATCACTAAACACATTCCTTAAATTGTAGCCATGTGTTGAGTGTTATTTTTTGGTGTCTAATCCACATATATATCACCATTGCCCTTGATTTTCTTGACTGTATATCTCTTAAATATCAACATATACACATGTGATTCAGTTTACGAAGATTTTTCAATGCCGAGAACCTATATCAGAGAGTAAAAAAGGCGTAACGCTCACAATGGTGTAACATTAAAATGGGATATACCGGGCTAGGATTCGAGTTACAGGAACAAGGGCCAAACAAACCACCCAAGAATGGAATCGTCGATCGAAAACACTTGACAACCTCCTAGAAGCAGCTTTTCTTACCACCAGACCTTTCTCCATCAATTAGGAATCTGATGCCGTCACTAAACACATTCCTTAAATTGTAGCCATTTGTTGAGTGATTTTTTTTTTGGTGTCTAATCCGCATATATATCACCATTGCCCTTGATTTTCTTGACTGTATATCTCTTAAATATCAACATATACACATGTGATTCAGTTTACGAAGATTTTTCAATGCCGAGAACCTCGATCAGAGAGTAAAAAAGGCGTAACGCTCACAATGGTGTAACATTAAAATGGGATATACCGGGCTAGGATTCGAGTTACAGGAACAAGGGCCAAACCAACCACCCAAAAATGGAATCGTCGAGCGAAAACACTTGACAACCTCCTAGAAGCAGCTTTTCTTACCACCAGACCTTTCTCCATCAATTAGGAATCTGATGCCTTCACTAAACACATTCCTTAAATTGTAGCCATTTGTTGAGTGTTTTTTTTGGTGTCTAATCCGCATATATATCACCATTGCCCTTGATTTTCTTGACTGTATATCTCTTAAATATCAACATATACACGTGTGATTTAGTTTACGAAGATTTTTCAATGCCGAGAACCTCGATCAGAGAGTAAAAAAGGCGTAAGGTTCACAATGGTGTAAGATTAAAATGTGATTTACCGGACTAGGATTCGAGTTACAGGAACAAGGGCCAAACCAACCACCCAAGAATGTAATCGTCGAGCGAAAACACTTGACAACCTCCTAGAAGCAGCTTTTCTTGCCAACAGACCTTTCTCCATCAATTAGGAATCTGATGCCGTCACTAAACACATTCCTTAAATTGTAGCCATTTGTTGAGTGTTATTTTTTGGTGTCTAATCCGCATATATATCACCATTGCCCTTGATTTTCTTGACTGTATATCTCTTAAATATCAACATATACACGTGTGATTTAGTTTACGAAGATTTTTCAATGCCGAGAACCTCGATCAGAGAGTAAAAAAGGCGTAAGGTTCACAATGGTGTAAGATTAAAATGGGATATACCGGGCTAGGATTCGAGTTACAGGAACAAGGGCCAAACCAACCACCCAAGAATGGAATCGTCGAGCGAAAACACTTGACAACCTCCTTGAAGCAGCTTTTCTTGCCACCAGACCTTTCTCCATCAATTAAGAATCCGATGCTGTCACTAAACACATTCCTTAAATTATAGCCATTTGTTGAGTGGTTTTTTTGGTGTCTAATCCGCATATATATCACCATTGCCCTTGATTTTCTTGACTGTATATCTCTTAAATGTCAACATATACACGTGTGATTTAGTTTACGAAGATTTTTCAATGCCGAGAACCTCGATCAGAGAGTAAAAAAGGCGTAAGGTTCACAATGGAGTAAAATTAAAATGGGATATACCGGGCTAGGAATCGAGTTACAGGAACAAGGGCCAAACCAACCACCCAAGAATAGAATCATCGAGTGAAAACACTTGACAACCTCCTAGAAGCAGCTTTTCTTACCACAAGACCTTTCTCCATCAATTAGGAATCTGATGTCGTCACTAAACACATTTCTTAAATTGTAGCCATTTGTTGAGTGTTTTTTTTGTGTCTAATCCGCATATATATCACCATTGCCCTTGATTTTCTTGACTGTATATCTCTTAAATATCAACATGTACACGTGTGATTTAGTTTACGAAGATTTTTCAATGCCGAGAACCTCGATCAGAGAGTAAAAAAGGCGTAAGGTTCACAATGGTGTAAAATTAAAATGGGATATACCGGGCTAGGATTCGAGTTACAGGAACAAGGGCCAAACCAACCACCCAAGAATGGAATCGTCGAGCGAAAACACTTGACAACCTCCTAGAAGCAGCTTTTCTTGCCACCAGACCTTTCTCCATCAATTAGGAATCTGATGCCGTCACTAAACACATTCCTTAAATTGTAGCCATTTGTTGAGATTTTTTTTTTGTGTCTAATCCGCATATATATCACCATTGCCCTTGATTTTCTTGACTGTATATCTCTTAAATATCAACATATACACGTGTGATTTAGTTTACGAAGATTTTTCAATGCCGAGAACCTCGATCAGAGAGTAAAAAAGGCGTAAGGTTCACAATGGTGTAAGATTAATATGGGATATACCGGGCTAGGATTCGAGTTACAGGAACAAGGGCCAAACCAACCACCCAAGAATGGAATCGTCGAGCGAAAACACTTGACAACCTCCTAGAAGCAGCTTTTCTTGCCACCAGACCTTTCTCAATCAATTAGGAATCTGATGCCGTCACTAAACACATTCCTTAAATTGTAGCCATTTGTTAAGTGTTTTTTTTTTGTGTCTAATCCGCATATATATCACCATTGCCCTTGATTTTCTTGACTGTATTTCTCTTAAATGTCAACATATACACGTGTGATTTAGTTTACGAAAATTTTTCAATGCCGAGAACCTCGATCAGAAAGTAAAAAAGGCGTAAGGTTCACAATGGTGTAAAATTAAAATGGGATATACCGGGCTAGGATTCGAGTTACAGGAACAAGGGCCAAACCAACCACCCAAGAATGGAATCGTCGAGCGAAAACACTTGACAACCTCCTAGAAGCAGCTTTTCTTGCCACCAGACCTTTCTCCATCAATTAGGAATCTGATGCCGTCACTAAATACATTCCTTAAATTGTAGCCATTTGTTGAGAGTTTTTTTTTTGTTTCTAATCCGCATATATATCACCATTGCCCTTGATTTTCTTGACTGTATATCTCTTAAATATGAACATATACACGTGTGATTTAGTTTACGAAGATTTTTTAATGCCGAGAACCTCGATCAGAGAGTAAAAAAGGCGTAAGGTTCACAATGGTGCAAGATTAATATGGGATATACCGGGCTAGCATTCGAGTTACAGGAACAAGGGCCAAACCAACCACCCAAGAATGGAATCGTCGAGCGAAAACACTTGACAACCTCCTAGAAGCAGCTTTTCTTGCCACCAGACCTTTCTCCATCAATTAAGAATCTGATGCCGTCACTAAACACATTCCTTAAATTATAGCCATTTGTTGAGTGGTTTTTTTTGGTGTCTAATCGGCATATATATCACTATTGCCCTTGATTTTCTTGATTGTATATCTCTTAAATGTCAACATATACACGTGTGATTTTGTTTACGAAGATTTTTCTATGCCGAGAACATCAATCAGAGAGTAAAAAAGGCGTAAGGTTCACAATGGTGTAAAATTAAAATGGGATATACCGGGCTAGGATTCGAGTTACAGGAACAAGGGCCAAACCAACCACCCAAGAATGGAATCGTCGAGCTAAAACACTTAACAACCTCCTAGAAGGAGCTTTTCTTACCACCAGACCTTTCTCCATCAATTAGGAATCTGATGCCGTCACTAAACACATTCCTTAAATTGTAGCCATTTGTTGAGTGTTTTTTTTGGTGTCTAATTCGCATATATATCACCATTGCCCTTGATTTTCTTGACTGTATATCTCTTAAATGTCAACATATACACGTGTGATTTAGTTTACGAAGATTTTTCAATGCCGAGAACCTCGATCAGAGAGTAAAAAAGGCGTAAGGTTCACAATGGTGTAAGATTAAAATGGGATATACCGGGCTGGGATTCGAGTTACAGGAACAAGGGCCAAACCAACCACCCAAGAATGGAATCGTCGAGTGAAAACACTTGACAACCTCCTAGAAACAGCTTTTCTTGCCACCAGACCTTTCTCCATCAATTAGGAATCTGATGCCGTCACTAAACACATTCCTTAAATTGTAGCCATTTGTTGAGAGTTTTTTTTTGGTGTCTAATCCGGATATATATCACCATTGCCCTTGATTTTTTTGACTGTATATCTCTTAAATGTCAACATATACACGTGTGATTTAGTTTACGAAGATTTTTCAATGCCGAGAACTTCGATCAGAGAGTAAAAAAGGCGTAAGGTTCACAATGGTGCAAGATTAAAATGGGATATACCGGGCTGGGATTCGAGTTACAGGAACAAGGGCCAAACCAACCACCCAAGAATGGAATCGTCGAGTGAAAACACTTGACAACCTCCTAGAAACAACTTTTCTTGCCACCAGACCTTTCTCCATCAATTAGGAATCTGATGCCGTCACTAAACACATTCCTTAAATTGTAGCCATTTGTTGAGAGTTTTTTTTTTTTGGTGTCTAATCCGGATATATATCACCATTGCCCTTGATTTTTTTGACTGTATATCTCTTAAATATCAACATATACACGTGTGATTCAGTTTACGAAGATTTTTCAATGCCGAGAACCTTGATCAGAGAGTAAAAAAGGCGTAAGGTTCACAATGGTGTAAGATTAAAAAGGGATATACCGGGCTAGGATTCGAGTTATAGGAACAAGGGCCAAACCAACCACCCAAGAATGGAATCGTCGATCGAAAACACTTGACAACCTCCTAGAAGCAGCTTTTCTTGCCACCAGACCTTTCTCCAACAATTAGGAATCTGATGCCGTCACTAAACACATTCCTTAAATTGTTGCCATTTGTTGAGTGTTTTTTTTTTTTGTGTCTAATCCGCATATATATCACCATTGCCCTTGATTTTCTTGGCTGTATATCTCTTAAAGGTCAACATATACACGTGTGATTTATTTTACGAAGATTTTTCAATGCCGAAAGCCTCGATCAGAGAGTAAAAAAGGCGTCAGGTTCACAATGGTGTAAAATTAAAATGAGATATACCGGGCTAGGAGTCGAGTTACAGGAACAAGGGCCAAACCAACCACCCAAGAATGGAATCGTCGAGCGAAAACATTTGACAACCTCCTAGAAGCAGCTTTTCTTGCCACCAGACCTTTCTCCATCAATTAGGAATCTGATGCCGTCACTAAACACATTCCTTAAATTGTAGCCATTTGTTGAGTGTTTTTTTTGGTGTCTAATCCGCATATATATCACCATTGCCCTTGATTTTCTTTACTGTATATCTCTTAAATGTCAACATATACACGTGTGATTTAGTTTACGAAGATTTTTCTATGCCGAGAACCTCGATCAGAGAGTAAAAAAAGGCGTAAGGTTCACAATGGTGTAAGATTAAAATGGGATATACCGGGCTAGGATTCGAGTTACAGGAACAAGGGCCAAACCAACCACCCAAGAATGGAATCGTCGAGCGAAAACACTTGACAACCTCCTAGAAGCAGCTTTTCTTGCCACTAGACCTGTCTCCATCAATTAGGAATATGATGCCGTCACTAAACACATTCCTTAAATTGTAGCCATTTGTTGAGTGTTTTTTTTTGGTGTCTAATCCGCTTATATATCACCATTGCCCTTGATTTTCTTGACTGTATATCTCTTAAATATCAACATATACACGTGTGATTTAGTTTACGAAGATTTTTCAATGCCGAGAACCTCGATCAGAGAGTAAAAAAGGCGTAAGGTTCACAATGGTGTAAGATTAAAATGGGATATACCGGGCTAGGATTCGAGTTACTAGAACAAGGGCCAAACCAACCACCCAAGAATGGAATCGTCGATTGAAAACACTTGACAACCTCCTAGAAGCAGCTTTTCTTGCCACCAGACATTTCTCCATCAATTAGGAATTTGATTCCGTCACTAAACACATTCCTTAAATTGTAGCCATTTGTTGAGTGTTTTTTTTTTTGGTGTCTAATCCGCATATATATCACCATTGCCCTTGATTTTCTTGACTTTATATCTCTTAAATATCAACATATACACGTGTGATTTAGTTTACGAAGATTTTTCAATGCCGAGAACCTCGATCAGAGAGTAAAAAAGGCGTAAGGTTCACAATGGTGTAAGATTAAAATGGGATATACTGGGCTAGGATTCGAGTTACAGGAACAAGGGCCAAACCAACCACCCAAGAATGGAATCGTCGATCGAAAACACTTGACAACCTCCTAGAAGCAGCTTTTCTTGCCACCAGACCTTTCTCCAACAATTAGGAATCTGATGCCGTCACTAAACACATTCCTTAAATTGTTGCCATTTGTTGAGTGTTTTTTTTTTGTGTCAAATCCGCATATATATCACCATTGCCCTTGATTTTCTTGACTGTATATCTCTTAAAGGTCAACATATACACGTGTGATTTATTTTACGAAGATTTTTCAATGCCGAAAGCCTCGATCAGAGAGTAAAAGAGGCGTAAGGTTCACAATGGTGTAAAATTAAAATGAGATATACCGGGCTAGGAGTCGAGTTACAGGAACAAGGGCCAAACCAACCACCCAAGAATGGAATCGTCGAGCGAAAACACTTGACAACCTCCTAGAAGGAGCTTTTTTTACCACCAGACCTTTCTCCATCAATTAGGAATCTGATGCCGTCACTAAACACATTCCTTAAATTGTAGCCATTTGTTGAGTGTTTTTTTTGGTGTCTAATCCGCATATATATCACCATTGCCCTTGATTTTCTTTACTGTATATCTCTTAAATGTCGACATATACACGTGTGATTTAGTTTACGAAGATTTTTCTATGCCGAGAACCTCGATCAGAGAGTAAAAAAAGGCGTAAGGTTCACAATGGTGTAAGATTAAAATGGGATATACCGGGCTAGGATTCGAGTTACAGGAACAAGGGCCAAACCTACCACCCAAGAATGGAATCGTCGAGCGAAAACACTTGACATCCTCCTAGAAGCAGCTTCTCTTTACACCAGACCTTTCTCCATCAACTAGAAATCTGATGCCGTCACTAAACACATTCCTTAAATTGTAGCCATTTGTTGAGTGTTTTTTTTGGTGTCTAGTCCACATATATATCACCATTGCCCTTGATTTTCTTGACTGTATATCTCTTAAATATCAACATATACACGTGTGATTCAGTTTACGAAGATTTTTCAATGCCGGGAACCTCGATCAGAGAGTAAAAAAGGCGTAAGGTTCACAATGGTGTAAGATTAAAATGGGATATACCGGTCTAGGATTCGAGTTACAGGAACAAGGGGCAAACCAACCACCCAAGAATGGAATCGTCGAGCGAAAACACTTGACAACCTCCTAGAAGCAGCTTTTCTTGCCACCAGACCTTTCTCCATCAATTAGGAATCTGATGCCGTCACTAAACACATTCCTTAAATTGTAGCCATTTGTTGAGTGTTATTTTTTGGTGTCTAATCCGCATATATATCACCATTGCCCTTGATTTTCTTGACTATATATCTCTTAAATATCAACATATACACGTGTGATTTAGTTTACGAAGATTTTTCAATGCCGAGAACCTCGATCAGAGAGTAAAAAAGGCGTAAGGTTCACAATGGTGTAAAATTAAAATGGGATATACCGGGCTAGGATTCGAGTTACAGGAACAAGGGCCAAACCAACCACCCAAGAATGGAATCGTCGAGCGAAAACACTTGACAACCTCCTAGAAGCAGCTTTTCTTGCCACCAGACCTTTCTCCATCAATTAGGAATCTGATGCCGTCACTGAACACATCCTTAAATTGTAGCCATTTGTTGAGTGTTTTTTTTGGTGTCTAATCCGCATATATCACCATTTCCCTTGATTTTCTTGACTGTATATCTCTTAAATATCAACATATACACGTGTGACTCAGTTTACGAAGATTTTTCAATGCTGAGAACCTCGATCAGAGAGTAAAAAAGGCGTAAGGTTCACAATGGTGTAAAATTAAAATGAGATATACCGGGCTAGTATTCGAGTTACAGGAACAAAGGCCAAACCAACCACCCAAGAATGGAATCGTCGAGCGAAAACACTTGACAACCTCCTAGAAGCAGCTTTTCTTGCCAATAGACCTTTCTCCATCAATTAGGAATCTGATGCGGTCACTAAACACATTGCTTAAATTGTAGCCATTTGCTGAGTGTTTTTTTCGAGTCTAATCCGCATATATATCACCATTGCCCTTGATTTTCTTGACTGTATATCTCTTAAATGTCAACATATACACGTGTGATTTAGTTTACGAAGATTTTTCAATGCCGAGAACCTCGATCAGAGAGTAAAAAAGGCGTAAGGTTCATAGTGGTGTAAGATTAAAATGGGATATACCGGGCTAGAATTCGAGTTATAGGAACAAGGGCCAAACCTACCACCCAAGAATGGAATCGTCGAGCGAAAACACTTGACATCCTCCTAGAAACAGCTTCTCTTGACACCAGACCTTTCTCCATCAACTAGGAATCTGATGCCGTCACTAAACACATTCCTTAAATTGTAGCCATTTGTTGAGTGTTTTTTTGGTGTCTAATCCACATATATATCACCATTGCCCTTGATTTTCTTGACTGTATATCTCTTAAATATCAACATATACACGTGTGATTCAGTTTACGAAGATTTTTCAATACCGGGAACCTCGATCAGAGAGTAAAAAAGGCGTAAGGTTCACAATGGTGTAAGATTAAAATGGGATATACCGGTCTAGGATTCGAGTTACAGGAACAAAGGCCAAACCAACCACCCAAGAATGGAATCGTCGAGCGAAAACACTTGACAACCTCCTAGAAGCAGCTTTTCTTGCCACCAGACCTTTCTCCATCAATTAGGAATCTGATGCCGTCACTAAACACATTCCTTAAATTGTAGCCATTTGTTGAGTGTTTTTTTTTGTGTCTAGTCTGCATATATATCACCATTGCCCTTGATTTTCTTGACTGTATATCTCTTAAATGTCAACATATACACGTGTGATTTATTTTACGAAGATTTTTCAATGCCGAGAAACACGACCAGAGAGTAAGAAAGGCGTAAGGTTTACAATGGTGTAAGATTAAAATGGGATATACCGGGCTAGGATTCGAGTTACAGGAACAAGGGCCAAACCAACCACCTAAGAATGGAATCGTCGAACGAAAACACTTGACAACCTCCTAGAAGCAGCTTTTCTTGCCACCAGACCTTTCTCCATCAATTAGGAATCTGATGCCGTCACTAAACACATTCCTTAAATTGTAGCCATTTGTTGAGTGTTTTTTTTGGTGTCTAATCCGCATATATATCACCATTTCCCTTGATTTTCTTGACTGTATATCTCTTAAATATCAACATATACACGTGTGATTCAGTTTACGAAGATTTTTCAATGCCGAGAACCTCGATCAGAGAGTAAAAAAGGCGTAAGGTTCACAATGGTGTAAAATTAAAATGAGATATACCGGGCTAGGATACGAGTTACAGGAACAAGGGCCAAACCAACCACCCAAGAATGGAATCGTCGAGCGAAAACACTTGACAACCTCCTAGAAGCAGCTTTTCTTGCCACCAGACCTTTCTCCATCAATTAGGAATCTGATGTCGTCACTAAACACATTCCTTAAATTGTAGCCATTTGTTGAGTTTTTTTTTTGGTGTCTAATTCGCATATATATCACCATTGCCCTTGATTTTCTTGACTGTATATCTCTTAAATATCAACATATACACGTGTGATTTAGTTTACGAAGATTTTTCAATGCCGAGAACCTCGATCAAAGAGTAAAAAAGACGTAAGGTTTACAATGGTGTAAAATTAAAATGGGATTTACCGGGCTAGGATTCGAGTTACAGGAACAAGGGCCAAACCAACCACCCAAGAATGGAATCGTCGAGCTAAAACACTTGCAACCTCCTAGAAGCAGCTTTTCTTGCACCAGACCTTTCTCCATCAATTAGGAATCTGAGGTCGTCACTAAACACATTCCTTAAATTGTAGCCATTTATTGAGTGTTTTTTTTGTGTCTAATCCGCATATATATCACCATTGCCCTTGATTTTCTTGATTGTATATCTCTTAAATGTCAACATATACATGTGTGATTTAGTTTACGAAGATTTTTCAATACCGAGAACCTCGATCAGAGAGTAAAAAAGGCGTAAGGTTCACAATAGTGTAAAATTATAATGGGATATACCGGGCTAGGATTCGAGTTACAGGTACAAGGGACAAACCAACCACCCAAGAATGGAATCGTCGAGCGAAAAACACTTGACAACCTCCTAGAAGCAGCTTTTCTTGCCACCAGACCTTTCTCCATCATTAGGAATTTGATGCTGTCACTAAACACATTCCTTAAATTGTAGCCATTTGTTGAGAGTTTTTTTTTGGTGTCTAATCCGCATATATATCACCATTGCCCTTGATTTTCTTGACTGTATATCTCTTAAATGTCAACATATACACGTGTGATTTAGTTTACGAAGATTTTTCAATGCCGAGAACCTCGATCAGAGAGTAAAAAAGGCGTAAGGTTCACAATGGTGTAAAATTAAAATGGGATATACCGGGCTAGGATTCGAGATACAGGAACAAGGGCCAAACCAACCACCCAAGAATGGAATCGTCGAGCGAAAACACTTGACAACCTCCTAGAAGCAGCTTTTCTTGCCACCAGATCTTTCTCCATCAATTAGGAATCTGATGCCGTCACTAAACACATTCCTTAAATTGTAGCCATTTGTTTAGTGTTTTTTTGGTGTCTAATCCGCATATAAATCACCATTGCCCTTGATTTTCTTGACTGTATATCTCTTAAATGTCAACATATACACGTGTGATTTAGTTTACGAAGATTTTTCAATACCGAGAACCTCGATCAGAGAGTAAAAAAGGTGTAAGGTTCACAATGGTGTAATATTAAAATGGGATATACCGGGCTAGGATTCGAGTTACAGGAACAAGGGCCAAACCAACCACCCAAGAATGGAATCGTCGAGCGAAAACACTTGATAACCCCCTAGAAGCAGCTTTTCTTGCCACTAGACATTTCTCCATCAATTAGGAATCTGATGCCGTCACTAAACACATTCCTTAAATTGTAGCCATTTGTTGGGTGATTTTTTTTTGGTGTCTAATCCGCATATATCACCATTTCCCTTGATTTTCTTGACTGTATATCTCTTAAATATCAACATATACACGTGTGACTCAGTTTACGAAGATTTTTCAATGCCGAGAACCTCGATCAGAGAGTAAAAAAGGCGTAAGGTTCACAATGGTGTAAAATTAAAATGAGATTTACCGGGCTAGTATTCGAGTTACAGGAACAAAGGCCAAACCAACCACCCAAGAATGGAATCGTCGAGCGAAAACACTTGACAACCTCCTAGAAGCAGCTTTTCTTGCCACCAGACCTTTCTCCATCAATTAGGAATCTGATGCCGTCACTAAACACATTCCTTAAATTGTAGCCATTTGTTGAGTGTTTTTTTTTGTGTCTAGTCTGCATATATATCACCATTGCCCTTGATTTTCTTGACTGTATATCTCTTAAATGTCAACATATACACGTGTGATTTATTTTACGAAGATTTTTCAATGCCGAGAACCTCGACCAGAGAGTAAGAAAGGCGTAAGGTTCACAATGGTGTAAGATTAAAATGGGATATACTATATGTTTCTAGGAGGTTGTTGTCACACCCCCAAAATCCACACGCGGAGTATCACCGCTTGGAGGCGTGACTGACCAGGATCAAGCCACCAATCATATTGAACAAGCATGTAAGTAAACATAATTCAACCAAACAATATGAAAGGTGTTCAAAAACCAAAGCATAGTTAAGTGTTCAGCGGAAGCGTAATTTGTAAAACCCATAGCAAGTATTAAGTATGAAATAAGGTAATGTTTAAAGCATGGCACACACTGCCATGTCCCACAACGACTGTTCTTCCCTGTGCAAGCTCCCTTGAGTACCTAATGACCTGCAAGGCATGTAGCAACGAATCAACAATAAAGTTGAGCGAGTTCACAGTTGGTTGTTTGGTTATAGTATTCATTTCGTAAATCGTATGTTCGTTTTGTAAACCATGTATCGTATTAATCCGTATCGCGGCCAATCCATGCATGTGTGCGATGATTAGTGGGAGCTTCCCATGTGTTACTAGACCACGCGTATCGACTGCTACGAAAATGTAAGAGGTGCCCTAAGTCAATGTCTATCAGCATTGACCCTTTGCCCATAGTCCATTAGTACACGCCCGTCCGACCGGCACGGTGTGAGGTTTGTTAAACCTAATAGCGCTATTAACTAATGACCCGCACGCCATAGGCCTCGGCGATTAAGTCGATAATTGAGGGACTTCCTTTGATAGAGGTGATGGTCTTATGATCGTGTACGTAGGCTTTACGTACGTTCCCTTAAATCCGAGGACAATAGTAAGTATAACTGTACGTAGGCTTTACGTACGTGCCCTTCAATCCGAGGACAGTAGTAATTAGTTTAACAGTAATAGTTGTACGTGTAGTTATTCAATCCCATTCCCAACCCCTGGGAATCCCATGCCTTGGCTAGTGTGAACTCACCTTGGTTTGCTCGGTATGCTTAACTATGTGCTCACAAGTAATCAATCAAGTCCTATAGTTTGCACGTATACTCGATTAGTTCAAGTTCGTAAAGTTTCACATAAGTGTCTTTCACAGTTTATTCTAATATAATTATCCAATAAATCACTTAACTGAGTTAACAAGCTTAACTGGATTATCATATATAACAGAGTTACATTTTAACAAAGTTACATGCATACTTAACAGAGTTAGCATGCTTGACAGAAATAACATACTTATCAGTATTAATAGGCTAAATAGAATTAACAATCTAACAGTGTTAATTGACTAACAAAGTTAACAACTAGTAGAGTTATATACCTAACAGAGTTGCATACTTAATTTAACAGAGTTAACATATCAACAGGATACTAACAGAGTTAACATATATAACTTAATAAACATAACACGGTTAACATATAAGCACTTGGGCCGAAATCTCCTTGGGCTGAAATCTCCTTTGGACGAAAACACTTGGGTCACGAAATCCCAATGTGTTTTCGTTGGGATAGTGTTTTCGTTGGCTCCATCAATCACCATCATCATCAATTACGTATTACATCAACAACCCTAACCATCACTAACAATCTCTACGGTTTCAATCCACCAATCGTTCATTCATATCGGTTTGCAATCATTGATTACCATATAAGAAACATTGGACATTTAATCAATTAATACATGATCACATAAAAGAAAAACATGTAGGGTCCCTTCAACTTAGCATGTGCGCCGCCCCTTTTTGATATCACATGATCAGACCTCCAATTGTTAATTTGGTATACAACAATTGACTAAATTCAAATCACCTAATACATGTTATCATGCAATTTTCAGTTATGATGGGCCCCTATACATGTGCGATTCAAGTTTACTGAAACAATAAATCTGGATCAACAACACATCTGAATATTTTTTCTTGCCATAGCCGTAATCATCACGTTACACGCATTATTATTCAACAATTAAAGTCGTTTCCAATCAGGCTCATGATGTCACGGTTCAATTATATCATACATACTCACGTGTGAATCATGCTAATCAAGTTTATGCACAATCAAGACAATCAATCAAAACCGTACATACTTTTGCTAAACATCAGCACTTAAAGAACAATTCAGTAATAATAATAAACATGGTGTGGATTTACTAACCAAGACTTTGATAATCGAGTGATATCTCACGAGGAGGAGAGGTTGGTCTACTGCCGTCGATGACCTTTAGGGAGGAAAGGAAATAGGGTTTGTTCTTATTTTGTGATCACATTTGTTCACGTAAACATGTAGTTAAATGGTCAAGAACTGGGCCACCTATATTTGCTAAACTATTAGTGATTTGGGCCAATCTTACATGCTAACCAAAACAGTAGTTTGGGCCGGTTTCAAACCAATGGCCGATTTCTAACCAATACATAATTTATTATTTAATCCAGTTATAGTTTATGACAACGCATATCAAGCATCAACGATTAACATATTACAAACGTGCACAGTTGTGAAACAAACAAGTCGTGTCAACAAACAATCTAAACAATTAACGTGTAATAGTGCGAAGATGGAATCTTGGAAACTCGAGTTGTCACATTATCCCCAACTTGAAAGAAATTTCGTCCCGAAATTTAGCACGTGGTTACTGAGGAAGCTAGTTGTGTTGTATTGTTTACTGGTTTTCCTGGGGTGTCACATCATCCCCCCGTTGATTTGGAATTTCGTCCCGAAATTCTGTAGTAGTTTCAGCCTCAGTAGTGGTTGCACTGTTTCCGAATAACTGGGGATACTTGAGTTTCATTTGATCTTCGCGTTCCCAGGTGAACTCTGGGCCATGACGGGAGTTCCAACGAACCCGAACAAGAGGTATTCTAGTGTTCTTGAGGACCTTAACATCCCGGTCCGTGATTTCAACTGGTTCCTCGACGAATCGCAACTGATCGTCGATAGTGAGCTCCTTCAAAGGAACTATGAGGGTCTCATCTGACAGGCACTTCTTCAGATTCGACACGTGGAAGACGTTGTGAACTGCACTGAGTTCAGCTGGTAAGTTCAGTCTGTAGGCCACTTTGCCTATTTTCTCAATGATTTCGGATGGTCCGACATATCGCGGATTGAGCTTGCCTCGTTTGCCAAAACGAACCACACCCTTCCAGGGTGAAACTTTGAGTAGCACTCGATCCCCAACCTGGAACTCGAGTGGTTTCCTGTCTTTATCGGCGTATGCTTTCTGACGGTCACGAGCTGCCGCCATGCGTTGTCGTATCTGAGCAATCTTTTCTGTAGTATCAACTACGAGTTCTGGACCTGTGATTTGACTATCACCCACCTCTGCCCAACAAAGAGGTGACCGCCATTTACGTCCGTACAATGCCTCAAATGGAGCGGCTTGAATGCTGCTGTGGTAACTGTTGTTATACGAAAACTCCACCAATGGGAGGTGTTTTTTTTTCCAGTCGTTGCCGAAATCGATTTCGCATGCCCGAAGCATGTCTTCTAGAGTTTGGATGGTGCGTTCAGACTGCCCATCTGTTTGCGGATGATAAGCTGTGCTCATGTCCAAACGAGAGCCAAAAGATTTGTGCATCGCTTGCCAGAGTTCTGAAGTAAAAACGTGCATCACGATCTGAGATAATAGAGGTTGGCACCCCGTGCCTTGAAACCACTTCTTTTAGGTAAATGTCTGCTAAGGTAGAGAACTTGTCTGTTTCTTTGATAGCCAAGAAGTGTGCAGACTTTGTGAGTCGATCCACGATCACCCAAATAGTATCATTCCCACGTTGAGATTTAGGCAGGCCAGTAACAAAATCCATGGAAATTTGCTCCCATTTCCATTGTGGTATCTCTGGTTGTTGGAGTAGGCCTGATGGTTTATGGTATTCAGTTTTGACTCTCGCACAAGTCAAACATTTACTAACGTAAGTTGCTATGTGAGCATTCATGCTAGGCCACCAATATGTAATTTTCATGTCATGGTACATCTTATCCGAACCAGGATGTACTGAGTAGCGAGACTTATGGGCTTCATCCATTACAAGCTCGCGTAAGTTGCCATAGCGTGGGACCCAAATGCGTCCTGTTACATAGTAGGCGCCGTCTGCCTTTTGTTCTAACCGTTGCCTTGAGCCGCGTAGGGCTTCAGCCCTGACGTTTTCTGGTTTCAATGCTTCTACCTGAGCATCTCGTATCTGAGAAGGAAGACTAGACTGAATAGTGAGCTGCAACGCTCGTACACGCCTAGGTGTAGTATCCTTTCGACTAAGGGCGTCGGCCACCACATTGGCTTTGCCCGGATGGTACTTTATAGCACATTCGTAATCGTTCAGTAACTCGACCCATCGACGTTGTCGCATGTTCAACTCTTTCTGCTTGAAGATATGCTCAAGACTCCTGTGATCGGTGTAGATGGTGCACTTGGTACCGTACAGGTAATGTCTCCATATCTTGAACGCAAAAACAACAGCTCCCAGCTCCAAATCGTGTGCAGTGTAATTCCTTTCATGAATCTTAAGTTGGCGCGAAGCATAAGCAATGACTTTATCCCGTTGCATCAGTACACATCCCAGACCTTGGATGGATGCGTCGCAGTAGACTACAAAATAGTCTGTGCCTTCAGGCAATGAGAGGATAGGGGCGCTGCAAAGTCTATCCTTTAAGTGCTGAAACACTGTTTCCTGTGTATTACCCCAATGATAAGCAACACCTTTCTGTGTCAGTAATGTAAGCGGCTGTGCAATCTTTGAGAAGTCTTTGATGAACCTTCTATAGTATCCCACCAAACCCAAGAATTGGCGTATTTCGGTTGGTGTGCGAGGTGCAGGCCAATTCTTAATCGAATCTACCTTAGATGGGTCAATGTGAATCCCATCCTTGTTCACCACATGGCCTAAGAAATGGACTTCACGAAGCCAGAAGTCGCATTTTGAAAACTTGGCGTACAACTGTTCTGTTCGAAGGAGTTCTAAAATGAGTCGTAGATGCTGCTCGTGTTCCTCCTGACTCTTCGAATAGATCAGGATGTCGTCACTGAAAACAATAACGAACTTGTCCAGGTAAGGCTTGCACACTCGATTCATCAAGTCCGTGAAGACCGCAGGTGCGTTTGTCAGCCCAAAAGGCATGACCAAAAACTCATAGTGTCCATATCGAGTTCTAAAGGCTGTTTTGGAGACGTCCTCTTCTCGGACTCTCAGCTGGTGATATCCTGATCTCAAATCAATCTTTGAATAGTAGCTCGACCCTTGCAACTGGTCGAATAAGTCGTCGATGCGTGGAAGAGGATAGCGATTCTTCACGGTCACCTTGTTGAGTTCACGGTAGTCGATGCACATTCTGAAAGTTCCGTCTTTCTTCTTCACAAACAAGACTGGAGCTCCCCAGGGCGAAGAGCTAGGATGAATAAAACCCTTATCCAAGAGTTCTTGGAGTTGCGTAGAAAGTTCTTCCAACTCTGATGGAGCTAAGTGATACGGTGCACGAGCTATGGGCGCTGCTCCAGGAGCTTGTCACCATGCATTACCAAAGGTTTTTAACCAGCACGAGGAATGCGGACGTTCTTTTCTTTACAAAGAATCTCTGCTCGATGTTGAGGTAGCCAATCCATACCAATATCGATGTCGAAACCATCACAACGTTGGGGTCATTCCTAGTATCACCCTGACCCATCACGAACACTCGACCCCTGGCACCATTGCCGTCGTTATTACCCCCATTGTTGCCTCCATTATAGTTCCAGTTTCCTTAGTTGTGGTTTTGATTCTGGTTCTGGTTCAACTGTGGGCAGTGTCTCTTGAAGTGACCTTCAGCACCACACTGATAATATCCCTTGTTACCCTGCTGTTGCTGCTGATTCTATAGATCTTGTGACCTTCAGCACCACACTGAGCTTCTACCATCTTTGGCTCCATGACCAAGCTTGTTGCATCATTGACAATGATTTCGGTTGCACTGCCCGCTGTGGTGCAATTTACATCGTTTGCACTTAGGGTGGTTTCCCCTGTATCCACCCTGCCCTTGACTTCCAAAAGGTTACTGACCAGGACTTTGGTTGTCATCGATCTTTCGCTGCTGTGCCTGGGATGGAACCGTGGTCGAACCCTTGCTAGGGTTTCTATCCCACTTTCGTTTGTTGTCACTGAGGGTAGCAGAAGTAGTAGTAGTGGCAGTACCTATACGCTTAGGCAGCCTGTTCTGTTCCACTGCCTGGTCTGTGAGGCGTGTAACATCCTGGATAGTAGCAAGGTTAGCAGCAGTCACATGGCTTTGAATCTCTGGTACCAAGCCTTTAAGGAACAGCTCGATGCGTTTGATGGGAGGACCCACCACAGTTGGGCATAACACTGCCAGTTCCTTGGATCGTTTCGTGTACGCTTCTATCTCTGACCCCGTCATCTTTAGGTTAAAGAACTCCACTTCCAGCTTGTGGATGTCATCACGACTACAGTATTCACGTTTGATCAGTTACTTAGTATCACTTCATGGGGTGGCATTAGCAGCCGCCAGCCCCAGCATCTGAACTTGCGCGTTCCACCAAGTTAGCGCAGTGCCTTCGAAAGTACCAGTGGCATATTGCTCCCTACGAGCCTCGGGACATTCACACATTTCAAAGATCGATTCGTGCTTCTCGAACCAGTGGAGGAGTCCAACAGCTCCTTCAGTGCTGCTGAAAGTAGTAGATCGGCAGTCCATAAAAGTTTTGAATGTGCACACAGGTGGCTGAGCGTTCTGACCTTGTTGCGCGAGAAAGAAAGGACTGGGTTGAGCGCGAGAGTTAGGTCATGAGAGTAGGATCTAACATCCTAGGATAGGTTCGGAACAGCAGGTTATACCTCCTGCCTGAGCGGCTGCGAGTGCTGCCGTAACTAGTTCGTTGATATGAGCCGTCAGCTGGGCTTGAGTTAGGTTCACACGTACACTCATGATTCTCCACATCGAAGGAAATATGAGTGAGAAAGGTTCGCGAAAGTGCGATGACAGAAGAGAGTAAGCACACAAGTGTTTTCAATTAACAGTTGCTACGTTTATCTAAGCATACCATGAGCAAAGTTCTATGTAATCTAGCAAGTAGGCAATGTAAACATAAATCGTATCACCTAGAATGTCGAGCCTTGCACGTGGAGTGAAGCGTCGTTGTGGATCGTAGAGCACTGTACAGGTTATAGTCTGGTTTTAACAAAAACGTTTTCCCTTATTAAAACCAAGTTCTCTATAACCAACGGCTCTGATACCAATCTGTCACACCCCCAAAATCAACACGCGGAGTATCACCGCTTGGAGGCGTGACTGACCAGGATCAAGCCACCAATCATATTGAACAAGCATGTAAGTAAACATAATTCAACCAAACAATATGAAAGGTGTTCAAAAACCAAAGCATAGTTAAGTGTTCAGCGGAAGCATAATTTGTAAAACCCATAGCAAGTATTAAGTATGAAATAAGGTAATGTTTAAAGCATGGCACACACTGCCATGTCCCACAACGACTGTTCCTCCCTGTGCAAGCTCCCTTGAGTACCTAATGACCTGCAAGGCATGTAGCAACGAATCAACAATAAAGTTGAGCGAGTTCACAGTTGGTTGTTTGGTTATAGTATTCATTTCGTAAATCGTATGTTCGTTTTGTAAACCATGTATCGTATTAATCCGTATCGCGGCCAATCCAGGCATGTGTGCGATGATTAGTGGGGGCTTCCCATGTGTTACTAGACCACGCGTATCGACTGCTACGAAAATGTAAGAGGTGCCCTAAGTCAATGTCTATCAGCATTGACCCTTTGCCCATAGTCCATTAGTACACGCCCGTCCGATCGGCACGGTGTGAGGTTTGTTAAACCTAATAGCGCTATTAACTAATGACCCGCTCGCCATAGGCCTCGGCGATTAAGTCGATAATTGAGGGACTTCCTTTGATAGAGGTGATGGTCTTATGATCGCGTACGTAGGCTTTAGGTACGTTCCCTTAAATCCGAGGACAGTAGTAAGTATAACTGTACGTAGGATTTACGTACGTGCCCTTCAATCCGAGGACAGTAGTAATTAGTTTAACAGTAATAGTTGTACGTGTAGTTATTCAATCCCATTCCCAACCCCTGGGAATCCCATGCCTTGGCTACTGTGAACTCACCTTGGTTTGCTCGGTATGCTTAACTATGTGCTCACAAGTAATCAATCAAGTCCTATAGTTTGCACATATACTCGATTAGTTCAAGTTCGTAAAGTTTCACATAAGTGTCTTTCACAGTTTATTCTAATATAATTATCCAATAAATCACTTAACTGAGTTAACAAGCTTAACTGGATTATCATATATAACAGAGTTACATTTTAACAAAGTTACATGCATACTTAACAGAGTTAGCATGCTTGACAGAAATAACATACTTATCAGTATTAATAGGCTAAATAGAATTAACAATCTAACAGTGTTAATTGACTAACAAAGTTAACAACTAGTAGAGTTATATACCTAACAGAGTTGCATACTTAATTTAACATAGTTAACATATCAACAGGATACTAACAGAGTTAACATATATAACTTAATAAACATAACACGGTTAACATATAAGCACTTGGGCCGAAATCTCCTTGGGCTGAAATCTCCTTTGGATGAAAACACTTGGGTCACGAAATCCCAATGTGTTTTCGTTGGGATAGTGTTTTCGTTGGCTCCATCAATCACCATCATCATCAATTACGTATTACATCAACAACCCTAACCATCACTAACAATCTCTATGGTTTCAATCCATCAATCGTTCATTCATATCGGTTTGCAATCATTGATTACCATATCAGAAACATTGGACATTTAATCAATTAATACATGATCACATAAAAGAAAAACATGTAGGGTCCCTTCAACTTAGCATGTACGCCGCCCCTTTTTGATATCACATGATCAGACCTCCAATTGTTAATTTGGTATACAACAATTGACTAAATTCAAATCACCTAATACATGTTATCATGCAATTGTCAGTTATGATGGGCCCCTATACATGTGCGATTCAAGTTTACTGAAACAATAAATCTGGATCAACAACACATCTGAATATTTATTCTTGCCATAGCCGTAATCATCACGTTACACGCATTATTATTCAACAATTAAAGTCGTTTCCAATCAGGCTCATGATGTCATGGTTCAATTATATCATACATACTCACGTGTGAATCATGCTAATCAAGTTTATGCACAATCAAGACAATCAATCAAAACCGTACATACTTTTGCTAAACATCAGCACTTAAAGAACAATTCAGTAATAATAATAAACATGGTGTGGATTTACTAACCAAGACTTTGATAATCGAGTGCTATCTCACGAGGAGGAGAGGTTGGTCTACTGTCGTCGATGACCTTTAGGGAGGAAAGGAAATAGGGTTTGTTCTTATTTTGTGATCACATTTGTTCACGTAAACATGTAGTTAAATGGTCAAGAACTGGGCCACCTATATTTGCTAAACTATTAGTGATTTGGGCCAATCTTACATGCTAACCAAAACAGTAGTTTGGGCCGGTTTCAAACCAATGGCCGATTTCTAACCAATACATAATTTATTATTTAATCCAGTTATAGTTTATGGCAACGCATATCAAGCATCAACGATTAACATATTACAAACGTGCACAGTTGTGAAACAAACAAGCCGTATCAACAAACAATCTAAACAATTAACGTGTAATAGTGCGAAGATGGAATCTTGGAAACTCGAGTTGTCACAGTTGTCAAGTGTTTTCGCTCGACGATTCCATTCTTGGGTGGTTGGTTTGGCCCTTGTTCCTGTAACTCGAATCCTAGCCCGGTATATCCCATTTTAATTTTACACCATTGTGAACCTTACGCCTTTTTTACTCTCTGATCGAGGTTCTCGGCATTGAAAAATCTTCGTAAACTAAATCACACGTGTATATGTTGACATTTAAGAGATATACAGTCAAGAAAATCAAGGGCAATGGTGATATATATGCGGATTAGACACAAAAAAAAAACACTCAACAAATGGCAACAATTTAAGGAATGTGTTTAGTGACGGCATCAGATTCCTAATTGATAGAGAAAGGTCTGGTGGCAAGAAAAGCTGCTTCTAGGAGGTTGTCTAGTGTTTTTCGCACGACGATTCCATTTTTGGGTGGTTGGTTTGGCCCTTGTACTTGTAACTCGAATCCTAGCCCGGTATATCCCATTTTAATTTTACACCATTGTGAACCTTACGCCTTTTTTACTCTCTGATCGAGGTTCTCGGCATTAAAAAATCTTCGTAAACTAAATCACACATGTATATGTTGATATTTAAGAGATATACAGTCAAGAAAATCAAGGGCAATGGTGATATATATGCGGATTAGACAAAAAAAAACACTCAACAAATGGCTACAATTTAAGGAATGTGTTTAGTGACGACATCTGATTCCTAATTGATGGAGAAAGGTCTGGTGGCAAGAAAAGCTGCTTCTAGGAGGTTGTCAAGTGTTTTCGCTCGACAATTCCATTCTTGGGTGGTTGGTTTGGCCCTTGTTCCTGTAACTCGAATCCTAGCCCGGTATATCCCGTTTTAATTTTACACCATTGTGGACCTTACGCCTTTTTTACTCTCTGATCGAGGTTCTCGGCATTGAAAAATCTTCATAAACCAAATCACACGTGTATATGTTGATATTTAAAAGATATACAGTCAAGAAAATCAAGGGCAATGGTGATATATATGCGGATTAGACACCAAAAAAAAACACTCAACAAATGGCTACAATTCAAGGAATGTGTTTAGTGAGGACATCAAATTTCTAATTGATGGAGAAAGGTCTAGTGGAAACAAAAGCTGCTTCTAGGAGGTTGTCAAGTGTTTTCGCTGGACGATTCCATTCTTGTGTGGTTGGTTTGGCCCTTGTTCCTGTCACTCGAATCCTAGCCCGGTATATCCCATTTTAATTTTACACCATTGTGAACCTTACGCCTTTCTTACTCTCTGATCGAGGTTCCCGGCATTGAAAAATCTCCATAAACTAAATCACACGTGTTTATGTTGACATTTAAGAGATATACAGTCAAGAAAATCAAGGGCAATGGTGATATATATACGGATTAGACACCAAAAAAAAAACACACAACAAATGGCTACAATTTAAGGAATGTGTTTAGTGACAGCATCAGATTCCTAATGATGGAGAAAGGTCTGGGGGCTAGAAAATATGCTTCTAGGAGGTTGTCAAGTGTTTTCGCTCGACGATTCCATTCTTGGGTGGTTGGTTTGGCCCTTGTTCCTGTAACTCGAATCCTAGCCTGGTATGTCTCATTTTAATTTTACACCATTGTGAACCTTACGCCTTTTTTACTCTCTGATCGAGGTTCTCGGCATTGAAAAATCTTCGTAAACTAAATCACACGTGTATATGTTGACATTTAAGAGATATACAGTCAAGAAAATTAAGGGCAACGGTGATATATATGCGGATTAGACACCAAAAAAAACACTCAACAAATGGCTACAATTTAAGGAATGTGTTTAGTGACGGCATCAGATTCCTAATTGATAGAGAAAGGTCTGGGGGCAAGAAAAGCTGCTTCTTGGAGGTTGTCAAGTGTTTTCGCTCGACGATTCCATTCTTGGGTGGTTGGTTTGGCCCTTGTTCCTGTAACTCGAATCCTAGCCTGGTATGTCTCATTTTAATTTTACACCATTGTGAACCTTACGCCTTTTTTACTCTCTGATCGAGGTTCTCGGCATTGAAAAATCTTCGTAAACTAAATCACACGTGTATATGTTGACATTTAAGAGATATACAGTCAAGAAAATTAAGGGCAACGGTGATATATATGCGGATTAGACACCAAAAAAAACACTCAACAAATGGCTACAATTTAAGGAATGTGTTTAGTGACGGCATCAGATTCCTAATTGATAGAGAAAGGTCTGGGGGCAAGAAAAGCTGCTTCTTGGAGGTTGTCAAGTGTTTTCGCTCGACGATTCCATTCTTGGGTGGTTGGTTTGGCCCTTGTTCCTGTAACTCGAATCCTAGCCCGGTATATCCCATTTTAATTTTACACCATTGTGAACCTTACGCCTTTTTTACTCTCTGATCGAGGTTCTCGGCATTGAAAAATCTTCGTAAACTAAATCACACGTGTATATGTTGACATTTAAGAGATATACAGTCAAGAAAATCAAGGGCAATGGGGATATATATGCGGATTAGACACAAAAAACACACTCAACAAATGGCTACAATTTAAGAAATGTGTTTAGTGACGGCATCAGATTCCTAATTGATGGAGAAAGGTCTGGTGGCAAGAAAAGCTGCTTCTAGGAGGTTGTCAAGTGTTTTTGCTCGACGATTCCATTCTTGAGTGGTTGGTTTGGCCCTTGTTCCTGTAACTCGAATTCTAGCCTGGTATATTCCATTTTAATTTTACACCATTGTGAACCTTACGCCTTTTTTACTCTCTGATCGAGGTTCTCGGCATTGAAAAATCTTCGTAAACTAAATCACACGTGTATATGTTGATATTTAAGAGATATACAGTCAAGAAAATCAAGGGTAATGGTGATATATATGCGGATTAGACACCAAAAAAAAACTCAACAAATGGCTACAATTTAAGGAATGTGTTTAGTGACGGTATCAGATTCCTAATTGATGGAGAAATGTCTGGTGGAAAGAAAGCTGCTTTTAGGAGGTTGACAAGTGTTTTCGCTCGACGATTCCATTCTTGGGTGGTTGGTTTGGCCCTTGTTCCTGTAACTCGAATCCTAGCCCGGTATATCCCATTTTAATTTTACACCATTGTGAACCTTACGCCTTTTTTACTCTCTGATCGAGGTTCTCGGCATTGAAAAATCTTCGTAAACTAAATCACACATGTATATGTTGACATTTAAGAGATATAGAGTCAAGAAAATCAAGGGCAATGGTGATATATACGCGGATTAGACACAAAAAAAAACACTCAACAAATGTCTACAATTTAAGGAATGTGTTTAGTGACGGCATCAGATTCCAAATTGATGGAGAAAGGTCTGGTGGTAAGAAAAGCTGCTTCAAGGAGGTTGTTAAGTGTTTTCGCTCGATGATTCCATTCTTGGTTGGTTGGTTTGGCCCTTGTTCCTGTAACTCGAATCCTAGCCCGGTATATCCCATTTTAATTTCCATTGTGAACCTTACGCCTTTTTTACTCTCTGATCAAGGTTCTCGGCATTGAAAAATCTTCAAAAACTAAATCACACATGTATATGTTGACATTTAAGAGATATACAGTCAAGAAAATTAAGCGCAATGGTGATATATATGCGAATTAGACACAAAAAAAACACTCAACAAATGGCTACAATTTAAGGAATGTGTTTAGAGACGGCATCAGATTCCTAATTGATAGAGAAAGGTCTGGTGGCAAGAAAAGCTGCTTCTTGGAGGTGGTCAAGTGTTTTCGCTCGATGATTCCATTCTTGGGTGGTTGGTTTGGCCCTTGTTCCTGTACCTCGAATCCTAGCCCGGTATATCCCATTTTAATTTTACACCATTGTGAACCTTACGCATTTTTTACTCTCTGATCGAGGTTCTCGGCATTGAAAAATCTTCGTAAACTAAATCACACGTGTATATGTTGACATTTAAGAGATATACAGTCAAGAAAATCAAGGGCAATGGTGATATATATGCGGATTAGACACCAAAAAAACACTCATCAAGTGGCTACAATTAAAGGAATGTGTTTAGTGACGGCATCAGATTCCTAATTGATGGAGAAAGGTCTGGTGGCAAGAAAAGCTGCTTCTTGGAGGTTGTCAAATGTTTTCGCTCGACGATTCCATTCTTGGGTGGTTGGTTTGGCCCTTGTTCCTGTAACTCGAATCCTTGCCCGATATATCCCATTTTAATTTTACCCCATTGTGAACCTTACGCCTTTTTTACTCTTTGATCGAGGTTCTCGGCATTGAAAAATCTTCGTAAACTAAATCACACGTGTATATGTTGATATTTAAGAGATATATAGTCAAGAAAATCAAGGTTCTCGGCAATGAAAAATCATCGTAAACTAAATCACACGTGTATATGTTGATATTTAAGAGATATATAGTCAAGAAAATCAAGGTTCTCGATATTTAATTTTACCCCATTGTGAACCTTACGCCTTTTTTACTCTCTGATCGAGGTTCTCGGCAATGAAAAATCATCGTAAACTAAATCACACGTGTATATGTTGACATTTAAGAGATATACAGTCAAGAAAATCAAGGGCAATGGTGATATATATGCGGATTAGACAAAAAAAAAACACTCAACAAATGGCTACAATTTAAGGAATGTGTTTAGTGACGACATCAGATTCCTAATTGATGGAAAAAGGTCTGGTGGCAAGAAAAGCTGCTTTTAGGAGGTTGTCAAGTGTTTTCGCTCGACGATTCCATTCTTGGGTGGTTGGTTTGGCCCTTGTTCCTGTAACTCAAATCCTAGCCCGGTATATCCCATTTTAATTTACACCATTGTGAACCCTACGCCTTTTTTACTCTCTGATCGAGGTTCTCGGCATTGAAAAATCTTCGTAAACTAAATCACACGTGTATATGTTGATATTTAAGAGATATATAGTCAAGAAAATCAAGGTTCTCGATATTTAATTTTACCCCATTGTGAACCTTACGCCTTTTTTACTCTCTGATCGAGGTTCTCGGAAATGAAAAATCATCGTAAACTAAATCACACGTGTATATGTTGACATTTAAGAGATATACAGTCAAGAAAATCAAGGGCAATGGTGATATATATGCGGATTAGACAAAAAAAAACACTCAACAAATGGCTACAATTTAAGGAATGTGTTTAGTGACGACATCAGATTCCTAATTGATGGAAAAAGGTCTGGTGGCAAGAAAAGCTGCTTTTAGGAGGTTGTCAAGTGTTTTCGCTCGACGATTCCATTCTTGGGTGGTTGGTTTGGCCCTTGTTCCTGTAACTCAAATCCTAGCCCGGTATATCCCATTTTAATTTACACCATTGTGAACCCTACGCCTTTTTTACTCTCTGATCGAGGTTCTCGGCATTGAAAAATCTTCGTAAACTAAATCACACGTGTATATGTTGACATTTAAGAGATATACAGTCAAGAAAATCGAGGGCAATGGTGATATATATGCGGATTAGACACAAAAAAAAACACTCAACAAATGGCTACAATTTAAGGAATGTGTTTACTGACGGCATCATATTCGTAATTGATGGAGAAAGGTCTGGTGGCAAGAAAAGCTGCTTCTAGGAGGTTGTCAAGTGTTTTCGCTCGACGATTCCTTTCTTGGGTGGTTGGTTTGGCCCTTGTTCCTGTAACTCGAATCCTCGCCCGGTATATCCCATTTTAATTTTACACCATTGTGAACCTTACGCCTTTTTTACTCTCTGATCGAGGTTCTCGGCATTGAAAAATCTTCGTAAACTAAATCACACGTGTATATGTTGACATTTAAGAGATATACAGTCAAGAAAATCAAGGGCAATGGTGATATATATGCGGATTAGACACAAAAAAAAAACACTCAACAAATGGCTACATTTTAAGGAATGTGTTTAGTGAGGGCATCAGATTCCTAATTGATGGAGAAAGGTCTGGTGGCAAGAAAAGCTGCTTCTAGGAGGTTGTCAAGTGTTTTCGCTCGACGATTCCATTCTTGGGTGGTTGGTTTGGCCCTTGTTCCTGTAACTCGAATCCTAGCCCGGTATATCCCATTTTAATTTTACACTATTGTGAACCTTACGCCTTTTTTACTCTCTGATCAAGGTTCTCGGCATTGAAAAATCTTCAAAAACTAAATCACACATGTATATCTTGACATCTAAGAGATATACAGTCAAGAAAATTAAGCGCAATGGTGATATATATGCGGATTAGACACAAAAAAAACACTCAACAAATGGCTCCAATTTAAGGAATGTGTTTAGAGACGGCATCAGATTCCTAATTGATAGAGAAAGGTCTGGTGGCAAGAAAAGCTGCTTCTTGGAGGTGGTCAAGTGTTTTCGCTCGATGATTCCATTCTTGGGTGGTTGGTTTGGCCCTTGTTCCTGTAACTCGAATCCTAGCCCGGTATATCCCATTTTAATTTTACACCATTGTGAACCTTACGCATTTTTTACTCTCTGATCGAGGTTCTCGGCATTGAAAAATCTTCGTAAACTAAATCACACGTGTATATGTTGACATTTAAGAGATATACAGTCAAGAAAATCAAGGGCAATGGTGATATATATGCGGATTAGACACCAAAAAAACACTCATCAAATGGCTACAATTTAAGGAATGTGTTTAGTGACGGCATCAGATTCCTAATTGATGGAGAAAGGTCTGGTGGCAAGAAAAGCTGCTTCTAGGAGGTTGTCAAATGTTTTCGCTCGACGATTCCATTCTTGGGTGGTTGGTTTGGCCCTTGTTCCTGTAACTCGAATCCTTGCCCCATTTTAATTTTACCCCATTGTGAACCTTACGCCTTTTTTACTCTTTGATCGAGGTTCTCGGCATTGAAAAATCTTCGTAAACTAAATCACACGTGTATATGTTGATATTTAAGAGATATATAGTCAAGAAAATCAAGGGCAATGGTGATATATATGCGGATTAGACACCAAAAAAAAACACTCAACAAATGGCTACAATTTAAGGAATGTGTTTAGCGACGGCATCAGATTCCTAATTGATGGAGAAAGGTCTGGTGGCAAGAAAACCTACTTCTAGGAGGATGTTAAGTGTTTTTGCTCGACGATTCCATTCTTGGGTGGTTAGTTTGGCCCTTGTTCCTGTAACTCTAATCCTAGCCCGGTATATCCCATTTTAATTTTACACCATTGTGAACCTTACGCCTTTTTTTCTCTCTGATCAAGGTTCTCGGAATTGAAAAATCTTCGTAAACTAAATCACACGTGTATATGTTGATATTTAAGAGATATACAGTCAAGAAAATCAAGGGCAATGGTGATATATATGCGGATTAGACACCAAAAAAAAACACTCAACAAATGGCTACAATTTAAGGAATGTGTTTAGTGACGACATCAGATTCCTAATTGATGGAAAAAGGTCTGGTGGCAAGAAAAGCTGCTTTTAGGAGGTTGTCAAGTGTTTTCGGTCGACGATTCCATTCTTGGGTGGTTGGTTTGGCCCTTGTTCCTGTAACTCGAATCCTAGCCCGGTATATCCCATTTTAATTTTACACCATTGTGAACCTTACGCCTTTTTTACTCTCTGATCGAGGTTCTCGGCAATGAAAAATCATCGTAAACTAAATCACACGTGTATATGTTGACATTTAAGAGATATACAGTCAAGAAAATCAAGGGCAATGGTGATATATATGCGGATTAGACAAAAAAAACACTCAACAAATGGCTACAATTTAAGGAATGTGTTTAGTGACGACATCAGATTCCTAATTGATGGAAAAAGGTCTGGTGGCAAGAAAAGCTGCTTTTAGGAGGTTGTCAAGTGTTTTCGCTCGACGATTCCATTCTTGGGTGGTTGGTTTGGCCCTTGTTCCTGTAACTCAAATCCAAGCCCGGTATATGCCATTTTAATTTACACCATTGTGAACCCTACGCCGTTTTTACTCTCTGATCGAGGTTCTCGGCATTGAAAAATCTTCGTAAACTAAATCACACGTGTATATGTTGACATTTAAGAGATATACAGTCAAGAAAATCGAGGGCAATGGTGATATATATGCGGATTAGACACAAAAAAAAACACTCAACAAATGGCTACAATTTAAGGAATGTGTTTACTGACGGCATCAGATTCGTAATTGATGGAGAAAGGTCTGGTGGCAAGAAAAGCTGCTTCTAGGAGGTTGTCAAGTGTTTTCACTCGACGATTCCTTTCTTGGGTGGTTGGTTTGGCCCTTGTTCCTGTAACTCGAATCCTCGCCCGGTATATCCCATTTTAATTTTACACCATTGTGAACCTTACGCCTTTTTTACTCTCTGATCGAGGTTCTCGGCATTGAAAAATCTTCGTAAACTAAATCACACGTGTATATGTTGACATTTAAGAGATATACAGTCAAGAAAATCAAGGGCAATGGTGATATATATGCGGATTAGACACAAAAAAAAACACTCAACAAATGGCTACATTTTAAGGAATGTGTTTAGTGACGGCATCAGATTCCTAATTGATGGAGAAAGGTCTGGTGGCAAGAAAAGCTGCTTCTAGGAGGTTGTCAAGTGTTTTCGCTCGACGATTCCATTCTTGGGTGGTTGGTTTGGCCCTTGTTCCTGTAACTCGAATCCTAGCCCGGTATATCCCATTTTAATTTTACACTATTGTGAACCTTACGCCTTTTTTACTCTCTGATCGAGGTTCTCGGCATTGAAAAATCTTCGTAAACTAAATCACTCGTGTATATGTTGACATTTAAGAGATATACAGTCAAGAAAATCAATTGCAATGGTGATATATATGCGGAATAGACACAAAAAAAAACACTCAACAAATGGCTACATTTTAAGGAATGTGTTTAGTGACGGCATCAGATTCCTAATTGATGGAGAAATGTCTGGTGGCAAGAAAAGCTGCTTCTAGGAGGTTGTCAAGTGTTTTCGCTCGACGATTCCATTCTTGGGTGGTTGGTTTGGCCCTTGTTCCTGTAACTCGAATCCTAGCCCGGTATATCCCATTTTAATTTTACACCATTGTGAACCTGACGCCTTTTGTACTCTCTGATCGAGGTTCTCGGCATTGAAAAATCTTCGTAAACTAAATCACACGTGTATATGTTGACATTTAAGAGATATACAGTCAAGAAAATCAAGGGCAATGGTGATATATATGCGGATTAGACACAAAAAAAACACTCAACAAATGGCTACATTTTAAGGAATGTGTTTAGTGACGGCATCAGATTCCTAATTGATGGAGAAATGTCTGGTGGCAAGAAAAGCTGCTTCTAGGAGGTTGTCAAGTGTTTTCGCTCGACGATTCCATTCTTGGGTGGTTGGTTTGGCCCTTGTTCCTGTAACTCGAATCCTAGCCCGGTATATCCCATTTTAATTTTACACCATTGTGAACCTTACGCCTTTTTTTCTCTCTGATCAAGGTTCTCGGAATTGAAAAATCTTCGTAAACTAAATCTCACGTGTATATGTTGATATTTAAGAGATATACAGTCAAGAAAATCAAGGGCAATGGTGATATATATGCGGATTAAGCACAAAAAAAAAAACACTCAACAAATGGCTACAATTTAAGGAATGTGTTTAGTGACGGCATCAGATTCCTAATTGATGGAGAAAGGTCTGGTGGTAAGAAAAGCTGCTTTTAGGAGGTTGTCAAGTGTTTTCGCTCGACGATTCCATTCTTGGGTGGTTGGTTTGGCCCTTGTTCCTGTAACTCGAATCCTAGGCCGGTATATCCCATTTTAATTTTACACCATTGTGAACCTTACGCCTTTTTTACTCTCTGATCGAGGTTCTCGGCATTGAAAAATCTTCGTAAACTAAATCACACGTGTATATGTTGACATTTAAGAGATATACAGTCAAGAAAATCAAGGGCAATGGTGATATATATGCGGATTAGACAAAAAAAAACACTCAACAAATGGCTACAATTTAAGGAATGTGTTTAGTGACGCCATCAGATTCCTAATGGATGGAAAAAGGTCTGGTGGCAAGAAAAGCTGCTTTTAGGAGGTTGTCAAGTGTTTTCGCTCGACGATTCCATTCTTGGGTATCCCATTTTAAATTACACCATTGTGAACCCTACGCCTTTTTTACTCTCTGATCGAGGTTCTCGGCATTGAAAAATCTTTGTAAACTAAGTCACACGTGTATATGTTGACATTTAAGAGATATACAGTAAAGAAAATCGAGGGCAATGGTGATATATATGCGGATTAGACACAAAAAAAAAACACTCAAAAATGGCTACAATTTAAGGAATGTGTTTACTGACGGCATCAGATTCGTAATTGATGGAGAAAGGTCTGGTGGCAAGAAAAGCTGCTTCTAGGAGGTTGTCAAGTGTTTTCACTCGACGATTCCTTTCTTGGGTGGTTGGTTTGGCCCTTGTTCCTGTAACTCGAATCCTAGCCCGGTATATCCCATTTTAATTTTACACCATTGTGAACCTGACGCCTTTTGTACTCTCTGATCGAGGTTCTCGGCATTGAAAAATCTTCGTAAACTAAATCACACGTGTATATGTTGACATTTAAGAGATATACAGTCAAGAAAATCAAGGGCAATGGTGATATATATGCGGATTAGACACAAAAAAAACACTCAACAAATGGCTACATTTTAAGGAATGTGTTTAGTGACGGCATCAGATTCCTAATTGATGGAGAAATGTCTGGTGGCAAGAAAAGCTGCTTCTAGGAGGTTGTCAAGTGTTTTCGCTCGACGATTCCATTCTTGGGTGGTTGGTTTGGCCCTTGTTCCTGTAACTCGAATCCTAGCCCGGTATATCCCATTTTAATTTTACACCATTGTGAACCTTACGCCTTTTTTTCTCTCTGATCAAGGTTCTCGGAATTGAAAAATCTTCGTAAACTAAATCACACGTGTATATGTTGATATTTAAGAGATATACAGTCAAGAAAATCAAGGGCAATGGTGATATATATGCGGATTAAGCACAAAAAAAAAAACACTCAACAAATGGCTACAATTTAAGGAATGTGTTTAGTGACGGCATCAGATTCCTAATTGATGGAGAAAGGTCTGGTGGTAAGAAAAGCTGCTTTTAGGAGGTTGTCAAGTGTTTTCGCTCGACGATTCCATTCTTGGGTGGTTGGTTTGGCCCTTGTTCCTGTAACTCGAATCCTAGGCCGGTATATCCCATTTTAATTTTACACCATTGTGAACCTTACGCCTTTTTTACTCTCTGATCGAGGTTCTCGGCATTGAAAAATCTTCGTAAACTAAATCACACGTGTATATGTTGACATTTAAGAGATATACAGTCAAGAAAATCAAGGGCAATGGTGATATATATGCGGATTAGACAAAAAAAAACACTCAACAAATGGCTACAATTTAAGGAATGTGTTTAGTGACGCCATCAGATTCCTAATGGATGGAAAAAGGTCTGGTGGCAAGAAAAGCTGCTTTTAGGAGGTTGTCAAGTGTTTTCGCTCGACGATTCCATTCTTGGGTATCCCATTTTAAATTACACCATTGTGAACCCTACGCCTTTTTTACTCTCTGATCGAGGTTCTCGGCATTGAAAAATCTTTGTAAACTAAGTCACACGTGTATATGTTGACATTTAAGAGATATACAGTAAAGAAAATCGAGGGCAATGGTGATATATATGCGGATTAGACACAAAAAAAAAACACTCAAAAATGGCTACAATTTAAGGAATGTGTTTACTGACGGCATCAGATTCGTAATTGATGGAGAAAGGTCTGGTGGCAAGAAAAGCTGCTTCTAGGAGGTTGTCAAGTGTTTTCACTCGACGATTCCTTTCTTGGGTGGTTGGTTTGGCCCTTGTTCCTGTAACTCGAATCCTCGCCCGGTATATCCCATTTTAATTTTACACCATTGTCAACCTTACGCCTTTTTTACTCTCTGATCGAGGTTCTCGGCATTGAAAAATCTTCGTAAACTAAATCACACGTGTATATGTTGACATTTAAGAGATATACAGTCAAGAAAATCAAGGGCAATGGTGATATATATGCGGATTAGACACAAAAAAAAAACACTCAACAAATGGCTACATTTTAAGGAATGTGTTTAGTGACGGCATCAGATTCCTAATTGATGGAGAAAGGTCTGGTGGCAAGAAAAGTTGCTTCTAGGAGGTTGTCAAGTGTTTTCGCTCGACGATTCCATTCTTGGGTGGTTGGTTTGGCCCTTGTTCCTGTAACTCGAATCCTAGCCCGGTATATCCCATTTTAATTTTACCCCATTGTGAACCTTACGCCTTTTTTACTCTTTGATCGAGGTTCTCGGCATTGAAAAATCTTCGTAAACTAAATCACACGTGTATATGTTGATATTTAAGAGATATATAGTCAAGAAAATCAAGGGCAATGGTGATATATATGCGGATTAGACACCAAAAAAAAACACTCAACAAATGGCTACAATTTAAGGAATGTGTTTAGCGACGGCATCAGATTCCTAATTGATGGAGAAAGGTCTGGTGGCAAGAAAACCTACTTCTAGGAGGATGTTAAGTGTTTTTGCTCGACGATTCCATTCTTTGGTGGTTAGTTTGGCCCTTGTTCCTGTAACTCTAATCCTAGCCCGGTATATCCCATTTTAATTTTACACAATTGTGAACCTTACGCCTTTTTTTCTCTCTGATCAAGGTTCTCGGAATTGAAAAATCTTCGTAAACTAAATCACACGTGTATATGTTGATATTTAAGATATATACAGTCAAGAAAATCAAGGGCAATGGTGATATATATGCGGATTAGACACCAAAAAAAAACACTCAACAAATGGCTACAATTTAAGGAATGTGTTTAGTGACGACATCAGATTCCTAATTGATGGAAAAAGGTCTGGTGGCAAGAAAAGCTGCTTTTAGGAGGTTGTCAAGTGTTTTCGGTCGACGATTCCATTCTTGGGTGGTTGGTTTGGCCCTTGTTCCTATAACTCGAATCCTAGCCCGGTATATCCCATTTTAATTTTACACCATTGTGAACCTTACGCCTTTTTTACTCTCTGATCGAGGTTCTCGGCAATGAAAAATCATCGTAAACTAAATCACACGTGTATATGTTGACATTTAAGAGATATACAGTCAAGAAAATCAAGGGCAATGGTGATATATATGCGGATTAGACAAAAAAAACACTCAACAAATGGCTACAATTTAAGGAATGTGTTTAGTGACGACATCAGATTCCTAATTGATGGAAAAAGGTCTGGTGGCAAGAAAAGCTGCTTTTAGGAGGTTGTCAAGTGTTTTCGCTCGACGATTCCATTCTTGGGTGGTTGGTTTGGCCCTTGTTCCTGTAACTCAAATCCAAGCCCGGTATATGCCATTTTAATTTACACCATTGTGAACCCTACGCCGTTTTTACTCTCTGATCGAGGTTCTCGGCATTGAAAAATCTTCGTAAACTAAATCACACGTGTATATGTTGACATTTAAGAGATATACAGTCAAGAAAATCGAGGGCAATGGTGATATATATGCGGATTAGACACAAAAAAAACACTCAACAAATGGCTACAATTTAAGGAATGTGTTTACTGACGGCATCAGATTCGTAATTGATGGAGAAAGGTCTGGTGGCAAGAAAAGCTGCTTCTAGGAGGTTGTCAAGTGTTTTCACTCGACGATTCCTTTCTTGGGTGGTTGGTTTGGCCCTTGTTCCTGTAACTCGAATCCTCGCCCGGTATATCCCATTTTAATTTTACACCATTGTGAACCTTACGCCTTTTTTACTCTCTGATCGAGGTTCTCGGCATTGAAAAATCTTCGTAAACTAAATCACACGTGTATATGTTGACATTTAAGAGATATACAGTCAAGAAAATCAAGGGCAATGGTGATATATATGCGGATTAGACACAAAAAAAAAACACTCAACAAATGGCTACATTTTAAGGAATGTGTTTAGTGACGGCATCAGATTCCTAATTGATGGAGAAAGGTCTGGTGGCAAGAAAAGCTGCTTCTAGGAGGTTGTCAAGTGTTTTCGCTCGACGATTCCAGTCTTGGGTGGTTGGTTTGGCCCTTGTTCCTGTAACTCGAATCCTAGCCCGGTATATCCCATTTTAATTTTACACCATTGTGAACCTTACGCCTTTTTTACTCTCTGATCGAGGTTCTCGGCATTGAAAAATCTTCGTAAACTAAATCACTCGTGTATATGTTGACATTTAAGAGATATACAGTCAAGAAAATCAAGTGCAATGGTGATATATATGCGGAATAGACACAAAAAAAAACACTCAACAAATGGCTACATTTTAAGGAATGTGTTTAGTGACGGCATCAGATTCCTAATTGATGGAGAAATGTCTGGTGGCAAGAAAAGCTGCTTCTAGGAGGTTGTCAAGTGTTTTCGCTCGACGATTCCATTCTTGGGTGGTTGGTTTGGCCCTTGTTCCTGTAACTCGAATCCTAGCCCGGTATATCCCATTTTAATTTTACACCATTGTGAACCTGACGCCTTTTGTACTCTCTGATCGAGGTTCTCGGCATTGAAAAATCTTCGTAAACTAAATCACACGTGTATATGTTGACATTTAAGAGATATACAGTCAAGAAAATCAAGGGCAATGGTGATATATATGCGGATTAGACACAAAAAAAACACTCAACAAATGGCTACATTTTAAGGAATGTGTTTAGTGACGGCATCAGATTCCTAATTGATGGAGAAATGTCTGGTGGCAAGAAAAGCTGCTTCTAGGAGGTTGTCAAGTGTTTTCGCTCGACGATTCCATTCTTGGGTGGTTGGTTTGGCCCTTGTTCCTGTAACTCGAATCCTAGCCCGGTATATCCCATTTTAATTTTACACCATTGTGAACCTTACGCCTTTTTTTCTCTCTGATCAAGGTTCTCGGAATTGAAAAATCTTCGTAAACTAAATCACACGTGTATATGTTGATATTTAAGAGATATACAGTCAAGAAAATCAAGGGCAATGGTGATATATATGCGGATTAAGCACAAAAAAAAAACACTCAACAAATGGCTACAATTTAAGGAATGTGTTTAGTGACGGCATCAGATTCCTAATTGATGGAGAAAGGTCTGGTGGTAAGAAAAGCTGCTTTTAGGAGGTTGTCAAGTGTTTTCGCTCGACGATTCCATTCTTGGGTGGTTGGTTTGGCCCTTGTTCCTGTAACTCGAATCCTAGCCCGGTATATCCCATTTTAATTTTACACCATTGTGAACCTTACGCCTTTTTTACTCTCTGATCGAGGTTCTCGGCATTGAAAAATCTTCGTAAACTAAATCACACGTGTATATGTTGACATTTAAGAGATATACAGTCAAGAAAATCAAGGGCAATGGTGATATATATGCGGATTAGACAAAAAAAAAACACTCAACAAATGGCTACAATTTAAGGAATGTGTTTAGTGACGCCATCAGATTCCTAATGGATGGAAAAAGGTCTGGTGGCAAGAAAAGCTGCTTTTAGGAGGTTGTCAAGTGTTTTCGCTCGACGATTCCATTCTTGGGTATCCCATTTTAAATTACACCATTGTGAACCCTACGCCTTTTTTACTCTCTGATCGAGGTTCTCGGCATTGAAAAATCTTTGTAAACTAAGTCACACGTGTATATGTTGACATTTAAGAGATATACAGTAAAGAAAATCGAGGGCAATGGTGATATATATATGCGGATTAGACACAAAAAAAAAACACTCAACAAATGGCTACAATTTAAGGAATGTGTTTACTGACGGCATCAGATTCGTAATTGATGGAGAAAGGTCTGGTGGCAAGAAAAGCTGCTTCTAGGAGGTTGTCAAGTGTTTTCACTCGACGATTCCTTTCTTGGGTGGTTGGTTTGGCCCTTGTTCCTGTAACTCGAATCCTCGCCCGGTATATCCCATTTTAATTTTACACCATTGTCAACCTTACGCCTTTTTTACTCTCTGATCGAGGTTCTCGGCATTGAAAAATCTTCGTAAACTAAATCACACGTGTATATGTTGACATTTAAGAGATATACAGTCAAGAAAATCAAGGGCAATGGTGATATATATGCGGATTAGACACAAAAAAAAACACTCAACAAATGGCTACATTTTAAGGAATGTGTTTAGTGACGGCATCAGATTCCTAATTGATGGAGAAAGGTCTGGTGGCAAGAAAAGGTGCTTCTAGGAGGTTGTCAAGTGTTTTCGCTCGACGATTCCATTCTTGGGTGTTTGGTTTGGCCCTTGTTCCTGTAACTCGAATCCTAGCCCGGTATATCCCATTTTAATTTTACACCATTGTGAACCTTACGCCTTTTTTACTCTCTGATCGAGGTTCTCGGCATTGAAAAATCTTCGTAAACTAAATCACACGTGTATATGTTGACATTTAAGAGATATACAGTCAAGAAAATCAAGGGCAATGGTGATATATATGCGGATTAGACACAAAAAAAAAACACTCAACAAATGGCTACATTTTAAGGAATGTGTTTAGTGACGGCATCAGATTCCTAATTGATGGAGAAATGTCTGGTGGCAAGAAAAGCTGCTTCTAGGAGGTTGTCAAGTGTTTTCGCTCGACGATTCCATTCTTGGGTGGTTGGTTTGGCCCTTGTTCCTGTAACTCGAATCCTAGCCTGGTATATCCCATTTTAATTTTACACCATTGTGAACCTTACGCCTTTTTTACTCTCTGATCGAGGTTCTCGGCATTGAAAAATCTTCGTAAACTAAATCACACGTGTATATGTTGACATTTAAGAGATATACAGTCAAGAAAATCAAGGGCAATGGTGATATATATGCGGATTAGACACAAAAAAAAAAACACTCAACAAATGGCTACATTTTAAGGAATGTGTTTAGTGACGGCATCAGATTCCTAATTGATGGAGAAATGTCTGGTGGCAAGAAAAGCTGCTTCTAGGAGGTTGTCAAGTGTTTTCGCTCGACGATTCCATTCTTGGGTGGTTGGTTTGGCCCTTGTTCCTGTAACTCGAATCCTAGCCCGGTATATCCCATTTTAATTTTACACCATTGTGAACCTTTCGCCTTTTTTACTCTCTGATCGAGGTTCTCGGCATTGAAAAATCTTCGTAAACTAAATCACACGTGTATATGTTGACATTTAAGAGATATACAGTCAAGAAAATCAAGGGCAATGGTGATATATATGCGGATTAGACACAAAAAAAAAACACTCAACAAATGGCTACATTTTAAGGAATGTGTTTAGTGACGGCATCAGATTCCTAATTGATGGAGAAATGTCTGGTGGCAAGAAAAGCTGCTTCTAGGAGGTTGTCAAGTGTTTTCGCTCGACGATTCCATTCTTGGGTGGTTGGTTTGGCCCTTGTTCCTGTAACTCGAATCCTAGCCTGGTATATCCCATTTTAATTTTACACCATTGTGAACCTTACGCCTTTTTTACTCTCTGATCGAGGTTCTCGGCATTGAAAAATCTTCGTAAACTAAATCACACGTGTATATGTTGACATTTAAGAGATATACAGTCAAGAAAATCAAGGGCAATGGTGATATATATGCGGATTAGACACAAAAAAAAACACTCAACAAATGGCTACATTTTAAGGAATGTGTTTAGTGACGGCATCAGATTCCTAATTGATGGAGAAATGTTTGGTGGCAAGAAAAGCTGCTTCTAGGAGGTTGTCAAGTGTTTTCGCTCGACGATTCCATTCTTGGGTGGTTGGTTTGGCCCTTGTTCCTGTAACTCGAATCCTAGCCCGGTATATCCCATTTTAATTTTACACCATTGTGAACCTTACGCCTTTTTTACTCTCTGATCGAGGTTCTCGGCATTAAAAAATCTTCGTAAACTAAATCACACGTGTATATGTTGACATTTAAGAGATATACAGTCAAGAAAATCAAGGGCAATGGTGATATATATGCGGATTAGACAAAAAAAAAACACTCAACAAATGGCTACAATTTAAGGAATGTGTTTAGTGACGCCATCAGATTCCTAATTGATGGAAAAAGGTCTGGTGGCAAGAAAAGCTGCTTTTAGGAGGTTGTCAAGTGTTTTCGCTCAACGATTCCTTTCTTGGGTGGTTGGTTTGGCCCTTGTTCCTGTAACTCGAATCCTCGCCCGGTATATCCCATTTTAATTTTACACCATTGTCAACCTTACGCCTTTTTTACTCTCTGATCGAGTTTCTCGGCATTGAAAAATCTTCGTAAACTAAATCACACGTGTATATATTGACATTTAAGAGATATACAGTCAAGAAAATCAAGGGCAATGGTGATATATATGCGGATTAGACACAAAAAAAAACACTCAACAAATGGCTACATTTTAAGGAATGTGTTTAGTGACGGCATCAGATTCCTAATTGATGGAGAAAGGTCTGGTGGCAAGAAAAGCTGCTTCTAGGAGGTTGTCAAGTGTTTTCGCTCGACGATTCCATTCTTGGGTGGTTTGTTTGGCCCTTGTTCCTGTAACTCGAATCCTAGCCCGGTATATCCCATTTTAATTTTACACCATTGTGAACCTTATGCCTTTTTTACTCTCTGATCGAGGTTCTCGGCATTGAAAAATCTTCGTAAACTAAATCACACGTGTATATGTTGACATTTAAGAGATATACAGTCAATAAAATCATGGGCAATGGTGATATATATGCGGATTAGACACAAAAAAAAAACACTCAACAAATGGCTACATTTTAAGGAATGTGTTTAGTAACGGCATCAGATTCCTAATTGATGGAGAAATGTCTGGTGGCAAGAAAAGCTGCTTCTAGGAGGTTGTCAAGTGTTTTCGCTCGACGATTCCATTCTTGGGTGGTTGGTTTGGCCCTTGTTCCTGTAACTCGAATCCTAGCCCGGTATATCCCATTTTAATTTTACACCATTGTGAACCTTATGCCTTTTTTACTCTCTGATCGAGGTTCTCGGCATTGAAAAATCTTCGTAAACTAAATCACACGTGTATATGTTGACATTTAAGATATATACAGTCAAGAAAATCAAGGGCAATGGTGATATATATGCGGATTAGACACAAAAAAAAACACTCAACAAATGGCTACATTTTAAGGAATGTGTTTAGTGACGGCATCAGATTCCTAATTGATGGAGAAAGGTCTGGTGGCAAGAAAAGCTGCTTCTAGGAGGTTGTCAAGTGTTTTCACTCGACGATTCCATTCTTGGGTGGTTGGTTTGGCCCTTGTTCCTGTAACTCGAATCCTAGCCCGGTATATCCCATTTTAATTTTACACCATTGTGAACCTTACGCCTTTTTTACTCTCTGATCGAGGTTCTCGGCATTGAAAAATCTTCGTAAACTAAATCACACGTGTATATGTTGACATTTAAGAGATATACAGTCAAGAAAATCAAGGGCAATGGTGATATATACGCGGATTAGACACAAAAAAAAAAACACTCAACAAATGGCTACATTTTAAGGAATGTGTTTAGTGACGGCATCAGATTCCTAATTGATGGAGAAATGTCTGGTGGCAAGAAAAGCTGCTTTTAGAAGGTTGTCAAGTGTTTTCGCTCGACGACTCCATTCTTGGGTATCCCATTTTAATTTACACCATTGTGAACCCTACGCCTTTTTTACTCTCTGATCGAGGTTCTCGGCATTGAAAAATCTTTGTAAACTAAGTCACACGTGTATATGTTGACATTTAAGAGATATACAGTCAAGAAAATCGAGGGCAATGGTGATATATATGCGGATTAGACACAAAAAAAAACACTCAACAAATGGCTACAATTTAAGGAATGTGTTTACTGACGGCATCAGATTCGTAATTGATGGAGAAAGGTCTGGTGGCAAGAAAAGCTGCTTCTAGGAGGTTGTCAAGTGTTTTCGCTCGACGATTCCATTCTTGGGTGGTTGGTTTGGCCCTTGTTCCTGTAACTCGAATCCTAGCCCGGTATATCCCATTTTAATTTTACACCATTGTGAACCTTACGCCTTTTTTACTCTCTGATTGAGGTTCTCGGCATTGAAAAATCTTCGTAAACTAAATCACACGTGTATATGTTGACATTTAAGAGATATACAGTCAAGAAAATCAACGGCAATGGTGATATATATGCGGATTAGACAAAAAAAACACTCAACAAATGGCTACAATTTAAGGAATGTGTTTAGTGACGCCATCAGATTCCTAATTGATGGAAAAAGGTCTGGTGGCAAGAAAAGCTGCTTTTAGGAGGTTGTCAAGTGTTTTCGCTCGACGATTCCATTCTTGGGTATCCCATTTTAATTTACACCATTGTGAACCCTACGCCTTTTTTACTCTCTGATCGAGGTTCTCGGCATTGAAAAATCTTTGTAAACTAAGTCACACGTATATATGTTGACATTTAAGAGATATACAGTCAAGAAAATCGAGGGCAATGGTGATATATATGCGGATTAGACACAAAAAAAAAACACTCAACAAATGGCTACAATTTAAGGAATGTGTTTACTGACGGCATCAGATTCGTAATTGATGGAGAAAGGTCTGGTGTCAAGAAAAGCTGCTTCTAGGAGGTTGTCAAGTGTTTTCGCTCGACGATTCCTTTCTTGGGTGGTTGGTTTGGCCCTTGTTCCTGTAACTCGAATCCTAGCCCGGTATATCCCATTTTAATTTTACACCATTGTGAACCTTACGCCTTTTTTACTCTCTGATCGAGGTTCTCGGCATTGAAAAATCTTCGTAAACTAAATCACACGTGTATATGTTGACATTTAAGAGATATACAGTCAAGAAAATCAAGGGCAATGGTGATATATATGCGGATTAGACAAAAAAAAAAACACTCAACAAATGGATACATTTTAAGGAATGTGTTTAGTGACGGCATCAGATTCCTAATTGATGGAGAAATGTCTGGTGGCAAGAAAAGCTGCTTCTAGGAGGTTGTCAAGTGTTTTCGCTCGACGATTCCATTCTTGGGTGGTTGGTTTGGCCCTTGTTCCTGTAACTCGAATCCTAGCCCGGTATATCCCATTTTAATTTTACACCATTGTGAACCTAACGCCTTTTTTACTCTCTGATCGAGGTTCTCGGCATTGAAAAATATTCGTAAACTAAATCACACGTGTATATGTTGACATTTAAGAGATATACAGTCAAGAAAATCAAGGGCAATGGTGATATATATGCGGATTAGACACAAAAAAAAAACACTCAACAAATGGCTACATTTTAAGGAATGTGTTTAGTGACGGCATCAGATTCCTAATTGATGGAGAAAGGTCTGGTGGCAAGAAAAGCTGCTTCTAGGAGGTTGTCAAGTGTTTTCACTCGACGATTCCATTCTTGGGTGGTTGGTTTGGCCCTTGTTCCTGTAACTCGAATCCTAGCCCGGTATATCCCATTTTAATTTTACACCATTGTGAACCTTACGCCTTTTTTACTCTCTGATCGAGGTTCTCGGCATTGAAAAATCTTCGTAAACTAAATCACACGTGTATATGTTGACATTTAAGAGATATACAGTCAAGAAAATCAAGGGCAATGGTGATATATACGCGGATTAGACACAAAAAAAAAACACTCAACAAATGGCTACATTTTAAGGAATGTGTTTAGTGACGGCATCAGATTCCTAATTGATGGAGAAATGTCTGGTGGCAAGAAAAGCTGCTTTTAGAAGGTTGTCAAGTGTTTTCGCTCGACGATTCCATTCTTGGGTATCCCATTTTAATTTACACCATTGTGAACCCTACGCCTTTTTTACTCTCTGATCGAGGTTCTCGGCATTGAAAAATCTTTGTAAACTAAGTCACACGTGTATATGTTGACATTTAAGAGATATACAGTCAAGAAAATCGAGGGCAATGGTGATATATATGCGGATTAGACACAAAAAAAAAACACTCAACAAATGGCTACAATTTAAGGAATGTGTTTACTGACGGCATCAGATTCGTAATTGATGGAGAAAGGTCTGGTGGCAAGAAAAGCTGCTTCTAGGAGGTTGTCAAGTGTTTTCGCTCGACGATTCCATTCTTGGGTGGTTGGTTTGGCCCTTGTTCCTGTAACTCGAATCCTAGCCCGGTATATCCCATTTTAATTTTACACCATTGTGAACCTTACGCCTTTTTTACTCTCTGATCGAGGTTCTCGGCATTGAAAAATCTTCGTAAACTAAATCACACGTGTATATGTTGACATTTAAGAGATATACAGTCAAGAAAATCAACGGCAATGGTGATATATATGCGGATTAGACAAAAAAAACACTCAACAAATGGCTACAATTTAAGGAATGTGTTTAGTGACGCCATCAGATTCCTAATTGATGGAAAAAGGTCTGGTGGCAAGAAAAGCTGCTTTTAGGAGGTTGTCAAGTGTTTTCGCTCGACGATTCCATTCTTGGGTATCCCATTTTAATTTACACCATTGTGAACCCTACGCCTTTTTTACTCTCTGATCGAGGTTCTCGGCATTGAAAAATCTTTGTAAACTAAGTCACACGTATATATGTTGACATTTAAGAGATATACAGTCAAGAAAATCGTGGGCAATGGTGATATATATGCGGATTAGACACAAAAAAAAAACACTCAACAAATGGCTACAATTTAAGGAATGTGTTTACTGACGGCATCAGATTCGTAATTGATGGAGAAAGGTCTGGTGTCAAGAAAAGCTGCTTCTAGGAGGTTGTCAAGTGTTTTCGCTCGACGATTCCTTTCTTGGGTGGTTGGTTTGGCCCTTGTTCCTGTAACTCGAATCCTCGCCCGGTATATCCCATTTTAATTTTACACCATTGTCAACCTTACGCCTTTTTTACTCTCTGATCGAGGTTCTCGGCATTGAAAAATCTTCGTAAACTAAATCACACGTGTATATGTTGACATTTAAGAGATATACAGTCAAGAAAATCAAGGGCAATGGTGATATATATGCGGATTAGACACAAAAAAAAAAAACACTCAACAAATGGCTACATTTTAAGGAATGTGTTTAGTGACGGCATCAGATTCCTAATTGATGGAGAAAGGTCTGGTGGCAAGAAAAGCTGCTTCTAGGAGGTTGTCAAGTGTTTTCGCTCGACGATTCCATTCTTGGGTGGTTGGTTTGGCCCTTGTTCCTGTAACTCGAATCCTAGCCCGGTATATCCCATTTTAATTTTACACCATTGTGAACCTTACGCCTTTTTTACTCTCTGATCGAGGTTCTCGGCATTGAAAAATCTTCGTAAACTAAATCACACGTGTATATGTTGACATTTAAGAGATATACAGTCAAGAAAATCAAGGGCAATGGTGATATATATGCGGATTAGACAAAAAAAAAACACTCAACAAATGGATACATTTTAAGGAATGTGTTTAGTGACGGCATCAGATTCCTAATTGATGGAGAAATGTCTGGTGGCAAGAAAAGCTGCTTCTAGGAGGTTGTCAAGTGTTTTCGCTCGACGATTCCATTCTTGGGTGGTTGGTTTGGCCCTTGTTCCTGTAACTCGAATCCTAGCCCGGTATATCCCATTTTAATTTTACACCATTGTGAACCTTACGCCTTTTTTACTCTCTGATCGAGGTTCTCGGCATTGAAAAATCTTCGTAAACTAAATCACACGTGTATATGTTGACATTTAAGAGATATACAGTCAAGAAAATCAAGGGCAATGGTGATATATATGCGGATTAGACACAAAAAAAAACACTCAACAAATGGCTACATTTTAAGGAATGTGTTTAGTGACGGCATCAGATTCCTAATTGATGGAGAAATGTCTGGTGGCAAGAAAAGCTGCTTCTAGGAGGTTGTCAAGTGTTTTCGCTCGACGATTCCATTCTTGGGTGGTTGGTTTGGCCCTTGTTCCTGTAACTCGAATCCTAGCCTGGTATATCCCATTTTAATTTTACACCATTGTGAACCTTACGCCTTTTTTACTCTCTGATCGAGGTTCTCGGCATTGAAAAATCTTCGTAAACTAAATCACACGTGTATATGTTGACATTTAAGAGATATACAGTCAAGAAAATCAAGGGCAATGGTGATATATATGCGGATTAGACACAAAAAAAAACACTCAACAAATGGCTACATTTTAAGGAATGTGTTTAGTGACGGCATCAGATTCCTAACTGATGGAGAAATGTCTGGTGGCAAGAAAAGCTGCTTCTAGGAGGTTGTCAAGTGTTTTCGCTCGACGATTCCATTCTTGGGTGGTTGGTTTGTCCCTTGTTCCTGTAACTCGAATCCTAGCCTGGTATATCCCATTTTAATGTTACACCATTGTGAACCTTACGCCTTTTTTACTCTCTGATCGAGGTTCTCGGCATTGAAAAATCTTCGTAAACTAAATCACACGTGTATATGTTGACATTTAAGAGATATACAGTCAAGAAAATCAAGGGCAATGGTGATATATATGCGGATTAGACAAAAAAAAAAAACACTCAACAAATGGATACATTTTAAGGAATGTGTTTAGTGACGGCATCAGATTCCTAATTGATGGAGAAATGTCTGGTGGCAAGAAAAGCTGCTTCTAGGAGGTTGTCAAGTGTTTTCGCTCGACGATTCCATTCTTGGGTGGTTGGTTTGGCCCTTGTTCCTGTAACTCGAATCCTAGCCCGGTATATCCCATTTTAATTTTACACCATTGTGAACCTTACGCCTTTTTTACTCTCTGATCGAGGTTCTCGGCATTGAAAAATCTTCGTAAACTAAATCACACGTGTATATGTTGACATTTAAGAGATATACAGTCAAGAAAATCAAGGGCAATGGTGATATATATGCGGATTAGACACAAAAAAAAAACACTCAACAAATGGCTACATTTTAAGGAATGTGTTTAGTGACGGCATCAGATTCCTAATTGATGGAGAAATGTCTGGTGGCAAGAAAAGCTGCTTCTAGGAGGTTGTCAAGTGTTTTCGCTCGACGATTCCATTCTTGGGTGGTTGGTTTGGCCCTTGTTCCTGTAACTCGAATCCTAGCCTGGTATATCCCATTTTAATTTTACACCATTGTGAACCTTACGCCTTTTTTACTCTCTGATCGAGGTTCTCGGCATTGAAAAATCTTCGTAAACTAAATCACACGTGTATATGTTGACATTTAAGAGATATACAGTCAAGAAAATCAAGGGCAATGGTGATATATATGCGGATTAGACACAAAAAAAAACACTCAACAAATGGCTACATTTTAAGGAATGTGTTTAGTGACGGCATCAGATTCCTAACTGATGGAGAAATGTCTGGTGGCAAGAAAAGCTGCTTCTAGGAGGTTGTCAAGTGTTTTCGCTCGACGATTCCATTCTTGGGTGGTTGGTTTGGCCCTTGTTCCTGTAACTCGAATCCTAGCCCGGTATATCCCATTTTAATTTTACACCATTGTGAACCTTACGCCTTTTTTTACTCTCTGATCGAGGTTCTCGGCATTGAAAAATCTTCGTAAACTAAATCACACGTGTATATGTTGACATTTAAGAGATATACAGTCAAGAAAATCAAGGGCAATGGTGATATATATGCGGATTAGACAAAAAAAAACACTCAACAAATGGCTACAATTTAAGGAATGTGTTTAGTGACGCCATCAGATTCCTAATTGATGGAAAAAGGTCTGGTGGCAAGAAAAGCTGCTTTTAGGAGGTTGTCAAGTGTTTTCGCTCGACGATTCCATTCTTGGGTTGTTGGTTTGGCCCTTGTTCCTGTAACTCAAATCCTAGCCCGGTATATCCCATTTTAATTTACACCATTGTGAACCCTACGCCTTTTTTATTCTCTGATCGAGGTTCTCGGCATTGAAAAATCTTTGTAAACTAAGTCACACGTGTATATGTTGACATTTAAGAGATATACAGTCAAGAAAATCGAGGGCAATGGTGATATATATGCGGATTAGACACAAAAAAAAAACACTCAACAAATGGCTACAATTTAAGGAATGTGTTTACTGACGGCATCAGATTCGTAATTGATGGAGAAAGGTCTGGTGGCAAGAAAAGCTGCTTCTAGGAGGTTGTCAAGTGTTTTCGCTCGACGATTCCTTTCTTGGGTGGTTGGTTTGGCCCTTGTTCCTGTAACTCGAATCCTCGCCCGGTATATCCCATTTTAATTTTACACCATTGTCAACCTTACGCCTTTTTTACTCTCTGATCGAGGTTCTCGGCATTGAAAAATCTTCGTAAACTAAATCACACGTGTATATGTTGACATTTAAGAGATATAGAGTCAAGAAAATCAAGGGCAATGGTGATATATATGCGGATTAGACACAAAAAAAAAAACACTCAACAAATGGCTACATTTTAAGGAATGTGTTTAGTGAAGGCATCAGATTCCTAATTGATGGAGAAATGTCTGGTGGCAAGAAAAGCTGCTTCTAGGAGGTTGTCAAGTGTTTTCGCTTGACGATTCCATTCTTGGGTGGTTGGTTTGGCCCTTGTTCCTGTAACTCGAATCCTAGCCCGGTATATCCCATTTTAATTTTACACCATTGTGAACCTTACGTCTTTTTTGCTCTCTGATCGAGGTTCTCGGCATTGAAAAATCTTCGTAAACTAAATCACACGTGTATATGTTGACATTTAAGAGATATACAGTCAAGAAAATCAAGGGTAATGGTGATATATATGCGGATTAGACACAAAAAAAAACACTCAACAAATGGCTACATTTTAAGGAATGTGTTTAGTGACGGCATCAGATTCCTAATTGATGGAGAAATGTCTGGTGGCAAGAAAAGCTGCTTCTAGGAGGTTGTCAAGTGTTTTCGCTCGACGATTCCATTCTTGGGTGGTTGGTTTGGCCCTTGTTCCTGTAACTCGAATCCTAGCCTAGTATATCCCATTTTAATTTTACACCATTGTGAACCTTACGCCTTTTTTACTCTCTGATCGAGGTTCTCGGCATTGAAAAATCTTTGTAAACTAAATCACACGTGTATATGTTGACATTTAAGAGATATACAGTCAAGAATATCAAGGGAAATGGTGATATATATGCGGATTAGACACAAAAAAAAAACACTCAACAAATGGCTACATTTTAAGGAATGTGTTTAATGACGGCATCAGATTCCTAATTGATGGAGAAAGGTCTGGTGGCAAGAAAAGCTGCTTCCAGGAGGTTGTCAAGTGTTTTCGCTCGACGATTCCATTCTTGGGTGGTTGGTTTGGCCCTTGTTCCTGTAACTCGAATCCTAGCCCGGTATATCCCATTTTAATTTTACACCATTGTGAACCTTACGCCTTTTTTACTCTCTGATCGAGGTTCTCGGCCTTGAAAAATCTTCGTAAACTAAATCACACGTGTATATGTTGACCTTTAATAGATATACAGTCAAGAAAATCAAGGGCAATGGTGATATATATGCGGATTAGACACAAAAAATAACACTCAACAAATGGCTACATTTTAAGGAATGTGTTTAGTGACAGCATTAGATTCCTAATTGATGGAGAAAGGTCTGGTGGCAAGAAAAGCTGCTTCTAGGAGGTTGTCAAGTGTTTTCACTCGACGATTCCATTCTTGGGTGGTTGGTTTGGCCCTTGTTCCTGTAACTCGAATCCAAGCCCGGTATATCCCATTTTAATTTTACACCATTGTGAACCTTACGCCTTTTTTACTCTCTGATCGAGGTTCTCGGCATTGAAAAATCTTCGTAAACTAAATCACACGTGTATATGTTGACATTTAAGAGATATACAGTCAAGAAAATCAAGGGCAATGGTGATATATATGCGGATTAGACACAAAAAAAAACACTCAACAAATGGCTACATTTTAAGGAATGTGTTTAGTGACGGCATCAGATTCCTAATTGATGGAGAAAGGTCTGGTGGCAAGAAAAGCTGCTTCCAGGAGGTTGTCAAGTGTTTTCGCTAGACGATTCCATTCTTGGGTGGTTGGTTTGGCCCTTGTTCCTGTAACTCGAATCCTAGCCCGGTATATCCCATTTTAATTTTACACCATTGTGAACCTTACGCCTTTTTTACTCTCTGATCGAGGTTCTCGGCATTGAAAAATCTTCGTAAACTAAATCACACGTGTATATGTTGACATTTAAGAGATATACAGTCAAGAAAATCAAGGGCAATGGTGATATATATGCGGATTAGACACAAAAAAAAACACTCAACAAATGGCTACATTTTAAGGAATGTGTTTAGTGACGGCATCAGATTCCTAATTGATGCAGAAAGGTCTGGTGGCAAGAAAAGCTGCTTCTAGGAGGTTGTCAAGTGTTTTCGCTCGATGATTCCATTCTTGGGTGGTTGGTTTGGCCCTTGTTCCTGTAACTCGAATCCTAGCCCGGTATATCCCATTTTAATTTTACACCATTGTGAACCTTACGCCTTTTTTACTCTCTGATCGAGGTTCTCGGCATTGAAAAATCTTCGTAAACTAAATCACACGTGTATATATTGACATTTAAAAGATATACAGTCAAGAAAATCAAGGGCAATGGTGATATATATGCGGATTAGACACAAAAAAAACACTCAACAAATGGCTACAATTTAAGGAATGTGTTTAGTGACGGCATCAGATTCCTAATTGATGGAGAAAGGTCTGGTGGCAAGAAAAGCTGCTTCTAGGAGGTTGTCAAGTGTTTCCGCTCGACGATTCCATTCTTGGGTGGTTGGTTTGGCCCTTGTTCCGGTAACTCGAATCCTAGCACTGTATATCCTACTTTAATTTTACACCATTGTGAACCTTACGCCTTTTTTACTCTCTGATAGAGGTTCTCGGCATTGAAAAATCTTCGTAAACTAAATCACACGTGTATATGTTGACATTTAAGAGATATACAGTTAAGAAAATCAAGGGCAATGGTGATATATATGCGGATTAGACACCAAAAAAAACACACTCAACAAATGGCTACAATTTAAGGACTGTGTTTAGTGACAGCATCAGATTCCTAATGATGGAGAAAGGTCTGGTGGCTAGAAAATCTGCTTCTAGGAGGTTGTCAAGTGTTTTTGCTCGACGATTCCATTCTTGGGTGGTTGGTTTGGCCCTTGTTCCTGTAACTCGAATCCTAGCCCGGTATATCTCATTTTAATTTTACACCATTGTGAACCTTACACCTTTTTTACTCTCTGATCGAGGTTCTCGGCATTGAAAAATCTTCAAAAACTAAATCACACGTGTATATGTTGACATTTAAGAGATATACAGTCAAGAAAATTAAGCGCAATGGTGATATATATGCGGATTAGACACAAAAAAAAAACACTCATCAAATGGCTACAATTTAAGGAATGTGTTTAGTGACGGCATCAGATTCCTAATTGATGGAGAAAGGTCAGGTGGTAAGAAAAGCTGCTTTTATAAGGTTGTCAAGTGTTTTCGCTTGACGATTCCATTCTTGGGTGGTTGGTTTGGCCCTTGTTCCTGTAACTCGAATCCTAGCCCGGTATATTCCATTTTAATTTTACACCATTGTGTACCTTACGCCTTTTTTACTCTCTGATCGAGGTTCTCGGCATTGAAAAATCTTCATAAACCAAATCACACGTGTATATGTTGATATTTAAGAGATATAAAGTCAAGAAAATCAAGGGCAATGGTGATATATATGCGGATTAGACACCAAAAAAAAAACACTTAACAAATGGCTACAATTTAAGGAATGTGTTTAGTGACGGCATCAGATTCCTAATTGATGGAGAAAGGTCTGGTGGCAAGAAAAGCTGTTTCAAGGAGGTTGTCAAGTGTTTTCACTGGACGATTCCATTCTTGGGTGGTTGGTTTGGCCCTTGTTCCTGTAACCCGAATCCTAGCCCGGTATATCCCATTTTAATTTTACACCATTGGGAAGCTTAAGCCTTTTTTACTCTCTGATCGAGGTTCTCGGCATTGAAAAATCTTCGTAAACTAAATCACACGTGTATATGTTGACATTTAAGAGATATACAGTCAAGAAAATCAAGGGCAATGGTGATATATATGCGGATTAGACACCAAAAAAAACACACTCAACAAATGGCTACAATTTAAGGAATGTGTTGAGTGACAGCATCAGATTCCTAATGATGGAGAAAGGTCTGGTGGCTAGAAAATCTGCTTCTAGGAGGTTGTCAAGTGTTTTTGCTCGACGATTCCATTCTTGGGTGGTTGGTTTGGCCCTTGTTCCTGTAACTCGAATCCTAGCCCGGTATATCTCATTTTAATTTTACACCATTGTGAACCTTACGCCTTTTTTACTCTCTGATCGAGGTTCTCGGCATTGAAAAATCTTCAAAAACTAAATCACACATGTATATGTTGACATTTAAGAGATATACAGTCAAGAAAATTAAGCGCAATGGTGATATATATGCGGATTAGACACAAAAAAAACACTCAACAAATGGTTACAATTTAAGGAATGTGTTTAGAGACGGCATCAGATTCCTAATTGATAGAGAAAGGTCTGGTGGCAAGAAAAGCTGCTTCTTGGAGGTGGTCAAGTGTTTTCGCTCGACGATTCCATTCCTGGGTGGTTGGTTTGGACCTTGTTCCTGTAACTCGAATCCTAGCCCGGTATATCCCATTTTAATTTTACACCATTATGAACCTTACGCATTTTTTACTCTCTGATCGAGGTTCTCGGCATTGAAAAATCTTCGTAAACTAAATCACACGTGTATATGTTGACATTTAAGAGATATACAGTCAAGAAAATCAAGGGCAATGGTGATATATATGCGGATTAGACACCAAAAAAACACTCAACAAATGGCTACAATTTAAGGAATGTGTTTAGTGACGGCATCAGATTCCTAATTGATGGAGAAAGGTCTGGTGGCAAGAAAAGCTGCTTCTAGGAGGTTGTCAAATGTTTTCGCTCGACGATTCCATTCTTGGGTGGTTGGTTTGGCCCTTGTTCCTGTAACTCGAATCCTTGCCCGATATATCCCATTTTAATTTTACCCCATTGTGAACCTTACGCCTTTTTTACTCTTTGATCGAGGTTCTCGGCATTGAAAAATCTTCGTAAACTAAATCACACGTGTATATGTTGATATTTAAGAGATATATAGTCAAGAAAATCAAGGGCAATGGTGATATATATGCGGATTAGACACCAAAAAAAAACACTCAACAAATGGCTACAATTTAAGGAATGTTGTTAGTGACAGCATCAGATTCCTAATTGATGGAGAAAGGTCTGGTGGCAAGAAAAGCTGTTTCTAGGAGGTTGTCAAGTGTTTTCACTGGACGATTCCATTCTTGGGTGGTTGGTTTGGCCCTTGTTCCTGTAACTCTAATCCTAGCCTGGTATATCCCATTTTAATTTACACCATTGTGAACCCTACGCCTTTTTTACTCTCTGATCGAGGTTCTCGGCATTGAAAAATCTTCGTAAACTAAATCACACGTGTATATGTTGACATTTAAGAGATATACAGTCAAGAAAATCGAGGGCAATGGTGATATATATGCGGATTAGACACAAAAAAAAAACACTCAACAAATGGCTACAATTTAAGAAATGTGTTTACTGACGGCATCAGATTCGTAATTGATGGAGAAAGGTCCGGTGGCAAGAAAAGCTGCTTCTAGGAGGTTGTCAAGTGTTTTCGCTCGACGATTCCTTTCTTGGGTGGTTGGTTTGGCCCTTGTTCCTGTAACTCGAATCCTCGCCCGGTATATCCCATTTTAATTTTACACCATTGTCAACCTTACACCTTTTTTACTCTCTGATCGAGGTTCTCGACATTGAAAAATCTTCGTAAACTAAATCACACGTGTATATGTTGACATTTAAGAGATATACAGTCAATAAAATCAAGGGCATTGGTGATATATATGCGGATTAGACACAAAAAAAAAACACTCAACAAATGTCTACATTTTAAGGAATGTGTTTAGTGACGGCATCAGATTCCTAATTGATGGAGAAAGGTCTGGTGGCAAGAAAAGCTGCTTCTAGGAGGTTGTCAAGTGTTTTCGCTCGACGATTCCATTCTTGGGTGGTTGGTTTGGCCCTTGTTCCTGTAACTCGAATCCTAGCCCGGTATATCCCATTTTAATTTTACACCATTGTGAAACTTACGCCTTTTTTACTCTCTGATCGAGGTTCTCGGCATTGAAAAATCTTCGTAAACTAAATCACACGAGTATATGTTGACATTTAAGAGATATACAGTCAAGAAAATCAAGGGCAATGGTGATATATATGCGGATTAGACACAAAAAAAAACACTCAACAAATGGCTACATTTTAAGGAATGTGTTTAGTGACGGCATCAGATTGCTAATTGATGGAGAAATGTCTGGTGGCTAGAAAAGCTGCTTCTAGGAGGTTGTCAAGTTTTTTCGCTCGACGATTCCATTCTTGTGTGGTTGGTTTGGCCCTTGTTCCTGTAACTCGAATCCTTGCCCGGTATATCCCATTTTAATTTTACACCATTGTGAACCTTACGCCTTTTTTACTCTCTGATCGAGGTTCTCGGCATTGAAAAATCTTCGTAAACTAAATCACACGTGTATATGTTGACATTTAAGAGATATACAATCAAGAAAATCAAGGGCAATGGTGATATATATGCGGATTAGACACAAAAAAAAAAACACCCAACAAATGGCTACATTTTAAGGAATGTGTTTAGTGACGGCATCATATTCCTAATTGATGGAGAAATGTCTGGTGGCAAGAAAAGCTGCTTCTAGGAGGTTGTCAAGTGTTTTCGCTCGACGATTCCATTCTTGGGTGGTTGGTTTGGCCCTTGTTCCTGTAACTCGAATCCTAGCCTGGTATATCCCATTTTAATTTTACACCATTGTGAACCTTACGCCTTTTTTACTCTCTGATCGAGGTTCTCGGCATTGAAAAATCTTCGTAAACTAAATCACACGTGTATATGTTGACATTTAAGAGATATACAGTCAAGAAAATCAAGGGAAATGGTGATATATATGCGGATTAGACACAAAAAAAAAAACTCAACAAATGGCTACATTTTAAGGAATGTGTTTAGTGACGGCATCAGATTCCTAATTGATGGAGAAAGGTCTGGTGGCAAGAAAAGCTGCTTCCAGGAGGTTGTCAAGTGTTTTCGCTCGACGATTCCATTCTTGGGTGGTTGGTTTGGCCCTTGTTCCTGTAACTCGAATCCTAGCCCGGTATATCCCATTTTAATTTTACACCATTGTGAACCTTACGCCTTTTTTACTCTCTGATCGAGGTTCTTGGCATTGAAAAATCTTCGTAAACTAAATCGCACGTGTATATGTTGACATTGAACAGATATACAGTCAAGAAAATCAAGGGCAATGGTGATATATATGCGGATTAGACACAAAAAAAAACACTCAACAAATGGCTACATTTTAAGGAATGTGTTTAGTGACGGCATCAGATTCCTAATTGATGGAGAAAGGTCAGGTGGCAAGAAAAGCTGCTTCTAGGAGGTTGTCAAGTGTTTTCGCTCGACGATTCCATTCTTGGGTGGTTGGTTTGGCCCTTGTTCCTGTAACTCGAATCCTAGCCCGGTATATCCCATTTTAATTCTTACACCATTGTGAACCTTACCCCTTTTTTACTCTCTGATCGAGGTTCTCGGCATTGAAAAAGCTTCGTAAACTAAATCACACGTGTATATGTTGACATTTAAGAGATATACAGTCAAGAAAATCAAGGGCAATGGTGATATATATGCGGATTAGACACAAAAAAAAACACTCAACAAATGGCTACATTTTAAGGAATGTGTTAATGACGGCATCAGATTCCTAATTGATGGAGAAATGTCTGGTGGCAAGAAAAGCTGCTTCTAGGAGGTTATCAAGTTTTTTCGCTCGACGATTCCATTCTTGGGTGGTTGGTTTGGCCCTTGTTCCTGTAACTCGAATCCTAGCCCGGTATATCCCATTTTAATTTTACACCATTGTGAACCTTACGGCTTTTTTACTCTCTGATCGAGGTTCTCGGCATTGAAAAATCTTCGTAAACTAAATCACACGTATATATGTTGACATTTAAGAGATATACAGTCAAGAAAATCAAGGGCAATGGTGATATATATGCGGATTAGACACAAAAAAAAACACTCAACAAATGGCTGCATTTTAAGGAATGTGTTTAGTGACGGCATCAGATTCCTAATTGATGGAGAAATGTCTGGTGGCAAGAAAAGCTGCTTCTAGGAGGTTGTCAAGTGTTTTCGCTCGACGATTCCATTCTTGGGTGGTTGGTTTGGCCCTTGTTCCTGTAACTCGAATCCTAGCCTGGTATATCCCATTTTAATTTTACACCATTGTGAACCTTACGCCTTTTTTACTCTCTGATCGAGGTTCTCGGCATTGAAAAATCTTCGTAAACTAAATCACAGGTGTATATATTGACATTTAAGAGATATACAGTCAAGAAAATCAAGGGCAATGGTGATATATATGCGGATTAGACACAAAAAAAAAAACACTCAACAAATGGCTACATTTTAAGGAATGTGTTTAGTGACGGCATCAGATTCCTAATTGATGGAGAAAGGTCTGGTGGCAAGAAAAGCTGCTTCCAGGAGGTTGTCAAGTGTTTTCGCTCGACGATTCCATTCTTGGGTGGTTGGTTTGGCCCTTGTTCCTGTAACTCGAATCCTAGCCCGGTATATCCCATTTTAATTTTACACCATTGTGAACCTTACGCATTTTTTACTCTCTGATCGAGGTTCTCGGCATTGAAAAATCTTCGTAAACTAAATCGCAGGTGTATATGTTGACATTTAACAGATATACAGTCAAGAAAATCAAGGGCAATGGTGATATATATGCGGATTAGACACAAAAAAAAAAACACTCAACAAATGGCTACATTTTAAGGAATGTGTTTAGTGACGGCATCAGATTCCTAATTGATGGAGAAAGGTCTGGTGGCAAGAAAAGCTGCTTCTAGGAGGTTGTCAAGTGTTTTCGCTCGACGATTCCATTCTTGGGTGGTTGGTTTGGCCCTTGTTCCTGTAACTCGAATCCTAGCCCGGTATATCCCATTTTAATTCTTACACCATTGTGAACCTTACGCCTTTTTTACTCTCTGATCGAGGTTCTCGGCATTGAAAAATCTTCGTAAACTAAATCAAACGTGTATATGTTGACATTTAAGAGATATATAGTCAAGAAAATCAAGGGCAATGGTGATATATATGCGGATTAGACACAAAAAAAAACACTCAACAAATGGCTACATTTTAAGGAATGTGTTTAGTGACGGCATCAGATTCCTAATTGATGGAGAAAGGTCTGGTGGCAAGAAAAGCTGCTTCCAGGAGGTTGTCAAGTGTTTTCGCTCGACGATTCCATTCTTGGGTGGTTGGTTTGGCCCTTGTTCCTGTAACTCGAATCATAGCCCGGTATATCCCATTTTAATTTTACACCATTGTGAACCTTATGCCTTTTTTACTCTCTGATCGAGGTTCTCGGCATTGAAAAATCTTCGTAAACTAAATCACACGTGTATATGTTGACATTTAAGAGATATACAGTCAAGAAAATCAAGGGCAATGGTGATATATATGCGGATTAGACACAAAAAAAAACACTCAACAAATGGCTACATTTTAAGGAATGTGTTTAGTGACGGCATCAGATTCCTAATTGATGGAGAAAGGTCTGGTGGCAAGAAAAGCTGCTTCTAGGAGGTTGTCAAGTGTTTTCGCTCGACGATTCCATTCTTGGGTGGTTGGTTTGGCCCTTGTTCCTGTAACTCGAATCCTAGCCCGGTATATCCCATTTTAATTTTACACCATTGTGAACCTTACGCCTTTTTTACTCTCTGATCGAGGTTCTCGGCATTGAAAAATCTTCGTAAACTAAATCACACGTGTATATATTGACATTTAAGAGATATACAGTCAAGAAAATCAAGGGCAATGGTGATATATATGCGGATTAGACACAAAAAAAAAACACTCAACAAATGGCTACAATTTAAGGAATGTGTTTAGTGACGGCATCAGATTCCTAATTGATGGAGAAAGGTCTGGTGGCAAGAAAAGCTGCTTCTAGGAGGTTGTCAAGTGTTTTCGCTCGATGATTCCATTCTTGGGTGGTTGGTTTGGCCCTTGTTCCGGTAACTCGAATCCTAGCACTGTATATCCTACTTTAATTTTACACCATTGTGAACCTTACGCCTTTTTTACTCTCTGATAGAGGTTCTCGGCATTGAAAAATCTTCGTAAACTAAATCACACGTGTATATGTTGACATTTAAGAGATATACAGTCAAGAAAATCAAGAGCAATGGTGATATATATGCGCATTAGACACCAAAAAAAACACTCAACAAATGGCTACAATTTAAAGAATGTATTTAGTTTACGAAGATTTTTCAATGCCGAGAACCTCGATCAGAGAGTAAAAGAGGCGTGTGATTTAGTTTACGAAGATTTTTCAATGCCGAGAACCTCGATCAGAGAGTAAAAAAGGCATAAGGTTCACAATGGTGTAAAATTAAAATGGGATATACCGGGCTATGATTCGAGGTTCACAATGGTGTAAAATTAAAATCAAGAGCAATGGTGATATATATGCGCATTAGACACCAAAAAAAAAAACACTCAACAAATGGCTACTTTTTAAGGAATGTGTTTAGTGACGGCATCAGATTTTTCAATGTCAACATATACACGTGTGATTTAGTTTACGAAGATTTTTCAATGCCGAGAACCTCGATCAGAGAGTAAAAAAGGCATAAGGTTCACAATGGTGTAAAATTAAAATGGGATATACCGGGCTATGATTCGAGGTTCACAATGGTGTAAAATTAAAATCAAGAGCAATGGTGATATATATGCGCATTAGACACCAAAAAAAAAACACTCAACAAATGGCTACTTTTTAAGGAATGTGTTTAGTGACGGCATCAGATTCCTAATTGATGGAGAAAGGTCTGGTGGCAAGAAAAGCTGCTTCTAGGAGGTTGTCAAGTGTTTTCGCTCGACGATTCCATTCTTGGGTGGTTGGTTTGGCCCCTGTTCCTGTAACTCGAATCCTAGCCCGGTATATCCCATTTTAATTCTTACACCATTGTAAACCTTACGCCTTTTTTACTCTCTGATCGAGGTTCTCGGAATTGAAAAATCTTCGTAAACTAAATCACACGTGTATATGTTGACATTTAAGAGATATACAGTCAAGAAAATCAAGGGCAATGGTGATATATATGCGGATTAGACACAAAAAAAAAACACTCAACAAATGGCTACATTTTAAGGAATGTGTTTAGTGACGGCATCAGATTCCTAATTGATGGAGAAAGGTCTGGTGGCAAGAAAAGCTGCTTCCAGGAGGTTGTCAAGTGTTTTCGCTCGACGATTCCATTCTTGGGTGGTTGGTTTGGCCCTTGTTCCTGTAACTCGAATCCTAGCCCGGTATATCCCATTTTAATTTTACACCATTGTGAACCTTACGCCTTTTTTACTCTCTGATCGAGGTTCTCGGCATTGAAAAATCTTCGTAAACTAAATCACACGTGTATATGTTGACATTTAAGAGATATACAGTCAAGAAAATCAAGGGCAATGGTGATATATATGCGGATTAGACACAAAAAAAAACACTCAACAAATGGCTACATTTTAAGGAATGTGTTTAGTGACGGCATCAGATTCCTAATTGATGGAGAAAGGTCTGGTGGCAAGAAAAGCTGCTTCTAGGAGGTTGTCAAGTGTTTTCGCTCGACGATTCCATTCTTGGGTGGTTGGTTTGGCCCTTGTTCCTGTAACTCGAATCCTAGCCCGGTATATCCCATTTTAATTTTACACCATTGTGAACCTTACGCCTTTTTTACTCTCTGATCGAGGTTCTCGGCATTGAAAAATCTTCGTAAACTAAATCACACGTGTATATATTGACATTTAAGAGATATACAGTCAAGAAAATCAAGGGCAATGGTGATATATATGCGGATTAGACACAAAAAAAAACACTCAACAAATGGCTACAATTTAAGGAATGTGTTTAGTGACGGCATCAGATTCCTAATTGATGGAGAAAGGTCTGGTGGCAAGAAAAGCTGCTTCTAGGAGGTTGTCAAGTGTTTTCGCTCGATGATTCCATTCTTGGGTGGTTGGTTTGGCCCTTGTTCCGGTAACTCGAATCCTAGCACTGTATATCCTACTTTAATTTTACACCATTGTGAACCTTACGCCTTTTTTACTCTCTGATAGAGGTTCTCGGCATTGAAAAATCTTCGTAAACTAAATCACACGTGTATATGTTGACATTTAAGAGATATACAGTCAAGAAAATCAAGAGCAATGGTGATATATATGCGCATTAGACACCAAAAAAAACACTCAACAAATGGCTACAATTTAAAGAATGTATTTAGTTTACGAAGATTTTTCAATGCCGAGAACCTCGATCAGAGAGTAAAAGAGGCGTGTGATTTAGTTTACGAAGATTTTTCAATGCCGAGAACCTCGATCAGAGAGTAAAAAAGGCATAAGGTTCACAATGGTGTAAAATTAAAATGGGATATACCGGGCTATGATTCGAGGTTCACAATGGTGTAAAATTAAAATCAAGAGCAATGGTGATATATATGCGCATTAGACACCAAAAAAAAAACACTCAACAAATGGCTACTTTTTAAGGAATGTGTTTAGTGACGGCATCAGATTTTTCAATGTCAACATATACACGTGTGATTTAGTTTACGAAGATTTTTCAATGCCGAGAACCTCGATCAGAGAGTAAAAAAGGCATAAGGTTCACAATGGTGTAAAATTAAAATGGGATATACCGGGCTATGATTCGAGGTTCACAATGGTGTAAAATTAAAATCAAGAGCAATGGTGATATATATGCGCATTAGACACCAAAAAAAAAAACACTCAACAAATGGCTACTTTTTAAGGAATGTGTTTAGTGACGGCATCAGATTCCTAATTGATGGAGAAAGGTCTGGTGGCAAGAAAAGCTGCTTCTAGGAGGTTGTCAAGTGTTTTCGCTCGACGATTCCATTCTTGGGTGGTTGGTTTGGCCCTTGTTCCTGTAACTCGAATCCTAGCCCGGTATATCCCATTTTAATTTTACACCATTGTGAACCTTACGCCTTTTTTACTCTCTGATCGAGGTTCTCGGCATTGAAAAATCTTCGTAAACTAAATCACACGTGTATATATTGACATTTAAGAGATATACAGTCAAGAAAATCAAGGGCAATGGTGATATATATGCGGATTAGACACAAAAAAAACACTCAACAAATGGCTACAATTTAAGGAATGTGTTTAGTGACGCCATCAGATTCGTAATTGATGGAAAAAGGTCTGGTGGCAAGAAAAGCTGCTTTTAGGAGGTTGTCAAGTGTTTTCGCTCGACGATTCCATTCTTGGGTTGTTGGTTTGGCCCTTGTTCCTGTAACTCAAATCCTAGCCCGGTATATCCCATTTTAATTTACACCATTGTGAACCCTACGCCTTTTTTATTCTCTGATCGAGGTTCTCGGCATTGAAAAATCTTTGTAAACTAAGTCACACGTGTATATGTTGACATTTAAGAGATATACAGTCAAGAAAATCGAGGGCAATGGTGATATATATGCGGATTAGACACAAAAAAAAAACACTTAACAAATGGCTACATTTTAAGGAATGTGTTTAGTGACGGCATCAGATTCCTAATTGATGGAGAAATGTCTGGTGGCAAGAAAAGCTGCTTCTAGGAGGTTGTCAAGTGTTTTCGCTCGACGATTCCATTCTTGGGTGGTTGGTTTGGCCCTTGTTCCTGTAACTCGAATCCTAGCCCGGTATATCCCATTTTAATTTTACACCATTGTGAACCTTACGCCTTTTTTGCTCTCTGATCGAGGTTCTCGGCATTGAAAAATCTTCGTAAACTAAATCACACGTGTATATGTTGACATTTAAGAGATATACAGTCAAGAAAATCAAGGGTAATGGTGATATATATGCGGATTAGACACAAAAAAAAACACTCAACAAATGGCTACATTTTAAGGAATGTGTTTAGTGACGGCATCAGATTCCTAATTGATGGAGAAATGTCTGGTGGCAAGAAAAGCTGCTTCTAGGAGGTTGTCAAGTGTTTTCGCTCGACGATTCCATTCTTGGGTGGTTGGTTTGGCCCTTGTTCCTGTAACTCGAATCCTAGCCTAGTATATCCCATTTTAATTTTACACCATTGTGAACCTTACGCCTTTTTTACTCTCTGATCGAGGTTCTCGGCATTGAAAAATCTTTGTAAACTAAATCACACGTGTATATGTTGACATTTAAGAGATATACAGTCAAGAATATCAAGGGAAATGGTGATATATATGCGGATTAGACACAAAAAAAAACACTCAACAAATGGCTACATTTTAAGGAATGTGTTTAATGACGGCATCAGATTCCTAATTGATGGAGAAAGGTCTGGTGGCAAGAAAAGCTGCTTCCAGGAGGTTGTCAAGTGTTTTCGCTCGACGATTCCATTCTTGGGTGGTTGGTTTGGCCCTTGTTCCTGTAACTCGAATCCTAGCCCGGTATATCCCATTTTAATTTTACACCATTGTGAACCTTACGCCTTTTTTACTCTCTGATCGAGGTTCTCGGCCTTGAAAAATCTTCGTAAACTAAATCACACGTGTATATGTTGACCTTTAATAGATATACAGTCAAGAAAATCAAGGGCAATGGTGATATATATGCGGATTAGACACAAAAAATAACACTCAACAAATGGCTACATTTTAAGGAATGTGTTTAGTGACAGCATTAGATTCCTAATTGATGGAGAAAGGTCTGGTGGCAAGAAAAGCTGCTTCTAGGAGGTTGTCAAGTGTTTTCACTCGACGATTCCATTCTTGGGTGGTTGGTTTGGCCCTTGTTCCTGTAACTCGAATCCAAGCCCGGTATATCCCATTTTAATTTTACACCATTGTGAACCTTACGCCTTTTTTACTCTCTGATCGAGGTTCTCGGCATTGAAAAATCTTCGTAAACTAAATCACACGTGTATATGTTGACATTTAAGAGATATACAGTCAAGAAAATCAAGGGCAATGGTGATATATATGCGGATTAGACACAAAAAAAAAACACTCAACAAATGGCTACATTTTAAGGAATGTGTTTAGTGACGGCATCAGATTCCTAATTGATGGAGAAAGGTCTGGTGGCAAGAAAAGCTGCTTCCAGGAGGTTGTCAAGTGTTTTCGCTAGACGATTCCATTCTTGGGTGGTTGGTTTGGCCCTTGTTCCTGTAACTCGAATCCTAGCCCGGTATATCCCATTTTAATTTTACACCATTGTGAACCTTACGCCTTTTTTACTCTCTGATCGAGGTTCTCGGCATTGAAAAATCTTCGTAAACTAAATCACACGTGTATATGTTGACATTTAAGAGATATACAGTCAAGAAAATCAAGGGCAATGGTGATATATATGCGGATTAGACACAAAAAAAAACACTCAACAAATGGCTACATTTTAAGGAATGTGTTTAGTGACGGCATCAGATTCCTAATTGATGCAGAAAGGTCTGGTGGCAAGAAAAGCTGCTTCTAGGAGGTTGTCAAGTGTTTTCGCTCGATGATTCCATTCTTGGGTGGTTGGTTTGGCCCTTGTTCCTGTAACTCGAATCCTAGCCCGGTATATCCCATTTTAATTTTACACCATTGTGAACCTTACGCCTTTTTTACTCTCTGATCGAGGTTCTCGGCATTGAAAAATCTTCGTAAACTAAATCACACGTGTATATATTGACATTTAAAAGATATACAGTCAAGAAAATCAAGGGCAACGGTGATATATATGCGGATTAGACACAAAAAAAACACTCAACAAATGGCTACAATTTAAGGAATGTGTTTAGTGACGGCATCAGATTCCTAATTGATGGAGAAAGGTCTGGTGGCAAGAAAAGCTGCTTCTAGGAGGTTGTCAAGTGTTTCCGCTCGACGATTCCATTCTTGGGTGGTTGGTTTGGCCCTTGTTCCGGTAACTCGAATCCTAGCACTGTATATCCTACTTTAATTTTACACCATTGTGAACCTTACGCCTTTTTTACTCTCTGATAGAGGTTCTCGGCATTGAAAAATCTTCGTAAACTAAATCACACGTGTATATGTTGACATTTAAGAGATATACAGTTAAGAAAATCAAGGGCAATGGTGATATATATGCGGATTAGACACCAAAAAAAACACACTCAACAAATGGCTACAATTTAAGGACTGTGTTTAGTGACAGCATCAGATTCCTAATGATGGAGAAAGGTCTGGTGGCTAGAAAATCTGCTTCTAGGAGGTTGTCAAGTGTTTTTGCTCGACGATTCCATTCTTGGGTGGTTGGTTTGGCCCTTGTTCCTGTAACTCGAATCCTAGCCCGGTATATCTCATTTTAATTTTACACCATTGTGAACCTTACGCCTTTTTTACTCTCTGATCGAGGTTCTCGGCATTGAAAAATCTTCAAAAACTAAATCACACGTGTATATGTTGACATTTAAGAGATATACAGTCAAGAAAATTAAGCGCAATGGTGATATATATGCGGATTAGACACAAAAAAAAACACTCATCAAATGGCTACAATTTAAGGAATGTGTTTAGTGACGGCATCAGATTCCTAATTGATGGAGAAAGGTCAGGTGGTAAGAAAAGCTGCTTTTATAAGGTTGTCAAGTGTTTTCGCTTGACGATTCCATTCTTGGGTGGTTGGTTTGGCCCTTGTTCCTGTAACTCGAATCCTAGCCCGGTATATTCCATTTTAATTTTACACCATTGTGTACCTTACGCCTTTTTTACTCTCTGATCGAGGTTCTCGGCATTGAAAAATCTTCATAAACCAAATCACACGTGTATATGTTGATATTTAAGAGATATAAAGTCAAGAAAATCAAGGGCAATGGTGATATATATGCGGATTAGACACCAAAAAAAAAACACTTAACAAATGGCTACAATTTAAGGAATGTGTTTAGTGACGGCATCAGATTCCTAATTGATGGAGAAAGGTCTGGTGGCAAGAAAAGCTGTTTCAAGGAGGTTGTCAAGTGTTTTCACTGGACGATTCCATTCTTGGGTGGTTGGTTTGGCCCTTGTTCCTGTAACCCGAATCCTAGCCCGGTATATCCCATTTTAATTTTACACCATTGGGAAGCTTAAGCCTTTTTTACTCTCTGATCGAGGTTCTCGGCATTGAAAAATCTTCGTAAACTAAATCACACGTGTATATGTTGACATTTAAGAGATATACAGTCAAGAAAATCAAGGGCAATGGTGATATATATGCGGATTAGACACCAAAAAAAACACACTCAACAAATGGCTACAATTTAAGGAATGTGTTTAGTGACAGCATCAGATTCCTAATGATGGAGAAAGGTCTGGTGGCTAGAAAATCTGCTTCTAGGAGGTTGTCAAGTGTTTTTGCTCGACGATTCCATTCTTGGGTGGTTGGTTTGGCCCTTGTTCCTGTAACTCGAATCCTAGCCCGGTATATCTCATTTTAATTTTACACCATTGTGAACCTTACGCCTTTTTTACTCTCTGATCGAGGTTCTCGGCATTGAAAAATCTTCAAAAACTAAATCACACATGTATATGTTGACATTTAAGAGATATACAGTCAAGAAAATTAAGCGCAATGGTGATATATATGCGGATTAGACACAAAAAAAACACTCAACAAATGGCTACAATTTAAGGAATGTGTTTAGAGACGGCATCAGATTCCTAATTGATAGAGAAAGGTCTGGTGGCAAGAAAAGCTGCTTCTTGGAGGTGGTCAAGTGTTTTCGCTCGACGATTCCATTCCTGGGTGGTTGGTTTGGACCTTGTTCCTGTAACTCGAATCCTAGCCCGGTATATCCCATTTTAATTTTACACCATTATGAACCTTACGCATTTTTTACTCTCTGATCGAGGTTCTCGGCATTGAAAAATCTTCGTAAACTAAATCACACGTGTATATGTTGACATTTAAGAGATATACAGTCAAGAAAATCAAGGGCAATGGTGATATATATGCGGATTAGACACCAAAAAAACACTCAACAAATGGCTACAATTTAAGGAATGTGTTTAGTGACGGCATCAGATTCCTAATTGATGGAGAAAGGTCTGGTGGCAAGAAAAGCTGCTTCTAGGAGGTTGTCAAATGTTTTCGCTCGACGATTCCATTCTTGGGTGGTTGGTTTGGCCCTTGTTCCTGTAACTCGAATCCTTGCCCGATATATCCCATTTTAATTTTACCCCATTGTGAACCTTACGCCTTTTTTACTCTTTGATCGAGGTTCTCGGCATTGAAAAATCTTCGTAAACTAAATCACACGTGTATATGTTGATATTTAAGAGATATATAGTCAAGAAAATCAAGGGCAATGGTGATATATATGCGGATTAGACATAAAAAAAAACACTCAACAAATGGCTACAATTTAAGGAATGTTGTTAGTGACAGCATCAGATTCCTAATTGATGGAGAAAGGTCTGGTGGCAAGAAAAGCTGTTTCTAGGAGGTTGTCAAGTGTTTTCACTGGACGATTCCATTCTTGGGTGGTTGGTTTGGCCCTTGTTCCTGTAACTCTAATCCTAGCCCGGTATATCCCATTTTAATTTACACCATTGTGAACCCTACGCCTTTTTTACTCTCTGATCGAGGTTCTCGGCATTGAAAAATCTTCGTAAACTAAATCACACGTGTATATGTTGACATTTAAGAGATATACAGTCAAGAAAATCGAGGGCAATGGTGATATATATGCGGATTAGACAGAAAAAAAAAACACTCAACAAATGGCTACAATTTAAGAAATGTGTTTACTGACGGCATCAGATTCGTAATTGATGGAGAAAGGTCTGGTGGCAAGAAAAGCTGCTTCTAGGAGGTTGTCAAGTGTTTTCGCTCGACGATTCCTTTCTTGGGTGGTTGGTTTGGCCCTTGTTCCTGTAACTCGAATCCTCGCCCGGTATATCCCATTTTAATTTTACACCATTGTCAACCTTACACCTTTTTTACTCTCTGATCGAGGTTCTCGACATTGAAAAATCTTCGTAAACTAAATCACACGTGTATATGTTGACATTTAAGAGATATACAGTCAATAAAATCAAGGGCAATGGTGATATATATGCGGATTAGACACAAAAAAAAAACACTCAACAAATGTCTACATTTTAAGGAATGTGTTTAGTGACGGCATCAGATTCCTAATTGATGGAGAAAGGTCTGGTGGCAAGAAAAGCTGCTTCTAGGAGGTTGTCAAGTGTTTTCGCTCGACGATTCCATTCTTGGGTGGTTGGTTTGGCCCTTGTTCCTGTAACTCGAATCCTAGCCCGGTATATCCCATTTTAATTTTACACCATTGTGAAACTTACGCCTTTTTTACTCTCTGATCGAGGTTCTCGGCATTGAAAAATCTTCGTAAACTAAATCACACGAGTATATGTTGACATTTAAGAGATATACAGTCAAGAAAATCAAGGGCAATGGTGATATATATGCGGATTAGACACAAAAAAAAACACTCAACAAATGGCTACATTTTAAGGAATGAGTTTAGTGACGGCATCAGATTGCTAATTGATGGAGAAATGTCTGGTGGCAAGAAAAGCTGCTTCTAGGAGGTTGTCAAGTTTTTTCGCTCGACGATTCCATTCTTGTGTGGTTGGTTTGGCCCTTGTTCCTGTAACTCGAATCCTTGCCCGGTATATCCCATTTTAATTTTACACCATTGTGAACCTTACGCCTTTTTTACTCTCTGATCGAGGTTCTCGGCATTGAAAAATCTTCGTAAACTAAATCACACGTGTATATGTTGACATTTAAGAGATATACAATCAAGAAAATCAAGGGCAATGGTGATATATATGCGGATTAGACACAAAAAAAAAAACACCCAACAAATGGCTACATTTTAAGGAATGTGTTTAGTGACGGCATCATATTCCTAATTGATGGAGAAATGTCTGGTGGCAAGAAAAGCTGCTTCTAGGAGGTTGTCAAGTGTTTTCGCTCGACGATTCCATTCTTGGGTGGTTGGTTTGGCCCTTGTTCCTGTAACTCGAATCCTAGCCTGGTATATCCCATTTTAATTTTACACCATTGTGAACCTTACGCCTTTTTTACTCTCTGATCGAGGTTCTCGGCATTGAAAAATCTTCGTAAACTAAATCACACGTGTATATGTTGACATTTAAGAGATATACAGTCAAGAAAATCAAGGGAAATGGTGATATATATGCGGATTAGACACAAAAAAAAAAAAACTCAACAAATGGCTACATTTTAAGGAATGTGTTTAGTGACGGCATCAGATTCCTAATTGATGGAGAAAGGTCTGGTGGCAAGAAAAGCTGCTTCCAGGAGGTTGTCAAGTGTTTTCGCTCGACGATTCCATTCTTGGGTGGTTGGTTTGGCCCTTGTTCCTGTAACTCGAATCCTAGCCCGGTATATCCCATTTTAATTTTACACCATTGTGAACCTTACGCCTTTTTTACTCTCTGATCGAGGTTCTTGGCATTGAAAAATCTTCGTAAACTAAATCGCACGTGTATATGTTGACATTGAACAGATATACAGTCAAGAAAATCAAGGGCAATGGTGATATATATGCGGATTAGACACAAAAAAAAACACTCAACAAATGGCTACATTTTAAGGAATGTGTTTAGTGACGGCATCAGATTCCTAATTGATGGAGAAAGGTCAGGTGGCAAGAAAAGCTGCTTCTAGGAGGTTGTCAAGTGTTTTCGCTCGACGATTCCATTCTTGGGTGGTTGGTTTGGCCCTTGTTCCTGTAACTCGAATCCTAGCCCGGTATATCCCATTTTAATTCTTACACCATTGTGAACCTTACGCCTTTTTTACTCTCTGATCGAGGTTCTCGGCATTGAAAAAGCTTCGTAAACTAAATCACACGTGTATATGTTGACATTTAAGAGATATACAGTCAAGAAAATCAAGGGCAATGGTGATATATATGCGGATTAGACACAAAAAAAAAACACTCAACAAATGGCTACATTTTAAGGAATGTGTTAATGACGGCATCAGATTCCTAATTGATGGAGAAATGTCTGGTGGCAAGAAAAGCTGCTTCTAGGAGGTTATCAAGTTTTTTCGCTCGACGATTCCATTCTTGGGTGGTTGGTTTGGCCCTTGTTCCTGTAACTCGAATCCTAGCCCGGTATATCCCATTTTAATTTTACACCATTGTGAACCTTACGGCTTTTTTACTCTCTGATCGAGGTTCTCGGCATTGAAAAATCTTCGTAAACTAAATCACACGTATATATGTTGACATTTAAGAGATATACAGTCAAGAAAATCAAGGGCAATGGTGATATATATGCGGATTAGACACAAAAAAAAACACTCAACAAATGGCTACATTTTAAGGAATGAGTTTAGTGACGGCATCAGATTGCTAATTGATGGAGAACTGTCTGGTGGCAAGAAAAGCTGCTTCTAGGAGGTTGTCAAGTTTTTTCGCTCGACGATTCCATTCTTGTGTGGTTGGTTTGGCCCTTGTTCCTGTAACTCGAATCCTTGCCCGGTATATCCCATTTTAATTTTACACCATTGTGAACCTTACGCCTTTTTTACTCTCTGATCGAGGTTCTCGGCATTGAAAAATCTTCGTAAACTAAATCACACGTGTATATGTTGACATTTAAGAGATATACAATCAAGAAAATCAAGGGCAATGGTGATATATATGCGGATTAGACACAAAAAAAAAAACACCCAACAAATGGCTACATTTTAAGGAATGTGTTTAGTGACGGCATCATATTCCTAATTGATGGAGAAATGTCTGGTGGCAAGAAAAGCTGCTTCTAGGAGGTTGTCAAGTGTTTTCGCTCGACGATTCCATTCTTGGGTGGTTGGTTTGGCCCTTGTTCCTGTAACTCGAATCCTAGCCTGGTATATCCCATTTTAATTTTACACCATTGTGAACCTTACGCCTTTTTTACTCTCTGATCGAGGTTCTCGGCATTGAAAAATCTTCGTAAACTAAATCACACGTGTATATGTTGACATTTAAGAGATATACAGTCAAGAAAATCAAGGGAAATGGTGATATATATGCGGATTAGACACAAAAAAAAAAACTCAACAAATGGCTACATTTTAAGGAATGTGTTTAGTGACGGCATCAGATTCCTAATTGATGGAGAAAGGTCTGGTGGCAAGAAAAGCTGCTTCCAGGAGGTTGTCAAGTGTTTTCGCTCGACGATTCCATTCTTGGGTGGTTGGTTTGGCCCTTGTTCCTGTAACTCGAATCCTAGCCCGGTATATCCCATTTTAATTTTACACCATTGTGAACCTTACGCCTTTTTTACTCTCTGATCGAGGTTCTTGGCATTGAAAAATCTTCGTAAACTAAATCGCACGTGTATATGTTGACATTGAACAGATATACAGTCAAGAAAATCAAGGGCAATGGTGATATATATGCGGATTAGACACAAAAAAAAACACTCAACAAATGGCTACATTTTAAGGAATGTGTTTAGTGACGGCATCAGATTCCTAATTGATGGAGAAAGGTCAGGTGGCAAGAAAAGCTGCTTCTAGGAGGTTGTCAAGTGTTTTCGCTCGACGATTCCATTCTTGGGTGGTTGGTTTGGCCCTTGTTCCTGTAACTCGAATCCTAGCCCGGTATATCCCATTTTAATTCTTACACCATTGTGAACCTTACGCCTTTTTTACTCTCTGATCGAGGTTCTCGGCATTGAAAAAGCTTCGTAAACTAAATCACACGTGTATATGTTGACATTTAAGAGATATACAGTCAAGAAAATCAAGGGCAATGGTGATATATATGCGGATTAGACACAAAAAAAAAAACACTCAACAAATGGCTACATTTTAAGGAATGTGTTAATGACGGCATCAGATTCCTAATTGATGGAGAAATGTCTGGTGGCAAGAAAAGCTGCTTCTAGGAGGTTATCAAGTTTTTTCGCTCGACGATTCCATTCTTGGGTGGTTGGTTTGGCCCTTGTTCCTGTAACTCGAATCCTAGCCCGGTATATCCCATTTTAATTTTACACCATTGTGAAACTTACGCCTTTTTTACTCTCTGATCGAGGTTCTCGGCATTGAAAAATCTTCGTAAACTAAATCACACGAGTATATGTTGACATTTAAGAGATATACAGTCAAGAAAATCAAGGGCAATGGTGATATATATGCGGATTAGACACAAAAAAAAAACACTCAACAAATGGCTACATTTTAAGGAATGAGTTTAGTGACGGCATCAGATTGCTAATTGATGGAGAAATGTCTGGTGGCAAGAAAAGCTGCTTCTAGGAGGTTGTCAAGTTTTTTCGCTCGACGATTCCATTCTTGTGTGGTTGGTTTGGCCCTTGTTCCTGTAACTCGAATCCTTGCCCGGTATATCCCATTTTAATTTTACACCATTGTGAACCTTACGCCTTTTTTACTCTCTGATCGAGGTTCTCGGCATTGAAAAATCTTCGTAAACTAAATCACACGTGTATATGTTGACATTTAAGAGATATACAATCAAGAAAATCAAGGGCAATGGTGATATATATGCGGATTAGACACAAAAAAAAAAACACCCAACAAATGGCTACATTTTAAGGAATGTGTTTAGTGACGGCATCATATTCCTAATTGATGGAGAAATGTCTGGTGGCAAGAAAAGCTGCTTCTAGGAGGTTGTCAAGTGTTTTCGCTCGACGATTCCATTCTTGGGTGGTTGGTTTGGCCCTTGTTCCTGTAACTCGAATCCTAGCCTGGTATATCCCATTTTAATTTTACACCATTGTGAACCTTACGCCTTTTTTACTCTCTGATCGAGGTTCTCGGCATTGAAAAATCTTCGTAAACTAAATCACACGTGTATATGTTGACATTTAAGAGATATACAGTCAAGAAAATCAAGGGAAATGGTGATATATATGCGGATTAGACACAAAAAAAAAAACTCAACAAATGGCTACATTTTAAGGAATGTGTTTAGTGACGGCATCAGATTCCTAATTGATGGAGAAAGGTCTGGTGGCAAGAAAAGCTGCTTCCAGGAGGTTGTCAAGTGTTTTCGCTCGACGATTCCATTCTTGGGTGGTTGGTTTGGCCCTTGTTCCTGTAACTCGAATCCTAGCCCGGTATATCCCATTTTAATTTTACACCATTGTGAACCTTACGCCTTTTTTACTCTCTGATCGAGGTTCTTGGCATTGAAAAATCTTCGTAAACTAAATCGCACGTGTATATGTTGACATTGAACAGATATACAGTCAAGAAAATCAAGGGCAATGGTGATATATATGCGGATTAGACACAAAAAAAAACACTCAACAAATGGCTACATTTTAAGGAATGTGTTTAGTGACGGCATCAGATTCCTAATTGATGGAGAAAGGTCAGGTGGCAAGAAAAGCTGCTTCTAGGAGGTTGTCAAGTGTTTTCGCTCGACGATTCCATTCTTGGGTGGTTGGTTTGGCCCTTGTTCCTGTAACTCGAATCCTAGCCCGGTATATCCCATTTTAATTCTTACACCATTGTGAACCTTACGCCTTTTTTACTCTCTGATCGAGGTTCTCGGCATTGAAAAAGCTTCGTAAACTAAATCACACGTGTATATGTTGACATTTAAGAGATATACAGTCAAGAAAATCAAGGGCAATGGTGATATATATGCGGATTAGACACAAAAAAAAAACACTCAACAAATGGCTACATTTTAAGGAATGTGTTAATGACGGCATCAGATTCCTAATTGATGGAGAAATGTCTGGTGGCAAGAAAAGCTGCTTCTAGGAGGTTATCAAGTTTTTTCGCTCGACGATTCCATTCTTGGGTGGTTGGTTTGGCCCTTGTTCCTGTAACTCGAATCCTAGCCCGGTATATCCCATTTTAATTTTACACCATTGTGAACCTTACGCCTTTTTTACTCTCTGATCGAGGTTCTCGGCATTGAAAAATCTTCGTAAACTAAATCACACGTGTATATGTTGACATTTAAGAGATATACAGTCAAGAAAATCAAGGGAAATGGTGATATATATGCGGATTAGACACAAAAAAAAAACTCAACAAATGGCTACATTTTAAGGAATGTGTTTAGTGACGGCATCAGATTCCTAATTGATGGAGAAAGGTCTGGTGGCAAGAAAAGCTGCTTCCAGGAGGTTGTCAAGTGTTTTCGCTCGACGATTCCATTCTTGGGTGGTTGGTTTGGCCCTTGTTCCTGTAACTCGAATCCTAGCCCGGTATATCCCATTTTAATTTTACACCATTGTGAACCTTACGCCTTTTTTACTCTCTGATCGAGGTTCTTGGCATTGAAAAATCTTCGTAAACTAAATCGCACGTGTATATGTTGACATTGAACAGATATACAGTCAAGAAAATCAAGGGCAATGGTGATATATATGCGGATTAGACACAAAAAAAAACACTCAACAAATGGCTACATTTTAAGGAATGTGTTTAGTGACGGCATCAGATTCCTAATTGATGGAGAAAGGTCAGGTGGCAAGAAAAGCTGCTTCTAGGAGGTTGTCAAGTGTTTTCGCTCGACGATTCCATTCTTGGGTGGTTGGTTTGGCCCTTGTTCCTGTAACTCGAATCCTAGCCCGGTATATCCCATTTTAATTCTTACACCATTGTGAACCTTACGCCTTTTTTACTCTCTGATCGAGGTTCTCGGCATTGAAAAAGCTTCGTAAACTAAATCACACGTGTATATGTTGACATTTAAGAGATATACAGTCAAGAAAATCAAGGGCAATGGTGATATATATGCGGATTAGACACAAAAAAAAAACACTCAACAAATGGCTACATTTTAAGGAATGTGTTAATGACGGCATCAGATTCCTAATTGATGGAGAAATGTCTGGTGGCAAGAAAAACTGCTTCTAGGAGGTTATCAAGTTTTTTCGCTCGACGATTCCATTCTTGGGTGGTTGGTTTGGCCCTTGTTCCTGTAACTCGAATCCTAGCCCGGTATATCCCATTTTAATTTTACACCATTGTGAACCTTACGGCTTTTTTACTCTCTGATCGAGGTTCTCGGCATTGAAAAATCTTCGTAAACTAAATCACACGTATATATGTTGACATTTAAGAGATATACAGTCAAGAAAATCAAGGGCAATGGTGATATATATGCGGATTAGACACAAAAAAAAACACTCAACAAATGGCTGCATTTTAAGGAATGTGTTTAGTGACGGCATCAGATTCCTAATTGATGGAGAAATGTCTGGTGGCAAGAAAAGCTGCTTCTAGGAGGTTGTCAAGTGTTTTCGCTCGACGATTCCATTCTTGGGTGGTTGGTTTGGCCCTTGTTCCTGTAACTCGAATCCTAGCCTGGTATATCCCATTTTAATTTTACACCATTGTGAACCTTACGCCTTTTTTACTCTCTGATCGAGGTTCTCGGCATTGAAAAATCTTCGTAAACTAAATCACAGGTGTATATATTGACATTTAAGAGATATACAGTCAAGAAAATCAAGGGCAATGGTGATATATATGCGGATTAGACACAAAAAAAAACACTCAACAAATGGCTACATTTTAAGGAATGTGTTTAGTGACGGCATCAGATTCCGAATTGATGGAGAAAGGTCTGGTGGCAAGAAAAGCTGCTTCCAGGAGGTTGTCAAGTGTTTTCGCTCGACGATTCCATTCTTGGGTGGTTGGTTTGGCCCTTGTTCCTGTAACTCGAATCCTAGCCCGGTATATCCCATTTTAATTTTACACCATTGTGAACCTTACGCATTTTTTACTCTCTGATCGAGGTTCTCGGCATTGAAAAATCTTCGTAAACTAAATCGCAGGTGTATATGTTGACATTTAACAGATATACAGTCAAGAAAATCAAGGGCAATGGTGATATATATGCGGATTAGACACAAAAAAAAAACACTCAACAAATGGCTACATTTTAAGGAATGTGTTTAGTGACGGCATCAGATTCCTAATTGATGGAGAAAGGTCTGGTGGCAAGAAAAGCTGCTTCTAGGAGGTTGTCAAGTGTTTTCGCTCGACGATTCCATTCTTGGGTGGTTGGTTTGGCCCTTGTTCCTGTAACTCGAATCCTAGCCCGGTATATCCCATTTTAATTCTTACACCATTGTGAACCTTACGCCTTTTTTACTCTCTGATCGAGGTTCTCGGCATTGAAAAATCTTCGTAAACTAAATCAAACGTGTATATGTTGACATTTAAGAGATATACAGTCAAGAAAATCAAGGGCAATGGTGATATATATGCGGATTAGACACAAAAAAAAACACTCAACAAATGGCTACATTTTAAGGAATGTGTTTAGTGACGGCATCAGATTCCTAATTGATGGAGAAAGGTCTGGTGGCAAGAAAAGCTGCTTCCAGGAGGTTGTCAAGTGTTTTCGCTCGACGATTCCATTCTTGGGTGGTTGGTTTGGCCCTTGTTCCTGTAACTCGAATCATAGCCCGGTATATCCCATTTTAATTTTACACCATTGTGAACCTTATGCCTTTTTTACTCTCTGATCGAGGTTCTCGGCATTGAAAAATCTTCGTAAACTAAATCACACGTGTATATGTTGACATTTAAGAGATATACAGTCAAGAAAATCAAGGGCAATGGTGATATATATGCGGATTAGACACAAAAAAAAACACTCAACAAATGGCTACATTTTAAGGAATGTGTTTAGTGACGGCATCAGATTCCTAATTGATGGAGAAAGGTCTGGTGGCAAGAAAAGCTGCTTCTAGGAGGTTGTCAAGTGTTTTCGCTCGACGATTCCATTCTTGGGTGGTTGGTTTGGCCCTTGTTCCTGTAACTCGAATCCTAGCCCGGTATATCCCATTTTAATTTTACACCATTGTGAACCTTACGCCTTTTTTACTCTCTGATCGAGGTTCTCGGCATTGAAAAATCTTCGTAAACTAAATCACACGTGTATATATTGACATTTAAGAGATATACAGTCAAGAAAATCAAGGGCAATGGTGATATATATGCGGATTAGACACAAAAAAAAAACACTCAACAAATGGCTACAATTTAAGGAATGTGTTTAGTGACGGCATCAGATTCCTAATTGATGGAGAAAGGTCTGGTGGCAAGAAAAGCTGCTTCTAGGAGGTTGTCAAGTGTTTTCGCTCGATGATTCCATTCTTGGGTGGTTGGTTTGGCCCTTGTTCCGGTAACTCGAATCCTAGCACTGTATATCCTACTTTAATTTTACACCATTGTGAACCTTACGCCTTTTTTACTCTCTGATAGAGGTTCTCGGCATTGAAAAATCTTCGTAAACTAAATCACACGTGTATATGTTGACATTTAAGAGATATACAGTCAAGAAAATCAAGAGCAATGGTGATATATATGCGCATTAGACACCAAAAAAAACACTCAACAAATGGCTACAATTTAAAGAATGTATTTAGTTTACGAAGATTTTTCAATGCCGAGAACCTCGATCAGAGAGTAAAAGAGGCGTGTGATTTAGTTTACGAAGATTTTTCAATGCCGAGAACCTCGATCAGAGAGTAAAAAAGGCATAAGGTTCACAATGGTGTAAAATTAAAATGGGATATACCGGGCTATGATTCGAGGTTCACAATGGTGTAAAATTAAAATCAAGAGCAATGGTGATATATATGCGCATTAGACACCAAAAAAAAAACACTCAACAAATGGCTACTTTTTAAGGAATGTGTTTAGTGACGGCATCAGATTTTTCAATGTCAACATATACACGTGTGATTTAGTTTACGAAGATTTTTCAATGCCGAGAACCTCGATCAGAGAGTAAAAAAGGCATAAGGTTCACAATGGTGTAAAATTAAAATGGGATATACCGGGCTATGATTCGAGGTTCACAATGGTGTAAAATTAAAATCAAGAGCAATGGTGATATATATGCGCATTAGACACCAAAAAAAAAACACTCAACAAATGGCTACTTTTTAAGGAATGTGTTTAGTGACGGCATCAGATTCCTAATTGATGGAGAAAGGTCTGGTGGCAAGAAAAGCTGCTTCTAGGAGGTTGTCAAGTGTTTTCGCTCGACGATTCCATTCTTGGGTGGTTGGTTTGGCCCTTGTTCCTGTAACTCGAATCCTAGCCCGGTATATCCCATTTTAATTTTACACCATTGTGAACCTTACGCCTTTTTTACTCTCTGATCGAGGTTCTCGGCATTGAAAAATCTTCGTAAACTAAATCACACGTGTATATATTGACATTTAAGAGATATACAGTCAAGAAAATCAAGGGCAATGGTGATATATATGCGGATTAGACACCAAAAAAAAATCACTCAACAAATGGCTACAATTTAAGGAATGTGTTTAGTGACGGCATCAGATTCCTAATTGATGGTGAAAGGTCTAGTGGCAAGAAAAGCTGCTTCTAGGAGGTTGTCAAGTGTTTTCGCTAGACAATTTCATTCTTGGGTGGTTGGTTTGGCCCTTGTTCCTGTAACTCGAATCCTAGCACTGTATATCCTACTTTAATTTTACACCATTGTGAACCTTACGCCTTTTTTACTCTCTGATAGAGGTTCTCGGCATTGAAAAATCTTCGTAAACTAAATCACACGTGTATATGTTGACATTTAAGAGATATACAGTCAAGAAAATCAAGAGCAATGGTGATATATATGCGCATTAGACACCAAAAAAAACACTCAACAAATGGCTACAATTTAAAGAATGTGTTTAGTGACTGCATCAGATTCATAATTGATGGAGAAAGGTCTGGTGGTAAGAAAAGCTGCTTTTAGGAGGTTGTCAAGTGATTTCGCTCGACGATTTCATTCTTGGGTGGTTGGTTTGGCCCTTGTTCCTGTAACTCGAATCCTAGCCCGGTATATCCCATTTTAATTTTACACCATTGTGAACCTTACGCCTTTTTTACTCTCTGATCGAGGTTCTCGGCATTGAAAAATCTTCGTAAACTAAATCACACGTGTATATGTTGACATTTAAGAGATATACAGTCAAGAAAATCAAGGGCAATGGTGATATACCGGGCTAGGATTCATGATTTGATGGAATTTCATGATTTGATGGATACTTGGAATAAGTATAGAAGTGGAAGACGTAATATGTTAGTCAAATGGCTCTATTTGAGTCTTTGCCGTAAAATAACAATTTGAAAGGTAAATTTTGGTACTATATTTGTGGTGGATTCAATGTGGTGATTTATATGTACCAAAATTTACCTTTCAAATTGTTATTTTACGGCAAAGACTCAAATAGAGTCATTTGACTAACATATTACGTCTTCCACTTCTATACTTATTCCAAGTATCCATCAAATCATGAAATTCGTTTCCAAACAACCTTTAAGGGTTGTTTGTTTTATTTAGCCTACAAGGGCGTTTTGGGCGATTTTGGTCCTTCTTTTGTGACGAAGGACTCTCACTAATTATTCGACCAAATAGCACTTTCAACTACAACCTAATTATGCGTACCTGGCTCGGATCAACGTATTGACCCGTTTTAATACCATGTCTTGACTTATTTTGTTATTTCATAGCTTCGCTAATTCACTAGCCATTCATCCTGCGAGCATGAGACTCGACATACACTTATTAGTCGTTATTTGTCAAACGGTATCAATATTACCATTTGATCCCTTTTTATTCTTTTTACTAGTTTTGGCTTACTTATAAAGTAGCCGTTCGAAAACCCATTTTATCTTATATTCCGACCCAAATCATTTCGTGTCGGAAACCATATTTCGAATAATATCTCCATCATATTTATGACTTATAGAATAGATATGTATTCTACAAAAATAAACGGTGTAAGTTTTACTTACCTCTCATCCGAACTATGCTTTTCCTTTCCTTCTTGATTCGTTTGATCCGCTCCCTCATCAAGCTTCCACCTAGCTTGTTACGCGTCAAACTATCATCATTCGTTTTCAAGGTGGTTAGTTTAATCATAATTTAATACGATTATTCCACCTTACTCTTTCATATCAAAATTTACCATTTATTGAATTATAGGTCAGTTTGACTTTTTAAAGTCAAATGCCCATTAGTATACTAATTGCATATTCGAGTTCATCAACTAGTTCTAGCATTCTTTAATTACCCGGTAGGCGTTATCTTTAGACCACCGTTTTAACCAAAGTTCTAACCACGTTCATCACATTTGGAACTCTTTTTAATCACATTTTGCATAATAGCCAAAACATCACAACTAGGTGTTTTAACTACAAAAATTCTAGTTTCGAGCCTTCTTTGAGGCATTTCAACAAACACTTTGAGGGCAGAATTTTGCATGTTTATTTATCAAGTCTCTAGCTTATCTCTTAGTCCTAATTTCACATAAATCAACCATCTTACAAAGTGGTTAACTTCTATAATTTCTGAAATCACTTCAAAATTGTCAATTTACACTAGATCAACAATCTATTTCCTAGTGTTCATCAAATTTCACATAACTCACTAATCACCTACAATGGTGATTATAGTTTTCACTAAAATTTCACATGATTTCAGCTTGTGTTTGTCTAGGGTTTGTCCCTAGACACTATAGTTGTTCCTAAATCATCATAACATACACATGCAACCATAAATTCAGAAATTCTCAATTTCATGAGAATTTCAAGCTAAGAGTTTTCATTAAATTTTACATACGTTTTAATCCTCTTGTAATGAGGATCAATAATCCATGCTTTAATTTCGATTTTGGACTGAATTGGACCTTAAATTTGCAAGTTTAGTGAAGTTCTAGGGTTTTGAAGAGTGGGGATCGACCTGCTCTCTTCTTTGATCGACCAGACACCTCTAATTGGGGTGTTTGGTTTATTTTTATTTGTTTTATTAAATTCTAGTTTCTAGTCCTACAACTTAGGTCCCTCCACTTTTGTATAACTTATAGTTTGGCTAATTTTAACCCTATTATAAGTTATCTCTAGACTATTAGCTAACTAGGTTAAAATTCCTAGTTAGTAAATTCTTGTTTATTTAATAATCCAAATATTCACCGGGTTACTTTTACCACTAAAGGTAAATTACCCGTCTTTTAATATAAACGTGGTTTGATTACCAAACCCGTTTTCGGGGTGTTACACTTGTTCCTATAACTCGAATCCTAGCCCGGTATATCCCATTTTAATTTTACACCATTGTGAACCTTACGCCTCTTTTACTCTCTGATCGAGGTTCTCGGCATTGAAAAATCTTCGTAAACTAAATCACACGTGTATATGTTGACATTTAAGAGATATACAGTCAAGAAAATCAAGGGCAATGGTGATATATATGCGGATTAGACACCAAAAAAAAACTCAACAAATGGCTACAATTTAAGGAATGTGTTTAGTGACGGCATCAGATTCCTAATTGATGGAGAAAGGTCTGGTGGCAAGAAAAGCTGCTTCTAGGAGGTTGTCAAGTGTTTTCTCTCGACGATTCCATTCTTGGGTGGTTGGTTTGGCCCTTGTTCCTGTAACTCGAATCCAAGCCCGGTATATCCCATTTTAATTTTACACCATTGTGAACCTTAAGCCTTTTTTACTCTCTGATAGAGGTTCTCGGCATTGAAAAATCTTCGTAAACTAAATCACACGTGTATATGTTGATATTTAAGAGATATACAGTCAAGAAAATCAAGGGCAATGGTGATATATATGCGGATTAGACAGCAAAAAAAAATCACTCAACAAATGGCTACAATTTAAGGAATGTGTTTAGTGACGGCATCAGATTCCTAATTGATGGTGAAAGGTCTAGTGGCAAGAAAAGCTGCTTCTAGGAGGTTGTCAAGTGTTTTCGTTCGACGATTCCATTCTTGGGTGGTTGGTTTGGCGCTTGTTCCTGTAACTCGAATCCTAGCCCGGTATATCCCATTTTAATTTTACACCATTGTGAACCTTACGCCTCTTTTACTCTCTGATCGAGGTTCTCGGCATTGAAAAATCTTCGTAAACTAAATCACACGTGTATATGTTGACATTTAAGAGATATACAGTCAAGAAAATCAAGGGCAATGGTGATATATATGCGGATTAGACACCAAAAAAAACACTCAACAAATGGCTACAATTTAAGGAATGTGTTTAGTGACGGCATCAGATTCCTAATTGATGGAGAAAGGTCTGGTGGCAAGAAAAGCTGCTTCTAGGAGGTTGTCAAGTGTTTTCTCTCGACGATTCCATTCTTGGGTGGTTGGTTTGGCCCTTGTTCCTGTAACTAGAATCCAAGCCCGGTATATCCCATTTTAATTTTACACCATTGTGAACCTTAAGCCTTTTTTACTCTCTGATAGAGGTTCTCGGCATTGAAAAATCTTCGTAAACTAAATCACACGTGTATATGTTGATATTTAAGAGATATACAGTCAAGAAAATCAAGGGCAATGGTGATATATATGCGGATTAGACAGCAAAAAAAAATCACTCAACAAATGGCTACAATTTAAGGAATGTGTTTAGTGACGGCATCAGATTCCTAATTGATGGTGAAAGGTCTAGTGGCAAGAAAAGCTGCTTCTAGGAGGTTGTCAAGTGTTTTCGTTCGACGATTCCATTCTTGGGTGGTTGGTTTGGCGCTTGTTCCTGTAACTCGAATCCTAGCCCGGTATATCCCATTTTAATTTTACACCATTGTGAACCTTATGCTTTTTTTACTCACTGATCGAGGTTCTCGGCATTGAAAAATCTTCGTAAACTAAATCACACGTGTATATGTTGATATTTAAGAGATATACAGTCAAGAAAATCAAGGGCAATGGTGATATATATGCGGATTAGACAGCAAAAAAAAATCACTCAACAAATGGCTACAATTTAAGGAATGTGTTTAGTGACGGCATCAGATTCCTAATTGATGGTGAAAGGTCTAGTGGCAAGAAAAGCTGCTTCTAGGAGGTTGTCAAGTGTTTTCGTTCGACGATTCCATTCTTGGGTGGTTGGTTTGGCCCTTGTTCCTATAACTCGAATCCTAGCCCGGTATATCCCATTTTAATTTTACACCATTGTGAACCTTACACCTTTTTACTCTCTGATCGAGGTTCTCGGCATTGAAAAATCTTCGTAAACTAAATCACACGTGTATATGTTGACATTTAAGAGATATACAGTCAAGAAAATCAAGGGCAATGGTGATGTATATGCGGATTAGACACCAAAAAAAACACTCAACAAATGGCTACAATTTAAGGATTGTGTTTAGTGACGGCATCAGATTCCTAATTGATGGAGAAATGTCTGGTGGCAAGAAAAGCTGCTTCTAGGAGGTTGTCAAGTGTTTTTTCACGACGATTCCATTCTTGGGTGGTTGGTTTGGCCCTTGTTCCTGTAACTAGAATCCTAGCCCGGTATATCCCATTTTAATTTTACACCATTGTGAACCTTAAGCCTTTTTTACTCTCTGATAGAGGTTCTCGGCATTGAAAAATCTTCGTAAACTAAATCACACGTGTATATGTTGATATTTAAGAGATATACAGTCAAGAAAATCAAGGGCAATAGTGATATATATGTGGATTAGACACAAAAAAAAAAAAACACTCAACAAATGGCTACAATTTAAGGAATGTGTTTAGTGACAGCATCAGATTCCTAATGATGGAGAAAGGTCTGGTGGCTAGAAAATCTGCTTCTAGGAGGTTGTCAAGTGTTTTCGCTTGACGATTCCATTCTTGGGTGGTTGGCTTGGCCCTTGTTCCTGTAACTCGAATCCTAGCCCGGTATATCCCATTTTGATTTTACACCATTTTGAACCTTACGCCTTTTTTACTCTCTGATCGAGGTTCTCGGCATTGAAAAATCTTCGTATACTAAATCACACGTGTACATGTTGACATTTAAGAGATATACAGTCAAGAAAATCAAGGGCAATGGTAATATATATGCGGATTAGACACAAAAAAAAACACTCAACAAATGGCTACAATTTAAGGAATGTGTTTAGTGACGGCCTCAAATTCCTAATTGATGGAGAAAGGTCTGGTGGCAAGAAAAGCTGCTTCTAGGAGGTTGTCAGGTGTTTTCGCTCGACGATTCCATTCTTGGGTGGTTGGTTTGGCCCTTGTTCCTATAACTCGAATCCTAGCCCGGTATATCCCATTTTAATTTTACACCATTGTGAACCTTACGCCTTTTTTACTCTCTGATCGAGGTTCTCGGCATTGAAAAATCTTCGTAAACTAAATCACACGTGTATATGTTGACATTTAAGAGATATATAGTCAAGAAAATCAAGGGCAATGGTGATATATATGCGGATTAGAGACCAAAAAAACACTCAACAAATGGCTACAATTTAAGGAATGTGTTTAGTGACGGCATCAGATTCCTAATTGATGGAGAAAGGTCTGGTGGCAAGAAAAGCTGCTTCTAGGAGGTTGTCAAGTGTTTTCTCTCGACGATTCCATTCTTGGGTGGTTGGTTTGGCCCTTGTTCCTGTAACTAGAATCCTAGCCCGGTATATCCCATTTTAATTTTACACCATTGTGAACCTTAAGCCTTTTTTACTCTCTGATAGAGGTTCTCGGCATTGAAAAATCTTCGTAAACTAAATCACACGTGTATATGTTGATATTTAAGAGATATACAGTCAAGAAAATCAAGGGCAATGGTGATATATATGCGGATTAGACAGCAAAAAAAATCACTCAACAAATGGCTACAATTTAAGGAATGTGTTTAGTGACGGCATCAGATTCCTAATTGATGGTGAAAGGTCTGGTGGCAAGAAAAGCTGCTTCTAGGAGGTTGTCAAGTGTTTTCGTTCGACGATTCCATTCTTGGGTGGTTGGTTTGGCGCTTGTTCCTGTAACTCGAATCCTAGCCCGGTATATCCCATTTTAATTTTACACCATTGTGAACCTTATGCTTTTTTAACTCACTGATCGAGGTTCTCGGCATTGAAAAATCTTCGTAAACTAAATCACACGTGTATATGTTGATATTTAAGAGATATACAGTCAAGAAAATCAAGGGCAATGGTGATATATATGCGGATTAGACAGCAAAAAAAAATCACTCAACAAATGGCTACAATTTAAGGAATGTGTTTAGTGACGGCATCAGATTCCTAATTGATGGTGAAAGGTCTAGTGGCAAGAAAAGCTGCTTCTAGGAGGTTGTCAAGTGTTTTCGTTCGACGATTCCATTCTTGGGTGGTTGGTTTGGCCCTTGTTCCTATAACTCGAATCCTAGCCCGGTATATCCCATTTTAATTTTACACCATTGTGAACCTTACACCTTTTTTACTCTCTGATCGAGGTTCTCGGCATTGAAAAATCTTCGTAAACTAAATCACACGTGTATATGTTGACATTTAAGAGATATACAGTCAAGAAAATCAAGGGCAATGGTGATGTATATGCGGATTAGACACCAAAAAAACACTCAACAAATGGCTACAATTTAAGGATTGTGTTTAGTGACGGCATCAGATTCCTAATTGATGGAGAAATGTCTGGTGGCAAGAAAAGCTGCTTCTAGGAGGTTGTCAAGTGTTTTTTTACGACGATTCCATTCTTGGGTGGTTGGTTTGGCCCTTGTTCCTGTAACTAGAATCCTAGCCCGGTATATCCCATTTTAATTTTACACCATTGTGAACCTTAAGCCTTTTTTACTCTCTGATAGAGGTTCTCGGCATTGAAAAATCTTCGTAAACTAAATCACACGTGTATATGTTGACATTTAAGAGATATACAGTCAAGAAAATCAAGGGCAATAGTGATATATATGTGGATTAGACACAAAAAAAAAAAACACTCAACAAATGGCTACAATTTAAGGAATGTGTTTAGTGACAGCATCAGATTCCTAATGATGGAGAAAGGTCTGGTGGCTAGAAAATCTGCTTCTAGGAGGTTGTCAAGTGTTTTCGCTTGACGATTCCATTCTTGGGTGGTTGGCTTGGCCCTTGTTCCTGTAACTCGAATCCTAGCCCGGTATATCCCATTTTGATTTTACACCATTTTGAACCTTACGCCTTTTTTACTCTCTGATCGAGGTTCTCGGCATTGAAAAATCTTCGTATACTAAATCACACGTGTACATGTTGACATTTAAGAGATATACAGTCAAGAAAATCAAGGGCAATGGTAATATATATGCGGATTAGACACAAAAAAAAACACTCAACAAATGGCTACAATTTAAGGAATGTGTTTAGTGACGGCCTCAAATTCCTAATTGATGGAGAAAGGTCTGGTGGCAAGAAAAGCTGCTTCTAGGAGGTTGTCAGGTGTTTTCGCTCGACGATTCCATTCTTGGGTGGTTGGTTTGGCCCTTGTTCCTATAACTCGAATCCTAGCCCGGTATATCCCATTTTAATTTTACACCATTGTGAACCTTACGCCTTTTTTACTCTCTGATCGAGGTTCTCGGCATTGAAAAATCTTCGTAAACTAAATCACACGTGTATATGTTGACATTTAAGAGATATACAGTCAAGAAAATCAAGGGCAATGGTGATATATATGCGGATTAGAGACCAAAAAAACACTCAACAAATGGCTACAATTTAAGGAATGTGTTTAGTGACGGCATCAGATTCCTAATTGATGGAGAAAGGTCTGGTGGCAAGAAAAGCTGCTTCTAGGAGGTTGTCAAGTGTTTTCTCTCGACGATTCCATTCTTGGGTGGTTGGTTTGGCCCTTGTTCCTGTAACTAGAATCCTAGCCCGGTATATCCCATTTTAATTTTACACCATTGTGAACCTTAAGCCTTTTTTACTCTCTGATAGAGGTTCTCGGCATTGAAAAATCTTCGTAAACTAAATCACACGTGTATATGTTGATATTTAAGAGATATACAGTCAAGAAAATCAAGGGCAATGGTGATATATATGCGGATTAGACACCAAAAAAAAACACTCAACAAATGGCTACAATGTGAACGAATGTGTTTAGTGACGGCATCAGATTTCTAATTTATGGAGAAAGGTCTTGTGGTAAGAAAAGCTGCTTCTAGGAGGTTGTCAAGTGTTTTCGCTTGACGATTCCATTCTTGGGTGGTTGGCTTGGCCCTTGTTCCTGTAACTCGAATCCTAGCCCGGTATATCCCATTTTGATTTTACACCATTTTGAACCTTACGCCTTTTTTACTCTCTGATCGAGGTTCTCGGCATTGAAAAATCTTCGTATACTAAATCACACGTGTACATGTTGACATTTAAGAGATATACAGTCAAGAAAATCAAGGGCAATGGTAATATATATGCGGATTAGACACAAAAAAAAACACTCAACAAATGGTTACAATTTAAGGAATGTGTTTAGTGACGGCCTCAAATTCCTAATTGATGGAGAAAGGTCTGGGGGCAAGAAAAGCTGCTTCTAGGAGGTTGTCAGGTGTTTTCGCTCGACGATTCCATTCTTGGGTGGTTGGTTTGGCCCTTGTTCCTATAACTCGAATCCTAGCCCGGTATATCCCATTTTAATTTTACACCATTGTGAACCTTACGCCTTTTTTACTCTCTGATCGAGGTTCTCGGCATTGAAAAATCTTCGTAAACTAAATCACACGTGTATATGTTGACATTTAAGAGATATACAGTCAAGAAAATCAAGGGCAATGGTGATATATATGCGGATTAGAGACCAAAAAAACACTCAACAAATGGCTACAATTTAAGGAATGTGTTTAGTGACGGCCTCAGATTCCTAATTGATGGAGAAAGGTCTGGTGGCAAGAAAAGCTGCTTCTAGTTAGTTGTCAAGTGTTTTCTCTCGACGATTCCATTCTTGGGTGGTTGGTTTGGCCCTTGTTCCTGTAACTAGAATCCTAGCCCGGTATATCCCATTTTAATTTTACACCATTGTGAACCTTAAGCCTTTTTTACTCTCTGATAGAGGTTCTCGGCATTGAAAAATCTTCGTAAACTAAATCACACGTGTATATGTTGATATTTAAGAGATATACAGTCAAGAAAATCAAGGGCAATGGTGATATATATGCGGATTAGACACCAAAAAAAATCACTCAACAAATGGCTACAATTTAAGGAATGTGTTTAGTGACGGCATCAGATTCCTAATTGATGGAGAAAGGTCTAGTGGCAAGAAAAGCTGCTTCTAGGAGGTTGTCAAGTGTTTTCGCTCGACGATTCCATTCTTGGGTGGTTGGTTTGGCCCTTGTTCCTGTAACTCGAATCCTAGCCCGGTATATCCCATTTTAATTTTACACCATTGTGAACCTTACGCTTTTTTTACTCACTGATCGAGGTTCTCGGCATTGAAAAATCTTCGTAAACTAAATCAAACGTGTATATGTTGACATTTAAGAGATATACAGTCAAGAAAATAAAGTGTAATGGTGATATATATACGGATTAGACACCAAAAAAAAAAACACTCAACAAATGGCTACAATTTAAGGAATGTGTTTAGTGACGGCCTCAAATTCCTAATTGATGGAGAAAAGTCTGGTGGCAAGAAAAGCTGCTTCTAGGAGGTTGTCAGGTGTTTTCGCTCGACGATTCCATTCTTGGGTGGTTGGTTTGGCCCTTGTTGTAACACCCGTTCTTATAAATCTAGGTTTAACGTATATTTTGCGAAAATAATCATGTGATTAATGATTACATATACATCAAAAATGCGGGTTTGTTAAAAATCTTTTACCATTTAAGTAATATACATAATGTAATTTTATTCGCCGTTTAAAATAACGACAAAACAACGTTGCGGAAGCTTTGTTTAACGTGTGCTCGGTTCTTGCTCGACGCTTGATCCTCATCCGGGACTCTCGACATTCATCTGTGATCAAAACCAACTTAAAGGTCAGTTTTGATAATTAAATAATGAGTATAATGAGGAAATTTAAAAAAATCCAACATTGATATCTTGCACCCAAAAACAATGACTTATTTCTGATCTCCACCGTAACTTACGGTGGCACCGTAAGTTACGGTGGCTCAAGTATTAACAATTCCCTACCGTACAACAGTAGTTTAGCACCGTAACCCAAATCAACTCCACCGTAACTTACGGTGGCACCGTAAGTTACGGTGGACTCTGCATCCATCTTTTCCATTTTGCCGTAATTTGACACGAAATCATTCATATCTTTCAAACCGCTTATCCGTTTTACCTACCGTTTCTTCCTACATGTTTGAAATTTGATTTTCCATCATATGGAGTTAAAATCCGACATCCGGCTTGATAAAATTTAAGACTTTTAAGTCTTCGGCTTATTACTCTTTTACCAAAATTTGACCCGTTTGTGATTTTGTCAAACATACAAGTTTGTTTGACCCTTATTTCTTACAAACCTAATAAATTCAATAATGTCTAATATATTAGGTTCCGATTATAGAATTATATACCTTCTTTAACCCATTTTCACCCATATGCTTATTTTGACCCGTTTGAGGTATTTAAGCATATTATAAGCACCAATTGCTTTCATTCATTTCCAAATACATATGTCCACATTTCTTATCAAAGAATCTTCCACCACAACTATATTTGTGGTGGATTCAATGTGGTGATTTATATGTACCAAAATTTACCTTTCAAATTGTTATTTTACGGCAAAGACTCAAATAGAGCCATTTGACTAACATATTACGTCTTCCACTTCTATACTTATTCCAAGTATCCATCAAATCATGAAATTCCTTTTCAAACAACCTTTAAGGGTTGTTTATTTTATTTAGCCTACAAGGGCGTTTTGGGCGATTTTGGTCCTTCTTTTGTGACGAAGGACTCTCACTAATTATTCGACCAAATAGCACTTTCAACTACAACCTAATTATGCGTACCTGGCTCGGATCAACGTATTGACCCGTTTTAATACCTTGTCTTGACTTATTTTGTTATTTCATAGCTTCGCTAATTCACTAGCCGTTCATCCTGCGAGCATAAGACTCGACATACACTTATTAGTCGTTATTTGTCAAATGGTATCAATATTACCATTTGATCCCTTTTTATTCTTTTTACTAGTTTTGGCTTACTTATAAAGTAGCCGTTCGAAAATCCATTTTATCTTATATTCCGACCCAAATCATTTCGTGTCGGAAACAATATTTCGAATAATATCTCCATCATATTTATGACTTATAGAATAGATATGTATTCTACAAAAATAAACGGTGTAAGTTTTACTTACCTCTCATCCGAACTATGCTTTTCCTTTCCTTCTTGATTCGTTTGATCCGCTCCCTCATCAAGCTTCCACCTAGCTTGTTACGCGTCAAACTATCATCATTCGTTTTCAAGGTGGTTAGTTTAATCATAATTTAATACGATTATTCCACCTTACTCTTTCATATCAAAATTTACCATTTATTGAATTATAGGTCAGTTTGACTTTTTAAAGTCAAATGCCCATTAGTATACTAATTGCATATTCGAGTTCATCAACTAGTTCTAGCATTCTTTAATTACCCGGTAGGCGTTATCTTTAGACCACCGTTTTAACCAAAGTTCTAACCACGTTCATCACATTTGGAACTCTTTTTAATCACATTTTGCATAATAGTCAAAACATCACAACTAGGTGTTTTAACTACAAAAATTCTAGTTTCGAGCCTTCTTTGAGGCATTTCAACAAACACTTTGAGGGCAGAATTTTGCATGTTTATTTATCAAGTCTCTAGCTTATCTCTTAGCCCTAATTTCACATAAATCAACCATCTTACAAAGTGGTTAACTTCTATAATTTCTGAAATCACTTCAAAATTGTCAATTTACACTAGATCAACAATCTATTTCCTAGTGTTCATCAAATTTCACATAACTCACTAATCACCTACAATGGTGATTATAGTTTTCACTAAAATTTCACATGATTTCAGCTTGTGTTTGTCTAGGGTTTGTCCCTAGACACTATAGTTGTTCCTAAATCATCATAACATACACATGCAACCATAAATTCAGAAATTCCCAATTTCATGAGAATTTCAAGCTAAGAGTTTTCATTAAATTTTACATACCTTTTAATCCTCTTGTGATGAGGATCAATAATCCATGCTTTAATTTCGATTTTGGACTGAATTGGACCTTAAATTTGCAAGTTTAGTGAAGTTCTAGGGTTTTGAAGAGTGGGGATCGACCTGCTCTCTTCTTTGATCGACCAGACACCTCTAATTGGGGTGTTTGGTTTATTTTTATTTGTTTTATTAAATTCTAGTTTCTGGTTCTACAACTTAGGCCCCTCCACTTTTGTATAACTTATAGTTTGGCTAATTTTAACCCTATTATAAGTTATCTCTAGACTATTAGCTAACTAGGTTAAAATTCCTAGTTAGTAAATTCTTGTTTATTTAATAATCCAAATATTCACCGGGTTACTTTTACCACTAAAGGTAAATTACCCGTCTTTTAATATAAACGTGGTTTGATTACCAAACCCATTTTCGGGGTGTTACAAGTCTACCCCCCTTAAAGAGGTTTCGTCCTCGAAACCTTTTCTTACATAATTTATTGAGTTTAACTCAATGTATTCGATCCGCGAAATCTTTTACACATTACTTATACTTTTATCCAATAGTTAGTATTACCAGAAAAGTATGATAACATCTTTTTGGTTACTAATTGTCTACTTAACTCTTACGACATAGTGCAACTTGAAATAACGTAATCTCGTTATTTCCACTAGTTTAGTTAACTTAGCGATATCCATTGCTTTCATATAATATCGAATTCTTTATGAATCCGTTACTTTAACCCGTTTAAAGGTCTTTAGTGAAATATTTCACTTTCAGCAATAATTTCTTTTGTTTTCAGATTTATTCATTCGGTTTAGTTATACCGAATCCATCGCTTACAAGCAAGCCAAATTTTATTGATTTGAATTACTGGCCTTAACCGGTCTCACTAACTAGACTTATTAGTCCCGTTACTTTTTACCGCTCGCCTGGTTATAATGTGATTTTGCTTCACATAACATTTCCCAACCGTGATCGTGTCACATCATGTTTAGTTTGTATCAACTTTTCATTTTCGAAGATATCACTTTTCGAATGTATCGTCTTGCGCCTATCAGTGTTAAGACTTGAATCTTTCATGCTTACTATTTAAATTCCTATCAGAATTTATGTTTATAAAAACGTTATTTCTTACTAAAATCGAAGTTTTAGTAAGAAAGGATCTTTTCTTTAACTTTTGTCAATTATCCGTACCAGGATATTGACAGTCCATAATTCATTCTTTTACAGTCTTAGTTTTATGCGGGGATTCTCAACCGATTCCCTCGCTTTATCTAATTAACCCATAGGTTTTTATCACTTAGCCTTATGGGCTATTTTGATTAGACTTTCACCTCTTTAAGGCGAAGTCCTTATAACTTCTTTCTAATCATGACCCGTGGGTCGTTTTAGTCCCGTAGATCTTTCATTTGTTTATAACCCTAAAGGTTATGTTGATCCCGTAGATCACTCCTTACTCATGTCATTCTTAAAATACATGTTTGGTGTCAAGGCACCCCGTTTTTGTTCGAAGAATCGTTTGGTTTCAAGCTTAGGTCCCGTTAACCTTAATTGTAGTTTCATGGCTATAATTGTTTTCTTTCGGACAATTTTCCGATTTTATGACTTCTCACGTCATTTATGCGTCAGTTCTTCTTATTCTTACTGTTATTTGATTTGCATATATTCTTATTTGGTTATATCCCATTACCGGGCTCATTATTCTCTTGCATTTAACGCTACCTTTATCTGGCTAGCGCTCATTTGTGCCATTCGGCGTTATATTGTATTCAACCTGTTTGACCTATTAATGTGAAATCCATCACTTATAAACAATCAACTTTATTCTTTATTCAACCCATTCGACTTCAAATAGTTGAACATATTTACTCACAATTTCTATATACGAGATTTTATAGTCATACTCGTAATCCAAGTCCTTTGATTTTTCAACCCGCGTTCACGTCTCTTGGTTTACGCATGTGTTTAATTCTTACCCATCAACCGGGTGTTTTACCGAAGTCGTTATTATTGCAACCCTCCCGGTATGCATTAAGACCTCGCTTCATTTTTATATTCCTACTTTGTCTTTAAGTTTGACGTTTTACAAAAACGACCCGTTAAGGGACATATTTGCATTTTCCGGGTTCGAGTGTAAGTACACTCCCTCCCAATACTTGTCTAAATCATTTTACATGCTTGCGTTTTCTGGGTTCGAGTGTAAGTACACTCCCTCCCAATACTTGTCTAAATCATTTTACATGCTTGCGTTTTCTGGGTTCGAGTGTAAGTACACTCCCTCCCAATACTTGTCTAAATCATTTTACATGCTTGCGTTTTCTGGGTTCGAGTGTAAGTACACTCCCTCCCAATACTTGTCTAAATCATTTTACATGCTTCTTTGTCCCTTCACTCGGGCTCATTATCCTAATGTAATACGCTTCCGTCACTCGGTTGTGCGTTTACATTATTATCAAATATTTTGCTTATCTGATTCATTTGAGTACTTTTTAATTAGTCCCATTCACCCCGCCCTTACTACATCGGATGTAAACGTGTCCGCCATAAGAAGTTCGTGGTATCATATGCCACTACTTACTTGTCCAGAGTAAGCGATTAACACATGACACGCATGACCTTTTTATAGTTTTCACATCACGCCCTATGTAAGTAATGCCTCTATTTGTTTCTCTTGGAAACAATATCCCGAACACATTTTCTATTCGGGTTTTTCCAAGTTTTTAATCTACATATGCAACTTTCAATTTCTACATATTTGTTGCATATTACTATTTGTGCAATTATATTTAAAATGTGCACCTGGTAATGCTTGCCTTAACGGGCTTTCTTGCCATTACTTATTTGCGATCGTTACGCGATTCAGGTCCTTGATGAGTATGCTCTTCTTGTCATATCTCGGACCGTTCCATCATCATATCCACAATTCGTTTGACTCTCGTCGTCTTCAAACGCGAGTGTCCTTCAATTAAAACATTCACAAAAGTTAGTAACGTCAACTTCAATAATCGCCCGTATTATAATACAAGACTTTTTCTACTATACGCGTCAACGCGCGTATTTTCATCAACTATATCAATCATTTTAATTGGGGTAACGTGTATCACATGATAGCCCTATGTGTTGTTTACAACACTTTAGCATGCTAAACTATTAACATACATGTACTTACCGGATTTGCGATCAAGCCTCGAACCGAACACATTTGTCAACAACCTTGAGCTCTGATTACCAACTTGTAACACCCGTTCTTATAAATCTAGGTTTAACGTATATTTTGCGAAAATAATCATGTGATTAATGATTACATATACATCAAAAATGCGGGTTTGTTAAAAATCTTTTACCATTTAAGTAATATACATAATGTAATTTTATTCGCCGTTTAAAATAACGACAAAACAACGTTGCGGAAGCTTTGTTTAACGTGTGCTCGGTTCTTGCTCGACGCTTGATCCTCATCCGGGACTCTCGACATTCACCTGTGATCAAAACCAACTTAAAGGTCAGTTTTGATAATTAAATAATGAGTATAATGAGGAAATTTAAAAAAATCCAACATTGATATCTTGCACCCAAAAACAATGACTTATTTCTGATCTCCACCGTAACTTACGGTGGCACCGTAAGTTACGGTGGCTCAAGTATTAACAATTCCCTACCGTACAACAGTAGATTAGCACCGTAACCCAAATCAACTCCACCGTAACTTACGGTGGCACCGTAAGTTACGGTGGACTTTGCATCCATCTTTTCCATTTTGCCGTAATTTGACACGAAATCATTCATATCTTTCAAACCGCTTATCCGTTTGACCTACCGTTTCTTCCTACATGTTTGAAATTTGATTTTCCATCCTATGGAGTTAAAATCCGACATCCAGCTTGATAAAATTTAAGACTTTTAAGTCTTCGGCTTATTACTCTTTTACCAAAATTTGACCCGTTTGTGATTTTGTCAAACATACAAGTTTGTTTGACCCTTATTTCTTACAAACCTAATAAATTCAATAATGTCTAATATATTAGGTTCCGATTATAGAATTATATACCTTCTTTAACCCATTTTCACCCATATGCTTATTTTGACCCGTTTGAGGTATTTAAGCATATTATAAGCACCAATTGCTTTCATTCATTTCCAAATACATATGTCCACATTTCTTATCAAATAATCTTCCACCACAACTATATTTGTGGTGGATTCAATGTGGTGATTTATATGTACCAAAATTTACCTTTCAAATTGTTATTTTACGGCAAAGACTCAAATAGAGTCATTTGACTAACATATTACGTCTTCCACTTCTATACTTATTCCAAGTATCCATCAAATCATGAAATTCGTTTCCAAACAACCTTTAAGGGTTGTTTGTTTTATTTAGCCTACAAGGGCGTTTTGGGCGATTTTGGTCCTTCTTTTGTGACGAAGGACTCTCACTAATTATTCGACCAAATAGCACTTTCAACTACAACCTAATTATGCGTACCTGGCTCGGATCAACGTATTGACCCGTTTTAATACCATGTCTTGACTTATTTTGTTATTTCATAGCTTCGCTAATTCACTAGCCGTTCATCCTGCGAGCATGAGACTCGACATACACTTATTAGTCGTTATTTGTCAAATGGTATCAATATTACCATTTGATCCCTTTTTATTCTTTTTACTAGTTTTGGCTTACTTATAAAGTAGCCGTTCGAAAACCCATTTTATCTTATATTCCGACCCAAATCATTTCGTGTCGGAAACCATATTTCGAATAATATCTCCATCATATTTATGACTTATAGAATAGATATGTATTCTACAAAAATAAACGGTGTAAGTTTTACTTACCTCTCATCCGAACTATGCTTTTCCTTTCCTTCTTGATTCGTTTGATCCGCTCCCTCATCAAGCTTCCACCTAGCTTGTTACGCGTCAAACTATCATCATTCGTTTTCAAGGTGGTTAGTTTAATCATAATTTAATACGATTATTCCACCTTACTCTTTCATATCAAAATTTACCATTTATTGAATTATAGGTCAGTTTGACTTTTTAAAGTCAAATGCCCATTAGTATACTAATTGCATATTCGAGTTCATCAACTAGTTCTAGCATTCTTTAATTACCCGGTAGGCGTTATCTTTAGACCACCGTTTTAACCAAAGTTCTAACCACGTTCATCACATTTGGAACTCTTTTTAATCACATTTTGCATAATAGCCAAAACATCACAACTAGGTGTTTTAACTACAAAAATTCTAGTTTCGAGCCTTCTTTGAGGCATTTCAACAAACACTTTGAGGGCAGAATTTTGCATGTTTATTTATCAAGTCTCTAGCTTATCTCTTAGTCCTAATTTCACATAAATCAACCATCTTACAAAGTGGTTAACTTCTATAATTTCTGAAATCACTTCAAAATTGTCAATTTACACTAGATCAACAATCTATTTCCTAGTGTTCATCAAATTTCACATAACTCACTAATCACCTACAATGGTGATTATAGTTTTCACTAAAATTTCACATGATTTCAGCTTGTGTTTGTCTAGGGTTTGTCCCTAGACACTATAGTTGTTCCTAAATCATCATAACATACACATGCAACCATAAATTCAGAAATTCTCAATTTCATGAGAATTTCAAGCTAAGAGTTTTCATTAAATTTTACATACGTTTTAATCCTCTTGTAATGAGGATCAATAATCCATGCTTTAATTTCGATTTTGGACTGAATTGGACCTTAAATTTGCAAGTTTAGTGAAGTTCTAGGGTTTTGAAGAGTGGGGATCGACCTGCTCTCTTCTTTGATCGACCAGACACCTCTAATTGGGGTGTTTGGTTTATTTTTATTTGTTTTATTAAATTCTAGTTTCTAGTCCTACAACTTAGGTCCCTCCACTTTTGTATAACTTATAGTTTGGCTAATTTTAACCCTATTATAAGTTATCTCTAGACTATTAGCTAACTAGGTTAAAATTCCTAGTTAGTAAATTCTTGTTTATTTAATAATCCAAATATTCACCGGGTTACTTTTACCACTAAAGGTAAATTACCCGTCTTTTAATATAAACGTGGTTTGATTACCAAACCCGTTTTCGGGGTGTTACACTTGTTCCTATAACTCGAATCCTAGCCCGGTATATCCCATTTTAATTTTACACCATTGTGAACCTTACGCCTCTTTTACTCTCTGATCGAGGTTCTCGGCATTGAAAAATCTTCGTAAACTAAATCACACGTGTATATGTTGACATTTAAGAGATATACAGTCAAGAAAATCAAGGGCAATGGTGATATATATGCGGATTAGACACCAAAAAAAAACTCAACAAATGGCTACAATTTAAGGAATGTGTTTAGTGACGGCATCAGATTCCTAATTGATGGAGAAAGGTCTGGTGGCAAGAAAAGCTGCTTCTAGGAGGTTGTCAAGTGTTTTCTCTCGACGATTCCATTCTTGGGTGGTTGGTTTGGCCCTTGTTCCTGTAACTCGAATCCAAGCCCGGTATATCCCATTTTAATTTTACACCATTGTGAACCTTAAGCCTTTTTTACTCTCTGATAGAGGTTCTCGGCATTGAAAAATCTTCGTAAACTAAATCACACGTGTATATGTTGATATTTAAGAGATATACAGTCAAGAAAATCAAGGGCAATGGTGATATATATGCGGATTAGACAGCAAAAAAAAATCACTCAACAAATGGCTACAATTTAAGGAATGTGTTTAGTGACGGCATCAGATTCCTAATTGATGGTGAAAGGTCTAGTGGCAAGAAAAGCTGCTTCTAGGAGGTTGTCAAGTGTTTTCGTTCGACGATTCCATTCTTGGGTGGTTGGTTTGGCGCTTGTTCCTGTAACTCGAATCCTAGCCCGGTATATCCCATTTTAATTTTACACCATTGTGAACCTTACGCCTCTTTTACTCTCTGATCGAGGTTCTCGGCATTGAAAAATCTTCGTAAACTAAATCACACGTGTATATGTTGACATTTAAGAGATATACAGTCAAGAAAATCAAGGGCAATGGTGATATATATGCGGATTAGACACCAAAAAAAACACTCAACAAATGGCTACAATTTAAGGAATGTGTTTAGTGACGGCATCAGATTCCTAATTGATGGAGAAAGGTCTGGTGGCAAGAAAAGCTGCTTCTAGGAGGTTGTCAAGTGTTTTCTCTCGACGATTCCATTCTTGGGTGGTTGGTTTGGCCCTTGTTCCTGTAACTAGAATCCTAGCCCGGTATATCCCATTTTAATTTTACACCATTGTGAACCTTAAGCCTTTTTTACTCTCTGATAGAGGTTCTCGGCATTGAAAAATCTTCGTAAACTAAATCACACGTGTATATGTTGATATTTAAGAGATATACAGTCAAGAAAATCAAGGGCAATGGTGATATATATGCGGATTAGACAGCAAAAAAAAATCACTCAACAAATGGCTACAATTTAAGGAATGTGTTTAGTGACGGCATCAGATTCCTAATTGATGGTGAAAGGTCTAGTGGCAAGAAAAGCTGCTTCTAGGAGGTTGTCAAGTGTTTTCGTTCGACGATTCCATTCTTGGGTGGTTGGTTTGGCGCTTGTTCCTGTAACTCGAATCCTAGCCCGGTATATCCCATTTTAATTTTACACCATTGTGAACCTTATGCTTTTTTTACTCACTGATCGAGGTTCTCGGCATTGAAAAATCTTCGTAAACTAAATCACACGTGTATATGTTGATATTTAAGAGATATACAGTCAAGAAAATCAAGGGCAATGGTGATATATATGCGGATTAGACAGCAAAAAAAAATCACTCAACAAATGGCTACAATTTAAGGAATGTGTTTAGTGACGGCATCAGATTCCTAATTGATGGTGAAAGGTCTAGTGGCAAGAAAAGCTGCGTCTAGGAGGTTGTCAAGTGTTTTCGTTCGACGATTCCATTCTTGGGTGGTTGGTTTGGCCCTTGTTCCTATAACTCGAATCCTAGCCCGGTATATCCCATTTTAATTTTACACCATTGTGAACCTTACACCTTTTTACTCTCTGATCGAGGTTCTCGGCATTGAAAAATCTTCGTAAACTAAATCACACGTGTATATGTTGACATTTAAGAGATATACAGTCAAGAAAATCAAGGGCAATGGTGATGTATATGCGGATTAGACACCAAAAAAAACACTCAACAAATGGCTACAATTTAAGGATTGTGTTTAGTGACGGCATCAGATTCCTAATTGATGGAGAAATGTCTGGTGGCAAGAAAAGCTGCTTCTAGGAGGTTGTCAAGTGTTTTTTCACGACGATTCCATTCTTGGGTGGTTGGTTTGGCCCTTGTTCCTGTAACTAGAATCCTAGCCCGGTATATCCCATTTTAATTTTACACCATTGTGAACCTTAAGCCTTTTTTACTCTCTGATAGAGGTTCTCGGCATTGAAAAATCTTCGTAAACTAAATCACACGTGTATATGTTGATATTTAAGAGATATACAGTCAAGAAAATCAAGGGCAATAGTGATATATATGTGGATTAGACACAAAAAAAAAAAACACTCAACAAATGGCTATAATTTAAGGAATGTGTTTAGTGACAGCATCAGATTCCTAATGATGGAGAAAGGTCTGGTGGCTAGAAAATCTGCTTCTAGGAGGTTGTCAAGTGTTTTCGCTTGACGATTCCATTCTTGGGTGGTTGGCTTGGCCCTTGTTCCTGTAACTCGAATCCTAGCCCGGTATATCCCATTTTGATTTTACACCATTTTGAACCTTACGCCTTTTTTACTCTCTGATCGAGGTTCTCGGCATTGAAAAATCTTCGTATACTAAATCACACGTGTACATGTTGACATTTAAGAGATATACAGTCAAGAAAATCAAGGGCAATGGTAATATATATGCGGATTAGACACAAAAAAAAACACTCAACAAATGGCTACAATTTAAGGAATGTGTTTAGTGACGGCCTCAAATTCCTAATTGATGGAGAAAGGTCTGGTGGCAAGAAAAGCTGCTTCTAGGAGGTTGTCAGGTGTTTTCGCTCGACGATTCCATTCTTGGGTGGTTGGTTTGGCCCTTGTTCCTATAACTCGAATCCTAGCCCGGTATATCCCATTTTAATTTTACACCATTGTGAACCTTACACCTTTTTACTCTCTGATCGAGGTTCTCGGCATTGAAAAATCTTCGTAAACTAAATCACACGTGTATATGTTGACATTTAAGAGATATACAGTCAAGAAAATCAAGGGCAATGGTGATGTATATGCGGATTAGACACCAAAAAAAACACTCAACAAATGGCTACAATTTAAGGATTGTGTTTAGTGACGGCATCAGATTCCTAATTGATGGAGAAATGTCTGGTGGCAAGAAAAGCTGCTTCTAGGAGGTTGTCAAGTGTTTTTTCACGACGATTCCATTCTTGGGTGGTTGGTTTGGCCCTTGTTCCTGTAACTAGAATCCTAGCCCGGTATATCCCATTTTAATTTTACACCATTGTGAACCTTAAGCCTTTTTTACTCTCTGATAGAGGTTCTCGGCATTGAAAAATCTTCGTAAACTAAATCACACGTGTATATGTTGATATTTAAGAGATATACAGTCAAGAAAATCAAGGGCAATAGTGATATATATGTGGATTAGACACAAAAAAAAAAAACACTCAACAAATGGCTATAATTTAAGGAATGTGTTTAGTGACAGCATCAGATTCCTAATGATGGAGAAAGGTCTGGTGGCTAGAAAATCTGCTTCTAGGAGGTTGTCAAGTGTTTTCGCTTGACGATTCCATTCTTGGGTGGTTGGCTTGGCCCTTGTTCCTGTAACTCGAATCCTAGCCCGGTATATCCCATTTTGATTTTACACCATTTTGAACCTTACGCCTTTTTTACTCTCTGATCGAGGTTCTCGGCATTGAAAAATCTTCGTATACTAAATCACACGTGTACATGTTGACATTTAAGAGATATACAGTCAAGAAAATCAAGGGCAATGGTAATATATATGCGGATTAGACACAAAAAAAAACACTCAACAAATGGCTACAATTTAAGGAATGTGTTTAGTGACGGCCTCAAATTCCTAATTGATGGAGAAAGGTCTGGTGGCAAGAAAAGCTGCTTCTAGGAGGTTGTCAGGTGTTTTCGCTCGACGATTCCATTCTTGGGTGGTTGGTTTGGCCCTTGTTCCTATAACTCGAATCCTAGCCCGGTATATCCCATTTTAATTTTACACCATTGTGAACCTTAAGCCTTTTTTACTCTCTGATCGAGGTTCTCGGCATTGAAAAATCTTCGTAAACTAAATCACACGTGTATATGTTGACATTTAAGAGATATACAGTCAAGAAAATCAAGGGCAATGGTGATATATATGCGGATTAGAGACCAAAAAAACACTCAACAAATGGCTACAATTTAAGGAATGTGTTTAGTGACGGCATCAGATTCCTAATTGATGGAGAAAGGTCTGGTGGCAAGAAAAGCTGCTTCTAGGAGGTTGTCAAGTGTTTTCTCTCGACGATTCCATTCTTGGGTGGTTGGTTTGGCCCTTGTTCCTGTAACTAGAATCCTAGCCCGGTATATCCCATTTTAATTTTACACCATTGTGAACCTTAAGCCTTTTTTACTCTCTGATAGAGGTTCTCGGCATTGAAAAATCTTCGTAAACTAAATCACACGTGTATATGTTGATATTTAAGAGATATACAGTCAAGAAAATCAAGGGCAATGGTGATATATATGCGGATTAGACACCAAAAAAAATCACTCAACAAATGGCTACAATTTAAGGAATGTGTTTAGTGACGGCATCAGATTCGTAATTGATGGAGAAAGGTCAGGTGGAAAGAAAAGCTGCTTCTAGGAGGTTGTCAAGCGTTTTCGCTTGACGATTCCATTCTTGGGTGGTTGGCTTGGCCCTTGTTCCTGTAACTCGAATCCTAGCCCGGTATATCCCATTTTGATTTTACACCATTTTGAACCTTACGCCTTTTTTACTCTCTGATCGAGGTTCTCGGCATTGAAAAATCTTCGTATACTAAATCACACGTGTACATGTTGACATTTAAGAGATATACAGTCAAGAAAATCAAGGGCAATGGTAATATATATGCGGATTAGACACAAAAAAAAACACTCAACAAATGGCTACAATTTAAGGAATGTGTTTAGTGACGGCCTCAAATTCCTAATTGATGGAGAAAGGTCTGGTGGCAAGAAAAGCTGCTTCTAGGAGGTTGTCAGGTGTTTTCGCTCGACGATTCCATTCTTGGGTGGTTGGTTTGGCCCTTGTTGTAACACCCGTTCTTATAAATCTAGGTTTAACGTATATTTTGCGAAAATAATCATGTGATTAATGATTACATATACATCAAAAATGCGGGTTTGTTAAAAATCTTTTACCATTTAAGTAATATACATAATGTAATTTTATTCGCCGTTTAAAATAACGACAAAACAACGTTGCGGAAGCTTTGTTTAACGTGTGCTCGGTTCTTGCTCGACGCTTGATCCTCATCCGGGACTCTCGACATTCATCTGTGATCAAAACCAACTTAAAGGTCAGTTTTGATAATTAAATAATGAGTATAATGAGGAAATTTAAAAAAATCCAACATTGATATCTTGCACCCAAAAACAATGACTTATTTCTGATCTCCACCGTAACTTACGGTGGCACCGTAAGTTACGGTGGCTCAAGTATTAACAATTCCCTACCGTACAACAGTAGTTTAGCACCGTAACCCAAATCAACTCCACCGTAACTTACGGTGGCACCGTAAGTTACGGTGGACTCTGCATCCATCTTTTCCATTTTGCCGTAATTTGACACGAAATCATTCATATCTTTCAAACCGCTTATCCGTTTTACCTACCGTTTCTTCCTACATGTTTGAAATTTGATTTTCCATCATATGGAGTTAAAATCCGACATCCGGCTTGATAAAATTTAAGACTTTTAAGTCTTCGGCTTATTACTCTTTTACCAAAATTTGACCCGTTTGTGATTTTGTCAAACATACAAGTTTGTTTGACCCTTATTTCTTACAAACCTAATAAATTCAATAATGTCTAATATATTAGGTTCCGATTATAGAATTATATACCTTCTTTAACCCATTTTCACCCATATGCTTATTTTGACCCGTTTGAGGTATTTAAGCATATTATAAGCACCAATTGCTTTCATTCATTTCCAAATACATATGTCCACATTTCTTATCAAAGAATCTTCCACCACAACTATATTTGTGGTGGATTCAATGTGGTGATTTATATGTACCAAAATTTACCTTTCAAATTGTTATTTTACGGCAAAGACTCAAATAGAGCCATTTGACTAACATATTACGTCTTCCACTTCTATACTTATTCCAAGTATCCATCAAATCATGAAATTCCTTTTCAAACAACCTTTAAGGGTTGTTTGTTTTATTTAGCCTACAAGGGCGTTTTGGGCGATTTTGGTCCTTCTTTTGTGACGAAGGACTCTCACTAATTATTCGACCAAATAGCACTTTCAACTACAACCTAATTATGCGTACCTGGCTCGGATCAACGTATTGACCCGTTTTAATACCTTGTCTTGACTTATTTTGTTATTTCATAGCTTCGCTAATTCACTAGCCGTTCATCCTGCGAGCATGAGACTCGACATACACTTATTAGTCGTTATTTGTCAAATGGTATCAATATTACCATTTGATCCCTTTTTATTCTTTTTACTAGTTTTGGCTTACTTATAAAGTAGCCGTTCGAAAATCCATTTTATCTTATATTCCGACCCAAATCATTTCGTGTCGGAAACAATATTTCGAATAATATCTCCATCATATTTATGACTTATAGAATAGATATGTATTCTACAAAAATAAACGGTGTAAGTTTTACTTACCTCTCATCCGAACTATGCTTTTCCTTTCCTTCTTGATTCGTTTGATCCGCTCCCTCATCAAGCTTCCACCTAGCTTGTTACGCGTCAAACTATCATCATTCGTTTTCAAGGTGGTTAGTTTAATCATAATTTAATACGATTATTCCACCTTACTCTTTCATATCAAAATTTACCATTTATTGAATTATAGGTCAGTTTGACTTTTTAAAGTCAAATGCCCATTAGTATACTAATTGCATATTCGAGTTCATCAACTAGTTCTAGCATTCTTTAATTACCCGGTAGGCGTTATCTTTAGACCACCGTTTTAACCAAAGTTCTAACCACGTTCATCACATTTGGAACTCTTTTTAATCACATTTTGCATAATAGTCAAAACATCACAACTAGGTGTTTTAACTACAAAAATTCTAGTTTCGAGCCTTCTTTGAGGCATTTCAACAAACACTTTGAGGGCAGAATTTTGCATGTTTATTTATCAAGTCTCTAGCTTATCTCTTAGCCCTAATTTCACATAAATCAACCATCTTACAAAGTGGTTAACTTCTATAATTTCTGAAATCACTTCAAAATTGTCAATTTACACTAGATCAACAATCTATTTCCTAGTGTTCATCAAATTTCACATAACTCACTAATCACCTACAATGGTGATTATAGTTTTCACTAAAATTTCACATGATTTCAGCTTGTGTTTGTCTAGGGTTTGTCCCTAGACACTATAGTTGTTCCTAAATCATCATAACATACACATGCAACCATAAATTCAGAAATTCCCAATTTCATGAGAATTTCAAGCTAAGAGTTTTCATTAAATTTTACATACCTTTTAATCCTCTTGTGATGAGGATCAATAATCCATGCTTTAATTTCGATTTTGGACTGAATTGGACCTTAAATTTGCAAGTTTAGTGAAGTTCTAGGGTTTTGAAGAGTGGGGATCGACCTGCTCTCTTCTTTGATCGACCAGACACCTCTAATTGGGGTGTTTGGTTTATTTTTATTTGTTTTATTAAATTCTAGTTTCTGGTTCTACAACTTAGGCCCCTCCACTTTTGTATAACTTATAGTTTGGCTAATTTTAACCCTATTATAAGTTATCTCTAGACTATTAGCTAACTAGGTTAAAATTCCTAGTTAGTAAATTCTTGTTTATTTAATAATCCAAATATTCACCGGGTTACTTTTACCACTAAAGGTAAATTACCCGTCTTTTAATATAAACGTGGTTTGATTACCAAACCCGTTTTCGGGGTGTTACACTTGTTCCTATAACTCGAATCCTAGCCCGGTATATCCCATTTTAATTTTACACCATTGTGAACCTTACGCCTCTTTTACTCTCTGATCGAGGTTCTCGGCATTGAAAAATCTTCGTAAACTAAATCACACGTGTATATGTTGACATTTAAGAGATATACAGTCAAGAAAATCAAGGGCAATGGTGATATATATGCGGATTAGACACCAAAAAAAAACTCAACAAATGGCTACAATTTAAGGAATGTGTTTAGTGACGGCATCAGATTCCTAATTGATGGAGAAAGGTCTGGTGGCAAGAAAAGCTGCTTCTAGGAGGTTGTCAAGTGTTTTCTCTCGACGATTCCATTCTTGGGTGGTTGGTTTGGCCCTTGTTCCTGTAACTAGAATCCTAGCCCGGTATATCCCATTTTAATTTTACACCATTGTGAACCTTAAGCCTTTTTTACTCTCTGATAGAGGTTCTCGGCATTGAAAAATCTTCGTAAACTAAATCACACGTGTATATGTTGATATTTAAGAGATATACAGTCAAGAAAATCAAGGGCAATGGTGATATATATGCGGATTAGACAGCAAAAAAAAATCACTCAACAAATGGCTACAATTTAAGGAATGTGTTTAGTGACGGCATCAGATTCCTAATTAATGGTGAAAGGTCTAGTGGCAAGAAAAGCTGCTTCTAGGAGGTTGTCAAGTGTTTTCGTTCGACGATTCCATTCTTGGGTGGTTGGTTTGGCGCTTGTTCCTGTAACTCGAATCCTAGCCCGGTATATCCCATTTTAATTTTACACCATTGTGAACCTTACGCCTCTTTTACTCTCTGATCGAGGTTCTCGGCATTGAAAAATCTTCGTAAACTAAATCACACGTGTATATGTTGACATTTAAGAGATATACAGTCAAGAAAATCAAGGGCAATGGTGATATATATGCGGATTAGACACAAAAAAAAACACTCAACAAATGGCTACAATTTAAGGAATGTGTTTAGTGACGGCATCAGATTCCTAATTGATGGAGAAAGGTCTGGTGGCAAGAAAAGCTGCTTCTAGGAGGTTGTCAAGTGTTTTCTCTCGACGATTCCATTCTTGGGTGGTTGGTTTGGCCCTTGTTCCTGTAACTAGAATCCTAGCCCGGTATATCCCATTTTAATTTTACACCATTGTGAACCTTAAGCCTTTTTTACTCTCTGATAGAGGTTCTCGGAATTGAAAAATCTTCGTAAACTAAATCACACGTGTATATGTTCATATTTAAGAGATATACAGTCAAGAAAATCAAGGGCAATGGTGATATATATGCGGATTAGACAGCAAAAAAAAATCACTCAACAAATGGCTACAATTTAAGGAATGTGTTTAGTGACGGCATCAGATTCCTAATTGATGGTGAAAGGTCTAGTGGCAAGAAAAGCTGCTTCTAGGAGGTTGTCAAGTGTTTTCGTTCGACGATTCCATTCTTGGGTGGTTGGTTTGGCGCTTGTTCCTGTAACTCGAATCCTAGCCCGGTATATCCCATTTTAATTTTACACCATTGTGAACCTTATGCTTTTTTTACTCACTGATCGAGGTTCTCGGCATTGAAAAATCTTCGTAAACTAAATCACACGTGTATATGTTGATATTTAAGAGATATACAGTCAAGAAAATCAAGGGCAATGGTGATATATATGCGGATTAGACAGCAAAAAAAAATCACTCAACAAATGGCTACAATTTAAGGAATGTGTTTAGTGACGGCATCAGATTCCTAATTGATGGTGAAAGGTCTAGTGGCAAGAAAAGCTGCTTCTAGGAGGTTGTCAAGTGTTTTCGTTCGACGATTCCATTCTTGGGTGGTTGGTTTGGCCCTTGTTCCTATAACTCGAATCCTAGCCCGGTATATCCCATTTTAATTTTACACCATTGTGAACCTTACACCTTTTTTACTCTCTGATCGAGGTTCTCGGCATTGAAAAATCTTCGTAAACTAAATCACACGTGTATATGTTGACATTTAAGAGATATACAGTCAAGAAAATCAAGGGCAATGGTGATGTATATGCGGATTAGACACCAAAAAAAACACTCAACAAATGGCTACAATTTAAGGAATGTGTTTAGTGACGGCATCAGATTCCTAATTGATGGAGAAATGTCTGGTGGCAAGAAAAGCTGCTTCTAGGAGGTTGTCAAGTGTTTTTTCACGACGATTCCATTCTTGGGTGGTTGGTTTGGCCCTTGTTCCTGTAACTAGAATCCTAGCCCGGTATATCCCATTTTAATTTTACACCATTGTGAACCTTAAGCCTTTTTTACTCTCTGATAGAGGTTCTCGGCATTGAAAAATCTTCGTAAACTAAATCACACGTGTATATGTTGATATTTAAGAGATATACAGTCAAGAAAATCAAGGGCAATAGTGATATATATGTGGATTAGACACAAAAAAAAAAACACTCAACAAATGGCTACAATTTAAGGAATGTGTTTAGTGACAGCATCAGATTCCTAATGATGGAGAAAGGTCTGGTGGCTAGAAAATCTGCTTCTAGGAGGTTGTCAAGTGTTTTCGCTTGACGATTCCATTCTTGGGTGGTTGGCTTGGCCCTTGTTCCTGTAACTCGAATCCTAGCCCGGTATATCCCCTTTTTGATTTTACACCATTTTGAACCTTACGCCTTTTTTACTCTCTGATCGAGGTTCTCGGCATTGAAAAATCTTCGTATACTAAATCACACGTGTACATGTTGACATTTAAGAGATATACAGTCAAGAAAATCAAGGGCAATGGTAATATATATGCGGATTAGACACAAAAAAAAAACACTCAACAAATGGCTACAATTTAAGGAATGTGTTTAGTGACAGCATCAGATTCCTAATTGATGGAGAAGGTCTGGTGGTAAAAAAGCTGCTTCTAAGAGGTGGTCAAGTGTTTTCGCTCGACGAATCCATTCTTGGGTGGTTGGTTTGGCCCTTGTTCCTGTAACTCGAATCCTAGCCCGGTATATCCCATTTTAATTTTACACCATTGTGAACCTTACGCCTTTTTTACTCTCTGATAGAGGTTTTCGGCATTGAAAAATCTTCGTAAACTAAATCACACGTGTATATGTTGACATTTAAGAGATATACAGTCAAGAAAATCAAGGGCAATGGTGATATATATACGAATTAGACACAAAAAAAACACTCAACAAATGGCTACAATTTAACGAATGTGTTTAGTGACGGCATCAAATTCGTAATTGATGGAGAAAGGTCAGGTGGAAAGAAAAGCTGCTTCTAGGAGGTTGTCAAGTGTTTTCGCTTGACGATTCCATTCTTGGGTGGTTGGCTTGGCCCTTGTTCCTGTAACTCGAATCCTAGCCCGGTATATCCCATTTTGATTTTACACCATTTTGAACCTTACGCCTTTTTTACTCTCTGATCGAGGTTCTCGGCATTGAAAAATCTTCGTATACTAAATCACACGTGTACATGTTGACATTTAAGAGATATACAGTCAAGAAAATCAAGGGCAATGGTAATATATATGCGGATTAGACACAAAAAAAAACACTCAACAAATGGCTACAATTTAAGGAATGTGTTTAGTGACGGCCTCAAATTCCTAATTGATGGAGAAAGGTCTGGTGGCAAAAAAAGCTGCTTCTAGGAGGTTGTCAGGTGTTTTCGCTCGACGATTCCATTCTTGGGTGGTTGGTTTGGCCCTTGTTCCTATAACTCGAATCCTAGCCCGGTATATCCCATTTTAATTTTACACCATTGTGAACCTTACGCCTTTTTTACTCTCTGATCGAGGTTCTCGGCATTTAAAAATCTTCGTAAACTAAATCACACGTGTATATGTTGACATTTAAGAGATATACAGTCAAGAAAATCAAGGGCAATGGTGATATATATGCGGATTAGAGACCAAAAAAACACTCAACAAATGGCTACAATTTAAGGAATGTGTTTAGTGACGGCCTCAGATTCCTAATTGATGGAGAAAGGTCTGGTGGCAAGAAAAGCTGCTTCTAGGAGGTTGTCAAGTGTTTTCTCTCGACGATTCCATTCTTGGGTGGTTGGTTTGGCCCTTGTTCCTGTAACTAGAATCCTAGCCCGGTATATCCCATTTTAATTTTACACCATTGTGAACCTTAAGCCTTTTTTACTCTCTGATAGAGGTTCTCGGCATTGAAAAATCTTCGTAAACTAAATCACACGTGTATATGTTGATATTTAAGAGATATACAGTCAAGAAAATCAAGGGCAATGGTGATATATATGCGGATTAGACACCAAAAAAAATCACTCAACAAATGGCTACAACTTAAGGAATGTGTTTAGTGACGGCATCAGATTCCTAATTGATGGAGAAAGGTCTAGTGGCAAGAAAAGCTGCTTCTAGGAGGTTGTCAAGTGTTTTCGCTCGACGATTCCATTCTTGGGTGGTTGGTTTGGCCCTTGTTCCTGTAACTCGAATCCTAGCCCGGTATATCCCATTTTAATTTTACACCATTGTGAACCTTACGCTTTTTTTACTCACTGATCGAGGTTCTCGGCATTGAAAAATCTTCGTAAACTAAATCAAACATGTATATGTTGACATTTAAGAGATATACAGTCAAGAAAATAAAGTGTAATGGTGATATATATACGGATTAGACACCAAAAAAAAAACACTCAACAAATGGCTACAATTTAAGGAATGTGTTTAGTGACGGCCTCAAATTCCTAATTGATGGAGAAAAGTCTGGTGGCAAGAAAAGCTGCTTCTAGGAGGTTGTCAGGTGTTTTCGCTCGACGATTCCATTCTTGGGTGGTTGGTTTGGCCCTTGTTGTAACACCCGTTCTTATAAATCTAGGTTTAACGTATATTTTGCGAAAATAATCATGTGATTAATGATTACATATACATCAAAAATGCGGGTTTGTTAAAAATCTTTTACCATTTAAGTAATATACATAATGTAATTTTATTCGCCGTTTAAAATAACGACAAAACAACGTTGCGGAAGCTTTGTTTAACGTGTGCTCGGTTCTTGCTCGACGCTTGATCCTCATCCGGGACTCTCGACATTCATCTGTGATCAAAACCAACTTAAAGGTCAGTTTTGATAATTAAATAATGAGTATAATGAGGAAATTTAAAAAAATCCAACATTGATATCTTGCACCCAAAAACAATGACTTATTTCTGATCTCCACCGTAACTTACGGTGGCACCGTAAGTTACGGTGGCTCAAGTATTAACAATTCCCTACCGTACAACAGTAGTTTAGCACCGTAACCCAAATCAACTCCACCGTAACTTACGGTGGCACCGTAAGTTACGGTGGACTCTGCATCCATCTTTTCCATTTTGCCGTAATTTGACACGAAATTATTCATATCTTTCAAACCGCTTATCCGTTTTACCTACCGTTTCTTCCTACATGTTTGAAATTTGATTTTCCATCATATGGAGTTAAAATCCGACATCCGGCTTGATAAAATTTAAGACTTTTAAGTCTTCGGCTTATTACTCTTTTACCAAAATTTGACCCGTTTGTGATTTTGTCAAACATACAAGTTTGTTTGACCCTTATTTCTTACAAACCTAATAAATTCAATAATGTCTAATATATTAGGTTCCGATTATAGAATTATATACCTTCTTTAACCCATTTTCACCCATATGCTTATTTTGACCCGTTTGAGGTATTTAAGCATATTATAAGCACCAATTGCTTTCATTCATTTCCAAATACATATGTCCACATTTCTTATCAAAGAATCTTCCACCACAACTATATTTGTGGTGGATTCAATGTGGTGATTTATATGTACCAAAATTTACCTTTCAAATTGTTATTTTACGGCAAAGACTCAAATAGAGCCATTTGACTAACATATTACGTCTTCCACTTCTATACTTATTCCAAGTATCCATCAAATCATGAAATTCCTTTTCAAACAACCTTTAAGGGTTGTTTGTTTTATTTAGCCTACAAGGGCGTTTTGGGCGATTTTGGTCCTTCTTTTGTGACGAAGGACTCTCACTAATTATTCGACCAAATAGCACTTTCAACTACAACCTAATTATGCGTACCTGGCTCGGATCAACGTATTGACCCGTTTTAATACCTTGTCTTGACTTATTTTGTTATTTCATAGCTTCGCTAATTCACTAGCCGTTCATCCTGCGAGCATGAGACTCGACATACACTTATTAGTCGTTATTTGTCAAATGGTATCAATATTACCATTTGATCCCTTTTTATTCTTTTTACTAGTTTTGGCTTACTTATAAAGTAGCCGTTCGAAAATCCATTTTATCTTATATTCCGACCCAAATCATTTCGTGTCGGAAACAATATTTCGAATAATATCTCCATCATATTTATGACTTATAGAATAGATATGTATTCTACAAAAATAAACGGTGTAAGTTTTACTTACCTCTCATCCGAACTATGCTTTTCCTTTCCTTCTTGATTCGTTTGATCCGCTCCCTCATCAAGCTTCCACCTAGCTTGTTACGCGTCAAACTATCATCATTCGTTTTCAAGGTGGTTAGTTTAATCATAATTTAATACGATTATTCCACCTTACTCTTTCATATCAAAATTTACCATTTATTGAATTATAGGTCAGTTTGACTTTTTAAAGTCAAATGCCCATTAGTATACTAATTGCATATTCGAGTTCATCAACTAGTTCTAGCATTCTTTAATTACCCGGTAGGCGTTATCTTTAGACCACCGTTTTAACCAAAGTTCTAACCACGTTCATCACATTTGGAACTCTTTTTAATCACATTTTGCATAATAGTCAAAACATCACAACTAGGTGTTTTAACTACAAAAATTCTAGTTTCGAGCCTTCTTTGAGGCATTTCAACAAACACTTTGAGGGCAGAATTTTGCATGTTTATTTATCAAGTCTCTAGCTTATCTCTTAGCCCTAATTTCACATAAATCAACCATCTTACAAAGTGGTTAACTTCTATAATTTCTGAAATCACTTCAAAATTGTCAATTTACACTAGATCAACAATCTATTTCCTAGTGTTCATCAAATTTCACATAACTCACTAATCACCTACAATGGTGATTATAGTTTTCACTAAAATTTCACATGATTTCAGCTTGTGTTTGTCTAGGGTTTGTCCCTAGACACTATAGTTGTTCCTAAATCATCATAACATACACATGCAACCATAAATTCAGAAATTCCCAATTTCATGAGAATTTCAAGCTAAGAGTTTTCATTAAATTTTACATACCTTTTAATCCTCTTGTGATGAGGATCAATAATCCATGCTTTAATTTCGATTTTGGACTGAATTGGACCTTAAATTTGCAAGTTTAGTGAAGTTCTAGGGTTTTGAAGAGTGGGGATCGACCTGCTCTCTTCTTTGATCGACCAGACACCTCTAATTGGGGTGTTTGGTTTATTTTTATTTGTTTTATTAAATTCTAGTTTCTGGTTCTACAACTTAGGCCCCTCCACTTTTGTATAACTTATAGTTTGGCTAATTTTAACCCTATTATAAGTTATCTCTAGACTATTAGCTAACTAGGTTAAAATTCCTAGTTAGTAAATTCTTGTTTATTTAATAATCCAAATATTCACCGGGTTACTTTTACCACTAAAGGTAAATTACCCGTCTTTTAATATAAACGTGGTTTGATTACCAAACCCGTTTTCGGGGTGTTACACTTGTTCCTATAACTCGAATCCTAGCCCGGTATATCCCATTTTAATTTTACACCATTGTGAACCTTACGCCTCTTTTACTCTCTGATCGAGGTTCTCGGCATTGAAAAATCTTCGTAAACTAAATCACACGTGTATATGTTGACATTTAAGAGATATACAGTCAAGAAAATCAAGGGCAATGGTGATATATATGCGGATTAGACACCAAAAAAAAACTCAACAAATGGCTACAATTTAAGGAATGTGTTTAGTGACGGCATCAGATTCCTAATTGATGGAGAAAGGTCTGGTGGCAAGAAAAGCTGCTTCTAGGAGGTTGTCAAGTGTTTTCTCTCGACGATTCCATTCTTGGGTGGTTGGTTTGGCCCTTGTTCCTGTAACTAGAATCCTAGCCCGGTATATCCCATTTTAATTTTACACCATTGTGAACCTTAAGCCTTTTTTACTCTCTGATAGAGGTTCTCGGCATTGAAAAATCTTCGTAAACTAAATCACACGTGTATATGTTGATATTTAAGAGATATACAGTCAAGAAAATCAAGGGCAATGGTGATATATATGCGGATTAGACAGCAAAAAAAAATCACTCAACAAATGGCTACAATTTAAGGAATGTGTTTAGTGACGGCATCAGATTCCTAATTGATGGTGAAAGGTCTAGTGGCAAGAAAAGCTGCTTCTAGGAGGTTGTCAAGTGTTTTCGTTCGACGATTCCATTCTTGGGTGGTTGGTTTGGCGCTTGTTCCTGTAACTCGAATCCTAGCCCGGTATATCCCATTTTAATTTTACACCATTGTGAACCTTACGCCTCTTTTACTCTCTGATCGAGGTTCTCGGCATTGAAAAATCTTCGTAAACTAAATCACACGTGTATATGTTGACATTTAAGAGATATACAGTCAAGAAAATCAAGGGCAATGGTGATATATATGCGGATTAGACACCAAAAAAAACACTCAACAAATGGCTACAATTTAAGGAATGTGTTTAGTGACGGCATCAGATTCCTAATTGATGGAGAAAGGTCTGGTGGCAAGAAAAGCTGCTTCTAGGAGGTTGTCAAGTGTTTTCTCTCGACGATTCCATTCTTGGGTGGTTGGTTTGGCCCTTGTTCCTGTAACTAGAATCCTAGCCCGGTATATCCCATTTTAATTTTACACCATTGTGAACCTTAAGCCTTTTTTACTCTCTGATAGAGGTTCTCGGCATTGAAAAATCTTCGTAAACTAAATCACACGTGTATATGTTGATATTTAAGAGATATACAGTCAAGAAAATCAAGGGCAATGGTGATATATATGCGGATTAGACAGCAAAAAAAAATCACTCAACAAATGGCTACAATTTAAGGAATGTGTTTAGTGACGGCATCAGATTCCTAATTGATGGTGAAAGGTCTAGTGGCAAGAAAAGCTGCTTCTAGGAGGTTGTCAAGTGTTTTCGTTCGACGATTCCATTCTTGGGTGGTTGGTTTGGCGCTTGTTCCTGTAACTCGAATCCTAGCCCGGTATATCTCATTTTAATTTTACACCATTGTGAACCTTATGCTTTTTTTACTCACTGATCGAGGTTCTCGGCATTGAAAAATCTTCGTAAACTAAATCACACGTGTATATGTTGATATTTAAGAGATATACAGTCAAGAAAATCAAGGGCAATGGTGATATATATGCGGATTAGACAGCAAAAAAAAATCACTCAACAAATGGCTACAATTTAAGGAATGTGTTTAGTGACGGCATCAGATTCCTAATTGATGGTGAAAGGTCTAGTGGCAAGAAAAGCTGCTTCTAGGAGGTTGTCAAGTGTTTTCGTTCGACGATTCCATTCTTGGGTGGTTGGTTTGGCCCTTGTTCCTATAACTCGAATCCTAGCCCGGTATATCCCATTTTAATTTTACACCATTGTGAACCTTACACCTTTTTTACTCTCTGATCGAGGTTCTCGGCATTGAAAAATCTTCGTAAACTAAATCACACGTGTATATGTTGACATTTAAGAGATATACAGTCAAGAAAATCAAGGGCAATGGTGATGTATATGCGGATTAGACACCAAAAAAAACACTCAACAAATGGCTACAATTTAAGGAATGTGTTTAGTGACGGCATCAGATTCCTAATTGATGGAGAAATGTCTGGTGGCAAGAAAAGCTGCTTCTAGGAGGTTGTCAAGTGTTTTTTCACGACGATTCCATTCTTGGGTGGTTGGTTTGGCCCTTGTTCCTGTAACTAGAATCCTAGCCCGGTATATCCCATTTTAATTTTACACCATTGTGAACCTTAAGCCTTTTTTACTCTCTGATAGAGGTTCTCGGCATTGAAAAATCTTCGTAAACTAAATCACACGTGTATATGTTGATATTTAAGAGATATACAGTCAAGAAAATCAAGGGCAATAGTGATATATATGTGGATTAGACACAAAAAAAAAACACTCAACAAATGGCTACAATTTAAGGAATGTGTTTAGTGACAGCATCAGATTCCTAATGATGGAGAAAGGTCTGGTGGCTAGAAAATCTGCTTCTAGGAGGTTGTCAAGTGTTTTCGCTTGACGATTCCATTCTTGGGTGGTTGGCTTGGCCCTTGTTCCTGTAACTCGAATCCTAGCCCGGTATATCCCATTTTGATTTTACACCATTTTGAACCTTACGCCTTTTTTACTCTCTGATCGAGGTTCTCGGCATTGAAAAATCTTCGTATACTAAATCACACGTGTACATGTTGACATTTAAGAGATATACAGTCAAGAAAATCAAGGGCAATGGTAATATATATGCGGATTAGACACAAAAAAAAACACTCAACAAATGGCTACAATTTAAGGAATGTGTTTAGTGACAGCATCAGATTCCTAATTGATGGAGAAGGTCTGGTGGTAAAAAAGCTGCTTCTAAGAGGTGGTCAAGTGTTTTCGCTCGACGAATCCATTCTTGGGTGGTTGGTTTGGCCCTTGTTCCTGTAACTCGAATCCTAGCCCGGTATATCCCATTTTAATTTTACACCATTGTGAACCTTACGCCTTTTTTACTCTCTGATAGAGGTTTTCGGCATTGAAAAATCTTCGTAAACTAAATCACACGTGTATATGTTGACATTTAAGAGATATACAGTCAAGAAAATCAAGGGCAATGGTGATATATATACGAATTAGACACAAAAAAAACACTCAACAAATGGCTACAATTTAACGAATGTGTTTAGTGACGGCATCAGATTCGTAATTGATGGAGAAAGGTCTGGTGGAAAGAAAAGCTGCTTCTAGGAGGTTGTCAAGTGTTTTCGCTCGACGATTCCATTCTTGGGTGGTTGGTTTGGCCCTTGTTCCTGTAACTCGAATCCTAGCCCGGTATATCCCATTTTAATTTTACACCATTGTGAACCTTACGCCTTTTTTACTCTCTGATCGAGGTTCTCGGCATTGAAAAATCTTCGTAAACTAAATCACACGTGTATATGTTGATATTTAAGAGATATACAGTCAAGAAAATCAAGGGCAATGGTGATATATATGTGGATTAGACACCAAAAAAACACTCAACAAATGGCTACAATTTATGGAATGTGTTTAGTGACGACATCAGATTCCTAATTGATGGAGAAAGGTCTGGTGGTAAGAAAAGCTGCTTCTAGGAGGTTGTCAAGTGTTTTCGCTCGACGATTCCATTCTTGGGTGGTTGGTTTGGCCCTTGTTCCTGTAACTCGAATCCTAGCCCGGTATATCCCATTTTAATTTTACACCATTGTGAACCTTATGCCTTTTTTACTCTCTGATCGAGGTTCTCGACATTGAAAAATCTTCGTAAACTAAATCACACGTGTATATGTTGACATTTAAGAGATATACAGTCAAGAAAATCAAGGGCAATGGTGATATATATATGCGGATTAGACACCAAAAAAAAAAACACTCAACAAATGGCTACAATTTAAGGAATGTGTTTAGTGACGGCATCAGATTCCTAATTGATGGGGAAAGGTCTGGTGGCAAGAAAAGCTGCTTCTAGGAGGTTGTCAAGTGTTTTCGCTCGACGATTCCATTCTTGGGTGGTTGGTTCGGCCCTTGTTCCTGTAACTCGAATCCTAGCCCGGTATATCCCATTTTAATTTTACACCATTGTGAACCTTACGCCTTTTTTACTCTCTGATCGAGGTTCTCGGCATTGAAAAATCTTCGTAAACTAAATCACACGTGTATATGTTGACATTTAAGAGATATACAATCAAGAAAATAAATGGCAATAGTGATATATATGCGGATTAGACACAAAAAAAAACACTCAACAAATGGCTACAATTTAAGGAATGTGTTTAGTGACGGCATCGGATTCCTAATTGATGGAGAAAGGTCTGGTGGCAAGAAAAGCTGCTTCTAGGAGGTTGTCAAGTGTTTTCGCTCGACGATTCCATTCTTGGGTGGTTGGTTTGGCCCTTGTTCCTGTAACTCGAATCTTAGCCCGGTATATCCCATTTTAATTTTACACCATTGTGAACCTTACGCCTTTTTTACTCTCTGATCGAGGTTCTCGGCATTGAAAAATCTTCGTAAACAAAATCACACGTGTATATGTTGACATTTAAGAGATATACAGTCAAGAAAATCAAGAGCAATGGTGATATATATGCGGATTAGACACCAAAAAAAACACTCAACAAGTGGCTACAATTTAAGAAATGTGTTTAGTGACGGCATCAGATTCCTAATTGATGGAGAAAGGTCTGGTAGTAAGAAAAGTTGCTTGTAGGAGGTTGTCAAGTGTTTTCGCTTGACGATTCCATTCTTGGGTGGTTGGTTTGGCCCTTATTCCTGTAATTCGAATCCTTGCCCGGTATATCCCATTTTAATATTACACCATTGTGAACCTTACGCCTTTTTTACTCTCTGATCGAGGTTCTCGGGATTGAAAAATCTTCGTAAACTAAATCACACGTGTATATGTTGATATTTAAAAGATATACAGTCAAGAAAATCAAGGGCAATGGTGATATATATGTGGATTAGACACAAAAAAAAACACTCAACAAGTGGCTACAATTTAAGGAATGTGTTTAGTGACGGCATCAGATTCCTAATTGATGGAGAAAGGTCTGGTGGTAAGAAAAGCTGCTTCTAGGAGGTCGCAAGTGTTTTCGCTCGACGATTCCATTCTTGGGTTGTTGGTTTGGCCCTTGTTCCTGTAACTCGAATCCTAGCCCGGTATATCCCATTTTAATTTTACACCATTGTGAACCTTACGCCTTTTTTACTCTCTGATCAAGGTTCTCGGCATTGAAAAATCTTCGTAAACTAAATCACACGTGTATATGTTGATATTTAAGAGATATACAGTCAAGAAAATCAAGGGCAATGGTGATATATATGCGGATTAGACACAAAAAAACACTCAACAAATGGCTACAATTTAAGGAATGTGTTTAGTGACGGCATCAGATTCCTAATTGATGGAGAAAGGTCTGGTGGTAAGAAAAGCTGCTTCTAGGAGGTTGTCAAGTGTTTTCGATCGACGATTCCATTCTTGGGTGGTTGGTTTGGCCCTTGTTACTGTAACTCGAATCCTTGTCCGGTATATCCCATTTTAATTTTACACCATTGTGAACCTTACGCCTTTTTTACTCTCTGATCGAGGTTCTCGGCATTGAAAAATCTTCGTAAACTAAATCACACGTGTATATGTTGACATTTAAGAGATATACAGTCAAGAAAATCAAGGGCAATGGTGATATATATGCGGATTAGACACCACAAAAAAACACTCAACAAATGGCTACAATTTAAGGAATGTGTTTAGTGACGGCATCAGATTCCTAATTGATGGAGAAATGTCTGGTGGCAAGAAAAGCTGCTTCTAGGAGGTTGTCAAGTGTTTTCGCTCGACAATTCCATTCTTGGGTGGTTGGTTTGGCCCTTGTTCCTGTAACTCGAATCCTAGCCCGGTATATCACATTTTAATTTTACACCATTGTGAACCTTACGCCTTTTTTACTCTCTGATCGAGGTTCTCGGCATTGAAAAAATCTTCGTAAATAAATCACACGTGTATATGTTGACATTTAAGAGATATACAGTCAAGAAAATCAAGGGCAATTGTGATATATATGCGGATTAGACACAAAAAAAACACTCAACAAATGGCTACAATTTAAGAAATGTGTTTAGTGATGGCATCAGATTCCTAATTGATGGAGAAAGGTCTGGTGGCAAGAAAAGCTGCTTCTAGGAGGTTGTCAAGTGTTTTCGCTCGACGATTCCATTCTTGGGTGGTTGGTTTGGCCCTTGTTCCTGTAACTCGAATCCTAGCCCGGTATATCTCATTTTAGTTTTACATCATTGTGAACCTTACGCCTTTTTTATTCTCTGATCGAGGTTCTCGGCATTGAAAAATATTCGTAAACTAAATCACACGTGTATATGTTGACATTTAAGAGATATACAGTCAAGAAAATCAAGGGCAATGGTGATATATATGCGGATTAGACACAAAAAAAAAAAACACTCAACAAATGGCTACAATTTAAGGAATGTGTTTAGTGACGGCATCAGATTCCTAATTGATGGAGAAAGGTCTGGTGGTAAGAAAAGCTGCTTCTAGGAGGTTGTCAAGTGTTTTCGCTCGACGATTCCATTCTTGGGTGGTTGGTTTGGCCCTTGTTCCTGTAACTCGAATTCTAGCCCGGTATATCCCATTTTAATTTTACACCATTGTGAACCTTACGCCTTTTTTACTTTCTGATCGAGGTTCTCGGGATTGAAAAATCTTCGTAAACTAAATCACACGTGTATATGTTGATATTTAAAAGATATACATTCAAGAAAATCAAGGGCAATGGTGATATATATGTGGATAAGACACAAAAAAAAAACACTCAACAAGTGGCTACAATTTAAGGAATGTGTTTTGTAACGGCATCAGATTCCTAATTGATGGAGAAAGGTCTGGTGGTAAGAAAAGCTGCTTCTAGGAGGTCGCAAGTGTTTTCGCTCGACGATTCCATTCTTGGGTGGTTGGTTTGGCCCTTGTTCCTGTAACTCGAATCCTAGCCCGGTATATCCCATTTTAATTTTACACCATTGTGAACCTTACGCCTTTTTTACTCTCTGATCAAGGTTCTCGGCATTGAAAAATCTTCGTAAACTAAATCACACGTGTATATGTTGATATTTAAGAGATATACAGTCAAGAAAATCAAAGGAAATGGTGATATATATGCGGATTAGACACAAAAAAAACACTCAACAAATGGCTACAATTTAAGGAATGTGTTTAGCGACGGCATCAAATTCCTAATTGATGGAGAAAGGTCTGGTGGTAAGAAAAGCTGCTTCTAGGAGGTTGTCAAGTGTTTTCGCTCGACGATTCCATTCTTGGGTGGTTGGTTTGGCCCTTGTTCCTGTAACTCGAATCCTAGCCCGGTATATCCCATTTTAATTTTACACCATTGTGAACCTTACGCCTTTTTTACTCTCTGATCGGGGTTCTCGGGATTGAAAAATCTTCGTAAACTAAATCACACGTGTATATGTTGATATTTAAAAGATATACAGTCAAGAAAATCAAGGGCAATGGTGATATATATGTTGATTAGACACAAAAAAAAAACACTCAACAAGTGGCTACAATTTAAGGAATGCGTTTAGTGACGGCATCAGATTCCTAATTCATGGAGAAAGGTCTGGTGGTAAGAAAAGCTGCTTCTAGGAGGTCGCAAGTATTTTCGCTCGACGATTCCATTCTTGGGTGGTTGGTTTGGCCCTTGTTCCTGTAACTCGAATCCTAGCCCGGTATATCCCATTTTAATTTTACACCATTGTGAACCTTACGCCTTTTTTACTCCCTGATCAAGGTTCTCGGCATTGAAAAATCTTCGTAAACTAAATCACACGTGTATATGTAGATATTTAAGAGATATACAGTCAAGAAAATCAAGGGCAATGGTGATATATATGCGGATTAGACACAAAAAAAACACTCAACAAATGGCTAAAATTTAATGAATGTGTTTAGTGACGGCATCAGACTCCTAATTGATAGAGAAAGTTCTGGTGATAAGAAAAGTTGCTTCTATGAGGTTGTCAAGTGTTTTCGCTCGACGATTCCATTCTTGGGTGGTTGGTTTGGCCCTTGTTCCTGTAACTCGAATCCTAGCCCGGTATATCCCATTTTAATTTTACACCATTGTGAACCTTACGCCTTTTTTACTCTCTGATAGAGGTTCTCGGCATTGAAAAATCTTCGTAAACTAAATCACACGTGTATATGTTGACATTTAAGAGATATACAGTCAATAAAATCAAGGGCAATGGTGATATATATAGGAATTAGACACAAAAAAAAACACTCAACAAATGGCTACAATTTAAGGAATGTGTTTAGTGACGGCATCAGATTCGTAATTGATGGAGAAAGGTCTGGTGGAAAGAAAAGCTGCTTCTAGGAGGTTGTCAAGTGTTTTCGCTCGACGATTCCATTCTTGGGTGGTTGGTTTGGCCCTTGTTCCTGTAACTCGAATCCTAGCCCGGTATATCCCATTTTAATTTTACACCATTGTGAACCTTACGCCTTTTTTACTCTCTGATAGAGGTTCTCGGCATTGAAAAATCTTCGTAAACTAAATCACACGTGTATATGTTGACATTTAAGAGATATACAGTCAATAAAATCAAGGGCAATGGTGATATATATAGGAATTAGACACAAAAAAAAACACTCAACAAATGGCTACAATTTAAGGAATGTGTTTAGTGACGGCATCAGATTCGTAATTGATGGAGAAAGGTCTGGTGGAAAGAAAAGCTGCTTCTAGGAGGTTGTCAAGTGTTTTCGCTCGACGATTCCATTATTGGGTGGTTGGTTTGGCTCTTGTTCCTCTAACTCGAATCCTAGCCCGGTATATCCCATTTTAATTTTACACAATTGTGAACCTTATGCCTTTTTTACTCTCTGATCGAGGTTCTCGGCATTGAAAAATCTTCGTAAACTAAATCACACGTGTATATGTTAACATTTAAGAGATATACAGTCAAGAAAATCAAGACACCAAAAAAAAATACTCAACAAATGGCTACAATTTAAGGATTGTGTTTAGTGACGGCATCAGATTCCTAATTGATGGAGAAAGGTCTGGTGGCAAGAAAAGCAGCTTCTAGGAGGTTGTCAAGTGTTTTCGCTTGACGATTCCATTTCTTGGGTGGTTGGTTTGGCCCTTGTTCCTGTAACTCGAATGCTAGCCCGGTATATCCCATTTTAATTTTACACCATTGTGAACCTTACGCCTTTTTTACTCTCTGATCGAGGTTCTCGGCATTGAAAAATCTTCGTAAACAAAATCACACGTGTATATGTTGATATTTAAGAGATATACAGTCAAGAAAATCAAGGGCATTGGTGATATATATGCGGATTAGACACAAAAAAAAACACTCAACAAATGGCTACAATTTAAGGAATGTGTTTAGTGACGGCATCAGATTCCTAATTGATAGAGAAAGTTCTGGTGGTAAGAAAAGCTGCTGCTAGGAGGTTGTCAAGTGTTTTCGCTCGACGATTCCATTCTTGGGTGGTTGGTTTGGCCCTTGTTCCTGTAACTCGAATTCTAGCCCGGTATATCCCATTTTAATTTTACACCATTGTGAACCTTACGCCTTTTTTACTCTCTGATAGAGGTTCTCGGCATTGAAAAATCTTCGTAAACTAAATCACACGTGTATATGTTGACATTTAAGAGATATACAGTCAAGAATATCAAGGGAAATGGTGATATATATACGAATTAGACACAAAAAAAAAACACTCAACAAATGGCTACAATTTAAGGAATGTGTTTAGTGACGGCATCAGATTGTTAATTGATGGAGAAAGGTCTGGTGGAAAGAAAAGCTGCTTCTAGGAGGTTGTCAAGTGTTTTCGCTCGACGATTCCATTCTTGGGTGGTTGGTTTGGCACTTGTTCCTGTAACTCGAATCCTAGCCTGGTATATCCCATTTTAATTTTACACCATTGTGAACCTTACGCCTTTTTTACTCTCTGATCGAGGTTCTCGGCATTGAAAAATCTTCGTAAACTAAATCACATGTGTATATGTTAACATTTAAGAGATATACAGTCAAGAAAATCAAGACACCAAAAAAAAAATACTCAACAAATGGCTACAATTTAAGGAATGTGTTTAGTGACGGCATCAGATTCCTAATTGATAGAGAAAGTTCTGGTGGTAAGAAAAGTTGCTGCTAGGAGGTTGTCAAGTGTTTTCGCTCGACGATTCCATTCTTGGGTGGTTGGTTTGGCCCTTGTTCCTGTAACTCGAATCCTATCCCGGTATATCCCATTTTAATTTTACACCATTGTGAACCTTACGCCTTTTTTACTCTCTGATAGAGGTTCTCGGCATTGAAAAATCTTTGTAAACTAAATCACACGTGTATATGTTGACATTTAAGAGATATACAGTCAAGAAAATCAAGGGCAATGGTGATATATATACGAATTAGACACAAAAAAAACACTCAACAAATGGCTACAATTTAAGGAATGTGTTTAGTGACGGCATCAGATTCCTAATTGATGGAGAAAGGTCTGGTGGAAAGTGTCACACCCCCAAAATCCACCATGCGGAGTACCACCGCTTGGAGGCGTGACGTGACCAGGATCAAGCCACCAATCATATTGAACAAGCATGTAAGTAGTTTGTAAAATCCAACACAATACAATTGGTGTCTAAACAAAACATAGTTTAAGTTACAAGCGGAAGCATAAAGTTTAAAACCAAATCATAAGTTTAAACGTTTCAAATGTTTAGCATGGTACACAGTTGTCCATGTCCCACAACGACTCTTCCCACTCTGATGCAAGCCCCATAGATACCTAACGACCTGCAAGGCATGTAACAACGAGTCAACAACAAAGTTGAGTGAATTCACAGTTGGTTGTTTAGTTATAGTGTTCGTGAATCATTTGTTTATTTCGTAAACCAAGTATCTTAGTTATCTGTATCGCGGTTTCCCAAACATGTTTGCGATGATTAGTGGCCGGATCGCGGTTTCCAAAACATGTGTGCGATGATTAGTGGCCGTATCGCGGTTTCCCAAACATGTGTGCGAAGATTAGTGGGGGCTTCCCAAGTGTCGACTAGTCGTGTTTGTACATGCCCTTCTTGATCCAAGGACCGTAGCGAGTGTGACTGTACGTAGGTTTTACGTACGTGCCCTTCAATCCGAGGACGGTGAAAAGTAATTTAATAGTAATGATAGTACGAGTAGTTATTCAATCCCATTCCCAACCCACCGGGAATCCCATGCCTTAGGAGTGTGAACTCACCTCGGTTGCTCGGTTTGACTCTCAAAAGTAGTTAACAGTCAAGGTCGGTCAATCACGTCCTAATAAGGTACGGATAACAATCAGTTTCTCTTGCATAACACGTATCCTACGTATGGTTTATGCCCATATAAACTTCCCATCCATTCCCCACTCATAAACAAACATACGATATTGCACGTAACACTTAATACATGTTAAATCATTCACTGATAGCATACTCGACATTTAGACACGCAAGTCACAACTTATGTCAATTCAGCATTAATATTCAAAACCGGCTGTTTTTCGGACCTTTAAATAAAATAGTTAAATTATTCCGAAAATTCCCAAATTTTTACAGGATGTCTTAAACGTTCCATATTTTATTGTGTAAAAATATCGGGGTCCGGTTCATTACCAATATTTTATAAAAATTCGTATTCCGGACTGAACTCAGATTTATGTATTTCTGACCACAGTCCACGGAACAATTTATTAAAAATTCATCGAGTGTCCGATTTACGAAATTCCAGTGGGGTAATTACAAATGCATCGGTTTTCATCTACTGTACAAATTTCATGGTCCGATTCAACACAAAACTCAGGTTATGATTGAAAGTATGACACCTATTTATTTCTGTCAAAATTCAGCTTAAGTTGCTGTTACAAATTAATACTTTAAAAATAGTAAACGGAGTCCAAAAATTATGATTCCAGTGCCATTAGAACTGTATTTCATAATAACATATTTTAGATTCAAAATATCGGTTTTTCGTTGAATTTATGGCCTGTTTACAGCCTGATGAAGTCGGCTGGAAATCATTACTCAGCTTGCTGTTTTGTGTTTTAAATGTTACTAAACGTATTAACAAGTGTCCGAACAACGGGTTTATCAAAAGTTTGACGATCAAACATCATATATGCATTAACTAACCTTAAACCAACAAGTTTTCATCTTTAAGTATCAATCATAAGTAAACTTTTAATATTTATCTATTTGTTCTTGACACTTTAGTGATTTTAAACATACTACACCCTTTGATCATAGAAACGAGATGAAACAAAATTAATCAAGAGTGTAACAAAGGACTTACTACTAGCTTATAGCTAGGGTAGAATCTATTGAGAATATGATGGTGAAAAAGACTAGAACAAGCTCCTTAGAAAGTCCTTCAAGTTGCCACCTCCATAGATTCACCTTCAAGCTTGGAATGAACTTGAATATGGAAGAGATGGATGCTGAAATGGTGGGGAGTGGGTTCGGTTTGGGGGATGACCGAAAGAGAGAGAGAGAGTAGTGAGGAGAGAGAGAGAGATCTTGGTGGAATGATGGTTAAGATTAGACCTTGCTTCTTATAATGTCCTTCACATATTTTGCTTACTTACACAAGTAAGTATCTAATAAAAAAATTGCCATAAAATCAAAACAAAATATATGAAGTATGGATGGATGATATGGTGGGTCCACAAGGACCAAAAATCGGTTGGGGGGGGGGGTCTATTTGCAAAGTTTGTTACGAAATGGCAAGTAATAGTTAGATAGCAAGTATATAATTCCATATACTAGTTAGTAGGGAAAATAGTGGGTGTTATGGTATACGGGGATCATAACTAGCCAAGAATAATAAAATAACGTGTTTGACAAATATTTGGTGTCCCGGGTAATGTCCGGTTGTTCGGTCGGATACTGTTCCGTTAAAGTGTTTAATTGTACCGTAAAGTGTCTTATTTATATATTTTTGTAACGAAATAAATTCCTAACATATAGGAAAATATTCAGGACCATTTAGTCAGGTTTTCTGCATACTACTAGTATGTTAACACGCACATGTGAATATAACACAGAAATCAGAGAGCAGTTAAATATTTCCACACAGTCGTCAAGCGCTTTCATTATCAATAATAAATTGTACGGAATACATGTAAATTGAGGGTTGTCACATTCTCCCCCTGTTAAGAGAATTTCGTCCCGAAATTTAGCGCGTGGTTACTGAGGAAGCTAGTTAAGTTGCGTTGTTTTCCTGATTTTCCTGGGGTGTCACATCATCCCCCCGTTGATTTGGAATTTCGTCCCGAAATTCTGCAGTAGCTTCAGCCTCAGTAGTGGTTGCGTTTTTCTTAAACAGCTGGGGGTACTTGAGTTTCATTTGGTCTTCTCGTTCCCAGGTATACTCTGGGCCACGACGAGCATTCCAACGAACTCGGACCAGAGGTATCCTGGTACGCTTGAGGATCTTAACATCTCGATCAGTAATTTCTACAGGTTCCTCGACGAATCGCAGCTGGTCGTCGATAGTGAGTTCCTTCAGAGGAACTATGAGGGTCTCATCTGACAGACACTTCTTCAGATTCGACACATGGAAAACATTGTGAACTCCGCTGAGTTCTTCAGGTAGATTCAACCTGTAGGTGACTTTGCCAATTTTCTCAATGACTTCGAATGGTCCGACATAACGCGGATTGAGTTTGCCTCATTTGCCAAAGCGGACTACACCTTTCCAAGGTGAGACTTTGAGTAGCACTCGATCCCCAAATCTGGAGCTCGAGTGGTTTTCTTCCCTTATCAGCATAACTTTTCTGACGGTCACGAGCTGCCGCCATTCGCTGTCGTATCTGAGCAATTCTCTCGGTGGTATCTACCACAAGTTCTGGGCCAGTGATTTGGCTGTCACCAACTTCTGCCCAACAGAGTGGTGATCGGCATTTGCGTCCATATAATGCCTCAAACGGAGCGGCTTGGATGCTGGTGTGGTAGCTGTTGTTGTACGAAAACTTCACTAGCGGGAGGTGCTTTTCCCAGCCATTGCCAAAATCGATTACACATGCCCTAAGCATGTCTTCAAGGGTTTGGATGGTGCGTTCCGATTGCCCATCTGTCTGTGGGTGATAAGCGGTGCTCATATCTAGACGTGAGCCAAAGGACTTGTGCATGGCTTGCCACAGTTCAGAAGTAAAACGCGCGTCACGATCAGAAATGATGGAGGTTGGCACTCCGTGTTTTCGCTTGTAGGAGGTTGATGGAGAAAGGTCTGGTAGTAAGAAAAGTTGCTTGTAGGAGGTTGTCAAGTGTTTTCGCTTGACGATTCCATTCTTGGGTGGTTGGTTTGGCCCTTATTCCTGTAATTCGAATCCTTGCCCGGTATATCCCATTTTAATATTACACCATTGTGAACCTTACGCCTTTTTTACTCTCTGATCGAGGTTCTCGGGATTGAAAAATCTTCGTAAACTAAATCACACGTGTATATGTTGATATTTAAAAGATATACAGTCAAGAAAATCAAGGGCAATGGTGATATATATGTGGATTAGACACAAAAAAAAAACACTCAACAAGTGGCTACAATTTAAGGAATGTGTTTAGTGACGGCATCAGATTCCTAATTGATGGAGAAAGGTCTGGTGGTAAGAAAAGCTGCTTCTAGGAGGTCGCAAGTGTTTTCGCTCGACGATTCCATTCTTGGGTTGTTGGTTTGGCCCTTGTTCCTGTAACTCGAATCCTAGCCCGGTATATCCCATTTTAATTTTACACCATTGTGAACCTTACGCCTTTTTTACTCTCTGATCAAGGTTCTCGGCATTGAAAAATCTTCGTAAACTAAATCACACGTGTATATGTTGATATTTAAGAGATATACAGTCAAGAAAATCAAGGGCAATGGTGATATATATGCGGATTAGACACAAAAAAACACTCAACAAATGGCTACAATTTAAGGAATGTGTTTAGTGACGGCATCAGATTCCTAATTGATGGAGAAAGGTCTGGTGGTAAGAAAAGCTGCTTCTAGGAGGTTGTCAAGTGTTTTCGATCGACGATTCCATTCTTGGGTGGTTGGTTTGGCCCTTGTTACTGTAACTCGAATCCTAGCCCGGTATATCCCATTTTAATTTTACACCATTGTGAACCTTACGCCTTTTTTACTCTCTGATCGAGGTTCTCGGCATTGAAAAATCTTCGTAAACTAAATCACACGTGTATATGTTGACATTTAAGAGATATACAGTCAAGAAAATCAAGGGCAATGGTGATATATATGCGGATTAGACACCACAAAAAAACACTCAACAAATGGCTACAATTTAAGGAATGTGTTTAGTGACGGCATCAGATTCCTAATTGATGGAGAAATGTCTGGTGGCAAGAAAAGCTGCTTCTAGGAGGTTGTCAAGTGTTTTCGCTCGACGATTCCATTCTTGGGTGGTTGGTTTGGCCCTTGTTCCTGTAACTCGAATCCTAGCCCGGTATATCACATTTTAATTTTACACCATTGTGAACCTTACGCCTTTTTTACTCTCTGATCGAGGTTCTCGGCATTGAAAAAATCTTCGTAAATAAATCACACGTGTATATGTTGACATTTAAGAGATATACAGTCAAGAAAATCAAGGGCAATTGTGATATATATGCGGATTAGACACAAAAAAAACACTCAACAAATGGCTACAATTTAAGGAATGTGTTTAGTGATGGCATCAGATTCCTAATTGATGGAGAAAGGTCTGGTGGCAAGAAAAGCTGCTTCTAGGAGGTTGTCAAGTGTTTTCGCTCGACGATTCCATTCTTGGGTGGTTGGTTTGGCCCTTGTTCCTGTAACTCGAATCCTAGCCCGGTATATCTCATTTTAGTTTTACATCATTGTGAACCTTACGCCTTTTTTATTCTCTGATCGAGGTTCTCGGCATTGAAAAATATTCGTAAACTAAATCACACGTGTATATGTTGACATTTAAGAGATATACAGTCAAGAAAATCAAGGGCAATGGTGATATATATGCGGATTAGACACAAAAAAAAACACTAAATAAATGGCTACAATTTAAGGAATGTGTTTAGTGACGGCATCAGATTCCTAATTGATGGAGAAAGGTCTGGTGGTAAGAAAAGCTGCTTCTAGGAGGTTGTCAAGTGTTTTCGCTCGACGATTCCATTCTTGGGTGGTTGGTTTGGCCCTTGTTCCTGTAACTCGAATTCTAGCCCGGTATATCCCATTTTAATTTTACACCATTGTGAACCTTACGCCTTTTTTACTTTCTGATCGAGGTTCTCGGGATTGAAAAATCTTCGTAAACTAAATCACACGTGTATATGTTGATATTTAAAAGATATACATTCAAGAAAATCAAGGGCAATGGTGATATATATGTGGATAAGACACAAAAAAAAAACACTCAACAAGTGGCTACAATTTAAGGAATGTGTTTTGTAACGGCATCAGATTCCTAATTGATGGAGAAAGGTCTGGTGGTAAGAAAAGCTGCTTCTAGGAGGTCGCAAGTGTTTTCGCTCGACGATTCCATTCTTGGGTGGTTGGTTTGGCCCTTGTTCCTGTAACTCGAATCCTAGCCCGGTATATCCCATTTTAATTTTACACCATTGTGAACCTTACGCCTTTTTTACTCTCTGATCAAGGTTCTCGGCATTGAAAAATCTTCGTAAACTAAATCACACGTGTATATGTTGATATTTAAGAGATATACAGTCAAGAAAATCAAGGGAAATGGTGATATATATGCGGATTAGACACAAAAAAAACACTCAACAAATGGCTACAATTTAAGAAATGTGTTTAGCGACGGCATCAGATTCCTAATTGATGGAGAAAGGTCTGGTGGTAAGAAAAGCTGCTTCTAGGAGGTTGTCAAGTGTTTTCGCTCGACGATTCCATTCTTGGGTGGTTGGTTTGGCCCTTGTTCCTGTAACTCGAATCCTAGCCCGGTATATCCCATTTTAATTTTACACCATTGTGAACCTTACGCCTTTTTTACTCTCTGATCGGGGTTCTCGGGATTGAAAAATCTTCGTAAACTAAATCACACGTGTATATGTTGATATTTAAAAGATATACAGTCAAGAAAATCAAGGGCAATGGTGATATATATGTTGATTAGACACAAAAAAAAAACACTCAACAAGTGGCTACAATTTAAGGAATGCGTTTAGTGACGGCATCAGATTCCTAATTCATGGAGAAAGGTCTGGTGGTAAGAAAAGCTGCTTCTAGGAGGTCGCAAGTATTTTCGCTCGACGATTCCATTCTTGGGTGGTTGGTTTGGCCCTTCTTCCTGTAACTCGAATCCTAGCCCGGTATATCCCATTTTAATTTTACACCATTGTGAACCTTACGCCTTTTTTACTCCCTGATCAAGGTTCTCGGCATTGAAAAATCTTCGTAAACTAAATCACACGTGTATATGTAGATATTTAAGAGATATACAGTCAAGAAAATCAAGGGCAATGGTGATATATATGCGGATTAGACACAAAAAAAACACTCAACAAATGGCTAAAATTTAATGAATGTGTTTAGTGACGGCATCAGACTCCTAATTGATAGAGAAAGTTCTGGTGATAAGAAAAGTTGCTTCTATGAGGTTGTCAAGTGTTTTCGCTCGACGATTCCATTCTTGGGTGGTTGGTTTGGCCCTTGTTCCTGTAACTCGAATCCTAGCCCGGTATATCCCATTTTAATTTTACACCATTGTGAACCTTACGCCTTTTTTACTCTCTGATAGAGGTTCTCGGCATTGAAAAATCTTCGTAAACTAAATCACACGTGTATATGTTGACATTTAAGAGATATACAGTCAAGAAAATCAAGGGCAATGGTGATATATATGCGGATTAGACACAAAAAAAAAACACTCAACAAATGGCTACAATTTAAGGAATGTGTTTAGTGACGGCATCAGATTCGTAATTGATGGAGAAAGGTCTGGTGGAAAGAAAAGCTGCTTCTAGGAGGTTGTCAAGTGTTTTCGCTCGACGATTCCATTATTGGGTGGTTGGTTTGGCTCTTGTTCCTCTAACTCGAATCCTAGCCCGGTATATCCCATTTTAATTTTACACCATTGTGAACCTTATGCCTTTTTTACTCTCTGATCGAGGTTCTCGGCGTTGAAAAATCTTCGTAAACTAAATCACACGTGTATATGTTAACATTTAAGAGATATACAGTCAAGAAAATCAAGACACCAAAAAAAAATACTCAACAAATGGCTACAATTTAAGGATTGTGTTTAGTGACGGCATCAGATTCCTAATTGATGGAGAAAGGTCTGGTGGCAAGAAAAGCAGCTTCTAGGAGGTTGTCAAGTGTTTTCGCTTGACGATTCCATTCTTGGGTGGTTGGTTTGGCCCTTGTTCCTGTAACTCGAATGCTAGCCCGGTATATCCCATTTTAATTTTACACCATTGTGAACCTTACGCCTTTTTTACTCTCTGATCGAGGTTCTCGGCATTGAAAAATCTTCGTAAACTAAATCACACGTGTATATGTTGATATTTAAGAGATATACAGTCAAGAAGATCAAGGGCATTGGTGATATATATGCGGATTAGACACAAAAAAAAACACTCAACAAATGGCTACAATTTAAGGAATGTGTTTAGTGACGGCATCAGATTCCTAATTGATAGAGAAAGTTCTGGTGGTAAGAAAAGCTGCTGCTAGGAGGTTGTCAAGTGTTTTCGCTCGACGATTCCATTCTTGGGTGGTTGGTTTGGCCCTTGTTCCTGTAACTCGAATTCTAGCCCGGTATATCCCATTTTAATTTTACACCATTGTGAACCTTACGCCTTTTTTACTCTCTGATAGAGGTTCTCGGCATTGAAAAATCTTCGTAAACTAAATCACACGTGTATATGTTGACATTTAAGAGATATACAGTCAAGAATATCAAGGGAAATGGTGATATATATACGAATTAGACACAAAAAAAAAACACTCAACAAATGGCTACAATTTAAGGAATGTGTTTAGTGACGGCATCAGATTGTTAATTGATGGAGAAAGGTCTGGTGGAAAGAAAAGCTGCTTCTAGGAGGTTGTCAAGTGTTTTCGCTCGACGATTCCATTCTTGGGTGGTTGGTTTGGCATTTGTTCCTATAACTCGAATCCTAGCCTGGTATATTCCATTTTAATTTTACACCATTGTGAACCTTACGCCTTTTTTACTCTCTGATCGAGGTTCTCGGCATTGAAAAATCTTCGTAAACTAAATCACACGTGTATATGTTAACATTTAAGAGATATACAGTCAAGAAAATCAAGACACCAAAAAAAAAATACTCAACAAATGGCTACAATTTAAGGAATGTGTTTAGTGACGGCATCAGATTCCTAATTGATAGAGAAAGTTCTGGTGGTAAGAAAAGCTGCTGCTAGGAGGTTGTCAAGTGTTTTCGCTCGACGATTCCATTCTTGGGTGGTTGGTTTGGCCCTTGTTCCTGTAACTCGAATCCTATCCCGGTATATCCCATTTTAATTTTACACCATTGTGAACCTTACGCCTTTTTTACTCTCTGATAGAGGTTCTCGGCATTGAAAAATCTTTGTAAACTAAATCACACGTGTATATGTTGACATTTAAGAGATATACAGTCAAGAAAATCAAGGGCAATGGTGATATATATACGAATTAGACACAAAAAAAACACTCAACAAATGGCTACAATTTAAGGAACGTGTTTAGTGACGGCATCAGATTCCTAATTGATGGAGAAAGGTCTGGTGGAAAGTGTCACACCCCCAAAATCCACCATGCGGAGTACCACCGCTTGGAGGCGTGACGTGACCAGGATCAAGCCACCAATCATATTGAACAAGCATGTAAGTAGTTTGTAAAATCCAACACAATACAATTGGTGTCTAAACAAAACATAGTTTAAGTTACAAGCGGAAGCATAAAGTTTAAAACCAAATCATAAGTTTAAACGTTTCAAATGTTTAGCATGGTACACAGTTGTCCATGTCCCACAACGACTCTTCCCACTCTGATGCAAGCCCCATAGATACCTAACGACCTGCAAGGCATGTAACAACGAGTCAACAACAAAGTTGAGTGAATTCACAGTTGGTTGTTTAGTTATAGTGTTCGTGAATCATTTGTTTATTTCGTAAACCAAGTATCTTAGTTATCTGTATCGCGGTTTCCCAAACATGTTTGCGATGATTAGTGGCCGGATCGCGGTTTCCAAAACATGTGTGCGATGATTAGTGGCCGTATCGCGGTTTCCCAAACATGTGTGCGAAGATTAGTGGGGGCTTCCCAAGTGTCGACTAGTCGTGTTTGTACATGCCCTTCTTGATCCAAGGACCGTAGCGAGTGTGACTGTACGTAGGTTTTACGTACGTGCCCTTCAATCCGAGGACGGTGAAAAGTAATTTAATAGTAATGATAGTACGAGTAGTTATTCAATCCCATTCCCAACCCACCGGGAATCCCATGCCTTAGGAGTGTGAACTCACCTCGGTTGCTCGGTTTGACTCTCAAAAGTAGTTAACAGTCAAGGTCGGTCAATCACGTCCTAATAAGGTACGGATAACAATCAGTTTCTCTTGCATAACACGTATCCTACGTATGGTTTATTTGCACATTACTTCGTCCACATAACAGGTACACGCTTTAACGATTTATGCCCATATAAACTTCCCATCCATTCCCCACTCATAAACAAACATACGATATTGCACGTAACACTTAATACATGTTAAATCATTCACTGATAGCATACTCGACATTTAGACACGCAAGTCACAACTTATGTCAATTCAGCATTAATATTCAAAACCGGCTGTTTTTCGGACCTTTAAATAAAATAGTTAAATTATTCCGAAAATTCCCAAATTTTTACAGGATGTCTTAAACGTTCCATATTTTATTGTGTAAAAATATCGGGGTCCGGTTCATTACCAATATTTTATAAAAATTCGTATTCCGGACTGAACTCAGATTTATGTATTTCTGACCACAGTCCACGGAACAATTTATTAAAAATTCATCGAGTGTCCGATTTACGAAATTCCAGTGGGGTAATTACAAATACATCGGTTTTCATCTACTGTACAAATTTCATGGTCCGATTCATCACAAAACTCAGGTTATGATTGAAAGTATGACACCCATTTATTGCTGTCAAAATTCAGCTTAAGTTGCTGTTACAAATTAATACTTTAAAAATAGTAAACGGAGTCCAAAAATTATGATTCCAGTGCCATTAGAACCGTATTTCATAATAACATATTTTAGATTCAAAATATCGGTTTTTCGTTGAATTTATGGCCTGTTTACAGCCTGATGAAGTCGGCTGGAAATCATTACTCAGCTTGCTGTTTTGTGGTTTAAATGTTACTAAACGTATTAACAAGTGTCCGAACAACGGGTTTATCAAAAGTTTGACGATCAAACATCATATATGCATTAACTAACCTTAAACCAACAAGTTTTCATCTTTAAGTATCAATCATAAGTAAACTTTTAATATTTATCTATTTGTTCTTGACACTTTAGTGATTTTAAACATACTACACCCTTTGATCATAGAAACGAGATGAAACAAAATTAATCAAGAGTGTAACAAAGGACTTACTACTAGCTTATAGCTAGGGTAGAATCTATTGAGAATATGATGGTGAAAAAGACTAGAACAAGCTCCTTAGAAAGTCCTTCAAGTTGCCACCTCCATAGATTCACCTTCAAGCTTGGAATGAACTTGAATATGGAAGAGATGGATGATGAAATGGTGGGGAGTGGGTTCGGTTTGGGGGATGACCGAAAGAGAGAGAGAGTAGTGAGGAGAGAGAGAGAGATCTTGGTGGAATGATGGTTAAGATCTAGACCTTGCTTCTTATAATGTCCTTCACATATTTTGCTTACTTACACAAGTAAGTATCTAATAAAAAAATTGCCATAAAATCAAAACAAAATATATGAAGTATGGATGGATGATATGGTGGGTCCACAAGGACCAAAAATCGGTTGGGGGGGGGGGTCTATTTGCAAAGTTTGTAACGAAATGGCAAGTAATAGTTAGATAGCAAGTATATAATTCCATATACTAGTTAGTAGGGAAAATAGTGGGTGTTATGGTATACGGGGATCATAACTAGCCAAGAATAATAAAATAACGTGTTTGACAAATATTTGGTGTCCCGGGTAATGTCCGGTTGTTCGGTCGGATACTGTTCCGTTAAAGTGTTTAATTGTACCGTAAAGTGTCTTATTTATATATTTTTGTAACGAAATAAATTCCTAACATATAGGAAAATATTCAGGACCATTTAGTCAGGTTTTCTGCATACTACTAGTATGTTAACACGCACATGTGAATATAACACAGAAATCAGAGAGCAGTTAAATATTTCCACACAGTCGTCAAGCGCTTTCATTATCAATAATAAATTGTACGGAATACATGTAAATTGAGGGTTGTCACATTCTCCCCCTGTTAAGAGAATTTCGTCCCGAAATTTAGCGCGTGGTTACTGAGGAAGCTAGTTAAGTTGCGTTGTTTTCCTGATTTTCCTGGGGTGTCACATCATCCCCCCGTTGATTTGGAATTTCGTCCCGAAATTCTGCAGTAGCTTCAGCCTCAGTAGTGGTTGCGTTTTTCTTAAACAGCTGGGGGTACTTGAGTTTCATTTGGTCTTCTCGTTCCCAGGTATACTCTGGGCCACGACGAGCATTCCAACGAACTCGGACCAGAGGTATCCTGGTACGCTTGAGGATCTTAACATCTCGATCAGTAATTTCTACAGGTTCCTCGACGAATCGCAGCTGGTCGTCGATAGTGAGTTCCTTCAGAGGAACTATGAGGGTCTCATCTGACAGACACTTCTTCAGATTCGACACATGGAAAACATTGTGAACTCCGCTGAGTTCTTCAGGTAGATTCAACCTGTAGGTGACTTTGCCAATTTTCTTAATGACTTCGAATGGTCCGACATAACGCGGATTGAGTTTGCCTCATTTGCCAAAGCGGACTACACCTTTCCAAGGTGAGACTTTGAGTAGCACTCGATCCCCAAATCTGGAGCTCGAGTGGTTTTCTTCCCTTATCAGCATAACTTTTCTGACGGTCACGAGCTGCCGCCATTCGCTGTCGTATCTGAGCAATTCTCTCGGTGGTATCTACCACAAGTTCTGGGCCAGTGATTTGGCTGTCACCAACTTCTGCCCAACAGAGTGGTGATCGGCATTTGCGTCCATATAATGCCTCAAACGGAGCGGCTTGGATGCTGGTGTGGTAGCTGTTGTTGTACGAAAACTCCACTAGCGGGAGGTGCTTTTCCCAGCCATTGCCAAAATCGATTACACATGCCCTAAGCATGTCTTCAAGGGTTTGGATGGTGCGTTCCGATTGCCCATCTGTCTGTGGGTGATAAGCGGTGCTCATATCTAGACGTGAGCCAAAGGACTTGTGCATGGCTTGCCACAGTTCAGAAGTAAAACGCGCGTCACGATCAGAAATGATGGAGGTTGGCACTCCGTGCCTTGATACCACTTCCTTTAGGTAAATTTCTGCAAGAGTAGAAAACTTATCCGTTTCTTTGATAGCCAGAAAATATGCAGACTTGGTCGATCGATCCACTATTACCCAAATAGTGTCATTTCCGCGTTGAGATCCAGGCAGGCCAGTAACGAAATCCATGGAAATTTGCTCCCATTTCCATTTAGGTAACTCTGGTTGTTGAAGTAGGCCTGATGGTTTCTGATATTCGGTCTTGACTCTCGCACAAGTCAAGCACTTACTGATGTAGGTTGCTATGTGGGCTTTTATGCCAGGCCACCAATACGTAGTCTTGAGGTCGTGGTACATTTTATCCGAACCAGGATGTACTGAATAGCGAGACTTGTGTGCTTCATCCATCACAAGCTTGCGTAGGTCTCCATACAGTGGAACCCAGATGCGTCCGTTAACATAGTAGGCACCGTCTTCCTTTTGTTCTAGGCGCTGCCTCGATCCTCGTAAGGATTCAGCTCTGATGTTATCCGCTTTCAATGCTTCAACCTGAGCATCGCGAATCTGAGCGGGAAGGTTGGATTGGATGGTAAGCTGTAACGCACGTACACGCTTAGGTATAGTATCCTTTCGACTGAGGGCGTCGGCCACAACATTGGCTTTGCCCGGATGGTACTTGATAGTGCATTCATAATCATTCAAGAGCTCGACCCATCGGCGTTGTCGCATGTTTAACTCCTTTTGCTTGAAGATATGCTCGAGACTCCTGTGATCGGTGTAAATGGAGCACCTGGTACCGTACAGGTAATGTCTCCATATCTTAAGCGCGAAAACAACTGCTCCCAGTTCCAAGTCGTGTGTAGTGTAGTTCCTTTCGTGAACTTTAAGTTGGCGCGATGCATAGGCAATGACCTTGTCACGTTGCATCAATACGCAACCAAGTCCTTGGATGGAAGCGTCGCAATAAACCACGAAATCATCGGTTCCTTCGGGCAATGAGAGGATAGGCGCGCTACAAAGTATATCCTTTAGATGTTGAAATGCGGACTCCTGTGCATCACTCCAATGATAGATGACACCCTTCTGAGTCAGTGAAGTGAGAGGTTGCGCAATCTTGGAGAAGTCTTTGATAAACCTTCTGTAATATCCTGCCAAACCCAAAAATTGGCGGATTTCTGTTGGTGTACGGGGTGCAGGCCAGTTCCTGATCGAATCAACCTTGGATGGATCCACATGAATTCCATCCTTGTTTACCACATGGCCTAGAAAGTGGACTTCGTGAAGCCAGATGTCACATTTCGAAAACTTGGCATACAACTGCTCTTTTCGAAGAAGTTCCAGCATAAGTCGTAGATGCTGCTCGTGTTCCTCCTGACTCTTAGAATAGATCAGGATATCGTCGATGAAAACGATAACAAATTTATCCAGGTAAGGTTTGCACACTCGGTTCATGAGATCCATGAAGACCGCTGGTGCATTCGTCAACCCGAAAGGCATGACCAGAAACTCGTAATGGCCGTAGCGAGTTCTGAATGCTGTTTTGGAGACGTCTTCCTCTCGGACTCTCAGCTGATGGTATCCCGATCTCAAATCAATCTTGGAGTAATAGCTCGACCCTTGCAATTGGTCGAATAAGTCATCAATGCGCGGGAGAGGATAACGATTCTTTACGGTCATTTTGTTGAGTTCGCGGTAGTCAATACACATTTTGAAGGTACCATCCTTCTTCTTTACGAATAACACTGGAGCTCCCCATGGCAAAGAGCTAGGGCGTATGAAACCCTTTTCCAAGAGTTCGTGTAGTTGTGTGGATAGTTCTTCAAGTTCTGATGGAGCTAGACGATAAGGTGCTCGAGCTATGGGCGCTGCTCCAGGAGCTAGCTCGATTTGGAATTCGACTCGTCGATGAGGCGGAAGACCAGGTAATTCCTTAGGAAATACCTCAGGAAAATCGCGCACTATAGGAATGTCTTAAATTTTCTTCTCTTCCGTTGATGTGTCAGTAACGAGCGCTAGAATGGCAGTGTGGCCCTTATGCAAACACGTCTGGGCCTTTAAGGAAAGAGATAATGCCTACAACAGCACCACTCTTATCGCCCTGAATCACCAGAGGTTCTTCACCAGAACGAGGAATGCGGACGATTTTCTCCTCGCAAACAATCTCCGCTTGATGATGAGATAGCCAATCCATCCCAATAACGACGTCGATACTACCAAGTGTGATAGGGATGAGATCGATAGAGAAAACCTAACCAGCTAGGACGAGGTTACAACCTTTAACTATGTGTGTGGCTTCAAGACTTTTACCGTTTGCTAGCTCTACCGTGTGCTTGGTGTTCAAAAGTGTTGGAGTGCGCTTAAGTATTTGACTAACTTTTTAAGGACACATAACTAGTATCGGCACCCGAATCGAATAAAACAGTAACAAAGAAGTCATCCAGAAGAAACTTACCCATCACAACGTTGGGATCGTTCCTTGCGTCAGCCTGACCAATCACGAAGGTGCGACCTTTGCCGTTATTGTTACTCCCGTTTTTGCCTCCATTGTTGTCCTCATTTCCTTGGTTGTTGTTCTGATTCTGATTCAGCTGAGGACAGTGCCTCTTGAAGTGACCCTCAGCACCGCACTGGAAGCATCCCTTATTACCTTGATGGTGTTGCTGTTGGTTTTGGGGAGTTTGTGGCCGCTGTTGTCGGTTCTGCTTCGCAGGATGTAAGCTTCGGCAATCTTTGGCTTCATGTCCCAACTTGCTACATCTCTGACAACGACCCCTGTTGCACGGCCTGCTGTGGTGCAAACTACATCGATTGCACTTTGGGTGATTTCCCCTGTATCTACCCTGACCTTGATTTCCAAAAGGCTGCTGACTGGGGTTCCTGTGTTCATCTGTCTTTCGCTGCTGGGACTGAGACTGAACTGGAGTAGAACCCTCGCCCGAATTTCCATCCCACTTGCGCTTGTTGTTACTGGGAGCATCAGTAGTAGTAGCGTTAATACGCTTGGGCAGCTTGCCCTCTTCCACCGCCTGATCGGTGAGCTGGTGTGCCAAACGAATGACTTGCTGGATTGTGGGAAGGTTGGCCGCACTTACAGACCCTTGGATTTCCGGGACTAAGCCTCTGAGGTATAGCTTGATTCGCCTAGATATGGGTTGTGACATGTTAGGACATAAGGCAGCCAAGTCGTTGGACCTCTTTGTGTATGCCTCAATATCTGATCCTTCCATCTTCAAACCATAATACTCTATCTCAAGTTTCAGTATGTCGTCCAGGTGGCAAAACTCTTCCTTAATCCAATCCTTGAAGTCGCTCCAGAGGGTGGCATTCGCGTCTGCCAACCCGAGCATCTGAACCTGTGCGTTCCACCAAGAATACGTTTTCCCTTGCAACATACCAGTAACGTACTCCACTCGTTTGTTGGTAGGGCTTTCACTCTCTTCGAATGTAAATTCGATTCTTCGGATCCAGTGTAGAAGGCCGATTGTCCCTTCAGTGCCGTCGAAAGTGGGAGGTTTGCATTCCAGGAACGCCTTGAAGGTGCCCATGCGTGTTTGAAGGTGCATGGGTTGACTCCCTGTTTGGGTTGCTAAGGCTTCAGCAATCCGTTCGTTAATCAAGGTCGTCAGGTGACCCTGGGTCATGTCGAGACCTCCACTCATGATCTTCCTATCGAAGGGACACACGTAAGAAAGGTGTCGCAAGTGCGTAAGTGTGGAGTGACAGAAAAGAGTAAGCACACAAGGTTCAAATATCAATTATTACGGTACTTAATGCACGGTGTAAACTATCTAACCAACAATATAACATAAATCATACCACCTATTGTGTTGAGTCTTGTACGTGGAGCGAAGTGTCGTTGTGGATCGTTGAGCACTGTACAGGTTATAGTATGGTTTTAACAAAAACTTTTTCCCTTTATTAAAACCAAGTTCACTATAACCAATGGCTCTGATACCAATCTGTCACACCCCCAAAATCCACCATGCGGAGTACCACCGCTTGGAGGCGTGACGTGACTAGGATCAAGCCACCAATCATATTGAACAAGCATGTAAGTAGTTTGTAAAATCCAACACAATACAATTGGTGTCTAAACAAAACATAGTTTAAGTTACAAGCGGAAGCATAAAGTTTAAAACCAAATCATAAGTTTAAACGTTTCAAATGTTTAGCATGGTACACAGTTGTCCATGTCCCACAACGACTCTTCCCACTCTGATGCAAGCTCCATAGATACCTAACGACCTGCAAGGCATGTAACAACGAGTCAACAACAAAGTTGAGTGAATTCACAGTTGGTTGTTTAGTTATAGTGTTCGTGAATCATTTGTTTATTTCGTAAACCAAGTATCTTAGTTATCTGTATCACGGTTTCCCAAACATGTTTGCGATGATTAGTGGCCGGATCGCGGTTTCCAAAACATGTGTGCGATGATTAGTGGCCGTATCGCGGTTTCCCAAACATTTGTGCGAAAATTAGTGGGGGCTTCCCAAGTGTCGACTAGTCGTGTTTGTACATGCCCTTCTTGATCCAAGGACCGTAGCGAGTGTGAGTGTACGTAGGTTTTACGTACGTGCCCTTCAATCCGAGGACGGTGAAAAGTAATTTAATAGTAATGATAGTACGAGTAGTTATTCAATCCCATTCCCAACCCACCGGGAATCCCATGCCTTAGAAGTGTGAACTCACCTCGGTTGCTCGGTTTGACTCTCAAAAGTAGCTAACAGTCAAGGTCGGTCAATCACGTCCTAATAAGGTACGGATAACAATCAGTTTCACATGCATAACACGTATCCTACGTATGGTTTATTTGCACATTACTTCGTCCACATAACAGGTACACGCTTTAACGATTTATGCCCATATAAACTTCCCATCCATTCCCCACTCATAAACAAACATACGATATTGCACGTAACACTTAATACATGTTAAATCATTCACTGATAGCATACTCGACATTTAGACACGCAAGTCACAACTTATGTCAATTCAGCATTAATATTCAAAACCGGCTGTTTTTCGGACCTTTAAATAAAATAGTTAAATTATTCCGAAAATTCCCAAATTTTTACAGAATGTCTTAAACGTTCCATATTTTATTGTGTAAAAATATCGGGGTCCGGTTCATTACCTGGCCAGTACACGTGAAGCATATGACGTTCGTGTGACCGTGATAATTGATACAGGTATGTCTGTTAGAATTAAGTAGTAGGTGGACGTGAGGGTGAAGAGAAATGTAAGACTCTCAAGAATGAGAGTATGAAATGCTATGCTAGAGTCCGCGAGACGGATTCGAAGTATGATATGCTATGCTAGAATCCGCGAGACGGATTCGAAACATGATATGCTATACTAGAATCCGTGAGACGGATTCGAAGTATGATATGCTATGCTAGAATCCGCAAGACGGATTCGAAATATGATATGCTATACTAGACTCCGCGAGACGGATTCGAAGTATGATATGCTATGCTAGAATCCGCAAGACGGATTCGAAATATGATATGCTATACTAGACTCCGCGAGACGGATTCGAAGCATGATATGCTATGCTAGAATCCGCGAGACGGATTCGAAACATAAAATGCTAAGCTAGAATCCGCGGGACGGATTCGAAACATGAAAGAGGTTAAAGTATGAATGCAATGCTTGAATCCGCTAGACGGATTCAAGGGATGAAAAGCGTATATGCAATGCTTGAATCCGCAAGACGGATTCAAGGAATGAAAGATATGAATGATGCAAATTCCTTGCGGATTTGGTTATGATAAGCGAAAGCTGTAATAAGCTAGGCACGTCGACCGGTTCAAGTTGAACAAGTCGAGTGAGGATAAGGTACCATCCGTTTAGAACGAGTGGTCGCGAATGCAATAACGAATGTATGAAGTTCAATCCGTTATATGGATAGAACGGAAGATTTATGTTGAAAGTAATTAACCCGATGTTACCGGGTCGTAAGTGGTATGCTTAAATCTCATTATGAGAGTATATGCTACTACCTAATTAAGTGGGTAATAGAATGCGTGAAAGAAATGAAAGTATATAAACGGATCATATGAGTGTAAGCATTATTGTAAGTCTGAGTAAGTATGTATATTGACCTGTTATTAACGGGTCAAAAAGGAAATAAGAATGTTATATGAAATTATGCCATGGGAAGTATAGACTTGTTAAGAAGAGGAAGCCAATTGATTGAATAATTATGAAATGAGGTAGGATGATTACTTATGATTATGATGTGACCATGAGGTCAAACATAGATGTGTGTGTGGGTAAAAGGAAATGAGAAAGGTTTCGGGGACGAAACCTCTTTTAAGGGGGGTAGACTTGTAACACCCCAAAACCCGAAGATTTATATTCGTTAAAATGTTATGATATGATACATCAAGAAATAAATAACTAGGCTACTTAACCTAGTTAAATGTATGGTTAAAATTATTAAAAGATGGAATGTGGTAAAATGTTTAGTAAAGTAAACAAGGGAAACAAACTTGAGGGACCAAAGATGAATAAGGGGGAAAGTTATGTTTTAATTAACAAAATACACACACAAACACACATGGTGTGTGCGTGAAAAAGAGCAGGGAGCTCCCATGGAGCCAAGAACCCTAGTTTCATCAATTCCCTCAAATTGGAAGGCTAAATGAAGCTCAAATTCCTAACCGAACATAGATTAATGATCACCTTCTCAAGGGGATCGTAAGGTATGTCTTAGATTCTAGATTGGTGATGGTGCACGAAATGGGTTATGATGTAAATCACGAATTTGTATGAAATTGAGCATGAGAATGTGTTAGATTCATCATTTGGAACATGGATTATGCATGAATTAGGTTAATTTGATGTTTAAGGGTGAAACCCATTTGTTATGGTGAAGAAGATGACATGGGTAAATCATCTATGCTTAAGTTCTTGCTTAATATTGATGTATTTTGAGTTGTATGATGTATTCTTGTTGGAAGAATTGAAAGAAATGTGATACTAGTATGTTTGATGTTATGCATGTATGAATCATGTTGATTAGGAGGAAGAAATTGATGAGTTGTGTATGAGATTAGAATGATATGCATGAACTAGTTGTACACTATGCTTACAAGGTAGTACATGTGTCAAAAGTATGATGAATTATGAAGAACTTAAGATTAGATCACTTGTAAGTGATTAACAAGTAGTTATGAAGTGGGTTTTAGATGATGTAATGTAAATTGATGATTACATGTTTGATGTTTAATTTAAATACCCCATGTTGATTTGTAGAAGCATTTGATGAACTATGTATGAATTTAGAAGATTGTGTATGAATAAGTTGTACGTTATGCTTAAAAGGTAGTACGTACATCAAGTGAATGGTAAAATGTATATAGTGTCGTCCGTATAGTCGATTATGATGTTACGGGAATATGTTGATAAGTCGATAGATATGCATAGTTAATAGTTGACTTTTGAAAGTCAACTAAGTATAAGAAACATGAGTTGACTCGTTGTCGTGAATGTAGGTTGATGAGAAGTCGTATGGTACATGTAATAGCAATCCGTGTTAAATGTAATGACATGATGAGTTACACGAGTTAAACGTATACGGACATGATTATATGAGTTATGTTTGCTAGAAATGATTAATGAAAGTTAAGTGTGAAATGTGAGATTGATACGATTGTTATCATGTACAAATGAGTATGCTAATAATAGCGTGATTTGGATGAAATGAAAGTATAGGAATCACGCCGAGACGGGCTCAAGCATGAGGTGTTAACGGGTCAAGAAAAGGCGAGGAATCGGACATGAGCACGGATGCATAAGGTAAGTGATTTCCGTAATCACTTCTTAGTACGCGTAAGTAATAAAGTATCGTAATGAATTAAACATGATGTTTGAGGTCAATTATGTGTTAAAGACTCTTGTCGTAAATGATGGGTTTAAAGTTGACCAAAATGCCCTTGATGGGTATTTTGGGCAAACGGTCTTAAAAAGTAGTTTAGAAGTAAGTTACTCGATTAGTATAATGTTTTGGTTAAGTATGAAAGTGAGAAGTATGGTTTGTAAGTCATAAACGTTTTAATGCGCAATAAACCTTAACGGGTCAAAAATAAGCTTTTGAGCGAAAACGGGTGGAATGAGATGTAGGGCATCCGAGAATGAATCTTTTATGACAAATGACCTTGAAATTATCATTTCATGTGAAGTTAAGGTCAAACAAACAAGTTATGTGGGTAAATGCATGAACGGGTAGAAATCATGGAAAAGGATAATAAGCCGAAGGCTTAAAAGTGATAAATTTCGGTAGTCCAAATGTTGGATCTTAACTCCATAAGATGGAGAATTAAATTACGGACGCGTAGGAAAAAGAATCGGGTAAAACGGACCATTAACGAAGAAGTTATGACCGTTTCCGTGAAACGCGGACGTGCTGGAAATCTGCAGCAACCAGCTGCAACTTACTGGTCAAATTTAGGCAGTCGCGTAGCGCGACTGGTAAGGCCCCTGGCCGTCGCGCTACGCGACGGTGGCACGTTTCAGCGAAAGTTGTTCGGTTGCTCCGTTTTGGCTCGGGAACTCGTTTAAACGCGTTTTAAGTTGCGTATGATTAGTTTAACTCACATTTTATGACCTTTATGGTAAGCGTATGCGTGGATAGGTATGTATGGATGTTGTATATCTATTTACACGTATGTAGAAAGGTATGTAAGCGCGTATGCGCAAATGTATGTATGTGTGAATGTATATAGGTGGGATGACATGATCGTACGTGACGGTGTAGGTATGTATTTATGTAGATACATATAGAATGATTGATATGTAATTGTATGTAAGTTTGTAGGAAAGGTTTGTATGCATGTAGATGTGTATGTATGTATGTATGTGTAAAGATATGTACGAGGGTATGTATGTATGTAATGATATAGGAAAGGTTTGTATGCATGTAGATGCATATGTATGCATGTGTAAAGATATGTACGAGGGTATGTATGTAATGATGTAGGAAAGGTTTGTATGCATGTAGATGTGTATGTATGTATGTGTAAAGATATGTACGAGGGTATGTATGTATGTAATGATATAGGAAAGGTTTGTATGCATGTAGATGCATATGTATGCATGTGTAAAGATAAGTACAAGGGTATGTATGTATGTAATGATGTAGGAAAGGTTTGTATGCATATAGATATGTATGTATGTATGTGTAAAGATACGTACGAGGGTATGTATGTATGCAATGATGTAGGAAAGGTTTGTACGCATGTAGATGTGTATGTATGTATGTGAAAGATATGTATGAGTGTATGCACGTATGTAAGATTGTAGAGAAGATATGTACGCATGTAGATATGTATATGAGTACATATGTATGGAATAGACACGTTGAGTGTTAACGTTACTAATGGTATACCTCGAGAATGAAAAGTAATGCAGGTACATTATTGAAGCCTCACCAGGAAATGGATATGCAGATGAAATGCTTAAAGCTTAAAAGATGACGAAGTGTGAAGTATACGCGAATGGACCTTGTTTCTTAAATGTGTACTAATGTTATGAATGTATGTGGTGAATGCAGGTTGTATGGATGATGAGCGATTAGCACAAGGATTAGAGATCGAAGACCGAGTCACTAGAGAGATTGTACGGGGACGTTGAATGTAAAATGTAGTTAATGTAAGCTATGTTTTTAGTTAACAAGTAAGAGGATGACAGACTTTTGATTAAGAATTAAGTTAAAGTTAAAAGTTTAAATCAGTTGAGGTTTTTATAACGCAAGAAATTTTATGGTTGGTGTTTCCGCTGCGACTTTTTGTCAAATATGATTTAGGGTGTAACAAGTTGGTATCAGAGCCCTGGTTTGAGAGAATCAAGTGTAAGAAGGTAAGTGCTTGAACTCAAACCTGTGTGCTCTTGTGTTAAGAAACCCGTACAATCCAAGACTCGGTCAAGATCCAAAGGTAAAAGAGAATGTAAGTATGTACTTATGTATACGCATAAAGAAACTGACGGTTTTGTATATGCAAGGTAAGTATAAGCGTTTGAAGAGGATGATCCGCGAGTGCGGTCAACTACCGACACCAAGGCATGAAATAAGAAAAAGTTAAGGTACGTAAATTTAATATGTCGGTATATGAAATGGTAAAGTGCATTAAGGGAAGAAAAAATGCTAAATGAAGGACCATGATGGTATAGTAAACATGTTTTGAAAAATGATGCACGTGCCGAAACCAAACTCTTCGGACATAAGGTGACAATTACACGAAGACACGAAACTAGTATGTGGATTGTGTACCTGGCCAGTACACGTGAAGCATATGACGTTCGTGTGACCGTGATAATTGATACAGGTATGTCTGTTAGAATTAAGTAGTAGGTGGACGTGAGGGTGAAGAGAAATGTAAGACTCTCAAGAATGAGAGTATGAAATGCTATGCTAGAGTCCGCGAGACGGATTCGAAGTATGATATGCTATGCTAGAATCCGCGAGACGGATTCGAAACATGATATGCTATACTAGAATCCGTGAGACGGATTCGAAGTATGATATGCTATGCTAGAATCCGCAAGACGGATTCGAAATATGATATGCTATACTAGACTCCGCGAGACGGATTCGAAGTATGATATGCTATGCTAGAATCCGCAAGACGGATTCGAAATATGATATGCTATACTAGACTCCGCGAGACGGATTCGAAGCATGATATGCTATGCTAGAATCCGCGAGACGGATTCGAAACATAAAATGCTAAGCTAGAATCCGCGGGACGGATTCGAAACATGAAAGAGGTTAAAGTATGAATGCAATGCTTGAATCCGCTAGACGGATTCAAGGGATGAAAAGCGTATATGCAATGCTTGAATCCGCAAGACGGATTCAAGGAATGAAAGATATGAATGATGCAAATTCCTTGCGGATTTGGTTATGATAAGCGAAAGCTGTAATAAGCTAGGCACGTCGACCGGTTCAAGTTGAACAAGTCGAGTGAGGATAAGGTACCATCCGTTTAGAACGAGTGGTCGCGAATGCAATAACGAATGTATGAAGTTCAATCCGTTATATGGATAGAACGGAAGATTTATGTTGAAAGTAATTAACCCGATGTTACCGGGTCGTAAGTGGTATGCTTAAATCTCATTATGAGAGTATATGCTACTACCTAATTAAGTGGGTAATAGAATGCGTGAAAGAAATGAAAGTATATAAACGGATCATATGAGTGTAAGCATTATTGTAAGTCTGAGTAAGTATGTATATTGACCTGTTATTAACGGGTCAAAAAGGAAATAAGAATGTTATATGAAATTATGCCATGGGAAGTATAGACTTGTTAAGAAGAGGAAGCCAATTGATTGAATAATTATGAAATGAGGTAGGATGATTACTTATGATTATGATGTGACCATGAGGTCAAACATAGATGTGTGTGTGGGTAAAAGGAAATGAGAAAGGTTTCGGGGACGAAACCTCTTTTAAGGGGGGTAGACTTGTAACACCCCAAAACCCGAAGATTTATATTCGTTAAAATGTTATGATATGATACATCAAGAAATAAATAACTAGGCTACTTAACCTAGTTAAATGTATGGTTAAAATTATTAAAAGATGGAATGTGGTAAAATGTTTAGTAAAGTAAACAAGGGAAACAAACTTGAGGGACCAAAGATGAATAAGGGGGAAAGTTATGTTTTAATTAACAAAATACACACACAAACACACATGGTGTGTGCGTGAAAAAGAGCAGGGAGCTCCCATGGAGCCAAGAACCCTAGTTTCATCAATTCCCTCAAATTGGAAGGCTAAATGAAGCTCAAATTCCTAACCGAACATAGATTAATGATCACCTTCTCAAGGGGATCGTAAGGTATGTCTTAGATTCTAGATTGGTGATGGTGCACGAAATGGGTTATGATGTAAATCACGAATTTGTATGAAATTGAGCATGAGAATGTGTTAGATTCATCATTTGGAACATGGATTATGCATGAATTAGGTTAATTTGATGTTTAAGGGTGAAACCCATTTGTTATGGTGAAGAAGATGACATGGGTAAATCATCTATGCTTAAGTTCTTGCTTAATATTGATGTATTTTGAGTTGTATGATGTATTCTTGTTGGAAGAATTGAAAGAAATGTGATACTAGTATGTTTGATGTTATGCATGTATGAATCATGTTGATTAGGAGGAAGAAATTGATGAGTTGTGTATGAGATTAGAATGATATGCATGAACTAGTTGTACACTATGCTTACAAGGTAGTACATGTGTCAAAAGTATGATGAATTATGAAGAACTTAAGATTAGATCACTTGTAAGTGATTAACAAGTAGTTATGAAGTGGGTTTTAGATGATGTAATGTAAATTGATGATTACATGTTTGATGTTTAATTTAAATACCCCATGTTGATTTGTAGAAGCATTTGATGAACTATGTATGAATTTAGAAGATTGTGTATGAATAAGTTGTACGTTATGCTTAAAAGGTAGTACGTACATCAAGTGAATGGTAAAATGTATATAGTGTCGTCCGTATAGTCGATTATGATGTTACGGGAATATGTTGATAAGTCGATAGATATGCATAGTTAATAGTTGACTTTTGAAAGTCAACTAAGTATAAGAAACATGAGTTGACTCGTTGTCGTGAATGTAGGTTGATGAGAAGTCGTATGGTACATGTAATAGCAATCCGTGTTAAATGTAATGACATGATGAGTTACACGAGTTAAACGTATACGGACATGATTATATGAGTTATGTTTGCTAGAAATGATTAATGAAAGTTAAGTGTGAAATGTGAGATTGATACGATTGTTATCATGTACAAATGAGTATGCTAATAATAGCGTGATTTGGATGAAATGAAAGTATAGGAATCACGCCGAGACGGGCTCAAGCATGAGGTGTTAACGGGTCAAGAAAAGGCGAGGAATCGGACATGAGCACGGATGCATAAGGTAAGTGATTTCCGTAATCACTTCTTAGTACGCGTAAGTAATAAAGTATCGTAATGAATTAAACATGATGTTTGAGGTCAATTATGTGTTAAAGACTCTTGTCGTAAATGATGGGTTTAAAGTTGACCAAAATGCCCTTGATGGGTATTTTGGGCAAACGGTCTTAAAAAGTAGTTTAGAAGTAAGTTACTCGATTAGTATAATGTTTTGGTTAAGTATGAAAGTGAGAAGTATGGTTTGTAAGTCATAAACGTTTTAATGCGCAATAAACCTTAACGGGTCAAAAATAAGCTTTTGAGCGAAAACGGGTGGAATGAGATGTAGGGCATCCGAGAATGAATCTTTTATGACAAATGACCTTGAAATTATCATTTCATGTGAAGTTAAGGTCAAACAAACAAGTTATGTGGGTAAATGCATGAACGGGTAGAAATCATGGAAAAGGATAATAAGCCGAAGGCTTAAAAGTGATAAATTTCGGTAGTCCAAATGTTGGATCTTAACTCCATAAGATGGAGAATTAAATTACGGACGCGTAGGAAAAAGAATCGGGTAAAACGGACCATTAACGAAGAAGTTATGACCGTTTCCGTGAAACGCGGACGTGCTGGAAATCTGCAGCAACCAGCTGCAACTTACTGGTCAAATTTAGGCAGTCGCGTAGCGCGACTGGTAAGGCCCCTGGCCGTCGCGCTACGCGATGGTGGCACGTTTCAGCGAAAGTTGTTCGGTTGCTCCGTTTTGGCTCGGGAACTCGTTTAAACGCGTTTTAAGTTGCGTATGATTAGTTTAACTCACATTTTATGACCTTTATGGTAAGCGTATGCGTGGATAGGTATGTATGGATGTTGTATATCTATTTACACGTATGTAGAAAGGTATGTAAGCGCGTATGCGCAAATGTATGTATGTGTGAATGTATATAGGTGGGATGACATGATCGTACGTGACGGTGTAGGTATGTATTTATGTAGATACATATAGAATGATTGATATGTAATTGTATGTAAGTTTGTAGGAAAGGTTTGTATGCATGTAGATGTGTATGTATGTATGTGTAAAGATATGTACGAGGGTATGTATGTATGTAATGATATAGGAAAGGTTTGTATGCATGTAGATGCATATGTATGCATGTGTAAAGATATGTACGAGGGTATGTATGTATGTAATGATGTAGGAAAGGTTTGTATGCATGTAGATGTGTATGTATGTATGTGTAAAGATATGTACGAGGGTATGTATGTATGTAATGATATAGGAAAGGTTTGTATGCATGTAGATGCATATGTATGCATGTGTAAAGATATGTACGAGGGTATGTATGTATGTAATGATGTAGGAAAGGTTTGTATGCATATAGATATGTATGTATGTATGTGTAAAGATACGTACGAGGGTATGTATGTATGCAATGATGTAGGAAAGGTTTGTACGCATGTAGATGTGTATGTATGTATGTGAAAGATATGTATGAGTGTATGCACGTATGTAAGATTGTAGAGAAGATATGTACGCATGTAGATATGTATATGAGTACATATGTATGGAATAGACACGTTGAGTGTTAACGTTACTAATGGTATACCTCGAGAATGAAAAGTAATGCAGGTACATTATTGAAGCCTCACCAGGAAATGGATATGCAGATGAAATGCTTAAAGCTTAAAAGATGACGAAGTGTGAAGTATACGCGAATGGACCTTGTTTCTTAAATGTGTACTAATGTTATGAATGTATGTGGTGAATGCAGGTTGTATGGATGATGAGCGATTAGCACAAGGATTAGAGATCGAAGACCGAGTCACTAGAGAGATTGTACGGGGACGTTGAATGTAAAATGTAGTTAATGTAAGCTATGTTTTTAGTTAACAAGTAAGAGGATGACAGACTTTTGATTAAGAATTAAGTTAAAGTTAAAAGTTTAAATCAGTTGAGGTTTTTATAACGCAAGAAATTTTATGGTTGGTGTTTCCGCTGCGACTTTTTGTCAAATATTATTTAGGGTGTAACAAGTTGGTATCAGAGCCCTGGTTTGAGAGAATCAAGTGTAAGAAGGTAAGTGCTTGAACTCAAACCTGTGTGCTCTTGTGTTAAGAAACCCGTACAATCCAAGACTCGGTCAAGATCCAAAGGTAAAAGAGAATGTAAGTATGTACTTATGTATACGCATAAAGAAACTGACGGTTTTGTATATGCAAGGTAAGTATAAGCGTTTGAAGAGGATGATCCGCGAGTGCGGTCAACTACCGACACCAAGGCATGAAATAAGAAAAAGTTATGGTACGTAAATTTAATATGTCGGTATATGAAATGGTAAAGTGCATTAAGGGAAGAAAAAATGCTAAATGAAGGACCATGATGGTATAGTAAACATGTTTTGAAAAATGATGCACGTGCCGAAACCAAACTCTTCGGACATAAGGTGACAATTACACGAAGACACGAAACTAGTATGTGGATTGTGTACCTGGCCAGTACACGTGAAGCATATGACGTTCGTGTGACCGTGATAATTGATACAGGTATGTCTGTTAGAATTAAGTAGTAGGTGGACGTGAGGGTGAAGAGAAATGTAAGACTCTCAAGAATGAGAGTATGAAATGCTATGCTAGAGTCCGCGAGACGGATTCGAAGTATGATATGCTATGCTAGAATCCGCGAGACGGATTCGAAACATGATATGCTATACTAGAATCCGTGAGACGGATTCGAAGTATGATATGCTATGCTAGAATCCGCAAGACGGATTCGAAATATGATATGCTATACTAGACTCCGCGAGACGGATTCGAAGTATGATATGCTATGCTAGAATCCGCAAGACGGATTCGAAATATGATATGCTATACTAGACTCCGTGAGACGGATTCGAAGCATGATATGCTATGCTAGAATCCGCGAGACGGATTCGAAACATAAAATGCTAAGCTAGAATCCGCGGGACGGATTCGAAACATGAAAGAGGTTAAAGTATGAATGCAATGCTTGAATCCGCTAGACGGATTCAAGGGATGAAAAGCGTATATGCAATGCTTGAATCCGCAAGACGGATTCAAGGAATGAAAGATATGAATGATGCAAATTCCTTGCGGATTTGGTTATGATAAGCGAAAGCTGTAATAAGCTAGGCACGTCGACCGGTTCAAGTTGAACAAGTCGAGTGAGGATAAGGTACCATCCATTTAGAACGAGTGGTCGCGAATGCAATAACGAATGTATGAAGTTCAATCCGTTATATGGATAGAACGGAAGATTTATGTTGAAAGTAATTAACCCGATGTTACCGGGTCGTAAGTGGTATGCTTAAATCTCATTATGAGAGTATATGCTACTACCTAATTAAGTGGGTAATAGAATGCGTGAAAGAAATGAAAGTATATAAACGGATCATATGAGTGTAAGCATTATTGTAAGTCTGAGTAAGTATGTATATTGACCTGTTATTAACGGGTCAAAAAGGAAATAAGAATGTTATATGAAATTATGCCATGGGAAGTATAGACTTGTTAAGAAGAGGAAGCCAATTGATTGAATAATTATGAAATGAGGTAGGATGATTACTTATGATTATGATGTGACCATGAGGTCAAACATAGATGTGTGTGTGGGTAAAAGGAAATGAGAAAGGTTTCGGGGACGAAACCTCTTTTAAGGGGGGTAGACTTGTAACACCCCAAAACCCGAAGATTTATATTCGTTAAAATGTTATGATATGATACATCAAGAAATAAATAACTAGGCTACTTAACCTAGTTAAATGTATGGTTAAAATTATTAAAAGATGGAATGTGGTAAAATGTTTAGTAAAGTAAACAAGGGAAACAAACTTGAGGGACCAAAGATGAATAAGGGGGAAAGTTATGTTTTAATTAACAAAATACACACACAAACACACATGGTGTGTGCGTGAAAAAGAGCAGGGAGCTCCCATGGAGCCAAGAACCCTAGTTTCATCAATTCCCTCAAATTGGAAGGCTAAATGAAGCTCAAATTCCTAACCGAACATAGATTAATGATCACCTTCTCAAGGGGATCGTAAGGTATGTCTTAGATTCTAGATTGGTGATGGTGCACGAAATGGGTTATGATGTAAATCACGAATTTGTATGAAATTGAGCATGAGAATGTGTTAGATTCATCATTTGGAACATGGATTATGCATGAATTAGGTTAATTTGATGTTTAAGGGTGAAACCCATTTGTTATGGTGAAGAAGATGACATGGGTAAATCATCTATGCTTAAGTTCTTGCTTAATATTGATGTATTTTGAGTTGTATGATGTATTCTTGTTGGAAGAATTGAAAGAAATGTGATACTAGTATGTTTGATGTTATGCATGTATGAATCATGTTGATTAGGAGGAAGAAATTGATGAGTTGTGTATGAGATTAGAATGATATGCATGAACTAGTTGTACACTATGCTTACAAGGTAGTACATGTGTCAAAAGTATGATGAATTATGAAGAACTTAAGATTAGATCACTTGTAAGTGATTAACAAGTAGTTATGAAGTGGGTTTTAGATGATGTAATGTAAATTGATGATTACATGTTTGATGTTTAATTTAAATACCCCATGTTGATTTGTAGAAGCATTTGATGAACTATGTATGAATTTAGAAGATTGTGTATGAATAAGTTGTACGTTATGCTTAAAAGGTAGTACGTACATCAAGTGAATGGTAAAATGTATATAGTGTCGTCCGTATAGTCGATTATGATGTTACGGGAATATGTTGATAAGTCGATAGATATGCATAGTTAATAGTTGACTTTTGAAAGTCAACTAAGTATAAGAAACATGAGTTGACTCGTTGTCGTGAATGTAGGTTGATGAGAAGTCGTATGGTACATGTAATAGCAATCCGTGTTAAATGTAATGACATGATGAGTTACACGAGTTAAACGTATACGGACATGATTATATGAGTTATGTTTGCTAGAAATGATTAATGAAAGTTAAGTGTGAAATGTGAGATTGATACGATTGTTATCATGTACAAATGAGTATGCTAATAATAGCGTGATTTGGATGAAATGAAAGTATAGGAATCACGCCGAGACGGGCTCAAGCATGAGGTGTTAACGGGTCAAGAAAAGGCGAGGAATCGGACATGAGCACGGATGCATAAGGTAAGTGATTTCTGTAATCACTTCTTAGTACGCGTAAGTAATAAAGTATCGTAATGAATTAAACATGATGTTTGAGGTCAATTATGTGTTAAAGACTCTTGTCGTAAATGATGGGTTTAAAGTTGACCAAAATGCCCTTGATGGGTATTTTGGGCAAACGGTCTTAAAAAGTAGTTTAGAAGTAAGTTACTCGATTAGTATAATGTTTTGGTTAAGTATGAAAGTGAGAAGTATGGTTTGTAAGTCATAAACGTTTTAATGCGCAATAAACCTTAACGGGTCAAAAATAAGCTTTTGAGCGAAAACGGGTGGAATGAGATGTAGGGCATCCGAGAATGAATCTTTTATGACAAATGACCTTGAAATTATCATTTCATGTGAAGTTAAGGTCAAACAAACAAGTTATGTGGGTAAATGCATGAACGGGTAGAAATCATGGAAAAGGATAATAAGCCGAAGGCTTAAAAGTGATAAATTTCGGTAGTCCAAATGTTGGATCTTAACTCCATAAGATGGAGAATTAAATTACGGACGCGTAGGAAAAAGAATCGGGTAAAACGGACCATTAACGAAGAAGTTATGACCGTTTCCGTGAAACGCGGGCGTGCTGGAAATCTGCAGCAACCAGCTGCAACTTACTGGTCAAATTTAGGCAGTCGCGTAGCGCGACTGGTAAGGCCCCTGGCCGTCGCGCTACGCGACGGTGGCACGTTTCAGCGAAAGTTGTTCGGTTGCTCCGTTTTGGCTCGGGAACTCGTTTAAACGCGTTTTAAGTTGCGTATGATTAGTTTAACTCACATTTTATGACCTTTATGGTAAGCGTATGCGTGGATAGGTATGTATGGATGTTGTATATCTATTTACACGTATGTAGAAAGGTATGTAAGCGCGTATGCGCAAATGTATGTATGTGTGAATGTATATAGGTGGGATGACATGATCGTACGTGACGGTGTAGGTATGTATTTATGTAGATACATATAGAATGATTGATATGTAATTGTATGTAAGTTTGTAGGAAAGGTTTGTATGCATGTAGATGTGTATGTATGTATGTGTAAAGATATGTACGAGGGTATGTATGTATGTAATGATATAGGAAAGGTTTGTATGCATGTAGATGCATATGTATGCATGTGTAAAGATATGTACGAGGGTATGTATGTATGTAATGATGTAGGAAAGGTTTGTATGCATGTAGATGTGTATGTATGTATGTGTAAAGATATGTACGAGGGTATGTATGTATGTAATGATATAGGAAAGGTTTGTATGCATGTAGATGCATATGTATGCATGTGTAAAGATATGTACGAGGGTATGTATGTATGTAATGATGTAGGAAAGGTTTGTATGCATATAGATATGTATGTATGTATGTGTAAAGATACGTACGAGGGTATGTATGTATGCAATGATGTAGGAAAGGTTTGTACGCATGTAGATGTGTATGTATGTATGTGAAAGATATGTATGAGTGTATGCACGTATGTAAGATTGTAGAGAAGATATGTACGCATGTAGATATGTATATGAGTACATATGTATGGAATAGACACGTTGAGTGTTAACGTTACTAATGGTATACCTCGAGAATGAAAAGTAATGCAGGTACATTATTGAAGCCTCACCAGGAAATGGATATGCAGATGAAATGCTTAAAGCTTAAAAGATGACGAAGTGTGAAGTATACGCGAATGGACCTTGTTTCTTAAATGTGTACTAATGTTATGAATGTATGTGGTGAATGCAGGTTGTATGGATGATGAGCGATTAGCACAAGGATTAGAGATCGAAGACCGAGTCACTAGAGAGATTGTACGGGGACGTTGAATGTAAAATGTAGTTAATGTAAGCTATGTTTTTAGTTAACAAGTAAGAGGATGACAGACTTTTGATTAAGAATTAAGTTAAAGTTAAAAGTTTAAATCAGTTGAGGTTTTTATAACGCAAGAAATTTTATGGTTGGTGTTTCCGCTGCGACTTTTTGTCAAATATTATTTAGGGTGTAACAAGTTGGTATCAGAGCCCTGGTTTGAGAGAATCAAGTGTAAGAAGGTAAGTGCTTGAACTCAAACCTGTGTGCTCTTGTGTTAAGAAACCCGTACAATCCAAGACTCGGTCAAGATCCAAAGGTAAAAGAGAATGTAAGTATGTACTTATGTATACGCATAAAGAAACTGACGGTTTTGTATATGCAAGGTAAGTATAAGCGTTTGAAGAGGATGATCCGCGAGTGCGGTCAACTACCGACACCAAGGCATGAAATAAGAAAAAGTTAAGGTACGTAAATTTAATATGTCGGTATATGAAATGGTAAAGTGCATTAAGGGAAGAAAAAATGCTAAATGAAGGACCATGATGGTATAGTAAACATGTTTTGAAAAATGATGCACGTGCCGAAACCAAACTCTTCGGACATAAGGTGACAATTACACGAAGACACGAAACTAGTATGTGGATTGTGTACCTGGCCAGTACACGTGAAGCATATGACGTTCGTGTGACCGTGATAATTGATACAGGTATGTCTGTTAGAATTAAGTAGTAGGTGGACGTGAGGGTGAAGAGAAATGTAAGACTCTCAAGAATGAGAGTATGAAATGCTATGCTAGAGTCCGCGAGACGGATTCGAAGTATGATATGCTATGCTAGAATCCGCGAGACGGATTCGAAACATGATATGCTATACTAGAATCCGTGAGACGGATTCGAAGTATGATATGCTATGCTAGAATCCGCAAGACGGATTCGAAATATGATATGCTATACTAGACTCCGCGAGACGGATTCGAAGTATGATATGCTATGCTAGAATCCGCAAGACGGATTCGAAATATGATATGCTATACTAGACTCCGCGAGACGGATTCGAAGCATGATATGCTATGCTAGAATCCGCGAGACGGATTCGAAACATAAAATGCTAAGCTAGAATCCGCGGGACGGATTCGAAACATGAAAGAGGTTAAAGTATGAATGCAATGCTTGAATCCGCTAGACGGATTCAAGGGATGAAAAGCGTATATGCAATGCTTGAATCCGCAAGACGGATTCAAGGAATGAAAGATATGAATGATGCAAATTCCTTGCGGATTTGGTTATGATAAGCGAAAGCTGTAATAAGCTAGGCACGTCGACCGGTTCAAGTTGAACAAGTCGAGTGAGGATAAGGTACCATCCGTTTAGAACGAGTGGTCGCGAATGCAATAACGAATGTATGAAGTTCAATCCGTTATATGGATAGAACGGAAGATTTATGTTGAAAGTAATTAACCCGATGTTACCGGGTCGTAAGTGGTATGCTTAAATCTCATTATGAGAGTATATGCTACTACCTAATTAAGTGGGTAATAGAATGCGTGAAAGAAATGAAAGTATATAAACGGATCATATGAGTGTAAGCATTATTGTAAGTCTGAGTAAGTATGTATATTGACCTGTTATTAACGGGTCAAAAAGGAAATAAGAATGTTATATGAAATTATGCCATGGGAAGTATAGACTTGTTAAGAAGAGGAAGCCAATTGATTGAATAATTATGAAATGAGGTAGGATGATTACTTATGATTATGATGTGACCATGAGGTCAAACATAGATGTGTGTGTGGGTAAAAGGAAATGAGAAAGGTTTCGGGGACGAAACCTCTTTTAAGGGGGGTAGACTTGTAACACCCCAAAACCTGAAGATTTATATTCGTTAAAATGTTATGATATGATACATCAAGAAATAAATAACTAGGCTACTTAACCTAGTTAAATGTATGGTTAAAATTATTAAAAGATGGAATGTGGTAAAATGTTTAGTAAAGTAAACAAGGGAAACAAACTTGAGGGACCAAAGATGAATAAGGGGGAAAGTTATGTTTTAATTAACAAAATACACACACAAACACACATGGTGTGTGCGTGAAAAAGAGCAGGGAGCTCCCATGGAGCCAAGAACCCTAGTTTCATCAATTCCCTCAAATTGGAAGGCTAAATGAAGCTCAAATTCCTAACCGAACATAGATTAATGATCACCTTCTCAAGGGGATCGTAAGGTATGTCTTAGATTCTAGATTGGTGATGGTGCACGAAATGGGTTATGATGTAAATCACGAATTTGTATGAAATTGAGCATGAGAATGTGTTAGATTCATCATTTGGAACATGGATTATGCATGAATTAGGTTAATTTGATGTTTAAGGGTGAAACCCATTTGTTATGGTGAAGAAGATGACATGGGTAAATCATCTATGCTTAAGTTCTTGCTTAATATTGATGTATTTTGAGTTGTATGATGTATTCTTGTTGGAAGAATTGAAAGAAATGTGATACTAGTATGTTTGATGTTATGCATGTATGAATCATGTTGATTAGGAGGAAGAAATTGATGAGTTGTGTATGAGATTAGAATGATATGCATGAACTAGTTGTACACTATGCTTACAAGGTAGTACATGTGTCAAAAGTATGATGAATTATGAAGAACTTAAGATTAGATCACTTGTAAGTGATTAACAAGTAGTTATGAAGTGGGTTTTAGATGATGTAATGTAAATTGATGATTACATGTTTGATGTTTAATTTAAATACCCCATGTTGATTTGTAGAAGCATTTGATGAACTATGTATGAATTTAGAAGATTGTGTATGAATAAGTTGTACGTTATGCTTAAAAGGTAGTACGTACATCAAGTGAATGGTAAAATGTATATAGTGTCGTCCGTATAGTCGATTATGATGTTACGGGAATATGTTGATAAGTCGATAGATATGCATAGTTAATAGTTGACTTTTGAAAGTCAACTAAGTATAAGAAACATGAGTTGACTCGTTGTCGTGAATGTAGGTTGATGAGAAGTCGTATGGTACATGTAATAGCAATCCGTGTTAAATGTAATGACATGATGAGTTACACGAGTTAAACGTATACGGACATGATTATATGAGTTATGTTTGCTAGAAATGATTAATGAAAGTTAAGTGTGAAATGTGAGATTGATACGATTGTTATCATGTACAAATGAGTATGCTAATAATAGCGTGATTTGGATGAAATGAAAGTATAGGAATCACGCCGAGACGGGCTCAAGCATGAGGTGTTAACGGGTCAAGAAAAGGCGAGGAATCGGACATGAGCACGGATGCATAAGGTAAGTGATTTCCGTAATCACTTCTTAGTACGCGTAAGTAATAAAGTATCGTAATGAATTAAACATGATGTTTGAGGTCAATTATGTGTTAAAGACTCTTGTCGTAAATGATGGGTTTAAAGTTGACCAAAATGCCCTTGATGGGTATTTTGGGCAAACGGTCTTAAAAAGTAGTTTAGAAGTAAGTTACTCGATTAGTATAATGTTTTGGTTAAGTATGAAAGTGAGAAGTATGGTTTGTAAGTCATAAACGTTTTAATGCGCAATAAACCTTAACGGGTCAAAAATAAGCTTTTGAGCGAAAACGGGTGGAATGAGATGTAGGGCATCCGAGAATGAATCTTTTATGACAAATGACCTTGAAATTATCATTTCATGTGAAGTTAAGGTCAAACAAACAAGTTATGTGGGTAAATGCATGAACGGGTAGAAATCATGGAAAAGGATAATAAGCCAAAGGCTTAAAAGTGATAAATTTCGGTAGTCCAAATGTTGGATCTTAACTCCATAAGATGGAGAATTAAATTACGGACGCGTAGGAAAAAGAATCGGGTAAAACGGACCATTAACGAAGAAGTTATGACCGTTTCCGTGAAACGCGGACGTGCTGGAAATCTGCAGCAACCAGCTGCAACTTACTGGTCAAATTTAGGCAGTCGCGTAGCGCGACTGGTAAGGCCCCTGGCCGTCGCGCTACGCGACGGTGGCACGTTTCAGCGAAAGTTGTTCGGTTGCTCCGTTTTGGCTCGGGAACTCGTTTAAACGCGTTTTAAGTTGCGTATGATTAGTTTAACTCACATTTTATGACCTTTATGGTAAGCGTATGCGTGGATAGGTATGTATGGATGTTGTATATCTATTTACACGTATGTAGAAAGGTATGTAAGCGCGTATGCGCAAATGTATGTATGTGTGAATGTATATAGGTGGGATGACATGATCGTACGTGACGGTGTAGGTATGTATTTATGTAGATACATATAGAATGATTGATATGTAATTGTATGTAAGTTTGTAGGAAAGGTTTGTATGCATGTAGATGTGTATGTATGTATGTGTAAAGATATGTACGAGGGTATGTATGTATGTAATGATATAGGAAAGGTTTGTATGCATGTAGATGCATATGTATGCATGTGTAAAGATATGTACGAGGGTATGTATGTATGTAATGATGTAGGAAAGGTTTGTATGCATGTAGATGTGTATGTATGTATGTGTAAAGATATGTACGAGGGTATGTATGTATGTAATGATATAGGAAAGGTTTGTATGCATGTAGATGCATATGTATGCATGTGTAAAGATATGTACGAGGTATGTATGTATGTAATGATGTAGGAAAGGTTTGTATGCATATAGATATGTATGTATGTATGTGTAAAGATACGTACGAGGGTATGTATGTATGCAATGATGTAGGAAAGGTTTGTACGCATGTAGATGTGTATGTATGTATGTGAAAGATATGTATGAGTGTATGCACGTATGTAAGATTGTAGAGAAGATATGTACGCATGTAGATATGTATATGAGTACATATGTATGGAATAGACACGTTGAGTGTTAACGTTACTAATGGTATACCTCGAGAATGAAAAGTAATGCAGGTACATTATTGAAGCCTCACCAGGAAATGGATATGCAGATGAAATGCTTAAAGCTTAAAAGATGACGAAGTGTGAAGTATACGCGAATGGACCTTGTTTCTTAAATGTGTACTAATGTTATGAATGTATGTGGTGAATGCAGGTTGTATGGATGATGAGCGATTAGCACAAGGATTAGAGATCGAAGACCGAGTCACTAGAGAGATTGTACGGGGACGTTGAATGTAAAATGTAGTTAATGTAAGCTATGTTTTTAGTTAACAAGTAAGAGGATGACAGACTTTTGATTAAGAATTAAGTTAAAGTTAAAAGTTTAAATCAGTTGAGGTTTTTATAACGCAAGAAATTTTATGGTTGGTGTTTCCGCTGCGACTTTTTGTCAAATATGATTTAGGGTGTAACAAAGTATCAATCATAAGTAAACTTTTAATATTTATCTATTTGTTCTTGACACTTTAGTGATTTTAAACATACTACACCCTTTGATCATAGAAACGAGATGAAACAAAATTAATCAAGAGTGTAACAAAGGACTTACTACTAGCTTATAGCTAGGGTAGAATCTATTGAGAATATGATGGTGAAAAAGACTAGAACAAGCTCCTTAGAAAGTCCTTCAAGTTGCCACCTCCATAGATTCACCTTCAAGCTTGGAATGAACTTGAATATGGAAGAGATGGATGATGAAATGGTGGGGAGTGGGTTCGGTTTGGGGGATGACCGAAAGAGAGAGAGAGAGTAGTGAGGAGAGAGAGAGAGATCTTGGTGGAATGATGGTTAAGATCTAGACCTTGCTTCTTATAATGTCCTTCACATATTTTGCTTACTTACACAAGTAAGTATCTAATAAAAAAATTGCCATAAAATCAAAACAAAATATATGAAGTATGGATGGATGATATGGTGGGTCCACAAGGACCAAAAATCGGTTGGGGGGGGGGGTCTATTTGCAAAGTTTGTAACGAAATGGCAAGTAATAGTTAGATAGCAAGTATATAATTCCATATACTAGTTAGTAGGGAAAATAGTGGGTGTTATGGTATACGGGGATCATGACTAGCCAAGAATAATAAAATAACGTGTTTGACAAATATTTGGTGTCCCGGGTAATGTCCGGTTGTTCGGTCGGATACTGTTCCGTTAAAGTGTTTACTTGTACCGTAAAGTGTCTTATTTATATATTTTTGTAACGAAATAAATTCCTAACATATAGGAAAATATTCAGGACCATTTAGTCAGGTTTTCTGCATACTACTAGTATGTTAACACGCACATGTGAATATAACACAGAAATCAGAGAGCAGTTAAATATTTCCACACAGTCGTCAAGCGCTTTCATTATCAATAATAAATTGTACGGAATACATGTAAATAGAGGGTTGTCACAGAAAGAAAAGCTGCTTCTAGGAGGTTGTCAAGTGTTTTCGCTCGACGATTCCATTCTTGGGTGGTTGGTTTGGCACTTGTTCCTGTAACTCGAATCCTATCCCGGTATATCCCATTTTAATTTTACACCATTGTGAACCTTACGCCTTTTTTACTCTCTGATCGAGGTTCTCGGCATTGAAAAATCTTCGTAAACTAAATCACACGTGTATATGTTAACATTTAAGAGATATACAGTCAAGAAAATCAAGACACCAAAAAAAATACTCAACAAATGGCTACAATTTAAGGAATGTGTTTAGTGACGGCATCAGATTCCTAATTGATGGAGAAAGGTCTGGTGGCAATAAAAGCAGCTTCTAGGAGGTTGTCAAGTGTTTTCGCTCGACGATTCCATTCTTGGGTGGTTGGTTTGGCCCTTGTTCCTGTAACTCGAATCCTCGCCCGTTATATCCCATTTTAATTTTACACCATTGTGAACCTTACTCCTTTTTTACTCTCTAATCGAGGTTCTCGGCATTGAAAAATCTTCGTAAACTAAATCACACGTGTATATGTTGATATTTAAGAGATATACAGTCAAGAAAATCAAGGGTAATGGTGATATATATGCGGATTAGACACAAAAAAAAAACACTCAACAAATGGCTACAATTTAAGGAATGTGTTTAGTGACGGCATCAAATTCCTGATTGATGGAGAAAGGTCTGGTGGTAAGAAAAGCTGCTTCTAGGAGGTTGTCAAGTGTTTTTGCCCGACGATTCCATTCTTGGGTGGTTGGTTTGGCCCTTGTTCCTGTAACTCGAATCCTAGCCCGGTATATCCCATTTTAATTTTACACCATTGTGAACCTTACGCCTTTTTTACTCTCTGATCGAGGTTCTCGGCATTGAAAAATCTTCGTAAACTAAATCACACGTGTATATGTTAACCTTTAAGAGATATACAGTCAAGAAAATCAAGACACCAAAAAAAATACTCAACAAATGGCTACAATTTAAGGAATGTGTTTAGTGACGGCATCAGATTCCTAATTGATGGAGAAAGGTCTGGTGGCAATAAAAGCAGCTTCTAGGAGGTTGTCAAGTGTTTTCGCTCGACGATTCCATTCTTGGGTGGTTGGTTTGGCCCTTGTTCCTGTAACTCGAATCCTCGCCCGGTATATCCCATTTTAATTTTACACCATTGTGAACCTTACGCCTTTTTTACTCTCTAATCGAGGTTCTCGGCATTGAAAAATCTTCGTAAACTAAATCACACGTGTATATGTTGATATTTAAGAGATATACAGTCAAGAAAATCAAGGGTAATGGTGATATATATGCGGATTAGACACAAAAAAAAAACACTCAACAAATGGCTACAATTTAAGGAATGTGTTTAGTGACGGCATCAAATTCCTGATTGATGGAGAAAGGTCTGGTGACAAGAAAAGCTGCTTCTAGGAGGTTGTCAAGTGTTTTTGCCCGACGATTCCATTCTTGGGTGGTTGGTTTGGCCCTTGTTCCTGTAACTCGAATCCTAGCCCGGTATATCCCATTTTAATTTTACACCATTGTGAACCTTACGCCTTTTTTACTCTCTGATCGAGGTTCTCGGCATTGAAAAATCTTCGTAAACTAAATCCCACGTGTATATGTTGACATTTAAGAGATATACTGTCAAGAAAATCAAGGGCAATGGTGATATATATGGGGATTAGACACAAAAAAAACACTCAACAAATGGCAACAATTTAAGTAATGTGTTTAGTGACGGCATCAGATTCCTAATTGATGGAGAAAGGTCTGGTGACAAGAAAAGCTGAGTGTTTTCGCTCGACGATTCCATTCTTGGGTGGTTGGTTTGGCCCTTGTTCCTGTAACTCGAATCCTAGCCCGGTATATCCTATTTTAATCTTACACCATTGTGAACCTTACGCCTTTTTTACTCTCTGATCGAGGTTCTCGGCATTGAGAAATCTTCGTAAACTAAATCACACGTGTATATGTTGACATTTAACAGATATACAGTCAAGAAAATCAAGGGCAATGGTGATATATATGCGGATTAGACAAAAAAAAAACATTCAACAAATGGCTACAATTTAAGAAATGTGTTTAGTGACGACATCAGATTCCTAATTGATGGAGAAAGGTCTGGTGGTAAGAAAAGCTGCTTCAAGGAGGTTGTCAAGTGTTTTCGCTCAACGATTCCATTCTTGGGTGGTTGGTTTGGCCCTTGTTCCTGTAACTCGAATCCTAGCCCGATATATCCCATTTTAATTTTACACCATTGTGAACCTTACGCCTTTTTTACTCTCTGATAGAGGTTCTCGGCATTGAAAAATATTCGTAAACTAAATCACACGTGCATATGTTGAAATTTAATAGATATACAATCAAGAAAATCAAGGGCAATGGTGATATATATGTGGATTAGACACAAAAAAAAAAACACTCAACAAATGGCTACAATTTAAGGAATGTGCTTAGTGACGGCATCAGATTCCTAATTGATGGAGAAAGGTCTGGTGGCAAGAAAAGCTGCTTCTAGGAGGTTGTAAAGTGTTTTCGCTCGACGATTCTATTCTTGGGTGGTTGGTTTGGCCCTTGTTCCTGTAACTCGAATCCTAGCCCGGTATATCCCATTTTAATTTTACACCATTGTGAATCTTACGCCTTTTTTACTCTCTGATCGAGGTTCTCGGCATTGAAAAATCTTCGTAAACTAAATCACAAGTGTATATGTTGACATTTAAGAGATATACAGTGAAGAAAATCAAGGGCAATGGTGATATGTATGAGGATTAGACACCAAAAAAAACACTCAACAAATGGCTACAATTTAAGGAATGTGTTTAGTGACGGTATCAGATTCCTAATTGATGGAGAAAGGTCTGATGGTAAGAAAAGCTGCTTCTAGGAGGTTGCAAGTGTTTTCGCTCGATGATTCCATTCTTGGGTGGTTGGTTTGGCCCTTGTTCCTGTAACTCGAATCCGAGCCCGGTATATCCCATTTTAATCTTACACCATTGTGAACCTTATGCCTTTTTTACTCTCTGATAGAGGTTCTCGGCATTGAAAAATATTCGTAAACTAAATCACACGTGCATATGTTGAAATTTAATAGATATACAATCAAGAAAATCAAGGGCAATGGTGATATATATGTGGATTAGACACCAAAAAAAAACAATCAACAAATGGCTACAATTTAAGGAATGTGCTTAGTGACGGCATCAGATTCCTAATTGATGGAGAAAGGTCTGGTGGCAAGAAAAGCTGCTTCTAGGAGGTTGTCAAATGTTTTCGCTCGACGATTCCATTCTTGGGTGGTTGGTTTGGCCCTTGTTCCTGTAACTCGAATCCTATCCCGGTATATCCCATTTTAATTTTACACCATTGTGAACCTTACGCCTTTTTTACTCTCTGAACGAGGTTCTCGGCATTGAAAAATCTTCGTAAACTAAATCACACGTGTATATGTTGACATTTAAGAGATATACAGTCAATAAAATCAAGGGCAATGGTGATATATATGCGGATTAGACACAAAAAAAAACACTCAACAAATGGCTACAATTTAAGGAATGTGTTTAGTGAGGGCATCAGATTCCTAATTGATGGAGAAAGGTCTGGTGGTAAGAAAAGCTGCTTCTAGGAGGTTGTCAAATGTTTTCGCTCGACGATTCCATTCTTGGGTGGTTGGTTTGGCCCTTGTTCCTGTAACTCGAATCCGAGCCCGGTATATCCCATTTTAATCTTACACCATTGTGAACCTTATGCCATTTTTACTCTCTGATCGAGGTTCTCGGCATTGAAAAATCTTCGTAAACTAAATCACACGTGTATATGTTGACATTTAAGAGATATACAGTCAAGAAAATCAACAGAAATGGTGATATATATGCGGATTAGACACAAAAAAAAACACTCAACAAATGGCTACAATTTAAGGAATGTGTTTAGTGACGGCATCAGATTCCTAATTGATGGAAAAATGTCTGGGGGTAAGAAAAGCTGCTTCTAGGAGGTTGTCAAGTGTTGTCGCTCGACGATTCCATTCTTGGGTGGTTGGTTGGTCCCTTTTTCCTGTAACTCGAATCCTAGCCTGGTGTATCCCATTTTAATCTTACACCATTGTGAACCTTACGCCTTTTTTACTCTCTGATCGAGGTTCTCGGCATTGAAAAATCTTGGTAAACTAAATCACACGTGTATATGTTGATATTTAAGAGATATACAGTCAAGAAAATCAAGGGCAATGGTGATATATATGCGGATTAGACACAAAAAAAAAACACTCAACAAATGGCTACAATTTAAGGAATGTGTTTAGTGACGGCATCAGATTCCTAATTGATGGAGAAAGGTCTGGTGGTAAGAAAAGCTGCTTCTAAGAGGTTGTCAAGTGTTTTCGCTCGATGATTCCATTCTTGGGTGGTTGGTTTGGCCCTTGTTCCTGTAACTCGAATCCTAGCCCGGCATATCCCATTTTAATCTTACACCATTGTGAACCTTACGCCTTTTTTACTCTCTGATCGAGGTTCTCGGCATTGAAAAATCTTCGTAAACTAAATCACACGTGTATATGTTGACATTTAAGAGATACACAGTCAAGAAAATCAAGGGCAATGGTGATATATATGCGGATTAGACACCAAAAAAAACACTCAACAAATGGCTACAATTTAAGGAATGTGTTTAGTGACGGCATCAGATTCCTAATTGATGGAGAAAGGTCTGGTGGTAAGAAAAGCTGCTTCTAGGAGGTTGTCAAGTGTTTTCGCTCGACGATTCCATTCTTGGTGGTTGGTTTGGCCCTTGTTCCTGTAACTCGAATCCTAGCCCGGTATATCCCATTTTAATTTTACACCATTGTGAACCTTACTCCTTTTTTACTCTCTGATCGAGGTTCTCGGCATTGAAAAATCTTCGTAAACTAAATCCCACGTGTATATGTTGACATTTAAGAGATATACTGTCAAGAAAATCAAGGGCAATGGTGATATATATGGGGATTAGACACAAAAAAAACACTCAACAAATGGCAACAATTTAAGTAATGTGTTTAGTGACGGCATCAGATTCCTAATTGATGGAGAAAGGTCTGGTGACAAGAAAAGCTGAGTGTTTTCGCTCGACGATTCCATTCTTGGGTGGTTGGTTTGGCCCTTGTTCCTGTAACTCGAATCCTAGCCCGGTATATCCTATTTTAATCTTACACCATTGTGAACCTTACGCCTTTTTTACTCTCTGATCGAGGTTCTCGGCATTGAGAAATCTTCGTAAACTAAATCACACGTGTATATGTTGACATTTAAGAGATATACAGTCAAGAAAATCAAGGGCAATGGTGATATATATGCGGATTAGACAAAAAAAAAACATTCAACAAATGGCTACAATTTAAGAAATGTGTTTAGTGACGACATCAGATTCCTAATTGATGGAGAAAGGTCTGGTGGTAAGAAAAGCTGCTTCAAGGAGGTTGTCAAGTGTTTTCGCTCAACGATTCCATTATTGGGTGGTTGGTTTGGCCCTTGTTCCTGTAACTCGAATCCTAGCCCGATATATCCCATTTTAATTTTACACCATTGTGAACCTTACGCCTTTTTTTACTCTCTGATAGAGGTTCTCGGCATTGAAAAATATTCGTAAACTAAATCACACGTGCATATGTTGAAATTTAATAGATATACAATCAAGAAAATCAAGGGCAATGGTGATATATATGTGGATTAGACACCAAAAAAAAAACACTCAACAAATGGCTACAATTTAAGGAATGTGCTTAGTGACGGCATCAGATTCCTAATTGATGGAGAAAGGTCTGGTGGCAAGAAAAGCTGCTTCTAGGAGGTTGTAAAGTGTTTTCGCTCGACGATTCTATTCTTGGGTGGTTGGTTTGGCCCTTGTTCCTGTAACTCGAATCCTATCCCGGTATATCCCATTTTAATTTTACACCATTGTGAACCTTACGCCTTTTTTACTCTCTGAACGAGGTTATCGGCATTGAAAAATCTTCGTAAACTAAATCACACGTGTATATGTTGACATTTAAGAGATATACAGTCAATAAAATCAAGGGCAATGGTGATATATATGCGGATTAGACAAAAAAAAAACACTCAACAAATGGCTACAATTTGAGGAATGTGTTTAGTGACGGCATCAGATTCCTAATTGATGGAGAAAGGTCTGGTGGTAAGAAAAGCTGCTTCTAAGAGGTTGTCAAGTGTTTTCGCTCGATGATTCCATTCTTGGGTGGTTGGTTTGGCCCTTGTTCCTGTAACTCGAATCCTAGCCCGGCATATCCCATTTTAATCTTACACCATTGTGAACCTTACGCCTTTTTTACTCTCTGATCGAGGTTCTCGGCATTGAAAAATCTTCGTAAACTAAATCACACGTGTATATGTTGACATTTAAGAGATACACAGTCAAGAAAATCAAGGGCAATGGTGATATATATGCGGATTAGACACCAAAAAAAAACACTCAACAAATGGCTACAATTTAAGGAATGTGTTTAGTGACGGCATCAGATGCCTAATTGATGGAGAAAGGTCTGGTGGTAAGAAAAGCTGCTTCTAGGAGGTAGTCAAGTGTTTTCGCTCGACGATTCCATTCTTGGTGGTTGGTTTGGCCCTTGTTCCTGTAACTCGAATCTTAGCCCGGTATATCCCATTTTAATTTTACACCATTGTGAACCTTACTCCTTTTTTACTCTCTGATCGAGGTTCTCGGCATTGAAAAATCTTCGTAAACTAAATCACAAGTGTATATGTTGACATTTAAGAGATATACAGTGAAGAAAATCAAGGGCAATGGTGATATATATGGGGATTAGACACAAAAAAAACACTCAACAAATGGCAACAATTTAAGTAATGTGTTTAGTGACGGCATCAGATTCCTAATTGATGGAGAAAGGTCTGGTGATAAGAAAAGCTGAGTGTTTTCGCTCGACGATTCCATTCTTGGGTGGTTGGTTTGGCCCTTGTTCCTGTAACTCGAATCCTAGCCCGGTATATCCTATTTTAATCTTACACCATTGTGAACCTTACGCCTTTTTTACTCTCTGATCGAGGTTCTCGGCATTGAGAAATCTTCGTAAACTAAATCACACGTGTATATGTTGACATTTAACAGATATACAGTCAAGAAAATCAAGGGCAATGGTGATATATATGCGGATTAGACAAAAAAAAAACATTCAACAAATGGCTACAATTTAAGAAATGTGTTTAGTGACGACATCAGATTCCTAATTGATGGAGAAAGGTCTGGTGGTAAGAAAAGCTGCTTCAAGGAGGTTGTCAAGTGTTTTCGCTCAACGATTCCATTCTTGGGTGGTTGGTTTGGCCCTTGTTCCTGTAACTCGAATCCTAGCCCGATATATCCCATTTTAATTTTACACCATTGTGAACCTTACGCCTTTTTTACTCTCTGATAGAGGTTCTCGGCATTGAAAAATATTCGTAAACTAAATCACACGTGCATATGTTGAAATTTAATAGATATACAATCAAGAAAATCAAGGGCAATGGTGATATATATGTGGATTAGACACCAAAAAAAAACACTCAACAAATGGCTACAATTTAAGGAATGTGTTTAGTGACGGCATCAGATTCCTAATTGATGGAGAAAGGTCTGGTGATAAGAAAAGCTGAGTGTTTTCGCTCAACGATTCCATTCTTGGGTGGTTGGTTTGGCCCTTGTTCCTGTAACTCGAATCCTAGCCCGATATATCCCATTTTAATTTTACACCATTGTGAACCTTACGCCTTTTTTACTCTCTGATAGAGGTTCTCGGCATTGAAAAATATTCGTAAACTAAATCACACGTGCATATGTTGAAATTTAATAGATATACAATCAAGAAAATCAAGGGCAATGGTGATATATATGTGGATTAGACACCAAAAAAAAACACTCAACAAATGGCTACAATTTAAGGAATGTGCTTAGTGACGGCATCAGATTCCTAATTGATGGAGAAAGGTCTGGTGGCAAGAAAAGCTGCTTCTAGGAGGTTGTAAAGTGTTTTCGCTCGACGATTCTATTCTTGGGTGGTTGGTTTGGCCCTTGTTCCTGTAACTCGAATCCTAGCCCGGTATATCCCATTTTAATTTTACACCATTGTGAATCTTACGCCTTTTTTACTCTCTGATCGAGGTTCTCGGCATTGAAAAATCTTCGTAAACTAAATCACAAGTGTATATGTTGACATTTAAGAGATATACAGTGAAGAAAATCAAGGGCAATGGTGATATGTATGAGGATTAGACACAAAAAAAAAACACTCAACAAATGGCTACAATTTAAGGAATGTGTTTAGTGACGGTATCAGATTCCTAATTGATGGAGAAAGGTCTGATGGTAAGAAAAGCTGCTTCTAGGAGGTTGCAAGTGTTTTCGCTCGATGATTCCATTCTTGGGTGGTTGGTTTGGCCCTTGTTCCTGTAACTCGAATCCGAGCCCGGTATATCCCATTTTAATCTTACACCATTGTGAACCTTATGCCTTTTTTACTCTCTGATAGAGGTTCTCGGCATTGAAAAATATTCGTAAACTAAATCACACGTGCATATGTTGAAATTTAATAGATATACAATCAAGAAAATCAAGGGCAATGGTGATATATATGTGGATTAGACACCAAAAAAAAAACACTCAACAAATTGCTACAATTTAAGGAATGTGGTTAGTGACGGCATCAGATTCCTAATTGATGGAGAAAGGTCTGGTGGCAAGAAAAGCTGCTTCTAGGAGGTTGTAAAGTGTTTTCGCTCGACGATTCTATTCTTGGGTGCTTGGTTTGGCCCTTGTTCCTGTAACTCGAATCCTATCGCGGTATATCCCATTTTAATTTTACACCATTGTGAACCTTACGCCTTTTTTACTCTCTGAACGAGGTTCTCGGCATTGAAAAATCTTCGTAAACTAAATCACACGTGTATATGTTGACATTTAAGAGATATACAGTCAATAAAATCAAGGGCAATGGTGATATATATGCGGATTAGACACAAAAAAAAAACACTCAACAAATGGCTACAATTTAAGGAATGTGTTTAGTGAGGGCATCAGATTCCTAATTGATGGAAAAAGGTCTGGTGGTAAGAAAAGCTGCTTCTAGGAGGTTGTCAAATGTTTTCGCTCGACGATTCCATTCTTGGGTGGTTGGTTTGGCCCTTGTTCCTGTAACTCGAATCCGAGCCCGGTATATCCCATTTTAATCTTACACCATTGTGAACCTTATGCCATTTTTACTCTCTGATCGAGGTTCTCGGCATTGAAAAATCTTCGTAAACTAAATCACACGTGTATATGTTGACATTTAAGAGATATACAGTCAAGAAAATCAACGGAAATGGTGATATATATGCGGATTAGACACCAAAAAAAAACACTCAACAAATGGCTACAATTTAAGGAATGTGTTTAGTGACGGCATCAGATTCCTAATTGATGGAGAAAGGTCTGGTGGTAAGAAAAGCTGCTTCTAAGAGGTTGTCAAGTGTTTTCGCTCGATGATTCCATTCTTGGGTGGTTGGTTTGGCCCTTGTTCCTGTAACTCGAATCCTAGCCCGGTATATCCCATTTTAATCTTACACCATTGTGAACCTTACGCCTTTTTTACTCTCTGATCGAGGTTCTCGGCATTGAAAAATCTTGGTAAACTAAATCACACGTGTATATGTTGATATTTAAGAGATATACAGTCAAGAAAATCAAGGGCAATGGTGATATATATGCGGATTAGACACAAAAAAAAACACTCAACAAATGGCTACAATTTAAGGAATGTGTTTAGTGACGGCATCAGATTCCTAATTGATGGAGAAAGGTCTGGTGGTAAGAAAAGCTGCTTCTAAGAGGTTGTCAAGTGTTTTCGCTCGATGATTCCATTCTTGGGTGGTTGGTTTGGCCCTTGTTCCTGTAACTCGAATCCTAGCCCGGTATATCCCATTTTAATCTTACACCATTGTGAACCTTACGCCTTTTTTACTCTCTGATCGAGGTTCTCGGCATTGAAAAATCTTGGTAAACTAAATCACACGTGTATATGTTGATATTTAAGAGATATACAGTCAAGAAAATCAAGGGCAATGGTGATATATATGCGGATTAGACACAAAAAAAAACACTCAACAAATGGCTACAATTTAAGGAATGTGTTTAGTGACGGCATCAGATTCCTAATTGATGGAGAAAGGTCTGGTGGTAAGAAAAGCTGCTTCTAAGAGGTTGTCAAGTGTTTTCGCTCGATGATTCCATTCTTGGGTGGTTGGTTTGGCCCTTGTTCCTGTAACTCGAATCCTAGCCCGGCATATCCCATTTTAATCTTACACCATTGTGAACCTTACGCCTTTTTTACTCTCTGATTGAGGTTCTCGGCATTGAAAAATCTTCGTAAACTAAATCACACGTGTATATGTTGACATTTAAGAGATATACAGTCAAGAAAATCAAGGGCAATGGTGATATATATGCGGATTAGACACCAAAAAAAAACACTCAACAAATGGCTACAATTTAAGGAATGTGTTTAGTGACGGCATCAGATTCCTAATTGATGGAGAAAGGTCTGGTGGTAAGAAAAGCTGCTTCTAGGAGGTTGTCAAGTGTTTTCGCTCGACGATTCCATTCTTGGTGGTTGGTTTGGCCCTTGTTCCTGTAACTCGAATCCTAGCCCGGTATATCCCATTTTAATTTTACACCATTGTGAACCTTACTCCTTTTTTACTCTCTGATCGAGGTTCTCGGCATTGAAAAATCTTCGTAAACTAAATCACACGTGTATATGTTGATATTTAAGAGATATACAGTCAAGAAAATCAAGGGCAATGGTGATATATATGGGGATTAGACACAAAAAAAAAAACACTCAACAAATGGCTACAATTTAAGGAATGTGTTTAGTGACGGCATCAGATTCCTAATTGATGGAGAAAGGTCTGGTGGTAAGAAAAGCTGCTTCTAGGAGGTTGTCAAGTGTGTTCGCTCGACGATTCCATTCTTGGGTGGTTGGTTTGGCCCTTGTTCCTGTAACTCGAATCCTAGCCCGGTATATCTCATTTTAATTTTACACCATTGTGAACCTTACGCCTTTTTTACTCTCTAATCGATGTTCTCGGCATTGAAAAATCTTCGTATACTAAATCACACGTGTGTATGTTGATATTTAAGAGATATACAGTCATAAAAATCAAGGGCAATGGTGATATATATGCGGATTAGACACAAAAAAAACACTCAACAAATGGCTACAATTTAAGGAATGTGTTTAGTGACGGCATCAGATTCCTAATTGATGGAGAAAGGTCTGGTTTTAAGAAAAGCTGCTTCTAGGAGGTTGTCAAGTGTTTTCGCTCGACGATTCCATTCTTGGGTGGTTGGTTTGGCCCTTGTTCCTGTAACTCGAATCCTAGCCCGGTATATCCCATTTTAATCTTACACCAGTGTGAACATTACGCCTTTTTTACTCTCTGATCGAGGTTCTCGGCATTGAAAAATCTTCTTAAACTAAATCACACGTGTATATGTTTATATTTAAGAGATATAAAGTCAAGAAAATCAACGGAAATGGTGATATATATGCGGATTAGACACAAAAAAAAACACTCAACAAATGGCTACAATTTAAGGAATGTGTTTAGTGACGGCATCAGATTCCTAATTGATGGAAAAAGGTATGGGGGTAAGAAAAGCTGCTTCTAGGAGGTTGTCAAGTGTTATCGCTCGACGATTCCATTCTTGGGTGGTTGGTTTGGCCCTTGTTCCTGTAACTCGAATCCTAGCCCGGTATATCCCATTTTAATCTTACACCATTGTGAACCTTACGCCTTTTTTACTCTCTGATCGAGGTTCTCGACATTGAAAAATCTTGGTAAACTAAATCACACTTGTATATGTAAGAGATATACAGTCAAGAAAATCAAGGGCAATGGTGATATATATGCGGATTAGACACAAAAAAAAAACACTCAACAAATAGCTACAATTTAAGGAATGTGTTTAGTGACGGCATCAGATTCCTAATTGATGAAGAAAGGTCTGGTGGTAAGAAAAGCTGCTTCTAAGAGGTTGTCAAGTGTTTTCGCTCGATGATTCCATTCTTGGGTGGTTGGTTTGGCCCTTGTTCCTGTAACTCGAATCCTAGCCCGGCATATCCCATTTTAATCTTACACCATTGTGAACCTTACGCCTTTTTTACTCTCTGATCGAGGTTCTCGGTATTGAATAATCTTCGTAAACTAAATCACACGTGTATATGTTGACATTTAAGAGATATACAGTCAAGAAAATCAAGGGCAATGGTGATATATATGCGGATTAGACACCAAAAAAAACACTCAACAAATGGCTACAATTTAAGGAATGTGTTTAGTGACGGCATCAGATTCCTAATTGATGGAGAAAGGTCTGGTGGTAAGAAAAGCTGCTTCTAGGAGGTTGTCAAGTGTTTTTGCCCGACGATTCCATTCTTGGTGGTTGGTTTGGCCCTTGTTCCTGTAACTCGAATCCTAGCCCGGTATATCCCATTTTAATTTTACACCATTGTGAACCTTACGCCTTTTTTACTCTCTGATCGAGGTTCTCGGCATTGAAAAATCTTCGTAAACTAAATCACACGTGTATATGTTGATATTTAAGAGATATACAGTCAAGAAAATCAAGGGCAATGGTGATATATATGCGGATTAGACACCAAAAAAAACACTTAACAAATGGCTACAATTTAAGGAATGTGTTTGTTGACGGCATCAGATTCCTAATTGATGGAGAAAGGTCTGGTGGTAAGAAAAGCTGCTTCTAGGAGGTTGTCAAGTGTGTTCACTCGACGATTCTATTCTTGGGTGGTTGGTTTGGCCCTTGTTCCTGTAACTCGAATCCTAGCCCGGTATATCCCAATTTAATTTAACACCATTGTGACCCATACGCCTTTTTTACTCTCTGATCGAGGTTCTCGGCATTGTAAAATCTCCGTAAACTAAATCACACGTGTATATGTTGACATTTAAGAGATATGCAGTCAAGAAAATCAAGGGCAATGGTGATATATATGCTGATTAGACACCCAAAAAAAAACACTCAACAAATGGCTACAATTTAAGGAATGTGTTTAGTGACGGCATCAGATTCCTAATTGATGGAGAAAGGTCTGGTGGTAAGAAAAGCTGCTTATAGGAGGTTGTCAAGTGTTTTCACTCGACGATTCCATTTTTGGGTGGTTGGTTTGGCCCTTGTTCCTGTAACTCGAATCCTAGCCCGGTATATCCCATTTTAATTTTACACCATTGTGAACCTTACGCCTTTTTTACTCTCTGGTCGAGGTTCTCGGTATTGAAAAATCTTCGTAAACTAAATCACACGTGTATATGTTGATATTTAAGAGATATACAATCAAGAAAATCAAGGGCAATGGTGATATATATGCGGATTAGACTCCAAAAAAAAAAACAATCAACAAATGGCTACAATTTAAGGAATGTGTTTAGTGACGACATCAGATTCCTAATTGATGGAGAAAGGTCTGGTGGTAAGAAAAGCTGCTTCTAAGATGTTGTCAAGTATTTTCGCTCGACGATTCCATTCTTGGGTGGTTGGTTTGGCCCTTGTTCCTGTAACTCGAATCCTAGCCCGGTATAATCCAATTTAATTTAACACCATTGTGACCCTTACGCCTTTTTTACTCTCTGATCGAGGTTCTCGGCATTGTAAAATCTTCGTAAACTAAATCACACGTGTATATGTTGACATTTAAGAGATATACAGTCAAGAAAATCAAGGGCAATGGTGATATATATGCTGATTAGACACCCAAAAAAAACACTCAACAAATGGCTACAATTTAAGGAATGTGTTTAGTGACGGCATCAGATTCCTAATTGATGGAGAAAGGTCTGGTGGCAAGAAAAGCTGCTTTTAGGAGGTTGTTAAGTGTTTTCGCTCGACGATTCCATTCTTGGGTGGTTGGATTGGCCCTTGTTCCAGTAACTCGAATCCTAGCCCGGTATATCCCATTTTAATTTTACACCATTGTGAAACTTATGCCTTTTTTACACTCTGATCGAGGTTCTCGTCATTGAAAAATCTTCGTAAACTAAATCACACGTGTATATGTTGACATTTAAGAGATATACAGTCAAGAAAATCAAGGGCAATGGTGATATATATGCGGATTAGACACCATAAAAAACACTCAACAAATGGCTACAATTTAAGGAATGTGTTTAGTGACGGCATCAGATTCCTAATTGATGGAGAAAGGTCTGGTGGTAAGAAAAGCTGCTTCTAGGAGCTTGTCAAGTGTTTTCGCTCGACGATTCCATTCTTGGTGGTTTGTTTGGCCCTTGTTCCTGTAACTCGAATCCTAGCCCGGTATATCCCATTTTAATTTTACACCATTGTGAACCTTACACCTTTTTTACTCTTTGATCGAGGTTCTCGGCATTGAAAAATCTTCGTAAACTAAATCACACGTGTATATGTTGATATTTAAGAGGTATACAGTCAAGAAAATCAAGGGCAATGGTGATATATATGCGGATTAGACACCAAAAACAAAACACTCAACAAATGGCTACGATTTAAGGAATGTGTTTAGTGATGGCATCAGATTCCTAATTGATGGAGAAAGGTCTGGTGGTAAGAAAAGTTGTTTCTAGGAGGTTGTCAAGTGTGTTCGCTCGACGATTCCATTCTTGGGTGTTTGGTTTCGCCCTTGTTCCTGTAACTCGAATCCTAGCCCGGTATATCCCATTTTGATTTTACACCATTGTGAACCTTACGCCTTTTTTACTCTCTGATCGAGGTTCTCGGCATTAAAAAATCTTCATAAACTAAATCACACGTGTATATGTTGACATTTAAGAGATATACAGTCAAGAAAATCAAGGGTAATAGTGATATATATGCGGATTAGACACAATAAAAAACACTCAACAAATGGCTACAATTTAAGGAATGTGTTTAGTGACGGCATCAGATTCCTAATTGATGGAGAAAGGTCTGGTGGCAAGAAAAGCTGCTTCTAGGAGGTTGTCAAGTGTTTTCACTCGACGATTCCATTCTTGGGTGGTTGGTTTGGCCCTTGTTCCTGTAACTCGAATCCTAGCCCGGTATATCCCATTTTAATTTTACACCATTGTGAACCTTACGCCTTTTTTACTCTCTGATCGAGGTTCTCGGCATTGAAAAATCTTCGTAAACTAAATCACACGTGTATATGTTGATATTTAAGAGATATACAATCAAGAAAATCAAGGGCAATGTTGATATATATGCGAATTAGACACCAAAAAAAAACACTCAACAAATGGCTACAATTTAAGGAATGTGTTTAGTGACGACATCAGATTACTAATTGATGGAGAAAGGTCTGGTGGTAAGAAAAGCTGCTTCTAAGAGGTTGTCAAGTGTTTTCGCTCGACGATTCCATTCTTGGGTGGTTGGTTTGGCCCTTGTTCCTGTAACTCGAATCCTAGCCCGGTATATCCCAATTTAATTTAACACCATTGTGACCCTTACGCCTTTTTTACTCTCTGATCGAGGTTCTCGGCATTGTAAAATCTTCGTAAACTAAATCACACGTGTATATGTTGACATTTAAGAGATATACAGTCAAGAAAATCAAGGGCAATGGTGATATATATGCTGATTAGACACCCAAAAAAAACACTCAACAAATGGCTACAATTTAAGGAATGTGATTAGTGACGGCATCAGATTCCTAATTGATGGAGAGATGTCTGGTGGCAAGAAAAGCTGCTTCTAGGAGGTTGTCAAGTGTTTTCGCTTAACGATTCCATTCTTGGGTGGTTGGTTTGGCCTTTATTCCTGTAACTCGAATCCTATCCCGGTATATCCCAATTTAATTTAACACCATTGTGACCCTTACGCCTTTTTTACTCTCTGATCGAGGTTCTCGGCATGGTAAAATCTTCGTAAACTAAATCACACGTGTATATGTTGACATTTAAGAGATATACAGTCAAGAAAATCAAGGGCAATGGTGATATATATGCTGATTAGACACCCAAAAAAACACTCAACAAATGGCTACAATTTAAGGAATGTGTTTAGTGACGGCATCAGATTGCTAATTGATGGAGAAAGGTCTGGTGGTAAGAAAAGCTGCTTCTAGGAGGTTGTCAAGTGTTTTCGCTCGACGATTCCATTCTTGGTGGTTGGTTTGTCCCTTGTTCCTGTAACCCGAATCCTAGCCCGGTATATCCCATTTTAATTTTACACCATTGTGAACCTTACGCCTTTTTTACTCTCTCATCGAGGTTCTTGGCATTGTAAAATCTTCGTAAACTAAATCACACGTGTATATGTTGACATTTAAGAGATATACAGTCAAGAAAATCAAGGGCAATGGTGATATATATGCTGATTAGACGCCCAAAAAAAACACTCAACAAACGGCTACAATTTAAGGAATGTGTTTAGTGACGGCATCAGATTCCTAATTGATGGAGAAAGGTCTGGTGGCAAGAAAAGCTGCTTCTAGGAGGTTGTCAAGTGTTTTCGCTCAACGATTCCATTCTTGGGTGGTTGGTTTGGCCCTTGTTCCTGTAACTCGAATCCTAGCCCGGTATATCTCATTTTAATTTTACACCATTGTGAACCTTACGCCTTTTTTACTCGCTGATCGAGGTTCTCGGCATTGAAAAATCTTCGTAAACTAAATCACACGTGTATATGTTGATATTTATGAGATATACAATCAAGAAAATCAAGGGCAATGGTGATATATATGCGGATTAGACACAAAAAATAAACACTCAACAAATGGCTACATTTTAAGGAATGTGTTTAGTTACGGCATCAGATTCCTAATAGATGGAGAAAGGTCTGGTGGCAAGAAAAGCTGCTTCTAGGAGGTTGTCAAGTGTTTTCGCTCAACGATTCCATTCTTGGGTGGTTGGTTTTGCCCTTGTTCCTGTAACTCGAATCCTAGCCCGGTATATCCCATTTTAATTTTACACCATTGTGAAACTTACGCCTTTTTTACTCTCTGATCGAGGTTATCGTCATTGAAAAATCTTTGTAAACTAAATCACACGTATATATGTTGACATTTAAGAGGTATACAGTCAAGAAAATCAAGGGCAATGGTGATATATATGCGGATTAGACACCAAAAACAAAACACTCAACAAATGGCTACGATTTAAGGAATGTGTTTAGTGATGGCATCAGATTCCTAATTGATGGAGAAAGGTCTGGTGGTAAGAAAAGTTGTTTCTAGGAGGTTGTCAAGTGTGTTCGCTCGACGATTCCATTCTTGGGTGTTTGGTTTCGCCCTTGTTCCTGTAACTCGAATCCTAGCCCGGTATATCCCATTTTAATTTTACACCATTGTGAAACTTACGCCTTTTTTACTCTCTGATCGAGGTTATCGTCATTGAAAAATCTTTGTAAACTAAATCACACGTGTATATGTTGATATTTAAGAGATATACAATCAAGAAAATCAAGGGCAATGTTGATATATATGCGAATTAGACACCAAAAAAAACCACTCAACAAATGGCTACAATTTAAGGAATGTGTTTAGTGACGACATCAGATTACTAATTGATGGAGAAAGGTCTGGTGGTAAGAAAAGCTGCTTCTAAGAGGTTGTCAAGTGTTTTCGCTCGACGATTCCATTCTTGGGTGGTTGGTTTGGCCCTTGTTCCTGTAACTCGAATCCTAGCCCGGTATATCCCAATTTAATTTAACACCATTGTGACCCTTACGCCTTTTTTACTCTCTGATCGAGGTTCTCGGCATTGTAAAATATTCGTAAACTAAAGCACACGTGTATATGTTGACATTTAAGAGATATACAGTCAAGAAAATCAAGGGCAATGGTGATATATATGCTGATTAGACACCCAAAAAAAACACTCAACAAATGGCTACAATTTAAGGAATGTGATTAGTGACGGCATCAGATTCCTAATTGATGGAGAGAGGTCTGGTGGCAAGAAAAGCTGCTTCTAGGAGGTTGTCAAGTGTTTTCGCTTAACGATTCCATTCTTGGGTGGTTGGTTTGGCCCTTGTTCCTGTAACTCGAATCCTATCCCGGTATATCCCAATTTAATTTAACACCATTGTGACCCTTACGCCTTTTTTACTCTCTGATCGAGGTTCTCGGCATGGTAAAATCTTCGTAAACTAAATCACACGTGTATATGTTGACATTTAAGAGATATACAGTCAAGAAAATCAAGGGCAATGGTGATATATATGCTGATTAGGCACCCAAAAAAACACTCAACAAATGGCTACAATTTAAGGAATGTGTTTAGTGACGGCATCAGATTGCTAATTGATGGAGAAAGGTCTGGTGGTAAGAAAAGCTGCTTCTAGGAGGTTGTCAAGTGTTTTCGCTCGACGATTCCATTCTTGGTGGTTGGTTTGTCCCTTGTTCCTGTAACCCGAATCCTAGCCCGGTATATCCCATTTTAATTTTACACCATTGTGAACCTTACGCCTTTTTTACTCTCTCATCGAGGTTCTCGGCATTGTAAAATCTTCGTAAACAAAATCACACGTGTATATGTTGACATTTAAGAGATATACAGTCAAGAAAATCAAGGGCAATGGTGATATATATGCTGATTAGACGCCCAAAAAAAACACTCAACAAATGGCTACAATTTAAGGAATGTGTTTAGTGACGGCATCAGATTCCTAATTGATGGAGAAAGGTCTGGTGGCAAGAAAAGCTGCTTCTAGGAGGTTGTCAAGTGTTTTCGCTCAACGATTCCATTCTTGGGTGGTTGGTTTGGCCCTTGTTCCTGTAACTCGAATCCTAGCCCGGTATATCTCATTTTAATTTTACACCATTGTGAACCTTACGCCTTTTTTACTCGCTGATCGAGGTTCTCGGCATTGAAAAATCTTCGTAAACTAAATCACACGTGTATATGTTGATATTTATGAGATATACAATCAAGAAAATCAAGGGCAATGGTGATATATATGCGGATTAGACACCAAAAACAAAACACTCAACAAATGGCTACGATTTAAGGAATGTGTTTAGTGATGGCATCAGATTCCTAATTGATGGAGAAAGGTCTGGTGGTAAGAAAAGTTGTTTCTAGGAGGTTGTCAAGTGTGTTCGCTCGACGATTCCATTCTTGGGTGTTTGGTTTCGCCCTTGTTCCTGTAACTCGAATCCTAGCCCGGTATATCCCATTTTGATTTTACACCATTGTGAACCTTACGCCTTTTTTACTCTCTGATCGAGGTTCTCGGCATTGAAAAATCTTCATAAACTAAATCACACGTGTATATGTTGACATTTAAGAGATATACAGTCAAGAAAATCAAGGGCAATGGTGATATATATGCTGATTAGACACCCAAAAAAAACACTCAACAAATGGCTACAATTTAAGGAATGTGATTAGTGACGGCATCAGATTCCTAATTGATGGAGAGAGGTCTGGTGGCAAGAAAAGCTGCTTCTAGGAGGTTGTCAAGTGTTTTCGCTTAACGATTCCATTCTTGGGTGGTTGGTTTGGCCCTTGTTCCTGTAACTCGAATTCTATCCCGGTATATCCCAATTTAATTTAACACCATTGTGACCCTTACGCCTTTTTTACTCTCTGATCGAGGTTCTCGGCATGGTAAAATCTTCGTAAACTAAATCACACGTGTATATGTTGACATTTAAGAGATATACAATTAAGAAAATCAAGGGCAATGGTGATATATATGCTGATTAGACACCCAAAAAAACACTCAACTAATGGCTACAATTTAAGGAATGTGTTTAGTGACGGCATCAGATTGCTAATTGATGGAGAAAGGTCTGGTGGTAAGAAAAGCTGCTTCTAGGAGGTTGTCAAGTGTTTTCGCTCGACGATTCCATTCTTGGTGGTTGGTTTGTCCCTTGTTCCTGTAACCCGAATCCTAGCCCGGTATATCCCATTTTAATTTTACACCATTGTGAACCTTACGCCTTTTTTACTCTCTCATCGAGGTTCTCGGCATTGTAAAATCTTCGTAAACTAAATCACACGTGTATATGTTGACATTTAAGAGATATACAGTCAAGAAAATCAAGGGCAATGGTGATATATATGCTGATTAGACGCCCAAAAAAAACACTCAACAAATGGCTACAATTTAAGGAATGTGTTTAGTGACGGCATCAGATTCCTAATTGATGGAGAAAGGTCTGGTGGCAAGAAAAGCTGCTTCTAGGAGGTTGTCAAGTGTTTTCGCTCAACGATTCCATTCTTGGGTGGTTGGTTTGGCCTTTGTTCCTGTAACTCGAATCCTAGCCCGGTATATCTCATTTTAATTTTACACCATTGTGAACCTTACGCCTTTTTTACTCGCTGATCGAGGTTCTCGGCATTGAAAAATCTTCGTAAACTAAATCACACGTGTATATGTTGATATTTATGAGATATACAATCAAGAAAATCAAGGGCAATGGTGATATATATGCGGATTAGACACCAAAAACAAAACACTCAACAAATGGCTACGATTTAAGGAATGTGTTTAGTGATGGCATCAGATTCCTAATTGATGGAGAAAGGTCTGGTGGTAAGAAAAGTTGTTTCTAGGAGGTTGTCAAGTGTGTTCGCTCGACGATTCCATTCTTGGGTGTTTGGTTTCGCCCTTGTTCCTGTAACTCGAATCCTAGCCCGGTATATCCCATTTTGATTTTACACCATTGTGAACCTTACGCCTTTTTTACTCTCTGATCGAGGTTCTCGGCATTGAAAAATCTTCATAAACTAAATCACACGTGTATATGTTGACATTTAAGAGATATTCAGTCAAGAAAATCAAGGGTAATAGTGATATATATGCGGATTAGACACCAAAAAAAAACACTCAACAAATGGCTACAATTTAAGGAATGTGTTTAGTGACGACATCAGATTACTAATTGATGGAGAAAGGTCTGGTGGTAAGAAAAGCTTCTTCTAAGAGGTTGTCAAGTGTTTTCGCTCGACGATTCCATTCTTGGGTGGTTGGTTTGGCCCTTGTTCCTGTAACTCGAATCCTAGCCCGGTATATCCCAATTTAATTTAACACCATTGTGACCCTTACGCCTTTTTTACTCTCTGATCGAGGTTCTCGGCATTGTAAAATCTTCGTAAACTAAATCACACGTGTATATGTTGACATTTAAGAGATATACAGTCAAGAAAATCAAGGGCAATGGTGATATATATGCTGATTAGACACCCAAAAAAAACACTCAACAAATGGCTACAATTTAAGGAATGTGATTAGTGACGGCATCAGATTCCTAATTGATGGAGAGAGGTCTGGTGGCAAGAAAAGCTGCTTCTAGGAGGTTGTCAAGTGTTTTCGCTTAACGATTCCATTCTTGGGTGGTTGGTTTGGCCCTTGTTCCTGTAACTCGAATCCTATCCCGGTATATCCCAATTTAATTTAACACCATTGTGACCCTCACGCCTTTTTTACTCTCTGATCGAGGTTCTCGGCATGGTAAAATCTTCGTAAACTAAATCACACGTGTATATGTTGACATTTAAGAGATATACAGTCAAGAAAATCAAGGGCAATGGTGATATATATGCTGATTAGACACCCAAAAAAACACTCAACAAATGGCTACAATTTAAGGAATGTGTTTAGTGACGGCATCAGATTGCTAATTGATGGAGAAAGGTCTGGTGGTAAGAAAAGCTGCTTCTAGGAGGTTGTCAAGTGTTTTCGCTCGACGATTCCATTCTTGGTGGTTGGTTTGTCCCTTGTTCCTGTAACCCGAATCCTAGCCCGGTATATCCCATTTTAATTTTACACCATTGTGAACCTTACGCCTTTTTTACTCTCTCATCGAGGTTCTCGGCATTGTAAAATCTTCGTAAACTAAATCACACGTGTATATGTTGACATTTAAGAGATATACAGTCAAGAAAATCAAGGGCAATGGTGATATATATGCTGATTAGACGCCCAAAAAAAACACTCAACAAATGGCTACAATTTAAGGAATGTGTTTAGTGACGGCATCAGATTCCTAATTGATGGAGAAAGGTCTGGTGGCAAGAAAAGCTGCTTCTAGGAGGTTGTCAAGTGTTTTCGCTCAACGATTCCATTCTTGGGTGGTTGGTTTGGCCCTTGTTCCTGTAACTCGAATCCTAGCCCGGTATATCTCATTTTAATTTTACACCATTGTGAACCTTACGCCTTTTTTACTCTTTGATCGAGGTTCTCGGCATTGAAAAATCTTCGTAAACTAAATCACACGTGTATATGTTGATATTTAAGAGGTATACAGTCAAGAAAATCAAGGGCAATGGTGATATATATGCGGATTAGACACCAAAAACAAAACACTCAACAAATGGCTACGATTTAAGGAATGTGTTTAGTGATGGCATCAGATTCCTAATTGATGGAGAAAGGTCTGGTGGTAAGAAAAGTTGTTTCTAGGAGGTTGTCAAGTGTGTTCGCTCGACGATTCCATTCTTGGGTGTTTGGTTTCGCCCTTGTTCCTGTAACTCGAATCCTAGCCCGGTATATCCCATTTTGATTTTACACCATTGTGAACCTTACGCCTTTTTTACTCTCTGATCGAGGTTCTCGGCATTGAAAAATCTTCATAAACTAAATCACACGTGTATATGTTGACATTTAAGAGATATACAGTCAAGAAAATCAAGGGTAATAGTGATATATATGCGGATTAGACACAATAAAAAACACTCAACAAATGGCTACAATTTAAGGAATGTGTTTAGTGACGGCATCAGATTACTAATTGATGGAGAAAGGTCTGGTGGTAAGAAAAGCTGCTTCTAAGAGGTTGTCAAGTGTTTTCGCTCGACGATTCCATTCTTGGGTGGTTGGTTTGGCCCTTGTTCCTGTAACTCGAATCCTAGCCCGGTATATCCCAATTTAATTTAACACCATTGTGACCCTTACGCCTTTTTTACTCTCTGATCGAGGTTCTCGGCATTGTAAAATCTTCGTAAACTAAATCACACGTGTATATGTTGACATTTAAGAGATATACAGTCAAGAAAATCAAGGGCAATGGTGATATATATGCTGATTAGACACCCAAAAAAAACACTCAACAAATGGCTACAATTTAAGGAATGTGATTAGTGACGGCATCAGATTCCTAATTGATGGAGAGAGGTCTGGAGGCAAGAAAAGCTGCTTCTAGGAGGTTGTCAAGTGTTTTCGCTTAACGATTCCATTCTTGGGTGGTTGGTTTGGCCCTTGTTCCTGTAACTCGAATCCTAGCCCGGTATATCCCAATTTAATTTAACACCATTGTGACCCTTACGCCTTTTTTACTCTCTGATCGAGGTTCTCGGCATTGTAAAATCTTCGTAAACTAAATCACACGTGTATATGTTGACATTTAAGAGATATACAGTCAAGAAAATCAAGGGCAATGGTGATATATATGCTGATTAGACACCCAAAAAAAAACACTCAACAAATGGCTACAATTTAAGGAATGTGATTAGTGACGGCATCAGATTCCTAATTGATGGAGAGAGGTCTGGTGGCAAGAAAAGCTGCTTCTAGGAGGTTGTCAAGTGTTTTCGCTTAACGATTCCATTCTTGGGTGGTTGGTTTGGCCCTTGTTCCTGTAACTCCAATCCTATCCCGGTATATCCCAATTTAATTTAACACCATTGTGACCCTTACGCCTTTTTTACTCTCTGATCGAGGTTCTCGGCATGGTAAAATCTTCGTAAACTAAATCACACGTGTATATGTTGACATTTAAGAGATATACAGTCAAGAAAATCAAGGGCAATGGTGATATATATGCTGATTAGACACCCAAAAAAACACTCAACAAATGGCTACAATTTAAGGAATGTGTTTAGTGACGTCATCAGATTGCTAATTGATGGAGAAAGGTCTGGTGGTAAGAAAAGCTGCTTCTAGGAGGTTGTCAAGTGTTTTCGCTCGACGATTCCATTCTTGGTGGTTGGTTTGTCCCTTGTTCCTGTAACCCGAATCCTATCCCGGTATATCCCATTTTAATTTTACACCATTGTGAACCTTACGCCTTTTTTACTCTCTGATCGAGGTTCTCGGCATTGTAAAATCTTCGTAAACTAAATCACACGTGTATATGTTGACATTTAAGAGATATACAGTCAAGAAAATCAAGGGCAATGGTGATATATATGCTGATTAGACGCCCAAAAAAAACACTCAACAAATGGCTACAATTTAAGGAATGTGTTTAGTGACGGCATCAGATTCCTAATTGATGGAGAGAGGTCTGGAGGCAAGAAAAGCTGCTTCTAGGAGGTTGTCAAGTGTTTTCGCTTAACGATTCCATTCTTGGGTGGTTGGTTTGGCCCTTGTTCCTGTAACTCGAATCCTAGCCCGGTATATCCCAATTTAATTTAACACCATTGTGACCCTTACGCCTTTTTTACTCTCTGATCGAGGTTCTCGGCATTGTAAAATCTTCGTAAACTAAATCACACGTGTATATGTTGACATTTAAGAGATATACAGTCAAGAAAATCAAGGGCAATGGTGATATATATGCTGATTAGACACCCAAAAAAAAACACTCAACAAATGGCTACAATTTAAGGAATGTGATTAGTGACGGCATCAGATTCCTAATTGATGGAGAGAGGTCTGGTGGCAAGAAAAGCTGCTTCTAGGAGGTTGTCAAGTGTTTTCGCTTAACGATTCCATTCTTGGGTGGTTGGTTTGGCCCTTGTTCCTGTAACTCCAATCCTATCCCGGTATATCCCAATTTAATTTAACACCATTGTGACCCTTACGCCTTTTTTACTCTCTGATCGAGGTTCTCGGCATGGTAAAATCTTCGTAAACTAAATCACACGTGTATATGTTGACATTTAAGAGATATACAGTCAAGAAAATCAAGGGCAATGGTGATATATATGCTGATTAGACACCCAAAAAAACACTCAACAAATGGCTACAATTTAAGGAATGTGTTTAGTGACGTCATCAGATTGCTAATTGATGGAGAAAGGTCTGGTGGTAAGAAAAGCTGCTTCTAGGAGGTTGTCAAGTGTTTTCGCTCGACGATTCCATTCTTGGTGGTTGGTTTGTCCCTTGTTCCTGTAACCCGAATCCTATCCCGGTATATCCCATTTTAATTTTACACCATTGTGAACCTTACGCCTTTTTTACTCTCTCATCGAGGTTCTCGGTATTGTAAAATCTTCGTAAACTAAATCACACGTGTATATGTTGACATTTAAGAGATATACAGTCAAGAAAATCAAGGGCAATGGTGATATATATGCTGATTAGACGCCCAAAAAAAACACTCAACAAATGGCTACAATTTAAGGAATGTGTTTAGTGACGGCATCAGATTCCTAATTGATGGAGAAAGGTCTGGTGACAAGAAAAGCTGCTTCTAGGAGGTTGTCAAGTGTTTTCGCTCAACGATTCCATTCTTGGGTGGTTGGTTTGGCCCTTGTTCCTGTAACTCGAATCCTAGCCCGGTATATCTCATTTTAATTTTACACCATTGTGAACCTTACGCCTTTTTTACTCTTTGATCGAGGTTCTCGGCATTGAAAAATCTTCGTAAACTAAATCACACGTGTATATGTTGATATTTAAGAGGTATACAGTCAAGAAAATCAAGGGTAATAGTGATATATATGCGGATTAGACACAATAAAAAACACTCAACAAATGTCTACAATTTAAGGAATGTGTTTAGTGACGGCATCAGATTCCTAATTGATGGAGAAAGGTCTGGTGGCAAGAAAAGCTGCTTCTAGGAGGTTGTCAAGTGTTTTCACTCGACGATTCCATTCTTGGGTGGTTGGTTTGGCCCTTGTTCCTGTAACTCGAATCCTAGCCCGGTATATCCCATTTTAATTTTACACCATTGTGAACCTTACGCCTTTTTTACTCTCTGATCGAGGTTCTCGGCATTGAAAAATCTTCGTAAACTAAATCACACGTGTATATGTTGATATTTAAGAGATATACAATCAAGAAAATCAAGGGCAATGTTGATATATATGCGAATTAGACACCAAAAAAAAACACTCAACAAATGGCTACAATTTAAGGAATGTGTTTAGTGACGACATCAGATTACTAATTGATGGAGAAAGGTCTGGTGGTAAGAAAAGCTGCTTCTAAGAGGTTGTCAAGTGTTTTCCCTCGACGATTCCATTCTTGGGTGGTTGGTTTGGCCCTTGTTCCTGTAACTCGAATCCTAGCCCGGTATATCCCAATTTAATTTAACAACATTGTGACCCTTACGCCTTTTTTACTCTCTGATCGAGGTTCTCGGCATTGTAAAATCTTCGTAAACTAAATCACACGTGTATATGTTGACATTTAAGAGATATACAGTCAAGAAAATCAAGGGCAATGGTGATATATATGCTGATTAGACACCCAAAAAAAACACTCAACAAATGGCTACAATTTAAGGAATATGATTAGTGACGGCATCAGATTCCTAATTGATGGAGAGAGGTCTGGTGGCAAGAAAAGCTGCTTCTAGGAGGTTGTCAAGTGTTTTCGCTTAACGATTCCATTCTTGGGTGGTTGGTTTGGCCCTTGTTCCTGTAACTCGAATCCTATCCCGGTATATCCCAATTTAATTTAACACCATTGTGACCCTTACGCCTTTTTTACTCTCTGATCGAGGTTCTCGGCATGGTAAAATCTTCGTAAACTAAATCACACGTGTATATGTTGACATTTAAGAGATATACAGTCAAGAAAATCAAGGGCAATGGTGATATATATGCTGATTAGACACCCAAAAAAACACTCAATAAATGGCTACAATTTAAGGAATGTGTTTAGTGACGGCATCAGATTGCTAATTGATGGAGAAAGGTCTGGTGGTAAGAAAAGCTGCTTCTAGGAGGTTCTCAAGTGTTTTCGCTCGACGATTCCATTCTTGGTGGTTGGTTTGTCCCTTGTTCCTGTAACCCGAATCCTAGCCCGGTATATCCCATTTTGATTTTACACCATTGTGAACCTTACGCCTTTTTTACTCTCTCATCGAGGTTCTCGGCATTGTAAAATCTTCGTAAACTAAATCACACGTGTATATGTTGACATTTAAGAGATATACAGTCAAGAAAATCAAGGGCAATGGTGATATATATGCTGATTAGACGCCCAAAAAAAACACTCAACAAATGGCTACAATTTAAGGAATGTGTTTAGTGACGGCATCAGATTCCTAATTGATGGAGAAAGGTCTGGTGGCAAGAAAAGCTGCTTCTAGGAGGTTGTCAAGTGTTTTCGCTCAACGATTCCATTCTTGGGTGGTTGGTTTGGCCCTTGTTCCTGTAACTCGAATCCTAGCCCGGTATATCTCATTTTAATTTTACACCATTGTGAACCTTACGCCTTTTTTACTCGCTGATCGAGGTTCTCGGCATTGAAAAATCTTCGTAAACTAAATCACACGTGTATATGTTGATATTTATGAGATATACAATCAAGAAAATCAAGGGCAATGGTGATATATATGCGGATTAGACACAAAAAAAAAAACACTCAACAAATGGCTACATTTTAAGGAATGTGTTTAGTTACGGCATCAGATTCCTAATAGATGGAGAAAGGTCTGGTGGCAAGAAAAGCTGCTTCTAGGAGGTTGTCAAGTGTTTTCGCTCAACGATTCCATTCTTGGGTGGTTGGTTTTGCCCTTGTTCCTGTAACTCGAATCCTAGCCCGGTATATCCCATTTTAATTTTACACCATTGTGAAACTTACGCCTTTTTTACTCTCTGATCGAGGTTATCGTCATTGAAAAATCTTCGTAAACTAAATCACACGTATATATGTTGACATTTAAGAGATATACAGTCAAGAAAATCAAGGGCAATGGTGATATATATGCGGATTAGACACCAAAAAAACACTCAACAAATGGCTACAAATTAAGGAATGTGTTTCGTGACGGCATCAGATTCCTAATTGATGGAGAAGGTCTGGTGGCAAGAAAAGCTACTTCTAGGAGTTTGTCAAGTGTTTTCGCTCGACGATTCCATTCTTGGGTGGTTGGTTTGGCCCTTGTTCCTGTAACTCGAATCCTAGCCCGGTATATCCCATTTTAATTTTACACCATTGTGAACCTTATGCCTTTTTTACTCTCTGATTGAGGTTCTCGGCATTGAAAAATCTTCGTAAACTAAATCACACGTGTATATGTAGATATTTAAGAGTTATACAGTCAAGAAAATCAAGGGCAATGGTGATATATATGCGGATTAGATACCAAAAAAAAAACACTCAACAAATGGCTACAATTTAAGTAATGTGTTTAGTGACGGCATCAGATTCCTAGTTGATGGAGAAAGGTCTGGTGGCAAGAAAAGCTGCTTCTAGGAAGTTGTCAAGTGTTTTCGCTCGACGATTCCATTCTTGGGTGGTTGGTTTGGCCCTTGTTCCTGTAACTCGAATCCTAGCCCGGTATATCCCATTTTAATTTTACACCATTTTGAACCTTACGCCTTTTTTACTCTCTGATCGAGGTTCTCGGCATTGAAAAATCTTCGTAAACTAAATCACACGTGTATATGTTGATATTTAAGAGATATACAGTCAAGAAAATCAAGGGCAATGGTGATATATATGCGGATTAGATACCAAAAAAAAAACACTCAACAAATGGCTACAATTTAAGGAATGTGTTTAGTGACGGCATCAGATTCCTAATTGATGGAGAAAGGTCTGGTGGTAAGAAAAGTTGCTTCTAGGAGGTTGTCAAGTGTTTTCGCTCGACGATTCCATTCTTGGGTGGTTGGTTTGGCCCTTGTTCCTCTAACTCGAATCCTAGCCTGGTATATCCAATTTTAATTTTACAGCATTGGGAACCTTACGCCTTTTTTACTCTCTGATCGAGGTTCTCGGCATTGAAAAATCTTCGTAAACTAAATCACACATGTATATGTTGACATTTAAGAGATATACAGTCAAGAAAATTAAGGGCAATGGTGATATATATATGCGGATTAGACACCAAAAAAAAAAACACTCAACAAATGGCTACAATTTAAGGAATGTGTTTAGTGACGGCATCAGATTCCTAATTGATGGAGTAAGGTCTGGTGGTAAGAAAAGCTGCTTCTAGGAGGTTGTCAAGTGTTTTCGCTCGACGATTCCATTCTTGGGTGGTTGGTTTGGCCCTTGTTCTTGTAACTCGAATCCTAGCCCGGTATATCCCATTTTAATTTTACACCATTGTGAACCTTACGCCTTTTTTACTCTCTGATCGAGGTTCTCGGCATTGAAAAATCTTCGTCAACTAAATCACACGTGTATATGTTGACATTTAAGAGATATACAGTCAAGAAAATCAAGGGCAATGGTGATATATATGCGGATTAGACACAAAAAAAAACACTTAACAAATGGCTACAATTTAAGAAATGTGTTTAGTGACGGCATCAGATTCCTAATTGATGGAGAAAGGTCTGGTGGTAAGAAAAGCTTCTTCGAGGAGGTTGTCAAGTGTTTTCGCTCGACGATTCCAATCTTGGGTGGTTGGTTTGGCCCTTGTTCCTGTAACTCGAATCCTAGCCCGATATCTCCCATTTTAATTTTACTCCATTGTGAACCTTACGCCTTTTTTACTCTCTGGTCGAGGTTCTCGGCATTGAAAAATCTTCGTAAACTAAATCACACGTTTATATGTTGATATTTAAGGGATATACAGTCAAGAAAATCAAGGGCAATGGTGATATATATGCGGATTAGACACCAAAAAAACACTTAACAAATGGCTACAATTTAAGTAATGTGTTTAGTGACGGCATCAGATTCCTAATTGATGGAGAAATGTCTGGTGGTAAGAAAATCTGCTTCTAGGAGGTTGTCAAGTGTTTTCGCTTGACGATTCCATTCTTGGGCGGTTGGTTTGGCCCCTGTTCCTGTAACTCGAATCCTAGACCGGTATATCTCATTTTAATTTTACACCATTGTGAACCTTACGCCTTTTTTACTCTCTGATCGAGGTTCTCGGCATTGAAAAATCTTCGTAAACTAAATCACAAGTGTATATGTTGACATTTAAGAGATATACAGTCAAGAAAATCAAGGGCAATGGTGATATATATGCGGATTAGACACCAAAAAAATCACTCAACAAATGGCTACAATTTAAGGAATGTGTTTAGTGACGCCATCATGATTCCTAATTGATGGAGAAAGGTCTGGTGGCAAGAAAAGCTGCTTCTAGGAGGTTGTCAAGTGTTTACGCTCGACGATTCCATTCTTGGGTGGTTGGTTTGGCCCTTGTTCCTGTAACTCGAATCCTAGCCCGGTATATCCCTTTTTAATTTTACACCATTGTGAAACTTACGCCTCTTTTACTCTCTGATCGAGGTTCTCGACATTGAAAAATCTTCGTAAACTAAATCACACGTGTATATGTTGATATTTAAGAGATATACAGTCAAGAAAATCAAGGGAAATGGTGATATATATGCGGTTTAGATACCAAAAAAAACACTCAACAAATGGCTAAAATTTAAGGAATGTGTTTAGTGACGGCATCAGATTCCTAATTGATGGAGAACGGTATGGTGGCAAGAAAAGCTGCTTGTAGGAGGTTGTCAAGTGTTTTCGCTCGACGATTCCATTCTTGGGTGGATGGTTTGGCCCTTCTTCCTGTAACTCGAATCCTAGCCCGGTATATCCCATTTTAATTTTACACCATTGTGAACCTTACGCCTTTTTTACTCTTTGATCGAGGTTCTCGGAATTGAAAATTTTACACCATTGTGAACCTTACGCTTTTTTTACTCTCTGATCGAGGTTCTCGGCATTGAAAAATCTTCGTAAACGAAATCACACGTGTATATGTTGAAATTTAAGAGATATACAGTCAAGAAAATCAAGGGCAATGGTGACATATATGCGGATTAGACTCCAAAAAAAAACACTCAACAAATGGCTACAATTTAAGGAATGTGTTTAGTGACGGCATCAGATTCCTAATTGATGGAGAAAGGTCTGGTGGCAAGAAAAGCTGCTTCTAGGAGGTTGTCAAATGTTTTCGCTCAACGATTCCATTCTTGGGTGGTTGGTTTGGCCCTTGTTCCTGTAACTCGAATCCTAGCCCGGTATATCCCATTTTAATTTTACACCATTGTGTATCTTATGCCTTTTTTACTCTCTGATCGAGGTTCTCGGCATTGAAAAATCTTCGTAAACTAAATCACACGTGTATATGTTGATATTTAAGAGATATACAGTCAAGAAAATCAAGGGCAATGGTGATATATATGCGGATTAGACACAAAAAAAACACTCAACAAATGGCCACAATTTAAGGAATGTGTTTAGTGACGGCATCAGATTCCTAATTGATGGAGAAAGGTCCGGTGGCAAGAGAAGCTGCTTCTAGGAGGTTGTCAAGTGTTTTCGCTCGACGATTCCATTCTTGGGTGGTTGGTTTGGCCCTTGTTCCTGTAACTCGAATCCTAGCCCGGTATATCCCATTTTAATTTTACACCATTGTGAACCTTACGTCTTTTTTACTCTCTAATCGAGGTTCTCGGCATTGAAAAATCTTCGTAAACTAAATCACACGTGTATATGTTGACATTTAAGAGATATAAAGTCAAGAAAATCAAGGGCAATGGTGATATATATGCGGATTAGACACAAAAAAACACTCAACAAATGGCTACAATTTAAGGAATGTGTTTAGTGACGGCATCAGATTCCTAATTGATGGAGAAAGGTCCGGTGGCAAGAAAAGCTACTTCTAGGAGGTTGTCAAGTGTTTTCGCTCGACGATTCCATTCTTGGGTGGTTGGTTTGGCCCTTGTTCCTGTAACTCGAATCCTAGCCCGGTATATCCCATTTTAATTTTACACCATTGTGAACCTTACGCCTTTTTTACTCTCTGATCGAGGTTCTCGGCATTGAAAAAGCTTCGTAAACTAAATCACACGTGTATATGTTGATATTTAAGAGATATACAGTCAAGATAATCAAGGGCAATGGTGATATATATGTGGATTAGACACCAAAAAAAACTCAACAAATGGCTACAATTTAAGGAATGTGTTTAGTGACGGCATCAGATTCCTAATTGATGGAGAAAGGTCTGGTGGTAAGAAAAGCTGCTTCTAGGAGGTTGTCAAGTGTTTTCGCTCGATGATTCCATTCTTGGGTGGTTGGTTTGGCCCTTGTTCCTGTAACTCGAATCCTAGCCCGGTATATACCATTTTAATTTTACACCATTGTGAACCTTACGCCTTTTTTACTCTCTGATCGAGGTTATCGGCATTGAAAAATCTTCGTAATCTAAATCATACGCGTATATGTTGATATTTAAGAGATATACAGTCAAGAAAATCAAGGGCAATGGTGATATATATGCGGATTAGACACAAAAAAAACACTCAACAAATGGCTACAATTTAAGGAATGTGTTTAGTGACGCCATCATGATTCCTAATTGATGGAGAAAGGTCTGGTGGCAAGAAAAGGTGCTTCTAGTAGGTTGTCAAGTGTTTTCGCTCGACGATTCCATTCTTGGGTGGTTGGTTTGGCCCTTGTTCCTGTAACTCGAATCCTAGCCCGGTATATCCCATTTTAATTTTACACCATTGTGAACCTTACGCCTTTTTTACTCTCTGATCGAGGTTCTCGGCATTGAAAAATCTTCGTAAACTAAATCATATGTGTATATGTTGATATTTAAGAGATATACAGTCAAGAAAATCAAGGGCAATGGTGATATATATGCGGATTAGACACCAAAAAAAAAACACTCAACAAATGGCTACAATTTAAAGAATGTGTTTAGTGACGGCATCAGATTCCTAATTGATGGAGAAAGGTCTGGTGGTAAGAAAAGCTGCTTCTAGGAGGTTGTCAAGTGTTTTCGCTCCACGATTCCATTTTTGGGTGGTTGGTTTGGCCCTTGTTCCTGTAACTCGAATCCTAGCCCGGTATATCCCATTTTAATTTTACACCATTGTGAACCTTACGCCTTTTTTACTCTCTAATCGAGGTTCTCGGAGTTGAAAAATCTTCGTAAACTAAATCACACGTGTATATGTTGACATTTAAGAGATATACAGTCAAGAAAATCAAGGGCAATGGTGATATATATGCGGATTAGACACCAATAAAAATCACTCAACAAATGGCTACAATTTAAGGAATGTGTTTAGTGACGGCATCAGATTCCTAATTGATGGAGAAAGGTCTGGTGGCAAGAAAAGCTGCTTCTAGGAGGTTGTCAAGTGTTTTCGCTCGACGATTCCATTCTTGGGTGGTTGGTTTGGCCCTTGTTTCTGTAACTCGAATCCTAGTCTGGTATATCCCATTTTAATTTTACACCATTGTGAACCTTATGCCTTTTTTACTCTCTAATCGAGGTTCTCGGCATTGAAAAATCTTCGTAAACTAAATCACACATGTATATGTTGACATTTAAGAGATATACAGTCATGAAAATCAAGGACAATGGTGATATATATGCGGATTAGACACAAAAAAAAAACTCTCAACAAATGGCTACAATTTAAGGAATGTGTTTAGTGACGGCATCAGATTCCTAATTGATGGAGAAAGGTCTGGTGGCAAGAAAAGCTGCTTCTAGGAGGTTGTCAAGTGATTTCGGTTGACGATTCCATTCTTGGGTAGTTGGTTTGGCCCTTGTTCCTGTAACTCGAATCCTAGCCCGGTATATCCCATTTTAATTTTACACCCTTGTGAACCTTACGCCTTTTTACTCTCTGATCGAGGTCCTCGGCATTGAAAAATCTTCGTAAACTAAATCGCACGTGTATATGTTGACATTTAAGAGATATACAGTCAAGAAAATTAAGGGCAATGGTGATATATATGCGGATTAGACACAAAAAAAAACACCCAACAAATGGCTACAATTTAAGGAATGTGTTTAGTGACGGCATCAGATTCCTAATTGATGGAGAAAGGTCTGGTGGCAAAAAAAGCTGCTTCTAGGAGGTTGTCAAGTGTTTTCGCTCGACGATTCCATTCTTGGGTGGTTGGTTTGGCCCTTGTTCCTGTAACTCGAATCCTAGCCCGGTATATCCCATTTTAATTTTACACCATTGTGAACCTTACGCCTTTATTACTATCTGATCGAGGTTCTCGGCATTGAAAAATCTTCGTAAACTAAATCACACGTGTATATGTTGATATTTAAGAGATATACAGTCAAGAAAATCAAGGGCAATGGTGTTATATATGCGGATTAGACACCAAAAAAAACACTCAACAAATGGCTACAATTTAAAGAATGTGTTTAGTGACGGCATCAGATTCCTAATTGATGGAGAAAGGTCTGGTGGTAAGAAAAGCTGCTTCTAGGAGGTTGTCAAGTGTTTTCGCTCCACGATTCCATTTTTGGGTGGTTGGTTTGGCCCTTGTTCCTGTAACTCGAATCCTAGCCCGGTATATCCCATTTTAATTTTACACCATTGTGAACCTTACGCCTTTTTTACTCTCTGAACGAGGTTCTCGGCATTGATAAATCTTCGTAAACTATATCACACGTGTATATGTTGACATTTAAGAGATATACAGTCAAGAAAATCAAGGGCAATGGTGATATATATGCGGATTAGACACCAAAAAAAATCACTCAACAAATGGCTACAATTTAAGGAATGTGTTTAGTGACGGCATCAGATTCCTAATTGATGGAGAAAGGTCTGGTGGCAAGAAAAGCTGCTTCTAGGAGGTTGTCAAGTGTTTTCGCTCGACGATTCCATTCTTGGGTGGTTGGTTTGGCCCTTGTTTCTGTAACTCGAATCCTAGTCCGGTATATCCCATTTTAATTTTACACCATTGTGAACCTTACGCCTTTTTTACTCTCTAATCGAGGTTCTCGGCATTGAAAAATCTTCGTAAACTAAATCACACGTGTATATGTTGACATTTAAGAGATATACAGTCTTGAAAATCAAGGGCAATGGTGATAGATATGCGGATTAGACACAAAAAAAACACTCAACAAGTGGCTACAATTTAAGGAATGTGTTTAGTGACGGCATCAGATTCCTAATTGATGGAGAAAGGTCTGGTGGCAAGAAAAGCTACTTCTAGGAGGTTGTCAAGTGATTTCGCTTGACGATTCCATTCTTGGGTGGTTGGTTTGGCCCTTGTTCCTGTAACTCGAATCCTAACCCCGTATATCCCATTTTAATTTTACACCCTAGTGAACCTTACGCCTTTTTACTCTCTGATCGAGGTTCTCGGCATTGAAAAATCTTCGTAAACTAAATCGCACGTGTATATGTTGACATTTAAGAGATATACAGTCAAGAAAATTAAGGGCAATGGTGATATATATGCGGATTAGACAACAAAAAAAGACACTCAACAAATGGCTACAATTTAAGGAATGTGTTTAGTGACGGCATCAGATTCCTAATTGATGGAGAAAGGTCTGGTGGCAAAAAAAGCTGCTTCTAGGAGGTTGTCAAGTGTTTTCGCTCGACGATTCCATTCTTGGGTGGTTGGTTTGGCCCTTGTTCCTGTAACTCGAATCCTAGCCCGGTATATCCCTTTTTAATTTTACACCATTGTGAACCTTACGCCTTTTTTACTCTCTGATTGAGGTTCTCGGCATTGAAAAATCTTCGTAAACTAAATCATACGTGTATATGTTGACATTTAAGAGATATACAGTCAAGAAAATCAAGGGCAATGGTGATATATATGCGGATTAGACACCAAAAAAAACACTCAACAAATGGCTACAATTTAAGGAATGTGTTTAGTGACGGCATCAGATTCCTAATTGAGGGAGAAAGGTCTGGTGGCAAAAAAAGCTGCTTCTAGGAGGTTGTCAAGTGTTTTCGCTCGACGATTCCATTCTTGGGTGGTTGGTTTGGCCCTTGTTCCTGTAACTCGAATACTAGCCCGGTATATCCCATTTTAATTTTACACCATTGTGAACCTTACGCCTTTTTTACTATCTGATCGAGGTTCTCGGCATTGAAAAATCTTCGTAAACTAAATCACACGTGTATATGTTGACATTTAAGAGATATACAGTCAAGAAAATCAAGGGCAATGGTGATATATATGCGGATTAGACACCAAAAAAAACACTCAACAAATGGCTACAATTTAAGGAATGTGTTTAGTGACGGCATCAGATTCCTAATTGATGGATAAAGGTTTGGTGGTAAGAAAAGCTGCTTCTAGGAGGTTGTCATGTGTTTTCGCTCGACGATTCCATTCTTGGGTGGTTGGTTTGGCCCTTGTTCCTGTAACTCGAATACTAGCCCGGTATATCCCATTTTAATTTTACACCATTGTGAACCTTACGCCTTTTTTACTCTCTGATCGAGGTTCTCGGCATCGAAAAATCTTCGTAAACTAAATCACACGTGTATATGTTGATATTTAATAGATATAAAGTCAAGAAAATCAAGGGCAATGGTGATATATATGCGGATTAGACACCAAAAAAAAACACTCAACAAATGGCTACAATTTAAGGAATGTGTTTAGTGGCGGCATCAGATTCCTAATTGACGGAGAAAGGTCTGGTGGCAAGAAAAGCTGCTTCTAGGAGGTTGTCAAGTGTTTTCACTCAACGATTCCATTGTTGGGTGGTTGGTTTGGCCCTTGTTCCTCTAACTCGAATACTAGCCCGGCATATCCCATTTTAATTTTACTCCATTGTGAACCTTAAGCCTTTTTTACTCTCTGATCGAGGTTATCGGCATTGAAATATCTTCGTAAACTAAATCACACGTGTATATGTTGATATTTAAGAGATATACATCCAAGAAAATCAAGGGCAATGGTGATATATATGCGGATTAGACACCAAAAAAAAAACACTCAACAAATGGCTACAATTTAAGGAATGTGTTTAGTGACGGCATCAGATTCCTAATTGATGGAGAAAGGTCTGGTGGAAAGAAAAGCTGCTTCTAGGAGGTTGTCGAATGTTTTCGCTTGACGATTCCATTCTTGGGTGGTTGGTTTGGCCCTTGTTCCTGTAACTCGAATCCTAGCCCGGTATATCCCATTTTAATCTTACACCATTGTTAACCTTACACCTTTTTTACTATATGATCGAGGTTCTCGGCATTGAAAAATCTTCGTAAACTATATCACAGGTGTATATGTTGACATTTAAGAGATATACAGTCAAGAAAATCAAGGGCAATGGTGATATATATGCGGATTAGACACAAAAAAAAACACTCAACAAATGGCTACAATTTAAGGAATTTGTTTAGTGACGGCATCAGATTCCTAATTGATGGAGAAAGGTCTGGTGGCAAGAAAAGCTGCTTCTAGGAGGTTGTCAAGTGTTTTCGCTCGACGATTCCATTCTTGGGTGGTTGGTTTGGCCCTTGTTCCTGTAACTGGAATCCTAGCCCGGTATATCCCATTTTAATTTTACACCATTGTGAACCTTACGCCTTTTTTACTCTCTGATCGAGGTTCTCGGCATTGAAAAATCTTTGTAAACTAAATCACACGTGTATATGTTGACACTGAAGAGATATACAGTCAAGAAAATTAAGGGCAATGGTGATATATATGCGGATTAGACACCTAAAAAAACACACTTAATAAATGGCTACAATTTAAGGAATGTGTTTAGTGACGGCATCAGATTCCTAATTGATGGAGAAAGGTCTGGTGGCAAGAAAAGCTGCTTCTAGCAGGTTGTCAAGTGTTTTCGCTCGACGATTCCATTCTTCGGTGGTTGGTTTGGCCCTTGTTCCTGTAACTCGAATCCTAGCCCGGTATATCCCATTTTAATTTTACACCATTGTGAACCTTACGCCTTTTTTAATCTCTGATCGAGGTTCTCGGCATTGAAAAATCTTCGTAAACTAAATCACACGTATATATGTTGACATTTAAGAGATATACAGTCAAGAAAATCAAGGGCAATGGTGATATATATGCGGATTAGACACCAAAAAAAACACTCAACAAATGGCTACAATTTAAGGAATGTGTTTAGTGACGGCATCAGATTCCTAATTGATGGAGAAAGGTCTGGTGGCAAGAAAAGCTGCTTCTAGGAGGTTGTCAAGTTTTTTCGCTCGACGATTCCATTCTTGGGTGGTTGGTTTGGCCCTTGTTCCTGTAACTCGAATCCTAGCCCGGTATATCCCATTTTAATCTTACACCATTGTGAACCTTACGCCTTTTTTACTCTCTGATCGAGGTTATCGGCATTGAAAAATCTTCGTAAACTAAATCACACGTGTATATGTTGACATTTAAGAGATATACAGTTAATACAATCAAGGGCAATGGTGATATATATGTGGATTAGACACCAAAAAAAACACTCAACAAATGGCTACAATTTAAGGAATGTGTTTAGTGACGGCATCCGATTCCTAATTGATGGAGAAAGGTCTGGTGGTAAGAAAAGCTGCTTCTAGAAGGTTGTCAAGTGTTTTCGCTCGACGATTCCATTCTTGGGTGGTTGGTTTGGCCCTTGTTCCTGTAACTCGAATCCTAGCCCGGTATATCCCATTTTAATCTTACACCATTGTGAACCTTACGCCTTTTTTACTGTCTGATCGATGTTGTCGGCATTGAAAAATCTTCGTAAACTAAATCACACGTGTATATGTTGACATTTAAGAGATATACAGTCAAGAAAATCAAGGGCAATGGTGATATATAAGCGGATTAGACACCAAAAAAAACACTCAACAAATGGCAACAATTTAAGGAATGTGTTTAGTGACGGCATCAGATTCCTAATTGATGGAGAAAGGTCTGGTGGTAAGAAAAGCTGCTTCTAGGAGGTTGTCAAGTGTTTTCGCTCGACGATTCCATTCTTGGGTGGTTGGTTTGGCCCTTGTTCCTGTAACTCGAATCATAGCCCGGCATATCCCATTTTAATTTTACACCATTGTGAACCTTACGCCTTTTTTACTCTCTGATCGAGGTTCTCGGCATCGAAAAATCTTCGTAAACTAAATCACACGTGTATATGTTGATATTTAATATATATAAATTCAAGAAAATCAAGGGCAATGGTGATATATATGCGGATTAGACACCAAAAAAAAACACTCAACAAATGGCTACAATTTAAGGAATGTGTTTAGTGGCGGCATCAGATTCCTAATTGACGGAGAAAGGTCTGGTGGCAAGAAAAGCTGCTTCTAGGAGGTTGTCAAGTGTTTTCACTCGACGATTCCATTCTTGGGTGGTTGGTTTGGCCCTTGTTCCTCTAACTCGAATCCTAGCCCGGCATATCCCATTTTAATTTTACACCATTGTGAACCTTAAGCCTTTTTTACTCTCTGATCGAGGTTATCGGCATTGAAATATCTTCGTAAACTAAATCACACGTGTATATGTTGATATTTAAGAGATATACATCCAAGAAAATCAAGGGCAATGGTGATATATATGCGGATTAGACACAAAAAAAAACACTCAACAAATGGCTACAATTTAAGGAATGTGTTTAGTGACGACATCAGATTCCTAATTGATGGAGAAAGGTCTGGTGGTAAGAAAAGCTGCTTCTAGGAGGTTGTCGAATGTTTTCGCTTGACGATTCCATTCTTGGGTGGTTGGTTTGGCCCGTGTTCCTGTAACTCGAATCCTAGCCCGGTATATCCCATTTTAATCTTACACCATTGTGAACCTTACGCCTTTTTTACTCTCTGATCGAGGTTCTCGGCATTGAAAAATCTTCGTAAACTAAATCACACGTGTATATGTTGACATTTAAGAGATATACAGTCAAGAAAATCAAGGGCAATGGTGATATATATGCGGATTAGACACAAAAAAAAAACACTCAACAAATGGCTACAATTTAAGGAATTTGTTTAGTGACGGCATCAGATTCCTAATTGATGGAGAAAGGTCTGGTGGCAAGAAAAGCTGCTTCTAGGAGGTTGTCAAGTGTTTTCGCTCGACGATTCCATTCTTGGGTGGTTGGCTTGGCCCTTGTTCCTGTAACTCGAATCCTAGCCCGGTGTATCCCATTTTAATTTTACACCATTGTGAACCTTACGCCTTTTTTACTCTCTGATCGAGGTTCTCGGCATTGAAAAATCTTTGTAAACTAAATCACACGTGTATAAGTTGACACTGAAGAGATATACAGTCAAGAAAATCAAGGGCAATGGTGATATATATGCGGATTAGACACCGAAAAAAACACACTTAATAAATAGCTACAATTTAAGGAATGTGTTTAGTGACGGCATCAGATTCCTAATTGATGGAGAAAGGTCTGGTGGCAAGAAAAGCTGCTTCTAGCAGGTTGTCAAGTGTTTTCGCTCGACGATTCCATTCTTGGGTGGTTGGTTTGGCCCTTGTTCCTGTAACTCGAATCCTAGCCCGGTATATCCTACTTTAATTTTACACTATTGTGAACCTTACGCCTTTTTTACTCTCTGATCGAGGTTCTCGGCATTGAAAAATCTTCGTAAACTAAATCACACGTATATATGTTGACATTTAAGAGATATACAGTCAAGAAAATCAAGGGCAATGGTGATATATATGCGGATTAGACACCAAAAAAAAAACACTCAACAAATGGCTACAATTTAAGGAATGTGTTTAGTGACGGCATCAGATTCCTAATTGATGGAGAAAGGTCTGGTGGCAAGAAAAGCTGCTTCTAGGAGGTTGTCAAGTTTTTTCGCTCGACGATTCCATTCTTGGGTGGTTGGTTTGGCCCTTGTTCCTGTAACTCGAATCCTAGCCCGGTATATCCGATTTTAATCTTACACCATTGTGAACCTTACGCCTTTTTTACTCTCTGATCGAGGTTATCGGCATTGAAAAATCTTCGTAAACTAAATCACACGTGTATATGTTGACATTTAAGAGATATACAGTCAAGAAAATCAAGGGCAATGGTGATATATATGCGGATTAGACACCAAAAAAAACACTCAACAAATGGCTACAGTTTAAGGAATGTGTTTAGTGACGGCATCAGATTCCTAATTGATGGAGAAAGGTCTGGTGGTAAGAAAAGCTGCTTCTAGGAGGTTGTCAAGTGTTTTCGCTCGACGATTCCATTCTTGGGTGGTTGGTTTGGCCCTTGTTCCTGTAACTCGAATCCTAGCCCGGTATATCCTATTTTAATCTTACACCATTGTGAACCTTACGCCTTTTTTACTGTCTGATCGATGTTGTCGGCATTGAAAAATCTTCGTAAACTAAATCACACGTGTATATGTTGACATTTAAGAGATATACAGTCAAGAAAATCAAGGGCAATGGTGATATATATGCGGATTAGACACCAAAAAAAACACTCAACAAATGGCAACAATTTAAGGAATGTGTTTAGTGACGGCATCAGATTCCTAATTGATGGAGAAAGGTCTGGTGGTAAGAAAAGCTGCTTCTAGGAGGTTGTCAAGTGTTTTCGCTCGACGATTCCATTCTTGGGTGGTTGGTTTGGCCCTTGTTCCTGTAACTCGAATCATAGCCCGTCATATCCCATTTTAATTTTACACCATTGTGAACCTTACGCCTTTTTTACTCTCTGATCGAGGTTCTCGGCATCGAAAAATATTCGTAAACTAAATCACACGTGTATATGTTGATATTTAAGAGATATACAGTCAAGAAAATCAAGGGCAATGGTGATATATATGCAGATTAGACACCAAAAAAAACACTCAACAAATGGCTACAATTTAAGGAATGTGTTTAGTGACGACATCAGATTCCTAATTGACGGAGAAAAGTCTGGTGGCAAGAAAAGCTGATTCTAGGAGGTTGTCAAGTGTTTTCGCTCGACGATTCCATTCTTGGGTGGTAGGATTGGCCCTTGTTCCTGTATCTCGAATCCTAGCCCGGTATATCCCATTTTAATTTTACTCCATTGTGAACCTTACGCCTTTTTTACTCTCTGATCGAGGTTCTCGGCATTGAAATATCTTCGTAAACTAAATCACACGTGTATATGTTGATATTTAAGAGATATACAGTCAAGAAAATCAAGGGCAATGGTGATATATATGCGGATTAGACACAAAGAAAAAACACTCAACAAATGGCTACAATTTAAGGAATGTGTTTAGTGATGTTAGTGCATTAAGTGTCTATCGCCTCCGTCAATCTAGCTTGTAGCAGAAACCGAAGAAGTCTAAGCTTTTATTGTAATATCTAGTTAACAGGGCAAGGTGGCAAACTTGTAAATAAGGAGAAATCCTTATATTCCTTGTGCCTATAAATAGAGAGTTATAGTGTTAGGTTTAAGACTTTTGCCATTTTAGAGAGTTTGGAGCTTGGTGCTTAGAGAGAGAAAGTAGAGAGAGAAAGTGCTCTAGGTGATTCACGGTTCTTGTACGATTTCAGATTTATCAAAGAATCACGTTTACATTACGTCGTGTGTACTAGGTCAAGTTCGTGTACGGTTTCCGCACGTTTCACGTTCGTTTCGCAATCGTTTCGGAGTCAAAACCGGTCCAACAAGTGGTATCAGAGCAGGAGCTCGATTGCACTGATCTACCACACGATTTCGCACAGGATTACATCGTTTTCAGATCTGAATATCATCGATTTCTTCATATTCTACTTATTTTCACGTTTTTTACGGTTTTTCGACAAATTGAACGGGATTTTACGGACCGAATCGGCTGATTTTTTAGTATATTGTGCGAAAATAGTTTATCTACAATCCTACCGAGTTTCAGATTCAAACTCCTAGTCGTTTAGGAGAATTTCGAGTTTTTGTGTCCGATTTCGTTGGAAACAGCAAGATTTCGCTTGAACCTGTTGAATTTCGCTTGACAAATTCAAGCGAAATCCTTATAAGTGAGATTTCGCTTGAAATATCTGTTTAGTTTCACTTGAAAAAGGCACATATAATCAGTTTCCGCTTGAAATTCACTTGGAACTAATTGATTTCGCTTGAAAGATAACAGTCGTGATTTCACTTGAATATTCTGAGGATTTCGCTTGAATATCTGCTGGTTGTACGCTTGAAACGTCTGATCACTTGAAAGTTCACCACTTGAAACATTAAAAGTGATCATATGATATGTGTCAGTCTCAGGTCTCGTAAATTGATATTAGTTTGCATGTGATCTACTCATATACATTGTCGGTTCATTCAAGAAGGTTGTGCATGTGATTCAGAATTAAAAACATCGTATTGTGTGCAACATTCTGATCGAGGGTGTCAATACTTTGGAAAAAGAAGTCACATGTTTGTGTCAGATGGCATGCGATTCTCGTAAATTGTCCTTACATTTTGTCGGATATTAACCCATTGTGCATGTGATTGTTTCTGAAATAGTGGGTATATTGATTAAACATAATTCATGAAAAATTAAAGTTGTCGGGCTTTGAGAAGTGTTTGTTGGATATTTGCAAAAGTTCGGCCCAATCAGAAGTATCTTAGCATTGTCTGTTGACTATTCTCGGCCAAATCTTAAGACATTTATCAACAATTGTTGTCGGGTTATTTTAAGAGGTCCAATGATATTGATTTGAGAAATATTCTTGACAGCCAGTTGCAAAAAGGGTTTGCATAAAATCAAATTCACTTAGTACGAAGTCCGAATTTTCTACCCGTACAGTTTGGAGTTCGAAGTTTTCAAAGGCTTTGGTCTTTTCAAAGGATCTGGTCATTTAAATTCGATCCGGGTCATAGCTGTCCGCACAGTTTGTCAACTTTCAATCCGCACATTTGATAAAGTGTTTAAACTGATTGTTTGTTTGTTTGTTTGTCTAGGTAATTGAAGATGTCAAACAACGGTGAAGAGTTCTACAATACTTTCTACAACGCATTCACTTCCGAATCATCAGATAGAAGATCTGAGATGAAAGAATATTCAAGAGAGATTTCGGAGAATTTGAAGTTTGAGAACATGTACGGAAGCCAACAGAAGCCACCAAAGCTAATGAAAGTGGAAGATTATCACTGGTGGAAAAACAGATTTGAGGGTTGGGTAAAAGCTTTCGCTACTGAAAGCTGGTTAAAACTGACAGATGGATACAATAAACCTGTAAAAGAGGGAGGAGAGTTAATAGATCCAAAAGATTTTACAGAAAAAGATATAAAAAATGTTGTGGCTGAATATAGAATGATAACATTGATCAAACAGTCAGTAAGAGAGGATATTATTTCATTGCTCGAACAAGAAAAGACTTCAAAGAGTTTGTGGGAAGCATTAGAGAGAAAATGTGTAGGAAGTAATGAAATTGTCAAAAACAAAAAGAAATTGTTGCGTAAAGAGTTTGATTTATTCAGTTGTATGAAAAATGAGTCTATTTGTAAAATGATTGAGAGATTCGGACATCTGAAAATAGAGCTGATTAGACACCAAATCTTACCTTCTGAAGAGGAGCTGGTGGATAAATTGTTTGATTCATTGCCAAATGATCAAGAGTGGCAATACTTCGCTCTAATGTTGAAAAATACAATCAAGCCTGAAGATTTAAAAGTGGATTTGCTGATTGAAAGACTTGAAAGCCATGAGTTGGAGATAAAGAGATCTAAAGTCAACAAACCAGCTTATCAGCAGAATGTAGAGCTTTACTACAGAGGAAATGTACCACATGCTGGGTCTCCAAGAACAGCGTTTTCTGCAGAAAGTTCAAGTTCAGTGAACAATGAAAGTCTTCACAGTGGTTTTCACAGTGGATCTTCTTCAACAACTTCTGATCAATCTGCTTCCAAGAATTTGTTTCAGTGTAATATCGCAGTGGATCTGAAGAATGGGCAGAATTTTAGTGAAGAATCGGCAAAACAACAGATGGTTTTCTTGGCATCTGTACTTGAATCGTATGAAAGCCTCGTTGCAGGGAAGATTGGCAATACCAACTTGACGAAAGAAGATTATGATCAATTAGACCCCGAGGAGATGGAACTAATGGATATAAGATGGTGCATGGCCAGTGCAGTTCGTCGAGCACAGCGGTTCATGGAGATCACAGGGAGAAAGTCAATTGGTGGACCATCTACCAAACTGGGATTTGATAAATCCAAGGTGACATGCTTCAAATGCAAACAAAGAGGTCACTTTAAGCGCGAGTGCAGAAATGCGTATGCTGATGTTGAGTCTGAAAACCCGTTCAACGAAGATTATTACAAGAAAGCAATTTATCATCAGAACAAGTCTGAACCACCAAGATTAAAGCAACCAGAAGAAAGATCAAGGGCTCTTGCAGTTATATATGATGATGAAGGTTACGACTGGAGTCAACTTTGCCCTGAAGAAGATGCAGTTGGATATGCATTTGTTGCAAATGATGATAATGATGCTTGGTGGAGAAGAGACAGTGCGACATGGGAGATTGGCAAATTGTATGAACCATTTAAGGAAGCACAAAGAGCCAAGAGATGGAATGAAGAACTAGAGTGTTACATGGATCCACAGGGTAATCCAGTAGTTGATCCATCAAAAGTGGATTTTGATGCTGTAACCAATGTGTTTCCAAGTGAGGGCACGTTCAACACAAGAAGGCTTTCTGATAAAAGTTATTTGCCGAATTTGATGAACAAGTTAAAAGAAGTTTTTGAAGCAAGTTTACCGAAGGTGGTAGAACTGAAGAAAAGAAAAGAAGAAGAATTGAAGAAGATGATTGAAGAAGTGAAGACTGTTGCAAAGCTTGCTGGAGATGAACAGAGAGCTGAAGAAGTGCAGAAGAATGAAGAAGCTCAGAAAGAGGAGAACAAAGAGCAAGATCAGAAAGTTGAGTCAGAAGAACTGGTGCTGAATGAGACTGAGGTTAGAAAATCTTCTGATCTATCGAATGTTGAAATGGTTGATGAAAAAGAAAACAAGTGCAGGAATTGCATAGAAATGTGCAAAGCCTGTACTGAAAAAGATGACATCATAAAAACAAAAGATAATGAATTAAGCAAACTTGAAAATGGTTTCACAATAAAATGTAAAGATATGATTGAAAAAGAAGAAATTTTGAAACTAAAAGTTGAAAATTTGACACAGAAATGTCAAGGTCTTGAAAAAGATAATGATGTTTATCGACAACTGTGTTCTACAAAATGTGTCGATTGTGTTGAAAAAGAAACTAAGTTTCTTGATTTACAAAAACAGTATGATTCTTTAAAGTGGTCGAGTCAGAGGGTACAAGAAGCTTATGATACTTTGAAGAGCCAAGTTAAAAGTTTTGATCAAAGATTGTCAGAAACTTTAGTCACTAAAGAAATGTATGAAAGAAAGTTTAAAGAAAAGCAAATTGAATTGAACAAATGTGTTGATGAAATTGCTAATCTTAAACAAGTCTTGGCTGAAAAAGAAAAGATTGTTACAAAACTTCAAAGTTATCATAACTCTTCGTACATTCTCGAACGCATTTTCAACATCACACCAGATGACAAAGATACTGAAAATTGCAAAAAGGGTATTGGTTCAGAATTTCATCAGGTACCACCACCATTGAGAAACAATTATACTTTTTATGATGAGGAAAAGGTGGCAAAGGGTTTGAACATAGCTGACCAGTTACCTGAAAGTATCGATGTGACTTACTCCAAATCTGATGATGCTAATGATTCAGAGGTGGTAAGTAGGGTTGTTGAAAGTGTTTTGAAAGATGAGTCAACAAAAGGTAAGTCTGAATCACAGAATGAAGATGAAAGAAATTTTCATGATGGTTATCTGAAAAACACAAAATCCGAGAAAAATTTGGATGATGATTCAAAAGGATTGGTTTATACCATGATTGGATCGGACAAATTATTCTTAGATGTTGTATTCCCGATTCAGAATGTGATTTCAGATAAGGTTGATAAAGTTTTCAAAATGGTTGAGATTGAGAAGTCTGAGATTCCAAAGTTTGCTGGTAAAGGTCATAAATCTTTTTATAACAAACCTGGTTTTAAGAAGAAAAACATGAAGGCTGGTTTGGGTTATAAAAAGAAACGGAATTGGAATCAAAGTAAAAAACCAAATCTGCAACAAAAGATGAATTTTGTTCAAGGGAAAAGCTTGAAAGAAGAGGAAAAACTCAAATTTGGACGACAGTCTAATGAGGAGTTTGATGCGATGAAAAAGAAACAAAAACAGGCCAAGGATGTTTCAAAGAAAGTGTGTTTTAAATGTGATCAGATTGGTCATGTTGCACGAAAGTGTCCAAATCCAAAGCCTGTTGATGTTGAAAAACAGAAATATGAGGATGTGATATCAAGGTCAACCAGATTTGATTCGAAACAAACTTGGAGGTACAATACAAACAAGTTTGCTTCAAATCAAAATTGGAAATCAAACCCGAATAGGTTCGATTCAAGACTGACCTGGAATTCTCACACACCCAGATTCAGAACAACACAGAGTTGGAGAACATCTGTTGATATGACAAAACCTCAAGAGTTTTGGAAACCTAAAAATGTTATTCAAAATCAAAAGGTTCAAAAAGAGACAAATTTTTACAAAAGAGGTACTCCGAAAGGTCAAATGTGGAGTGCTAAGAAACAAGTGTCGGTAAAAGATGAGAAAGTTGAAGTCAAAATTGAAAACGTTTTAAGTGACAAAGAGTTTCCAAAATTGAATGAACATTATTGTGTTGAAATGCCTAAGGTCCAACAGACCTGGGCTAAATTGTTCAAATGATTGATGAAGTTTGAATGTGCAGGTGCTCAACGAAGCTGAAGATTGTGAGAATGGTGGTTGGAGCAACCTGGCACAGGAAGAGGTTGCAGGACCCTGGTTTGGTTGAACAGGGAGTTTAGTTTGATTGTTTTCTGTACATAAATAAACAATATTTTCAAAACCCTAAAAAATTTGAAAACTTAAAAACTAAAAATATGTTTGTTTTTAATATTGTTTTGAATGTATGTTGATTGAATACGCCGAAACCCTCACGGCTGAACAAACATGATTACTTTCATCAGATTGAAAAACGGTTTTCAAACTGTCGAAAATCAATGGGTTGTAAATCATGGGGGTACTTTATATTAGTTTTTTCTGCAAAACAGAGCATAGTTAGCAGAAAATGGATGGCGAGACAAAGCTATCAGTGTTGGTTGTCAAATTTTCTTTAAATAGTTTTGCATTTTAGGGGGAGTATTGTTGTCAGAAAATACAAAAACATTTGAAAATTTGAAAAAGTCAAAAACATGATAAAATTCAAAAATTTGAGTTTTTGCGTAAAAAGAGGAAATGATAGTACATCAGTAGACAGTTACAGTATGCTAAAGAATTGTAATGATTATATAGTGTTAAACAGTCTCACTGATGATATGCCGATAGGTTTTTATACATTTAGTAAACTTTTTCGGGATATAAACTTAAATTCAAACTTGCTTATTTCGTGGGGAACACTACTTGGATATATAGGTAACCCCTGAAATCTCGTTTGAAGGACCCCTCTTTCTGAGATACTAGGTCTTTATGCTTAGTGATATCTGGGGTATTATTCCGGGACTTCTGCTGAATGGAAGTTCTGACCTAGTCCTCGAATAATACTTTCCGCAATGCTTGAAACACAGCATCACCCTCAGCATATATGATAAGACAATAAAATTGCTTAGCAATGCTGTTGTAAAAAAGATCCTCTAAAGGGGACACACCCAAGTTGAGTCATGATCTCTCTGTTGAACGATGGTTCTGACCTGAGCTCTCATGATTCTTCATAATTTATTAACCCCTTACAGATATCATTTGTGTTATAATTACCTGTAAGACTGAATATTGGGATCTGGATACTGGAGTATATTCAAGAGGTGGGACACATGAATGGGTTTAAGTTCTTAAAATACCTAATTCGTATCCTGAATCAGTTGAAATTTGTATGAAAATTTAAGTGGATCAATATATCGACAATCTAAGTGAATTGTTTAATTCTTACTGTGTTATTAAGCTCAACGGTACTTGTGACTTGTCAAAAACTGATATGATCCTCTGACGCATACTCAAACAAAAATATTGTCTGTAAATATGTTTGTACATATTTCTTTATTGCTTTATATTTTCAGAAAATACAAAAATATTTTTGATTTTGCTTTATTTTCGACAACTGATATCTGAGATGCTGAGTTTCAAAATCTAAGTAAGCTGATTGTGTTTCTGAAAATAAAACAAGTTCAATAATTTGATACTTGAATTAAAATCAAAAATTTCAAAAACAGTTTGTGATATCTCCAAGGTCATTAAGTTGGACTTGGATGATTAACTGTGGGGGATTTGGATGATTATATTGTTATAGAGTTAGTTTCCGATACGATTCGATGAAACTGCCAAATTCATGAGAAGTGATTTTGAGGAGATTGAATTGTTAGATTACAATATCTGGAAGTTTAAAATGTTGTTCCTTATAGTTGTATGAGTGATTGCAGGAAAAGTCCAGACTACGATCCCGAAAGCTGAGTCTAAAGGGGGAGTCTGAAGACGAGCTCAAAGCAAGGGGGAGCTTGTATACGGAAAGCAAGGTGTCGATCCCTAAAAGCACGGAAGCTTGATGAAAGGGGGAGCCTGATGAAGAAAAGAGTTTACAGAAGAGAGAAACTGAAGCTAAAGATATATCAAAGGGGATTTTGTTCAAGATAGAGAAAGACAAGATGCTACGAGATTGACTACGGCAATATCCAAGGGGGAGTCTGTTAGTGCATTAAGTGTCTATCGCCTCCGTCAATCTAGCTTGTAACAGAAACCGAAGAAGTCTAAGCTTTTATTGTAATATCTAGTTAAAAGGGCAAGGTGGCAAACTTGTAAATAAGGAGAAATCCTTATATTCCTTGTGCCTATAAATAGAGAGTTATAGTGTTAGGTTTAAGACTTTTGCCATTTTAGAGAGTTTGGAGCTTGGTGCTTAGAGAGAGAAAGTAGAGAGAGAAAGTGCTCTAGGTGATTCACGGTTCTTGTACGATTTCAGATTTATCAAAGAATCACGTTTATATTACGTCGTGTGTACTAGGTCACGTTCGTGTACGGTTTCCGCACGTTTCACGTTCGTTTCGCAATCGTTTCGGAGTCAAAACCGGTCCAACAAGTGACGACATCAAATTCCTAATTGATGGAGAAAGGTCTGGTGGCAAGAAAAGCTGCTTCTAGGAGGTTGTCAAGTGTATTCGCTCGACAATTCTATTCTTGGGTTGTTGGTTTGGCCCTTGTTCCTGTAACTCGAATCCTTGCCCGGTATATCCCATTTTAATTTTACACCATTGTGAACCTTACGCCTTTTTTACTCTCTGATCGAGGTTCTCGGCATTGAAAAATCTTCGTAAACTAAATCACACGTGTATATGTTGACACTTAAGAGATATACAGTCAAGAAAATCAAGGGCAACGGTGATATATATGCGGATTAGACACCTAAAAAAACACACTTAATAAATGGTTACAATTTAAGGAATGTGTTTAGTGACGGCATCAGATTCCTAATTGATGGAGAAAGGTCTGGTGGCAAGAAAAGCTGCTTCTAGGAGGTTGTCAATTGTTTTCGCTCGACGATTCCATTCTTGGGTGGTTGGTTTGGCCCTTGTTCCTGTAACTCGAATCCTAGCCCGGTATATCCTACTTTAATTTTACACCATTGTGAACCTTACGCCTTTTTTACTCTCTGATCGAGGTTCTTAGCATTGAAAAATCTTCGTAAACTAAATCACACGTGTATATGTTGATATTTAAGAGATATACAGTCAAGAAAATCAAGGGTAATGGTGATATATATGCGGATTAGACACAAAAAAAACACTCAACAAATGGCTACAATTTAAGGAATGTGTTTAGTGACGGCATCAGATTCCTAATTGATGGAGAAAGGTCTGGTGGCAAGAAAAGCTGCTTCTAGGAGGTTGTCAAGTGTTTTCGCTCGACAATTCTATTCTTGGGTGGTTGGTTTGGCCCTTGTTCCTGTAACTCGAATCCTAGCCCGGTATATCCCATTTTAATTTTACACCATTGTGAGATCGAGGTTCTCGGCATTGAAAAATCTTTGTAAACTAAATCACACGTGTATATGTTGACACTTAAGAGATATACAGTCAAGAAAATCAAGGGCAATGGTGATATATATGCGGATTAGACACCTAAAAAAACACACTTAATAAATGGCTACAATTTAAGGAATGTGTTTAGTGACGGCATCAGATTCCTAATTGATGGACAAAGGTCTGGTGGCAAGAAAAGCTGCTTCTAGGAGGTTGTCAAGTGTTTTCGCTCGACGATTCCATTCTTGGGTGGTTGGTTTGGCCCTTGTTCCTGTAACTCGAATCCTAGCCCGGTATATCCTACTTTAATTTTACACCATTGTGAACCTTACGCCTTTTTTACTCTCTGATCGAGGTTCTCGGCATTGAAAACTCTTCGTAAACTAAATCACACGTGTATATGTTGAAATTTAAGAGATATACAGTCAAGAAAATCAAGGGAAATGGTGATATATATGCGGATTAGACACCAAAAAAAAGACACTCAACAAATGGCTACAATTTAAGGAATGTGTTTAGTGACGGCATCAGATTCCTAATTGATGGAGAAAGGTCTGGTGGCAAGAAAACCTGCTTCTAGGAGGTTGTCAAGTGTTTTCGCTCGACGATTCCATTCTTAGGTGGTTGGTTTGGCCCTTATTCCTGTAACTCGAATCCTAGCCCGGTATATCCCATTTTAATCTTACACTATTGTGAACCTTACACCTTTTTTACTTGCTGATAGAGGTTCTCGGCATTGAAAAATCTTTGTAAACTAAACCACACGTGTATATGTTGACATTTAAGAGATATACAGTCAAGAAAATCAAGGGCAATAGTGATATATATGTGGATTAGACACAAAAAAAAACACTCAACAAATGGCTACAATTTAAGGAGTGTGTTTATTGACGGCATCAGATTCGTAATTGATGGAGAATGGTCTGGTGGCAATAATTTTACACCATTGTGAACCTTCCGCCTTTTTTACTCTCCGATCGAGGTTCTCGGCATTGAAAAATCTTCGTAAACTAAATCACACGTGTATATGTTGACATTTAAGAGATATATAGTTAAGAAAATCAAGGGAAATGGTGATATATATGCGGATTAGACACCAAAAAAAAGACACTCAACAAATGGCTACAGTTTAAGGAATGTGTTTAGTGACGGCATCAGATTCCTAATTGATGGAGAAAGGTCTGGTGGCAAGAAAAGCTGCTTCTAGGAGGTTGTCAAGTGTTTTCGCTCGATGATTCCATTCTTCGGTGGTTGGTTTGGCCCTTATTCCTGTAACTCGAATCCTAGCCCAGTATATCCCATTCTAATCTTACACCATTGTGAACCTTACGCCTTTTTTACTCTCTGATAGAGGTTCTCGGCATTGAAAAATCTTCGTAAACTAAATCACACGTGTATATGTTGACATTTAAGAGATATACAGTCAAGAAAATCAAGGGCAATGGTGATATATATGTGGATTAGACACAAAAAAAAACACTCAAAAAATGGCTACAATTTAAGGAATGTGTTTAGTGACGGCATTAGATTCGTAATTGACGGAGAATGGTCTGGTGGCAATAATTTTACACCATTGTGAACCTTCCGCCTTTTTTACTCTCTGATCGAGGTTCTCGGCATTGAAAAATCTTCGTAAACTAAATCACACGTGTATATGTTGATATTTAAGAGATATACAGTCAAGAAAATCAAGAGCAATGGTGATATATATGCGGATTAGACACCAAAAAAAACATTCAACAAATGGCTACAATTTAAGGAATGTGTTAAGTGACGGCATCAGATTCCTAATTGATGGAGAAAGGTCTGGTGGTAAGAAAAGCTGCTTGTAGGAGGTTGTCAAGTGTTTTCGCTCGACGATTCCATTCTTGGGTGGTTGGTTTGTACCTTGTTCCTGTAACTCGAATCCTAGCCCGGTATATCCTAGTTTAATTTTACACCATTGTGAACCTTACGCCTTTTTTTACTCTCTGATCGAGGTTCTCGGCATTGAAAAATCTTCGTAAACTAAATCACACGTGTATATGTTGACATTTAAGAGATATACAGTCAAGAAAATCAAGGGAAATGGTGATATATATGCGGATTAGACACAAAAAAACACACTCAACAAATTGCTACAATTTAAGGAATGTGTTTACTGACGGCATCAGATTCCTAATTGATGGAGAAAGGTCTGGTGGCAAGAAAAGCTGCTTCTAGAAGGTTGTCATGTGTATTCGCTCGACGATTCCATTCTTGGGTGGTTGGTTTGTCCCTTGTTCCTGTAACTCGAATCCTAGCCCGGTATATCCTAGTTTAATTTTACACCATTGTGAACCTTACGCCTTTTTTACTCTCTGATCGAGGTTCTCGGCATTGAAAAATCTTCGTAAACTAAATCACACGTGTATATGTTGACATTTAAGAGATATACAGTCAAGAAATTCAAGGGCAATGGTGATATATATGCGGATTAGACACCAAAAAAAAGACACTCAACAAATGGCTACAGTTTAAGGAATGTGTTTAGTGATGGCATCAGATTCCTAATTGATGGAGAAAGGTCTGGTGGCAAGAAAAGCTGCTTCTAGGAGGTTGTCAAGTGTTTTCGCTCGACGATTCAATTCTTGGGTGGTTGGTTTGGCCCTTATTCTTGTAACTCGAATCCTAGCCCGGTATATCCCATTTTAATCTTACACCATTGTGAACCTTACGCCTTTTTTACTCTCTGATAGAGGTTCTCGGCATTGAAAAATCTTCGTAAACTAAATTACACGTGTATATGTTGACATTTAAGAGATATACAATCAAGAAAATCAAGGGCAATGGTGATATATATGTGGATTAGACACCAAAAAAAAACACTCAACAAATGGCTACAATTTAAGGAATGTGTTTAGTGACGGCATCAGATTCATAATTGATGGAGAATGGTCTGGTGGCAATAATTTTACACCATTGTGAACATTCCGCCTTTTTTACTCTCTGATCGAGGTTCTCGGCATTGAAAAATCTTCGTAAACTAAATCACACGTGTATATGTTGATATTTAAGAGATATACAGTCAAGAAAATCAAGGGCAATGGTGATATATATGCGGATTAGACATAAAAAAAAACATTCAACAAATGGCTACAATTTAAGGAATGTGTTAAGTGACGGCATCAGATTCCTAATTGATGGAGAAAGGTCTGGTGGTAAGAAAAGCTGCTTCTAGGAGGTTGTCAAGTGTTTTCGCTCGACGATTCCATTCTTGGGTGGTTGGTTTGTCCCTTGTTCCTGTAACTCGAATCCTAGCCCGGTATATCCTAGTTTAATTTTACACCATTGTGAACCTTACGCCTTTTTTTACTCTCTGATCGAGGTTCTCGGCATTGAAAAATCTTCGTAAACTAAATCACACGTGTATATGTTGACATTTAAGAGATATACAGTCAAGAAAATCAAGGGAAATGGTGATATATATGCGGATTAGACACAAAAAAACACACTCAACAAATTGCTACAATTTAAGGAATGTGTTTACTGACGGCATCAGATTCCTAATTGATGGAGAAAGGTCTGGTGGCAAGAAAAGCTGCTTCTAGAAGGTTGTCATGTGTATTCGCTCGACGATTCCATTCTTGGGTGGTTGGTTTGTCCCTTGTTCCTGTACCTCGAATCCTAGCCCGGTATATCCTAGTTTAATTTTACACCATTGTGAACCTTCCGCCTTTTTTACTCTTTGATCGAGGTTCTCGGCATTGAAAAATCTTCGTAAACTAAATCACACGTGTATATGTTGACATTTAAGAGATATACAGTCAAGAAAATCAAGGGAAATGGTGATATATATGCGGATTAGACACCAAAAAAAGACACTCAACAAATGGCTATAGTTTAAGGAATGTGTTTAGTGACGGCATCAGATTCCTTATTGATGGAGAAAGGTCTGGTGGCAAGAAAAGCTGCTTCTAGGAGGTTGTCAAGTGTTTTCGCTCGACGATTCCATTCTTGGGTGGTTGGTTTGGCCCTTATTCCTGTAACTCGAATCCTAGCCCGGTATATCCCATTTTAATCTTACGCCATTGTGAACCTTACGCCTTTTTTACTCTCTAATAGAGGTTCTCGGCATTGAAAAATCTTCGTAAACTAAATCACACGTGTATATGTTGACATTTAAGAGATATACAGTCAAGAAAATCAAGGGCAATGGTGATATATATGTGGATTAGACACCAAAAAAAACACTCAACAAATGGCTATAATTTAAGGAATGTGTTTAGTGACGGCATCAGATTCGTAATTGATGGAGAATGGTCTGGTGGCAATAATTTTACACCATTGTGAACCTTCCGCCTTTTTTACTCTCTGATCGAGGTTCTCGGCATTGAAAAATCTTCGTAAACTAAATCACACGTGTATATGTTGATATTTAAGAGATATACAGTCAAGAAAATCAAGGGCAATGGTGATATATATGCGGATTAGACTCCAAAAAAAACATTCAACAAATGGCTACAATTTAAGGAATGTGTTAAGTGACGGCATCAGATTCCTAATTGATGGAGAAAGGTCTGGTGGTAAGAAAAGCTGCTTGTAGAAGGTTGTCAAGTGTTTTCGCTCGACGATTCCATTCTTGGGTGGTTGGTTTGTACCTTGTTCCTGTAACTCGAATCCTAGCCCGGTATATCCTAGTTTAATTTTACACCATTGTGAACCTTACGCCTTTTTTACTCTCTGATCGAGGTTCTCGGCATTGAAAAATCTTAGTAAACTAAATCACACGTGTATATGTTGACATTTAAGAGATATACAGTCAAGAAAATCAAGGGCAATGGTGATATATATGCGGATTAGACACAAAAAAAAAACACTCAACAAATGGCTACAATTTGAGGAATGTGTTTAGTGAGGGCATTAGATTCCTAATTGATGGAGAAAGGTCTGGTGGCAAGAAAAGCTGCTTCTAGAAGGTTGTCAAGTGTTTTCGCTCGACCATTCCATTCTTGGGTGGTTGGTTTGTCCCTTGTTCCTGTAACTCGAATCCTAGCCCGGTATATCCTAGTTTAATTTTACACCATTGTGAACCTTAAGCCTTTTTTACTCTCTAATCGAGGTTCTCGGCATTGAAAAATCTTCGTAAACTAAATCACACGTGTATATGTTGACATTTAAGAGATATACAGTCAAGAAAATCAAGGGAAATGGTGATATATATATGCGGATTAGACACCAAAAAAAAGACACTCAACAAATGGCTACAGTTTAAGGAATGTGTTTAGTGAGGGCATCAGATTCTTAATTGATGGAGAAAGGTCTGGTGGCAAGAAAAGCTGCTTCTAGGAGATTGTCAAGTGTTTTCGCTCGACAATTCCATTCTTGGGTAGTTGGTTTGGCCCTTATTCCTGTAACTCGAATCCTAGCCTGGTATATCCCATTTTAATCTTACACTGTTGTGAACCTTACGCCTTTTTTACTCTCTGATAGAGGTTCTCGGCATTGAAAAATCTTCGTAAACTAAATCACACGTGTATATGTTGACATTTAGGAGATATACAGTCAAGAAAATCAAGGGCAATGGTGATATATATGTGGATTAGACACAAAAAAAAAAACACTCAACAAATGGCTACAATTTAAGGAATGTGTTTAGTGACGGCATCAGATTCATAATTGATGTAGAATGGTCTGGTGGCAATAATTTTACACCATTGTGAACCTTCCGCCATTTTTACTCTCTGGTCGAGGTTCTCGGCATTGAAAAATCTTCGTAAACTAAATCACACGTGTATATGTTGATATTTAAGAGATATACAGTCAAGAAAATCAAGGGCAATGGTGATATATATGCGGATTAGACACCAAAAAAAAACATTCAACAAATGGCTACAATTTAAGGAATGTGTTAAGTGACGGCATCAGATTCCTAATTGATGGAGAAAGGTCTGGTGGTAAGAAAAGCTGCTTCTAGGAGGTTGTCAAGTGTTTTCGCTCGACGATTCCATTCTTGGGTGGTTGGTTTGTCCCTTTTTCCTGTAACTCGAATCCTAGCCCGGTATATCCTAGTTTAATTTTACACCATTGTGAACCTTACGCCTTTTTTTACTCTCTGATCGAGGTTCTCGGCATTGAAAAATCTTCGTAAACTAAATCACACGTGTATATGTTGACATTTAAGAGATATACAGTCAAGAAAATCAAGGGCAATGGTGATATATATGCGGATTAGACACCAAAAAAAGACACTCAACAAATGGCTACAGTTTAAGGAATGTGTTTAGTGACGGCATCAGATTCCTAATTGATGGAGAAAGGTCTGGTGGCAAGAAAAACTGCTTCTAGGAGGTTGTCAAGTGTTTTCGCTCGACGATTCCATTCTTGGGTGGTTGGTTTGTCCCTTGTTCCTGTAACTCGAATCCTAGCCCGGTATATCCTAGTTTAATTTTACACCATTGTGAACCTTACGCCTTTTTTACTCTCTGATAGAGGTTCTCGGCATTGAAAAATCTTCGTAAACTAAATCACACGTGTATATGTTGATATTTAAGAGATATACAGTCAAGAAAATCAAGGGCAATGGTGATATATATGCGGATTAGACACCAAAAAAAACATTCAACAAATGGCTACAATTTAAGGAATGTGTTAAGTGACGGTATCAGATTCCTAATTGATGGAGAAAGGTCTGGTGGTAAGAAAAGCTGCTTCTAGGAGGTTGTCAAGTGTTTTCGCTCGACGATTCCATTCTTGGGTGGTTGGTTTGTCCCTTGTTCCTGTAATTCGAATCCTAGCCCGGTATATCCTAGTTTAATTTTACACCATTGTGAACCTTACGCCTTTTTTTACTCTCTAATCGAGGTTCTCGGCATTGAAAAATCTTCGTAAACTAAATCACACGTGTATATGTTGACATTTAAGAGATATACAGTCAAGAAAATCAAGGGCAATGGTGATATATATGCGGATTAGACACAAAAAAAACACACTCAACAAATGGCTACAATTTAAGGAATGTGTTTAGTGACGGCATCAGATTCCTAATTGATGGAGAAAGGTCTGGTGGCCAGAAAAGCTGCTTCTAGAAGGTTGTCATGTGTATTCGCTCGACGATTCCATTCTTGGGTGGTTGGTTTGTCCCTTGTTCCTGTAACTCGAATCCTAGCCCGGTATATCCTAGTTTAATTTTACACCATTGTGAACCTTCCGCCTTTTATACTCTTTGATCGAGGTTCTCGGCATTGAAAAATCTTCGTAAACTAAATCACACGTGTATATGTTGACATTTAAGAGATATACAGTCAAGAAAATCAAGGGAAATGGTGATATATATGCGGATTAGACACCAAAAAAAGACACTCAACAAATGGCTACATTTTAAGGAATGTGTTTAGTGACGGCATCAGATTCCTAATTGATGGAGAAAGGTCTGGTGGCAAGAAAAGCTGCTTCTAGGAGGTTGTCAAGTGTTTTCGCTCGACGATTCCATTCTTGGGTGGTTGGTTTGGCCCTTATTCCTGTAACTCGAATCCTAGCCCGGTATATCCCATTTTAATCTTACACCATTGTGAAGCTTACGCCTTTTTTACTCTCTAATAGAGGTTCTCGGCATTGAAAAATCTTCGTAAACTAAATCACACGTGTATATGTTGACATTTAAGAGATATACAGTCAAGAAAATCAAGGGCAATGGTGATATATATGTGGATTAGACACCAAAAAAAAACACTCAACAAATGGCTATAATTTAAGGAATGTGTTTAGTGACGGCATCAGATTCGTAATTGATTGAGAATGGTCTGGTGGCAATAATTTTACACCATTGTGAACCTTCCGCCTTTTTTACTCTCTGATCGAGGTTCTCGGCATTGAAAAATCTTCGTAAACTAAATCACACGTGTATATGTTGATATTTAAGAGATATACAGTCAAGAAAATCAAGGGCAATGGTGATATATATGCGGATTAGACACCAAAAAAAACATTCAACAAATGGCTACAATTTAAGGAATGTGTTAAGTGACGGCATCAGATTCCTAATTGATGGAGAAAGGTCTGGTGGTAAGAAAAGCTGCTTGTAGGAGGTTGTCAAGTGTTTTCGCTCGACGATTCCATTCTTGGGTGGTTGGTTTGTACCTTGTTCCTGTAACTCGAATCCTAGCCCGGTATATCCTAGTTTAATTTTACACCATTGTGAACCTTACGCCTTTTTTACTCTCTGATCGAGGTTCTCGTCATTGAAAAATCTTCGTAAACTAAATCACACGTGTATATGTTGACATTTAAGAGATATACAGTCAAGAAAATCAAGGGCAATGGTGATATATATGCGGATTAGACACAAAAAAAAAAAACACTCAACAAATGGCTACAATTTGAGGAATGTGTTTAGTGAGGGCATCGGATTCCTAATTGATGGAGAAAGGTCTGGTGGCAAGAAAAGCTGCTTCTAGAAGGTTGTCAAGTGTTTTCGCTCGACGATTCCATTCTTGGGTGGTTGGTTTGTCCCTTGTTCCTGTAACTCGAATCCTAGCCCGGTATATCCTAGTTTAATTTTACACCATTGTGAACCTTACGCCTTTTTTACTCTCTGATCGAGGTTCTTGGCATTGAAAAATCTTCATAAACTAAATCACACGTGTATATGTTGACATTTAAGAGATATACAGTCAAGAAAATCAAGGGCAATGGTGATATATATGCGGATTAGACACCAAAAAAAAGACACTCAACAAATGGCTACAGTTTAAGGAATGTGTTTAGTGATGGCATCAGATTCCTAATTGATGGAGAAAGGTCTGGTGGCAAGAAAAGCTGCTTCTAGGAGGTTGTCAAGTGTTTTCGCTCGACGATTCCATTCTTGGGTGGTTGGTTTGTCCCTTGTTCCTGTAACTCGAATCCTAGCCCGGTATATCCTAGTTTAATTTTACACCATTGTGAACCTTACGCCTTTTTTACTCTCTGATAGAGGTTCTCGGCATTGAAAAATCTTCGTAAACTAAATCACACGTGTATATGTTGACATTTAAGAGATATACAGTCAAGAAAATCAAGGGCAATGGTGATATATATGTGGATTAGACACCAAAAAAAAAAAAAACACTCAACAAATGGCTACAATTTAAGGAATGTGTTTAGTGACGGCATCAGATTCATAATTGATGGAGAATGGTCTGGTGGCAATAATTTTACACCATTGTGAACCTTCCGCCTTTTTTACTCTCTGATCGAGGTTCTCGGCATTGAAAAATCTTCGTAAACTAAATCACACGTGTATATGTTGATATTTAAGAGATATACAGTCAAGAAAATCAAGGGCAATGGTGATATATATGCGGATTAGACACCAAAAAAAACATTCAACAAATGGCTACAATTTAAGGAATGTGTTAAGTGACGGCATCAGATTCCTAATTGATGGAGAAAGGTCTGGTGGTAAGAAAAGCTGCTTCTAGGAGGTTGTCAAGTGTTTTCGCTCGACGATTCCATTCTTGGGTGGTTGGTTTGTCCCTTGTTCCTGTAACTCGAATCCTAGCCCGGTATATCCTAGTTTAATTTTACACCATTGTGAACCTTACGCCTTTTTTTACTCTCTGATCGAGGTTCTCGGCATTGAAAAATCTTCGTAAACTAAATCACACGTGTATATGTTGACATTTAAGAGATATACAGTCAAGAAAATCAAGGGCAATGGTGATATATATGCGGATTAGTAACAAAAAAAACACTCAACAAATGGCTACAATTTAAGGAATGTGTTTAGTGACGGCATCAGATTCCTAATTGATGGAGAAAGGTCTGGTGGCAAGAAAAGCTGCTTCTAGAAGGTTGTCATGTGTTTTCGCTCGACGATTCCATTCTTGGGTGGTTGGTTTGTCCCTTGTTCCTGTAACTCGAATCCTAGCCCGGTATATCGTTGTTTAATTTTACACCATTGTGAACCTTACGCCTTTTTTACTCTTTGATTGAGGTTCTCGGCATTGAAAAATCTTCGTAAACTAAATCACACGTGTATATGTTGACATTTAAGAGATATACAGTCAAGAAAATCAAGGGAAATGGTGATATATATGCGGATTAGACACCAAAAAAAAGACACTCAACAAATGGCTACAGTTTAAAGAATGTGTTTAGTGACGGCATCAGAGTCCTAATTGATGGAGAAAGGTCTGGTGGCAAGAAAAGCTGCTTCTAGGAGGTTGTCAAGTGTCTTCGCTCGACGATTCCATTCTTGGGTGGTTGGTTTGGCCCTTATTCCTGTAACTCGAATCCTAGCCCAGTATATCCAATTTTAATCTTACACGATTGTGAACCTTACGCCTTTTTTACTCTCTGATTGAGGTTCTCGGCATTGAAAAATCTTCGTAAACTAAATCACACGTGTATATATTGACATTTAAGAGATATACAGTCAAGAAAATCAAGGGCAATGGTGATATATATGTGGATTAGACAACAAAAAAAAAACACTCAACAAATGGCTACAATTTAAGGAATGTGTTTAGTGACGGCATCAGATTCGTAATTGATGGAGAATGGTCTGGTGGCAATAATTTTACACCATTGCTAACCTTCCGCCTTTTTTACTCTCTGATTGAGTTTCTCGGCATTGAAAAATCTTCGTAAACTAAATCACACGTGTATATGTTGATATTTAAGAGATATACAGTCAAGAAAATCAAGGGCAATGGTGATATATATGCGGATTAGACACCAAAAAAAACATTCAACAAATGGCTACAATTTAAGGAATGTGTTAAGTGACGGCATCAGATTCCTAATTGATGGAGAAAGGTCTGGTGGTAAGAAAAGCTGCTTCTAGGAGGTTGTCAAGTGTTTTCGCTCGACGATTCCATTCTTGGGTGGTTGGTTTGTCCCTTGTTCCTGTAACTCGAATCCTAGCCCGGTATATCCTAGTTTAATTTTACACCATTGTGAACCTTACGCCTTTTTTTACTCTCTGATCGAGGTTCTCGGCATTGAAAAATCTTCGTAAACTAAATCACACGTGTATATGTTGACATTTAAGAGATATACAGTCAAGAAAATCAAGGGCAATGGTGATATATATGCGGATTAGTAACAAAAAAAACACTCAACAAATGGCTACAATTTAAGGAATGTGTTTAGTGACGGCATCAGATTCCTAATTGATGGAGAAAGGTCTGGTGGCAAGAAAAGCTGCTTCTAGAAGGTTGTCATGTGTTTTCGCTCGACGATTCCATTCTTGGGTGGTTGGTTTGTCCCTTGTTCCTGTAACTCGAATCCTAGCCCGGTATATCGTTGTTTAATTTTACACCATTGTGAACCTTACGCCTTTTTTACTCTTTGATTGAGGTTCTCGGCATTGAAAAATCTTCGTAAACTAAATCACACGTGTATATGTTGACATTTAAGAGATATACAGTCAAGAAAATCAAGGGAAATGGTGATATATATGCGGATTAGACACCAAAAAAAAGACACTCAACAAATGGCTACAGTTTAAAGAATGTGTTTAGTGACGGCATCAGAGTCCTAATTGATGGAAAAGGTCTGGTGGCAAGAAAAGCTGCTTCTAGGAGGTTGTCAAGTGTCTTCGCTCGACGATTCCATTCTTGGGTGGTTGGTTTGGCCCTTATTCCTGTAACTCGAATCCTAGCCCAGTATATCCCATTTTAATCTTACACCATTGTGAACCTTACGCCTTTTTTACTCTCTGATAGAGGTTCTCGGCATTGAAAAATCTTCGTAAACTAAATCACACGTGTATATATTGACATTTAAGAGATATACAGTCAAGAAAATCAAGGGCAATGGTGATATATATGTGGATTAGACAACAAAAAAAAAAACACTCAACAAATGGCTACAATTTAAGGAATGTGTTTAGTGACGGCATCAGATTCGTAATTGATGGAGAATGGTCTGGTGGCAATAATTTTACACCATTGCTAACCTTCCGCCTTTTTTACTCTCTGATTGAGTTTCTCGGCATTGAAAAATCTTCGTAAACTAAATCACACGTGTATATGTTGATATTTAAGAGATATACAGTCAAGAAAATCAAGGGCAATGGTGATATATATGCGGATTAGACACCAAAAAAAACATTCAACAAATGGCTACAATTTAAGGAATGTGTTAAGTGACGGCATCAGATTCCTAATTGATGGAGAAAGGTCTGGTGGTAAGAAAAGCTGCTTCTAGGAGGTTGTCAAGTGTTTTCGCTCGACGATTCCATTCTTGGGTGGTTGGTTTGTCCCTTGTTCCTGTAACTCGAATCCTAGCCCGGTATATCCTAGTTTAATTTTACACCATTGTGAACCTTACGCCTTTTTTTACTCTCTGATCGAGGTTCTCGGCATTGAAAAATCTTCGTAAACTAAATCACACGTGTATATGTTGACATTTAAGAGATATACAGTCAAGAAAATCAAGGGCAATGGTGATATATATGCGGATTAGTAACAAAAAAAACACTCAACAAATGGCTACAATTTAAGGAATGTGTTTAGTGACGGCATCAGATTCCTAATTGATGGAGAAAGGTCTGGTGGCAAGAAAAGCTGCTTCTAGAAGGTTGTCATGTGTTTTCGCTCGACGATTCCATTCTTGGGTGGTTGGTTTGTCCCTTGTTCCTGTAACTCGAATCCTAGCCCGGTATATCGTTGTTTAATTTTACACCATTGTGAACCTTACGCCTTTTTTACTCTTTGATTGAGGTTCTCGGCATTGAAAAATCTTCGTAAACTAAATCACACGTGTATATGTTGACATTTAAGAGATATACAGTCAAGAAAATCAAGGGAAATGGTGATATATATGCGGATTAGACACCAAAAAAAAGACACTCAACAAATGGCTACAGTTTAAAGAATGTGTTTAGTGACGGCATCAGAGTCCTAATTGATGGAGAAAGGTCTGGTGGCAAGAAAAGCTGCTTCTAGGAGGTTGTCAAGTGTCTTCGCTCGACGATTCCATTCTTGGGTGGTTGGTTTGGCCCTTATTCCTGTAACTCGAATCCTAGCCCAGTATATCCCATTTTAATCTTACACCATTGTGAACCTTACGCCTTTTTTACTCTCTGATAGAGGTTCTCGGCATTGAAAAATCTTCGTAAACTAAATCACACGTGTATATATTGACATTTAAGAGATATACAGTCAAGAAAATCAAGGGCAATGGTGATATATATGTGGATTAGACAACAAAAAAAAACACTCAACAAATGGCTACAATTTAAGGAATGTGTTTAGTGACGGCATCAGATTCGTAATTGATGGAGAATGGTCTGGTGGCAATAATTTTACACCATTGCTAACCTTCCGCCTTTTTTACTCTCTGATTGAGTTTCTCGGCATTGAAAAATCTTCGTAAACTAAATCACACGTGTATATGTTGATATTTAAGAGATATACAGTCAAGAAAATCAAGGGCAATGGTGATATATATGCGGATTAGACACCAAAAAAAACATTCAACAAATGGCTACAATTTAAGGAATGTGTTAAGTGACGGCATCAGATTCCTAATTGATGGAGAAAGGTCTGGTGGTAAGAAAAGCTGCTTCTAGGAGGTTGTCAAGTGTTTTTGCTCGACGATTCCATTCTTGGGTGGTTGGTTTGTCCCTTGTTCCTGTAACTCGAATCCTAGCCCGGTATATCCTAGTTTAATTTTACACCATTGTGAACCTTACGCCTTTTTTACTCTCTGATCGAGGTTCTCGGCATTGAAAAATCTTCGTAAACTAAATCACACGTGTATATGTTGACATTTAAGAGATATACAGTCAAGAAAATCAAGGGCAATGGTGATATATATGCGGATTAGACACAAAAAAAAAACACTCAACAAATGGCTACAATTTAAGGAATGTGTTTAGTGACGGCATCAGATTCCTAATTGATGGAGAAAGGTCTGGTGGTAAGAAAAGCTGCTTCTAGGAGGTTGTCAAGTGTTTTCGCTCGACGATTCCATTCTTGGGTGGTTGGATTGTCCCTTGTTCCTGTAACTCGAATCCTAGCCAGGTATATCCTACTTTAATTTTACCCCATTGTGAACCTTACGCCTTTTTTTACTCTCTGATCGAGGTTCTCGGCATTGAAAAATCTTCGTAAACTAAATCACACGTGTATATGTTGACATTTAAAAGTTATACGGTCAAGAAAATCAAGGGCAATGGTGATATATATGCGGATTAGACACAAAAAAAAAACACTCAACAAATGGCTACAATTTAAGGAATGTGTTTAGTGACGGTATCAGATTCCTAATTGATAGAGAAAGGTCTGGTGGCAAGAAAAGCTGCTTTTAGTAGGTTGTCAAGTGTTTTCGCTCGACGATTCCATTCTTGGGTGGTTGGTTTGGCCCTTGTTCCTGTAACTCGAATCCTAGCCCGGTATATCCCATTTTAATTTTACAACATTGTGAACCTTACGCCTTTTTTACTCTCTGATCGAGGTTCTCGGCATTGAAAAATCTTCGTAAACTAAATCACACGTGTATATGTTGATATTTAATTGATGTACAGTCAAGAAAATCAAGGGTAATGGTGATATATATGCGGATTAGACACCAAAAAAAAACTCTCAATAAATGGCTACAATTTAAGGAATGTGTTTAGTGACGGCATCAGATTCCTAATTGATGGAGAAAGGTCTGGTGGCAAGAAAAGCTGTTTCTAGGAGGTTGTCAAGTGTTTTCGCTCGACGATTCCATTCTTGGGTGGTTGGTTTGGCCCTTGTTCCTGTAACTCGAATCCTAGCCCGGTATATCCCATTTTAATTTTACACCATTGTTAACCTTACGCCTTTTTTACTCTCTGATAGAGGTTCTCGGCATTGAAAAATCTTCGTAAACTAAATCACACGTGTATATGTTGACATTTAAGAGATATACAGTCAAGAAAATCAAGGGCAATGGGGATATATATGCGGATTAGACACCAAAAAAAACACTCAACAAATGGCTACAATTTAAGGAATGTGTTTAGTGACGGCATCAGATTCCTAATTGATGGAGAAAGGTCTGGTGGCAAGAAAAGCTGCTTCTAGGAGGTTGTCAAGTGTTTTCGCTCGACGATTCCATTCTTGGGTGGTTGGTTTGGCCCTTGTTCCTTTAACTCGAATCCTAGCCCGGTATATCCCATTTTAATTTTACACCATTGTTAACCTTACGCCTTTTTTACTCTCTAATCGAGGTTCTCGGCATTGAAAAATCTTTGTAAACTAAATCACACGTGTATATGTTGACATTTAAGAGATATACGGTCAAGAAAATCAAGGGCAATGGTGATATATATACGGATTAGACACCAAAAAAAAAAACACTCAACAAATGGCTACAATTTAAGGAATGTGTTTAGTGACGGTATCAGATTCCTAACTGATGGAGAAATGTCTGGTGGCAAGAAAAGCTGCTTTTAGGAGGTTGTCAAGTGTTTTCGCTCGACGATTCCATTCTTGGGTGGTTGGTTTGGCCCTTGTTCCTGTAACTCGAATCCTAGCCCGGTATATCCCATTTTAATTTTACAACATTGTGAACCTTACGCCTTTTTTACTCTCTGATCGAGGTTCTCGGCATTGAAAAATCTTCGTAAACTAAATCACACGTGTATATGTTGATATTTAATTGATGTACAGTCAAGAAAATCAAGGGTAATGGTGATATATATGCGGATTAGACACAAAAAAAAAACTCTCAATAAATGGTTACAATTTAAGGAATGTGTTTAGTGACGAAATCAGATTCCTAATTGATGGAGAAAGGTCTGGTGTCAAGAAAAGCTGCTTCTAGGAGGTTGTCAAGTGTTTTTGATCGACGACTCCATTCTTGGGTGGTTGGTTTGGCCCTTGTTCCTGTAACTCGAATCCTAGCCCGGTATATCCCATTTTAATTTTACACCATTGTGAACCTTACGCCCTTTTTACTCTCTGATCGAGGTTCTCGGCATTGAAAAATCTTCATAAACTAAATCACACGTGTATATGTTGATATTAAATTGATATACAGTCAAGAAAATCAAGGGCAATGGTGATATATATGCGGATTAGACACCAAAAAAAACTCTAAACAAATGGCTACAATTTAAGGAATGTGTTTAGTGACGGCATCAGATTCCTAATTGATGGAGAAAGGTCTGGTGGAAAGAAAAGCTGCTTCTAGGAGGTTGTCAAGTGTTTTCGCTCAACGATTCCATTCTTGGGTGGTTGGTTTGGCCCTTGTTCCTTTAACTCGAATCCTAGCCCGATATATCCCATTTTAATTTTACACCATTGTTAACCTTACGCCTTTTTTACTCTCTGATAGAGGTTCTCGGCATTGAAAAATCTTCGTAAACTAAATCACACCTGTATATGTTGATATTTAAGAGATATACAGTCAAGAAAATCAAGGGCAATGGTGATATATATGCGGATTATACACAAAAAAAAACACTCAACAAATGGCTATAATTTAAGGAATGTGTTTAGTGACGGCATCGGATTCCTAATTGATGGAGAAAGGTCTGGTGGCAAGAAAAGCTGCTTCTAGGAGGTTGTCAAGTATTTTCGCTCGACGATTCCATTCTTGGGTGGTTGGTTTGGCCCTTGTTCCTGTAACTCGAATCCTAGCCCGGTATATCCCATTTTAATCTTACACCATTGTGAATCTTACGCCTTTTTTACTCTCTGATCGAGGTTCTCGGCATTGAAAAATCTTCGTAAACTAAATCACACGTGTATATGTTGATATTTAAGAGATATACAGTCAAGAAAACAAGGGCAATGGTGATATATATGCGGATTAGACACCAAAAAAAACACTCAACAAATAGCTACAATTTAAGGAATGTGTTTAGTGACGACATCAGATTCCTAATTGATGGAGAAAGGACTGGTGGTAAGAAAAGCTGCTTCTACGAGGTTGTCAAGTGTTTTCGCTCGACGATTCCATTCTTGGGTGGTTGGTTTGGCCCTTGTTCCTGTAACTCGAATCCTAGCCCGGTATATCCCATTTTAATGATACACCATTGTGAACCTTACGCCTTTTTTACTCTCTGATCGAGGTGCTCGGCATTGAAAAATCTTCGTAAACTAAATCACACGTGTATATGTTGATATTTACGAGATATAGAGTCAAGAAAATCAAGGGCAATGGTGATATATATGCGGATTAGACACCAAAAAACACTCAACAAATGGCTACAATTTAAGGAATGTGTTAATGACGGCATCAGATTCCTAATTGATGGAGAAAGGTCTGGTGGCAAGAAAAGCTGCTTCAAGGAGGTCGTCAAGTGTTTTCGCTCGACGATTCCATTCTTGGGTGGTTGGTTTGGCCCTTGTTCCTGTAACTCGAATCCATGCCCGGTATATCCCATTTTAATTTTACACCATTGTGAACCTTACGCCTTTTTTACTCTCTGATCGAGGTTCTCGGCATAGAAAAATCTTCGTAAACTAAATCACACGTGTATATGTTGACATTTAAGAGATATACAGTCGAGAAAATCAAGGGCAGTGGTGATATATATGCGGATTAGACACCAAAAAAAAAACACTCAACAAATGACTACTATTTAAGGAATGTGTTTAGTGACGGCATCAGATTCGTAATTGATGGAGAAAGGTCTGGTGGCAAGAAAAGCTGCTTCTAGGAGGTTGTCAAGTGTTTTCGTTCGGAGATTCCATTCTTGGGTGGTTGGTTTGGCCCTTGTTCCTGTAACTCGAATCCTAGCCCGGTATATCCCATTTTAATTTTACACGATTGTGAACCTTACGCCTTTTTTACTTTCTGATCGAGGTTCTTGGCATTGAAAAATCTTCGTAAACTAAATCACACGTGTATATGTTGACATTTAAGAGATATACAGTCAAGAAAATCAAGGGCAACGGTGATATATATGCGGATTAGACACAAAAAAAAACACTAAACAAATGGCTACAATTTAAGGAATGTGTTTAGTGACGGCATCAGATCCCTAATTGATGGAGAAAGGTCTGGTGGCAAGAAAAGCTGCTTCTAGGAGGTTGTCACGTGTTTTCGCTCCACGATTCCATTCTTGGGTGGTTGGTTTGGCCCTTTTTTCCTGTAACTCGAATTCTAGCCCGGTATATCCCATTTTAATTTTACACCATTGTGAACCTTATGCCTTTTTTACTCTCTGATCGAGGTTCTCGGCATTGAAAAATCTTCGTAAACTAAATCACACGTGTATATGTTGATATTTAAGAGATATACAGTCAAGAAAATCAAGGGCAATGGTGATATATATGCGGATTAGACTCCAAAAAAAAACACTCAATAAATGGCTACAATTTAAGGAATGTGTTTAGTGATGGCATCAGATTCCTAATTGATGGAGAGAGGTCTGGTGGTAAGAAAAGCTGCTTCTAGGAGGTTGTCAAGTGTTTTCGCTCGACGATTCCATTCTTGGGTTGTTGGTTTGGCCCTTGTTCCTGTAACTCGAATCCTAGCCCGGTATATCCCATTTTAATTTTACACCATTGTGAACCTTATGCCTTTTTTACTCTCTGATCGAGGTTCTCGGCATTGAAAAATCTTCGTAAACTAAATCACACGTGTATATGTTGATATTTAAGAGATATACAGTCAAGAAAATCAAGGGAAATGGTGATATATATGCGGATTAGACACAAAAAAAACACTAAACAAATGGCTACAATTTAAGGAATGTGTTTAGTGACGGCATCAGATTCCTAATTGATGGAGAAAGGTCTGGTGGCAAGAAAAGCTGCTTCTAGGAGGTTGTCAAGTGTTTGGGCTCGACGATTCCATTCTTGTGTGGTTGGTTTGGCCCTTGTTCCTGTAACTCGAATCCTAGCCCGGTATATCCCATTTTAATTTTACACCATTGTGAACCTTACGCCTTTTTTACTCTCTGATCGAGGTTCTCGGCATTGAAAAATCTTCGTAAACTAAATCACACGTGTATATGTTGACATTTAAGAGATATACAGTCAAGAAAATCAAGGGAAATGGTGATATATATGCGGATTAGACACCAAAAAAAACACTCAACAAATGGCTACAATTTAAGGAATGTGTTTAGTGACGGCATCAGATTCCTAATTGATGGAGAAAGGTCTGGTGGCAAGAAAAGCAGCTTCTAGGAGGTTGTCAAGTTTATTCGCTCGACGATTCCATTCTTGGGTGGTTGGTTTGGCGCTTGTTCCTGTAACTCGAATCCTAGCCCGGTATATCCCATTTTAATCTTACACCATTGTGAACCTTACGCCTTTTTTACTCTCTGATCGAGGTTCTCGGCATTGAAAAATCTTCGTAAACTAAATCACACGTGTATATGTTGACATTTAAGAGATATACAGTCAAGAAAATCATGGGCAATGGTGATATATATGCGGATTAGACACCAAAAAAAACACTCAATAAATGGCTACAATTTAAGGAATGTGTTTAGTGACGGCATCAGATTCCTAATTGATGGAGAAAGGTCTGGTGGCAAGAAAAGCAGCTTCTAGGAGGTTGTCAAGTTTTTTCGCTCGACGATTCCATTCTTGGGTGGTTGGTTTGGCCCTTGTTCCTATAACTCGAATCCTAGCCCGATATATCCCATTTTAATTTTACACCATTATGAACCTTGCGCCTTTTTTACTCTCTGATCGAGGTTCTCGGCATTGAAAAATCTTCGTAAACTAAATCACACGTGTATATGTTGACATTTAAGAGATATACAGTCAAGAAAATCAAGGGCAATGGTGATATATATGCGGATTAGACACCAAAAAAAACACTCAACAAATGGCTACAATTTAAGGAATGTGTTTGTGACGGCATCAGATTCCTAATTGATGGAGAAAGGTCTGGTGGCAAGAAAAGCTGCTTCAAGGAGGTTGTCAAGTGTTTTTCGCTCGACGATTCCATTCTTGGGTGGTTGGTTTGGCCCTTGTTCCTATAACTCGAATCCTGGCCCGGTATATCCCATTTTAATTTTACACCATTGTGAACCTTACGCCTTTTTTACACTCTGATCGAGGTTATCGGCATTGAAAAATCTTCGTAAACTAAATCACACGTGTATATGTTGACATTTAAGAGATATACAGTCAAGAAAATCAAGGGCAATGGTGATATATATGCGGATTAGACACCAAAAAAAAACACTCAACAAATGGCTACAATTTAAGGAATGTGTTTAGTGATGGCATCAGATTCCTAATTGATGGAGAAAGGTCTGGTGGCAAGAAAAGCTGCTTCTAGGAGGTTGTCAGGTTTTTTCGCTCGACGATTCCATTCTTGGGTGGTTGGTTTGGCCCTTGTTCCTGTAACTCGAATCCTAGCCCGATATATCCCATTTTAATTTTACACCATTATGAACTTTGCGCCTTTTTTACTCTCTGATCGAGGTTCTCGGCATTGAAAAATCTTCGTAAACTAAATGACACGTGTATATGTTGACATTTAAGAGATATACAGTCAAGAAAATCAAGGGCAATGGTGATATATATGCGGATTAGACACCAAAAAAACACTCAACAAATGGCTACAATTTAAGGAATATGTTTAGTGACGGCATCAGATTCCTAATTGATGGAGAAAGGTCTGGTGGCAAGAAAAGCTGCTTCAAGGAGGTTCTCAAGTGTTTTCGCTCGACGATTCCATTCTTGTGTGGTTGGTTTGGCCCTTGTTCCTGTAACTCGAATCCTCGCCCGGTATATCCCATTTTAATTTTCCACCATTGTGAACCTTACGCCTTTTTTACTCTCTGATCGAGGTTCTCACCATTGAAAAATCTTCGTAAACTAAATCACACGTGTATATGTTGACATTTAAGAGATATACAGTCAAGAAAATCAAGGGCAATGGTGATATATATGCGGATTAGACACCAAAAAAACACTCAACAAATGGCTACAATTTAAGGAATGTGTTTAGTGACGGCATCAGATTCCTAATTGATGGAGAAAGGTCTGGTGGTAAGAAAAGCTGCTTCTAGGAGGTTGTCAAGTGTTTTCGCTTGACGATTCCATTCTTGGGTGGTTGGTTTGGCCCTTGTTCCTTTAACTCGAATCCTAGCCCAGTATATCCCATTTTAATCTTACACCATTGTGAACCTTACACCTTTTTTACTCTCTGATCGAGGTTCTCGTCATTGAAAAATCTTCGTAAACTAAATAATACGTGTATATGTTGACATTTAAGAGATATACAATCAAGAAAATCAAGGGCAATGGTGATATATATGCGGATTAGACACCAAAAAAAAAACACTCAACAAATGGCTACAATTTAAGGAATGTGTGTAGTGACGGCATCAGATTCCTAATTGATGGAGAAAGGTCTGGTGGCAAGAAAAGCTGCTTCTAGGTGGTTATCAAGTGTTTTTGCTCGACGATTCCATTCTTGGGTGGTTGGTTTGTCCCTTGTTCCTGTAACTCGAATCCTAGCCCTGTATATCCTACTTTAATTTTACACCATTGTGAACCTTACGCCTTTTTTACTCTCTGATCGAGGTTTTCGGCATTGAAAAATCTTCGTCAACTAAATCACACGTGTATATGTTGATATTTAATTGATATACAGTCAAGAAAATCAAGGGCAATGGTGATATATATGCGGATTAGACACAAAAAAAAAACTCTGAACAAATGACTACAATTTAAGGAATGTGTTTAGTGACGGCATCAGATTCCTAATTGATGGAGAAAGGTCTGGTGGCAAGAAAAGCTGCTTCTTGGAGGTTGTCAAGTGTTTTCGCTCGACGATTCCATTCTTGGGTGGTTGGTTTGGCCCTTGTTCCTGTAACTCGAATCCTAGCCCGGTATATCCCATTTTAATCTTACACCATTGTGAACCTTACGCCTTTTTTACTCTCTGATCGAGGTTCTCGGCATTGAAAAATCTTCGTAAACTAAATCACACGTGTATATGTTGACATTTAAGAGATATACAGTCAAGAAAATCAAGGGCAATGGTGATATATATGCGGATTAGACACCAAAAAAAACACACAACAAATGGCTACAATTTAAGGAATGTGTTTTGTGACGGCATCAGATTCCTAATTGATGGAGAAAGGTCTGGTGGCAACAAACGCTGCTTCTAAGAGGTTGTCAAGTGTTTTCGCTCGACGATTCCATTCTTGGGTGGTTGGTTTGGCCCTTGTTCCTGTAACTCGAATCCTAGCCCGGTATATCCCATTTTAATTTTACACCATTGTGAACCTTACGCCTTTTTTACTCTCTGATCGAGGTTCTCGGCATTGAAAAATCTTCGTCAACTAAATCACACGTGTATATGTTGATATTTAATTGATATACAGTCAAGAAAATCAAGGGCAATGGTGATATATATGCGGATTAGACACAAAAAAAAAACTCTGAACAAATGACAACAATTTAAGGAATGTGTTTAGTGACGGCATCAGATTCCTAATTGATGGAGAAAGGTCTGGTGGCAAGAAAAGCTGCTTCTAGGAGGTTGTCAAGTGTTTTCGCTCGACGATTCCATTCTTGGGTGGTTGGTTTGGCCCTTGTTCCTGTAACTCGAATCCTAGCCCGGTATATCCCATTTTAATCTTACACCATTGTGAACCTTACGCCTTTTTTACTCTCTGATCGAGGTTCTCGGCATTGAAAAATCTTCGTAAACTAAATCACACGTGTATATGTTGATATTTAAGAGATATACAGTCAAGAAAATCAAGGGCAATGGTGATATATATGCGGATTAGACACCAAAAAAAAAACACTCAACAAATAGCTACAATTTAAGGAATGTGTTTAGTGACGACACCAGATTCCTAATTGATGGAGAAAGGACTGGTGGTAAGAAAAGCTGCTTCTACGAGGTTGTCAAGTGTTTTCGCTCGACGATTCCATTCTTGGGTGGTTGGTTTGGCCCTTGTTCCTGTAACTCAAATCCTAGCCCGGTATATCCCATTTTAATTTTACACCATTGTGAACCTTACGCCTTTTTTACTCTCTAATCGAGGTTCTCGGCATTGAAAAATCTTTGTAAACTAAATCACACGTGTATATGTTGACATTTAAGAGATATACAGTCAAGAAAATCAAGGGAAATGGTGATATATATGCGGATTAGACACCAAAAAAAAACACTCAACAAATGGCTACAATTCAAGGAATGTGTTTAGTGACGGCATCAGATTCCTAATTGATGGAGAAAGGTCTGGTGGCAAGAAAAGCTTCTTCTAGGAGGTTGTCAAGTGTTTTCGCTCGACGATTCCATTCTTGGGTGGTTGGTTTGGCCCTTGTTCCTGTAACTCGAATCCTAGCCCGGTATATCCCATTTTAATTTTACACCATTGTGAACCTTACCCCTTTTTTACTCTCTGATAGAGGTTCTCGGCATTGAAAAATCTTCGTAAACTAAATCACACGTGTATATGTTGACATTTAAGAGATATACAGTCAAGAAAATCAAGGGCAAGGGTGATATATATGCGGATTAGACACCAAAAAAAAACACTCAACAAATGGCTACAATTTAAGGAATGTGTTTTGTGAAGGCATCAGATTCCTAATTGATGGAGAAAGGTCTGGTGGCAAGAAAAGCTGCTTCTAGGAGGTTGTCAAGTGTTTTCGCTCGACGATTCCATTCTTGGGTGGTTGGTTTGGCCCTTCTTCCTGTAACTCGAATCCTAGCCCGGTATATCCCATTTTAATTTTACACCATTGTGAACCTTACGCCTTTTTTACTCTCTGATCGAGGTTCTCGGCATTGAAAAATCTTCGTAAACTAAATCACATGTGTATATGTTGATATTTAATTGATATACAGTCAAGAAAATCAAGGGCAATGGTGATATATATGCGGATTAGACACAAAAAAAAAACTTTCAACAAATGGCTACAATTTAAGGAATGTGTTTAGTGACGGCATCAGATTCCTAATTGATGGAGAAAGGTCTGGTGGCAAGAAAAGCTGCTTCTAGGAGGTTGTTAAGTGTTTTCGCTCGACGATTCCATTCTTGGGTGGTTGGTTTGGCCCTTGTTCCTGTAACTCGAATCCTAGCCCGGTATATCTCATTTTAATTTTACACCATTGTTAACCTTACGCCTTTTTTACTCTCTGATAGAGGTTCTCGGCATTGAAAAATCTTCGTAAACTAAATCACACGTGTATATGTTGATATTTAAGAGATATACAGTCAAGAAAATCAAGGGCAATGGGGATATATATGCGGATTAGACACAAAAAAAAAACTCAACAAATGGCTCCAATTTAAGGAATGTGTTTAGTGACGGCATCAGATTCGTAATTGATGGAGAAATGTGTAGTGGCAAGAAAAGCTGCTTCTAGGAGGTTGTCAAGTATTTTCGCTCGACGATTCCATTCTTGGGTGGTTGGTTTGACCCTTGTTCCTATAACTCGAATCCTAGCCCGGTATATCCCATTTTAATCATACAGCATTGTGAACCTTACGCCTTTTTTTCTCTCTGATCGAGGTTCTCGGCATTGAAAAATCATCGTAAACTAAATCACACGTGTATATGTTGATATTTAAGAGATATACAGTCAAGAAAATCAAGGGCAATGGTGATATATATGCGGATTAGACACCAAAAAAAACACTCAACAAATAGCTACAATTTAAGGAATGTGTTTCGTGACGGCATCAAATTCCTAATTGATGGAGAAAGGACTGGTGGTAAGAAAAGCTGCTTCTACGAGGTTGTCAAGTGTTTTCGCTCGACGATTCCATTCTTGGGTGGTTGGTTTGGCCCTTGTTCCTGTAACTCGAATCCTAGCCCGGTATATCCCATTTTAATTTTACACCATTGTGAACCTTACGCCTTTTTTACTCTCTGATCGAGGTTCTCGGCATTTAAAAATCTTCGTAAACTAAATCACACGTGTATATGTTGACATTTAAGAGATATACAGTCAAGAAAATCAAGGGCAATGGTGATATATATGCGGATTAGACACAAAAAAAACACTCAACAAATGGCAACAATTTAAGGAATGTGTTTAGTGACGGCATCAGATTCCTAATTGATGGAGAAAGGTCTGGTGGCAAGAAAAGCTGCTTCTAGGAGGTTGTCAAGTGTTTTCGCTCGACGATTCCATTCTTGGGTGGTTGGTTTGGCCCTTGTTCCTGTAACTCGAATCCTAGCCCCGTATATCCGATTTTAGTTTTAAACCATTGTGAACCTTAAGCCTTTTTTACTCTCTGATCGAGGTTCTCGGCATTGAAAAATCTTCGTAAACTAAATCACACGTGTATATGTTGACATTTAATAGATATACAGTCAAGAAAATCAAGGGCAATGGTGATATATATGCGGATTAGACACCAAAAAAAAAACACAACAAATGGCTACAATTTAAGGAATGTGTTTGGTGATGGCAACAAATTCCTAATTGATGGAGAAAGGTCTGGTGGCAAGAAAAGCTGCTTCTAGGAGGTTGTCAAGTGTTTTCGCTCGACGATTCCATTCTTGGGTGGTTTGTTTGGCCCTTGTTCCTGTAACTCGAATCCTAGCCCGGTATATCCCATTTTAATTTTACACCATTGTGAACCTTACGCCTTTTTTACTCTCTGATAGAGGTTCTCGGCATTGAAAAATATTTGTAAACTAATTCACACGTGTATATGTTGATATTTAAGAGATATACAGTCAAGAAAATCAAGGGCAATGGTGATATATATGCGGATTAGACACCAAAAAAAACACTCAACAAATGACTACAATTTAAGGAATGTGTTTAGTGACGGCATCAGATTCCTAATTGATGGAGAAAGGTCTGGTGGTAAGAAAAGCTGCTTCTAGGAGGTTGTCAAGTGTTTTCGCTCGACGATTCCATTCTTGGGAGGTTGGTTTGGCCCTTGTTCCTGTAACTCGAATCCTAGCCCGTAAACTAAATCACACGTGTATATATTGATATTTAAGAGATATAGAGTCAAGAAAATCAAGGGCAATGGTAATATATATGCGGATTAGACACCAAAAAAAAAACACTCAACAAATGGCTACAATTTAGGGAATGTGTTTAGTGACGGCATCAGATTCCTAATTGATGGAGAAAGGACTGGTGGTAAGAAAAGCTGCTTCTAGGAGGTTGTCAAGTATTTTCGCTCGACGATTCCATTCTTGGGTGGTTTGTTTGGCCCTTGTTTCTGTAACTCGAATCCTCGCCCGTTATATCCCATTCTAATTTTACACCATTGTGAACCTTACGCCTTTTTTACTATCTGATCGAGGTTCTCGGCATTGAAAAATCTTCGTAAACTAAATCACACGTGTATATGTTGACATTTAAGAGATATACAGTCAAGAAAATCAAGGGAAATGGTGATATATATGCGGATTGGACGCCAAAAAAAACACTCAACAAATGGCTACAATTTAAGGAATGTGTTTAGTGATGGCATCAGATTCCTAATTGATGGAAAAGGTCTGGGGGCAAGAAAGGCTGCTTCTAGGAGGTTGTCAAGTGTTTTCGCTCGACGATTCCATTCTTGGGTGGTTGGTTTGGCCCTTGTTCCTGTAACTCGAATCCTAGCCCGGTATATCTCATTTTAATTTTACACCATTGTGAACCTTACGCCTTTTTTACTCTCTGATCGAGGTTCTTGGCATTGAAAAATCTTCGTAAACTAAATCACACGTGTATATGTTGACATTTAAGAGATATACAGTAAAGAAAATCAAGGGCAATGATGATATATATGTGGATTAGACACCAAAAAAAAACACTCAACAAATGGCTACAATTTAAGGAATGTGTTTATTGACGGCATCAGATTCCTAATTGATGGAGAAAGGTCTGGTGGCAAGAAAAGCTGCTTCTAGGAGGTTGTCAAGTGTTTTCACTCGACGATTACATTCTTGGGTGGTTGGTTTGGCCCTTGTTCCTGTAACTCAAATCCTAGCCCGGTATATCCCATTTTAATTTTACACCATTGTGAACCTTACGCCTTTTTTACTCTCTGATAGAGGTTCTCGACATTGAAAAATCTTCGTAAACTAAATCACACGTGTATATGTTGATATTTAAGAGATATATAATCAAGAAAATCAAGGGCAATGGTGATATATATGCGGATTAGACACCAAAAAAAAACACTCAACAAATGGCTACAATTTAAGGAATGTGTTTAGTGACGGCATCAGATTCTTAATTGATGGAGAAAGGTCTGGTGGTAAGAAAAGCTGCTTCTAGGAGGTTGTCAAGTGTTTTCGCTCGACGATTCCATTCTTGGGTGGTTGGTTTGGCCCTTGTTCCTGTAACTCGAATCCTAGCCCGTAAACTAAATCACACGTGTATATATTGATATATAAGAGATATAGAGTCAAGAAAATCAAGGGCAATGGTGATATATATGCGGATTAGACACCAAAAAAAAACACTCAACAAATGGCTACAATTTAGGGAATTTGTTTAGTGACGGCATCAGATTCCTAATTGATGGAGAAAGGACTGGTGGTAAGAAAAGCTGCTTCTAGGAGGTTGTCAAGTATTTTCGCTCGACGATTCCATTCTTGGGTGGTTTGTTTGGCCCTTGTTCCTGTAACTCGAATCCTAGCCCGTTATATCCCATTTTAATTTTACACCATTGTGAACCTTACGCCTTTTTTACTATCTGATCGAGGTTCTCGGCATTGAAAAATCTTCGTAAACTAAATCACACGTGTATATGTTGACATTTAAGAGATATACAGTCAAGAAAATCAAGGGAAATGGTGATATATATGCGGATTGGACGCCAAAAAAAACACTCAACAAATGGCTACTATTTAAGGAATGTGTTTAGTGACGGCATCAGATTCCTAATTGATGGAAAAGGTCTGGTGGCAAGAAAAGCTGCTTCTAGGAGGTTGTCAAGTGTTTTCGCTCGACGATTCCATTCTTGGGTGGTTGGTTTGGCCCTTGTTCCTGTAACTCGAATCCTAGCCCGGTATATCTCATTTTAATTTTACACCATTGTGAACCTTACGCCTTTTTAACTCTCTGATCGAGGTTCTTGGCATTGAAAAATCTTCGTAAACTAAATCACACGTGTATATGTTGACATTTAAGAGATATACAGTAAAGAAAATCAAGGGCAATGATGATATATATGTGGATTAGACACCAAAAAAAAAACACTCAACAAATGGCTACAATTTAAGGAATGTGTTTAGTGACGGCATCAGATTCCTAATTGATGGAGAAAGGTCTGGTGGCAAGAAAAGCTGCTTCTAGGAGGTTGTCAAGTGTTTTCACTCGACGATTACATTCTTGGGTGGTTGGTTTGGCCCTTGTTCCTGTAACTCAAATCCTAGCCCGGTATATCCCATTTTAATTTTACACCATTGTGAACCTTACGCCTTTTTTACTCTCTGATAGAGGTTCTCGACATTGAAAAATCTTCGTAAACTAAATCACACGTGTATATGTTGATATTTAAGAGATATATAATCAAGAAAATCAAGGGCAATGGTGATATATATGCGGATTAGACACAAAAAAAAACACTCAACAAATGGCTACAATTTAAGGAATGTGTTTAGTGACGGCATCAGATTCTTAATTGATGGAGAAAGGTCTGGTGGTAAGAAAAGCTGCTTCTAGGAGGTTGTCAAGTGTTTTCGCTCGACGATTCCATTCTTGGGTGGTTGGTTTGGCCCTTGTTCCTGTAACTCGAATCCTAGCCCGGTATATATCCCATTTTAATTTTACACCATTGTGAACCTTACGCCTTTTTTACTCTCTGATCGAGGTTCTCGGCATTGAAAAATCTTCGTAAACTAAATCACATGTGTATATGTTGACATTTAAGAGATATACAATCAAGAAATCAAGGGCAATGGTGATATATATGCGGATTAGACACAAAAAAAAACACACAACAAATGGCTACAATTTAAGGAATGTGTTTAGTGACGGCATCAGATTCCTAATTGATGGAGAAAGGTCTGGTGGTAAGAAAAGCTGCTTCTAGGAGGTTGTCAAGTGTTTTCCCTCGACGATTCTATTCTTGGGTGGTTGGTTTGGCCCTTGTTCCTGTAACTAGAATCCTAGCCCGGTATATCCCATTTTAATTTTACACCATTGTGAACCTTACGCCTTTTTTACTCTCTGATCGAGGTTCTCGGCATTGAAAAATCTTCATAAACTAAATCACACGTGTATATGTTGAGGGGGAGATTTGTTGCCACCAAGTCATTCTGTACAAACCCTTCTAGTGCTGAGGGGGAGATTTGTGCATGCATGCATTGTAATTGAGTATTGTAATAAATACAATCATTCGATTTCATGTCAAACATGTTTGCTTAAACTTATTCTCTCATTGATTGTGTGTTAAAAGTTTATTTCATATTTCCGCTGCAATTTATCTCTGTTTCATCTTCATTCTTATTAAACAAAACACAATCAAAAGAAACTCAGATCCTAACAGTTGGTATGAGAGCTAGGACAGTCAAATTTGATCTAACAATCATTTTGATGTAAAAGTTCAGCTCAATTTCGTTGATACTTTCGATTGTTCGTTTTTGTTGAAAAATAGAGTAAGGTATAGTCACATTCAAAAGTTGATTATTCAGTGCCTGTAAAACAACCAGAATGGCATCACAACCACAAGACACTAACAACACTGGCTCACTTTTGAAACCACCTATGTTGGTTAGATCTGAATACAACATCTGGCAGCGTAGGATGGGTCACATCTTAGCTCAACAAAATACAGGGTGTTGGAAGTCGGTTATCTTTGGACCACACGTTCCAATGGTGCCAAGTGCTGAGGATCCAAAAGTTTTTGAACCTAAGAAAATTGAAAACTATTCCGACCAGGATTTTCAGAAAATTGAATTGGATGGCAAAGCATTTAGCATAGTTGCATCCGGACTCCCAAATGAAATCTATGCTGGGCTGTTACACTGTAACAGTGCCAAGGAATTGTGGGTTGCACTTAAGGAATAGTTTGGTGGTACCTAAGAAGTAATTGAAAACAATAGGGAAGTTTTGAACCAACAGTATGAAACATTTTTTCACATTAAGGGTGAATCATTAACACATCAGTTTGAACGTTTTAGGTGTCTCATAAATGAACTGAAACTTGTTAATGTTGAATTTGCTAAATCAACTCTAAATAGCAGGTTTCTAAGGTCACTTCCTGAAAAATGGGACACAATTGCTTTTGTAACCAGAAATTCAGTTGGGTTTAAAGAGTTGACACTGACTCAACTTCATGGTAGACTCCTCACCTATGAGATGGAGTTGAACTAGAAAAAGAAGTTACAAGAGTCAGGGAAGGTTGCTGATGACTATACATTTGGTAGCACAACACTTCTTGGTCAAGAGGATTCTGGTAGTAGTAAGGATCAGGGTTATGATCATTATATTGACATAACTGCTGGAGGAGCTTTCACTAACTCTGATTCTTACTCAACTAACTATGCTTTCATAGCTAGTACTGAAAACCAGAACTCTGACAGTCAATGCTTTGAACTCAATGATCTCCAGTATTTTGATCCTACTGATCTGGAGGAGATGGACATCTTGCATCAACTTGCACTGCTGAGTTTTAGGACCAGTAAATTCTATAAGAAAACAGGGAGAAAATTTCCAGGGTTACATGGAAATCTAAAAGTAGGGTTGGATAAATCAAAGATAAAATGTTACAAGTGTAACAGGTTAGGACATTTTGCTAGAGAGTGTAGGTCACAAAACAATGAACCAATCATAACACATCCTAGCCCTAGACCTCAAAGTTCACAAAACACTGTGCATTATTACCAAAGTACCCCTGCTGCTCATGTAAACACTGCTCACTATGCACACCCTGCAACACCTGTTCCAGTGCATTATGTCCACACCCCTGCTCCTCAAATACAGTATGTCCAGTCCCCAATTCCTTAGGTTCAGGTGCAACAAGTTGCACCTCAATAAGCTGCTCAAACATCTGCCCAATCAGATCAGCAAAGCTTTTTCACCCAAGGCTTTGTTTATTGGAGTAGCTTACCTGATGAATTAGGAGATGAAAACTTTGCTCTATATGCTAAAAATGATGCTTCTAGTGATGATTTATGTTTTGTAGCATTAGAGACTATCCAAGAAGGGCTGGAGACTGAATAAGGAGCATCCAATGCAGAAACAGTGGATACAATTACTGAAGTAGTGGTTACTGCTGTGGTAAGAGAACAACTGTTGGGAGAAAATTCAGAACCTCTGATTGAACCACTGTCTGACCCCTGGTCTGCTGAAGAAGAAGAGAAGGAGCAAGAAGAAAAAGATGAGAAGAAGCCAGAAGAAAGTGAGAATGTCTGTGATTGTGCCATCATGGCTGCAACTAAGGTATCACCCTAGGTTCTTAAAAACCTTTGTACAGACAAGTGCATCATAGCATTTGTCAATGTCAAGGAGGTGAATGAAAACCTTAGAGACAAGATGTTAAATGATGAATTACAATTTGAAAAATCTTTAAAAGAATTGAAAATCAAATTGTCTGAAAAAGAAAATGAGATTTGCAGCCTCAAACATGAGCATAGCATAACCAAGGACCAACTTCAGTCAATGATAGAAAAATATCAGTCCTGCAAAAAGGAGTTGGAATCCACCCAGATCACATGTGAAAAATGGGTGGAATCCTGCAAAGGTTATGAAATCATGCTTGAAAAACAGATCAAAAGTAATGTGAAATTTGGTATAGGGTTCAGAAAAAATGACCAAGTTGAAAACACTGCTCAAAATGAATCTGTTCAAACCACTGTTGAAATCAAACCCACCAACAAGGAAGGTCAAGAAGTTAAAATAACTGATAAAAATGGCAACAAAATCACTCTTGAAAGATCTGTGGACTCCTCAACTTTTGAGGAGATTGAGAAATACCAATTCAAACCCACATGGTCTGATGAGTGTGACCTCCTTGAAAATTTCAAACCCATGGATTTTACCACTGTGGATGGTGTCAAAGCTCCTAAGGCCAAGGTCATTCCTCTTAAGGACATCCCAATAGTAGTTCAAAACTCTGTTGCAAAGGAGTCTGAAAAGAAGAAGAAATGAGAAAAGATTAAAAACTTGTTTTGTGATTTCTGTGAGAAGAAAAATTATTTGAAAAAAGATTGTTTTCATTTAAAAGCTTATGATCTTAACAAAACAAGTACCATTGTGCCTTTAAAAAGCTGCACCATCTGTGGTAAAACAAACCATATCACTCAAGAATGTGTGTATCTTAAAACTTTTGATGTCAAAAAGGAAGAATACACTTCAAAAACATCCATAAGTTCATCAAGTTCACAAGCCAAGAAACAACCATCCTTTGTGCCTGTCCAAACAGCTGTTACAAAACAGCTGAACAAAAACTCTGTTAAAAGAGAGGTTCAAGTGACAGATGTACCACCTGCCAACCACTACCAAAGAGGTAAAGGTCAACCACCATACTAAAGGGTCCCACATGTTTATAAGGCTTACAAAAAGCCTTCTAAACCAAAAGTGAACAGGCATCCCTTTGGTTATCAACAGTTGATAGGAAATGGTCCCCAGCAGTGGTTAGAAAAGAATGTGTCAAAAGCTGTTCAAACCCCTGACCTAACCACTGTCCATGTTCCTGAACTTAAGTCAGACACTGTTGTGACCCCATCCAAAGCCATATTGGCTTTGGAGACCCTCCTGAACTAATTATTTACTTGATGTGCAGGGAGCTTCTGCATGCTTAAATAGTCTTTGGTATGTAGATAGTGGAGGCTCCAGGCACATGACTGGATGTAGAGCCCTACTCAAAGACTTCAAAACTCATGCAGGGGGTGATATATCTTTTGGGAATAATAGTAAGGGGAAGGTTATGGGTTCTGGCACAGTACAGTCTAGAAAAGTTAAGTTTGAAAATGTCAATCTAATTGACAATCTAAAATACAACCTCCTTAGTGTTTCATAAATGAGTGACAAGGGTTATGGATCTTTCTTTACCAAGGAGTGTTGTAGGATTGTTGGACCAGAAATGGTTAAAAAGATTGAAGAAATAATGAAAAATGGAAAAACCCAACTTGTTGCTCAAAGGAGTGGCAATGTTTATGTAGTTGATTTGTCAAAAGAGAGTCCCATGACTGATGCCTGTCTATTCTCAGCTGCCTCTAACAAAGAGACAGAACTATGGCATAGAAGATTGGGACACACAAATCTCAAGACAATCACTGATTTATCAAAACAGGGCCTTGTAAGAGGTCTTCCACAAAAATTGTTCACCTGTCCTGAGCATTGTGTTTCCTGTTTAAAAGGAAAACAACATAAAAGCTCTTTTAAGTCCATTGAAGAGTCTAAAACAACCAAGTGCTTGCAAATGCTGCACATGGATTTGTTTGGCCTAGTAAAAGTCATGAGTCTTACAAAGAAAAGATATTGTTTGGTGATTGTAGATGACTTTTCTAGGTTTACATGGACTTATTTCTTACATTCTAAAGATGAGACTGCAGGCATATTGCACAACTTTGTCAAACAAGTTGAAAAGCAGTTTGACCTGCTAGTAAAAGTCTTTAGGAGTGACAATGGAATAGACTTCGAAAATAGGGAGTTGGATGAGTTTTGTGTGTTAAAAGGAATTGTAAGGCTAAACAGCATTCCAAGGACACCCGAACAAAATGGGGTTGTTGAAAGAAAGAACAGAACATTGATTGAGGCTGCCAGGACCATGCTTGTTGATTCAGGTTTGCCATTAACTTTCTGGGCAGAGGCTGTAAACACTGCCTGCTATGTCCAGAACAAAGTTTTAATCAACTCCAGGCATCAAAAGACTGCCTATGAAATTATGTATAAAATCAAACCACTGATCTCATACTTCAAAGTCTTTTGCTGCCCATGCTTCATTTTAAACTTAAAAGATTCCATTTCAAAATTTGCAGCCAAAGTTGATTGTGGTTATCATTTGGGATACTCAACCACTGCTAAGGCCTACAAAGTGTTTAACACCAGGACTAAGACAGTGGAAGAGACTTTGAATGTAAAGTTCAATGAACTTTCATCAATGAAAATCCCTGCAAATCCTTCAGAATTATTTGATCTTGATAAATTTACTTTTGAAAATGTTTCTGTCAAGACTAACAATGCAGGTTCATCTCAACCACCTCCATCAGACAATGGATATGAAATCATCATTCCACAACAGAAGTTTACATCCATTGCTAGAGCAGCAGATGTTCAAAACAGCTGTTAAACACTGCTACCTCAATAGTTGTTGACCAAAGTAGCCCTTCAACCTCTGCTTCCATATCCTCAATAACTTTTGATAAAAATCTGCCAACAGTGGATAAAAATAAACATGTTTCCACACCACTTCCTCCTATTCCTCCAACTCTATTTAAAGACCCTGTTGGATCATCAAAGTCACCAACAGTGGTTAGCTCATATGATTCACATCTGCAGCCCTCACCTTTAAATGCCATTGTTCCATACCAAGGAGTGTTAATCTTCTTGAAGTCTCATCCACCAGACCAAATCATTGGCAACATCAGTGAAGGGGTGCTAGCCCGGTATATCCCATTTTAATCTTACACCATTGTGAACCTTACGCCTTTTTTACTCTCTGATCTAGGTTCTCGGCACTGAAAAATCTTCGTAAACTAAATCACACGTGTATATGTTGACATTTAAGAGATAAACAGTCAAGAAAATCCAGGGCAATGGTGATATATATGCGGATTAGACACAAAAAAAAAACACTCAACAAATGGCTACAATTTAAGGAATGAGTTTAGTGACGGCATCAGATTCCTCATTGATAGAGAAAGGTCTGGTGGCAAGAAAAGTTGCTTCTAGGAGGTTGTTAAGTGTTTTCGCTCAACGATTCCATTCTTGGGTGGTTGGTTTGGCCCTTGTTCCTGTAACTCGAATCCTAGCCCGGTATATCCCATTTTAATTTTACACCATTGTGAACCTTATGTCACACCCCCAAAATCCACCTGCGGAGTACTACCGCTTGGAGGCGTGACTGACCAGGATCCAGCCACCGATCATATTGAACAAGCATATAAGTAGTTATAAAAATCCAACCAATACAATTGGTGTTCAAACAAAACATAGTTAAGTTGTAAGCGGAAGCATAAGTCTCAAATCAAAACATAAGTTTAATCGTTTCAAGGTTTAACATGGCACACAAACGTCCATGTCCCACAACGATCCTCCTCCATGCAAGCTCCAGCTAAGAAACCTAAGGACCTGCAAAGCATGTAGTAACGAGTCAACAACAAGTTGAGTGAGTTCACGGTTGGGTGTTCGTTTTAAGTCGTTTCGAAAACAGTTTCCTTTAGCTGGCATCCTGCCGTGGGGGTTACCCCATAGTTAAAAACGTGACTTGTTTATTCCCGGTTACTCTGGCAATCCTGCCGTGGGGGCTACCCCGTGTAGTTATCTGGCATTTCGGCCGTGGGGGCTACCCCATGTAGTTATCTGGCATTTCAGCCGTGGGGGCTACCCCATGTATACACTAGACTCGTTACCATATCGACTGCTGACTGTAGTCATGTTTATGTGCCCTGAACTGTCAATGTCTATCATCATTGACGTGCCAGTAGTCCATTAGTTCACGCCCGTCCTCTGCGGCACGGTGTGAGGTTTGTCAAACCTAAATAGCGCTATCTAACTAATGACCCGCTCGCCATTGGCCTCGGCGATTAAGTCGATACAAAGATGAGGGACTTCGTGATAGAGTTTTGGTCTAGTACGAGTTATCTGTCCGTGAGGACGAGGAATTGCATTCCTGAACCTTTGCTGTCCTACCCAAGGAGGACGAGGAACCCAGTTCCTTAACCCCATTCCCAACCCAGGGAATCCCATGCTTTGTAGAGGGTGTGAACTCACCTTGGTTTGCTCGGTAGAAACACAGAAAAGTCAAACAAGCAATGTCGTGGCTACTCACGTCCTATCATAGTTGTATCATACAATCAGGTTCATATTCAAGTAGTGCACGTAGGTTTCTAGCATAATGCATTCAAGTACCGTTCATGGCATACACGTTTAATCATGGCAGTTCATCAACACTCACGCTCAACAGTAACATATAAGGTCTGTGCATTAGGCCCAAGAGTCCGGCCCAAACAATTAAGTCCGAAATGAGGTGCAAGCCCAAACAGCGAGTATCCGTGTATAGTCTCGAGTCGCAACTAGGCGTTTGCGACTCGTAACCTGAGTCGCAATCATGGTCTCGGTTCGTGCTGTTTCGGTCTCGAGTCGCAACCGGACTCGTAACCGGGGTTTCGAGTCATACGGTTTATGTGCTGATCTCGTGTGGTTTCGAGTCGCAACCAGGTGTTTGCGACTCGCAACCGATGTCGCAACCGGGAGATTTCGACTCATCATGCACTGGTTTCGAGTCGCAACTGGAGGTTTCGGTTGGACAATTGCTGATTCGGTACAGTGTACTATCCAATAGGAATTCTATTTCATGAAACAGTTTGTACTACTCTCATAAACATGTTTATTTGTCTAACAATTACCATATTGGATCAAACATATCAGATTTCAAATATTCAAGCATGTTCATATCATATTCAAGTTGTTCTTCACACATTCAAGTCATGTTCATGTTGATTAATCAAACTTGTTCATCCTATTCCCGGTTTCTATCATTAATCACAAACGAAATCATGAACAACAAGGCAACACACTTGAATATACTCATCTAGTGGTTTTAAATCATCACATAACATCTCCAAAATCTATCCTAATCCGAATAACATGATGCTTTCTATTCATATGTGCAAGCCGGTTTTATGAACATTCACATTTAATGATTTGAATCACATTTCAATATAAGATATCATGAGCTCATTGTGCAATATATATCCGAAACATGTTAGCCGATTATCAACAATATATACATCCGATTCACGAAACATTATCAAGCATACAACTACACTAGTTAATCATATCATTCATACCATTATTAAGCAACAACAAACATCATAAAATCACTAACCGGTTGATGAGTTTCAAGGGCGAGTATGAAACTTCCGAGTGCGTGTGTGTGAGGGCCGATCCGCTAGTCCTAGTGTCACCGGTTTGGATCCGAGAAGAAGGAGGAGAAGTATGATGTTTGGTGTCTAGGGTTTAGTGAGAGGGAGTAGGAGAGTGTGTGTTATCCAAAGAAAATGGCAACATGGCTAACACTAAGATATATATACTTGTTCTCTATGGTGTACCCTAATGGGTTTCAAAATAGGCTAAGTGTGTATGTGTGGCCCAACCGGCCCATAAGTTATTGTTCACTCGAGACCACATGGTCTCGAGTCGGGTTCGTGTTGTCTCGGTTCATATACATACTCGAATACATACACATAAGCATACATGTAACATAACACATAATCATATAGAGGTTCACTTACCATTCATTAAATCATCAAGTTAGTTAGTCACTTAGTGTTCAAACGTACAACGAAAGGTTCTAAATTTCGAGTTGTCACATCATCCCCAAGTTGAAAGAAATTTCGTCCCGAAATTTGGTAGGCACTCACTGAGGAAGCTAGTTAAGTTGTATGGTTTTCCCGGTTTTCCTGAGGTGTCACATCCACCCCCCGTTGATCTGGAATTTCGTCCCGAAATTCCGTAGCTTCGGCCTCAGCAGTGGGTGTACTGTTTGCGAACAGTTGGGGATATTTTTGTTTCATCTGATCTTCGCGCTCCCAGGTGAACTCTGGGCCGCGACGTGAGTTCCAACGAACTCGAACAAGAGGTATTCTAGTGCTCTTGAGGACCTTAACATCCCGGTCCGTGATTTCGACTGGTTCCTCGACGAATCGTAACTGCTCGTCGATAGTGAGTTCCTTCAGAGGAACTACGTGGGACTCATCTGACGGACACTTCTTTAGATTTGACACGTGAAAAACGTTGTGAACTGCACCGAGTTCCGCTGGTAAGTTGAGTCTGTAGGCCACCCTGCCTATTTTCTCAATGACTTCGAAGGGTCCAACGTATCGTGGGTTAAGTTTGCCGCGTTTACCAAAACGAACCACACCCTTCCAGGGTGAAACTTTGAGTAGTACCCGCTCCCCAACCTGGAGCTCAAGCGGTTTCCTGCCCATGTCGGCGTAAACTTTCTGACGTTCGCGAGCGGCCGTCATACGTTTTCGTATCTGAGCGATTTGCTTGGTTGTATCTACCACATATTCTGGACCAGTGATCTGACTATCTCCCACCTCTGCCCAGCAAAGAGGAGACCGGCATTTACGTCCGTACAATGCCTCAAACGGAGCAGCTTTAATGCTGGTGTGGTAGCTGTTATTGTACGAGAATTCCACAAGTGGCAGATGCTTTTCCCAGCGGTTGCCAAAGTCGATTACACATGCACGAAGCATGTCTTCTAAGGTTTGAATGGTGCGCTCGGACTGCCCGTCCGTCTGAGGATGGTACGCTGTGCTCATATCTAATCGTGAGCCAAAGGATTTGTGCATTGCTTGCCACAGCTCTGAAGTAAAACGCGCATCTCGATCCGAGATAATGGAGGTGGGCACCCCGTGCCTCGAGACAACTTCCTTGAGGTATATTTCTGCAAGAGTGGAGAATTTGTCCGTTTCCTTGATGGCCAGGAAGTGTGCAGACTTTGTGAGTCGATCCACGATCACCCAAATAGTATCGTTCCCGCGCTGGGATCTAGGTAGGCCAGTAACAAAATCCATGGAAATTTGCTCCCATTTCCATTGAGGTATCTCTGGTTGTTGGAGCAGGCCTGAGGGTTTCTGGTATTCGGACTTGACTCTCGCACAAGTCAAGCACTTGCTGACGTAAGTTGCTATGTGGGCCTTCATGCTAGGCCACCAATACGTGGTTTTGATATCGTGGTACATTTTATCCGAACCAGGATGTACCGAGTAGCGAGACTTGTGTGCTTCATCCATCACAAGCTCTCGTAGGTTGCCATAGAGTGGGATCCAAATGCGTCCCGTTACGTAGTAAGCACCGTCTTCCTTTTGTTCTAATCGTTGCCTTGATCCACGTAAGGCTTCAGCCTTGACGTTTTCTGGTTTCAGTGCTTCCATCTGAGCTGCTCGTATCAGGGAAGGGAGACTAGAGTGGATCGTGAGTTGTAAAGCTCGCACGCGCCTTGGTGCAGTGTCCTTTCGACTAAGGGCGTCAGCCACAACATTGGCTTTGCCCGGGTGATATCTGATTGAGCACTCGTAGTCATTCAGTAGTTCGACCCATCGTCGTTGCCGCATATTCAGTTCCTTCTGCTTGAAGATATGCTCGAGACTCCTGTGATCCGTGTAGATCGCGCACTTGGTACCATACAGGTAATGCCGCCACAACTTAAGTGCAAAAACAACAGCTCCCAGCTCTAAATCGTGCGTAGTGTAGTTCTTCTCGTGAACTTTGAGTTGGCGTGAGGCGTAGGCTATAACTTTGTCTCGTTGCATCAACACGCAACCAAGACCTTGAATTGATGCGTCGCAGTAAACCACAAAGTCGTCTGTGCCCTCCGGCAAGGAAAGGATAGGTGCACTACAAAGTCTATCCTTTAGGTGCTGAAATGCCAACTCCTGTGCATTCCCCCAGCGATAAACAACGCCTTTCTGCGTTAGTGAGGTGAGAGGCTGTGCGATCTTAGAAAAATCCTTTATGAATCTCCGGTAGTATCCCGCCAAACCCAAGAATTGGCGAATTTCCTTTGGTGTACGAGGTGCAGGCCAGTTCTTAATCGAGTCTATCTTGGATGGATCAACGTGAATCCCATCCTTGTTTACCACGTGGCCTAGGAAATGGACTTCTCGAAGCCAGAAGTCGCATTTCGAGAACTTTGCATAAAGCTGTTCTGTTCGAAGGAGATCCAGAATAAGTCGCAGATGCTGCTCGTGTTCCTCCCGACTCTTGGAATAGATCAGGATGTCGTCGATGAAGACTATAACGAACTTGTCCAGGTAAGGCTTGCACACTCGATTCATCAAATCCATGAAAACCGCAGGTGCGTTTGTCATCCCAAAAGGCATGACCAAAAACTCATAGTGCCCGTATCGCGTTCTGAAAGCTGTTTTGGAGACGTCCTCTTCCCGGACTCTCAGCTGGTGATAACCCGATCTCAAATCGATCTTCGAATAGTAGCTCGATCCTTGCAGCTGGTCGAATAAGTCGTCGATACGCGGTAGAGGATAACGGTTCTTCACCGTCACCTTGTTGAGTCCCGGTAATCGATGCACATTCTGAAAGTACCGTCTTTCTTTTTCACAAATAGCACTGGAGCTCCCCAGGGCGATGAGCTAGGACGAATAAAACCCTTATCCAGGAGCTCTTGTAGTTGCGTGGAGAGTTCTTTCAACTCTGATGGGGCTAAACGATAAGGTGCACGGGCTATAGGCGCAGCTCCAGGAGCTAGTTCGATCTGAAACTCGACTTGGCGATGAGGCGGAAGACCAGGTAATTCCTCAGGAAATACCTCTGGATAATCGCGTACAACTGGAAAATCTTCTATCTTCTTCTCTTTTTCTGAGGTGTCAGTAATGAGAGCCAAAATAGCAGTGTGCCCCTTTCGCAAGCACTTTTGGGCCTTAAGGAGAGAAATGACGTTCTCAACAGCGCTCCTCTTGTCGCCATGAATCATGAGAGGTTCACCATCGGGACCCGGAATACGAACAACCTTCTCGTTGCAAAGAATCTCTTCTCGGTGTTGGGATAACCAATCCATCCCAATGACAACGTCGAAACTACCCAAGACAATAGGAATGAGGTCGATAGAGAAGGTCTGGTCAGCGAGAATGAGTTTACAATCCTTGACTACGTGTGTGGCTTCTAAACTCTTACCATTTGCTAGCTCTACGGTGTGCTTGTTGTTCAAAGGGGTTGGAATACGTTTGAGCATTCGACTAACTTCTAGTGACATGTAGCTAGTATCGGCACCCGAATCAAATAAAACTGAAACATAAAAGTCGTCGAGAAGGAACTTACCCGCCACAACATTGGGGTCATTCCTTGCTTCACCTTGGCCAATCACAAACACCCGCCCCCTGGCGCCATTGTTGTTGTTGTTCCCATTGTTACCATTCCCCTGATTGTTGTTATTGTTGTTGTTGTTGTTCTGGTTCCTGTTCAGTTGGGGACAATCTCTCTTGAAGTGGCCCTCAGCTCCACACTGAAAGCACCCTTTGTTATCACCTTGCTGCTGCTGCTGGCGCTGGTTCTGTTGAGCTTGATGACGATTCTGATTGGCGGGGTATAAGCTCCTGCAATCCTTTGCAGCGTGACCAGGCTTGTTGCACCGATGACAGTTGCCCCTGGTGCATGGCCCGCTGTGGTGCAGGCTGCAGCGATTGCATTTGGGGTGATTTCCTTTGTACCCACCATGACCTTGACCACCAGACGATTGCTGATTAGGGCTCTTGTAGTCCTCAGTCTTTCTCTGCTGAGACTGGGACTGAACAGAAGTCGAACCCTTACTTGAAGTTCCATCCCATTTCCGTTTGTTGTCACCAGAGGTGCCAGAAGTAGTTGCAGCACCTATGCGTTTTGGTAACTTGTTCTGCTCCACCGCCTGATCCGTGAGACGGTGAGCCAACTGAACAGTTTGCTGGTAGGTGGCGAGGTTCGCTGAAGTCACATGACTTTGGATTTCCGGCACTAAGCCCTGAAGAAACAGTTCGATGCGTTTGATGGGAGGGTCCACCATAGTAGGGCACAGAATTGCCAATTCGTTCGACCTTTTCACATAAGCTTCAATTTCGGACCCCGTCATCTTGAGGTTGAAGAACTCCACTTCCAGTTTGTGAATCTCATCACGACTGCAGTATTCTTCTTTGATCATCTCCTTGAAAGTTTCCCATGGGGTGGCGTTGGCAGCAACCAACCCTAGCATCTGAACTTGAGCGTTCCACCATGTGAGGGCTAAACCCTCGAGAGTACCGGTAGCATACTTCACCCTGCGCGCCTCAGGGCACTCGCACATTTCGAACACAGATTCTAGCTTCTCAAACCAGTGTAGGAGACCTACTGCTCCTTCAGTGCCGCTGAAAGTAGTTGGTCGGCAGTCCATGAAAGTCTTAAAAGTACACACGGGTGGTTGAACATGCTGACCTATCGTAGGTGAAAGAAAAGACAGAGTTTAACACAAAGGTTGGTTCACGAGAGTAGGATCCTAAAGATCCTAGAATGAGTTCGGACTGCAGGATATACCTCTTGCGTGTGCAGCTGCAACTGCTGCGGCAACTCGTTCGTTGATCAGAGCCGTCAACTGGGCTTGTGTTAGGTTAACGCGTCCAGACATGATCTTCATATCAAGAAGAACGTGAGTGAGAGGGGTTCGCGAAGGTACGACGATGAAATAGAGTAAGCACGCACGTGTTCAAGCAACAGTAGTTATACTAACCAGGTATACCATAAGCAATGTACTATGTAACTAGCAAGTAGGCAATACGTACACAGATCATATTACCTAGAATGTCGAGCCTTGCATGTGGAGTGAAGCATCGTTGTGGACCGTTGAGCACTGTACAGGTTATAGTCTGGTTTTAACAAAAACGTTTTTCCCTTTATTAAAACCAAGTTCTCTATAACCAATGGCTCTGATACCAATCTGTCACACCCCCAAAATCCACCTGCGGAGTACTACCGCTTGGAGGCGTGACTGACCAGGATCCAGCCACCAATCATATTGAACAAGCATATAAGTAGTTATAAAAATCCAACCAATACAATTGGTGTTCAAACAAAACATAGTTAAGTTGCAAGCGGAAGCATAAGTCTCAAATCAAAACATAAGTTTAATCGTTTCAAGGTTTAACATGGCACACAAACGTCCATGTCCCACAACGATCCTCCTCCATGCAAGCTCCAGCTAAGAAACCTAAGGACCTGCAAAGCATGTAGTAACGAGTCAACAACAAGTTGAGTGAGTTCACGGTTGGGTGTTCGTTTTAAGTCGTTTCGAAAACAGTTTCCTTTAGCTGGCATCCTGCCGTGGGGGTTACCCCATAGTTAAAAACGTGACTTGTTTATTCCCGGTTACTCTGGCAATCCTGCCGTGGGGGCTACCCCGTGTAGTTATCTGGCATTTCGGCCGTGGGGGCTACCCCATGTAGTTATCTGGCATTTCGGCCGTGGGGGCTACCCCATGTATACACTAGACTCGTTACCATATCGACTGCTGACTGTAGTCATGTTTATGTGCCTTGAACTGTCAATGTCTATCATCATTGACGTGCCAGTAGTCCATTAGTTCACGCCCGTCCTCTGTGGCACGGTGTGAGGTTTGTCAAACCTAAATAGCGCTATCTAACTAATGACCCGCTCGCCATTGGCCTCGGCGATTAAGTCGATACAAAGATGAGGGACTTCGTGATAGAGTTTTGGTCTAGTACGAGTTATCTGTCCGTGAGGACGAGGAATTGCATTCCTGAACCTTTGCTGTCCTACCTAAGGAGGACGAGGAACCCAGTTCCTTAACCCCATTCCCAACCCAGGGAATCCCATGCTTTGTAGAGGGTGTGAACTCACCTTGGTTTGCTCGGTAGAAACACAGAAAAGTCAAACAAGCAATGTCGTGGCTACTCACGTCCTATCATAGTTGTATCATACAATCAGGTTCGTATTCAAGTAGTGCACGTAGGTTTCTAGCATAATGCATTCAAGTACCGTTCATGGCATACACGTTTAATCATGGCAGTTCATCAACACTCACGCTCAACAGTAACATATAAGGTCTGTGCATTAGGCCCAAGAGTCCGGCCCAAACAATTAAGTCCGAAATGAGGTGCAAGCCCAAACAGCGAGTATCCGTGTATAGTCTCGAGTCGCAACTAGGCGTTTGCGACTCGTAACCTGAGTCGCAATCATGGTCTCGGTTCGTGCTGTTTCGGTCTCGAGTCGCAACCGGACTCGTAACCGGGGTTTCGAGTCATACGGTTTATGTGCTGATCTCGTGTGGTTTCGAGTCGCAACCAGGTGTTTGCGATTCGCAACCGATGTCGCAACCGGGAGATTTCGACTCATCATGCACTGGTTTCGAGTCGCAACTGGAGGTTTCGGTTGGACAATTGCTGATTCGGTACAGTGTACTATCCAATAGGAATTCTATTTCATGAAACAGTTTTTACTACTCTCATAAACATGTTTATTTGTCTAACAATTACCATATTGGATCAAACATATCAGATTTCAAATATTCAAGCATGTTCATATCATATTCAAGTTGTTCTTCACACATTCAAGTCATGTTCATGTTGATTAATCAAACTTGTTCATCCTATTCCCGGTTTCTATCATTAATCACAAACGAAATCATGAACAACAAGGCAACACACTTGAATATACTCATCTAGTGGTTTTAAATCATCACATAACATCTCCAAAATCTATCCTAATCCGAATAACATGATGCTTTCTATTCATATGTGCAAGCCGGTTTTATGAACATTCACATTTAATGATTTGAATCACATTTCAATATAAGATATCATGAGCTCATTGTGCAATATATATCCGAAACATGTTAGCCGATTATCAACAATATATACATCCGATTCACGAAACATTATCAAGCATACAACTACACTAGTTAATCATATCATTCATACCATTATTAAGCAACAACAAACATCATAAAATCACTAACCGGTTGATGAGTTTCAAGGGCGAGTATGAAACTTCCGAGTGCGTGTGTGTGAGGGCCGATCCGCTAGTCCTAGTGTCACCGGTTTGGATCCGAGAAGAAGGAGGAGAAGTATGATGTTTGGTGTCTAGGGTTTAGTGAGAGGGAGTAGGAGAGTGTGTGTTATCCAAAGAAAATGGCAACATGGCTAACACTAAGATATATATACTTGTTCTCTATGGTGTACCCTAATGGGTTTCAAAATAGGCTAAGTGTGTATGTGTGGCCCAACCGGCCCATAAGTTATTGTTCACTCGAGACCACATGGTCTCGAGTCGGGTTCGTGTTGTCTCGGTTCATATACATACTCGAATACATACACATAAGCATACATGTAACATAACACATAATCATATAGAGGTTCACTTACCATTCATTAAATCATCAAGTTAGTTAGTCACTTAGTGTTCAAACGTACAACGAAAGGTTCTAAATTTCGAGTTGTCACACCTTACGCCTTTTTTACTCTCTGATCGAGGTTCTCGGCATTGAAAAATATTCGTAAACTAAATCACACGTGTATATGTTGACATTTAAGAGACATACAGTCAAGAAAATCAAGGGCAATGGTGATATATATGCGGATTAGACACCAAAAAAAACACTCAACAAATGGCTACAATTTAAGGATTGTGTTTAGTGACGGCATCAGATTCCTAATTGATGGAGAAAGGTCTGGTGGCAAGAAAAGTTGCTTCTAAGAGGTTGTCAAGTGTTTTCGCTCGACGATTCCATTCTTGGGTGGTTGGTTTGGCCCTTGTTCCTGTAACTCGAATCCTAGCCCGGTATATCCCATTTTAATTTTACACCATTGTGAACCTTACGCATTTTTTACTCTCTGATAGAGGTTCTCGGCATTGAAAAATCTTCGGAAACTAAATCACACGTGTATATGTTGATATTTAAGAGATATACAGTCAAGAAAATCAAGGGCAATGGTAATATATATGCAGATTAGACACAAAAAAAAACACTCAACAAATGGCTACAATTTAAGGAATGTGTTTAGTGACGGCATCAGATTCCTAATTGATGGAGAAAGGTCTGGTGGTAAGAAAAGCTGCTTCTAGGAGGTTGTCAAGTGTTTTCGCTCGACGATTCCATTCTTTGGTGGTTGGTTTGGCCCTTGTTCCTGTAACTCGAATCCTATCCCGGTATATCCCATTTTAATTTTACACCATTGTGAACCTTACGCCTTTTTTACTCTGTGATCGAGGTTCTCGGCATTGAAAAATCATCGTAAACTAAATTATACGTGTATATGTTGACATTTAAGATATATACAGTCTTGAAAATCAAGGGAAATGGTGATATATATGCGGATTAGACACAAAAAAAAAACACTCAACAAATGGCTACAATTTAAGGAATGTATATAGTGACGGCATCAGATTCCTAATTGATGGAGAAAGGTCTGGTGGCAAGAAAAGCTGCTTCTAGGAGTTTGTCAAGTGTTTTCGCTCGACGATTCCATTCTTGGGTGGTTGGTTTGGCCCTTGTTCCTGTAACTCGAATCCTAGCCCGGTATATCCCATTTTAATTTTACACCATTGTGAAACTTACGCCTTTTTTACTCTCTGATAGAGGTTCTCGGCATTGAAAAATCTTCAGAAACTAAATCACACGTGTATATGTTGATATTTAAGAGATATACAGTCAAGAAAATCAAGGGCAATGGTGATATATATGCAGATTAGACACAAAAAAAACACTCAACAAATGGCTACAATTTAAGGAATGTGTTTAGTGACGGCATCAGATTCCTAATTGATGGAGAAAGGTCTGGTGGCAAGAAAAGCTGCTTCTAGGAGTTTGTCAAGTGTTTTCGCTCGACGATTCCATTCTTGGGTGGTTGGTTTGGCCCTTGTTCCTGTAACTCGAATCCTATCCCGGTATATCCCATTTTAATTTTACACCATTGTGAACCTTACGCCTTTTTTACTCTCTGATAGAGGTTCTCGGCATTGAAAAATCTTCGGAAACTAAATCACACGTGTATATGTTGATATTTAAGAGATATACAGTCAAGAAAATCAAGGGCAATGGTAATATATATGCAAATTAGACACAAAAAAAAAACACTCAACAAATGGCTACAATTTAAGGAATGTGTTTAGTGACGGCATCAGATTCCTAATTGATGGAGAAAGGTCTGGTGGTAAGAAAAGCTGCTTCTAGGAGGTTGTCAAGTGTTTTCGCTCGACGATTCCATTCTTTGGTGGTTGGATTGGCCCTTGTTCCTGTAACTCGAATCCTAGCCCGGTATATCCCATTTTAATTTTACACCATTGTGAACCTTACGCCTTTTTTACTCTCTGATAGAGGTTCTCGGCATTGAAAAATCTTCGGAAACTAAATCACACGTGTATATGTTGATATTTAAGAGATATACAGTCAAGAAAATCAAGGGCAATGGTGATATATATGCAGATTAGACACAAAAAAAAAACACACAACAAATGGCTTCAATTTAAGGAATGTGTTTAGTGACGGCATCAGATTCCTAATTGATGGAGAAAGGTCTGGTGGTAAGAAAAGCTGCTTCTAGGAGGTTGTCAAGTGTTTTCGCTCGATGATTCCATTCTTGGGTGGTTGGTTTGGCCCTTGTTCCTGTAACTCGAATCGTATCCCGGTATATCCCATTTTAATTTTACACCATTCTGAACCTTACGCCTTTTTTACTCTCTGATCGAGGTTCTCCGCATTGAAAAATCTTCGTAAACTAAATCACACGTGTATATGTTGACATTTAAGAGATATACAGTCAAGAAAATTAAGGGCAATGGTGATATATATGCAGATTAGACACCAAAAAAAATCACTCAACAAATGGCTACAATTAAAGGAATGTGTTTAGTGACCGCATCAGATTCCTAATTGATGGAGAAAGGTCTGGTGGCAAGAAAAGCTGCTTCTAGGAGGTTGTCAAGTGTTTTCGCTCGACGATTCCATTCTTGGGTGGTTGGTTTGGCCCTTGTTCCTGTAACTCGAATACTAACCCGGTATATCCCATTTTAATTTTACACCATTGTGAACCTTACGCCTTTTTTACTCTCTGATCGTGGTTCTCGGCATTGAAAAATCTTCGTAAACCAAATCACACGTGTATATGTTGATATTTAAGAGATATACAGTCAATAAAATCAAGGGCAATGGTGATATATATGCGGATTAGACACCAAAAAAACACTCAACAAATGGCTATAATTTAAGGAATGTGTTTAGTGACGGCATCAGATTCCTAATTGATGGAGAAAGGTCTGGTGGTAAGAAAAGCTGCTTCTAGGAGGTTGTCAAGTGTTTTCGCTCGACGATTCAATTCTTGGGTGGTTGGTTTGGCCCTTGTTCCTGTAACTCGAATCCTAGCCCGGTATATCCCATTTTAATTTTACACCGTTGTGAACCTTATGCCTTTTTTACTCTCTGATCGAGATTCTCAACATTGAAAAATCTTCGTAAACTAAATTACACGTGTATATGTTGATATTTAAGAGGTATACAGTCAAGAAAATTAAGGGCAATGGTGATATATATGCGGATTAGACACCAAAAAAAACACTCAACAAATGGCTACAATTTAAGGAATGTGTTTAGTGACGGCATCAGATTCCTTATTGATGGAGAAAGGTCTGGTGGTAAGAAAAGCTGCTTCTAGGAGGTTGTCAAGTGTTTTCGCTCGACGATTCCATTCTTGGGTGGTTGGTTTGGCGCTTGTTCCTGTAACTCGAATCCTAGTCTGGTATATCCCATTTTTAATCTTACACCATTATGAACCTTACGCCTTTTTTACTCTCTGATCGAGGTTCTCGGCATTGAAAAATCTTCATAAACTAAATCACACGTGTATATTTTGACACTTAAGAGATATACAGTCAAGAAAATCAAGGGCAATGGTGATATATATGTCTAGTGTTTTCGCTCGACGATTCCATTCTTGGGTAGTTGGTTTGGACCTTGTTCCAGTAACTCGAATCCTAGCCAGGTATATCCCATTTTAATTTTACACCATTGTGAACCTTATGCCTTTTTTACTCTCTGATCGAGGTTCTCGGCATTGAAAAAACTTCGTAAACTAAATCACACGTGTATATGTTGATATTTTAGAGATATACAGTCAAGAAAATCAAGGGCAATGGTGATATATATGTCAAGTGTTTTGGCTCGACGATTCCATTCTTGGGTGGTTGGTTTAGCCCTTGTTCCTCTAACTCGAATCCTAGCCCGTAATATCCCATTTTAATTTTACACCATTGTGAACCTTACGCCTTTTTTACTCTCTGATCGAGGTTCTCGGCATTAAAAAATCTTCGTAAACTAAATCACACGTGTATATGTTGATATTTAAGAGATATACAGTCATGAAAATCAACGGCAATGGTGATATATATGTCAAGTGTTTTCGCTCGACGATTCCATTCTTGGGTGGTTGGTTTGGCCCTTATTCCTGTAACTCGAATACTAGCCCGGTATATCCCATTTTAATTTTACACCATTGTGAACCTTACGCCTTTTTTACTCTCTTCTCGAGGTTCTCGGCATTGAAAAATCTTCGTAAACTAAATCACACGTGTATATGTTGACATTTAAGAGATATACAGTCAAGAAAATCAAGGGCAATAGTGATATATATGCGGATTAGACACCAAAAAAAACACTCAACAAATGGCTACAATTTAAGTAAAATGTGTATAGTGACGACATCAGATTCCTAATTGATGGAGAAAGGTCTGGTGGCAAGAAAAGCTGCTTCTAGGAGTTTGTCAAGTGTTTTCGCTCGACGATTCCATTCTTGGTTGGTTGGTTTGGCCCTTGTTCCTGTAACTCGAATCCTAGCCCGGAATATCCCATTTTAATTTTACACCATTGTGAACCTTACGCCTTTTTTACTCTCTGATCGAGATTCTCGGCATTGAAAAATCTTCGTAAACTAAATTACACGTGTATATGTTGATATTTAAGAGATACACAGTCAAGAAAATTAAGGGCAATGGTGATATATATGCGGATTAGACACCAAAAAAAAACACACAACAAATGGCTACAATTTAAGGAATGTGTTTAGTGACGGCATCAGATTCCTAATTGATGGAGAAAGGTCTGGTGGAAAGAAAAGCTGCTTCTAGGAGGTTGTCAAGTGTTTTCGCTCGACGATTCCATTCTTGGGTGGTTGGTTTGGCCCTTGTTCCTGTAACTCGAATCCTAGCCTGGTATATCCCATTTTTAATCTTACACCATTATGAACCTTACGCCTTTTTTACTCTCTGATCGAGGTTCTCGGCATTGAAAAATCTTCGTAAACTAAATCACACGTGTATATGTTGACATTTAAGAGATATACAGTCAAGAAAATCAAGGGCAATGGTGATATATATGTCAAGTGTTTTCGCTCGACGATTCCATTCTTGGGTAGTTGGTTTGGACCTTGTTCCTGTAACTCGAATCCTAGCCAGGTATATCCCATTTTAATTTTACACTATTGTAAACCTTATGCCTTTTTTACTCTCTGATCGAGGTTCTCGGCATTGAAAAAACTTCGTAAACTAAATCACACGTGTATATGTTGATATTTTAGAGATATACAGTCAAGAAAATTAAGGGCAATGGTGATATATATGTCAAGTGTTTTGGCTCGACGATTCCATTCTTGGGTGGTTGGTTTAGCCCTTGTTCCTGTAACTCGAATCTTAGCCCGGTATATCCCATTTTAATTTTACACCATTGTGAACCTTACGCCTTTTTTACTCTCTGATCGAGGTTCTCAGCATTGAAAAATCTTCGTAAACTAAATCACACGTGTATATGTTGATATTTAAGAGATATACAGTCAAGAAAATCAAGGGCAATGGTGATATATATGCGGATTAGACACAAAAAAAATCACTCAACAAATGGCGACAATTTAAGGAATGTGTTTAGTGACGGCATCAGATTCCTAATTGATGGAGAAAGGTCTGGTGGGAAGAAAAGCTGCTTCTAGGAGGTTGTCAAGTGTTTTCGCTCGACGATTCCATTCTTGGGTAATTGGTTTGGCCCTTGTTCCTGTAACTCGAATCCTAGCCTGGTATATCCCATTTTTAATCTTACACCATTATGAACCTTACGCCTTTTTTACTCTCTGATCGAGGTTCTCGGCATTGAAAAATCTTCGTAAACTAAATCACACGTGTATATGTTGACATTTAAGAGATATACAATCAAGAAAATCAAAGGCAATGGTGATATATATGTCAAGTGTTTTCGCTCAACAATTCCATTCTTGGGTAGTTGGTTTGGAACTTGTTCCTATAACTCGAATCCTAGCCAGGTATATCCCATTTTAATTTTACACCATTGTGAACCTTACGCCTTTTTTACTCTCTAATCGAGGTTCTCGGCATTGAAAAATCTTCGTAAACTAAATCACACGTGTATATGTTGACATTTAAGAGATATACAATCAAGAAAATTAAGGGCAATGGTGATATATATGCGGATTAGACACCAAAAAAAATCACTCAACAAATGGCTACAATTTAAGGAATGTGTTTAGTAACGGCATCAGATTCCTAATTGATGGAGAAAGGTCTGGTGGCAAGAAAAGCTGCTTCTAGGAGGTTGTCAAGTGTTTTCGCTCGACGATTCCATTCTTGGGTGGTTGGTTTGGCCCTTGTTCCTGTAACTCAAATCCTAGCCCGATATATCCCATTTTAATTTTACACCATTGTGAACCTTACGCCTTTTTTACTCTCTGATCAAGGTTCTCGGCATTGAAAAATCTTTGTAAACTATATCACACGTGTATATGTTGACATTTAAGAGATATACAGTCAAGAAAATCAAGGGCAATGGAGATATATATGTCAAGTGTTTTCGCTCGACGATTCCATTCTTGGGTGGTTGGTTTGGCCCTTGTTCCTGTAACTCGAATTCTAGCCCGGTATATCCCATTTTAATTTTACACCAATGTGAACCTTACGCCTTTTTTACTCTCTGATCGAGGTTCTCGTCATTGAAAAATCATCGTAAACTAAATCACACGTGTATATGTTGACATTTAAGAGATATACAGTCAAGAAAATCAAGGGCAATGGTGATATATATGTCAAGTGTTTTCGATCGACCATTCCATTCTTGGGTGGTTGGTTTGGCCCTTGTTCCTGTAACTCGAATCCTAGCCCGGTATATCGCATTTTAATTTTACACCATTGTGAACCTTACGCCTTTTTTACTCTCTAATCGAGGTTCTCGGCATTGAAAAATCTTCGTAAACTAAATCACATGTGTATATGTTGACATATAAGAGATATACAGTCAAGAAAATCAAGGGCAATGGTGATATATATGCGGATTAGACACCAAAAAAAACACTCAACAAATGGCTACAATTTAAGGAATGTGTTTAGTGACGGCATCAGATTCCTAATTGATGGAGAAAGGTCTGGTGGCAAGAAAAGCTGCTTCTTGGAGGTTGTAAAGTGTTTTCGCTAGACGATTCCATTCTTGGGTGGTTGGTTTGGCCCTTGTTCCTGTAACTCGAATCCTAGCCCGGTATATCCCATTTTAATTTTACACCATTGTGAACCTTACGCCTTTTTTACTCTCTGATCGAGGTTCTCGGCATTGAAAAATCTTCGTGTATATGTTGATATTTAAGAGATATACAGTCAAGAAAATCAAGGGCAATGGTGATATATATGCGGATTAGAAACAAAAAAAAAACACTCTACAAATGGCTATAATTTAAGGAATGTGTTTAGTCAGATTCCTAATTGATGGAGAAAGGTCTGGTGGTAAGAAAAGCTGCTTCTAGGAGGTTGTCAAGTGTTTTCGCTCGACGATTCCATTCTTGGGTGGTTGGTTTGGCCCTTGTTCCTGTAACTCGAATCCTAGCCCGGTATATTCCATTTTAATTTTACACCATTGTGAACCTTACGCCTTTTTTACTCTCTGATCGAGGTTCTCGGCATTAAAAAATCTTCGTAAACTAAATCACACGTGTATATGTTGATATTTAAGAGATATACAGTCATGAAAATCAAGGGCAATGGTGATATATATGTCAAGTGTTTTCGCTCGACGATTCCATTCTTGGGTGGTTGGTTTGGCCCTTATTCCTGTAACTCGAATACTAGCCCGGTATATCCCATTTTAATTTTACACCATTGTGAACCTTACGCCTTTTTTACTCTCTGATCGAGGTTCTCGGCATTGAAAAATCTTCGTAAACTAAATCACACGTGTATATGTTGACATTTAAGAGATATACAGTCAAGAAAATCAAGGGCAATAGTGATATATATGCGGATTAGACACCAAAAAAAACACTCAACAAATGGCTACAATTTAAGTAAAATGTGTATAGTGACGACATCAGATTCCTAATTGATGGAGAAAGGTCTGGTGGCAAGAAAAGCTGCTTCTAGGAGTTTGTCAAGTGTTTTCGCTCGACGATTCCATTCTTGGTTGGTTGGTTTGGCCCTTGTTCCTGTAACCCGAATCCTAGCCCGGTATATCCCATTTTAATTTTACACCATTGTGAACCTTACGCCTTTTTTACTCTCTGATCGAGATTCTCAACATTGAAAAATCTTCGTAAACTAAATTACACGTGTATATGTTGATATTTAAGAGATACACAGTCAAGAAAATTAAGGGCAATGGTGATATATATGCGGATTAGACACCAAAAAAAAACACACAACAAATGGCTACAATTTAAGGAATGTGTTTAGTGACGGCATCAGATTCCTAATTGATGGAGAAAGGTCTGGTGGAAAGAAAAGCTGCTTCTAGGAGGTTGTCAAGTGTTTTCGCTCAACGATTCCATTCTTGGGTGGTTGGTTTGGCCCTTGTTCCTGTAACTCGAATCCTAGCCTGGTATATCCCATTTTTAATCTTACACCATTATGAACCTTACGCCTTTTTTACTCTCTGATCGAGGTTCTCGGCATTGAAAAATCTTCATAAACTAAATCACACGTGTATATGTTGACATTTAAGAGATATACAGTCAAGAAAATCAAGGGCAATGGTGATATATATGTCAAGTGTTTTCGCTCGACGATTCCATTCTTGGGTAGTTGGTTTGGACCTTGTTCCTGTAACTCGAATCCTAGCCAGGTATATCCCATTTTAATTTTACACTATTGTAAACCTTATGCCTTTTTTACTCTCTGATCGAGGTTCTCGGCATTGAAAAAACTTCGTAAACTAAATCACACGTGTATATGTTGATATTTTAGAGATATACAGTCAAGAAAATTAAGGGCAATGGTGATATATATGTCAAGTGTTTTGGCTCGACGATTCCATTCTTGGGTGGTTGGTTTAGCCCTTGTTCCTGTAACTCGAATCTTAGCCCGGTATATCTCATTTTAATTTTACACCATTGTGAACCTTACGCCTTTTTTACTCTCTGATCGAGGTTCTCAGCATTGAAAAATCTTCGTAAACTAAATCACACGTGTATATGTTGATATTTAAGAGATATACAGTCAAGAAAATCAAGGGCAATGGTGATATATATGCGGATTAGACACAAAAAAAATCACTCAACAAATGGCGACAATTTAAGGAATGTGTTTAGTGACGGCATCAGATTCCTAATTGATGGAGAAATGTCTGGTGGGAAGAAAAGCTGCTTCTAGGAGGTTGTCAAGTGTTTTCGCTCGACGATTCCATTCTTGGGTAATTGGTTTGGCCCTTGTTCCTGTAACTCGAATCCTAGCCTGGTATATCCCATTTTTAATCTTACACCATTATGAACCTTACGCCTTTTTTACTCTCTGATCGAGGTTCTCGGCATTGAAAAATCTTCGTAAACTAAATCACACGTGTATATGTTGACATTTAAGAGATATACAATCAAGAAAATCAAAGGCAATGGTGATATATATGTCAAGTGTTTTCGCTCAACAATTCCATTCTTGGGTAGTTGGTTTGGAACTTGTTCCTATAACTCGAATCCTAGCCAGGTATATCCCATTTTAATTTTACACCATTGTGAACCTTACGCCTTTTTTACTCTCTAATCGAGGTTCTCGGCATTGAAAAATCTTCGTAAACTAAATCACACGTGTATATGTTGACATTTAAGAGATATACAATCAAGAAAATTAAGGGCAATGGTGATATATATGCGGATTAGACACCAAAAAAAATCACTCAACAAATGGCTACAATTTAAGGAATGTGTTTAGTAACGGCATCAGATTCCTAATTGATGGAGAAAGGTCTGGTGGCAAGAAAAGCTGCTTCTAGGAGGTTGTCAAGTGTTTTCGCTCGACGATTCCATTCTTGGGTGGTTGGTTTGGCCCTTGTTCCTGTAACTCAAATCCTAGCCCGGTATATCCCATTTTAATTTTACACCATTGTGAACCTTACGCCTTTTTTACTCTCTGATCAAGGTTCTCGGCATTGAAAAATCTTTGTAAACTATATCACACGTGTATATGTTGACATTTAAGAGATATACAGTCAAGAAAATCAAGGGCAATGGAGATATATATGTCAAGTGTTTTCGCTCGACGATTCCATTCTTGGGTGGTTGGTTTGGCCCTTGTTCCTGTAACTCGAATTCTAGCCCGGTATATCCCATTTTAATTTTACACCAATGTGAACCTTACGCCTTTTTTACTCTCTGATCGAGGTTCTCGTCATTGAAAAATCATCGTAAACTAAATCACACGTGTATATGTTGACATTTAAGAGATATACAGTCAAGAAAATCAAGGGCAATGGTGATATATATGTCAAGTGTTTTCGCTCGACCATTCCATTTTTGGGTGGTTGGTTTGGCCCTTGTTCCTGTAACTCGAATCCTAGCCTGGTATATCGCATTTTAATTTTACACCATTGTGAACCTTACGTCTTTTTTACTCTCTAATCGAGGTTCTCGGCATTGAAAAATCTTCGTAAACTAAATCACATGTGTATATGTTGACATATAAGAGATATACAGTCAAGAAAATCAAGGGCAATGGTGATATATATGCGGATTAGACACCAAAAAAAACACTCAACAAATGGCTACAATTTAAGGAATGTGTTTAGTGACGGCATCAGATTCCTAATTGATGGAGAAAGGTCTGGTGGCAAGAAAAGCTGCTTCTTGGAGGTTGTAAAGTGTTTTCGCTAGACGATTCCATTCTTGGGTGGTTGGTTTGGCCCTTGTTCCTGTAACTCGAATCCTAGCCCGGTATATCCCATTTTAATTTTACACCATTGTGAACCTTACGCCTTTTTTACTCTCTGATCGAGGTTCTCGGCATTGAAATATCTTCGTGTATATGTTGATATTTAAGAGATATACAGTCAAGAAAAACAAGGACAATGGTGATATATATGCGGATTAGAAACAAAAAAAAAACACTCTACAAATGGCTATAATTTAAGGAATGTGTTTAGTCAGATTCCTAATTGATGGAGAAAGGTCTGGTGGTAAGAAAAGCTGCTTCTAGGTGGTTGTCAAGTGTTTTCGCTCGACGATTCCATTCTTGGGTGGTTGGTTTGGCCCTTGTTCCTGTAACTCGAATCCTAGCCCGGTATATTCCATTTTAATTTTACACCATTGTGAACCTTACGCCTTTTTTACTCTCTGATCGAGGTTCTCGGCATTAAAAAATCTTCGTAAACTAAATCACACGTGTATATGTTGATATTTAAGAGATATACAGTCATGAAAATCAAGGGCAATGGTGATATATATGTCAAGTGTTTTCGCTCGACGATTCCATTCTTGGGTGGTTGGTTTGGCCCTTATTCCTGTAACTCGAATACTAGCCCGGTATATCCCATTTTAATTTTACACCATTGTGAACCTTACGCCTTTTTTACTCTCTGATCGAGGTTCTCGGCATTGAAAAATCTTCGTAAACTAAATCACACGTGTATATGTTGACATTTAAGAGATATACAGTCAAGAAAATCAAGGGCAATAGTGATATATATGCGGATTAGACACAAAAAAAAACACTCAACAAATGGCTACAATTTAAGTAAAATGTGTATAGTGACGACATCAGATTCCTAATTGATGGAGAAAGGTCTGGTGGCAAGAAAAGCTGCTTCTAGGAGTTTGTCAAGTGTTTTCGCTCGACGATTCCATTCTTGGTTGGTTGGTTTGGCCCTTGTTCCTGTAACTCGAATCCTAGCCCGGTATATCCCATTTTAATTTTACACCATTGTGAACCTTACGCCTTTTTTACTCTCTGATCGAGATTCTCAACATTGAAAAATCTTCGTAAACTAAATTACACGTGTATATGTTGATATTTAAGAGATACACAGTCAAGAAAATTAAGCGCAATGGTGATATATATGCGGATTAGACACCAAAAAAAACACACAACAAATGGCTACAATTTAAGGAATGTGTTTAGTGACGGCATCAGATTCCTAATTGATGGAGAAAAGTCTGGTGGAAAGAAAAGCTACTTCTAGGAGGTTGTCAAGTGTTTTCGCTCGACGATTCCATTCTTGGGTGGTTGGTTTGGCCCTTGTTCCTGTAACTCGAATCCTAGCCTGGTATATCCCATTTTTAATCTTACACCATTATGAACCTTACGCCTTTTTTACTCTCTGATCGAGGTTCTCGGCATTGAAAAATCTTCATAAACTAAATCACACGTGTATATGTTGACATTTAAGAGATATACAGTCAAGAAAATCAAGGGCAATGGTGATATATATGTCAAGTGTTTTCGCTCGACGATTCCATTCTTGGGTAGTTGGTTTGGACCGTGTTCCTGTAACTCGAATCCTAGCCAGGTATATCCCATTTTAATTTTACACCATTGTAAACCTTATGCCTTTTTTACTCTCTGATCGAGGTTCTCGGCATTGAAAAAACTTCGTAAACTAAATCACACGTGTATATGTTGATATTTTAGAGATATACAGTCAAGAAAATTAAGGGCAATGGTGATATATATGTCAAGTGTTTTGGCTCGACGATTCCATTCTTGGGTGGTTGGTTTAGCCCTTGTTCCTGTAACTCGAATCTTAGCCCGGTATATCCCATTTTAATTTTACACCATTGTGAACCTTACGCCTTTTTTACTCTCTGATCGAGGTTCTCAGCATTGAAAAATCTTCGTAAACTAAATCACACGTGTATATGTTGATATTTAAGAGATATACAGTCAAGAAAATCAAGGGCAATGGTGATATATATGCGGATTAGACACAAAAAAAATCACTCAACAAATGGCGACAATTTAAGGAATGTGTTTAGTGACGGCATCAGATTCCTAATTGATGGAGAAAGGTCTGGTGGGAAGAAAAGCTGCTTCTAGGAGGTTGTCAAGTGTTTTCGCTCGACGATTCCATTCTTGGGTAGTTGGTTTGGCCCTTGTTCCTGTAACTCGAATCCTAGCCTGGTATATCCCATTTTTAATCTTACACCATTATGAACCTTACGCCTTTTTTACTCTCTGATCGAGGTTCTCGGCATTGAAAAATCTTCGTAAACTAAATCACACGTGTATATGTTGACATTTAAGAGATATACAATCAAGAAAATCAAAGGCAATGGTGATATATATGTCAAGTGTTTTCGCTCAACAATTCCATTCTTGGGTAGTTGGTTTGGAACTTGTTCCTATAACTCGAATCCTAGCCAGGTATATCCCATTTTAATTTTACACCATTGTGAACCTTACGCCTTTTTTACTCTCTAATCGAGGTTCTCGGCATTGAAAAATCTTCGTAAACTAAATCACACGTGTATATGTTGACATTTAAGAGATATACAATCAAGAAAATTAAGGGCAATGGTGATATATATGCGGATTAGACACCAAAAAAAATCACTCAACAAATGGCTACAATTTAAGGAATGTGTTTAGTAACGGCATCAGATTTCTAATTGATGGAGAAAGGTCTGGTGGCAAGAAAAGCTGCTTCTAGGAGGTTGTCAAGTGTTTTCGCTCGACGATTCCATTCTTGGGTGGTTGGTTTGGCCCTTGTTCCTGTAACTCAAATCCTAGCCCGGTATATCCCATTTTAATTTTACACCATTGTGAACCTTACACCTTTTTTACTCTCTGATCAAGGTTCTCGGCATTGAAAAATCTTTGTAAACTATATCACACGTGTATATGTTGACATTTAAGAGATATACAGTCAAGAAAATCAAGGGCAATGGAGATATATATGTCAAGTGTTTTCGCTCGACGATTCCATTCTTGGGTGGTTGGTTTGGCCCTTGTTCCTGTAACTCGAATTCTAGCCCGGTATATCCCATTTTAATTTTACACCATTGTGAACCTTACGCCTTTTTTACTCTCTGATCGAGGTTCTCGTCATTGAAAAATCATCGTAAACTAAATCACACGTGTATATGTTGACATTTAAGAGATATACAGTCAAGAAAATCAAGGGCAATGGTGATATATATGTCAAGTGTTTTCGCTCGACCATTCCATTCTTGGGTGGTTGGTTTGGCCCTTGTTCCTGTAACTCGAATCCTAGCCCGGTATATCGCATTTTAATTTTACACCATTGTGAACCTTACGCCTTTTTTACTCTCTAATCGAGGTTCTCGGCATTGAAAAATCTTCGTAAACTAAATCACATGTGTATATGTTGACATATAAGAGATATACAGTCAAGAAAATCAAGGGCAATGGTGATATATATGCGGATTAGACACCAAAAAAAAACACTCAACAAATGGCTACAATTTAAGGAATGTGTTTAGTGACGGCATCAGATTCCTAATTGATGGAGAAAGGTCTGGTGGCAAGAAAAGCTGCTTCTTGGAGGTTGTAAAGTGTTTTCGCTAGACGATTCCATTCTTGGGTGGTTGGTTTGGCCCTTGTTCCTGTAACTCGAATCCTAGCCCGGTATATCCCATTTTAATTTTACACCATTGTGAACCTTACGCCTTTTTTACTCTCTGATCGAGGTTCTCGGCATTGAAAAATCTTCGTGTATATGTTGATATTTAAGAGATATACAGTCAAGAAAATCAAGGGCAATGGTGATATATATGCGGATTAGAAACAAAAAAAAAACACTCTACAAATGGCTATAATTTAAGGAATGTGTTTAGTCAGATTCCTAATTGATGGAGAAAGGTCTGGTGGTAAGAAAAGCTGCTTCTAGGAGGTTGTCAAGTGTTTTCGCTCGACGATTCCATTCTTGGGTGGTTGGTTTGGCCCTTGTTCCTGTAACTCGAATCCTAGCCCGGTATATTCCATTTTAATTTTACACCATTGTGAACCTTACGCCTTTTTTACTCTCTGATCGAGGTTCTCGGCATTGAAAAATCTTCGTAAACTAAATCACACGTGTATATGTTGACATTTAAGAGATATACAGTCAAGAAAATCAAGGGCAATGGTGATATATATGCGGATTAGACACCAAAAAAAAAACACTCAACAAATGGCTACAATTTAAGGAATGTGTTTAGTGACGGCATCAGATTCCTAATTGAAGGAGAAAGGTCTGGTGGCAAGAAAAGCTGCTTCTAGGAGGTTGTCAAGTGTTTTCGCTCGACGATTCCATTCTTGGGTGGTTGGTTTGTGTGACAACCCGTAACTTTGAGGTAAAAACCCATTCGTTTCACTTTTATAAATTAAATCCTACGTGTTATTATTTGATGAATCACATTGAACCGGCCAGAAGTGTTTGAACCAAGTGCACATCGATTCAACCCATTCGCATAACTGGAAACTTACAGGGCCCGAACCATAAACTTGACTATTATACATATATTAGATTAGTTAATGTTTAATACACTCTTACTTTGGTTAAAAAAAATGAATATACTAAAGTATATTACACAAGTTGCTGCCAAACTCCCCTAAAAGCATCTTTTCGTTTTGTGGGTATAATTGGCCAGCCCAAACGTTAATGCCCAAACACCCTACTACAGCCCAAACGTAAATTGCTGCCCAATTATGATGTTTTATTATTTGTGTGATCATGCAAATATCATAACCAACTGCTCAAAACCCTAACCTGCGATTACACGTCTATTCTCTATATCCTCTCTTCTGTCGACACCACCAGGAGACCCAAGAAGACGCCTCCAAGTCCGCGGTTCAGGTTAGCGATCACTATCATCTTAACATTCGGTAAACACTCTTATGTATTATGGTGATCATGTTAATAGGGCGTAATCTTGGTTGTGTTTTCTGAATTTGATGATGATTCTCGATGTCTTGATGGTTACTTATAATATATGGTAACTAGAAATCATATTGTTAGAGTTATAGCGGATTATGAGTTCGGTTAAGTCTCTTGAGTTTTGTTGATGGGTTAAATATGATTAGTAATGATAATAAGTTGTTATATGATGTAATTGATGACTAATAACCTGCTGTGATCAATATTAATGTGTCGCGAGTGCGTTAGATAATCGTTTGCGGGATCGGGTAATATAAACAGAAAGCTGATTAGCGAAAACAGCCAACTTCAGTTGGCTGTAAACGGATCATTATTAATCGAAAAATTGATTTTCTTGAGTCTATAACGTGTTATTTCGAAAAACTCTTCAAATGGCACTGGAATCATATTTTTTTGAGGTCATTTGCTATTTTTAATTGTTCGTTTTGTACAGCAGCAAAAGCTGCGTTTTTACTGCAGAAAATACGCCAACTTCGGCAGTGTTTTTTGGTACTAAAACTTATTGAAACTCTACGTTTTCGGAGCCTAAAACCAATTATCTGGAAGTAGCTTTCAAACCGCAGTGATTTCATATTTTTTGGACAGGTTTAAGTAATTTTAACGGATTAAATCGTAAAACTTCTCTAAACTGTGATTTTCTGCAGAAAATGCAGCTCACGTTTTGTGCCATAACTTGATATGTGTTTACAGTTTAGGCTTGAAACTTTTATTGTATATGCTCTTAAGTGTCCGTGCAAACCATCAACTAGAATTTCGTTAATCGGACTTACAATGAATTTTAAATGAATATTTCCGTGGACTGCAGTCAGAAAGTGACGAATCTTATTGCAGCCCAGTAAATGAATTGTTTAAAATAACTAGTGATGAATTTGATCATGAGATTTTGACACAATAATATGTGGATCGTTTAACACATTCTGTAATTTTTTGGGAATTTTGTTGTACACGAACTATTCCTTATAACAATCCGAAAACTGCCGAAAATGCACTATATGGCTGAATATTTATTGAAGAGCATTTAAGTCTTTTGTGACACTTGTGTTGTCGCTAAGCTGTGTCGTGATAAATGCATGCATGATATTTAGTATTGTATGGTGTAATGTGCTACGTGATAGATACGTGTAGGATTTGTGTTTTCACATGAGCACACCCACTAACCCTTAAACGGTAATCATGTTAGGACGTGATTGAGCGGTTCCACCTCACGTATTTCTTTCCATAACTTAGTCTGCCGAGCTAATCTAAGGTGAGTTTACACTTTCCACAAGGCATGGGATTCCCAAGGGTTGGGCATGGGTAAAGGATTTAAACTGAAACTGCGATCTCCTGGTTTGGAACACGTACACACCCTCTTTATTGAAGGGTGACAACATGCGATAAGGATTTGATTGGAACATGCGTAATCTCCTAGTTTGGGGATTTCGTACACACCCTCTTTATTGAAGGGTGACAACACGGATACTAGACCAAAAATCTCTATCATGAAGTCCTTCATTTTATATCGACTTAATCGCCGGGCCAATGGCGAGCGGGTCATTAGTTAGATAGCGCTATTTAGGTTTGACAAGCCTCACACCATGCCGCAGAGGACGGGCGTGAACTAATGGATCTGGGCACTAGTCAATGATGATAGACATTGACGTCAGGGCACCAACTTACTTTAGTCAGTGGTCGATATGGTAACGGGTCTAGTGGTTCACATGGGGAAGCCCCCACTGGTTATGGTTTGGGAAACAAGGAACTGATTAACTACTGGTTTTCGAAAGAATTTATGGTTTTTGGAACAACTTTAAAATGAGCAACCAACTGTGAACTCGCTCAACTTTGTTGTTGATTCGTTGTTACATGCCTTGCAGGTCTTTAGGTGCATATTGTTGGAACTTGCTGTCTGGGAGGCTGGAGTGGTCATGAGTCGAGATACATGGAATCGCAACACAAGACTAATGGTTTTTACATATGGTTTATAAACACTTAACGAATGAATTATGCTTCCGCTATATACTGTGAAATATTTGTAACGTTGTAACAATTCATGTTAATAAATGAAAGTTTTATTTAATTATACCTATGAGTTCAATGTGATTGGTGGCTAGATCCTGGTCAGTCACGCCTCCTTCGGTGATACTCCGCTTGTGGATTTTGGGGGTGTGACAGATTGGTATCAGAGCCATTGTTTATAGTGAACTTGGTTTTAAAAAGGGGAAAAACGTTTTTATAAAACCAGACTATAACCGAACAGTTCTGAAAACGTGAATACGACCATGACACTCAGCTCCAGATTGCAAGGTTCGTCTTTCTCACTTGTTGCACACATTACATGATTAGTACACAATTGCTTATGACACAACATACGAACACACACTCATCACTATAGCATGATTGCATGAATTACTTGCTTACATTATGACGCGTTTCGAAAACCGTGAGGGGCGGACGCCGGGGGCGTGCCGGCCGCCAAAGCGGACAATATCATGGTGCTTTTACGCTGGGCTGTTACAGATGGTATCAGTATGCCATAGTCTTTGGATTCCTGTGATTTTATTACCTTGACAACCTCCGCTTGACATTTGAGTTTGAGGAACCATTTGACATGAGTTAGGAGGAACTGAGATGAGCATGCAAATCACAATATTATTGTGGGTGCACACATAATAATAATGTGGGGTGCATGCGAGTCCCAGTGAGGCTTAACAAGTGAAAAAGGGGTTCCGTTCCGCTATTTGATCGATGTGAAACATAACAAACCTATAGGGGTCATAGCAGTGATTGTCCCCTACTCGAACATGAACTTTCATTCCTCTCTGGATCCTTTTGAATCTCGATGCTACCGAGTATTACCTGAACACCCATCCGAACACCTAGCGAACCAGGTAGAATGTTAGGTGCTTATACGAACGTCCCTGAGTTGGATGTCGCAGCACCAAATGATTTATCGATACCTTTCTTACTCCTCTTCGTTTGCTGGAACTCATGTATTGACATCTTAGATCCCGAAGTGTGATCACTTCTGCAATACCCTCGTAACAGACCGTGTATTACTCAAGCAACTTGCAACATCGATGGACAGGAGGATGAGCGTAGTACTTTACCGACCTCAGTACTTTGACGACCCTGATTACTGGCAACGAGCACCAGTGAATTGGCTTCAATCGAATCCTTAACCCTTGTCAGCAACTCATGGGAGTCAACTCTTACGAATCAATCAGGACACAAGCAATGACAATCGACTATAACGTGGAATATGTAACTGCCAACACAGAGAGTAGCACTTTAGGACGTGGCTCAGAATGTGAAAAGATGGAACTTAATGGTAAAGAATCGTAGGGCTTTGTTTCGAGCAACGACTTTGGGAGCAGCAGTCACAGCGACAACAAGGTATCCGTAACCCTAGCCTACAGTATGGAAATAAAGGTGCCTACAACATGGATTGGCCATGGTCAAGTTAAAAAGACAACGACCAAAGGAACAACGACAGCACTTGAAATCCTTGTAATGAAAACAGCAACACTAGAAATGATGCTCATGGAAGGGCATCTAGGGGACATGGGCGACGCCAGGTTGGTGGCAACTTGGAAGCTTGAACTAGTAGCTAATCGCTTTGTCTCTGTCCTGTTTAACCCTAATGCTTCTCGAAAGGCTGATGGCAAGCCAATTAAGGAATCATATGTTTGTAGGGATGCAAATTCAACCGTGTGGGACAAGTTTTCGACATCGATCTTCCTTCTACTACCCATGATGGTGTTAATGCAGTAGTCAGTATGGGTTGGTTAACCAGACATCGCGCAGTTATACCCTGTGAGGGGAAGGTTGTCGCCTGTCATAAAGAATCCGAGTGTTGTAGAGGTTAGCATCAATTCAGCAGTGAAGGCCAGAAGTGTCCACGTAAGGATTACCCCGTCATGATAGCACTCGTTACTGAGGTCAAGGCTAAGGAAAGGAGGATCGAGGATCCTTCAATTGTTCGTGATTTCTCCCTAAGCGCTACCAGAAGAACTATCAGGTTTACCTTAACATCGTTAGATGGAATTTCAGATCGGTATCATGTCAGAAGCAGCCCTTGTTACTAGTATTCTTTATTGTCTTGCACCAGGAAGGTTGCAGGAACTACCTAATCAACTTCAGGAACTGTCGGACAGGAGTTTTCGCCTTAATGAGCCCTCGTTATACCAGTAAAGATAAGCCTTTTCGTATGCGTATCGATTATCGAGAATGTAGCAAGGTGACAGTTAGGAACTGCTTGTCTCGACCATGCATTGGCCACCTGTCGACCAGTTACAAGGAACAAGCCTCCATTCGGGGATTGGCTAGCGAACGAACTATCATCAGATGGAGGTTCAAGAGGAGAATGCTCTTAGAACAGCATGTCGAACGCAATGCAGCCATTTCAACTTTATACACCATGATTATTGAGTTGATCACCACACCAGCAGCTTCAGGGATCACATGAATCAGCCGTATTTATCGACAACGTTCTGAATCAGGACCCGAAGAAAGGAACACCATGGGTGGCATATGTATCCTATCTCAGTGCTTCTGTGGGAGGAGCCATTACGTGTGAAGTCTTGTTAAATGCCACATCTAGATTCGAGAGATGCATTTTGATCACGTAACCAATGGAGTGGGAATACACGTGGACCTCGCTGAGAGAGAAACTGATCGACACCAAAGATTCCTTCGGGATGCAGCAATTACCCGTTTTTGCTAGATACCATCGCAGCTTACCCACAGGGTATTCGAAGATCGCGCAGCTTAACTCCCTTAAGCACAGCAGGGTGCTGTGTTCATGGGAGACCAAAACAGGAGGACGTCTTTTAAGCTTTCGAATCCCAACACTGCAATGCACTGAGCATCGTCTTTACCCGAGGGTGCGGGTGATTTAGTCGTATACCATAATGGTCCGAATCAGGGTCCTAGTTACACACCGACGCAACACGAGAGAGTGATGACTTACATGATGGAGTTACAAAGAGGAACTGCACGACACACAACTAGCGGTGAAAACCGTGGTCTTGGGATTTTAGATGGAGGCATCACTCGGACGGTACCAGATGTGTTATTTAGACCGATCACAAGGGCCTCCCGTGTACCTTGGCTTCGACAGAGCTAAATCAGTTAATGGCATCGCTGGAGGGAACTTTAGGATGATTACAACTATGAAACTTGAACGTGCACGAGCTTTGCAACTCACTATCGACTCTAACTTATCTGATCAGACTCGCTCTGTTCAAACTGGAGAACTGAGGGAAGAGGATCTTCAAGTTGAACCCATGCAGGGCATGGAGAAGCAACCTTTGACAGGTCGGACAATATTCGCTACCTTGGAACGAGTGTGGATCTCATTATACAGTAACTGTAGGAAATTTATATTGAGCAAAGAACCGGCCTTGATATTCTAGTCGTCTAGGTTTTGATGAGAGGCATTAGGATTTATAAACATTGTACTGGTAATCGGGCATGAAGGACCACCTAGCTAGGTACAGGAATGATGTTAGACTTGAGGGAAAGTCAAGGTGAAGTATTGGCAACAAGAAACACCTATATGGAAACGAGAACAGACGGCCATGGATTTTGTCACTGGGCTACCTAGAACTCGAACCGGAAACAGTAACACATGGATGATCGTTGATCGCCACATGTAACTAGCACACCTTCTTGCAGTCAAGAGAACTGACGAGTCTACTCAGCTTGTGAATATTCCTCTGGAAGAGACGGCTTATAGGCACGAGGTGCCAACTCCTGTTACCTTTGATTTTGAGCTACACCTGATTTAAGGCAGGCAATACGCACATCTTTTGGCTCTCGATTAGACACGAGCACGGCGTATCACCCACAGACGGATGGGCAGTCTGAGCGCACCATCCAAACCCTTGAAGACATGCTTCGAGCATGTGTAATAGACTTTGGTAATGGCAGGGAAAGACACCTCCCATTAGTGGAGTTTTCGTATAACAACAGTTACCACACCAGCATCCAGGCTGCTTCATTCGAGGCATTGTACGGATGGAAGTGCCGATCACCTCTTTATTGGACAGAAGTTGGAAACCGCCAAATCACTGGCCTAGAACTCATCGTAGACACAACAGGGAAGATTGTTCAGATACGACAACGAATGGCGGCAACTCGTGACCGTCAGAAAAGCTACGCTGATAAGCAGTGGAAACCACTCGAGTTCTAGGTTGGGGATCGAGTACTGCTTAAAGTCTCACCTTGGAAGGGTGTAGTTCGTTTTAGTAAACGAGGCAAACTCAACCCGCGATATGTCGGACCTTTTGGAAATCACTAAGAAAATCGGCAAGGTGGCTTACAGACTGAATTTGCCCGAAGTGCATAGTAGTGTTCACAACGTCTTTCACGTGTCGAATCTGAAGAAGTGTCTGTCAGATGAGACCCTCATTGTTCCTTTCAAGGAACTCACTATCGACGACCAGCTACGCTTCGTCGAGGAACCGTTGGGAATTTTGGAACGGGAAATCAAGACTCTCAAGCGTACCAGGATACCCCTTGTTCGAGTTCGTTGGAACTCCCGTCGTGGCCCAGAGTTCACCTAGGAACGAGAAGACCAAATAAAACGCAAGTATCCTCAGTTGTTTAAGAAAGATGAGTTCAACAATGAAGCTACTACGGAATTTCAGGACGGAATTCCAAATCAACGGGGGGATGATGTGACACCCCGCAAAAATGCTCAACCGAACTAGCTTCTGTAGTGACTGCTTGCTAAATTTCGGGACGAAATTTCTTTCAACTTGGGGATGATGTGACAACCCGTAACTTTGAGGTAAAAACCCATTCGTTTCACTTTTATAAATTAAATCCTACGTGTTATTATTTGATGAATCACATTGAACCGGCCCGAAGTGTTTGAACCAAGTGCACATCGATTCAACCCACTCGCATAACTGGAAACTTACGGGGTGACGTGAGGTCGAAGTCTCAATCAAATTTAATCCAAATACAACTAATTAGCTAGTGGCAAGTGGGTATCGAACACAGGGAGTTTGTGGAATATGTGTAATTTGGAAGATTATATCTAACTTGACTAAATTAATCTAATTGCAAGAAAAGTAAAGTTCAAGAGTTTATGTGAGTGAATTGGTTTTAGACTAAATTAAACTAATTAAATTGAAAGAGAAAAGATTTGGTTGTAAAAAATTAGAGACAAATGACCATCCTAGATTTCCCGTTTCAATTGACATTCATGTTATCATTCCACTAGAAAGAACTACATAGACACAGCTCATGTGTGACTACTTGCAGTGATGAAAGGGAACTAAGTACTCAGATTCCTAGAACGTGAGGTTGTTACCCGATGATCAATCAACCCTTACCCAAGCCTAACTATACCCATGATATCTCGATTGCCAACGGCACCAAGAACGTATGGTTTCTAATTAGTTTGACATAAGAATTAACAATTTACTAACAAACAATCACACACCATAACAAACAAACCATAAAGATAAAGATTGTTATTCTAGAAATTAGGAAATCAAACATAAAATGTCTCAAGCAAACCTTCAATCTAGGATGATCACAAAGTGTTTAGCCACACATGGCTTGAATCAACATCATAATACTAGTTTTAATGTTCAAAGAAATCACCAACATAAAACAAGAATTAACAAGTGTTCTTCAAGCTCCAAGTCTCCAAAGATGATCCAAATTCGAGTCCCAATGATTGTGTAACCGAATACCAGTGAAAAGACATCTTAAAACTCCATCAAAAGGCCATTAAATGCGAGAAGTTACGGTTTGAGATAGGTCGGCGCCGTAAGCTACGCCTGATGGCCGTAGCTTACGGCACACAGTGGGTTAACAAGACATAGGTCGGCGCCGTAAGCTACGCCTGATGGCCGTAGCTTACGGCAAGCACTAGTTCCTTACGCCACATGTACACTGTCTTACGGCAATGCACCCGGACCAAAAGTTGGGGCCGTAACCTACGGCCAGGAGCCGTAGGCTACGGCGCTGAATGTGATTTTACTTTTGTTTCTTCATCAATTATCTAACTTCTTCATATCTTGATAGTGCCATCTTCCCATATCAATCCAAGCTTCCTAATCCCCGCATCTTAAGCACTTTAACACCTGCAACATCAAACATAAAGTGGTTACCATGTTCAAGCAATTAACCGTGTATAGCATGGGATTTAATCATTTTAATGCTCTTAAGGGTTGTCCTACGGACCACCCGTCACATCCCCATACTTACCCGTTGCTTGTCCCAAGCAACCCATTCAAAAACTATTCACAAACGCAAGCGATCAATCATGCAAACCAAGCTAAACGTGCCGTCCTTCTACTAACTTTCAATCATACCACAAGACACACCCCTCACAAAAATCTCTCGGTAACAAGAATTATTAGCATAATGCTAAACCACTCAATGCGCGCGTGTGTGTGTGCGCGACAATAAGCTTGTATAAAAATCAAGTTTCCTCCTAACAAATATCTAGCATGCTTTTGAATCAAAGGAACTTACGGGTTGTAACGGGGCTAGGTGTAAAGGTAGGAAAATGGTGGAATGCATATATATAAGAGCTAATTGATTTGACCCGGTTTTTATTTCCACTACTAACAAAGCACCAACTATATACAAACTTTTTCAACATTCTCAACTCCCATACAAACTAATCATATCTTTTTGGTATTTTTCATATTTTTTAGTTTTTTTTGAATTCAAACATAACATAAAAGCTCAACAATATGTACACGACATCAACACTACATACTAAATTCCTAAACCGGGTCATCTCAAATGGTAAAATTTTATAGAAAGTAGGTTTGGGTCACAACCGAATGGTCTAAGGATCAAATGTGGCTTTCTAAGGACCAAGCCCCCACCCCTCACAAACAAAGCTCATATATGTAACGTATGAGGTCCAACCCACCAATCCCACACTCTCACACGTCTAGACGAGGCTACCTAAAAATCCCCTATCATTTTCAAAAGCATGCTATCTCTAGGATTTAACAAGGATTCGTACACAAGTTCTATTAACACACGACACACACCGCCACTCAAACAAAGAAATATCAATAACAATCATATGCGGCCCAAATTCTCACCAAGAAAAGACTAGGAATAGGTGTCGGTGTGTCAAGCGGGACAAAATCAAGCTTTCAAATTTTGACAATTTTCGCTCGGATTTACAAAAATTTCCCCATCCCCACACTTGGGATACATTGTCCCAATGTATGGCTTTGAGGGAAAGATCGCTTTAACACCAAAAAATCAACTTTGTTTTTTTTTTTAATAAACAAAAACAAACTAATAAACTACGATATTTCAAAGCTAAAGAACATGACAAGTCTAAGGAAAAAGTACATTGACCTGGTGAAGTTTGACACAACAGATATTGTAAATGATCCAATTTCCTATCACCACCTTCACACCAATCTCCGCACATCTTCCCCACACTTGAGTGTCGCCATGGCCCTGAAACATAGAAAGATAAAAACAACAAGATCAATATAAAACCCCGGGTTGCCTCCCGAGCAGCGCTAAGTTTTCAGGTCTTCAGCCAGACCGTGCCTCCCCCATTTAAGGTGGCTCAAAGAAGCGGTTTCTGTCACTTCCATCACTACATCGTGTCATTTCGTAAAATGCATCCGTCCCGCTTCGATTCGGTGGGTAATCAAATACACTCCTACTTGATCCCGTATGCGTGTCTTCACGATTCGGTGTGTGATTTATTTTCATTCTTTGACACACATTTTTCATACAAACACTAGACTCACCACCCTTCCTTTCAATGGACTCATAACTAATCACTCTAGTTTGAACATCAAAGGACAACTTACGGTTCTTTTCGGTCATGGTAATAATCACGTCTCTACAATTGATTTGAGCATTTGCTGTGTATAGAAACGGTCGACCTAAGATTACCCTTTGTTGTGCTGCCATTTTAGTAGAAGCATAGTCTAGAACAAGAAAATCCACCAGGTATTCAAACTCTCCCAACTGAATCTTAACATTCCTAACCATTCCTGGTGGACGCCTACAACTTTCATCCGCCAAGCTCACCATGGTGTCTACATCTTGCAGCGGACCAAAATCATACATATCATATAAGTCACCCGGTAACACACTCATGCTCGCCCCATAATCCAACAATGCATGAGGAATTTTTAGTTTCCCCACTCGGATAGGCACGATTGGCGCTCCATACTCTTTATCATTCTCAATTTCGGCATCTTTTTCCAAACCTGCATTCACTTGATACGAAGAAGTTAGCAATGTTTCATTAAATTTAGTACTAGGAATGGTGCTTACCACATTGATAGTAACACTTTTAATGTTTTTGGGATTTATCACCGTGTCACTTGGTAACTGGCCTTTTGCTTTCTTCAATATCGCCACTTCACTTGCAAGTTGACCCATTTGGGTGGTCAAAGTTTGAATCGCTTTATCACGGCCCTCGTCCTTTTGCATCCGAACCTCATCACGTTGATTCATTCGTTGCATTTCAACTTGCATCGCCTTCAACATCTCCATTACTTCATTTCCACCCGAAAAGCTTTAACCCGTTTGATATTGCCTTTGAAATCCTTGGTTTCCTTGAAAATTCAGGTTAGCTTGATTTGAAGGGTTTCCATACCGAAAATTTGGATGGTTTCTCAACCCGGGGTGGTAAGTATTAGAATTCATATTGTTGTAATTTCTACCACCCCCTCCTTGACCTTGTAATGCATGAACTTCTTCATATTTCCCTTCCACCATTCCTTGGCAATTTTCAGCCGCATAACCTATTTCATTGCAAATAGCACAAACATCATAAATTTGATTAGAGGTTTGAACATTACCATCGTCAACCGCATGCACTTGTGTTCGGGTAACGGCCGGTCGTGCTCTCCTTGATGCTTGAGCTTTCCTCTTTGATGTAATTGCCATTTGCTCCAAGAACTCCCAATCGTCTTGCTCATAGTTCGTACCAAAAGTGCCACCGGTAATAGACATTAAGTCACGAGCGTCTTCGGCACTCAATCCCTCATGGAAAGCATTCATTAATTCCCAAAGTTCAATTCCATGGTGAGGACAAATCTTGATCATCATGTTGAAACGCTCAAAGGCCTCATGAAACATCTCACCTTGTTGTTGTTGAAAACTCCTCAACCCCTTCCTAGCATCATTGGTCTTTTGAGCGGTGTAAAATTCATCCAAAAATATTTGTTGCATTTCCGCCCAAGTGTAAATAGATGCTGAAGGCAAAGTGTAGAACCACTTCTTTGCCTTGTCGTCGAAAGAAAATTGAAACAAGACTAACTTGACATCATCGGCCGAAAAACCTTGACTCCCAAGAGTATTGCAAATTGAGTCATAGGCCTCCAAATGAAAATACGGTTCCTCCGTTGCTAGACCCTTATATTTCGGTAAACTTTGCAAGGAATTAGTCCTTACTTTAAAAGTTCTTCCTTGGTTGTTGTGAGGAATAACTACCGGTGACGGATTATGAGTAATTACCGGTCTAAAATGCGCTTCAATACCCCTTGCATGCTCTCTAAGATGCCTTCTTGGTACACCAAACCGACCCCTTGGACGAATAGGACCCATTGGTCTTGGTATATGCCCTTGTGGTGCGAATGGTTGTTGAAATTGTTGTTATGGCATCGGTGGGTGTTGAATTGGCCTTTGGAATTGTGGTTGTGCATGTTGTGGTCGAACTTGTTGCAATGGTATAGGGTGTTGCATTGGTGGCCCTTGTGGCCTTGGCCTAATGTGTTGTGGTATGAGTTGTTGTTGTTGTGGCATTCCACCAACACTTGCCATTCCTTGAGATTGGCCATGCACATAAGCAAACTCCCCTTGATCACCATCACCCCCATAAGCATTACCGTCCTCATCATACCCCTCAAAATCTTCATATCCTTCCTCATATCCATCTCCCCCTATGCCAGAAGATTGCCAAAACGGAAGAGTCGAATATTGAAAACCCGACTGGTTTGATGAGGTAGAAGTAGCATGAACGACAGTTGAACCTTGTGGTAATGTATATGTGGAAGATGATTGACCTGAAACTGGGAAGAAATGAGTGAGTGGTGGAATTGTAGTAGAAGGGTTAAAGGTATGCATGAGTTCAACTTGAGTGGTAATAGGTTGTGTAGTGTTGGGTGGTGTAACATCATGAGGTGGGATAGGTTCGGTAGTGGTGTTAGGCATGGTGGTATTTGGTGACGGTTGTGTGGATGATGGTATGAATGGGTGAATAAGTTCACCCGTAGTGGGTGGTGGTTCCATGTATCGAAGTGGTGTGATTGGTGTAGTTGGTGTTGTTGGTGAACCGCTGATTCTGTTCTCTCTTAGTAAAATTCTGTTTCCTCTTAATGTTCGCTCAATTTCCGGATCAAATGCCAAAGGTGATAGCTTGTGAGAGCTTCTAGTACGCATGCACTTGTAAGTACCTGCACACTAACACACCCAACGTAAACCAGAAAAATAACAAACTAAAAAGGATTAAAAATAACACACGTTGCGCACTACTCCCCAGCAACGGCGCCAAAATTTGACATGAGGTCGAAGTCTCAATCAAATTTAATCCAAATACAACTAATTAGCTAGTGGCAAGTGGGTTTCGAACACAGGGAGTTTGTGGAATATGTGTTATTTGGAAGATTATATCTAACTTGACTAAATTAATCTAATTGCAAGAAAAGTAAAGTTCAAGAGTTTATGTGAGTGAATTGGTTTTAGACTAAATTAAACTAATTAAATTGAAAGAGAAAAGATTTGGTTGTAAAAAATTAGAGACAAATGACCATCCTAGATTTCCGGTTTCAATTGACATTCATGTTATCATTCCACTAGAAAGAACTACATAGACAAAGCTCATGTGTGACTACTTGCAGTGATGAAAGGGAACTAAGTACTCAGATTCCTAGAACGTGAGGTTGTTACCCGATGATCAATCAACCCTTACCCAAGCCTAACTATACCCATGATATCTCGATTGCCAACGGCACCAAGAACGTATGGTTTCTAATTAGTTTGACATAAGAATTAACAATTTACTAACAAACAATCACACACCATAACAAACAAACCATAAAGATAAAGATTGTTATTCTAGAAATTAGGAAATCAAACATGAAATGTCTCAAGCAAACCTTCAATCCAGGATGATCACAAAGTGTTTAGCCACACATGGCTTGAATCAACATCATAATACTAGTTTTAATGTTCAAAGAAATCACCAACATAAAACAAGAATTAACAAGTGTTCTTCAAGCTCCAAAGTCTCCAAAGATGATCCAAATTCGAGTCCCAATGATTGTGTAACCGAATACCAGTGAAAAGACATCTTAAAACTCCATCAAAAGGCCATTAAATGCGAGAAGTTACGTTTTGATGGCCGTAGCTTACGGCACACAGTGGGTTAACAAGACATATCAGCGCCGTAAGCTACGCCTGATGGCCGTAGCTTACGGCAAGCACTAGTTCCTTACGCCACATGTACACTGTCTTACGGCAATGCACCCGGACCAAAAGTTGGGGCCGTAACCTACGTCCAGGAGCCGTAGGCTATGGCGCTGAATGTGATTTTACTTTTTTTTCTTCATCAATTATCTAACTTCTTCACATCTTGATAGTGCCATCTTCCCACATCAATCCAAGCTTCCTAATCCCCGCATCTTAAGCACTTTAACACATGCAACATCAAACATAAAGTGGTTACCATGTTCAAGCAATTAACCGTGTATAGCATGGGATTTAATCATTTTAATTCTCTTAAGGGTTGTCCTACGGACCACCCGTCACGGGGCCCGACCCATAAACTTGACTATTATACATATATTAGATTAGTTAATGTTTAATACACTCTTACTTTGGTTAAAAAAATGAATATAGTAAAGTATATTACACAAGTTGCTGCCAAACTCCCCTAAAAGCATCTTTTCGTTTTGTGGGTATAATTGGCCAGCCCAAACGTTAATGCCCAAACACCCTACTACAGCCCAAACGTAAATTGCTGCCCAATTATGATGTTTTATTATTTGTGTGATCATGCAAATCTCATAACCAACTGCTCAAAACCCTAACCTGCGATTACACATATATTCTCTATATCCTCTCTTCTGTCGACACCACCAGGAGACCCAAGAAGACGCCTCCAAGTCCGCGGTTCAGGTTAGCGATCACTGTCATCTTAACATTCGGTAAACACTCTTATGTATTGTGGTGACCATGTTAATAGGGTGTAATCTTGGTTGTGTTTTCTGAATTTGATGATGATTCTCGATGTCTTGATGGTTACTTATAATATAAGGTAACTAGAAATCATATTGTTAGAGTTATAGCGGATTATGAGTTCGGTTAAGTCACTTGAGTTTTGTTGATGGGTTAAATATGATTAGTAATGATAATAAGTTGTTATATGATTTAATTGATGACTAATAACCTGCTGTGATCAATATTAATGTCTCTCGAGTGCGTTAGATAATCGTTTGCGGGATCGGGTAATAAAAACAGAAAGCTGATTAGCGAAAACAGCCAACTTCAGTTGGCGGTAAACGGATCATTATTAATCGAAAAATTGATTTTCTTGATTCTATAACGTGTTATTTCGAAAAACGCTTCAAATGGCACTAGAATCATATTTTTTTGAGGTCGTTTGCTATTTTTAATGGTCTGTTTTGTACAGCAGCAAAAGCTGCGTTTTTACTGTAGAAAATACGCCAACTTCGGCAGTGTTTTTCGGTACTAAAACTTATTCAAACTCTACGTTTTCAGAGCCTAAAACCAATTATCTGGAAGTAGCTTTCAAACCGCAGTGATTTCATATTTTTTGGACAGGTTTAAGTATTTTTAACGGATTAAATAGTAAAACTGCTCTAAGCTGTGATTTTCTACAGAAAATGCAGCTCACGTTTTGTGCCATAACTTGATATGTGTTTACATTTTAGGCTTGAAACTTTTACTGTATATGCTCTTAAGTGTCGTGCAAACCTCCAACTGGAACTTCGTTAATCGGACTTACAATGAATTTTAAATGAATTTTTCCGTGGACTGCAGTCAGAAAGTGACGAATCTGATTGCAGCCCGGTAAATGAATTGTTTAAAATAATTGGTGATGAATTGGATCATGAGATTTTGACACAATATTATTTGGATCGTTTAACACATTCTGTAATTTTTTGGGAATTTTGTTGTACACGAACTATTCCGGATAACAATCCGAAAACTGCCGAAAATGCACTATATGGCTGAATATTTATTGAAGAGCATTTAAGTCTTTTGTGACACTTGTGTTGTCGCTAAGCTGTGTCGTGATAAATGCATGCATGATATTTAGTATTGTATGGTGTAATGTGCTACGTGCTAGATACGTGTAGGATTCGTGTTTTCGCATGAGCACACTCACTAACCCTTAAACGGTAATCATGTTAGGACGTGATTGACCGATTCCACCTCACGTATTTCTTTCCATAACTTAGTCTGCCGAGCTAATCTAAGGTGAGTTCACACTTTCCACAAGGCATGGGATTCCCAAGGGTTGGGAATGGGTAAAGGATTTATACTGAAACTGCGTGATCTCCTGGTTTGGAACACGTACACACCCTCTTTATTGAAGGGTGACAACATACGATAAGGATTTGATTGGAACATGCGTAATCTCCTAGTTTGGGGATTTCGTACACACCCTCTATATTGAAGGGTGACAACACGGATACTAGACCAAAAATCTCTATCATGAAGTCCCTCATTTTATATCGACTTAATCGTCGGGCCAATGGCGAGCGGGTCATTAGTTAGATAGCGCTATTTAGGTTTGACAAGCCTCACACCGTGCCGCAGAGGACGGGCGTGAACTAATGGATCTGGGCACTAGTCAATGATGATAGACATTGACGTCAGGGCACCAACTTACTTTAGTCAGTGGTCGATATGGTAACGGGTCTAGTGGTTCACATGGGGAAGCCCCCACTGGTTATGGTTTGGGAAACAAGGAACTGATTAAAAACTGGTTTTCGAAAGAATTTATGGTTTTTGGAACAACTTTAAAATGAGCAACCAACTGTGAACTCGCTCAACTTTGTTGTTGATTCGTTGTTACATGCCTTGCAGGTCTTTAGGTGCATATTGTTGGAACTTGCTGTCTGCGAGGCTGGAGTGGTCATGGGTCGAGATACATGGAATCGCAACACAAGACTAATGGTTTTTACATATGGCTTATAAACACTTAACGAATGAATTATGCTTCCGCTGTATACTGTGAAATATTTGTAACATTGTAACACTTCATGTTAATAAATGAAAGTTTTATTTAATTATACCTATGAGTTCAATGTGATTGGTGGCTAGATCCTGGTCAGTCACGCCTCCTGCGGTCATACTCCGCTTGTGGATTTTGGGGGTGTGACAGTTTGGCCCTTGTTCCTGTAACTCGAATCCTAGCCCGGTATATCCCATTTTACTTTTACACCATTGTGAACCTTACACCTTTTTTACTCTCTGATCGAGGTTCTCGGCATTGAAAAAGCTTCGTAAACTAAATCACACATGTATATGTTGACATTTAAGAGATATACAGTCAATAAAATCAAGGGCAATGGTGATATATATGCGGATTAGACACAAAAAAAACACTCAACAAATGGCTACAATTTAAGGAATGTGTTTAGTGACGGCATCAGATTCCTAATTGATGGAGAAAGGTCTGGTGGCAAGAAAAGCTGCTTCTAGGAGGTTGTCAAGTGTTTTCGCTTGACGATTCCATTCTTGGGTGGTTGGTTTGGCCCTTGTTCCTGTAACTCGAATCCTAGCCCGGTATATCCCATTTTAATTTTACACCATTGTGAACCTTACGCCTTTTTTACTCTCTGATCGAGGTTCTCGGCATTGAAAAATCTTCGTAAACTAAATCACACGTGTATATGTTGACATTTAAGAGATATACAGTCAAGAAAATCAAGGGCAATGGTGATATATATGCGGATTAGACCAAAAAAAAAAACACTCAACAAATGGCTACAATTTAAGGAATGTGTTTAGTGACGGCATCAGATTCCTAATTGATGGAGAAAGGTCTGGTGGTAAGAAAAGCTGCTTCTAGGAGGTTGTCAAGTGTTTTCGCTCGACGATTCCATTCTTGGGTGGTTGGGTTGGCCCTTGTTCCTGTAACTCGAATCCTAGCCCGATATATCCCATTTTAATTTTACACCATTGTGAACCTTACACCTTTTTTACTCTCTAATCGAGGTTCTCTGCATTGAAAAAGCTTCGTAAACTAAATTACACGTGTATATGTTGACATTTAAGAGATATACAGTCAAGAAAATCAAGGGCAATGGTGATATATATGCGGATTAGAGACCAAAAAAAAAAACACTCAACAAATGGCTCCAATTTAAGGAATGTGTTTAGTGACGGCATTAGATTCCTAATTGATGGAGAAAGGTCTGGTGACAAGAAAAGCAACTTCAAGGAGGTTGTTAAGTGTTTTCGCTCGACGATTCCATTCTTGGGTGGTTGGTTTGGCCCTTGTTCCTGTAACTCGAATCCTAGCCCGGTATATCCCATTTTAATTTTACACCATTGTGAACCTTACGCCTTTTTTACTCTCTGATCGAGGTTCTCGGCATTGAAAAAGCTTCGTAAACTAAATCACACATGTATATGTTGACATTTAAGAGATATACAGTCAATAAAATCAAGGGCAATGGTGATATATATGCGGATTAGACACAAAAAAAAACACTCAACAAATGGCTACAATTTAAGGAATGTGTTTAGTGACGGCATCAGATTCCTAATTGATGGAGAAAGGTCTGGTGGCAAGAAAAGCTGCTTCTAGGAGGTTGTCAAGTGTTTTCGCTCGACGATTCCATTCTTGGGTGGTTGGTTCGGCCCTTGTTCCTGTAACTCGAATCCTAGCCCGGTATATCCCATTTTAATTTTACACCATTGTGAACCTTACGCCTTTTTTACTCTCTGATCGAGGTTCTCGGCATTGAAAAATCTTCGTAAACTAAATCACACGTGTATATGTTGACATTTAAGAGATATACAGTCAAGAAAATCAAGGGCATTGGTGATATATATGCGGATTAGACACAAAAAAAAAACACTCAACAAATGGCTACAATTTAAGGAATGTATTTAGTGACGGCATCAGATTCCTAATTGATGGAGAAAGGTCTGGTGGTAAGAAAAGCTGCTTCTAGGAGGTTGTCAAGTGTTTTCTCTCGACGATTCCATTCTTGGGTGGTTGGGTTGGCCCTTGTTCCTGTAACTCGAATCCTAGCCCGGTATATCCCATTTTAATTTTACACCATTGTGAACCTTACACCTTTTTTACTCTCTGATCGAGGTTCTCGGCATTGAAAAAGCTTCGTAAACTAAATTACACGTGTATATGTTGACATTTAATGGATATACATTCAAGAAAATCAAGGGCAATGGTGATATATATGCGGATTAGACACCAAAAAAACACTCAACAAATTGCTACAATTTAAGGAATGTGTTTAATGACGGCATTAGATTCCTAATTGATGGAGAAAGGTCTGGTGGCAAGAAAAGCTGCTTCAAGGAGGTTGTCAAGTGTTTTCGCTCGACGATTCCATTCTTGGGTGGTTGGTTTGGCCCTAGTTCCTGTAACTCGAATCCTATCCCGGTATATCCCATTTTAATTTTACACCATTGTGAACCTTACGCCTTTTTTACTCTCTGATCGAGGTTCTCGGCATTGAAAAATCTTCGTAAACAAAATCACACGTGTATATATTGACATTTAAGAGATATACAGTCAAGAAAATCAAGGGCAATGGTGATATATATGCGGATTAGACACCAAAAAAAACACTCAACAAATGGCTACAATTTAAGGAATGTGTTTAGTGACGGCATCAGATTCCTAATTGATGGAGAAAGGTCTGGTGGTAAGAAAAGCGGCTTCTAGGAGGTTGTCAAGTGTTTTCGCTCGACGATTCCATTCTTGGGTGGTTGGGTTGGCCCTTGTTCCTGTAACTCGAATCCTAGCCCTGTATATCCCATTTTAATTTTACACCATTGTGAACATTACGCCTTTTTTACTCTCTGATCGAGGTTCTCGGCATTGAAAAATCTTCGTAAACTAAATCACACGTGTATATGTTGACATTTAAGAGATATACAGTCAAGAAAATCAACGGCAATGGAGATATATATGCGGATTAGACACCCAAAAAAAACTCAACAAATGGCTACAATTTAAGGAATGTTTTTAGTGACGGCATCAGATTCCTAATTGATGGAGAAAGGTCTGGTGGCAAGAAAAGCTGCTTCTAGGAGGTTGTCAAGTGTTTTCGCTCGACGATGCCATTCTTGGGTGGTTGGTTTAGCCCTTGTTCCTGTAACTCGAATCCTAGCCCCCGGTATATCCCATTTTAATCTTACACCATTGTGAACCTTACGCCTTGTTTACTCTCTGATCGAGGTTCTCGGCATTGAAAAATCTTCGTAAACTAAATCACACGTGTATATGTTGACATTTAAGAGATATACAGTCAAGAAAAACAAGGGCATTGGTGATATATATGCGGATTAGACACCAAAAAAAAAAAACACTCAACAAATGGCTACAATTTAAGGAATGTATTTAGTGACGGCATCAGATTCCTAATTGATGGAGAAAGGTCTGGTGGCAAGAAAAGCTGCTTCTAGGAGGTTGTCAAGTGTTTTCGCTCGACGATTCCATTCTTGGGTGGTTGGTTTGGCCCTTGTTCCTGTAACTCGAATCCTAGCCCGGTATATCCCATTTTAATTTTACACCATTGTGAACCTTACACCTTTTTTACTCTATGATCTAGGTTCTCGGCATTGAAAAATCTTCGTAAACTAAATCACACGTGTATATGTTGATATTTAAGAGATATACAATCAAGAAAATCAAGGGCATTGGTGATATATATGCGGATTAGACACCAAAAAAACACTCAACAAATGGCTACAATTTAAGGAATGTGTTTAGTGACGGCATCAGATTCCTAATTGATGGAGAAAGGTCTGGTGGTAAGAAAAGCTGCTTCTAGGAGGTTGTCAAGTGATTTCGCTCGACGACTCCATTCTTGGGTGGTTGGTTTGGCCCTTGTTCCTGTAACTCGAATCCTAGCCCGGTATATCCCATTTTAATTTTACACCATTGTGAACCTTACGCCTTTTTTACTCTCTGATCGAGGTTCTCGGCATTGAAAAAGCTTCGTAAACTAAATCACACGTGTATATGTTGACATTTAAGAGATATACAGTCAAGAAAATCAAGGGCAATGGTGATATATATGCGGATTAGACACCAAAAAAAACACTCAACAAATGGCTACAATTTAAGGAATGTGTTTAGTGACGGCATCAGATTTCTAATTGATGGAGAAAGGTCTGGTGGCAAGAAAAGCTGCTTCGAGGAGGTTGTCAAGTGTTTTTGCTCGACGAATCCATTCTTGGGTGGTTGGTTTGGCCCTTGTTCCTGTAACTCGAATCCTATCCCGGTATATCCCATTTTAATTTTACACCATTGTGAACCTTACGCCTTTTTTACTCTCTGATCGAGGTTCTCGGCATTGAAAAATCTTCGTAAACTAAATCACACGTGTATATGTTGACATTTAAGATTTATACAGTCAAGAAAATCAAGGGCAATGGTGATATATATGCGGATTAGACACCCAAAAAAAAGAAACTCAACAAATGGCTACAATTTAAGGAATGTGTTTAGTGACGGCATCAGATTCCTAATTGATGGAGAAAGGTCTGGTGGCAAGAAAAGCTACTTCTAGGAGGTTGTCAAGTGTTTTCCCTCGACGATTCCATTCTTGGGTGGTTGGTTTAGCCCTTGTTATTGTAACTCGAATCCTAGCCCGGTATATCCCATTTTAATCTTACACCATTGTGAACCTTACGCCTTGTTTACTCTCTGATCGAGGTTCTCGGCATTGAAAAATCTTCGTAAACTAAATCACATGTGTATATGTTGACATTTAAGAGATATACAGTCAAGAAAATGAAGGGCATTGTGATATATATGCGGATTACACACCAAAAAAAAACACTCAACAAATGGCTACAATTTAAGGAATGTGTTTAGTGATGGCATCAAATTCCTAATTGATGGAGAAAGGTCTGGTAGCAAGAAAAGCTGCTTCTAGGAGTTTGTCAAGTGTTTTCGCTCGAGGATTCCATTCCTGGGTGGTTGGTTTGTCCCTTGTTCCTGTAACTCAAATCCTAGCCCAGTATATCCCATTTTAATTTTACACCATTGTGAACCTTACGCCTTTTTTACTCTCTGATCGAGGTTCTCGGCATTGAAAGATCTTCTTAAGCTAAATCACACGTGTATATGTTGATATTTAAGAGATATACAATCAAGAAAATCAAGGGCAATGGTGATATATATGCGGATTAGACACAAAAAAAAAACACTCAACAAATGGCTACAATTTAAGGAATGTGTTTAGTGACGGCATCAGATTCCTAATTGATGGAGAAAGGTCTGGTGGCAAGAAAAGTTGCTTCTAGGAGGTTGTCAAGTGTTTTCGCCCGACGATTCCATTCTTGGGTGGTTGGTTTGGCCCTTGTTCCTGTAACTCGAATCCTAGCCCAGTATATCCCATTTTAATTTTACACCATTGTGAACCTTACGCCTTTTTTACTCTCGGATCGAGGTTCTCGGTATTGAAATATCTTTGTAAACTAAATCACACGTGTATATGTTGACATTTAAGAGATATACAGTCAAGAAAATCAAGGGCAATGGTGATATATATGCGGATTAGACACCCAAAAAAAGAAACTCAACAAATGGCTACAATTTAAGGAATGTGTTTAGTGACGGCATCAGATTCCTAATTGATGGAGAAAGTTCTGGTGGCAAGAAAAGCTGCTTCTAGGAGGTTGTCAAGTGTTTTCGCTCGACGATTCCATTCTTGGGTGGTTGGTTTAGCCCTTGTTCCTGTAACTCGAATCCTAGCACGTTATATCCCATTTTAATCTTACACCATTGTGAACCTTACGCCTTGTTTACTCTCTGATCGAGGTTCTCGGCATTGAAAAATCTTCGTAAACTAAATCACACGTGTATATGTTGACATTTAAGAGATATACAGTCAAGAAAATGAAGGGCATTGGTGATATATATGCGGATTAGACACCAAAAAAAACACTCAACAAATGGCTACAATTTAAGGAATATGTTTAGTGACGGCATCAGATTCCTAATTGATGGAGAAAGGTCTGGTGGCAAGAGAAGCTGCTTCTAGGAGGTTGTCAAGTGTTTTCGCTCGACGATTCCATTCTTGGGTGGTGGGTTTAGCCCTTGTTCCTGTAACTCGAATCCTAGCCCGGTATATCCCATTTTAATCTTACACCATTGTGAACCTTACGCCTTGTTTACTCTCAGATCGAGGTTCTCGGCATTGAAAAATCTTCGTAAACTAAATCACACGTGTATATGTTGACATTTAAGAGATATACAGTCAAGAAAATGAAGGGCATTGGTGATATATATGCGGATTAGACACCAAAAAAACACTCAACAAATGGCTACAATTTAAGGAATGTGTTTAGTGACGGCATCAGATTCCTAATTGATGGAGAAAGGTCTGGTGGCAAGAAAAGCTGCTTCTAGGAGTTTGTCAAGTGTTTTCGCTCGACGAATCCATTCTTGGGTGGTTGGTTTGGCCCTTGTTCCTGTAACTCGAATCCTAGCCCGGTATATCCCATTTTAATTTTACACCATTGTGAACCTTACGCCTTTTTTACTCTCTGATCGAGGTTCTCGGCATTGAAAGATCTTCATAAGCTAAATCACACGTGTATATGTTGACATTTAAGAGATATACAGTCAAGAAAATCAAGGGCAATAGTGATATATACGCGGATTAGACACAAAAAAAACACTCAACAAATGGCTACAATTTAAGGAATGTGTTTAGTGACGGCATCAGATTCCTAATTGATGGAGAAAGGTCTGGTGGCAAGAAAAACTGCTTCTAGGAGGTCGTCAAGTGTTTTCGCTCGACGATTCCACTCTTGGGTGGTTGGTTTGGCCCTTGTTCCTGTAACTCGAATCCTAGCCCGGTATATCCCATTTTAATTTTACACCATTGTGAACCTTACGCCTTTTTTACTCTCTGATCGAGGTTCTCGGCATTGAAAAATCTTCGTAAACTAAATCACACGTGTATATGTTGATATTTAAGAGATATACAGTCAAGAAAATCAAGGGCAATGGTGATATATATGCGGATTAGACACAAAAAAAACTCAACAAATGGCTACAATTTAAGGAATGTGTTTAGTGACGGCATCAGATTCCTAATTGATGGAGAAAGGTCTGGTGGCAAGAAAAGCTGCTTCTAGGAGGTTGTCAAGTGTGTTTTCGCTCGACGATTCCATTCTTGGGTGGTTGGTTTGGCCCTTGTTCCTGTAAATCGAATCCTAGCCTGGCATATCCCATTTTAATTTTACACCATTGTGAACCTTACGCCTTTTTTACTCTCTGATCGAGGTTCTCGGCATTGAAAAATCTTCGTAAACTAAATCACACGTGTATATGTTGATATTTAAGAGATATACTGTCAAGAAAATCAAGGGCAATGGTGAGATATATGCGGATTAGACACAAAAAAAAAAACACTCACCAAATGGCTACAATTTAAGGAATGTGTTTAGTGACGGCATCAGATTCCTATTGATGGAGAAAGGTCTGGTGGCAAGAAAAGCTGCTTCTAGGAGGTTGTCAAGTGTTTTCGCTCGAAGATTCCATTCTTGGGTGGTTGGTTTGGCCCTTGTTCGTGTAACTCGAATCCTAGCCCGGTATATCCCATTTTAATTTTACACCATTGTGAACCTTACGCCTTCTTTACTCTCTGATCGAGGTTCTCAGCATTGAAAAATCTTGGTAAACTAAATCACAAGTGTATATGTTGACATTTAAGAGATATACAGTCAAAAAAATTAAGGGCAATGGTGATATATATGCGGATTAGACACCAAAAAAAACACTCAACAAATGGCTACAATTTTAGGAATGTGTTTAGTGACGGCATCAGATTCCTAATTGATGGAGAAAGGTCTGGTGGCAAGAAAAGCTGCTTCTAGGAGGTTGTCAAGTGTTTTCGCTCGATGATTCCATTCTTGGGTGGTTGGTTTGGCCCTTGTTCCTGTAACTCGAATCCTAGCCCGGTATATCCCATTTTAATTTTACACCATTGTGAACCTTACGCCTTTTTTACTCTCTGATCGAGGTTCTCGGCATTGAAAAATCTTGGTAAACTAAATCACACGTGTATATGTTGACATTTAAGAGATATACAGTCAAGAAAATCAAGGGCAATGGTGATATATATGCGGATTAGACACCAAAAAAACACTCAATAAATGGCTACAATTTAAGGAATGTGTTTAGTGACGGCATCAGATTCCTAATTGATGGAGAAAGGTCTGGTGGCAAGAAAAGCTGCTTCTAGGAGGTTGCCAAGTGTTTTCGCTCGACGATTCCATTCTTGGGTGGTTGGTTTGGCCCTTGTTCCTGTAACTCGAGTCCTAGCCCGGTATATCCCATTTTAATTTTACACCATTGTGAACCTTACGCCTTTTTTACTCTCTGATCGAGGTTCTCGGCATTGAAGAATCTTCGTAAACTAAATCACACGTGTATATGTTGATATTTAAGAGATATACAGTCAAGAAAATCAAGGGCAATGGTGATATATATGCGGATTCGACACAAAAAAAAAAACACTCAACAAATGGCTACAATTTAAGGAATGTGTTTAGTGACGACATCAGATTCCTAATTGATGGAGAAAGGTCTGATGGTAAGAAAAGCTTCTTCTAGGAGGTTGTCAAGTGTTTTCGCTCGACGATTCCATTCTTGGGTGGTTGGTTTGGCCCTTGTTCTTGTAACTCGAATCCTAGCCCGGTATATCCCATTTTAATTTTACACCATTGTGAACCTTACGCCTTTTTTACTCTCTGATCGAGGTTCTCGGCATTGAAGAATCTTCGTAAACTAAATCACACGTGTATATGTTGATATTTAAGAGATATACAGTCAAGAAAATCAAGGGCAATGGTGATATATATGCGGATTCGACACCAAAAAAAACACTCAACAAATGGCTACAGTTTAAGGAATGTGTTTAGTGACGGCATCAGATTACTAATTGATGGAGAAAGGTCTGGTGGCAAGAAAAGCTGCATCTAGGAGGTTTTCAAGTGTTTTCGCTCGACGATTCCATTCTTGGGTGGTTGGTTTGGCCCTTGTTCCTGTAACTCTAATTCTAGCCCGGTATATCCCATTTTAATTTTACACCATTGTGAACCTTACGCCTTTTTTACTCTCTGGTCGAGGTTCTCGGCATTGAAAAATCTTCGTAAACTAAATCACACGTGTATATGTTGATATTTAAGAGATATACAGTCAAGAAAATCAAGGGCAATGGTGATATATATGCGGATTAGACACCAAAAAAAACACTCAATAAATGGCTACAATTTAAGGAATGTGTTTAGTGACGGCATCAGATTCCTAATTAATGGAGAAAGGTCTGGTGGCAAGAAAAGCTGCTTCTAGGAGGTTGCCAAGTGTTTTCGCTCGACGATTCCATTCTTGGGTGGTTGGTTTGGCCCTTGTTCTTGTAACTTGAATCCTAGCCCGGTATATCCCATTTTAATTTTACACCACTGTGAACCTTACGCCTTTTTTACTCTCTGATCGACGTTCTCGGCATTGAAAAATCCTCGTAAACTAAATCACACGTGCATATGTTGACATTTAAGAGATATACAGTCAAGAAAATCAAGGGCAATGGTGATATATATGCGGATTCGACACAAAAAAAAACACTCAACAAATGGCTACAATTTAAGGAATGTGTTTAGTGACGACATCAGATTCCTAATTGATGGAGAAAGGTCTGATGGTAAGAAAAGCTTCTTCTAGGAGGTTGTCAAGTGTTTTCGCTCGACGATTCCATTCTTGGGTGGTTGGTTTGGCCCTTGTTCCTGTAACTCGAATCCTAGCCCGGTATATCCCATTTTAATTTTACACCATTGTGAACCTTACGCCTTTTTTACTCTCTGATCGAGGTTCTCGGCATTGAAAAATCTTCGTAAACTAAATCACACGTGTATATGTTGGTATTTAAGAGATATACAGTCAAGAAAATCAAGGGCAATGGTGATATATATGCGGATTCGACACCAAAAAAAAACACTCAACAAATGGCTACAATTTAAGGAATGTGTTTAGTGACGACATCAGATTCCTAATTGATGGAGAAAGGTCTGATGGTAAGAAAAGCTTCTTCAAGGAGGTTGTCAAGTGTTTTCGCTCGACGATTCCATTCTTGGGTGGTTGGTTTGGCCCTTGTTCCTGTAACTCGAATTCTAGCCCGGTATATCCCATTTTAATTTTACACCATTGTGAACCTTACGCCTTTTTTACTCTCTGGTCGAGGTTCTCGGCATTGAAAAATCTTCGTAAACTAAATCACACGTGTATATGTTGATATTTAAGAGATATACAGTCAAGAAAATCAAGGGCAATGGTGATATATATGCGGATTAGACACCAAAAAAACACTCAATAAATGGCTACAATTTAAGGAATGTGTTTAGTGACGGCATCAGATTCCTAATTAATGGAGAAAGGTCTGGTGGCAAGAAAAGCTGCTTCTAGGAGGTTGCCAAGTGTTTTCGCTCGACGATTCCATTCTTGGGTGGTTGGTTTTTCCCTTGTTCCTGTAACTTGAATCCTAGCCCGGTATATCCCATTTTAATTTTACACCACTGTGAACCTTACGCCTTTTTTACTCTCTGATTGACGTTCTCGGCATTGAAAAATCTTCGTAAACTAAATCACACGTATATATGTTGATATTTAAGAGATATACAGTCAAGAAAATCAAGGGCATTGGTGATATATATGCGGATTAGACACCAAAAAAACACTCAACAAATGGCTACAATTTAAGGAATGTGTTTAGTGACGGCATCAGATTCCTAATTGATGGAGAAAGGTCTGGTGGTAAGAAAAGCTGCTTCTAGGAGGTTGTCAAGTGTGTTTTCGCTCGACGATTCCATTCTTGGGTGGTTGGTTTGGCCCTTGTTCCTGTAAATCGAATCCTAGCCCGGCATATCCCATTTTAATTTTACACCATTGTGAACCTTACGCCTTTTTTACTCTCTGATCGAGGTTCTCGGCATTGAAAAATCTTCATAAACTAAATCACACGTGTATATGTTGATATTTAAGAGATATACAGTCAAGAAAATCAAGGGCAATGGTGAGATATATGCGGATTAGACACAAAAAAAAAACACTCACCAAATGGCTACAATTTAAGGAATGTGTTTAGTGACGGCATCAGATTCCTATTGATGGAGAAAGGTCTGGTGGCAAGAAAAGCTGCTTCTAGGAGGTTGTCAAGTGTTTTCGCTCGAAGATTCCATTCTTGGGTGGTTGGTTTGGCCCTTGTTCGTGTAACTCGAATCCTAGCCCGGTATATCCCATTTTAATTTTACACCATTGTGAACCTTACGCCTTCTTTACGCTCTGATCGAGGTTCTCAGCATTGAAAAATCTTGGTAAACTAAATCACACGTGTATATGTTGACATTTAAGAGATATACAGTCAAAAAAATTAAGGGCAATGGTGATATATATGCGGATTAGACACCAAAAAAACACTCAACAAATGGCTACAATTTTAGGAATGTGTTTAGTGACGGCATCAGATTCCTAATTGATGGAGAAAGGTCTGGTGGCAAGAAAAGCTGCTTCTAGGAGGTTGTCAAGTGTTTTCGCTCGACGATTCCATTCTTGGGTGGTTGGTTTGGCCCTTGTTCCTGTAACTCGAATCCTAGCCCGGTATATCCCATTTTAATTTTACACCATTGTGAACCTTACGCCTTTTTTACTCTCTGATCGAGGTTCTCGGCATTGAAAAATCTTGGTAAACTAAATCACACGTGTATATGTTGACATTTAAGAGATATACAGTCAAGAAAATCAAGGGCAATGGTGATATATATGCGGATTAGACACCAAAAAAACACTCAATAAATGGCTACAATTTAAGGAATGTGTTTAGTGACGGCATCAGATTCCTAATTGATGGAGAAAGGTCTGGTGGCAAGAAAAGCTGCTTCTAGGAGGTTGCCAAGTGTTTTCGCTCGACGATTCCATTCTTGGGTGGTTGGTTTGGCCCTTGTTCCTGTAACTCGAATCCTAGCCCGGTATATCCCATTTTAATTTTACACCATTGTGAACCTTACGCCTTTTTTACTCTCTGATCGACGTTCTCGGCATTGAAAAATCTTCGTAAACTAAATCACACGTGTATATGTTGACATTTAAGAGATATACAGTCAAGAAAATCAAGGGCAATGGTGATATATATGCGGATTCGACACAAAAAAAAAACACTCAACAAATGGCTACAATTTAAGGAATGTGTTTAGTGACGACATCAGATTCCTAATTGATGGAGAAAGGTCTGATGGTAAGAAAAGCTTCTTCTAGGAGGTTGTCAAGTGTTTTCGCTCGACGATTCCATTCTTGGGTGGTTGGTTTGGCCCTTGTTCCTGTAACTCGAATCCTAGCCCGGTATATCCCATTTTAATTTTACACCATTGTGAACCTTACGCCTTTTTTACTCTCTGATCGAGGTTCTCGGCATTGAAAAATCTTCGTAAACTAAATCACACGTGTATATGTTGATATTTAAGAGATATACAGTCAAGAAAATCAAGGGCAATGGTGATATATATGCGGATTCGACACCAAAAAAAAACACTCAACAAATGGCTACAGTTTAAGGAATGTGTTTAGTGACGGCATCAGATTACTAATTGATGGAGAAAGGTCTGGTGGCAAGAAAAGCTGCTTCAAGGAGGTTTTCAAGTGTTTTCGCTCGACGATTCCATTCTCGGGTGGTTGGTTTGGCCCTTGTTCTAGTAACTCGAATTCTAGCCCGGTATATCCCATTTTAATTTTACACCATTGTGAACCTTACGCCTTTTTTACTCTCTGGTCGAGGTTCTCGGCATTGAAAAATCTTCGTAAACTAAATCACACGTGTATATGTTGATATTTAAGAGATATACAGTCAAGAAGATCAAGGGCACTGGTGATATATATGCGGATTAGACACCAAAAAAAACACTCAATAAATGGCTACAATTTAAGGAATGTGTTTAGTGACGGCATCAGATTCCTAATTAATGGAGAAAGGTCTGGTGGCAAGAAAAGCTGCTTCTAGGAGGTTGCCAAGTGTTTTCGCTCGACGATTCCATTCTTGGGTGGTTGGTTTGGCCCTTGTTCCTGTAACTTGAATCCTAGCCCGGTATATCCCATTTTAATTTTACACCACTGTGAACCTTACGCCTTTTTTACTCTCTGATTGACGTTCTCGGCATTGAAAAATCTTCGTAAACTAAATCACACGTATATATGTTGATATTTAAGAGATATACAGTCAAGAAAATCAAGGGCAATGGTGATATATATGCGGATTCGACACAAAAAAAAACACTCAACAAATGGCTACAATTTAAGGAATGTGTTTAGTGACGACATCAGATTCCTAATTGATGGAGAAAGGTCTAATGGTAAGAAAAGCTGCTTGTAGGAGGGTGTCAAGTGTTTTCGCTCGACGATTCCATTCTTGGGTGGTTGGTTTGGCCCTTGTTCCTGTAACTCGAATCCTAGCCCGGTATATCCCATTTTAATTTTACACCATTGTGAACCTTACGCCTTTTTTACTCTCTGATCGAGGTTCTCGGCATTGAAAAATCTTCGTAAACTAAATCACACGTGTATATGTTGATATTTAAGAGATATACAGTCAAGAAAATCAAGGGCAATGGTGATATATATGCGGATTAGACACCAAAAAAAAAACACTCAACAAATGGCTACAATTTAAGGAATGTGTTTAGTGACGGCATCAGATTCCTAATTGATGGAGAAAGGTCTGGTGGCAAGAAAAGCTGCTTCTAGGAGGTTTTCAAGTGTTTTCGCTCGACGATTCCATTCTTGGGTGGTTGGTTTGGCCCTTGTTCCTGTAACTCGAATCCTAGCCCGGTATATCCCATTTTAATTTTACACCATTGTGAACCTTACGCCTTTTTTACTCTCTGATCGAGGTTCTCGGCATTGAAAAATCTTCGTAAACTAAATCACACGTGTATATGTTGACATTTAAGAGATATACAGTCAAGAAAATCAAGGGCAATGGTGATATATATGCGGATTAGACACCAAAAAAAACACTCAACAAATAGCTACAATTTAAGGAATGTGTTTAGTGACGGCATCAGATTCCTAATTGACGGAGAAAGGTCTGGTGGCAAGAAAAGCTGCTTCTAGGAGGTTGCCAAGTGTTTTCGCTCGACGATTCCATTCTTGCGTGGTTGGTTTGGCCCTTGTTCCTGTAACTCGAATCCTAGCCCGGTATATCCCATTTTAATTTTACACCATTGTGAACCTTACGCCTTTTTTACTCTCTGATCGAGGTTCTCGGCATTGAAAAATCTTCGTAAACTAAATCACACGTGTATATGTTGATATTTAAGAGATATACAATCAACAAAATCAAGGGCAATGGTGATATATATGCGGATTAGACACAAAAAAAAACACTCAACAAATGGCTACAATTTAAGGAATGTGTTTAGTGACGGCATCAGATTCCTAATTGATGGAGAAAGGTCTGGTGGTAAGAAAAGCTGCTTCTAGGAGGTTGTCAAGTGTTTTCGCTCGACGATTCCATTCTTGGGTGGTTGGTTTGGCCCTTGTTCCTGTAACTCAAATCCTATCCCGGTATATCCCATTTTAATTTTACACCATTGTGAACCTTACGCCTTTTTTACTCTCTGATCGAGGTTCTCGGCATTGAAAAATCTTCGTAAACTAAATCACACGTGTATATGTTGATATTTAAGAGATATACAGTCAAGAAAATCAAGGGCAATGGTGATATATATGCGGATTAGACACAAAAAAAACTCAACAAATGGCTACAATTTAAGGAATGTGTTTAGTGACGGCATCAGATTCCTAATTGATGGAGAAAGGTCTGGTGGCAAGAAAAGCTGCTTCTAGGAGGTTGTCAAGTGTGTTTTCGCTCGACGATTCCATTCTTGGGTGGTTGGTTTGGCCCTTGTTCGTGTAACTCGAATCCTAGCCCGGTATATCCCATTTTAATTTTACACCATTGTTAACCTTACGCCTTTTTTACTCTCTGATCGAGGTTCTCAGCATTGAAAAATCTTGGTAAACTAAATCACACGTGTATATGTTGACATTTAAGAGATATACAGTCAAGAAAATTAAGGGCAATGGTGATATATATGCGGATTAGACACCAAAAAAAACTCTCAACAAATGGCTACAATTTTAGGAATGTGTTTAGTGACGGCATCAGATTCCTAATTGATGGAGAAAGGTCTGGTGGCAAGAAAAGCTGCTTCTAGGAGGTTGTCAAGTGTTTTCGCTCGACGATTCCATTCTTGGGTGGTTGGTTTGGCCCTTGTTCCTGTAACTCGAATCCTAGCCCGGTATATCCCATTTTAATTTTACACCATTAAGAACCTTACGCCTTTTTTACTCTCTGATCGAGGTTCTCGGCATTGAAAAATCTTCGTAAACTAAATCACACGTGTATATGTTGACATTTAAGAGATATACAATCAAGAAAATCAAGGGCAATGGTGATATATATGCGGATTAGACACCAAAAAAAACACTCAATAAATGGCTACAATTTAAGGAATGTGTTTAGTGACGGCATCAGATTCCTAATTGATGAAGAAAGGTTTGGTGGCAAGAAAAGCTGCTTCTAGGAGGTTGTCAAGTGTTTTCGCTCGACGATTCCATTCTTGGGTGGTTGGTTTGGCCCTTGTTCCTGTAACTCGAATCCTAGCCCGGTATATCCCATTTTAATTTTACACCTTTGTGAACCTTACGCCTTTTTTACTCTCTGATAGAGGTTCTCGGCATTGAAAAATCTTCGTAAACTAAATCACACGTGTATATGTTGATATTTAAGAGATATACAGTCAAGAAAATCAAGGGCAATGGTGATATATATGCGGATTCGACACCAAAAAAAACACTCAACAAATGGCTACAATTTAAGGAATGTGTTTAGTGACGGCATCAGATTCCTAATTGATGGAGAAAGGTCTGGTGGCAAGAAAAGCTGCTTCTAGGAGGTTTTCAAGTGTTTTCGCTCGACGATTCCATTCTTGGGTGGTTGGTTTGGCCCTTGTTCCTGTAACTCGAATCCTAGCCCGGTATATCCCATTTTAATTTTACACCATTGTGAACCTTACGCCTTTTTTACTCTCTGATCGAGGTTCTCGGCATTGAAAAATCTTGCTAAACTAAATCACACGTGTATATGTTGACATTTAAGAGATACACAGTCAAGAAAATCAAGGGCAATGGTGATATATATGCGGATTAGACACCAAAAAAAACACTCAATAAATGGCTACAATTTAAGGAATGTGTTTAGTGACGGCATCAGATTCCTAATTGATGGAGAAAGGTCTGGTGGCAAGAAAAGCTGCTTCTAGGAGGTTGCCAAGTGTTTTCGCTCGACGATTCCATTCTTGGGTGGTTGGTTTGGCCCTTGTTCCTGTAACTCGAATCCTAGCCCGGTATATCCCATTTTAATTTTACACCATTGTGAACCTTACGCCTTTTTTACTCTCTGATCGACGTTCTCGGCATTGAAAAATCTTCGTAAACTAAATCACACGTGTATATGTTGACATTTAAGAGATATACAGTCAAGAAAATCAAGGGCAATGGTGATATATATGCGGATTCGACACAAAAAAAAACACTCAACAAATGGCTACAATTTAAGGAATGTGTTTAATGACGACATCAGATTCCTAATTGATGGAGAAAGGTTTGATGGTAAGAAAAGCTGCTTCTAGGAGGTTGTAAGGTGTTTTCGCTCGACGATTCCATTCTTGGGTGGTTGGTTTGGCCCTTGTTCCTGTAACTCGAATCCTAGCCCGGTATATCCCATTTTAATTTTACACCATTGTGAACCTTACGCCTTTTTTACTCTCTGATCGAGGTTCTCGGCATTGAAAAATCTTCGTAAACTAAATCACACGTGTATATGTTGATATTTAAGAGATATACAGTCAAGAAAATCAAGGGCAATGGTGATATATATGCGGATTCGACACCAAAAAAAAAACACTCAACAAATGGCTACAATTTAAGGAATGTGTTTAGTGACGGCATCAGATTCCTAATTGATGGAGAAAGGTCTGGTGGCAAGAAAAGCTGCTTCTAGGAGGTTTTCAAGTGTTTTCGCTCGACGATTCCATTCTTGGGTGGTTGGTTTGGCCCTTGTTCCTGTAACTCGAATCCTAGCCCGGTATATCCCATTTTAATTTTACACCATTGTGAACCTTACGCCTTTTTTACTCTCTGATCGAGGTTCTCGGCATTGAAAAATCTTCGTAAACTAAATCACACGTGTATATGTTGACATTTAAGAGATATACATTCAAGAAAATCAAGGGCAATGGTGATATATATGCGGATTAGACACCAAAAAAACACTCAATAAATGGCTACAATTTAAGGAATGTGTTTAGTGACGGCATCAGATTCCTAATTGATGGAGAAAGGTCTGGTGGCAAGAAAAGCTGCTTCTAGGAGGTTGCCAAGTGTTTTCGCTCGACGATTCCATTCTTGGGTGGTTGGTTTGGCCCTTGTTCCTGTAACTCGAATCCTAGCCCGGTATATCCCATTTTAATTTTACACCACTGTGAACCTTACGCCTTTTTTACTCTCTGATCGACGTTCTCGGCATTGAAAAATCTTCGTAAACTAAATCACACGTGTATATGTTGATATTTAAGAGATATACAGTCAAGAAAATCAAGGGCAATGGTGATATATATGCGGATTCGACACAAAAAAAAAACACTCAACAAATGGCTACAATTTAAGGAATGTGTTTAGTGACGACATCAGATTCCTAATTGATGGAGAAAGGTCTGATGGTAAGAAAAGCTGCTTGTAGGAGGGTGTCAAGTGTTTTCCCTCGACGATTCCATTCTTGGGTGGTTGGTTTGGCCCTTGTTCCTGTAACTCGAATCCTAGCCCGGTATATCCCATTTTAATTTTACACCACTGTGAACCTTACGCCTTTTTTACTCTCTGATCGAGGTTCTCGGCATTGAAAAATCTTCGTAAACTAAATCACACGTGTATACGTTGATATTTAAGAGATATACAGTCAAGAAAATCAAGGGCAATGGTGATATATATGCGGATTAGACACCAAAAAAAAAACACTCAACAAATGGCTACAATTTAAGGAATGTGTTTAGTGACGGCATCAGATTCCTAATTGATGGAGAAAGGTCTGGTGGCAAGAAAAGCTGCTTCTAGGAGGTTTTCAAGTGTTTTCGCTCGACGATTCCATTCTTGGGTGGTTGGTTTGGCCCTTGTTCCTGTAACTCGAATCCTAGCCCGGTATATCCCATTTTAATTTTACACCATTGTGAACCTTACGCCTTTTTTACTCTCTGATCGAGGTTCTCGGCATTGAAAAATCTTCGTAAACTAAATCACACGTGTATATGTTGACATTTAAGAGATATACAGTCAAGAAAATCAAGGGCAATGGTGATATATATGCGGATTAGACACCAAAAAAAACACCAAACAAATAGCTACAATTTAAGGAATGTGTTTAGTGACGGCATCAGATTCCTAATTATGGAGAAAGGTCTGGTGGCAAGAAAAGCTGCTTCTAGGAGGTTGCCAAGTGTTTTCGCTCGACGATTCCATTCTTGGGTGGTTGGTTTGGCCCTTGTTCCTGTAACTCGAATCCTAGCCCGGTATATCCCATTTTAATTTTACACCACTGTGAACCTTACGCCTTTTTTACTCTCTGATCGACGTTCTCGGCATTGAAAAATCTTCGTAAACTAAATCACACGTGTATATGTTGATATTTAAGAGATATACAGTCAAGAAAATCAAGGGCAATGGTGATATATATGCGGATTCGACACAAAAAAAAAACACTCAACAAATGGCTACAATTTAAGGAATGTGTTTAGTGACGACATCAGATTCCTAATTGATGGAGAAAGGTCTGATGGTAAGAAAAGCTGCTTGTAGGAGGGTGTCAAGTGTTTTCCCTCGACGATTCCATTCTTGGGTGGTTGGTTTGGCCCTTGTTCCTGTAACTCGAATCCTAGCCCGGTATATCCCATTTTAATTTTACACCATTGTGAACCTTACGCCTTTTTTACTCTCTGATCGAGGTTCTCGGCATTGAAAAATCTTCGTAAACTAAATCACACGTGTATACGTTGATATTTAAGAGATATACAGTCAAGAAAATCAAGGGCAATGGTGATATATATGCGGATTAGACACCAAAAAAAAAACACTCAACAAATGGCTACAATTTAAGGAATGTGTTTAGTGACGGCATCAGATTCCTAATTGATGGAGAAAGGTCTGGTGGCAAGAAAAGCTGCTTCTAGGAGGTTTTCAAGTGTTTTCGCTCGACGATTCCATTCTTGGGTGGTTGGTTTGGCCCTTGTTCCTGTAACTCGAATCCTAGCCCGGTATATCTCATTTTAATTTTACACCATTGTGAACCTTACGCCTTTTTTACTCTCTGATCGAGGTTCTCGGCATTGAAAAATCTTCGTAAACTAAATCACACGTGTATATGTTGACATTTAAGAGATATACAGTCAAGAAAATCAAGGGCAATGGTGATATATATGCGGATTAGACACCAAAAAAAACACTAAACAAATAGCTACAATTTAAGGAATGTGTTTAGTGACGGCATCAGATTCCTAATTATGGAGAAAGGTCTGGTGGCAAGAAAAGCTGCTTCTAGGAGGTTGCCAAGTGTTTTCGCTCGACGATTCCATTCTTGGGTGGTTGGTTTGGCCCTTGTTCCTGTAACTCGAATCCTAGCCTGGTATATCCCATTTTAATTTTACACCATTGTGAACCTTACGCCTTTTTTACTCTCTGATCGAGGTTCTCGGCATTGAAAAATCTTCGTAAACTAAATCACACGTGTATATGTTGATATCTAAGAGATATACAATCAACAAAATCAAGGGCAATGGTGATATATATGTGGATTAGACACAAAAAAAAACACTCAACAAATGGCTACAATTTAAGGAATGTGTTTAGTGACGGCATCAGATTCCTAATTGATGGAGAAAGGTCTGGTGGTAAGAAAAGCTGCTTCTAGGAGGTTCTCAAGTGTTTTCGCTCGACGATTCCATTCTTGGGTGGTTGGTTTGGCCCTTGTTCCTGTAACTCAAATCCTAGCTTGGTATATCCTATTTTAATTTTACACCATTGTGAACCTTACGCCTTTTTTACTCTCTGATCGAGGTTCTCGGCATTGAAAAATCTTCGTAAACTAAATCACACATGTATATGTTGATATTTAAGAGATATACAGTCAAGAAAATCAAGGGCAATGGTGATATATATGCAGATTAGACACCAAAAAAAAAACACTCAACAAATGGCTACAATTTAAGGAATGTGTTTAGTGACGGCATCAGATTCCTAATTGATGGAGAAAGGTCTGGTGGCAAGAAAAGCTGCTTCTAGGAGGTTCTCAAGTGTTTTCGCTCGACGATTCCATTCTTGGGTGGTTGGTTTGGCCCTTGTTCCTGTAACTCGAATCCTAGCCCGGTATATCCCATTTTAATTTTACACCATTGTGAACCTTATGCCTTTTTTACTCTCTGATCGAGGTTCTTGGCATTGAAAAATCTTCGTAAACTAAATCACACGTGTATATGTTGACATTTAAGAGATATACCGTCAAGAAAATCAAGGGCAATGGTGATATATATGCGGATTAGACACAAAAAAAACACTCAACAAATGGCTACAATTTAAAGAATGTGTTTAGTGACGGCATCAGATTCCTAATTGATGGAGAAAGGTCTGGTGACAAGAAAAGCTGCTTCTAGGAGGTTGTCAAGTGTTTTCGCTCGACGATTCCATTCTTGGGTCGATGGTTTGGCCGTTGTTCCTGTAACTCGAATCCTAGCCCGGTATATCCCATTTTAATCTTACACGATTGTGAACCTTACGCCTTTTTTACTCTCTGATCAAGGTTCTCGGCATTGAAAAATCTTTGTAAACTAAATCACACGTGTATATGTTGACATTTAAGAGATATACAGTCAAGAAAATCAACGGCAATGGTGATATATATGCGGATTAGACACCAAAAAAACACTCAACAAATGGCTACAATTTAAGGAATGTGTTTAGTGACGGCATCAGATTCCTAATTGATGGAGAAAGGTCTGGTGGTAAGAAAAGCTGCTTCTAGGAGGTTGTCAAGTGTTTTCGCTCGACGATTTCATTCTTGGGTGGTTGGTTTGGCCCTTGTTCCTGTAACTCGAATCCTAGCCCGGTATATCCCATTTTAATTTTACACCATTGTGAACCTTACGCCTTTTTTACTCTCTGATCGAGGTTTTCCGCATTGAAAAATCTTTGTAAACTAAATCACACGTGTATATGTTGATATTTAAGAGATATATAGTCAAGAAAATCAAGGGCAATGGTGATATATATGCGGATTAGACACAAAAAAAAATACTCAACAAATGGCTACAATTTAAGGAATGTGTTTAGTGACGGCATCAGATTCCTAATTGATGGAGAAAGGTCTGGTGGCAAGAAAAGCTGCTTCTAGGAGGTTGTAAGGTGTTTTCGCTCGACGATTCCATTCTTGGGTGGTTGGTTTGGCCCTTGTTCCTGTAACTCGAATCCTAGCCCGGTATATCCCATTTTAATTTTACACCATTGTGAACCTTACGCCTTTTTTTACTCTCTGATAGAGGTTCTCGGCATTGAAAAATCTTTGTAAACTAAATCACACGTGTATATGTTGATATTTAAGAGATATATAGTCAAGAAAATCAAGGGCAATGGTGATATATATGCGGATTAGACACCAAAAAAAATACTCAACAAATGGCTACAATTTAAGGAATGTGTTTAGTGACGGCATCAGATTCCTAATTGATGGAGAAAGGTCTGGTGGCAAGAAAAGCTGCTTCTAGGAGGTTGCTAAGTGTTTTCGCTCGAGGATTCCATTCTTTGGTGGTTGGTTTGGCCCTTTTTCCTGTAACTCGAATGCTAGCCCGGTATATCCCATTTTAATTTTACACCACTGTGAACCTTACGCCTTTTTTACTCTGTGATCGAGGTTCTCGGCATTGAAAAATCTTCGTAAACTAAATCACACATGTATAAGTTGACATTTAAGAGATATACAGTCAAGAAAATCAAGGGCAATGTGATATATATGCGGATTAGACACCAAAAAAAACACTCAATAAATGGCCACAATTTAAGGAATGTGTTTAGTGACGGCATCAGATTCCTAATTGATGGAGAAAGGTCTGGTGGCAAGAAAAGCTGCTTCTAGGAGGTTGTCAAATGTTTTCGCTCGACGATTCCATTCTTGGGTGGTTGGTTTGGCCCTTGTTCCTGTAACTCGAATCCTAGCCCGGTATATCCCATTTTAATTTTACACCATTGTGAACCTTACGCCTTTTTTACTCTCTGATCGAGGTTCTCGGCATTGAAAAATCTTCGTAAACTAAATCACACGTGTATATGTTGTTATTTAAGAGATATACAATCAACAAAATCAAGGGAAATGGTGATATATATGCGGATTAGACACAAAAAAAAAACTCTCAACAAATGGCTACAATTTAAGGAATGTGTTTAGTGACGGCATCAGATTCCTAATTGATGGAGAAAGGTCTGGTGGTAAGAAAAGCTGCTTCTAGGAGGTTGTCAAGTGTTTTCGCTCGACGATTCCATTCTTGAGTGGTTGGTTTGGCCCTTGTTCCTGTAACTCAAATCCTAGCCCGGTATATCCCATTTTAATTTTACACCATTGTGAACCTTACGCCTTTTTTACTCTCTGATCGAGGTTCTCGGCATTGAAAAATCTTTGTAAACTAAATCACACGTGTATATGTTGATATTTAAGAGATATACAGTCAAGAAAATCAAAGGCAATGGTGATATATATGCAGATTAGACACCAAAAAAAACACTCAACAAATGGCTACAATTTAAGGAATGTGTTTAGTGACGGCATCAGATTCCTAATTGATGGAGAAAGTTCTGGTGGCAAGAAAAGCTGCTTCTAGGAGGTTCTCAAGTGTTTTCGCTCGACGATTCCATTCTTCGGTGGTTGGTTTGGCCCTTGTTCCTGTAACTCGAATCCTAGCCCGGTATATCCCTTTTTAATTTTACACCATTGTGAACCTTACGCCTTTTTTACTCTCTGATCGAGGTTCTTGGCATTGAAAAATCTTCGTACACTAAATCACACGTGTATATGTTGACATTTAAGAGATATACCGTCAAGAAAATCAAGGGCAATGGTGATATATATGCGGATTAGACACAAAAAAAACACTCAACAAATGGCTACAATTTAAAGAATGTGTTTAGTGACGGCATCAGATTCCTAATTGATGGAGAAAGGTCTGGTGACAAGAAAAGCTGCTTCTAGGAGGTTGTCAAGTGTTTTCGCTCGACGATTCCATTCTTGGGTCGATGGTTTGGCCGTTGTTCCTGTAACTCGAATCCTAGCCCGGTATATCCCATTTTAATATACACCATTGTGAACCTTACGCCTTTTTTACTCTCTGATCAAGGTTCTCGGCATTGAAAAATCTTTGTAAACTAAATCACACGTGTATATGTTGACATTTAAGAGATATACAGTCAAGAAAATCAACGGCAATGGTGATATATATGCGGATTAGACACCAAAAAAAACTCAACAAATGGCTACAATTTAAGGAATGTGTTTAGTGACGGCATCAGATTCCTAATTGATGGAGAAAGGTCTGGTGGTAAGAAAAGCTGCTTCTAGGAGGTTGTCAAGTGTTTTCGCTCGACGATTCCATTCTTGGGTGGTTGGTTTGGCCCTTTTTCCTGTAACTCGAATCCTAGCCCGGTATATCCCATTTTAATTTTACACCACTGTGAACCTTACGCCTTTTTTACTCTGTGATCGAGGTTCTCGGCATTGAAAAATCTTCGTAAACTAAATCACACATGTATAAGTTGACATTTAAGAGATATACAATCAAGAAAATCAAGGGCACTGGTGATATATATGCAGATTAGACACCAAAAAAAACACTCAATAAATGGCCACAATTTAAGGAATGTGTTTAGTGACGACATCAGATTCCTAATTGATGGAGAAAGGTCTGGTGGCAAGAAAAGCTGCTTCTAGGAGGTTGCCAAGTGTTTTCGCTCGACGATTCCATTCTTGGGTGGTTGGTTTGGCCCTTGTTCCTGTAACTTGAATCCTAGCCCGGTATATCCCATTTTAATTTTACACCATTGTGAACCCTACGCCTTTTTTACTATCTGATCGAGGTTCTCGGCATTGAAAAATCTTCGTAAAGTAAATCACACGTGTATATGTTGATATTTAAGAGATATACAGTCAAGAAAATCAAGGGCAATGGTGATATATATGCAGATTAGACACCAAAAAAAACACTCAACAAATGGCTACAATTTAAGGAATGTGTTTAGTGACGGCATCAGATTCCTAATTGATGGAGAAAGGTCTGGTGGCAAGAAAAGCTGCTTCTAGGAGGTTGCCAGGTGTTTTCGCTCGACGATTCCATTCTTCGGTGGTTGGTTTAGCCCTTGTTCCTGTAACTCAAATCCTAGCCCGGTATATCCCATTTTAATTTTACACCATTGTGAACCTTACGCCTTTTTTACTCTCTGATCGAGGTTCTCGGCATTGAAAAATCTTCGTAAACTAAATCACACATGTATAAGTTGACATTTAAGAGATATACAGTCAAGAAAATCAAGGGCAATGTGATATATATGCGGATTAGACACCAAAAAAAACACTCAATAAATGGCCACAATTTAAGGAATGTGTTTAGTGACGGCATCAGATTCCTAATTGGTGGAGAAAGGTTTGGTGGCAAGAAAAGCTGCTTCTAGGAGGTTGCCAAGTGTTTTCGCTCGACGATTCCATTCTTGGGTCGATGGTTTGGCCGTTGTTCCTGTAACTCGAATCCTAGCCCGGTATATCCCATTTTAATATTACACCATTGTGAACCTTACGCCTTTTTTACTCTCTGATCAAGGTTCTCGGCATTGAAAAATCTTTGTAAACTAAATCACACGTGTATATGTTGACATTTAAGAGATATACCGTCAAGAAAATCAACGGCAATGGTGATATATATGCGGATTAGACACCAAAAAAAACTCAACAAATGGCTACAATTTAAGGAATGTGTTTAGTGACGGCATCAGATGCCTAATTGATGGAGAAAGGTCTGGTGGTAAGAAAAGCTGCTTCTAGGAGGTTGTCAAGTGTTTTCGCTCGACGATTCCATTCTTGGGTGGTTGATTTGGCCCTTGTTCCTGTAATTCAAATAATAGCCCGATATATCCCATTTTAATTTTACACCATTGTGAACCTTACGCCTTTTTTACTCTCTGATCGAGGTTCTCGGCATTGAAAAATCTTCGTAAACTAAATCACACGTGTATATGTTTATATTTAAGAGAAATACAGTCAAGAAAATCAAGGGCACTGGTGATATATGTGCGGATTAGACATAAAAAAACACTCAACAAATGGCTACAATTTAAGGAATGTGTTTAGTGACGGCATCAGATTCCTAATTGATGGAGAAAGGTCTGGTGGCAAGAAAAGCTGCTTCTAGGAGGTTGCTAAGTGTTTTCACTTGACGATTCCATTCTTGGGTGGTTGGTTTGGCCCTTGTTCCTGTAACTCGAATCCTAGCCCGGTATATCCCATTTTAATTTTACACCATTGTGAACCTTACGCCTTTTTTACTCTCTGATCGAGGTTCTCGGCATTGAAAAATCTTCGTAAACTAAATCACAGGTGTATATGTTTACATTTAAGTGATATACAGTCAAAAAAATCAAGGGCAATGGTGATATATATGCGGATTAGACACCAAAAAAAACACTCAACAAATGGCTACAATTTAAGAAATGTGTTTAGTGACGGCATCAGATTCCTAATTGATGGAGAAAGGTCTGGTGGCAAGAAAAGCTGCTTCTAGGAGGTTGTTAAGTTTTTTCGCTCGACGATTCCATTCTTGGGTGGTTGGTTTAGCCCTTGTTCCTGTAACTCGAATCCTGGCCCGGTATATCCCATTTTAATCTTACACCATTGTGAACCTTACGCCTTTTTTACTCTCTGATCGAGGTTCTCGGCATTGAAAAATCTTCGTAAACTAAATTACACGTGTATATGTTGACATTTAAGAGATATACAGTCAAGAAAATCATGGGCAATGGTGATATATATGCGGATTAGACACAAAAAAAAACACTCAACAAATGGCTACAATTTAAGTAATGTGTTTAGTGACGGCATCAGATTCCTAATTGACGGAGAAAGGTCTGGTGGCAAGAAAAGCTGCTTCTAGGAGGTTGTCAAGTGTTTTCGCTCGACGATTCCATTCTTGGGTGGTTGGTTTGGCCCTTGTTCCTGTAACTCGAATCCTAGCCCGGTATATCCTATTTTAATTTTACACCATTGTGAACCTTACGCCTTTTTTACTCTCTGATCGAGGTTCTCGGCATTACAAAATCTTCGTAAACTAAATCACACGTGTATATGTTGACATTTAAGAGATATACTGTCAAGAAAATCAAGGGCAATGGTGATATATATGCGGATTAGACACAAAAAAAAAACACTCAACAAATGGCTACAATTTAAGGAATTTGTTTAGTGACGGCATCAGATTCCTAATTGATGGAGAAAGGTCTGGTGGCAAGAAAAGCTGCTTCTAGGAGGTTGTCAAGTGTTTTCGCTCGACGATTCCATTCTTGGGTGGTTGGTTTGGCCCGTGTTCCTGTAACTCGAATCCTAGCCCGGTATATCCCATTTTAATTTTACACCATTGTGAACCTTCCGCCTTTTTTACTCTCTGATCGAGGTTCTCGGCATTGAAAAATCTTCGTAAACTAAATCACACGTCTATATGTTTATATTTAAGAGATATACAGTCAAGAAAATCAATGGCACTGGTGATATATATGCGGATTAGACATAAAAAAACACTCAACAAATGGCTACAATTTAAGGAATGTGTTTAGTGACGGCATCAGATTCCTAATTGATGGAGAAAGGTCTGGTGGCAAGAAAAGCTCCTTCTAGGAGGTTGTCAAGTGTTTTCGCTCGACGATTTCATTCTTGGGTGGTTGGTTTGGCCCTTGTTCCTGTAACTCGAATCCTAGCCGGTATATCCCATTTTAATTTTACACCATTGTGAACCTTACGCTTTTTTTACTCTCTGATAGAGGTTCTCGGCATTGAAAAATCTTTGTAAACTAAATCACACGTGTATATGTTGATATTTAAGAGATATATAGTCAAGAAAATCAAGGGCAATGGTGATATATATGCGGATTAGACACCAAAAAAAACACTCATCAAATGGCTACAATTTAAGGAATGTGTTTAGTGACGACATCAGATTCCTAATTGATGGAGAAAGGTCTGGTGGCAAGAAAAGCTGCTTCTAGGAGGTTGTTAAGTGTTTTCGCTCGACGATTCCATTCTTGGGTGGTTGGTTTGGCCCTTGTTCCTGTAACTCAAATCCTAGCCCGGTATATCCCATTTTAATTTTACACCACTGTGAACCTTACGCCTTTTTTACTCTCTGATCGAGGTTCTCGGCATTGAAAAATCTTCGTAAACTAAATCACACGTGTATAAGTTGACATTTAAGAGATATACAGTCAAGAAAATCAAGGGCAATGGTGATATATATGCGGATTAGACACCAAAAAAAAAAATACTCAACAAATGGCTACAATTTAAGGAATGTGTTTAGTGACGCCATCAGATTCCTAATTGATGGAGAAAGGTCTGTGGCAAGAAAAGCTGCTTCTAGGAGGTTGTCAAGTGTTTTCGCTCGACGATTCCATTCTTGGGTGGTTGGTTTGGCCCTTGTTCCTGTAACTCGAATCCTAGCCCGGTATATCCTATTTTAATTTTACACCATTGTGAACCTTACGCCTTTTTTACTCTCTGATCGAAGTTCTCGGCATTGAAAAATCTTCGTAAACTAAATCACACGTGTATATGTTGACATTTAAGAGATATACTGTCAAGAAAATCAAGGGCAATGGTGATATATATGCGGATTAGACACAAAAAAAACACTCAACAAATGGCTACAATTTAAGGAATTTGTTTAGTGACGGCATCAGATTCCTAATTGATGGAAAAAGGTCTGGTGGCAAGAAAAGCTGCTTCTAGGAGGTTGTCAAGTGTTTTCGCTCGACGATTCCATTCTTGGGTGGTTGGTTTGGCCCGTGTTCCTGTAACTCGAATCCTAGCCTGGTATATCCCATTTTAATTTTACACCATTGTGAACCTTACGCCTTTTTTACTCTCTGATCGAGGTTCTCGGAATTGAAAAATCTTCCTAAACTAAATCACACGTGTATATGTTTACATTTAAGAGATATACAGTCAAGAAAATCAAGGGCAATGGTGATATATATGCGGATTAGACACCAAAAAAATACACTCAACAAATGGCTACAATTTAAGGAATGTGTTTAGTGACGGCATCAGATTCCTAATTGATGGAGAAAGGTCTGGTGGCAAGAAAAGCTGCTTCTAGGAGGTTGTCAAGTGTTTTCGCTCAACGATTCCATTCTTGGGTGGTTGGTTTGGCCCTTGTTCCTCTAACTCGAATCCTAGCCCGGTATATCCCATTTTAATCTTACACCATTGTGAACCTTAGGCCTTTTTTACACTCTGATCGAGGTTCTCGGCATTGAAAAATCTTCGTAAACTAAATCACACGTTTATATGTTGACATTAAAGAGATATACTGTCAAGAAAATCAAGGGCAATGGTGATATATATGCGGATTAGACACCAAAAAAAACAATCAACAAATGACAACAATTTAAGGAATGTGTTTAGTGACGGCATCAGATACCTAATTGATGGAGAAAGGTCTGCTGGCAAGAAAACCTGCTTCTAGGAGGTTGTCAAGTGTTTTCGCTCGACGATTCCATTCTTGGGTGGTTGGTTTTGCCCTTGTTCCTGTAAATCGAAACCTAGCCCGGTATATCCCATTTTAATCTTACACCATTGTGAACCTTACGCCTTTTTTACTCTCCAATCGAGGTTCTCGACATTGAAAAATCTTCGTAAACTAAATCACACGTGTATATGTTGACATTTAAGAGATATACAATCAAGAAAATTAAAGGCAATGGTGATATATATGCGGATTAGACACCAAAAAATCACTCAACAAATGGCTACAATTTAAGGAATGTGTTTAGTGACGGCATCAGATTCCTAATTGATGGAGAAAGGTCTGGTGGTAAGAAAAGCTACTTCTAGGAGGTTTTCAAGTGTTTTCGCTCGACGATTCCATTCTTGGGTGGTTGGTTTGGCCCTTGTTCCTGTAACTCGAATCCTAGCCCGGTATATCCCGTTTTAATTTTACACCATTGTGAACCTTACGCCTTTTTTACTCTCTGATCGAGGTTCTCGGCATTGAAAAATCTTCGTAAACTAAGTCACACGTGTATATGTTGACATTTAAGAGATATACTGTCAAGAAAATCAAGGGCAATGGTGATATATATGCGGATTAGACACCAAAAAAAAAACACTCAACAAATGGCTACAATTTAAGGAATTTGTTTAGTGACGGCATCAGATTCCTAATTGATGGAGAAAGGTCTGGTGGCAAGAAAAGCTGCTTCTAGGAGGTTGTCAAGTGTTTTCGCTCGACGATTCCATTCTTGGGTGGTTGGTTTGGCCCGTGTTCCTGTAACTCGAATCCTAGCCCGGCATATCCCATTTTAATTTTACACCATTGTGAACCTTACGCCTTTTTTACTCTCTGATCGAGGTTCTCGGCATTGAAAAATCTTCATATACTAAATCACACGTGTATATGTTGATATTTAAGAGATATATAGTCAAGAAAATCAAGGGCAATGGTGATATATATGCGGATTAGACACCAAAAAAAACACTCAACAAATGGCTACAATTTAAGGAATGTGTTTAGTGATGGCATCAGATTCCTAATTGATGGAGAAAGGTCTGGTGGCAAGAAAAGCTGCTTCTAGGAGGTTGTCAAGTGTTTTCGCTCGACGATTCCATTCTTGGGTGGTTGGTTTGGCCCTTGTTCCTCTAACTCGAATCCTAGCCCGGTATATCCCATTTTAATCTTACACCATTGTGAACCTTACGCCTTTTTTACACTCTGGTCGAGGTTCTCGGCATTGAAAAATCTTCGTAAACTAAATCACACGTGTATATGTTGACATTTAAGAGATATACTGTCAAGAAAATCAAGGGCAATGGTGATATATATGCGGATTAGACACCAAAAAAAAACACTCAACAAATGGCAACAATTTAAGGAATGTGTTTAGTGACGGCATCAGATACCTAATTGATGGAGAAATGTCTGCTGGCAAGAAAACCTGCTTCTAGGAGGTTGTCAAGTGTTTTCGCTCGACGATTCCATTCTTGGGTGGTTGGTTTGGCCCGTGTTCCTGTAACTCGAATCCTAGCCCGGCATATCCCATTTTAATTTTACAACATTGTGAACCTTACGCCTTTTTTACTCTCTGATCGAGGTTCTCGACATTGAAAAATCTTCGTAAACTAAATCACACGTGTATATGTTGATATTTAAGAGATATACAGTCAAGAAAATCAAGGGCACTGGTGATATATATGCGGATTAGACATAAAAAAAACACTCAACAAATGGCTACAATTTAAGGAATGTGTTTAGTGACGGCATCAGATTCCTAATTGATGGAGAAAGGTCTGGTGGTAAGAAAAGTTGCTTCTAGGAGGTTGTCAAGTGTTTTCGCTCGACGATTCCATTCTTGGGTGGTTGGTTTGGCCCGTGTTCCTGTAACTCGAATCCTAGCCCGGTATATCCCATTTTAATTTTACACCATTGTGAACCGTACGCCTTTTTTACTCTCTGATCGAGGTTCTCGGCATTGAAAAATCTTCGTAAACTAAATCACACGTGTATATGTTGATATTTAAGAGATATACAGTCAAGAAAATCAAGGGCACTGGTGATATATATGCGGATTAGACATAAAAAAAACACTCAACAAATGGCTACAATTTAAGGAATGTGTTTAGTGACGGCATCAGAGTCCTAATTGATGGAGAAAGGTCTGGTGGCAAGAAAAGCTGCTTCTAGGAGGTTGTCAAGTGTTTTCGCTCGACGATTTCATTCTTGGTTGGTTGGTTTGGCCCTTGTTCCTGTAACTCGAATCCTAGCCTGGTATATCCCATTTTAATTTTACACCATTGTGAACCTTACACCTTTTTTACTCTCTGATAGAGGTTCTCGGCATTGAAAAATCTTTGTAAACTAAATCACACGTGTATATGTTGATATTTAAGAGATATATAGTCAAGAAAATCAAGGGCAATGGTGATATATATGCGGATTAGACACAAAAAAAAACACTCAACAAATGGCTACAATTTAAGGAATGTGTTTAGTGACGGCATCAGATTCCTAATTGATGGAGAAAGGTCTGGTGGCAAGAAAAGCTGCTTCTAGGAGGTTGTTAAGTGTTTTCGCTCGACGATTCCATTCTTGGTTGGTTGGTTTGGCCCTTGTTCCTGTAACTCGAATCCTAGCCCGGTATATCCCATTTTAATTTTACACCACTGTGAACCTTACACCTTTTTTACTCTCTGATCGAGGTTCTCGGCATTGAAAAATCTTCGTAAACTAAATCACACGTGTATAAGTTGACATTTAAGAGATATACTGTCAAGAAAATCAAGGGCAATGGTGATATATATGCGGATTAGACACAAAAAAAAAACACTCAACAAATGGCTACAATTTAAGGAATTTGTTTAGTGACGGCATCAGATTCCTAATTGATGGAGAAATGTCTGGTGGCAAGAAAAGCTGCTTCTAGGAGGTTGTCAAGTGTTTTCGCTCGACGATTCCATTCTTGGGTGGTTGGTTTGGCCCGTGTTCCTGTAACTCGAATCCTAGCCCGGTATATCCCATTTTAATTTTACACCATTGTGAACCTTACGCCTTTTTTACTCTCTGATCGAGGTTCTCGGCATTGAAAAATCTTCCTAAACTAAATCACACGTGTATATGTTTACATTTAAGAGATATACAGTCAAGAAAATCAAGGGCAATGGTGATATATATGCGGATTAGACACCAAAAAAATACACTCAACAAATGGCTACAATTTAAGGAATGTGTTTAGTGACGGAATCAGATTCCTAATTGATGGAGAAAGGTCTGGTGGCAAGAAAAGCTGCTTCTAGGAGGTTGTCAAGTGTTTTCGCTCGACGATTCCATTCTTGGGTGGTTGGTTTGGCCCTTGTTCCTCTAACTCGAATCCTAGCCCGGTATATCCCATTTTAATCTTACACCATTGTGAACCTTACGCCTTTTTTACACTCTGATCGAGGTTCTCGGCATTGAAAAATCTTCGTAAACTAAATCACACGTGTATATGTTGACATTTAAGAGATATACTGTCGTGAAAATCAAGGGCAATGGTGATATATATGCGGATTAGACACCAAAAAAAACACTCAACAAATGGCAACAATTTAAGGAATGTGTTTAGTGACGGCATCAGATACCTAATTGATGGAGAAAGGTCTACTGGCAAGAAAACCTGCTTCTAGGAGGTTGTCAAGTGTTTTCGCTCGACGATTCCATTCTTGGGTGGTTGGTTTTACCCTTGTTCCTGTAAATCGAATCCTAGCCCGGTATATCCCATTTTAATCTTACACCATTGTGAACCTTACGCCTTTTTTAATCTCTGATCGAGGTTCTCGGCATTGAAAAATCTTCGTAAACTAAATCACACGTGTATATGTTGACATTTAAGAGATATACAGTCAAGAAAATCAAGGGCAATGGTGATATATATGCGGATTAGACATAAAAAAAAATACTCAACAAATGGCTACAATTTAAGGAATGTGTTTAGTGACGGCATCAGATTCCTAATTGATGGAGAAAGGTCTGGTGGCAAGAAAAGCTGCTTCTAGGAGGTTGTCAAATGTTTTTGCTCGACGATTCCATTCTTGGGTGGTTGGTTTGGCCCTTGTTCCAGTAACTCGAATCCTAGCCCGGTATATCCCATTTTAATCTTACACCATTGTGAACCTTACGCCTTTTTTACTCTCCAATCGAGGTTCTCGACATTGAAAAATCTTCGTAAACTAAATCACACGTGTATATGTTGACATTTAAGAGATATACAATCAAGAAAATTAAGGGCAATGGTGATATATATGCGGATTAGACACCAAAAAAACACTCAACAAATGGCTACAATTTAAGGAATGTGTTTAGTGACGGCATCAGATTCCTAATTGATGGAGAAAGGTCTGGTTGTAAGAAAAGCTGCTTCTAGGAGGTTTTCAAGTGTTTTCGCTCGACGATTCCATTCTTGGGTGGTTGGTTTGGCCCTTGTTCCTGTAACTCAAATCCTAGCCCGGTATATCCCATTTTAATTTTACACCATTGTGAACCTTACGCCTTTTTTACTCTCTGATCGAGGTTCTCGGCATTGAAAAATCTTCGTAAACTAAATCACACGTGTATATGTTGACAATTAAGAGATATACAATCAAGAAAATCAAGGGCAATGGTGATATATATGCGGATTAGACACCAAAAAAAACACGCAACAAATGGCTACAATTTAAGGAATGTCTTTAGTGACGGCATCAGATTCCTAATTGATGGAGAAAGGTCTGGTGGTAAGAAAAGCTGCTTCTAGGAGGTTGTCAAGTGTTTTCGCTCAATGATTCCATTCTAGGGTGGTTGGTTTGGCCCTTGTTCCTGTAACTCGAATCCTAGCCCGGTATATCCCATTTTAATTTTACACCATTGTGAACCTTACGCCTTTTTTACTCTCTGATCGTGGTTCTCGGCATTGAAAAATCTTCGTAAACTAAATCACACGTGTATATGTTGACATTTAAGAGATATACAGTCAAGAAAATCACGGGCAATGGTGATATATATGCGGATTAGACACAAAAAAAAAACACTCAACAAATGGCTACAGTTTAAGGAATGTGTTTAGTGACGGCATCAGATTCCTAATTGATGGAGAAAGGTCTGGTGGTAAGAAAAGCTGCTTCTAGGAGGTTGTCAAGTGTTTTCGCTCGACGATTCCATTCTTGGGTGGTTGGTTTGGCCCTTGTTCCTGTAACTCGAATCCTAGCCCGGTATATCCCATTTTAATTTACACCATTGTGAACCTTAAGCCTTTTTTACTCTTTGATCGAGCATCTCGGCATTGAAAAATCTTCGTAAACAAAATCACACGTGTATAAGTTGATATTTAAGAGATACACAGTTAAGAAAATCAAGGGCAATGGTGATATATATGCGGATTAGACACCAAACAAAACACTCAGCAAATAGCTACAATTTAAGGAATGTGTTTAGTGACGGCATCCGATTCCTAAATGATGGAGAAAGGTCTAGTGGCAAGAAAAGCTGCTTCTAGGAGGTTGTCAAGTGTTTTCGCTCGACGATTCCATTCTTGGGTGGTTGGTTTGGCCCTTGTTCCTGTAACTCGAATCCTAGCCCGGTATATCCCATTTTAATTTTACACCATTGTGAACCTTACGCCTTTTTAACTCCCTGATCGAGGTTCTCGGCATTGAAAAATCTTCGTAAACTAACTCACACGTGTATATGTTGATATTTAAGAGATATACAGTCAAGAAAATCAAGGGCAATGGTGATATATATGCGGATTAGACACCAAAAAAAACACTCAACAAATGGCTACAATTTAAGGAATGTGTTTAGTGACGGCATCATATTCCTAATTGATGGAGAATGGTCTGGTGGCAAGAAAAGCTGCTTCTAGGAGGTTGTCAAGTGTTTTCGCTCGACGATTCCATTCTTGGGTAGTTGGTTTGGCCCTTGTTCCTGTAACTCGAATCCTAGCCCGGTATATCCCATTTTAATCTTACACCATTGTGAACCTTACGCCTTTTTTAATCTCTGATCGAGGTTCTCGGCATTGAAAAATCTTCGTAAACTAAATCACACATGTATATGTTGATATTTAAGAGATATACAGTCAAGAAAATCAAGGGCAATGGTGATATATATGCGGATTAGACACCAAAAAAAAAAAACACGCAACAAATGGCTACAATTTAAGGAATGTGTTTAGTGACGGCATCAGATTCCTAATTGATGGAGAAAGGTCTGGTGGTAAGAAAAGCTGCATCTAGGAGGTTGTCAAGTGTTTTCGCTCGACGATTCCATTCTTGGGTGGTTGGTTTGGCCCTTGTTCCTGTAACTCGAATCCTAGCCCGGTATATCCCATTTTAATTTTACACCATTGTGAACCTTACGCCTTTTTTACTCTCTGATCGAGGTTCTCGGCATTGAAAAATCTTCGTAAACAAAATCACACGTGTATATGTTGATATTTAAGAGATATACAGTCGAGAAAATCAAGGGCAATGGTGATATATATGTGGATTAGGCACCACAAAAAAAACACTCAACAAATGGCTACAATATACGGAATGTGTTTAGTGACGGCATCAGATTCCTAATTGAAGGAGAAAGGTCTGGTGGCAAGAAAAGCTGCTTTAAGGAGGTTGTTAAGTGTTTTCGCTCGACGATTCCATTCTTGGGTGGTTGGTTTGGCCCTTGTTCCTGTAACTCGAATCCTAGCCCGGTATATCCCATTTTAATTTTACACCATTGTGAACCTTACGCCTTTTTTACTCTCTGATCGAGGTTCTCGGCATTGAAAAATCTTCGTAAACTAAATCACACGTGTATATGTTGACATTTAAGAGATATACAGTCAAGAAAATCAAGGGCAATGGTGATATATATGCGGATTAGACACAAAAAAAAACACTCAACAAATGGCTACAATTTAAGGAATGTGTTTAGTGACGGTATCAGATTCCTAATTGATGGAGAAAGGTCTGGTGGTAAGAAAAGCTGCTTCTAGGAGGTTGTCAAGTGTTTTCGCTCGACGATTCCATTCTTGGGTGGTTGGTTTGGTCCTTGTTCCTGTAACTCGAATCCTAGCCCGGTATATCCCATTTTAATTTTACACCATTGTGAACCTTACGCCTTTTTAACTCTCTGATCGAGGTTCTCGGCATTGAAAAATCTTCGTAAACTAAATCACACGTGTATATGTTGACATTTAAGAGATATACAGTCAAGAAAATCAAGGGCAATGGTGATCTATATGCGGATTAGACACAAAAAAAAAACACTCAACAAATGGCTACAATTTAAGGAATGTGTTTAGTGACGGCATCAGATTCCTAATTGATGGAGAAAGGTCTGGTGGCAAGAAAAGCTGCTTCTAGGAGGTTGTCAAGTGTTTTCGCTCGACGATTCCATTCTTGGGTGGTTGGTTTGCCCTAGTTCATGTAACTCGAATCCAAGCCCGGGATATCCCATTTTAATCTTACACCATTGTGAACCTTACGCGTTTTTTACCCTCTGATCGAGGTTCTCGGCATTGAAAAATCTTCGTAAACTAAATCACACGTGTATATGTTGATATTTAAGAGATATACAGTCAAGAAAATCAAGGGCAATGGTGATATATATGCGGATTAGACACCAAAAAAAACACTCAACAAATGGCTACAATTTAAGGAATGTGTTTAGTGACGGCATCAGATTCCTAATTGATGGAGAAAGGTCTGGTGGTAAGAAAAGCTGCTTCTAGGAGGTTGTCAAGTGTTTTCGCTCGACGATTCCATTCTTGGGTGGTTGGTTTGGCCCTTGTTCCTGTAACTCGAATCCTAGCCCGGTATATCCCATTTTAATTTTACACCATTGTGAACCTTACGCCTTTTTTACTCTCTGATCGAGGTTCTCGGCATTGAAAAATCTTCGTAAACAAAATCACACGTGTATATGTTGATATTTAAGAGATATACAGTCGAGAAAATCAAGGGCAATGGTGATATATATGTGGATTAGGCACGACAAAAAAAAAACACTCAACAAATGGCTACAATATACGGAATGTGTTTAGTGACGGCATCAGATTCCTAATTGATGGAGAAAGGTCTGGTGGCAAGAAAAGCTGCTTCTAGGAGGTTGACAAGTGTTTTCGCTCGACGATACCATTCTTGGGTGGTTGGTTTGGCCCTTGTTCCTGTAACTCGAATCCTAGCCCGGTATATCCCATTTTAATTTTACACCATTTTGAACCTTACGCCTTTTTTACTCTCTGATCGAGGTTCTCGGCATTGAAAAATCTTCGTAAACTAAATCACACGTGTATATGTTGACATTTAAGAGATATACAGTCAAGAAAATCAAGGGCAATGGTGATATATATGCGGATTAGACACAAAAAAAAAACACTCAACAAATGGCTACAATTTAAGGAATGTGTTTAGTGACGGCATCAGATTCCTAATTGATGGAGAAAGGTCTGGTGGCAAGAAAAGCTGCTTCTAGGAGGTTGTCAAGTGTTTTCGCTCGACTATTCCATTCTTGGGTGGTTGGTTTGCCCTAGTTCATGTAACTCGAATCCAAGCCCGGGATATCCCATTTTAATCTTACACCATTGTGAACCTTACGCGTTTTTTACTCTCTGATCGAGGATCTCGGCATTGAAAAATCTTCGTAAACTAAATCACACGTGTATATGTTGATATTTAAGAGATATACAGTCAAGAAAATCAAGGACAATGGTGATATATATGCGGATTAGACAACAAAAAAAACACTCAACAAATGGCTACAATTTAAGGAATGTGTTTAGTGACGGCATCAGATTCCTAATTGATGGAGAAAGGTCTGGTGGTAAGAAAAGCTGCTTCTAGGATGTTGTCAAGTGTTTTCGCTCGACGATTCCATTCTTGGGTGGTTGGTTTGGCCCTTGTTCCTGTAACTCGAATCCTAGCCCGGTATATCCCATTTTAATTTTACACCATTGTGAACCTTACGCCTTTTCTACTCTCTGATCGAGGTTCTAGGCATTGAAAAATCTTCGTAAACAAAATCACACGTGTATATGTTGATATTTAAGAGATATACAGTCGAGAAAATCAAGGGTAATGGTGATATATATGTGGATTAGGCACAAAAAAAACACTCAACAAATGGCTACAATTTAAGGAATGTGTTTAGTGACGGCATCAGATTCCTAATTGATGGAGAAAGGTCTGGTGGTAAGAAAAGCTGCTTCTAGGAGGTTGTCAAGTGTTTTCGCTCGACGATTCCATTCTTGGGTGGTTGGTTTGGCCCTTGTTCCTGTAATTCGAATCCTAGCCCGGTATATCCCATTTTAATTTTACACCATTGTGAACCTGACGCCTTTTTAACTCTCTGATCGAGGTTCTCGGCATTGAAAAATCTTCGTAAACTAACTCACACGTGTATATGTTGATATTTAAGAGATATACAGTCAAGAAAATCAATGGCAATGGTGATATATATGCGGATTAGACACAAAAAAAAAACACTCAACAAATGGCTACAATTTAAGGAATGTGTTTAGGGACGACATCATATTCCTAATTGATGGAGAATGGTCTGGTGGCAAGAAAAGCTGCTTCTAGGAGGTTGTCAAGTGTTTTCGCTCGACGATTCCATTCTTGGGTAGTTGGTTTGGCCCTTGTTCCTGTAACTCGAATCCTAGCCCGGTATATCCCATTTTAATCTTACACCATTGTGAACCTTACGCCTTTTTTAATCTCTGATCGAGGTTCTCGGCATTGAAAAATCTTCGTAAATTAAATCACACATGTATATGTTGATATTTAAGAGATATACAGTCAAGAAAATCAAGGGCAATGGTGATATATATGCGGATTAGGCACCACAAAAAAAAACACGCAACAAATGGCTACAATTTAAGGAATGTGTTTAGTGACGGCATCAGATTCCTAATTGATGGAGAAAGGTCTGGTGGTAAGAAAAGCTGCTTCTAGGAGGTTGTCAAGTGTTTTCGCTCAACGATTCCATTCTTGGGTGGTTGGTTTGGCCCTTGTTCCTGTAACTCGAATCCTAGCCCGGTATATCCCATTTTAATTTTACACCATTGTGAACCTTACGCCTTTTTTAGTCTCTGATCGAGGTTCTCGGCATTGAAAAATCTTCGTAAACAAAATCACACGTGTATATGTTGATATTTAAGAGATATACAGTCGAGAAAATCAAGGGCAATGGTGATATATATGTGGATTAGGCACCACAAAAAAAAACACTCAACAAATGGCTACAATTTAAGGAATGTGTTTAGTGACGGCATCAGATTCCTAATTGATGGAGAAAGGTCTGGTGGCAAGAAAAGCTGCTTCTAGGAGGTTGTCAAGTGTTTTCGCTCGACGATTCCATTCTTGGGTGGTTGGTTTGCCCTAGTTCATGTAACTCGAATCCAAGCCCGGGATATCCCATTTTAATCTTACACCATTGTGAACCTTACGCGTTTTTTACTCTCTGATCGAGGTTCTCGGCATTGAAAAATCTTCGTAAACTAAATCACACGTGTATATGTTGATATTTAAGAGATATACAGTCAAGAAAATCAAGGGCAATGGTGATATATATGCGGATTAGACACCAAAAAAAACATTCAACAAATGGCTACAATTTAAGGAATGTGTTTAGTGACGGCATCAGATTCCTAATTGATGGAGAAAGGTCTGGTGGTAAGAAAAGCTGCTTCTAGGAGGTTGTCAAGTATTTTCGCTCGACGATTCCATTCTTGGGTGGTTGGTTTGGCCCTTGTTCCTGTAACTCGAATCCTAGCCCGGTATATCACATTTTAATTTTACACCATTGTGAACCTTACGCCTTTTTTACTCTCTGATCGAGGTTCTCGGCATTGAAAAATCTTCGTAAACAAAATCACACGTGTATATGTTGATATTTAAGAGATATACAGTCGAGAAAATCAAGGGCAATGGTGATATATATGTGGATTAGGCACCACAAAAAAAAACACTCAACAAATGGCTACACTATACGGAATGTGTTTAGTGACGGCATCTGATTCCTAATTGATGGAGAAAGGTCTGGTGGCAAGAAAAGCTGCTTCTAGGAGGTTGACTAGTGTTTTCGTTCGACGATACCATTCTTGGGTGGTTGGTTTGGCCCTTGTTCCTGTAACTCGAATCCTAGCCCGGTATATCCCATTTTGAACCTTACGCCTTTTTTACTCTCTGATCGAGGTTCTCGGCATTGAAAAATCTTCGTAAACTAAATCACACGTGTATATGTTGACATTTAAGAGATATACAGTCAAGAAAATCAAGGGCAATGGTGATATATATGCGGATTAGACACAAAAAAAACACTCAACAAATGGCTACAATTTAAGGAATGTGTTTAGTGACGGCATCAGATTCCTAATTGATGGAGAAAGGTCTGGTGGCAAGAAAAGCTGCTTCTAGGAGGTTGTCAAGTGTTTTCGCTCGACGATTCCATTCTTAGGTGGTTGGTTTGCCCTAGTTCATTTAACTCGAATCCAAGCCCAGGATATCCCATTTTAATCTTACACCATTGTGAACCTTACGCGTTTTTTATTCTCTGATCGAGGTTCTCGGCATTGAAAAATCTTCTTAAACTAAATCACACGTGTATATGTTGATATTTAAGAGATATACAGTCAAGAAAATCAAGGGCAATGGTGATATATATGCGGATTAGACACAAAAAAAAACACTCAACAAATGGCTACAATTTAAGGAATGTGTTTAGTGACGGCATCAGATTCCTAATTGATGGAGAAAGGTCTGGTGGTAAGAAAAGCTGCTTCTAGGAGGATGTCAAGTGTTTTCGCTCGACGATTCCATTCTTGGGTGGTTGGTTTGGCCCTTGTTCCTGTAACTCGAATCCTAGCCCGGTATATCCCATTTTAATTTTACACCATTGTGAACCTTACGCCTTTTTAACTCTCTGATCGAGGTTCTCGGCATTGAAAAATCTTCGTAAACTAACTCACACGCGTATATGTTGATATTTAAGAGATATACAGTCAAGAAAATCAAGGGCAATGGTGATATATATGCGGATTAGACACCAAAAAAAACACTCAACAAATGGCTACAATTTAAGGAATGTGTTTAGTGACGACATCATATTCCTAATTGATGGAGAATGGTCTGGTGGCAAGAAAAGCTGCTTCTAGGAGGTTGTCAAGTGTTTTCGCTCGACGATTCCATTCTTGGGTAGTTGGTTTGGCCCTTGTTCCTGTAACTCGAATCCTAGCCCGGTATATCCCATTTTAATCTTACACCATTGTGAACCTTACGCCTTTTTTAATCTCTGATCGAGGTTCTCGGCATTGAAAAATCTTCGTAAATTAAATCACACATGTATATGTTGATATTTAAGAGATATACAGTCAAGAAAATCAAGGGCAATGGTGATATATATGCGGATTAGACACCAAAAAAAAACACGCAACAAATGGCTACAATTTAAGGAATGTGTTTAGTGACGGCATCAGATTCCTAATTGATGGAGAAAGGTCTGGTGGTAAGAAAAGCTGCTTCTAGAAGGTTGTCAAGTGTTTTCGCTCGACGATTCCATTCTTGGGTGGTTGGTTTGGCCCTTGTTCCTGTAACTCGAATCCTAGCCCGGTATATCCCATTTTAATTTTACACCATTGTGAACCTTACGCCTTTTTTACTCTCTGATCGAGGTTCTCGGCATTGAAAAATCTTCGTAAACAAAATCACACGTGTATATGTTGATATTTAAGAGATATACAGTCGAGAAAATCAAGGGCAATGGTGATATATATGTGGATTAGGCACCACAAAAAAAAAACACTCAACAAATGGCTACGATATACGGAATGTGTTTAGTGACGGCATCAGATTCCTAATTGATGGAGAAAGGTCTGGTGGCAAGAAAAGCTGCTTCTAGGAGGTTGACAAGTGTTTTCGCTCGACGATACCATTCTTGGGTGGTTGGTTTGGCCCTTGTTCCTGTAACTCGAATCCTAGCCCGGTATATCCCATTTTAATTTTACACCATTTTGAACCTTACGCCTTTTTTACTCTCTGATCGAGGTTCTGGGCATAGAAAAATCTTCGTAAACTAAATCACACGTGTATATGTTGACATTTAAAAGATATACAGTCAAGAAAATCAAGGGCAATGGTGATCTATATGCGGATTAGACACAAAAAAAAAACACTCAACAAATGGCTACAATTTAAGGAATGTGTTTAGTGACGGCATCAGATTCCTAATTGATGGAGAAAGGTCTGGTGGCAAGAAAAGCTGCTTCTAGGAGGTTGTCAAGTGTTTTCACTCGACGATTCCATTCTTGGGTGGTTGGTTTGCCCTAGTTCATGTAACTCGAATCCAAGCCCGGGATATCCCATTTTAATCTTACACCATTGTGAACCTTACGCGTTTTTTACTCTCTGATCGAGGTTCTCGGCATTGAAAAATCTTCGTAAACTAAATCACACGTGTATATGTTGATATTTAAGAGATATGTCAGTCAAGAAAATCAAGGGCAATGGTGATATATATGCGGATTAGACACCAAAAAAACATTCAACAAATGGCTACAATTTAAGGAATGTGTTTAGTGACGGCATCAGATTCCTAATTGATGGAGAAATGTCTGGTGGTAAGAAAAGCTGCTTCTAGGAGGTTGTCAAGTGTTTTCGCTCGACGATTCCATTCTTGGGTGGTTGGTTTGGCCCTTGTTCCTGTAACTCGAATCCTAGCCCGGTATATCACATTTTAATTTTACACCATTGTGAACCTTACGCTTTTTTTACTCTCTGATCGAGGTTCTCGGCATTGAAAAATCTTCGTAAACAAAATCACACGTGTATATGTTGACATTTAAGAGATATACAGTCAAGAAAATCAAGGGCAATGGTGATATATATGCGGATTAGACACAAAAAAAAAACACTCAACAAATGGCTACAATTTAAGGAATGTGTTTAGTGACGGCATCAGATTCCTAATTGATGGAGAAAGGTCTGGTGGCAAGAAAAGCTGCTTCTAGGAGGTTGTCAAGTGTTTTCGCTCGACGATTCCATTCTTGGGTGGTTGGTTTGCCCTAGTTCATGTAACTCGAATCCAAGCCCGGGATATCCCATTTTAATCTTACACCATTGTGAACCTTACGCGTTTTTTACTCTCTGATCGAGGATCTCGGCATTGAAAAATCTTCGTAAACTAAATCACACGTGTATATGTTGATATTTAAGAGATATACAGTCAAGAAAATCAAGGGCAATGGTGATATATATGCGGATTAGACACCAAAAAAAACACTCAACAAATGGCTACAATTTAAGGAATGTGTTTAGTGACGGCATCAGATTCCTAATTGATGGAGAAAGGTCTGGTGGTAAGAAAAGCTGCTTCTAGGATGTTGTCAAGTGTTTTCGCTCGACGATTCCATTCTTGGGTGGTTGGTTTGGCCCTTGTTCCTGTAACTCGAATCCTAGCCCGGTATATCGCATTTTAATTTTACACCATTGTGAACCTTACACCTTTTTTACTCTCTGATCGAGGTTCTCGGCATTGAAAAATCTTCGTAAACAAAATCACACGTGTATATGTTGATATTTAAGAGATATACAGTCGAGAAAATCAAGGGCAATGGTGATATATATGTGGATTAGGCACCACAAAAAAACACTCAACAAATGGCTACAATATACGGAATGTGTTTCGTGACGGCATCAGATTCCTAATTGATGGAGAAAGGTCTGGTGGCAAGAAAAGCTGCTTCTAGGAGGTTGACAAGTGTTTTCGCTCGACGATACCATTCTTGGGTGGTTGGTTTGGCACTTGTTCCTGTAACTCGAATCGTAGCCCGATATATCCCATTTTAATTTTACACCATTTTGAACCTTACGCCTTTTTTACTCTCTGATCGAGGTTCTCGGCATTGAAAAATCTTCGTAAACTAAATCACACGTGTATATGTTGACATTTAAGAGATATACAGTCAAGAAAATCAAGGGCAATGGTGATATATATGCGGATTAGACACAAAAAAAACACTCAACAAATGGCTACAATTTAAGGAATGTGTTTAGTGACGGCATCAGATTCCTAATTGATGGAGAAAGGTCTGGTGGCAAGAAAAGCTGCTTCTAGGAGGTTGTCAAGTGTTTTCGCTCGACGATTCCATTCTTGGGTGGTTGGTTTGCCCTAGTTCATTTAACTCGAATCCAAGCCCGGGATATCCCATTTTAATCTTACACCATTGTGAACCTTACGCGTTTTTTACTCTCTGATCGAGGTTCTCGGCATTGAAAAATCTTCGTAAACTAAATCACACGTGTATATGTTGATATTTAAGAGATATACAGTCAAGAAAATCAAGGGCAATGGTGATATATATACGGATTAGACACCAAAAAAAAACACTCAAAAATGGCTACAATTTAAGGAATGTGTTTAGTGACGGCATCAGATTCCTAATTGATGGAGAAAGGTCTGGTGGTAAGAAAAGCTGCTTCTAGGAGGTTGTCAAGTGTTTTCGCTCTACGATTCCATTCTTGGGTGGTTGGTTTGGCCCTTGTTCCTGTAACTCGAATCCTAGCCCGGTATATCCCATTTTAATTTTACACCATTGTGAACCTTACGCTTTTTTACTCTCTGATCGAGGTTCTCGGCATTGAAAAATCTTCGTAAACAAAATCACACGTGTATATGTTGATATTTAAGAGATATACAGTCGAGAAAATCAAGGGCAATGGTGATATATATGTGGATTAGGCACCACAAAAAAAAACACTCAACAAATGGCTACAATATACGGAATGTGTTTACTGACGGCATCAGATTCCTAATTGATGGAGAAAGGTCTGGTGGCAAGAAAAGCTGCTTCTAGGAGGTTGACAAGTGTTTTCGCTCGACGATACCATTCTTGGGTGGTTGGTTTGGCCCTTGTTCCTGTAACTCGAATCCTAGCCCGGTATATCCCATTTTAATTTTACACCATTTTGAACCTTACGCCTTTTTTACTCTCTGATCGAGGTTCTCGGCATTGAAAAATCTTCGTAAACTAAATCACACGTGTATATGTTGACATTTAAGAGATATACAGTCAAGAAAATCAAGGGCAATGGTGATATATATGCGGATTAGACACAAAAAAAAACACTCAACAAATGGCTACAATTTAAGGAATGTGTTTAGTGACGGCATCAGATTCCTAATTGATGGAGAAAGGTCTGGTGGCAAGAAAAGCTGCTTCTAGAAGGTTGTCAAGTGTTTTTGCTCGACGATTCCATTCTTGGGTCGTTGGTTTGCCCTAGTTCATGTAACTCGAATCCAAGCCCGGGATATCCCATTTTAATCTTACACCATTGTGAACCTTACGCGTTTTTTATTCTCTGATCGAGGTTCTCGGCATTGAAAAATCTTCGTAAACTAAATCACACGTGTATATGTTGATATTTAAGAGATATACAGTCAATAATATCAAGGGCAATGGTGATATATATGCGGATTAGACACCAAAAAAAAAACACTCAACAAATGGCTACAATTTAAGGAATGTGTTTAGTGACGGCATCAGATTCCTAATTGATGGAGAAAGGTCTGGTGGTAAGAAAAGCTGCTTCTAGGAGGTTGTTAAGTGTTTTCGCTCGACGATTCCATTCTTGGGTGGTTGGTTTGGCCGTTGTTCCTGTAACTCGAATCCTAGCCCGGTATATCCCATTTTAATTTTACACCATTGTGAACCTTACGCCTTTTTTACTCTCTGATCAAGGTTCTCGGCATTGAAAAATCTTCGTAAACAAAATCACACGTGTATATGTTGATATTTAAGAGATATACAGTCGAGAAAATCAAGGGCAATGGTGATATATATGCGGATTAGACACAAAAAAAAAACACTCAACAAATGGCTACAATTTAAGGAATGTGTTTAGTGACGGCATCAGATTCCTAATTGATGGAGAAAGGTCTGGTGGCAAGAAAAGCTGCTTTCAGGAGGTTGTCAAGTGTTTTTGCTCGACGATTCCATTCTTGGGTGGTTGGTTTACCCTAGTTCATGTAACTCGAATCCAAGCCCGGGATATCCCATTTTAATCTTACACCATTGTGAACCTTACGCGTTTTTTATTCTCTGATCGAGGTTCTCGGCATTGAAAAATCTTCGTAAACTAAATCACACGTGTATATGTTGATATTTAAGAGATATACAGTCAAGAAAATCAAGGGCAATGGTGATATATATGCGGATTAGACACCAAAAAAAAACACTCAACAAATGGCTAAAATTTAAGGAATGTGTTTAGTGACGGCATCAGATTCCTAATTGATGGAGAAAGGTCTGGTGGTAAGAAAAGCTGCTTCTAGGAGGTTGTCAAGTGTTTTCGCTCGACGATTCCATTCTTGGGTGGTTGGTTTGGCCCTTGTTCCTGTAACTCGAATCCTAGCCCGGTATATCCCATTTTAATTTTACACCATTGTGAACCTTACGCCTTTTTTACTCTCTGATCGAGGTTCTCGGCATTGAAAAATCTTCGTAAACAAAATCACACGTGTATATGTTGACATTTAAGAGATATACAGTCAAGAAAATCAAGGGCAATGGTGATATATATGCGGATTAGACACAAAAAAAAAACACTCAACAAATGGCTACAATATACAGAATGTGTTTAGTGACGGCATCAGATTCCTAATTGATGGAGAAAGGTCTGGTGGCAAGAAAAGCTGCTTCTAGGAGGTTGACAAGTGTTTTCGCTCGACGATACCATTCTTGGGTGGTTGGTTTGGCACTTGTTCCTGTAACTCGAATCCTAGCCCGGTATATCCCATTTTAATTTTACACCATTTTGAACCTTACGCCTTTTTTACTCTCTGATCGAGGTTCTCGGCATTGAAAAATCTTCGTAAACTAAATCACACGTGTATATGTTGACATTTAAGAGATATACAGTCAAGAAAATCAAGGGCAATGGTGATATATATGCGGATTAGACACAAAAAAAACACTCAACAAATGGCTACAATTTAAGGAATGTGTTTAGTGACGGCATCAGATTCCTAATTGATGGAGAAAGGTCTGGTGGCAAGAAAAGTTGCTTCTAGGAGGTTGTCAAGTGTTTTCTCTCGACGATTCCATTCTTGGGTGGTTGGTTTGCCCTAGTTCATTTAACTCGAATCCAAGCCCGGGATATCCCATTTTAATCTTACACCATTGTGAACCTTACGCGTTTTTTACTCTCTGATCGAGGTTCTCGGCATTGAAAAATCTTCGTAAACTAAATCACACGTGTATATGTTGATATTTAAGAGATATACAGTCAAGAAAATCAAGGGCAATGGTGATATATATACGGATTAGACACCAAAAAAAACACTCAACAAATGGCTACAATTTAAGGAATGTGTTTAGTGACGGCATCAGATTCCTGATTGATGGAGAAAGGTCTGGTGGTAAGAAAAGCTGCTTCTAGGAGGTTGTCAAGTGTTTTCGCTCGACGATTCCATTCTTGGGTGGTTGATTTGGCCCTTGTTCCTGTAACTCGAATCCTAGCCCGGTATATCCCATTTTAATTTTACACCATTGTGAACCTTACGCCTTTTTTACTCTCTGATCGAGGTTCTCGGCATTGAAAAATTTTCGTAAACAAAATCACACGTGTATATGTTGATATTTAAGAGATATACAGTCGAGAAAATCAAGGGCAATGGTGATATATATGTGGATTAGGCACCACAAAAAAACACTCAACAAATGGCTACAATATACGGAATGTGTTTACTGACGGCATCAGATTCCTTATTGATGGAGAAAGGTCTGGTGGCAAGAAAAGTTGCTTCTAGGAGGTTGACAAGTGTTTTCGCTCGACGATACCATTCTTGGGTGGTTGGTTTGGCCCTTGTTCCTGTAACTCGAATCCTAGCCCGGTATATCCCATTTTAATTTTACACCATTTTGAACCTTACGCCTTTTTTACTCTCTGATCGAGGTTCTCGGCATTGAAAAATCTTCGTAAACTAAATCACACGTGTATATGTTGACATTTAAGAGATATACAGTCAAGTAAATCAAGGGCAATGGTGATATATATGCGGATTAGACACAAAAAAAAACACTCAACAAATGGCTACAATTTAAGGAATGTGTTTAGTGACGGCATCAGATTCCTAATTGATGGAGAAAGTTCTGGTGGCAAGAAAAGCTGCTTCTAGGAGGTTGTCAAGTGTTTTTGCTCGACGATTCCATTCTTGGGTGGTTGGTTTGCCCTAGTTCATGTAACTCGAATCCAAGCCCGGGATATCCCATTTTAATCTTACACCATTGTGAACCTTACGCGTTTTTTATTCTCTGATCGAGGTTCTCGGCATTGAAAAATCTTCGTAAACTAAATCACACGTGTATATGTTGATATTTAAGAGATATACAGTCAATAATATCAAGGGCAATGGTGATATATATGCGGATTAGACACCAAAAAAAAAAACACTCAACAAATGGCTACAATTTAAGAAATGTGTTTAGTGACGGCATCAGATTCCTAATTGACGGAGAAAGGTCTGGTGGTAAGAAAAGCTGCTTCTAGGAGGTTGTCAAGTGTTTTCGCTCGACGATTCCATTCTTGGGTGGTTGGTTTGGCCCTTGTTCCTGTAACTCAAATCCTAGCCCGGTATATCCCATTTTAATTTTACACCATTGTGAACCTTATGCCTTTTTTACTCTCTGATCGAGGTTCTCGGCATTGAAAAATCTTCGTAAACAAAATCACACGTGTATATGTTGATATTTAAGAGATATACAGTCGAGAAAATCAAGGGCAATGGTGATATATATGTGGATTAGGCACCACAAAAAAACACTCAACAAATGGCTACAATATACGGAATGTGTTTAGTGACGGCATCAGATTCCTAATTGATGGAGAAAGGTCTGGTGGCAAGAAAAGCTGCTTCTAGGAGGTTGACAAGTGTTTTCGCTCGACGATACCATTCTTGGGTGGTTGGTTTGGCACTTGTTCCTGTAACTCGAATCCTAGCCCGGTATATCCCATTTTAATTTTACACCATTTTGAACCTTACGCCTTTTTTACTCTCTGATCGAGGTTCTCGGCATTGAAAAATCTTCGTAAACTAAATCACACGTGTATATGTTGACATTTAAGAGATATACAGTCAAGAAAATCAAGGGCAATGGTGATATATATGCGGATTAGACACAAAAAAAAACACTCAACAAATGGCTACAATTTAAGGAATGTGTTTAGTGACGGCATCAGATTCCTAATTGATGGAGAAAGGTCTGGTGGCAAGAAAAGCTGCTTCTAGGAGGTTGTCAAGTGTTTTCTCTCGACGATTCCATTCTTGGGTGGTTGGTTTGCCCTAGTTCATTTAACTCGAATCCAAGCCCGGGATATCCCATTTTAATCTTACACCATTGTGAACCTTACGCGTTTTTTACTCTCTGATCGAGGTTCTCGGCATTGAAAAATCTTCGTAAACTAAATCACACGTGTATATGTTGATATTTAAGAGATATACAGTCAAGAAAATCAAGGGCAATGGTGATATATATACGGATTAGACACCAAAAAAAACACTCAACAAATGGCTACAATTTAAGGAATGTGTTTAGTGACGGCATCAGATTCCTGATTGATGGAGAAAGGTCTGGTGGTAAGAAAAGCTGCTTCTAGGAGGTTGTCAAGTGTTTTCGCTCGACGATTCCATTCTTGGGTGGTTGGTTTGGCCCTTGTTCCTGTAACTCGAATCCTAGCCCGGTATATCCCATTTTAATTTTACACCATTGTGAACCTTACGCCTTTTTTACTCTCTGATCGAGGTTCTCGGCGTTGAAAAATCTTCGTAAACAAAATCACACGTGTATATGTTGATATTTAAGAGATATACAGTCGAGAAAATCAAGGGCAATGGTGATATATATGTGGATTAGGCACCACAAAAAAACACTCAACAAATGGCTACAATATACGAAATGTGTTTACTGACGGCATCAGATTCCTTATTGATGGAGAAAGGTCTGGTGGCAAGAAAAGTTGCTTCTAGGAGGTTGACAAGTGTTTTCGCTCGATGATACCATTCTTGGGTGGTTGGTTTGGCCCTTGTTCCTGTAACTCGAATCCTAGCCCGGTATATCCCATTTTAATTTTACACCATTTTGAACCTTACGCCTTTTTTACTCTCTGATCGAGGTTCTCGGCATTGAAAAATCTTCGTAAACTAAATCACACGTGTATATGTTGACATTTAAGAGATATACAGTCAAGTAAATCAAGGGCAATGGAGATATATATGCGGATTAGACCCAAAAAAAAACACTCAACAAATGGCTACAATTTAAGGAATGTGTTTAGTGACGGCATCAGATTCCTAATTGATGGAGAAAGGTCTGGTGGCAAGAAAAGCTGCTTCTAGGAGGTTGTCAAGTGTTTTTGCTCGACGATTCCATTCTTGGGTGGTTGGTTTGCCCTAGTTCATGTAACTCGAATCCAAGCCCGGGATATCCCATTTTAATCTTACACCATTGTGAACCTTACGCGTTTTTTATTCTCTGATCGAGGTTCTCGGCATTGAAAAATCTTCGTAAACTAAATCACACGTGTATATGTTGATATTTAAGAGATATACAGTCAATAATATCAAGGGCAATGGTGATATATATGCGGATTTGACACCAAAAAAAAACACTCAACAAATGGCTACAATTTAAGGAATGTGTTTAGTGACGGCATCAGATTCCTAATTGATGGAGAAAGGTCTGGTGGTAAGAAAAGCTGCTTCTAGGAGGTTGTCAAGTGTTTTCGCTCGACGATTCCATTCTTGGGTGGTTGGTTTGGCCCTTGTTCCTGTAACTCGAATCCTAGCCCGGTATATCCCATTTTAATTTTACACCATTGTGAACCTTACGCCTTTTTTACTCTCTGATCGAGGTTCTCGGCATTGAAAAATCTTCGTAAACTAAATCACACGAGTATATGTTGATATTTAAGAGATATACAGTCTAGAAAATCAAGGGCAATGGTGATATATATGTGGATTAGGCCCCACAAAAAAAACACTCAACAAATGGCTACAATATACGGAATGTGTTTAGTGACGGCATCAGATTCCTAATTGATGGAGAAAGGTCTGGTGGTAAGAAAAGCTGCTTCTAGGAGGTTGATAAGTGTTTTCGCTCGACGATACCATTCTTGGGTGGTTGGTTTGGCACTTGTTCCTGTAACTCGATTCCTAGCCCGGTATATCCCATTTTAATTTTACACCATTTTGAACCTTACGCCTTTTTTACTCTCTGATCGAGGTTCTCGGCATTGAAAAATCTTCGTAAACTAAATCACACGTGTATATGTTGACATTTAAGAGATATACAGTCAAGAAAATCAAGGGCAATGGTGATATATATGCGGATTAGACACAAAAAAAAAACACTCAACAAATGGCTACAATTTAAGGAATGTGTTTAGTGACGGCATCAGATTCCTATTTGATGGAGAAAGGTCTGGTGGCAAGAAAAGCTGCTTCTAGGAGGTTGTCAAGTGTTTTTGCTCGACGATTCCATTCTTGGGTGGTTGGTTTGCCCTAGTTCATGTAACTCGAATCCAAGCCCGGGATATCCCATTTTAATCTTACACCATTGTGAACCTTACGCGTTTTTTATTCTCTGATCGAGGTTCTCGGCATTGAAAAATCTTCGTAAACTAAATCACACGTGTATATGTTGATATTTAAGAGATATACAGTCAATAATATCAAGGGCAATGGTGATATATATGCGGATTAGACACAAAAAAAAACACTCAACAAATGGCTACAATTTAAGGAATGTGTTTAGTGACGGCATCAGATTCCTAATTGATGGAGAAAGGTCTGGTGGTAAGAAAAGCTGCTTCTAGGAGGTTGTCAAGTATTTTCGCTCGACGATTCCATTCTTGGGTGGTTGGTTTGGCCCTTGTTCCTGTAACTCGAATCCTAGCCCGGTATATCCCATTTTAATTTTACACCATTGTGAACCTTACGCCTTTTTTACTCTCTAATCGAGGTTCTCGGCATTGAAAAATCTTCCTAAACAAAATCACACGTGTATATGTTGATATTTAAGAGATATACAGTCGAGAAAATCAAGGGCAATGGTGATATATATGTGGATTAGGCACCACAAAAAAAACACTCAACAAATGGCTACAATATACGGAATGTGTTTAGTGACGGCATCAGATTCCTAATTGATGGAGAAAGGTCTGGTGGTAAGAAAAGCTGCTTCTAGGAGGTTGACAAGTGTTTTCGCTCGACGATACCATTCTTGGGTGGTTGGTTTGGCACTTGTTCCTGTAACTCGATTCCTAGCCCGGTATATCCCATTTTAATTTTACACCATTTTGAACCTTACGCCTTTTTTACTCTCTGATCGAGGTTCTCGGCATTGAAAAATCTTCGTAAACTAAATCACACGTGTATATGTTGACATTTAAGAGATATACAGTCAAGAAAATCAAGGGCAATGGTGATATATATGCGGATTAGACACAAAAAAAACACTCAACAAATGGCTACAATTTAAGGATTGTGTTTAGTGACGGCATCAGATTCCTAATTGATGGAGAAAGGTCTGGTGGCAAGAAAAGCTGCTTCTAGGAGGTTGTCAAGTGTTTTCGCTCGACGATTCCATTCTTGGGTGGTTGGTTTGCCCTAGTTCATGTAACTCGAATCCAAGCCCGGGATATCCCATTTTAATCTTACACCATTGTTAACCTTACGCGTTTTTTACTCTCTGATCGAGGTTCTCGGCATTGAAAAATCTTCGTAAACTATATCACACGTGTATATGTTGATATTTAAGAGATATACAGTCAAGAAAATCAAGGGCAATGGTGATATATATGCGGATTAGACACAAAAAAAAAACACTCAACAAATGGCTACAATTTAAGGAATGTGTTTAGTGACGGCATCAGATTCCTAATTGATGGAGAAAGGTCTGGTGGTAAGAAAAGCTGCTTCTAGGAGGTTGTCAAGTGTTTTCGGTCGACGATTCCATTCTTGGGTGGTTGGTTTGGCCCTTGTTCCTGTAACTCGAATCCTAGCCCGGTATATCCCATTTTAATTTTACACCATTGTGAACCTTACGCCTTTTTTACTCTCTGATCAAGGTTCTCGGCATTGAAAAATCTTTGTAAACAAAATCACACGTGTATATGTTGATATTTAAGAGATATACAGTCGAGAAAATCAAGGGCAATGGTGATATATATGCGGATTAGACACAAAAAAAAAACACTCAACAAATGGCTACAATTTAAGGAATGTGTTTAGTGACGGCATCAGATTCCTAATTGATGGAGAAAGGTCTGGTGGCAAGAAAAGCTGCTTTTAGGAGGTTGTCAAGTGTTTTTGCTCGACGATTCCATTCTTGGGTGGTTGGTTTGCCCTAGTTCATGTAACTCGAATCCAAGCCCGGGATATCCCATTTTAATCTTACACCATTCTGAACCTTACGCGTTTTTTATTCTCTGATCGAGGTTCTCGGCATTGAAAAATCTTCGTAAACTAAATCACACGTGTATATGTTGATATTTAAGAGATATACAGTCAAGAAAATCAAGGGCAATGGTGATATATATGCGGATTAGACACCAAAAAAAAACACTCAACAAATGGCTACAATTTAAGGAATGTGTTTAGTGACGGCATCAGATTCCTAATTGATGGAGAAAGGTCTGGTGGTAAGAAAAGCTGCTTCAAGGAGGTTGTCAAGTGTTTTCGCTCGACGATTCCATTCTTGGGTGGTTGGTTTGGCCCTTGTTCCTGTAACTCGAATCCTAGCCCGGTATATCCCATTTTAATTTTACACCATTGTGAACCTTACGCCTTTTTTACTCTCTGATCGAGGTTCTCGGCATTGAAAAATCTTCGTAAACAAAATCACACGTGTATATGTTGACATTTAAGAGATATACAGTCAAGAAAATCAAGGGCAATGGTGATATATATGCGGATTAGACACAAAAAAAAAACACTCAACAAATGGCTACAATATACAGAATGTGTTTAGTGACGGCATCAGATTCCTAATTGATGGAGAAAGGTCTGGTGGCAAGAAAAGCTGCTTCTAGGAGGTTGACAAGTGTTTTCGCTCGACGATACCATTCTTGGGTGGTTGGTTTGGCACTTGTTCCTGTAACTCGAATCCTAGCCCGGTATATCCCATTTTAATTTTACACCATTTTGAACCTTACGCCTTTTTTACTCTCTGATTGAGGTTCTCGGCATTGAAAAATCTTCGTAAACTAAATCACACGTGTATATGTTGACATTTAAGAGATATACAGTCAAGAAAATCAAGGGCAATGGTGATATATATGCGGATTAGACACAAAAAAAAAACACTCAACAAATGGCTACAATTTAAGGAATGTGTTTAGTGACGGCATCAGATTCCTAATTGATGGAGAAAGGTCTGGTGGCAAGAAAAGCTGCTTCTAGGAGGTTGTCAAGTGTTTTCTCTCGACGATTCCATTCTTGGGTGGTTGGTTTGCCCTAGTTCATTTAACTCGAATCCAAGCCCGGGATATCCCATTTTAATCTTACACCATTGTGAACCTTACGCGTTTTTTACTCTCTGATCGAGGTTCTCGGCATTGAAAAATCTTCGTAAACTAAATCACACGTGTATATGTTGATATTTAAGAGATATACAGTCAAGAAAATCAAGGGCAATGGTGATATATATACGGATTAGACACCAAAAAAAACACTCAACAAATGGCTACAATTTAAGGAATGTGTTTAGTGACGGCATCAGATTCCTGATTGATGGAGAAAGGTCTGGTGGTAAGAAAAGCTGCTTCTAGGAGGTTGTCAAGTGTTTTCGCTCGACGATTCCATTCTTGGGTGGTTGGTTTGGCCCTTGTTCCTGTAACTCGAATCCTAGCCCGGTATATCCCATTTTAATTTTACACCATTGTGAACCTTACGCCTTTTTTACTCTCTGATCGAGGTTCTCGGCATTGAAAAATTTTCGTAAACAAAATCACACGTGTATATGTTGATATTTAAGAGATATACAGTCGAGAAAATCAAGGGCAATGGTGATATATATGTGGATTAGGCACCACAAAAAAACACTCAACAAATGGCTACAATATACGGAATGTGTTTACTGACGGCATCAGATTCCTTATTGATGGAGAAAGGTCTGGTGGCAAGAAAAGTTGCTTCTAGGAGGTTGACAAGTGTTTTCGCTCGACGATACCATTCTTGGGTGGTTGGTTTGGCCCTTGTTCCTGTAACTCGAATCCTAGCCCGGTATATCCCATTTTAATTTTACACCATTTTGAACCTTACGCCTTTTTTACTCTCTGATCGAGGTTCTCGGCATTGAAAAATCTTCGTAAACTAAATCACACGTGTATATGTTGACATTTAAGAGATATACAGTCAAGTAAATCAAGGGCAATGGTGATATATATGCGGATTAGACACAAAAAAAACACTCAACAAATGGCTACAATTTAAGGAATGTGTTTAGTGACGGCATCAGATTCCTAATTGATGGAGAAAGTTCTGGTGGCAAGAAAAGCTGCTTCTAGGAGGTTGTCAAGTGTTTTTGCTCGACGATTCCATTCTTGGGTGGTTGGTTTGCCCTAGTTCATGTAACTCGAATCCAAGCCCGGGATATCCCATTTTAATCTTACACCATTGTGAACCTTACGCGTTTTTTATTCTCTGATCGAGGTTCTCGGCATTGAAAAATCTTCGTAAACTAAATCACACGTGTATATGTTGATATTTAAGAGATATACAGTCAATAATATCAAGGGCAATGGTGATATATATGCGGATTAGACACCAAAAAAAAACACTCAACAAATGGCTACAATTTAAGAAATGTGTTTAGTGACGGCATCAGATTCCTAATTGACGGAGAAAGGTCTGGTGGTAAGAAAAGCTGCTTCTAGGAGGTTGTCAAGTGTTTTCGCTCGACGATTCCATTCTTGGGTGGTTGGTTTGGCCCTTGTTCCTGTAACTCGAATCCTAGCCCGGTATATCCCATTTTAATTTTACACCATTGTGAACCTTACGCCTTTTTTACTCTCTGATCGAGGTTCTCGGCATTGAAAAATCTTCGTAAACAAAATCACACGTGTATATGTTGATATTTAAGAGATATACAGTCGAGAAAATCAAGGGCAATGGTGATATATATGTGGATTAGGCACCACAAAAAAACACTCAACAAATGGCTACAATATACGAAATGTGTTTACTGACGGCATCAGATTCCTTATTGATGGAGAAAGGTCTGGTGGCAAGAAAAGTTGCTTCTAGGAGGTTGACAAGTGTTTTCGCTCGACGATACCATTCTTGGGTGGTTGGTTTGGCCCTTGTTCCTGTAACTCGAATCCTAGCCCGGTATATCCCATTTTAATTTTACACCATTTTGAACCTTACGCCTTTTTTACTCTTTGATCGAGGTTCTCGGCATTGAAAAATCTTCGTAAACTAAATCACACGTGTATATGTTGACATTTAAGAGATATACAGTCAAGAAAATCAAGGGCAATGGTGATATATATGCGGATTGGACACAAAGAAAAAACACTCAACAAATGGCTACAATTTAAGGAATGTGTTTAGTGACGGCATCAGATTCCTAATTGATAGAGAAAGGTCTGGTGGCAAGAAAAGCTGCTTCTAGGAGGTTGTCAAGTGTTTTCTCTCGACGATTCCATTCTTGGGTGGTTGGTTTGCCCTAGTTCATTTAACTCGAATCCAAGCCCGGGATATCCCATTTTAATCTTACACCATTGTGAACCTTACGCGTTTTTTACTCTCTGATCGAGGTTCTCGGCATTGAAAAATCTTCGTAAACTAAATCACACGTGTATATGTTGATATTTAAGAGATATACAGTCAAGAAAATCAAGGGCAATAGTGATATATATACGGATTAGACACCAAAAAAAACACTCAACAAATGGCTACAATTTAAGGAATGTGTTTAGTGACGGCATCAGATTCCTGATTGATGGAGAAAGGTCTGGTGGTAAGAAAAGCTGCTTCTAGGAGGTTGTCAAGTGTTTTCGCTCGACGATTCCATTCTTGGGTGGTTGGTTTGGCCCTTGTTCCTGTAACTCGAATCCTAGCCCGGTATATCCCATTTTAATTTTACACCATTGTGAACCTTACGCCTTTTTTACTCTCTGATCGAGGTTCTCGGCATTGAAAAATCATCGTAAACAAAATCACACGTGTATATGTTGATATTTAAGAGATATACAGTCGAGAAAATCAAGGGCAATGGTGATATATATGTGGATTAGGCACCACAAAAAAACACTCAACAAATGGCTACAATATACGAAATGTGTTTACTGACGGCATCAGATTCCTTATTGATGGAGAAAGGTCTGGTGGCAAGAAAAGTTGCTTCTAGGAGGTTGACAAGTGTTTTCGCTCGACGATACCATTCTTGGGTGGTTGGTTTGGCCCTTGTTCCTGTAACTCGAATCCTAGCCCGGTATATCCCATTTTAATTTTACACCATTTTGAACCTTACGCCTTTTTTACTCTCTGATCGAGGTTCTCGGCATTGAAAAATCTTCGTAAACTAAATCACACGTGTATATGTTGACATTTAAGAGATATACAGTCAAGTAAATCAAGGGCAATGGAGATATATATGCGGATTAGACACAAAAAAAAACACTCAACAAATGGCTACAATTTAAGGAATGTGTTTAGTGACGGCATCAGATTCCTAATTGATGGAGAAAGGTCTGGTGGCAAGAAAAGCTGCTTCTAGGAGGTTGTCAAGTGTTTTTGCTCGACGATTCGATTCTTGGGTGGTTGGTTTGCCCTAGTTCATGTAACTCGAATCCAAGCCCGGGATATCCCATTTTAATCTTACACCATTGTGAACCTTACGCGTTTTTTATTCTCTGATCTAGGTTCTCGGCATTGAAAAATCTTCGTAAACTAAATCACACGTGTATATGTTGATATTTAAGAGATATACAGTCAATAATATCAAGGGCAATGGTGATATATATGCGGATTAGACACCAAAAAAAAACACTCAACAAATGGCTACAATTTAAGGAATGTGTTTAGTGACGGCATCAGATTCCTAATTGATGGAGAAAGGTCTGGTGGTAAGAAAAGCTGCTTCTAGGAGGTTGTCAAGTGTTTTCGCTCGACGATTCCATTCTTGGGTGGTTGGTTTGGCCCTTGTTCCTGTAACTCGAATCCTAGCCCGGTATATCCCATTTTAATTTTACACCATTGTGAACCTTACGCCTTTTTTACTCTCTGATCGAGGTTCTCGGCATTGAAAAATCTTCGTAAACAAAATCACACGTGTATATGTTGATATTTAAGAGATATACAGTCGAGAAAATCAAGGGCAATGGTGATATATATGTGGATTAGGCACCACAAAAAAACACTCAACAAATGGCTACAATATACGAAATGTGTTTACTGACGGCATCAGATTCCTTATTGATGGAGAAAGTTCTGGTGGCAAGAAAAGCTGCTTCTAGGAGGTTGTCATGTGTTTTTGCTCGACGATTCCATTCTTGGGTGGTTGGTTTGCCCTAGTTCATGTAACTCGAATCCAAGCCCGGGATATCCCATTTTAATCTTACACCATTGTGAACCTTACGCGTTTTTTATTCTCTGATCGAGGTTCTCGGCATTGAAAAATCTTCGTAAACTAAATCACACGTGTATATGTTGATATTTAAGAGATATACAGTCAATAATATCAAGGGCAATGGTGATATATATGCGGATTAGACACCAAAAAAAAACACTCAACAAATGGCTACAATTTAAGAAATGTGTTTAGTGACGGCATCAGATTCCTAATTGACGGAGAAAGGTCTGGTGGTAAGAAAAGCTGCTTCTAGGAGGTTGTCAAGTGTTTTCGCTCGACGATTCCATTCTTGGGTGGTTGGTTTGGCCCTTGTTCCTGTAACTCGAATCCTAGCCCGGTATATCCCATTTTAATTTTACACCATTGTGAACCTTACGCCTTTTTTACTCTCTGATCGAGGTTCTCGGCATTGAAAAATCTTCGTAAACAAAATCACACGTGTATATGTTGATATTTAAGAGATATACAGTCGAGAAAATCAAGGGCAATGGTGATATATATGTGGATTAGGCACCACAAAAAAACACTCAACAAATGGCTACAATATACGAAATGTGTTTACTGACGGCATCAGATTCCTTATTGATGGAGAAAGGTCTGGTGGCAAGAAAAGTTGCTTCTAGGAGGTTGACAAGTGTTTTCGCTCGACGATACCATTCTTGGGTGGTTGGTTTGGCCCTTGTTCCTGTAACTCGAATCCTAGCCCGGTATATCCCATTTTAATTTTACACCATTTTGAACCTTACGCCTTTTTTACTCTTTGATCGAGGTTCTCGGCATTGAAAAATCTTCGTAAACTAAATCACACGTGTATATGTTGACATTTAAGAGATATACAGTCAAGAAAATCAAGGGCAATGGTGATATATATGCGGATTAGACACAAAGAAAAAACACTCAACAAATGGCTACAATTTAAGGAATGTGTTTAGTGACGGCATCAGATTCCTAATTGATAGAGAAAGGTCTGGTGGCAAGAAAAGCTGCTTCTAGGAGGTTGTCAAGTGTTTTCTCTCGACGATTCCATTCTTGGGTGGTTGGTTTGCCCTAGTTCATTTAACTCGAATCCAAGCCCGGGATATCCCATTTTAATCTTACACCATTGTGAACCTTACGCGTTTTTTACTCTCTGATCGAGGTTCTCGGCATTGAAAAATCTTCGTAAACTAAATCACACGTGTATATGTTGATATTTAAGAGATATACAGTCAAGAAAATCAAGGGCAATGGTGATATATATACGGATTAGACACCAAAAAAAACACTCAACAAATGGCTACAATTTAAGGAATGTGTTTAGTGACGGCATCAGATTCCTGATTGATGGAGAAAGGTCTGGTGGTAAGAAAAGCTGCTTCTAGGAGGTTGTCAAGTGTTTTCGCTCGACGATTCCATTCTTGGGTGGTTGGTTTGGCCCTTGTTCCTGTAACTCGAATCCTAGCCCGGTATATCCCATTTTAATTTTACACCATTGTGAACCTTACGCCTTTTTTACTCTCTGATCGAGGTTCTCGGCATTGAAAAATCATCGTAAACAAAATCACACGTGTATATGTTGATATTTAAGAGATATACAGTCGAGAAAATCAAGGGCAATGGTGATATATATGTGGATTAGGCACCACAAAAAAACACTCAACAAATGGCTACAATATACTAAATGTGTTTACTGACGGCATCAGATTCCTTATTGATGGAGAAAGGTCTGGTGGCAAGAAAAGTTGCTTCTAGGAGGTTGACAAGTGTTTTCGCTCGACGATACCATTCTTGGGTGGTTGGTTTGGCCCTTGTTCCTGTAACTCGAATCCTAGCCCGGTATATCCCATTTTAATTTTACACCATTTTGAACCTTACGCCTTTTTTACTCTCTGATCGAGGTTCTCGGCATTGAAAAATCTTCGTAAACTAAATCACACGTGTATATGTTGACATTTAAGAGATATACAGTCAAGTAAATCAAGGGCAATGGAGATATATATGCGGATTAGACACAAAAAAAAACACTCAACAAATGGCTACAATTTAAGGAATGTGTTTAGTGACGGCATCAGATTCCTAATTGATGGAGAAAGGTCTGGTGGCAAGAAAAGCTGCTTCTAGGAGGTTGTCAAGTGTTTTTGCTCGACGATTCGATTCTTGGGTGGTTGGTTTGCCCTAGTTCATGTAACTCGAATCCAAGCCCGGGATATCCCATTTTAATCTTACACCATTGTGAACCTTACGCGTTTTTTATTCTCTGATCGAGGTTCTCGGCATTGAAAAATCTTCGTAAACTAAATCACACGTGTATATGTTGATATTTAAGAGATATACAGTCAATAATATCAAGGGCAATGGTGATATATATGCGGATTAGACACCAAAAAAAAACACTCAACAAATGGCTACAATTTAAGGAATGTGTTTAGTGACGGCATCAGATTCCTAATTGATGGAGAAAGGTCTGGTGGTAAGAAAAGCTGCTTCTAGGAGGTTGTCAAGTGTTTTCGCTCGACGATTCCATTCTTGGGTGGTTGGTTTGGCCCTTGTTCCTGTAACTCGAATCCTAGCCCGGTATATCCCATTTTAATTTTACACCATTGTGAACCTTACGCCTTTTTTGCTCTCTGATCGAGGTTCTCGGCAATGAAAATTCTTCGTAAACTAAATCACACGAGTATATGTTGATATTTAAGAGATATACAGTCTAGAAAATCAAGGGCAATGGTGATATATATGTGGATTAGGCACCACAAAAAAAAACACTCAACAAATGGCTACAATATACGGAATGTGTTTAGTGACGGCATCAGATTCCTAATTGATGGAGAAAGGTCTGGTGGTAAGAAAAGCTGCTTCTAGGAGGTTGATAAGTGTTTTCGCTCGACGATACCATTCTTGGGTGGTTGGTTTGGCACTTGTTCCTGTAACTCGATTCCTAGCCCGGTATATCCCATTTTAATTTTACACCATTTTGAACCTTACGCCTTTTTTACTCTCTGATCGAGGTTCTCGGCATTGAAAAATCTTCGTAAACTAAATCACACGTGTATATGTTGACATTTAAGAGATATACAGTCAAGAAAATCAAGGGCAATGGTGATATATATGCGGATTAGACACAAAAAAAAACACTCAACAAATGGCTACAATTTAAGGAATGTGTTTAGTGACGGCATCAGATTCCTATTTGATGGAGAAAGATCTGGTGGCAAGAAAAGCTGCTTCTAGGAGGTTGTCAAGTGTTTTTGCTCGACGATTCCATTCTTGGGTGGTTGGTTTGCCCTAGTTCATGTAACTCGAATCCAAGCCCGGGATATCCCATTTTAATCTTACACCATTGTGAACCTTACGTGTTTTTTATTCTCTGATCGAGGTTCTCGGCATTGAAAAATCTTCGTAAACTAAATCACACGTGTATATGTTGATATTTAAGAGATATACAGTCAATAATATCAAGGGCAATGGTGATATATATGCGGATTAGACACAAAAAAAAACACTCAACAAATGGCTACAATTTAAGGAATGTGTTTAGTGACGGCATCAGATTCCTAATTGATGGAGAAAGGTCTGGTGGTAAGAAAAGCTGCTTCTAGGAGGTTGTCAAGTGTTTTCGCTCGACGATTCCATTCTTGGGTGGTTGGTTTGGCCCTTGTTCCTGTAACTCGAATCCTAGCCCGGTATATCCCATTTTAATTTTACACCATTGTGAACCTTACGCCTTTTTTACTCTCTAATCGAGGTTCTCGGCATTGAAAAATCTTCGTAAACAAAATCACACGTGTATATGTTGATATTTAAGAGATATACAGTCGAGAAAATCAAGGGCAATGGTGATATATATGTGGATTAGGCACCACAAAAAAAACACTCAACAAATGGCTACAATATACGGAATGTGTTTAGTGACGGCATCAGATTCCTAATTGATGGAGAAAGGTCTGGTGGTAAGAAAAGCTGCTTCTAGGAGGTTGACAAGTGTTTTCGCTCGACGATATCATTCTTGGGTGGTTGGTTTGGCACTTGTTCCTGTAACTCGATTTCTAGCCCGGTATATCCCATTTTAATTTTACACCATTTTGAACCTTACGCCTTTTTTACTCTCTGATCGAGGTTCTCGGCATTGAAAAATCTTCGTAAACTAAATCACACGTGTATATGTTGACATTTAAGAGATATACAGTCAAGAAAATCAAGGGCAATGGTGATATATATGCGGATTAGACACAAAAAAAACACTCAACAAATGGCTACAATTTAAGGATTGTGTTTAGTGACGGCATCAGATTCCGAATTGATGGAGAAAGGTCTGGTGGCAAGAAAAGCTGCTTCTAGGAGGTTGTCAAGTGTTTTCGCTCGACGATTCCATTCTTGGGTGGTTGGTTTGCCCTAGTTCATGTAACTCGAATCCAAGCCCGGGATATCCCATTTTAATCTTACACCATTGTTAACCTTACGCGTTTTTTACTCTCTGATCGAGGTTCTCGGCATTGAAAAATCTTCGTAAACTATATCACACGTGTATATGTTGATATTTAAGAGATATACAGTCAAGAAAATCAAGGGCAATGGTGATATATATGCGGATTAGACACAAAAAAAAAACACTCAACAAATGGCTACAATTTAAGGAATGTGTTTAGTGACGGCATCAGATTCCTAATTGATGGAGAAAGGTCTGGTGGTAAGAAAAGCTGCTTCTAGGAGGTTGTCAAGTGTTTTCGGTCGACGATTCCATTCTTGGGTGGTTGGTTTGGCCCTTGTTCCTGTAACTCGAATCCTAGCCCGGTATATCCCATTTTAATTTTACACCATTGTGAACCTTACGCCTTTTTTACTCTCTGATCGATGTTCTCGGCATTGAAAAATCTTCGTAAACAAAATCACACGTGTATATGTTGATATTTAAGAGATATACAGTCGAGAAAATCAAGGGCAATGGTGATATATATGTGGATTAGACACCACAAAAAAACACTCAACAAATGGCTACAATTTAAGGAATGTGTTTAGTGACGGCATCAGATTCCTAATTGATGGAGAAAGGTCTGGTGGCAAGAAAAGCTGCTTCTAGGAGGTTGACAAGTGTTTTCGCTCGACGATACCATTCTTGGGTGGTTGGTTTGGCCCTTGTTCCTGTAACTCGAATCCTAGCCCGGTATATCCCATTTTAATTTTACACCATTGTGAACCTTACGCCTTTTTTACTCTCTGCTCGAGGTTCTCGGCATTGAAAAATCTTCGTAAACTAAATCACACGTGTATATGTTGACATTTAAGAGATATACAGTCAAGAAAATCAAGGGCAATGGTGATATATATGCGGATTAGACACAAAAAAATCACTCAACAAATGGCTACAATTTAAGGAATGTGTTTAGTGACTGCATCAGATTCCTAATTGATGGAGAAAGGTCTGGTGGCAAGAAAAACTGCTTCTAGGAGGTTGTCAAGTGTTTTCGCTCGACGATTCCATTCTTGGGTGGTTGGTTTGGCCCTTGTTCCTGTAACTCGAATCCAAGCCCGGTATATCCCATTTTAATTTTACACCATTGTGAACCTTACGCCTTTTTTACTCTCTGATCGAGGTTCTCGGCATTGAAAAATCTTCGTAAACAAAATCACACATGTATATGTTGATATTTAAGAGATATACAGTCGAGAAAATCAAGGGCAATGGTGATATATATGTGGATTAGGCACCACAAAAAAAACACTCAACAAATGGCTACAATATACGGAATGTGTTTAGTGACGGCATCAGATTCCTAATTGATGGAGAAAGGTATGGTGGCAAGAAAAGCTGCTTCTAGGAGGTTGACAAGTGTTTTCGCTCGACGATTCCATTCTTGGGTGGTTGGTTTGGCCCTTGTTCCTGTAACTCGAATCCTAGCCCGGTATATCCCATTTTAATTTTACACCATTGTGAACCTTGCGCCTTTTTTACTCTCTGATCGAGGTTCTCGGATTGAAAAATCTTCGTAAACTAAATCACACGTGTATATGTTAACATTTAATAGATATACAGTCAAGAAAATCAAGGGCAATGGTGATATATATGCGGATTAGACACAAAAAAAACACTCAACAAATGGCTACAATTTAAGGAATGTGTTTAGTGACGGCATCAGATTCCTAATTGATGGAGAAAGGTCTGGTGGCAAGAAAAGCTGCTTCTAGTAGGTTGTCAAGTGTTTTCGCTCGACGATTCCATTCTTGGGTGGTTGGTTTGGCCCTTGTTCCTGTAACTCGAACCCAATCCCGGTATATCCCATTTTAATTTTACACCATTGTGAACCTTACGCCTTTTTTACTCTCTGATCGAGGTTCTCGGCATTGAAAAATCTTCGTAAACAATATCACACGTGTATATGTTGATATTTAAGAGATATACAGACGAGAAAATCAAGGGCAATGGTGATATATATGTGGATTAGGCACCACAAAAAAAACACTTAACAAATGGCTACAATATACGGAATGTGTTTAGTGACGGCATCAGATTCCTAATTGATGGAGAAAGGTCTGGTGGCAAGAAAAGCTGCTTCTAGGAGGTTGTCAAGTGTTTTCGCTCGACGATTCCATTCTTGGGTGGTTGGTTTGCCCTAGTTCATGTAACTCGAATCCAAGCCCGGGATATCCCATTTTAATCTTACACCATTGTGAACCTTACGTGTTTTTTACTTTCTGATCGAGGTTCTCGGCATTGAAAAATCTTCGTAAACTAAATCACACGTGTATATGTTGACATTTAAGAGATATACAGTCAAGAAAATCAAAGGAAATGGTGATATATATGCGGATTAGACACCAAAAAAAAACACTCAACAAATGGCTACAATTTAAGGAATGTGTTTAGTGACGGCCTCAGATTCCTAATTGATGGAGAAAGGTCTGGTGGTAAGAAAAGCTGCTTCTAGGAGGTTGTCAAGTGTTTTCGCTCGACGATTCCATTCTTGGGTGGTTGGTTTGGCCCTTGTTCCTGTAACTCGAATCCTAGCCCGGTATATCCCATTTTAATTTTACACCATTGTGAACCTTACGCCTTTTTTACTCTCTGATCGAGGTTCTCGGCATTGAAAAATCTTCGTAAACAAAATCACACGTGTATATGTTGATATTTAAGAGATATACAGTCGAGAAAATCAAGGGCAATGGTGATATATATGTGGATTAGACACCACAAAAAAACACTCAACAAATGGCTACAATTTAAGGAATGTGTTTAGTGACGGCATCAGATTCCTAATTGATGGAGAAAGGTCTGGTGGCAAGAAAAGCTGCTTCTAGGAGGTTGACAAGTGTTTTCGCTCGACGATTCCATTCTTGGGTGGTTGGTTTGGCCCTTGTTCCTGTAACTCGAATCCTAGCCCGGTATATCCCATTTTAATTTTACACCATTGTGAACCTTACGCCTTTTTTACTCTTTGATCGAGGTTCTCGGCATTGAAAAATCTTCGTAAACTAAATCACACGTGTATATGTTGACATTTAAGAGATATACAGTCAAGAAAATCAAGGGCAATGGTGATATATATGCGGATTAGACACAAAAAAAAAACACTCAACAAATGGCTACAATTTAAGGAATGTGTTTAGTGACGGCATCAGATTCCTAATTGATGGAGAAAGGTCTGGTGGCAAGAAAAGCTGCTTCTAGGAGGTTGTCAAGTGTTTTCGCTCGACGATTCCATTCTTGGGTGGTTGGTTTGGCCCTTGTTGCTGTAACTCGAATCCAAGCCCGGTATATCCAATTTTAATCTTACACCATTGTGAACCTTACGCGTTTTTAACTCTCTGATCAAGGTTCTCGGCATTGAAAAATCTTCGTAAACTAAATCACACGTGTATATGTTGATATTTAAGAGATATACAGTCAAGAAAATCAAGGGCAATGGTGATATATATGCGGATTAGACACCAAAAAAAAAAAACACTCAACAAATGGCTACAATTTAAGGAATATGTTTAGTGACGGCATTAGATTCCTAATTGATGGAGAAAGGTCTGGTGGTAAGAAAAGCTGCTTCTAGGAGGTTATCAAGTGTTTTCGCTCGACGATTCCATTCTTGGGTTGTTGGTTTGTGTCACACCCGACCACGTAAAACAACAAATCATGGCGGAAACGTCGGAGAGTGTTGTAACAGAATCATTGTTTCATACCACTTGGAAATTTGAAATTTTGTTTTATTGATTAAAAGAGTTACAATGTCTTGACAACAAAGAAACATAACATATTTAACTAGTCTTGCATCTTTTAATGTCACTAAGGCCCAAGTCCACCTAAGTGTATCTTGATCAATCCTATGCATCAATTCCTGAAACACATGTGAAAATAGGTACGTCAGCATAAAAATGCCTGAGAGATACATAGGTTTTATTGATTTAGGATTCATGACTTATAAGTTAAAAAAAATGTTTAAGAACAGTTAGTCATAATCCTTGTAAAATGTTTTCTTTTAAAAGTCATTTGAAAAGCGATGATAAAATAGATGATATGTAAAGAATAATGTAAGGTTAAATGAATAGCCAAGTAAAATGAGTTTGTATGAAATAAGTTGTTTTGTAAAACAAATGTTTAAGTGAAGATATGATGTATGTGTAATATGTCTAAACTGAAATGATTTAAATAACGCTACGATATGTAATATCATACAAGCACTTATATATAGGAAGTACCAGTGGCGTATCCACCATGCTTGAATCATATTACACACGCCTCGTTACTTAAATCACTCAAACAAACCACCAAAGTGTAATGTTCAAACCAATAGTCAAATGTTTATGCTCAAGTAGATGTTGAAATGTTATTGTGTAAACAAATGTAATGTAGAGTGAATAAAAACATTTATTGATTAAAAGCATTTATTCAACCCTATAAGTAAGAAATGTACAAAACAATGCATTTGATAAAAATATAATCAAAAGTTATGTTTTGTAAGATAATGCATGCTTTACTGATACAAACATCTATGCGGTAATGTTAAACGCCTACATCCAAGCCTTGAGACAGTAAGATAACCTTAGAGTGAAGGTTATCAAAAAAATGTTTTAGGATTCGGTCATTCCTTCCACCCAAACAAACCTAGGGTTTTAGGAACGGGAGACGTCAAGTCCTATGGTACCACTACCTACTACCGAGCGGCATGATCGGTGTTAATGAATGTAATTTAGTTCCGTTAAACAAACCAAAGGTTATACCAAATGTAAGCATGTTTTATGAAAATAATGTACCTAGTATGCTAAGTGAACATACGAGGTAGAGATATGAAACATTATGTCCATATGTTACGAGAACACATGCAACAGAGATGCAATGTAAAATAATGTACTAAGTATGCTAAGTAAACATACAAAGCAGAAAAGTCATGTAAATCAATGTGCTAGCATGCTCAGTAAACATACATAGCAAAAGAAATGAATGTAAAACAATGTGCTAGCATGCTAAGTAAACATACATAGCAAAAGAATATGTAATGTAAAACAATGTGCTAGCATGCCAAGGAAACATACATAGCAAAACATAATGAAATCATGTACTAATAGTATACTAACGAACATAACAAGTATATGATATGAAAACATGGAAAGCATGAAAGTAACAAGTAGGCACATGTGTTTCACCCCAAAATGTTTGAAAAACAGTAAAAGAGGGGTCTATGTACTCACTTGAGGGTGCTTAGAAGTCTTGAACAACAACCAAGCAAAGCTAGAGGGATCACGGAATCAAACGGCACCAACGGGTCCAAGAACGGAAGCTTTGATCCGATTACTCTCAGGTATGAAGTAAATACTTCAACTTAGAGAGATGAAATCAGATTCAAAGGTGTCAGTTGCAACAAATGAATGGGGGTATTTATAGATTTCATGGAACTGTTAAGATCGCTCATCGTGAAACGTGCTTTAATCTTAACCGTACACATGTGCCCATGGCTTTGTAAAACCATGGGAGCCCCTAGAATGGCCCATAGTATCAGAAATACCATGTGCAAGGCCCCTAAAACAGTTGGAACAGGTTGTACTGAGCTGGAAACACATTCTGCAGATCTGTGGTCGCTCGCGGGCCGCGTAATAGTCACAGCAGGCTTACGCGGCCCGCCTCCGCCCTGCAGATCAGCAAACGGCTTTCTAAATTACAGATTTAGTCCCTGCAGTTGATTTAGGCCTATTCTGACTCATTCAAGGCCCGTTAAGCAAATTTTAAGGCCCTAAAATGATGCCCTAACATTGTGGACATGAAACATGCTCAAAAAATATGCCGGATGTCGGTTCGTTTGGTCGTACGAACGCGTTATGTGCTTAATTACGACGAAATGCGCACGAACGTGAAAAACGATCCAAATTGCGCGACGAAAGGATTTTTCTTATGCCAAACACTAAAATAAAATATTTTAATGCTTACATAAATTTTTAGATGTCCTTCCAGAAAGTGTTTGTTTCATTAAACTGGTGAAATTTACGCATCAGTGCGCGTATAACCTTCCAGAAAGCGATTTAGAGCCCGAAATCGAACAAGAATTGATATGTGCAAATGATACACATATTTATACAAATCCCAAGTACGAAATGCAATATTTAATTGGTTTGGTATTTGTTTGATGGTTGAAGTGACACAGGTGTCACAGTCTCCCCTACTTGAGGAAATTTCGTCCCGAAATTTATTTTAGAGGAAACTTGTGATCGCTTGAAACATGAAGTTGAAAAGATCAAAAAACACTGGTTAGAGTCCTGAACTTCTAGTAACTTTAAATAACATCATGTTTGCAATGCGAGAGGGACACTTATATACAAGTATATAAAGCGTTATTGGTGCGTCCACCTTACCTTCATTACATCGTTTGCGTTTCGTTATTGTTGTCACTATCAGTTCTTACACATGATAAATCTTACTGGGTTCCTGTGCACTGAATTTCATAATTATGTACGCGTCCATAACTACGTAATTCCTTGCATATTTCACACAGTGTATTTTATAATGTGTAGGGGAAGAAAATAATGAACGAACTTGTGATGATTGTGACTAGACCACCATAGGGTCCTTTTAATTAAATCAATAAATGATTTAAATAGACTACCAAGGAGTCTGTTCAGCTACATCACCACATGTCATTCTTAACCAGATTCTGAATCAATCTTTTTTACTAGACCACTCCAAGGGGTCTCTTTGAATCATGGAATGGTACTATATAACCCAAGGGTCTTAACTGTCACGTAGAAGCCCAATAAGGATTTAAGGTAGTACCTTTCTGAATATCCTACTACGAATCCCTCATATGAAGATATGAAAGATTCTACGAGGATTTGGATAACGAATATCCAGAGTATACAAAAACACAAAATGCATAAAAGAAAACACAAAATGCATAAACACATAGTCATATAACTACAAAATTGTTTATCTTGATCTTTAATTTGTTATCATTTTGTTAATTTGTTTTGTTAGTTGCGCACATGTATTTAAAGCACACTAGAAATCCATTCCGTGGATTTCATTTGGTACTTTAAACATTATCAAGAATCTAACTATGAAGATAGAAAGATCTTAAAGAGAAAATTTGATTTCGATTATAAGGGACCAAAATGTTCGAATTAAGGTACACAAGGAATCCAATTAAGGACTCTGATTTGAATGATAATCATCCACAAGGGTCTAATTGTGAAGATAAAAAGATCCCATATGGATTTTGGGAGTTGAAGATGTTTTGAAACCTTGCACTGGATGTGCTTAAGTCAAAACATGAAGTAAAAAAAATGCTTATGAAGTTGAGATGCTAGATATGTCAAGGCGATATATGAAGCAGAATTTGAAGGTTAAGTTAATGTATGGGAAAAATGTTTTTGAAAACTATGCATGTGGTTTCGTTTAAAAATGTGTTTAATGTTTTTGAAATCTTACATAATACTTTTGAAATCATAAGTAGGTGTATTAAATAAAAGATGTTTTAAAATCATGCTAGATGGAATTTTTGAAATTATGTATAAGGTTTTTGAAAATATGAATAATGCTCTTTGAAATCATGCACTTGATAAGAAAATATAATGTGTTAATATTGTTTTCAGACTATATGAGACATTTTGAAATCATGAAGGTTGTTTTTGAAATACTTATACTATGTATATTGTTACGAAACCAGAATGAAATGATATGGGTACGAGATTGAATATACCCTCAGTTATCTAACCAAGGATTCAAATGCACAGATGTGCAAAAAGCACGATTACTCATAATTTCGCTTTATTTCTTGTACTTCGTCTCCTAGAACGAAATGAGTACTTTAGAATTTCGAGGAAATTATGAGCAATCACTTGAATGGGAGAACCATAAAAGTAGTTTGTAAGAACACAGTTCCTTGTCATAGGTATCATAGGGGAATGCCATACACACATGTAACTACACTTGTATATCAGAATTGTGAACAATGATTTATTTATAAACAAAACTGATTGTTTCACATTACAAGAAAAACAAAGAAACAAAAGCATAAGATTAAAACAGCAACATCTTATACTCAGTCAGATGCTCATCCGTGTGTCAGATTTGCATTGACAATCTTTGATCACTTGTTCCTGAGATAGCTCGTCTCGCCGTAGTTGTACCATGTACCAGACGGTAAACGAGCTGGAGCAGGGTTGACTTGGGGATGGTTTGGACCACCTTGGATTGGGTTGAAATGACAAGCATTTGCCAGGTGACCGAGTCGTGCACATGAAGCACACAGACGACACTGCAGGTAAGCTCGGTGAGGTACATTACACTTGTTGAACATCAGTGCAGTACCGGCATAAGGTTTCCTGGCAGAAGGTTGAGCAGCATCTAGGTTTGCAGCAGCTCTGTCTTGAATAGCAAAGCGGCATATGCCAACCGAATGTCCCCATCGTCCACAATGGGTACATTTGAAGCAGGGTATCTGATTTGAATGATGACGGTCGCACCGCTTGCACCATGGGGCAGCTCCCAAGTATGGCTTCCTAGCTGGTGGCGTTGCTACCTGGCTAGGTCCCGCTTGATTAGGTGTAACTGCTGCGGGTTTCTTTGAAGCCTTACGCTTCCTTGATTTTGGTGCAGGCTTGACTTCTGCTTTCTTCAGTGACTCTTGAGTGGCTTCATCATTGAGACGAGACATGGCGATACCTAAATCCACAGACTTCAGGATTACTTCGCCTATTTGCTGGGCAAATTTGGCTGTTTGCTCGGACATTTGACCGTTGCTGAGATGAAGAGACATTCTAGAAGAAATGAAAAGCATAGGAAGAAACAAGTGAAATGTTATCGGATAAACAAAACAGAATGGCAATGCATAAAAATTGTGATCATTTGTTTGTTACCTAAGGCAAACAAATGAGACAGTGACAAATCAAAGCAAGCGGGTCATAATAATGTATCGCTGAAGACATGCTTGCCTATAAGTGAACACTCACCCCAAGAGTTCCCAGGTAAGAGTGACTGGTCCGATACTACGGATTTGTACGAACACTCTAGCCTTAGACAGAAAACTCAGAGTACAGGCATTCACCCTTCCAGTTTGCATATGTTCACATTATAAGACCCAAACTTTGACGAAATTTTGAAAACTTAGAGGGTTCAAAACCTAGTAATCAATCACCCTAGAACAAATGATTAGTTTTCAAAGCGGTTTTGAATTTTATGTTCTTGCTGTGGTTGTCGCCTAAGGATAGGTGACGGTATTGTTTTAAGGTCGAAACACAAGGATCTTGTGTTAGGGTCCTAGGAAGGTTATAGACTAGGTCAAAGCATTACTAATAACCTAATTCCCTATAACCATGAGCTCTGATACCAACTTTTCTATCACACCCCGACCACGTAAAACAACAAATCGTGGCGGAAACGTCGGGGAGTGTTGTAACAGAATCATTGTTTCATACCACATGGAAATTTGAAATTTTGTTTTATTGATTAAAAGAGTTACAATGTCTTGACAACAAAGAAACATAACATAATTAACTAGTCTTGCATCTTTTAATGTCACTAAGGCCCAAGTCCACCTAAGTGTATCTTGATCAATCCTATGCATCAATTCCTGAAACACATGTGAAAATAGGTACGTCAGCATAAAAATGCCTGTGAGATACATAGGTTTTATTGATTTAGGATTCATGACTTATAAGTTTAAAGAAAAATGTTTAAGAACAGTTAGTCATAATCCTTGTAAAATGTTTTCTTTTAAAAGTCATTTGAAAAGCGATGATAAAATAGATGATATGTAAAGAATAATGTAAGGTTAAATGAATAACCAAGTAAAACGAGTTTGTATGAAATAAGTTGTTTTGTAAAACAAATGTTTAAGTGAAGATATGATGTATGTGTAATATGTCTAAACTGAAATGATTTAAATAACGCTACGATATGTAATATCATACAAGCACTTATATATAGGAAGTACCAGCGGCGTATCCACCATGCTTGAATCATATTACACACGCCTCGCTACTTAAATCACTCAAACAAACTACCAAATTGTAATGTTCAAACCAATAGTCAAATGTTTATGCTCAAGTAGATGTTGAAATGTTATTGTGTAAACAAATGTAATGTAGAGTGAATAAAAGCATTTATTGATTAAAAGCATTTATTCAACCCTATAAGTAAAAATGTACAAAACAATGCATTTGATAAAAATATAATCAAAAGTTATGTTTTGTAAGATAATGCATGCTTTACTGATACAAACATTTATGCGGTAATGTTAAACGCCTACATCCAAGCCTTGAGATAGTAAGATAACCTTAGAGTGAAGGTTATCAAAAAAATGTTTTCGGATTCGGTCATTCCTTCCACCCAAACAAACCTAGGGTTTTAGGAACGGGAGATGTCAAGTCCTATGGTACCACTACCTACTACCGAGCGGCATGATCGGTGTTAATGAATATAATTTAGTTCCGTTAAACAAACCAAATGTTATACCAAATGTAAGCATGTTTTACGAAAATAATGTACCTAGTATGCTAAGTGAACATACGAGGTAGAGATATAAAACAATGTGTCCATATGTTACGAGAACATATGCAACAGAGATGCAATATTAAAAAATGTACTAAGTATGCTAAGTAAAGATGCAAAGCAGAAAAGTCATGTACATCAATGTGCTAGCATGCTCAGTAAAGCAACACACAGCAGAAATGTAATGTAAAACAATGTACTAAGTATGCTAAGTGAACATACATAGCAAAAGAAATGAATGTAAAACAATGTGCTAGCATGCTAAGTAAACATACACAGCAAAAGAATATGTAATGTAAAACAATGTGCTAGCATGCCAAGGAAACATACATAGCAAAACATAATGAAATCTTGTACTAATAGTGTACTAACGAACATAACAAGTATATGATATGAAAACATGGAAAGCATGAAAGTAACAAGTAGGCACATGTGTTTCACCCCAAAATGTTTGAAAAACAGTAAAAGAGGGGTCTATGACCTCACTTGAGGGTGCTTAGAAGTCTTGAACAACAACCAAGCAAAGCTAGAGGGATCACGGAATCAAACGGCACCAACGGGTCCAAGAACGGAAGCTTTGATCCGATTACTCTCAGGTATGAAGTAAATACTTCAACTTAGAGAGATGAAATCAGATTCAAAGGTGTCAGTTGCAACAAATGAATGGGGGTATTTATAGATTTCATGGAACCGCTAAGATCGCTCATCGTGAAACGTGCTTTAATCTTAACCGTACACATGTGCCCATGGCTATGTAAAACCATGGGAGCCCCTAGAATGGCCCATAGTATCAGAAATACCATGTGCAAGGCCCCTAAACCAGCTGGAAAAGGTTGTACTGAGCTGGAAACACATTCTGCAGATCTGTGGTCACTTGCGGCCCGTGTAATAGTCACAGCAGGCTTACGCGGCCCGCCTCCGCCCTGCAGATCAGCAAACAGCTTTCTAAATTACAGATTTAGTCCCTGCAGTTGATTTAGGCCTATTCTGACTCATTCAAGGCCCGTTAAGCAAATTTTAAGGCCCTAAAATGATGCCCTAACATTTTGGACATGAAACATGCTCAAAAATATGCCGGATGTCGGTTCGTTTGGTCGTACGAACGCGTTATGTGCTTAATTACGAAGAAATGCGCACGAATGCGAAAAACGATCCAAATTGCGCGACGAAAGGATTTTTCTTATGCCAAACACTAAAATAAAATATTTTAATGCTTACATAAATTTTTGGATGTCCGGATGTATTCAGAACGTAAGATATGCGCGAAAATGCAAACTTATGCACTTTTTGACGCTTTTAGTCCCTGAATGACCAAAAAGTTTATTTTAGCACATCAAACCCCTCAAAGCCTATTTCTAAGCTATGTAAAGGATATTTAGGGTGTGTTTAACTTATGGTCAAGTTCCGGAATGTCCGTTACAGTACGAATTGACATACTTTCGCAGTTTGTCGAATTTAGTCCCTGTAAGCGAATAAACTTGATTTCGGCATACCAAACCTTCCAAAACTTATTTCTAAGTTATGTAAAGGTTATTTAAGGTATGTTAAGCCTATGTCACTATTCCGAAGTGTTTGTTGCATTAAACTGGTTATATTTACACATCAGTGCGCGTATAACCTTCCAGAAAGCGATTTAGAGCCCGAAATCGAACAAGAATTGATATGTCCAATTGATACACATATTTATACAAATCCCAAGTACGAAATGCAATATTTCATTGGTTTGGTATTTGTTTGATGGTTGAAGTGACACAGGTTTCACAGTTTGGCCCTTGTTCCTGTAACTCGAATCCAAGCCCGGTATGTCCCATTTTAATTTTACACCATTGTGAACTTTACGCCTTTTTTACTCTCTGATCGAGGTACTTGGCATTGAAAAATCTTCGTAAACTAAATCACACGTGTATATGTTGACATTTAAGAGATATACACTCAAGAAAATCAAGGGCAATGGTGATATATATGCGCATTTGACACAAAAAAAAAACACTCAACAAATGGCTACAGTTTAAGGAATGTGTTTAGTGACGGCATCAGATTCCTAATTGATGGAGAAAGGTCTGGTGGTAAGAAAAGCTGCTTCTAGGAGGTTGTCAAGTGTTTTCGTTCGACGATTCCATTCTTGGGTGGTTGGTTTGGCCCTTGTTCCTGTATCTCGAATCCTAGCCCGGTATATCCCACTTTAATTTTACACCATTGTGAACCTTACGCCTTTTTTACTCTCTGATCGAGGTTCTCGGCATTGAAAAATCTTCGTAAACTAAATCACACGTGTATATGTTGACATTTAAGAGATATACAGTCAAGAAAATCAAGGGCAATGGTGATATATATGCGGATTAGACACCAAAAAAAACACTCAACAAATGGCTATAATTTAAGGAATGTGTTTATTGACGGCATCAGATTCCTAATTGATGGAGAAAGGTCTGGTGGTAAGAAAAGCTGCTTCTAGGAGGTTGTCAAGTGTTTTCGCTCGACGATTCCATTCTTGGGTGGTTGGTTTGGCCCTTGTTCCTGTAACTCGAATCCTAGCCCGGTATATCCCATTTTAATTTTACACCATTGTGAACCCTACGCCTTTTTTACTCTCTGATCGAGGTTCTCGGCATTGAAAAATCTTCGTAAACTAAATCACACGTGTATTTGTTGACATTTAAGAGATATACAGTCAAGAAAATCAAGGGCAATGGTGATATATATGCGGATTAGACACAAAAAAAAACACTCAACAAATGGCTACAATTTAAGAAATGTGTTTATTGACGGCATCAGATTCCTAATTGATGGAGAAAGGTCTGGTGGTAAGAAAAGCTGCTTCTAGGAGGTTGTCAAGTGTTTTCGCTCGACGATTCCATTCTTGGGTGGTTGGTTTGGCCCTTGTTCCTGTAACTCGAATCCTAGCCCGGTATATCCCATTTTAATTTTACACCATTGTGAACCTTACGCCTTTTTTACTCTCTGATCGAGGTTCTCGACATTGAAAAATCTTCGTAAACTAAATCACACGTGTATATGTTGACATTTAAGAGATATACAGTCAAGAAAATCAAGGCAATGGTGATATATATGCGGATTAGACACCAAAAAAAACACTTAACAAATGGCTACAATTAAAGGAATGTGTTTAGTGACGGCATCAGATTCCTAATTGATGGAGAAAGGTCTGGTGGTAAGAAAAGCTGCTTCTAGGAGGTTGTCAAGTGTTTTCGCTCGACGATTCCATTCTTGGGTGGTTGGGTTGGCCCTTGTTCCTGTAACTCGAATCCTAGCCCGGTATATCCCATTTTAATTTTACACCATTGTGAACCTTACGCCTTTTTTACTCTCTGATAGAGGTTCTCGGCATTGAAAAATCTTCGTAAACTAAATCACACGTGGATATGTTGACATTTAAGAGATATACAGTCAAGAAAATCAAGGCAATGGTGATATATATGCGGATTAGACACCAAAAAAAACACTCAACAAATGGCTACAATTTAAGGAATGTGTTTAGTGACGGCATCAGATTCCTAATTGATGGAGAAAGGTCTGGTGGTAAGAAAAGCTTCTTCTTGGAGGTTGTCAAGTGTTTTTCCTCGACGATTCCATTCTTGGGTGGTTGGTTTGGCCCTTGTTCCTGTAACTCGAATCCTAGCCCGGTATATCCCATTTTAATTTTACACCATTGTGAACCTTACGCCTTTTTTACTCTCTAATCGAGGTTCTCGGCATTGAAAAATCTTCGTAAACTAAATCGCACGTGTATATGTTTATATTTAAGAGATATACAGTCAAGAAAATCAAGGGCAATGGTGATATATATGCGGATTAGACACCAAACAAAACACTCAGCAAATGGCTACAATTTAAGGAATGTGTTTAGTGACGACATCAGATTCCTAATTGATGGAGAAAGGTCTGGTGGCAAGAAAAGCTACTTCTAGGAGGTTGTCAAGTGTTTTCGCTCGACGATTCCATTCTTGGGTGGTTGGTTTGGCCCTTGTTCCTGTAACTCGAATCCTAGCCCGGTATATCCCATTTTAATTTTACACCATTGTGAACCTTACGCCTTTTTTACTCTCTGATAGAGGTTCTCGGCATTGAAAATCTTCATAAACTAAATCACACGTGTATATGTTGACATTTAAGAGATATACAGTCAAGAAAATCAAGGGCAATGGTGATATATATGCGGATTAGACACCAAAAAGAAAAACACTCAACAAATGGCTACAATTTAAGGAATGTGTTTAGTGACGGCATCAGATTCCTAATTGATGGAGAAAGGTCTGGTGGTAAGAAAAGCTTTTTCTTGGAGGTTGTCAAGTGTTTTTCCTCGACGATTCCATTCTTGGGTGGTTGGTTTGGCCCTTGTTCCTGTAACTCGAATCCTAGCCCAATATATCCCATTTTAATTTTACACCATTGTGAACCTTACGCCTTTTTTACTCTCTGATCGAGGTTCTCGGCATTGAAAAATCTTCGTAAACTAAATCGCACGTGTATATGTTGACATTTAAGAGATATACAGTCAAGAAAATCAAGGGCAATGGTGATATATATGCGGATTAGACACCAAACAAAACACTCAGCAAATGGCTACAATTTAAGGAATGTGTTTAGTGACGACATCAGATTCCTAATTGATGGAGAAAGGTCTGGTGGCAAGAAAAGCTGCTTCTAGGAGGTAGTCAAGTGTTTTCGCTCGACGATTCCATTCTTGGGTGGTTGGTTTGGCCCTTGTTCCTGTAACTCGAATCCAAGCCCGGTATATCACATTTTAATTTTACACCATTGTGAACTTTACGCCTTTTTTACTCTCTGATCGCGGTACTCGGCATTGAAAAATCTTTGTAAACTAAATCACACGTGTATATGTTGATATTTAAGAGATATACAGTCAAGAAAATCAAGAGCAATGGTGATATATATGCGGATTAGACACAAAAAAAAATCACTCAACAAATGGCTACAATTTAAGGAATGTGTTTAGTGACGGCATCAGATTCCTAATTGATGGAGAAAGGTCTGGTGGTAAGAAAAGCTGCTTCTAGGAGGTTGTCAAGTGTTTTCGCTCGACGATTCCATTCTTGGGTGGTTGGTTTGGCCCTTGTTCCTGTAACTCGAATCCTAGCCCGGTATATCCCATTTTAATTTTACACCATTGTGAACCTTACGCCTTTTTTACTCTCTGATCGAGGTTCTCGGCATTGAAAAATCTTCGTAAACTAAATCACACGTGTATATGTTGACATTTAAGAGATATACAGTCAAGAAAATCAAGGGCAATGGTGATATATATGCGGATTAGACACCAAAAAAAACACTCAACAAATGGCTACAATTTAAGGAATGTGTTTATTGACGGCATCAGATTCCTAATTGATGGAGAAAGGTCTGGTGGTAAGAAAAGCTGCTTCTATGAGGTTGTCAAGTGTTTTCGCTCGACGATTCCATTCTTGGGTGGTTGGTTTGGCCCTTGTTCCTGTAACTCGAATCCTAGCCCGGTATATCCCATTTTAATTTTATACCATTGTGAACCTTACGCCTTTTTACTCTCTGATCGAGGTTCTCGGCATTGAAAAATCTTCGTAAACTAAATCACACGTGTATATGTTGACATTTAAGAGATATACAGTCAAGAAAATCAAGGCAATGGTGATATATATGCGGATTAGACACCAAAAAAAACACTCAACAAATGGCTACAATTAAAGGAATGTGTTTAGTGACGGCATCAGATTCCAAATTGATGGAGAAAGGTCTGGTGGTAAGAAAAGCTGCTTCTAGGAGGTTGTCAAGTGTTTTCGTTCGACGATTCCATTCTTGGGTGGTTGGGTTGGCCCTTGTTCCTGTAACTCGAATCCTAGCCCGGTATATCCCATTTTAATTTTACACCATTGTGAACTTTACGCCTTTTTTACTCTCTGATCGAGGTTCTCGGCATTGAAAAATCTTCGTAAACTAAATCACACGTGGATATGTTGACATTTAAGAGATATACAGTCAAGAAAATCAAGGGCAATGGTGATATATATGCGGATTAGACACCAAAAAAAATCACTCAACAAATGGCTACAATTTAAGGAATGTGTTTAGTGACAGCATCAGATTCCTAATTGATGGAGAAAGGTCTGGTGGCAAGAAAAGCTGCTTCTAGGAGGTTGTCAAGTGTTTTCGCTCGACGATTCCATTCTTGGGTGGTTGGTTTGGCCCTTGTTCCTGTTACTCGAATCCTAGCCCAGTATATCCCATTTTAATTTTACACCATTGTGAACCTTACGCCTTTTTTTACTCTCTGATAGAGGTTGTCGGCATTGAAAAATCTCCGTAAACTAAATCACACGTGTATATGTTGACATTTAAGAGATATACAGTCAAGAAAGTCAATGGCAATGGTGATATATATGCGGATTAGACACAAAAAAAAAACACTCAACAAATGGCTACAATTTAAGTAATGTGTTTAGTGACGGCATCAGATTCCTAATTGATGGAGAAAGGTCTGGTGGCAAGAAAAGCTGCTTCTAGGAGGTTGTCAAGTGTTTTCGCTCGACGATTCCATTCTTGGGTGGTTGGTTTGGCCCTTGTTCCTGTAACTCGAATCCTAGCCCGGTATATCCCATTTTAATTTTACACCATTGTGAACCTTACGCCTTTTTTTACTCTCTGATATAGGTTGTCGGCATTGAAAAATCTCCGTAAACTAAATCACACGTGTATATGTTGACATTTAAGAGATATACAGTCAAGAAAGTCAAGGGCAATGGTGATATATATGCGGATTAGACACAAAAAAAAAACACTCAACAAATGGCTACAATTTAAGTAATGTGTTTAGTGACGGCATCAGATTCCTAATTGATGGAGAAAGGTCTGGTGGTAAGAAAAGCTGCTTCTAGGAGGTTGTCAAGTGTTTTCGCTCGACGATTCCATTCTTGGGTGGTTGGTTTGGCCCTTGTTCCTGTAACTCGAATCCTAGCCCGGTATATCCCATTTTAATTTTACACCATTGTGAACCTTACGCCTTTTTTACTCTCTGATAGAGGTTCTCGGCATTGAAAATCTTCGTAAACTAAATCACACGTGTATATGTTGACATTTAAGAGATATACAGTTAAGAAAATCAAGGGCAATGGTGATATATATGCGGATTAGACACCAAAAAAAACACTCAACAAATGGCTACAATTTAAGGAATGTGTTTAGTGACGGCATCAGATTCCTAATTGATGGAGAAAGGTCTGGTGGTAAGAAAAGCTTCTTCTTGGAGGTTGTCAAGTGTTTTTCCTCGACGATTCCATTCTTGGGTGGTTGGTTTGGCCCTTGTTCCTGTAACTCGAATCCTAGCCCGGTATATCCCATTTTAATTTTACACCATTGTGAACCTTACGCCTTTTTTACTCTCTAATCGAGGTTCTCGGCATTGAAAAATCTTCGTAAACTAAATCGCACGTGTATATGTTTATATTTAAGAGATATACAGTCAAGAAAATCAAGGGCAATGGTGATATATATGCGGATTAGACACCAAACAAAACACTCAGCAAATGGCTACAATTTAAGGAATGTGTTTAGTGACGACATCAGATTCCTAATTGATGGAGAAAGGTCTGGTGGCAAGAAAAGCTACTTCTAGGAGGTTGTCAAGTGTTTTCGCTCGACGATTCCATTCTTGGGTGGTTGGTTTGGCCCTTGTTCCTGTAACTCGAATCCTAGCCCGGTATATCCCATTTTAATTTTACACCATTGTGAACCTTACGCCTTTTTTACTCTCTGATAGAGGTTCTCGGCTTTGAAAATCTTCATAAACTAAATCACACGTGTATATGTTGACATTTAAGAGATATACAGTCAAGAAAATCAAGGGCAATGGTGATATATATGCGGATTAGACACCAAAAAGAAAAACACTCAACAAATGGCTACAATTTAAGGAATGTGTTTAGTGACGGCATCAGATTCCTAATTGATGGAGAAAGGTCTGGTGGTAAGAAAAGCTTTTTCTTGGAGGTTGCCAAGTGTTTTTCCTCGACGATTCCATTCTTGGGTGGTTGGTTTGGCCCTTGTTCCTGTAACTCGAATCCTAGCCCAATATATCCCATTTTAATTTTACACCATTGTGAACCTTACGCCTTTTTTACTCTCTGATCGAGGTTCTCGGCATTGAAAAATCTTCGTAAACTAAATCGCACGTGTATATGTTGACATTTAAGAGATATACAGTCAAGAAAATCAAGGGCAATGGTGATATATATGCGGATTAGACACCAAACAAAACACTCAGCAAATGGCTACAATTTAAGGAATGTGTTTAGTGACGACATCAGATTCCTAATTGATGGAGAAAGGTCTGGTGGCAAGAAAAGCTGCTTCTAGGAGGTAGTCAAGTGTTTTCGCTCGACGATTCCATTCTTGGGTGGTTGGTTTGGCCCTTGTTCCTGTAACTCGAATCCAAGCCCGGTATATCACATTTTAATTTTACACCATTGTGAACTTTACGCCTTTTTTACTCTCTGATCGCGGTACTCGGCATTGAAAAATCTTTGTAAACTAAATCACACGTGTATATGTTGATATTTAAGAGATATACAGTCAAGAAAATCAAGAGCAATGGTGATATATATGCGGATTAGACACCAAAAAAAATCACTCAACAAATGGCTACAATTTAAGGAATGTGTTTAGTGACGGCATCAGATTCCTAATTGATGGAGAAAGGTCTGGTGGTAAGAAAAGCTGCTTCTAGGAGGTTGTCAAGTGTTTTCGCTCGACGATTCCATTCTTGGGTGGTTGGTTTGGCCCTTGTTCCTGTAACTCGAATCCTAGCCCGGTATATCCCATTTTAATTTTACACCATTGTGAACCTTACGCCTTTTTTACTCTCTGATCGAGGTTCTCGGCATTGAAAAATCTTCGTAAACTAAATCACACGTGTATATGTTGACATTTAAGAGATATACAGTCAAGAAAATCAAGGGCAATGGTGATATATATGCGGATTAGACACCAAAAAAAACACTCAACAAATGGCTACAATTTAAGGAATGTGTTTATTGACGGCATCAGATTCCTAATTGATGGAGAAAGGTCTGGTGGTAAGAAAAGCTGCTTCTATGAGGTTGTCAAGTGTTTTCGCTCGACGATTCCATTCTTGGGTGGTTGGTTTGGCCCTTGTTCCTGTAACTCGAATCCTAGCCCGGTATATCCCATTTTAATTTTATACCATTGTGAACCTTACGCCTTTTTACTCTCTGATCGAGGTTCTCGGCATTGAAAAATCTTCGTAAACTAAATCACACGTGTATATGTTGACATTTAAGAGATATACAGTCAAGAAAATCAAGGCAATGGTGATATATATGCGGATTAGACACCAAAAAAAACACTCAACAAATGGCTACAATTAAAGGAATGTGTTTAGTGACGGCATCAGATTCCAAATTGATGGAGAAAGGTCTGGTGGTAAGAAAAGCTGCTTCTAGGAGGTTGTCAAGTGTTTTCGCTCGACGATTCCATTCTTGGGTGGTTGGGTTGGCCCTTGTTCCTGTAACTCGAATCCTAGCCCGGTATATCCCATTTTAATTTTACACCATTGTGAACTTTACGCCTTTTTTACTCTCTGATCGAGGTTCTCGGCATTGAAAAATCTTCGTAAACTAAATCACACGTGGATATGTTGACATTTAAGAGATATACAGTCAAGAAAATCAAGGGCAATGGTGATATATATGCGGATTAGACACCAAAAAAAATCACTCAACAAATGGCTACAATTTAAGGAATGTGTTTAGTGACAGCATCAGATTCCTAATTGATGGAGAAAGGTCTGGTGGCAAGAAAAGCTGCTTCTAGGAGGTTGTCAAGTGTTTTCGCTCGACGATTCCATTCTTGGGTGGTTGGTTTGGCCCTTGTTCCTGTTACTCGAATCCTAGCCCAGTATATCCCATTTTAATTTTACACCATTGTGAACCTTACGCCTTTTTTTACTCTCTGATAGAGGTTGTCGGCATTGAAAAATCTCCGTAAACTAAATCACACGTGTATATGTTGACATTTAAGAGATATACAGTCAAGAAAGTCAATGGCAATGGTGATATATATGCGGATTAGACACAAAAAAAAAAACACTCAACAAATGGCTACAATTTAAGTAATGTGTTTAGTGACGGCATCAGATTCCTAATTGATGGAGAAAGGTCTGGTGGCAAGAAAAGCTGCTTCTAGGAGGTTGTCAAGTGTTTTCGCTCGACGATTCCATTCTTGGGTGGTTGGTTTGGCCCTTGTTCCTGTAACTCGAATCCTAGCCCGGTATATCCCATTTTAATTTTACACCATTGTGAACCTTACGCCTTTTTTTACTCTCTGATAGAGGTTGTCGGCATTGAAAAATCTCCGTAAACTAAATCACACGTGTATATGTTGACATTTAAGAGATATACAGTCAAGAAAGTCAAGGGCAATGGTGATATATATGCGGATTAGACACAAAAAAAAAACACTCAACAAATGGCTACAATTTAAGTAATGTGTTTAGTGACGGCATCAGATTCCTAATTGATGGAGAAAGGTCTGGTGGTAAGAAAAGCTGCTTCTAGGAGGTTGTCAAGTGTTTTCGCTCGACGATTCCATTCTTGGGTGGTTGGTTTGGCCCTTGTTCCTGTAACTCGAATCCTAGCCCGGTATATCCCGTTTTAATTTTACACCATTGTGAACCTTACGCCTTTTTTACTCTCTGATAGAGGTTCTCGGCATTGAAAATCTTCGTAAACTAAATCACACGTGTATATGTTGACATTTAAGAGATATACAGTTAAGAAAATCAAGGGCAATGGTGATATATATGCGGATTAGACACCAAAAAAAACACTCAACAAATGGCTACAATTTAAGGAATGTGTTTAGTGACGGCATCAGATTCCTAATTGATGGAGAAAGGTCTGGTGGTAAGAAAAGCTTCTTCTTGGAGGTTGTCAAGTGTTTTTCCTCGACGATTCCATTCTTGGGTGGTTGGTTTGGCCCTTGTTCCTGTAACTCGAATCCTAGCCCGGTATATCCCATTTTAATTTTACACCATTGTGAACCTTACGCCTTTTTTACTCTCTAATCGAGGTTCTCGGCATTGAAAAATCTTCGTAAACTAAATCGCACGTGTATATGTTTATATTTAAGAGATATACAGTCAAGAAAATCAAGGGCAATGGTGATATATATGCGGATTAGACACCAAACAAAACACTCAGCAAATGGCTACAATTTAAGGAATGTGTTTAGTGACGACATCAGATTCCTAATTGATGGAGAAAGGTCTGGTGGCAAGAAAAGCTGCTTCTAGGAGGTTGTCAAGTGTTTTCGCTCGACGATTCCATTCTTGGGTGGTTGGTTTCGCCCTTGTTCCTGTAACTCGAATCCAAGCCCGGTATATCACATTTTAATTTTACACCATTGTGAACTTTACGCCTTTTTTACTCTCTGATCGAGGTACTCGGCATTGAAAAATCTTCGTAAACTAAATCACACGTGTATATGTTGATATTTAAAAGATATACAGTCAAGAAAATCAAGAGCAATGGTGATATATATGCGGATTAGACACCAAAAAAAATCACTCAACAAATGGCTACAATTTAAGGAATGTGTTTTGTGACGGCATCAGATTCCTAATTGATGGAGAAAGGTCTGGTGGTAAGAAAAGCTGCTTCTAGGAGGTTGTCAAGTGTTTTCGCTCGACGATTCCATTCTTGGGTGGTTGGTTTGGCCCTTGTTCCTGTAACTCGAATCCTAGCCCGGTATATCCCATTTTAATTTTACACCATTGTGAACCTTACGCCTTTTTTACTCTCTGATCGAGGTACTCGGCATTGAAAAATCTTCGTAAACTAAATCACACGTGTATATGTTGACATTTAAGAGATATACAGTCAAGAAAGTCAAGGGCAATGGTGATATATATGCGGATTAGACACCAAAAAAAAAACACTCAACAAATGGCTACAAATTAAGTAATGTGTTTAGTGACGGCATCAGATTCCTAATTGATGGAGAAAGTTCTGGTGGTAAGAAAAGCTGCTTCTTGGAGGTTGTCAAGTGTTTTCACTCGACGATTCCATTCTTGGGTGGTTGGTTTGGCCCTTGTTCCTGTAACTCGAATCCTAGCCCGGTATATCCCATTTTAATTTTACACCATTGTGAACCTTACGCCTTTTTTACTCTCTGATCGAGGTTCTCGGCCTTGAAAAATCTTCGTAAACTAAATCACACGTGTATATGTTGACATTTAAGAGATATACAGTCAAGAAAATCAAGGGCAATGGTGATATATATGCGGATTAGACACCAAAAAAAACACTCAACAAATGGCTACATTTTAAGGAATGTGTTTATTGACTGCATCAGATTCCTAATTGACGGAGAAAGGTCTGGTGGTAAGAATAGCTGCTTCTAGGAGGTTGTCAAGTGTTTTCGCTCGACGATTCCATTCTTGGGTGGTTGGTTCGGCCCTTGTTCCTGTAACTCGAATCCTAGCCCGGTATATCCCATTTTAATTTTACACCATTGTGAACCTTACGCCTTTTTTACTCTCTAATCGAGGTTCTCGGCATTGAAAAATCTTCAGAAACTAAATCACACGTGTATATGTTGACATTTAAGAGATATACAGTCAAGAAAATCAAGGGCAATGGTGATATATATGCGGATTAGACACCAAAAAAAACACTCAACAAATGGCTACATTTTAAGGAATGTGTTTAGTGACGGCATCAGATTCCTAATTGACGGAGAAAGGTCTGGTGGTAAGAATAGCTGCTTCTAGGAGGTTGTCAAGTGTTTTCGCTCGACGATTCCATTCTTGGGTGGTTGGGTTGGCCCTTGTTCCTGTAACTCGAATCCTAGCCCGGTATATCCCATTTTAATTTTACACCATTGTGAACTTTACGCCTTTTTTACTCTCTGATCGAGGTTCTCGGCATTGAAAAATCTTCGTAAACTAAATCACACGTGGATATGTTGACATTTAAGAGATATACAGTCAAGAAAATCAAGGGCAATGGTGATATATATGCGGATTAGACACAAAAAAAAAACACTCAACAAATGGCTACAATTAAAGGAATGTGTTTAGTGACGGCATCAGATTCCTAATTGATGGAGAAAGGTCTGGTGGTAAGAAAAGCTGCTTCTAGGAGGTTGTCAAGTGTTTTCGCTCGACGATTCCATTCTTGGGTGGTTGGGTTGGCCCTTGTTCCTGTAACTCGAATCCTAGCCCGGTATATCCCATTTTAATTTTACACCATTGTGAACTTTACGCCTTTTTTACTCTCTGATCGAGGTTCTCGGCATTGAAAAATCTTCGTAAACTAAATCACACGTGGATATGTTGACATTTAAGAGATATACAGTCAAGAAAATCAAGGGCAATGGTGATATATATGCGGATTAGACACAAAAAAAAACACTCAACAAATGGCTACAATTTAAGGAATATGTTTAGTGACGGCATCAGATTCCTAGTTAATGGAGAAAGGTCTGGTGGTAAGAAAAGCTGCTTCTAGGAGGTTTTCAAGTGTTTTCGCTCGACGATTCCATTCTTGGGTGGTTGGTTTGGCCCTTGTTCCTGTAACTCGAATCCTAGCCCGGTATATGCCATTTTAATTTTACACCATTGTGAACCTTACGCCTTTTTTACTCTCTGATCGAGGTACTGGGCATTGAAAAATCTCCGTAAACTAAATCACACGTGTATATGTTGATATTTAAGAGATATACAGTCAAGAAAATCAAGAGCAATGACGATATATATGCGGATTAGACACCAAAAAAAATCACTCAACAAATGGCTACAATTTAAGGAATGTGTTTAGTGACAGCATCAGATTCGTAATTGATGGAGAAAGGTCTGGTGGCAAGAAAAGCTGCTTCTAGGAGGTTGTCAAGTGTTTTCGCTCGACGAATCCATTCTTGGGTGGTTGGTTTGGACCTTGTTCCTGTAACTCGAATCCTAGCCCGGTATATCCCATTTTAATTTTACACCATTGTGAACCTTACGCCTTTTTTACTCTCTGATAGAGGTTGTCGGCATTGAAAAATCTCCGTAAACTAAATCACACGTGTATATGTTGACATTTAAGAGATATACAGTCAAGAAAATCCAGGGCAATGGTGATATATATGCGGACTAGACACCAAAAAAAACACTCTACAAATGGCTACAATTTAAGGAATGTGTTTATTGACGGCATCAGATTCCTAATTGATGGAGAAAGGTCTGGTGGTAAGAAAAGCTGCTTCTAGGAGGTTGTCAAGTGTTTTCGCTCGACGATTCCATTCTTGGGTGGTTGGGTTGGCCCTTGTTCCTGTAACTCGAATCCTAGCCCGGTATATCCCATTTTAATTTTACACCATTGTGAACCTTACGCCTTTTTTACTCTCTGATCGAGGTTCTCGGCATTGAAAAATCTTCGTAAACTAAATCACACGTGTATATGTTGACATTTAAGAGATATACAGTCAAGAAAATCAAGGCAATGGTGATATATATGCGGATTAGACACCAAAAAAACACTCAACAAATGGCTACAATTAAAGGAATGTGTTTAGTGACCGCATCAGATTCCTAATTGATGGAGAAAGGTCTGGTGGTAAGAAAAGCTGCTTCTAGGAGGTTGTCAAGTGTTTTCGCTCGACGATTCCATTCTTGGGTGGTTGGGTTGGCCCTTGTTCCTGTAACTCGAATCCTAGCCCGGTATATCCCATTTTAATTTTAAACCATTGTGAACTTTACGCCTTTTTTACTCTCTGATCGAGGTTGTCGGCATTGAAAAATCCCCGTAAACTAAATCACACGTGTATATGTTGACATTTAAGAGATATACAGTCAAGAAAATCCAGGGCAATGGTGATATATATGCGGATTAGACACAAAAAAAACACTCAACAAATGGCTACAATTTAAGTAATGTGTTTAGTGACGGCATCAGATTCCTAATTGATGGAGAAAGGTCTGGTGGTAAGAAAAGCTGCTTCTAGGAGGTTGTCAAGTGTTTTCACTCGACGATTCCATTCTTGGGTGGTTGGTTTGGCCCTTGTTCCTGTAACTCGAATCCTAGCCCGGTATATCCCATTTTAATTTTACACCATTGTGAACCTTACGCCTTTTTTACTCTCTGATAGAGGTTCTCGGCATTGAAAATCTTCGTAAACTAAATCACACGTGTATATGTTGACATTTAAAAGATATACAGTCAAGAAAATCCAGGGCAATGGTGATATATATGCGGAGTAGACACCAAAAAAAACACTCAACAAATCGCTACAATTTAAGGAATGTGTTTAGTGACGGCATCAGATTCCTAATTGATGGAGAAAGGTCTGGTGGTAAGAAAAGCTTCTTCTTGGAGGTTGTCATGTGTTTTTCCTCGACGATTCCATTCTTGGGTGGTTAGTTTGGCCCTTGTTCCTGTAACTCGAATCCTAGCCCGGTATATCCCATTTTAATTTTACACCATTGTGAACCTTACGCCTTTTTTACTCTCTGATCGAGGTTCTCGGCATTGAAAAATCTTCGTAAACTAAATCGCACGTGTATATGTTGATATTTAAGAGATATACAGTCAAGAAAATCAAGGGAAATGGTGATATATATGCGGATTAGACACCAAACAAAACACTCAGCAAATGACTACAATTTAAGGAATGTGTTTAGTGACGACATCAGATTCCTAATTGATGGAGAAAGGTCTGGTGGCAAGAAAAGCTGCTTCTAGGAGGTTGTCAAGTGTTTTCGCTCGACGATTCCATTCTTGGGTGGTTGGTTTGGTCCTTGTTCCTGTAACTCGAATCCAAGCCCGGTATATCACATTTTAATTTTACACCATTGTGAACTTTACGCCTTTTTTACTCTCTGATCGAGGTACTCGGCATTGAAAAATCTTCGTAAACTAAATCACACGTGTATATGTTGATATTTAAGAGATATACAGTCAAGAAAATCAAGAGCAATGGTGATATATATGCGGATTAGACACCAAAAAAAATCACTCAACAAATGGCTACAATTTAAGGAATGTGTTTAGTGACGGCATCAGATTCCTAATTGATGGAGAAATGTCTGGTGGTAAGAAAAGCTGCTTCTAGGAGGTTGTCAAGTGTTTTCGCTCGACGATTCCATTCTTGGGTGGTTGGTTTGGCCCTTGTTCCTGTAACTCGAATCCTAGCCCGGTATAACCCATTTTAATTTTACACCATTGTGAACCTTACGCCTTTTTTACTCTCTGATCAAGGTTCTCGGCATTGAAAAATCTTCGTAAACTAAATCACACGTGTATATGTTGACATTTAAGAGATATACAGTCAAGAAAATCAAGGGCAATGGTGATATATATGCGGATTCGACACCAAAAAAAACACTCAGCAAATGGCTACAATTTAAGGAATGTGTTTATTGACGGCATCAGATTCCTAATTGATGGAGAAAGGTCTGGTGGTAAGAAAAGCTGCTTCTAGGAGGTTGTCAAGTGTTTTCGCTCGACGATTCCATTCTTGGGTGGTTGGTTTGGCCCTTGTTCCTGTAACTCGAATCCTAGCCCGGTATATCCCATTTTAATTTTACACCATTGTGAACCTTACGCCTTTTTTACTCTCTGATCGAGGTTCTCGGCATTGAAAAATCTTCGTAAACTAAATCACACGTGTATATGTTGACATTTAAGAGATATACAGTCAAGAAAATCAAGGCAATGGTGATATATATGCGGATTAGACACCAAAAAAAACACTCAACAAATGGCTACAATTAAAGGAATGTGTTTAGTGACCGCATCAGATTCCTAATTGATGGAGAAAGGTCTGGTGGTAAGAAAAGCTGCTTCTAGGAGGTTGTCAAGTGTTTTCGCTTGACGATTCCATTCTTGGGTGGTTGGGTTGGCCCTTGTTCCTGTAACTCGAATCCTAGCCCGGTATATCTCATTTTAATTTTAAACCATTGTGAACTTTACGCCTTTTTTACTCTCTGATCGAGGTTCTCGGCATTGAAAAATCTTCGTAAACTAAATCACACGTGGATATGTTGACATTTAAGAGATATACAGTCAAGAAAATCAACGGCAATGGTGATATATATGCACATTAGACACCAAAAAAAATCACTCAACAAATGGCTACAATTTAAGGAATGTGTTTAGTGACAGCATCAGATTCCTAATTGATGGAGAAAGGTCTGGTGGCAAGAAAAGCTGCTTCTAGGAGGTTGTCAAGTGTTTTCGCTCGACGATTCCTTTCTTGGGTGGTTGGTTTGGCCCTTGTTCCTGTAACTCGAATCCTAGCCCGGTATATCCCATTTTAATTTTACACCATTGTGAACCTTACGCCTTTTTTACTCTCTGATAGAGGTTGTCGGCATTGAAAAATTTCCGTAAACTAAATCACACGTGTATATGTTGACATTTAAGAGATATACAGTCAAGAAAGTCAAGGGCAATGGTGATATATATGCGGATTAGACACAAAAAAAAAAAACACTCAACAAATGGCTACAATTTAAGTAATGTGTTTAGTGACGGCATCAGATTCCTAATTGATGGAGAAAGGTCTGGTGGTAAGAAAAGCTGCTTCTAGGAGGTTTTCAAGTGTTTTCGCTCGACGATTCCATTCTTGGGTGGTTGGTTTGGCCCTTGTTCCTGTAACTCGAATCCTAGCCCGGTATATCCCATTTTAATTTTACACCATTGTGAACCTTACGCATTTTTTACTCTCTGATAGAGGTTCTCGGCGTTGAAAATCTTCGTAAACTAAATCACACGTGTATATGTTGACATTTAAGAGATATACAGTCAAGAAAATCAAGGGCAATGGTGATATATATGCGGATTAGACACCAAAAAAAAACACTCAACAAATGGCTACAATTTAAGGAATGTGTTTAGTGACGGCATCAGATTCCTAATTGATGGAGAAAGGTCTGGTGGTAAGAAAAGCTGCTTCTAGGAGGTTGTCAAGTGTTTTCGCTCGACGATTCCATTCTTGGGTGGTTGGGTTGGCCCTTGTTCCTGTAACTCGAATCCTAGCCCGGTATATCCCATCTTAATTTTACACCATTGTGAACCTTACGCCTTTTTTACTCTCTGATAGAGGTTCTCGGCATTGAAAATCTTCGTAAACTAAATCACACGTGTATATGTTGACATTTAAGAGATATACAGTCAAGAAAATCAAGGCAATGGTGATATATATGCGGATTAGACACCAAAAAAAACACTGAACAAATGGCTACAATTAAAGGAATGTGTTTAGCGACGGCATCAGATTCCTAATTGATGGAGAAAGGTCTGGTGGTAAGAAAAGCTGCTTCTAGGAGGTTGTCAAGTGTTTTCGCTCGACGATTCCATTCTTGGGTGGTTGGGTTGGCCCTTGTTCCTGTAACTCGAATCCTAGCCCGGTATATCCCATTTTAATTTTACACCATTGTGAACTTTACGCCTTTTTTACTCTCTGATCGAGGTTCTCGGCATTGAAAAATCTTCGTAAACTAAATCACACGTGGATATGTTGACATTTAAGAGATATACAGTCAAGAAAATCAAGGGCAATGGTGATACATATGCGGATTAGACACCAAAAAAAATCACTCAACAAATGGCTACAATTTAAGGAATGTGTTTAGTGACAGCATCAGATTCCTAATTGATGGAGAAAGGTCTGGTGGCAAGAAAAGCTGCTTCTAGGAGCTTGTCAAGTGTTTTAGCTCGACGATTCCATTCTTGGGTGGTTGGTTTGGCCCTTGTTCCTGTAACTCGAATCCTAGCCCGGTATATCCCATTTTAATTTTACACCATTGTGAACCTTACGCCTTTTTTACTCTCTGATAGAGGTTGTCGGCATTGAAAAATCTCCGTAAACTAAATCACACGTGTATATGTTGACATTTAAGAGATATACAGTCAAGAAAGTCAAGGGCAATGGTGATATATATGCGGATTAGACACAAAAAAAAAACACTCAACAAATGGCTACAATTTAAGTAACGTGTTTAGTGACGGCATCAGATTCCTAATTGATGGAGAAAGGTCTGGTGGTAAGAAAAGCTGCTTCTAGGAGGTTGTCAAGTGTTTTCGCTCGACGATTCCATTCTTGGGTGGTTGGTTTGGCCCTTGTTCCTGTAACTCGAATCCTAGCCCGGTATATCCCATTTTAATTTTACACCATTGTGAACCTTACGCCTTTTTTACTCTCTGATAGAGGTTCTCGGCATTGAAAATCTTCGTAAACTAAATCACACGTGTATATGTTGACATTTAAGAGATATACAGTCAAGAAAATCAAGGGCAATGGTGATATATATGCGGATTAGACAGCAAAAAAAAAAACACTCAACAAATGGCTACAATTTAAGGAATGTGTTTAGTGACGGCATCAGATTCCTAATTGATGGAGAAAGGTCTGGTGGTAAGAAAAGCTTCTTCTTGGAGGTTGTCAAGTGTTTTTCCTCGACGATTCCATTCTTGGGTGGTTGGTTTGGCCCTTGTTCCTGTAACTCGAATCCTAGCCCGGTATATCCCATTTTAATTTTACACCATTGTGAACCTTACGCCTTTTTTACTCTCTGATCGAGGTTCTCGGCATTGAAAAATCTTTGTAAACTAAATCGCACGTGTATATGTTGATATTTAAGAGATATACAATCAAGAAAATCAAGGGCAATGGTGATATATATGCGGATTAGACACCAAACAAAACACTCAGCAAATGGCTACAATTTAAGGAATGTGTTTAGTGACGACATCAGATTCCTAATTGATGGAGAAAGGTCTGGTGGCAAGAAAAGCTGCTTCTAGGAGGTTGTCAAGGGTTTTCGCTCGACGATTCCATTCTTGGGTGGTTGGTTTGGCCCTTGTTCCTGTAACTCGAATCCTAGCCCGGTATATCCCATTTTAATTTTACACCATTGTGAACCTTACGCCTTTTTTACTCACTGATCGAGGTTTTCGGCATTGAAAAATCTTTGTAAACTAAATCACACGTGTATATGTTGACATTTAAGAGATATACAGTCAAGAAAATCAAGGGCAATGGTGATATATATGCAGATTAGACACCAAAAAAAACACTCAACAAATGGCTACAATTTAAGGAATGTGTTTATTGACGGCATCAGATTCCTAATTGATGGAGAAAGGTCTGGTGGTAAGAAAAGCTGCTTCTAGGAGGTTGTCAAGTGTTTTCGCTCGACGATTCCATTCTTGGGTGGTTGGTTTGGCCCTTGTTCCTGTAACTCGAATCCTAGCCCGGTATATCCCATTTTAATTTTACACCATTGTGAACCTTACGCCTTTTTTACTCTCTGATTGAGGTTCTCGGCATTGAAAAATCTTCGTAAACTAAATCACATGTGTATATGTTGACATTTAAGAGATATACAGTCAAGAAAATAAAGGGCAATGGTGATATATATGCGGATTAGACACCAAAAAAAAAACACTCAACAAATGGCTACAATTTAAGGAATGTGTTTAGCGACGGCATCAGATTCCTAATTGATGGAGAAAGGTCTGGTGGTAAGAAAAGCTGCTTCTAGGAGGTTGTCAAGTGTTTTCGCTCGACGATTCCATTCTTGGGTGGTTGGGTTGGCCCTTGTTCCTGTAACTCGAATCCTAGCCCGGTATATCCCATTTTAATTTTACACCATTGTGAACTTTACGCCTTTTTTACTCTCTGATCGAGGTTCTCGGCATTGAAAAATCTTCGTAAACTAAATCACACGTGGATATGTTGACATTTAAGAGATATACAGTCAAGAAAATCAAGGGCAATGGTGATACATATGCGGATTAGACACCAAAAAAAACACTCAACAAATGGCTACAATTTAAGGAATGTGTTTAGCGACGGCATCAGATTCCTAATTGATGGAGAAAGGTCTGGTGGCAAGAAAAGCTGCTTCTAGGAGGTTGTCAAGGGTTTTCGCTCGACGATTCCATTCTTGGGTTGTTGGTTTGGCCCTTGTTCCTGTAACTCGAATCCTAGCCCGGTATATCCCATTTTAATTTTACACCATTGTGAACCTTACGCCTTTTTTACTCTCTGATCGAGGTTCTCGGCATTGAAAAATCTTCGTAAACTAAATCACACGTGTATATGTTGACATTTAAGAGATATACAGTCAAGAAAATCAAGGGCAATGGTGATATATATGCAGATTAGACACCAAAAAAAACACTCAACAAATGGCTACAATTTAAGGAATGTGTTTATTGACGGCATCAGATTCCTAATTGATGGAGAAAGGTCTGGTGGTAAGAAAAGCGGCTTCTAGGAAGTTGTCAAGTGTTTTCGCTCGACGATTCCATTCTTGGGTGGTTGGTTTGGCCCTTGTTCCTGTAACTCGAATCCTAGCCCGGTATATCCCATTTTAATTTTACACCATTGTGAACCTTACGCCTTTTTTACTCTCTGATCGAGGTTCTCGGCATTGAAAAATCTTCGTAAACTAAATCACACGTGTATATGTTGACATTTAAGAGATATACAGTCAAGAAAATCAAGGGCAATGGTGATATATATGCAGATTAGACACAAAAAAAAAACACTCAACAAATGGCTACAATTTAAGGAATGCGTTTATTGACGGCATCAGATTCCTAATTCATGGAGAAAGGTCTGGTGGTAAGAAAAGCTGCTTCTAGGAGGTTGTCAAGTGTTTTCGCTCGACGATTCCATTCTTGGGTGGTTGGTTTGGCCCTTGTTCCTGTAACTCGAATCCTAGCCCGGTATATCCAATTTTAATTTTACACCATTGTGAACCTTACGCCTTTTTTACTCTCCGATCGAGGTTCTCGGCATTGAAAAATCTTCGTAAACTAAATCACACGTGTATATGTTGACATTTAAGAGATATACAGTCAAGAAAATCAACGGCAATGGTGATATATATGCACATTAGACACAAAAAAAAAATTCAACAAATGGCTACAATTTAAGGAATGTGTTTATTGATGGCATCAGATTCCTAATTGATGGAGAAAGGTCTGGTGGTAAGAAAAGCTGCTTCTAGGAGGTTGTCAAGTGTTTTCGCTCGACGATTCCATTCTTGGGTGGTTGGTTTGGCCCTTGTTCCTGTAACTCGAATCCTAGCCCGGTATATCCCATTTTAATTTTACACCATTGTGAACCTTACGCCTTTTTTACTCTCTGATTGAGGTTCTCGGCATTGAAAAATATTCGTAAACTAAATCACATGTGTATATGTTGACATTTAAGAGATATACAGTCAAGAAAATCAAGGGCAATGGTGATATATATGCGGATTAGACACCAAAAAAAAACACTCAACAAATGGCTACAATTTAAGGAATGTGTTTAGCGACGGCATCAGATTCCTAATTGATGGAGAAAGGTCTGGTGGTAAGAAAAGCTGCTTCTAGGAGGTTGTCAAGTGTTTTCGCTCGACGATTCCATTCTTGGGTGGTTGGGTTGGCCCTTGTTCCTGTAACTCGAATCCTAGCCCGGTATATCCCATTTTAATTTTACACCATTGTGAACTTTACGCCTTTTTTACTCTCTGATCGAGGTTCTCGGCATTGAAAAATCTTCGTAAACTAAATCACACGTGGATATGTTGACATTTAAGAGATATACAGTCAAGAAAATCAAGGGCAATGGTGATACATATGCGGATTAGACACCAAAAAAAATCACTCAACAAATGGCTACAATTTAAGGAATGTGTTTAGTGACAGCATCAGATTCCTAATTGATGGAGAAAGGTCTGGTGGCAAGAAAAGCTGCTTCTAGGAGCTTGTCAAGTGTTTTCGCTCGACGATTCCATTCTTGGGTGGTTGGTTTGGCCCTTGTTCCTGTAACTCGAATCCTAGCCCGGTATATCCCAATTTAATTTTACACCATTGTGAACCTTACGCCTTTTTTACTCTCTGATAGAGGTTGTCGGCATTGAAAAATCTCCGTAAACTAAATCACACGTGTATATGTTGACATTTAAGAGATATACAGTCAAAAAAGTCAAGGGCAATGGTGATATATATGCGGATTAGACACAAAAAAAAAACACTCAACAAATGGCTACAATTTAAGTAACGTGTTTAGTGACGGCATCAGATTCCTAATTGATGGAGAAAGGTATGGTGGTAAGAAAAGCTGCTTCTAGGAGGTTGTCAAGTGTTTTCGCTCGACGATTCCATTCTTGGGTGGTTGGTTTGGCCCTTGTTCCTGTAACTCGAATCCTAGCCCGGTATATCCCATTTTAATTTTACACCATTGTGAACCTTACGCCTTTTTTACTCTCTGATAGAGGTTGTCGGCATTGAAAAATCTCCGTAAACTAAATCACACGTGTATATGTTGACATTTAAGAGATATACAGTCAAAAAAGTCAAGGGCAATGGTGATATATATGCGGATTAGACACAAAAAAAAACACTCAACAAATGGCTACAATTTAAGTAACGTGTTTAGTGACGGCATCAGATTCATAATTGATGGAGAAAGGTCTGGTGGTAAGAAAAGCTGCTTCTAGGAGGTTGTCAAGTGTTTTCGCTCGACGATTCCATTCTTGGGTGGTTGGTTTGGCCCTTGTTCCTGTAACTCGAATCCTAGCCCGGTATATCCCATTTTAATTTTACACCATTGTGAACCTTACGCCTTTTTTACTCTCTGAACGAGGTTCTCGGCATTGAAAAATCTTCGTAAACTAAATCACACGTGTATATGTTGACATTTAAGAGATATACAGTCAAGAAAATCAAGGGCAATGGTGATATATATGCAGATTAGACACCAAAAAAAACACTCAACAAATGGCTACAATTTAAGGAATGTGTTTATTGACGGCATCAGATTCCTAATTGATGGAGAAAGGTCTGGTGGTAAGAAATGCGGCTTCTAGGAGGTTGTCAAGTGTTTTCGCTCGACGATTCCATTCTTGGGTGGTTGGCTTGGCCCTTGTTCCTGTAACTCGAATCCTAGCCCGGTATATCCCATTTAAATTTACACCATTGTGAACCTTACGCCTTTTTTACTCTCTGATCGAGGTTCTCGGCATTGAAAAATCTTCGTAAACTAAATCACACGTGTATATGTTGACATTTAAGAGATATACAGTCAAGAAAATCAAGGGCAATGGTGATATATATGCAGATTAGACACCAAAAAAAAACACTCAACAAATGGCTACAATTTAAGGAATGTGTTTATTGACGGCATCAGATTCCTAATTCATGGAGAAAGGTCTGGTAGTAAGAAAAGCTGCTTCTAGGAGGTTGTCAAGTGTTTTCGCTCGACGATTCCATTCTTGGGTGGTTGGTTTGGCCCTTGTTCCTGTAACTCGAATCCTAGCCCGGTATATCCAATTTTAATTTTACACCATTGTGAACCTTACGCCTTTTTTACTCTCCGATCGAGGTTCTCGGCATTGAAAAATCTTCGTAAACTAAATCACACGTGTATATGTTGACATTTAAGAGATATACAGTCAAGAAAATCAACGGCAATGGTGATATATATGCACATTAGACACAAAAAAAAAAAATTCAACAAATGGCTACAATTTAAGGAATGTGTTTATTGATGGCATCAGATTCCTAATTGATGGAGAAAGGTCTGGTGGTAAGAAAAGCTGCTTCTAGGAGGTTGTCAAGTGTTTTCGCTCGACGATTCCATTCTTGGGTGGTTGGTTTGGCCCTTGTTCCTGTAACTCGAATCCTAGCCCGGTATATCCCATTTTAATTTTACACCATTGTGAACCTTACGCCTTTTTTACTCTCTGATTGAGGTTCTCGGCATTGAAAAATCTTCGTAAACTAAATCACATGTGTATATGTTGACATTTAAGAGATATACAGTCAAGAAAATCAAGGGCAATGGTGATATATATGCGGATTAGACACCAAAAAAAAAACACTCAACAAATGGCTACAATTTAAGGAATGTGTTTAGTGACGGCATCAGATTCCTAATTGATGGAGAAAGGTCTGGTGGTAAGAAAAGCTGCTTCTAGGAGGTTGTCAAGTGTTTTCGCTCGACGATTCCATTCTAGGGTGGTTGGTTTGGCACTTGTTCCTGTAACTCGAATCCAAGCCCGGTATATCACATTTTAATTTTACACCATTGTGAACTTTACGCCTTTTTTACTCTCTGATCGAGGTACTCGGCATTGAAAAATCTTCGTAAACTAAATGACACGTGTATATGTTGATATTTAAGAGATATACAGTCAAGAAAATCAAGAGCAATGGTGATATATATGCGGATTAGACACCAAAAAAAATCACTCAACAAATGGCTACAATTTAAGGAATGTGTTTAGTGACGGCATCAGATGCCTAATTGATGAAGAAAGGTCTGGTGGTAAGAAAAGCTGCTTCTAGGAGGTTGTCAAGTGTTTTCGCTCGACGATTCCATTCTTGGGTGGTTGGTTTGGCCCTTGTTCCTGTAACTCGAATCCTAGCCCGGTATATCCCATTTTAATTTTACACCATTATGAACCTTACGCCTTTTTTACTCTCTGATCGAGGTTCTCGGCATTGAAAAATCTTCGTAAACTAAATCACACGTGTATATGTTGACAATTAAGAGATATACAGTCAAGAAAATCAAGGGCAATGGTGATATATATGCAGATTAGACACAAAAAAAAAACACTCAATAAATGGCTACAATTTAAGGAATGTGTTTATTGACGGCATCAGATTCCTAATTGATGGAGAAAGGTCTGGTGGTAAGAAAAGCTGCTTCTAGGAGGTTGTCAAGTGTTTTCGCTCGACGATTCCATTCTTGGGTGGTTGGTTTGGCCCTTGTTCCTGTAACTCGAATCCTAGCCCGGTATATCCCATTTTAATTTTACACCATTGTGAACCTTACGCCTATTTTACTCTCTGATCGAGGTTCTCGGCATTGAAAAATTTTCGTAAACTAAATCACATGTGTATATGTTGACATTTAAGAGATATACAGTCAAGAAAATCAAGGGCAATGGTGATATATATGCGGATTAGACACCAAAAAAACACTCAACAAATGGCTACAATTTAAGGAATATGTTTAGTGACGGCATCAGATTCCTAATTGATGGAGAAAGGTCTGGTGGTAAGAAAAGCTGCTTCAAGGAGGTTGTCAAGTGTTTTCGCTCGACGATTCCATTCTTGGGTGGTTGGTTTGGCCCTTGTTCCTGTAACTCGAATCCTAGCCCGGTATATCCCATTTTAATTTTACACCATTGTGAACCTTATGCCTTTTTTACGCTCTGATCGAGGTTCTTGGCATTGAAAAATCTTCGTAAACTAAATCACACGTGTATATGTTGACATTTAAGAGATATACAGTCAAGAAAATCAAGGGCAATGGTGATATATATGC